>CM075350.1:94495000-96995000 GCA_037693485.1 Kitagawia praeruptora
ACCCGGCTACGGAGCCACGGCTTCAAACCCTGCTGAAATCTCCTTGCCCGCTTCTCTTCAGTATCCACCAAGTCTGGAACAAACCTGGCTAACTCTGTAAACTTTGCCTCATACTCAGTGGCATTGCCTTCTTGTTTTAATTCCAAAAATTTAATCTCCATCTGATTCTGCATAAAGCGGGGGTAGTACTTTTCCAAAAACAGCTCTTTGAATATTTCCCATGGGGTTACCCCTACTCCTTCCAAAGCCTTCCTAGCTTCCCACCAGTAGTTCGCTTCCCCTTTCAGAAAGTAACTCACGAACTCAGTCTTTTTACTCTCCTCTACATTCACAAGTGCAAGAGCTTTCTCTATTTCTTTTAACCATGCTCGGGCCTCGACTGGGTCCGCTGACCCCTGGAACTCTGGGGGTTTAACTGACTGAAAAGTTTTAAATGTTACTGCTTGGGGTGCTGGTGGCTGCTGCTGCTGGCGAGTGAGATTCTCGGTCTGTTGCCGGAATAGTTCCAACATTTGCTGCATCATATTGATATTGCCCTGTTCCCCAAAGTTCTGATTATTATTCGCGTTTCCCGTGTGATTACCATTTGGTGGCTGATTATCCATGATCTGGTAGAGGAAACACACAAGTTCCTTAGTAATTGAATAAACATGTTTTTGATAGATACTCATTGAAAAGAAACATGAATCAAGAATATTTATCAACTCATGCCACCCAATCACTAATTCACTTGAATGCTGAAAAATAACTAGATGCATGATGGAGGGAATCGATACTCTTATCACTACAAAAGTACTGCTGATATATAATTACATACTCATAATTATACATGACTACTAGTCGGTTTATCTAACACCATATCACGGTTACCCTACCATACCAACTAGACTGTCGGTTATACACAACAAAATTCCCAACTTATTCTACCAACAAACTACTGTTAGTACACACATAATATCTTACAGACAACCGAAACCAAACAACCACATGTAGCATATCCTTCTCCCAGGGCTCTGTCCCATAGTATCTAGTCCCAGCTGGGCCCTACCATCTCCTGAAGATCCGTCAACATCCTCTGGAGGATGCGGTATGCCCGACGATAATCAACAGTACCTGATGACTCACCCAGCAACATCGCCTCCACCTCAAAAGAACCGGCTGTTATCATCTCTCGGAGGTTATGTCGAAGCTCGGAGTCTGTGATACGATGATCTCCCATCCTACGCAGCTCCACATTCTGCCCTCTCACAAAGTCGAATGCCTCCCAAAGCTCACGGTACTCACTCAATGGAACGGTGCGTGGTGCACCGATATGGCCGCTAGACTCGGCCTCTACTCCACCTGTAACCTCCTCTATCAATGCCTGCACTCGCTCCTCTCCTGGTGGCATCTGGTGCCAAGGTATGACTGGTGGAAGAGGTACATAAGGACCCTGCACAGTAGGATCGGACTGATCCGTGAACTCTGCTGGCATAAGGAATCCTACCATAGCTGCCAGTGCACCAGATCGATGCAACTCAGGCACATCAGGTAGCGCCTCGATCCCCTGCTGCTGATCAGGAATCAACTCCGGAACGGGAACTGGTGGTATAGGATCAAGTAGCCCCATCGGACACTCCCAACCCATCCAGTAATCTAACCCCATCACTGGTTGGTCTGGATCCATAAGAGCGGTGGTATATGGCAAGTCCACTGGTGGAAATAAGGGTAGCGTAACTGGCTCTAGGGCCGGCATAGGCTGAGGTGCAATCACCGGAGTCGGCGTAGTCACCATAACAGGAACCTGCGTAACCCAGTAACATAATATCACAAATCATCTCACGACTTAGGCTTAAACTAAAGTCAAACGCAACGTGTAACATAAGAACGTAATCCTATCTCATGTGATCTCCCTAATTATTCCTGGGCTATATCTCTGCTTATTTCAGTGACTATAACCTGTCAGCTCTGATGCCAACTGTGACACCCTCCAAATCCGGGGTCTAGATCCGGGGGTCACTAACCAATCACAACTAATAAAATAAATCAGAATGCGCAACTGACCCCGCAAACCAAAGATCGCAAACAGGTTATTGTATGAAACTAAGCAGTTACAGCCCAAAAGTAACATACTCACTTATTACAAACCATAAATAAACCCAACCTAAATCCAGTCTAGTAACATTTTATTATTACATCCCATTTTATTTAAAATTCTATCTAGCGCCAACAGTAACCCGCGAATACCTGTAAGGTCTGGGGTGCAGACACACGGCCACTCTGCCCCTCTCTAATATGGTCCGAACGGCTGGTCGGAAACATACTGCTCCTCTGGAAAGGTTTTGTGAAAACAAGAGTGAGCCAAAGAAATGCCCAGCAAGTATATATAAACAATTTTATAATAAAACAGGATAAGTGCTGCATGATACGAACTGAAATGTAAAACAGTTTATAGAGCAAACTGAAACAACAACTGTGATATAATTAAAACCATAACTGAAATCATTTGGCATGCCATAAAAATGAATCATCTGCCAATTCACAATATATAATAGCCATTCGGGCGTTATGGATTGGATATAAAACTGAAACACAAAACACCATTGCCCCCTGATCAGGTTCATAAGCAATGGGACCCTTTATAATCACCGGTACGTTACGGCACCCGTGTTATAATTCGGATTTCTTGAGGGTACCAAAATAGGCAAGTAATGTTAGCCTATAGGAAGATGGAATGGTTACCATATCCTCCTTAAATATAGCTGGACCAACTACTCAACGTGGCCTCCTACGCTTTACCATTTTCCAATCCAATAGAGCAATTTCCGAATTCAACAGGAAATGCTTAGTTTCACATACAGTTCACATCCTTATTATTTAATACTATAATAAGGATATGAAGAGTTTATCGTAAATAATTCCCCACATCAAGGGTAACAATATCAAGCAACTGTGTTCGCACAAAAATATTTAAGAATCACAAATAGCTCTGAACAATAGCTATTCATCATGATATGAATCAATGAACATAAAATAAACAGTGTATAGGATGATCAAGGGGAAAGTACTTGCCTGAATATATGGCTGGTAAGCTAAGCTCTCTGGCTAGGGATTCTCTCACTTCTATGTATACAGCTGGTAAACTCTGCCCACTAGCTAGGGTTTCTTTCGCTTCTACAATTACAACATTCTATTTTAAACAACTGGCTAGGTACGCACAAGACCAAATACAAATCAAACCTCGGTTTTAGTGTCTACCCGTACGTTGTATCGCTGCCGAGTAAATATTTAACACAATTAATAACATGTACAGAGCATGCACACACATAATCACATAGCAGATACGACTTACAAACAAATGAGCACTGAAATTATTATTATCATGCTTAAAAATATTTTTAAAATAATTAAAAGAATTTTAAAAGATTTAAATAACCCTTCCCGAATCAAAAAGGATCATTAATAAACCCTCTGAGTAATTATTGGATCACCAAAATATTTTTATAATTATCTAATCTGAGTTTATAAATAATTTTAGAATTTTAAAACTATTTTTACCGTTCCCGGGTTATTTTTAGGATTTAAAACAATTTTATTTCGTTTTAAATCACTTTTAAACAGAAAATTTGGTTAATAATCCTAAATAAATTAATTAGAATCAAGTAATAATTAATTAATAAAATTATCTAATAAATAATTACATTTATTAGATAATCAAATTAATTAAATCATTATTTGAGATTAATTAATATAATTAAAAGAATTTAATTCTTAATTATTCCGAATTAAAAACAAATAAATAAAGAAATAAAGAAATAATTAAAATAAAATTCGGAAATAAATTCTAGATTTATAAAACATTTTCAGAAAATAAAATTTCTGAAATTAATAATTTAATTCAGAATTATAAATTAATTAAAGTAAATAAAAGTAAATAAAATTAAATAAAAGTAAATAAAAGTAATTAAAAGTAAATAAAAGTAAAAATAATTGGTAAAAAGTAAAAATCAATTCCAAAATCACTTTTCAGAAATTGTTAACAGATTTTGAAGATTAAACGACAACTGTTCATCACCACCCTCACTGTTCTTCGTATGAATGCTCGAAGAACAGCCACCACCATCAATGGCGGTTTCTCCAGTTTCCGGCGACCGGAAGAAAATCCGGCCAAACTCCGACCTCCCTTAAAACGTACCATTTGCTACGTTTTAAGCACCAAACACGCTCCAAATCAAATTCTAAACTCAACCATGCCAACCAAACAAACCCAGAATTAATCAAATCAAAAATCCGGCAAAAATCGAACCAAATCCGGCGACCTTCAAACCAAAACCGATGAACTCTAAATCGGATACCAAATCATACGTTCTATATACCAAATCGAAGCCCAGGAGTTCAATGACTCATATCAATCATCAAAAACACCAAACAATCATCAAGAAATCCGGAAAATTGAAAATTATATCTCACCCCCAAATTTTCGATTTCGAGTTTTAGGCTACTAAAAATCAAACAAAAATTATCATGATGCTCCTGGGATTATATACAATCTATAGATACTAACCATATCAACAATAAATCACTGTATGATTCACAATAAATTCATGAAATTTCCAATTTAAAAACAAAATATCAAATCACGATTAAGGCTTACACACATATCAACACGTACATAAACATGTAGTACAGATCATGAGATTCAATTTGACTACACATATGAAAGATTTGGATAACAAAATCACCTTCAAAAGGTCGATTGATTGTGAAGAACACCAAGAACAATTTTCCAGATTTTACAGAAAATAAAAATCAAAAAATCTGATTTTTTGATTATTTTGATTAATCAAATAAAAATCTGTTGGTATTTATCCTAAATCAAATTAATACCCCCAAAAATATTTTTAGCCCCTAATTAAAATTATTAAGCCCTAAAAATAATTTTTATGGGATAAAAATGTAAAAATTTTAATTTTAAACAAATACAAAATATATGTCAAAATTTCCCAAAAATTATGAATATTACAAAAATTACAAAATAATGCATCTTTAAATATCCTATCATTATATAAAAATAATTTTATCAAAAACAAGGCTTCAGATCCAGTATAGGGGCTGGATCCGGAAATTAAAATGCGAAATAATTGTATTATAAAAATATAAAAATTACAGAAAAATAGAATAAAATTATCTAAGCTACACAGAAGTCACATAACACGTATGTGATCATTTCCCTATTTAATAAAAATCGTAACACGTTTAAATGCATTAAAAATAAACTGAAACGCAATAAAATCAACTAAAAACATATTTTAACATATTAAAATTCACGAAATTTTTCCCGGTCGTTACAACAATAGTAGCACTCACAATCTGCAAATTTATTAAACTTGCCCTGACTCTTGCTCCTACTTTTATTTCGAGTTTTCCCACCTCGCTTTTCACTTCTATCACGTTTCTCAACGACAAGAGTTTCTGAATGTGAAGAGAAGCCAACTGTTTTTCTTCTCATATCCTCATTCAATGTACTACTTTTAGCCAATGCCATAGTAATCTTACCTTCAGGAGCTAAGTTAGAGAGAGACATTCTGAAAGTGTCCCACAAATCTGGCAATGAACCAAGTAACCATAACGCCAAAACTTCATCCTCAAGTTTGATGCCCATAGCAGCCAGTTGGTGAATCATGCCCTGAAAATTATTCAGGTGATCTGTTAGAGGTGATCCATCTTGATACCTCAAATGCATCAATTGCTTGAACAAAAACAGCTTGTTGTTTCTTGTCTTTCGAGCATATAACTCCTCAAGTTTGCTCCACAGAGTTCTAGCATGTGTTTCTTCTATAACATGATTTAACACATTGTCATCAACCCATTGCCGAATAAAACCACAAACTTGTAGATGAATAATTTTCCATTCTGCTTCAGACTTATCATTAGGTTTTTCTTCACCAAACACTGGTAAGTGGAAACCTTTAACATAAAGAAGATCTCTCATCTTCGCTTTCCATATGTGATAGTTCAAACCATTCAGCATCACCATCCTGCTTGTATTCACATCCATATTTGACACAAGACAGATACACAATCTCTTGAAGCTCTGATACCAATTTGATGGGAATAAGATAAGCAAACAGAGAACAATTCGTGTATTCTTGTATCAACTCTATCAATAAGTAAACAAGTCAGACAATGTATGTTATCTAACAGAGGATATGAACACAAATAACACAAGAACTTTTACGTGGAAACCTTCCTAGTGAAGGAAGTAAAACTACGAGACTAATTTCGGAGTCCACCCAAACTTCACTATTAACAACAAAGATTACAAGGTGTTTCTCCAGCAAAAACCAGAGCATACATTAGCCAACTGATAACAAAGTATATGATATATTCATACACCAGCTAATGCATCATTTGCAGACCAAAAGCACCAGGGTTTTGTAAACAAAACTCACAACACAATGAGTAGTCAAAGATCCCAGTTAGCTTTCGACTATAATGACTTAAAAATAGAATCCCATGCCAATCAATGTTATTACTAGAATCCTATGTTTTAGTACTCCCACTGGGCTTGACCCAAATGAACATTGGGCTCCCACATAGGAAGGACCCAACAGTATTTTACACTCTTCAGCACCGGTACTCTTTTTGTTCTGGCCGGTTTCAAATAGCCTGCTTATTCATGCACTAAATCTGTCAAAATGAAATATCAATACACTCTCTTAACTGAAGCAATCACATTATACATCATACATGTAGTTCAATTTGTCATGCTTGATGAATGAAATAATTTCACATACACGTCATCCAAATTAAATTATATTAATTAGAAAAGTAATCCAGATTTATCACAGAGTCTGTAAAATAAAACACCTTCCAAAGCATAACAAATGTAACTCAATTGTGAGACAGAGCAGCTTACAAAGCAAAACAATAAAAAAAACAATAATGTAAGAGCTGAGATGCAGAGATGGCATGCTGCTGCATGTTAAAACCTTGGATTTCTTGCTGGTAGGCAACTTAACTGGAGAACTAAAATACTGAAACCTTCTCCATCGTGAAACTCATGAGTCTGATGAAACTTGGGACATAAACCATAGCATCCATTATTCCACGGCCCGAGAAAATATCAAGTTTCTGCAAAGGGGGGCCAATGTACGAGCCACGTCTTTGCAATTTCTTTGTTCGAGGATGATAAGTGTACAAAAAATCATCACAGCATATAAGTAAGATAGTCCCATCTTTCAAAACTTTTAAAGGGTCAACGGCCTCGTAATGCAGATAACGAAAGTTATAGTTATCTCGAATGACGATTTCTTTACTCCAACTTCCATTCATTCCATACTCATTCATCACCCAAATAATAAACTGAGACTGTTGACGCCGAACTTCACATAAGCATAAGCTCCCATTCAGCACTCCCAAGTTCCTAAAAGTTTCATTCCCACCAACTCCTGGAACATAAGTAGTGAGGTGAAAATTTTCTTCCTCCAAGTCTAAACTAAACCCCCATAATTTATCAGCGTCCTCCGGATCACAAACTAACCAATGAAGGTCGCTGCCAACAAGTATACCATAATAATGTAAGGTACAATCATGCCAAATACTGAATTGAAAGGGGACCTGACCTAGGCTTCTCCACATCCCAGTTCCAAGCGTATAAATCTCGCACATCAACTTACAATCCGAGTCTTCAGTTGAATAGAAGCGAATAACCTTGTACTGGTTGCTGGCTGCAACGTATCCAAAGCCATGAGTTTCGGTAGAAAATGGATTGGTGTGTTGGAAAATGTGGGTTTTAGCCCCACATTGACTAGTCATTTTGAGCCTAGTTTTGAGTGGTCGTATATTGCGTGTGCGCAATGGGTGATGCTTGGATTATGTTCTCCTCCGAGAGAGCTTTCCGAGGCATGTTTAATTACTCAAAATGGTTAAGGGATGAATGAGATATGATAGCTCAAAGATGGTCCCTTAAGAGTGGAAATTTTGTTTAGATAATGGAAGTCCCACATTGAAATGGAAAAGGAGTTTCCATGACTTTATATAGTACAACACTTGAGTAGTGTTCACTTGTGTTGGCTAAGTGTTGCTCCATCTCCTACGCGGGCGCGTAGGGGGGGTGCGAATTGTGGGCTTTCGAGGGGAAAACCGAGGCTTAGTAAGCCTTCGGGCTTTCCGCGTGTGCGACTTGCGGACACGAATCCGAATGCAGCAGAAAATTGGGCTGGGCCGGCTAAACCCGGACTAGTTTTGCTATTTTTTGATCGAGATATGATTTAATCCGAGATACCCCCCTTAGGGTCTAGGTTTATTCATCTCATTCGCAGCCTAAACACAACCTCTCTCTCCCTGGTGATAGTTTTCTTGCTCGTTTTTGCTCGCCGAAGGTGCCGTTTTCTGCAACGCCATCGTTCTCTCGCTCTTCCGCTGGACTCGAGATTTTCTTATATCCTTCTGTTCTGTTCTGTTATTTATTTGTTTGTTCACTGTTATACACCGTTTTGTTATTCGTATACATATTGTTATTTCTCACAGATTGTTTCACATGGTGTCCTCCTGATACGGAATAAGTATGTACTCTCTTGTAATCGGATTGCAAATATAAGCTGCAGCACCACGAAAATGCCATAGACAAATTAACCCATTAACTGAACCACTTAACCGCAATTCATCATAGTCAATACCAAGTCCAAGGTCAAATCTCATTATCGGGTCGTGGTGAACATCATGCTGGCCAGATTTGTCATGTATTTCGACCAGTTTAAGGGTATCAGAGTCATCCTCGCTGCTTTCCGGATGAATTAGAAGCCCTTCAGGTGATCTTGACAGATGAAGCTGAGCAAAATAAGGTTCTGAGAGTATAATGCGCCATCTTTTGCATACACATTTGCAATGTAGTATTGTCTTGACGGGAAGCCTGGATAGGACGTTAGCCAGAAGTTCTGCTGGTAAAACCATAAGGGTGACTTGTCACTGCACACTTGAACCAAAGAGAAAGCATTAAAGTAATTTATTTACCATCAGATCCCAACACAAGACATAACAACTTATTCATATACACCTCTTTTTTAATTATATTGCTTCTAAAAAATATTAAATTTGTTACTAAAATGCACTTTTTTTTCTAAACATCATAATTCACAAATATTTTGTAAAAACATTATATATTAAAACTAATTTGTAATACTTCATAACACAAACATTTCAGATTTATTACAAACAACTAAGAACTAAAAATAAAATCAAAGAAAAGCCGAGCAAAAATTTACTTACATGCTTACTGGAATTTGACGGACAACTAATTAGAGCTTTGAGAGAATATTTTGACTGACAACTAATTAGGGCTTTTAGAGGATATAAGTATTTCTAAAACATCAATGAAAGTTAAATATAACACAATTTCATTACACTAGCTACTTCATTTATTCATTATGCCTACCTAAACATCATAATTCACAATTATTTGGTAAAAAAATTATATATTAAAAATAATTTGTAATACTTCATAACACAAACATTTCAGATTTATTACAAACAACTAAGAACTAAAAAAATAAAATCAAAGAAAAGCCGAGCAAAAATTTACTTATAAGCTTACTGGAATTTGACGGACGACTAATTAGGGCTATTAGAGAATATTTTGACGAACGACTAATTAGGGCTTTTAGAGGATACAAGTATTTCTAAAACATCAATGAAAGTTAAATATAACACAATTTCATTACACTACTTCATTCATAATTCACAAATATTTGGTAAAAGCATTATATATTAAAAATAATTTGTAATACTTCATAACACAAACATTTTAGATTTATTACAAGAGAAAACTGCACTTCGTGTACCTGTAGTTTGGCCATTCCTGCACTTGCAATATTACATTTCTAAAACTAGCACGGGTAGTACTGCACTTCTGAATTTTTTATTTTATGTGTACTTCCGTCAACTCCGTCTAACGGAGTTAGTGAACAGAGGGGTATATGTGTCAAAGCATATTTCAACTTTTTTATGTGATATTATAAAGGTATTCCAAAGTCATTTCTTCCCCCAAAACACTAAAGAACCCTAATTTCATCTCATATCTCTCTCTCTCTCTCATCAATGGAAGGCAAAACTCTAGGCACACCCAAAAGGCCAGTTTCAGAGGATGATCTTTGCTACTGTATGAAGCTTGTTGTTGAGTGGGTCTGCTTCTACGACGATGAGAACTGTGGAAGGAAGTTGCTCGAATGCCCAGATCGTAATGGTAATGGTTGTCACTACTCTCGTTTGATTGAGCCACCACTGGAACAACGTGCAGTAGCTGTTATAAAGAATGTGTTGAAGGATATGAGTGACCTGAAGTGGAAGTTCTCAATGGATAAGTCCAAGATCTACAAGAAGCACAGTGAAAAGGTGAAGAAGTTGAAGATGATGGTCAAAGCAAACTGCTCTGTGGTTGAGTCTATTCCTACTGAGTCAGAGGATGAATCTGAGAATGAATCTGTTTAGTCTATATGTTTGTTAATCTGCTTAGTATTTATGTTGATGAAGATGTTTATGCTGTTTTTTATGTTTAGCCTACTATGACTTTGGCTTCTCCTATGTATCCTATTCGAATCCAATGAAATGAAGTTATGTTGATGTTTTGTTTCTGTTTACAATTGTATGCACTACAATGCAAGTATGATAATTGGTAGAAGATGGTATATTAACTGTTAGAAAGAAGATTGACAAAAGAGATGGACAAAATTGATGGACAAGAAAGTAGAATACCAACAACATTCATTCATTCCAAAAGGAAACTTGACATACATCCAACATAATTCAGAGTTTACTACTGGTAGGCAAATGCTTACAAAAGTCACCACATAAAATAGCACAAAAGAGACAAGTTCATAATCCAAACAAAATACCACAAAAGACACAACTTCCAAATGTTAATTCACAACTTCCAAGCAGCCTTTTCTGCCATTTTCCTTCTATTGTCCATCCTAGTTAAGGGGTTGTTTTGAGTAGGAGGTGCCTTGTTCTTTGTTTTGAAAGTTCCCCCTTGACTGCCTTCTTCGATTGTAGCTTTTTGTTGAGGCTTTTTTTTCACTGATGTTGTTGATGGTCCTGCACTTCCTGTTGCATGAGTTTGCTTGGCACTTGGTCTTGCACTTTGATTGACAGTTCCTGTTATTTCCTTGGCACTTGGTCTTGCACTTTGCTTGACAGTTCCTGCTATTTCCTTGGCACTTGGTCTTGCACTTTGCTTGACAGTTCCTGCTATTTCCTTGGCACTTGGCCTTGCACTTTGCTTCACAGTTTGCTTGGTTGTGGTTGTTGTACCTCTTTTGGCAATTTTCTCTTGTCCACCTTGAGCAAGCTTAGTCCTGGTCTTTATTACCTTCTCACATCCATTTGCCTTATCTGCAACCTGTATAGGTTTAAGAAATAGATATTGTCAATAATTATGCAAAGTTAGAGCAAAAAATAATGAAAAAGAATACACAACTTACTCTTGCAGGGCAAGTCCTTCTGTTGTGGTTAGATTCTGTACAATAACTGCAGTTGACAAAAGTGTTCTGTCTCTTTAATTTAGTGGCATCCTGTTGGATATCTGATGCCTTGTTTCTCTTTTTCTTGGGTCTTCCTGTAGGGACCTTAATTTGTGGTGGTAGTGGCTTGGGGTAAGGAGTCTGGCTCCACTCAGCTTCTCCAGAAATGGGGTCAACAATTTGTTTGTATGTGGCCAAGAAGGCATCTTTTGTGTAGCTTGGATGGATATAATCCTCAAACCTTGGAGGCCATGTGGGGTTCATTCTCAAATCATTCTCATAGTAGTTGGCTATCCATCTAGAGTTTATTTGTTTCTGATAAAATGTCTGAGTGCAACTGTGTTTTGGGCGGTACGCCTTTATCTGATATGTATCAGAATTCTGCATCTTTGAGCAATAAATTCTCCATTGACATCCCTCTCCTTCACAAATAAATTTTACCCTGATACCATAATTCCTACATTGCTTTATAGGCCTTCTCTCAACTATTGCTTGTTTTTTAACTGCTTCTCTGAATTGTTTTGCAGATGCAAATAACATGCCAAGCTCAAATTTTGGCTTCTCCATTTCAGCTTTGTCAAACATTGGATATGACAACTCTTCTTCATCTGTGCTATTACAAGCCATTCTTTCATCTTCACTGCCTGCATACTCTGTAGAATCTGAGGTATAACCATTAACCTCCTTCTCACTCTCTTCTGCAACCTTACTCTTTCTCTTATCCTTATCATCATTACCCTTAGCCTCATCAGCCTTACCCTTACCCCTCTCCTTAGATTTACGAGCCTTTGATTGTCTTTCACTTTTCTCATAACAAACATCATCATCTGTACTATCTACATTAGAACCATCTGAAAAGAAGGAATCACTATCATCACTATCAGTGGCAACATAATCCTCATCTTGATCTTGATCTGTGCACTCCTCACCATCTGCTTCTTCCCCTTCATCTTGATCATTCATCACTTGATCTCCATCATTTTCAACATACTCAAACTCATATTGTGAAAGGAAAAAATCTTCACTCATGTGAGCATCAGGAGGTTGTACATCATGAGGGTTAACAAGAGGAGAGATAAATTTTAAAACTTTTTCACTAGTAGCAAAAACATACATTACTCTAGGGATAGCAATTCCCACAAGGTCACTCATTTCTAAAACATCCTCATCAGTTTCTAACTTCCACAACCCTGTGTCGAATGAGGTTTTGGCTAGCTTGTAGTGCAGTGTATGGTGACCAGATTGCCCACATAGTTGTAACATGTTATAAATCTCTATGATACTCATTCCATCAACATTGCAACAGTCTACAAACCTATAGTCCCCACCAATATAAGCCTTATAATTATCTTCAAATACCCCACCATAGTATAGTTTTATTGTGAACAAGTCATCGGCTGGAAATAGAAAACAGAGAAAAGCATGTGGGGGACAGGAATAAACATGAGTGAGCTTTAAACAATACAAATCAGTTTATGGGACCACATCCATTATACACTACAAGAGTAAACAATACAAAACCTTGCAATTATAAACCCTAATTCAAACAATCTGGGACCACAACAACATAATATATGCATAAACCCTAAAATGTAAATGAAAACCCTAATTGCGAGATAAGTAACTTACCGATATAATCTGGACATTCGTTCGGACCAAATTGATCGTTTTCTTGAACATGACGAATTCTCCATTCTCCATTCGATCATTCTTGATCAATTGATTGTTAAGGACTTGATCTGTGTGTAAGTTGTGTGTATAAGTGTGTATAAGTGTGTTAAGAGCGGCGCTGTCTTGTATTATTTGGGGGTCGAACATGGAAAAGACAAGAATACCCCTGACGTTTCATGTTTTTCGACACTCCGTTAGACGGAGTTGACGGAAGTACACATAAAATAAAAAATTCAGAAGTGCAGTACTACCCGTGCTAGTTTTAGAAATGTAATATTGCAAGTGCAGGAATGGCCAAACTACAGGTACACGAAGTGCAATTTTCTCTTATTACAAACAATTAAGAACAACTAAGAACCAAAAATAAAATCAAAGAAAAGCCGAGCAAAAATTTACTTACAAGCTTACTAGAATTTGACGGATGAGGGTTTTTAGAGGATAATTGGACGGACGACTAATTAGGGCTTTTAGAGGATACAACGCACACCGATAATGTTGTGTTTAGAAGATTGCATTTTCTTTTGCTTACAAATTACATTGACAGAGCCGTTGTATTTAAAGTAAAATTTGAAGGAAGAGGGAATATTTTAGATTTCAAAATGTGTAAATATATTTAATTAGGATACTAAAAAATTATTAAAATTTAATATTATTCAAAAAAATATTTGAAAAAATCTTTTCAAATCTTGGGTTCTTTAATAAAAAGCATAAATTGTTTTAAAGATTCGATGTTATTTAGGGTGTGTTTGGGATTATTGTTGCAAAAAACAACAGAAGCAGTTGAAAAGGTGTTTGGTAAAATTTAAAAGCTGCTTTTTTTAAAAATGCTTTTGGCTTAAAAGCTGTTTTTAGAAAAAGCAGGTCCGGAAAGCAGTTGCTGATTTTAACATCAAACCTCACCAAATGCATTATTTTTAATATATTTTTAAATCAAAACATGCACATATCAAAAATATTACCAAAGTTTTCAGCTTTTTACAAAAGTACTTTTTTTACCAGCACTTTTTCTAACAGCACAGTAATTTTTAACAGCAATTCCAAACAGAGCCTTAATTAAGATTACAAATTTATAAATTTTATTTTTATTTTAATTCTATGTTGTGTAAAGTGTTGTGAAATCTTACAAAGTTGGTCCAGAGCAATTTAGGCAGACTATAAGATTCTATTTCAAAGAATTTTATAAAATCTTAAATATATAAAGCAAAGTTTAAATTTTTTTAAAATTATGAGAAATTTTCCAAAATGGTCGACTATTTATTACTAAATAATAATTTTTAATTTTTTTTAATAAATGAATTAAAATAAAATCCAAAATATTTTTTCAAAATCACTTTTTCATATAATCTGATGAAATCTCAAGTATCATCACATTTTAAATATTTTTTTTATTAAATATTCAATTTTTAGTGTAATTGTAAAATTCAATTATATAACTTTATATCCTTTTGACTTGAAATGTGAACTATTTTATATTCGGTTTACGACCAATTTCTCAATAAAAATTCTAAAGATAATATAAACAGTTGTTGTAAACGAAATCCAAAATATCAAATTATCAGTCAATATAATTATTTTTATTTTATACTTGATTTAAATATTATACCATGGCAAGCAAATGTAGTACAAAAAAATGCAATAATAATGCATTTTTAAATTATTTCACGTCTTGCTAGTTGCTATTGTTATGTTGTACTTATTGTTCATAATAAATTGAAAGCATGCAACAAGTTTAATATCCGTTTTTTAATCAATAAAAATAAAATATATAAAGCTCTATTATGCCCGGACACCACCATAACTTTTTTGAATAATTATGTTTATATGACTTACAACCACACTTATTTCTAAATAAATAAAAAAAAAGTAACAATAAGCAACCGATAGCCGTACGTGTAAAAGAGAAAACTTTGAGCATAAAACTTCAACGTTCGTACTGTGACAGGACCAAAATAAACCAGAGCTACACCTCAGCCACCTCACAAATGCATTGGCGACTGATGTTATTCACCAAAAAGTAAAAGACAGAGCAAATTAAACTCCACGGTGATCACTTGTACATTTGGTGTAAAATCTGCCTTTGTAGCTTCAGTTAAGCATGCAGAACTTGTACATGAAATCTTTGCTTCATACATAGAGAGAAGGATCCAGCCGGGGCCTGAAGGTGACTTCCAGTGGTGTTGCTTTTGGGTTAGTAAGTCCTGGACCTTCAGTCATATCAACAGGCATGTCTGAAACAGTTCCTAGCTCAAACCCATGAAGCAATTGAGCAAGTGTCAAGTGCAGAACCTGGAGTGCGAGTGTGGTGCCAGGGCATGATCTCCTTCCTGATCCAAATGGTATCAGTTCAAAATTCTGCCCCCACATTTCGACATCAACATGTTTTTCAATAAACCTCTCAGGTTGGAACTCTAGGGGATCAGACCAAATGCTAGGGTCACGTTGCAACTTCCAGAGGTTAACAAATAAGCGTGTGCCGGATGAAATGTGGAAGCCTGCAACAGTGCAGTCTTCAGTTGCTTCATGGGGTGCATTAAGTGGTGCAGGCGGGTATAATCGCAATGTTTCCTTGACAATGGCTCGCAAGTAAGTTAGATTCTTCACATCCGAGTCATTTACTTGGCGATCTCTTCCGACATGCTTGTCCAATTCATCTTGAACTTTTCTTAGTACGTGGCGATTGTTAAGTAGCAATGAAACTCCCCAGGTAAGCGTAACCATTGCAGTGTCAAAACCACCTATGAGAAGACTCTGCAGAGAGCAGTCCAATGGTACAATACATATCTTAGTGAAACAAACTGGCTCTACTTCCTAAAATGAGCTTTTAAATATTCACTTATAGATGGTTGATAGTCGGATGAACAGATCATACGTAACAAAGTACTAGCAGAAATTTGTTTTGGTGAGGGCACATAAAAAAAATGTTATAGGCTAGGCTATTCTTTTGGTGTTGTAAAATTAAATTACCTGTTAGAACTTCTGTATTATATTCGTTGCTAGACTTTTAACACTTTAGAGTAGAAGTTGACATAAAATGAGATTACTGTGCCTTTTTAGTTTTATGGGTAGGGTCTTAGACTTACCAGGCAAGTGCCCTTTATTGCTATATCGGAAATCTGAGCAGATGGATCAGACTCCTTGATAGACAGCATGACATGCATAAAGTCTTGCTCCAGTTCATCGATGCTTGATAGTTTCCTTTTTTGTTGATGCTCCTTCATCCAGCCCTCAAGTATGCTATCCATCTCTTTCGCTGTCTTCTTCATTTTTCCCTTGTTTCCAGTTAGTGAATCTATCCAACCAAACAGGGGAACAACATCAGAAACCATAAACAACCCTACCAGATGCAAGAAATCCTTTGAGGCCTTCTGGAACCGTCTTGACTCCTCATTATTATCCCCACCATTGCCAAAATAACGCTTTCCTGCCACCATCCTCGCCACTACATTTGTTGTTAGGTCTCCAAATCTCTCAGTCAGTTCCACTACAGACACACCTGCTTCTCCTTTGCTTTCCCATAGCCCATAAAGCCCCCTGACAAATAGATTGACTTCTGACTCAGGAATATGCTTGAGCTTACCAAGTCTACGGTCGGATAGAAGCTCAACCATCACCATCTTACGTAGATTACGCCACTCTGGGCCATTAGGAAGAAATCCAAACATAGCACGATCATATCCCATGATCTTCACGGCTAGAGTTGTTGGACGGTTAGAGAAGACTTTGTCCTTCACTGTAAAACATTCTTTCGCAACTTCCCAGCTACTTACCACAAGAGTTTTATGAATTCCTAGTCGTAACAAGAAGACGGGTCCAAGTTTATCTGCCATTTCTGCGAAAAAAAGATGTAATACCTTCTTGGCTCCTAGAAGAAGATGAAGGTGACCGATAATTGGCCATGCCCCAGCAGGTTCCGGGGGAGAGTAGTTGCTCTTGTTGCTTTGAGCATGGATACTGAAGATCCTCCATAGAACACTAACAAAAAATATAAGGCCACAGAGTACAATTACTTGAGGTTGATTGCTGATGAATTCCATTTTTTGGGATTATAGATCTGAAGTACAGTTAGCATATATAGAAAATTATCCTTATGAATGATTGATTGAATGGTGTACCTTAGATTTACGTGTATCTTCAAGATAAAAGACAACGAAATTTAAGACTTTGAAAAAAACTGACATGCTTGTGTTTCTAATATTGTCCTGATTCTACTTTTATTACACTCCACAGACTTTACTGCATGTGTTTCTATGACAGACATTATCATCGCATAACTTGTTTGCTATACAGAGTTGGCGTGAGGTATGTCATAACTTGGCCGACTTATTTTGGGCCAGAGTTTTCATTCTTCGTTCGCACTTGCCGCTTTTCTATAATTTTTCCAGATGTTTAATGCAAATTTCTTTCAAACCTGTGCTTATAATGTAGCTACATGAACATATTCATAAATCCGTCTTAGTCTTAGCTTTTTAAATTTCATAATTTCTTATTTTTGTGAATAAAATGTTTGTTATTTCAAAACATTCAGCTTAGTTATGTATATGATTTCATTCGAAAACATGACATATAGTGTGAATCTGGTGACATATAGTGTGAAAAATATGACATATACTGCGAATTCGGGTTGAGTTACGTATATGATTTCATTCGAAAACATGACATATAGTATGAATTTGGTGACATTTAGTGTGAAAATATGACATATACTGTGAATTTGGGTTGCATGTTGTGGGTTCTACCATTCTAGTATTTGTCGCGTATGTTGAATTTTGGAAATGGAAGTAGCACCAGCAAGCAAGCTAGGAAGGTGTTTGATGCAGTCGCAACAATTTGGGATGTTTATGCTTGACCTTTACAAGGAACTTTCAATTTAGAGGGAACTCGACGAAGTATGAGCAGTAAGGTTTGGATGAGTCAGTGCCCAGTTCCTACTAATCTATCTATACTATCTATCTATTAGGGCTGTAAATGAGTCGAACCGAGCCGAACTCTTAACTGTTCGTGTATCAGCTCGTTATAAATACATCGAACTCGAACTCGAGCTCGAACTTTGATCGAGCCAATATTTTTGTTTGTGTATCGACTCGTTAAGAAAAATTTTATTCACGAACATGTTCGTGATGTTCGCGAGCAGTTCACGAACATGTCTAACGAGCTACTATTCACGAACATCTCATAAATAGTGTTCATGATTTCGTGTTCATGAACACTTCAACCTTTTTTTTTCTAGAAAGTTTTTAATGTAATTAAAATAAAAATAAAATTGGGGGATGAAACATTGAAAACTCGAGAAATGCTTCGAATTTAGACTTATCAAGGAATCAAATTTGGATCAAGTTTAGTTAATACATAACGAACTAATGTTATAATTTATAATGTACATGTAACATATGTATAATTTAACTATTATTAATGAAAATAATTTATAAATTTAAACAAAGAAAATATAATGAATCGACAAAATAAACTAACATATTACTTCGTAACACTTACTTATACAATTATTTACAAATTATCGTGAATTCAAGAACTCCCGTTAAATGTTAAAGAAATTATGTTCGCGAACGTATATATATGAAGTTTGTGCACAAACTTATTCATGAATCATATTTACGAACAAGGCTCATGAACTATATAATCGAACTTGTTCACGAACTTTCGAGTCGAACTATGTCGTGTTTGGGTTCAGCTCATTTACGAGACGAACCTTAAAATCGTGTTCATGTTCGACTCGTTTACAAATCGAACCGAACTCGAATCGAACTTTTTTCGAATCGGACACCGAACTGTTCGTGAGCGTATCGACTCATTTACAGCCCTACTATCTATACTATTATATTAAAGTCGAAACATTGAAAGTTTTGGTTTTCTCCTAAGTTTTGGTTTTCACTCTAATTATTTAATTTTAAATTATTTATAATATAAAACAAATCAAATGAATTCCGTTAAACCAATACAGAGTAGTATTTTATATTTACACCATTAATAATACAGCTAAACTTAAAACCTCCGTTGCCTTACAGAACTCTATTCTTCTAAATCTCATATGCGCAATCTTCATCAATTCAATACACAATCTTCTTCGGCTTTTCTCTTCTTTTTCAACACCATATATCAAACATAAATACTTTTCACATAGCCGTTAGATCTAATAATAAGTAATATTCTTTATTTAAATCCCTCTTCCAAATATCAAGGTTCAAATCCCATCAACAAAAAATTTACATTAAGATTTTATATATTTTTTTTTTTGAAGTAAAAGATTTTATATTATTAATTCTAATCAATACATATCATTTATTAAACTATTATTATTACTAATAAATTCGTATAAATTATTCTCTATTTTATTTAATTATATAATTTTAAAAGTATTTAAAAGTAACCCGTGCTTCGCACGGGCTATAAGCTAGTACTATTATATTAAAGCCGAAACATTGAAAGTTTTGGTTTTCTCCTAAGTTTTGGTTTTCACTCTAATTATTTAATTTTAAATTATTTATAATATAAAACAAATCAAATGAATTCCGTTAAACCAATACAGAGTAGTATTTTGTATTTACACCATTACTAATATCTATACTATTATATTAAAGCCGAAACATTGAAAGTTTTGGTTTTCTCCTAAGTTTTGGTTTTCACTCTAATTATTTAATTTTAAATTATTTATAATATAAAACAAATCAAATGAATTCCGTTAAACCAATACAGAGTAGTATTTTGTATTTACACCATTACTAATACAGCTAAACATAAAACCTCTTCATCTGCGCAATCTTCATCAATTCAATACACAATTTTCTTCGGCTTTTCTCTTCTTTTTCAACACCATATATCAAACATAAATACTTTCACATAGCCGTTAGATCTAATAATAAGAAATATTCTTTATTTAAATCCCTCTTCCAAAGATCAAGGTTCAAATCCCATCAACAACAAATTTACATTAAGATTTTATATTATTAATTCTAATCAATACATATCATTTATTAAACTATTATTATTACTAATAAATTCGTAATAATTTTCTCTATTTTATTTAATTATATAATTTTAAAAGTATTTAAAAGTAACACGTGCTTCGCACGGAAATAACAAAAGTTAAAATATGGATAAAAAAACTTATGAACTAGATTGAAAGATTCTAAAAAATGAGAGAAATCAAATGAAAAATAAAATTATAAAAAACAATAAAGTGGGGCTTAGAATGTTTGAGCGGGGATGTGAATGTTATGAAATGATATTAATGCATTTGGTATAAATTGACGATAATTTTATACTTAAATTTTAATGAAACCGAAACATTGAAAGTTTTGGTTTTCTCCTAAGTTTTGGTTTTCACTCTAATTATTTAATTTTTAATTATTTATAATATAAAACAAATTAAATGAATTCCGTTAAACCAATACAGAGTAGTATTTTATATTTACACCATTACTAATACAGCTAAACTTAAAACCTCTGTTTTGGTTTTCTCCTAAGTTTTGGTTTTCACTCTAATTATTTAATTTTTAATTATTTATAATATAAAACAAATTAAATGAATTCCGTTAAACCAATACAGAGTAGTATTTTATATTTACACCATTACTAATACAGCTAAACTTCTAAATCTCATCTGCGCAATCTTCATCAATTCAATACATAATCTTCTTCGGCTTTTCTCTTCTTTTTCAACACCATATATCAAACATAAATATTTTTCACATAGCCGTTAGATCTAATAATAATGAATATTCTTTATTTAAATCCCTCTTCCAAAGATCAAGGTTCAAATCCCTTCAACAACAAATTTACATTAAGATTTTATATTATTAATTCTAATCAATACATATCATTTATTAAACTATTATTATTACTAATAAATTCGTAATAAATTATTCTCTATTTTATTTAATTATATAATTTTAAAAGTATTTAAAAGTAACCCGTGCTTCGCACGGGCTATAAGCTAGTACTATTATATTAAAGCCGAAACATTGAAAGTTTTGGTTTTCACTCTAATTATTTAATTTTAAATTATTTATAATATAAAACAAATCAAATGAATTCCGTTAAACCAATACAGAGTAGTATTTTATATTTACACCATTATATCTATCTATCTATACTATTATATTAAAGCCGAAACATTGAAAGTTTTGGTTTTCTCCTAAGTTTTGGTTTTTACTCTAATTATTTAATTTTAAATTATTTATAATATAAAACAAATCAAATGAATTCCGTTAAACCAATAATAAAAAATTTGACAAATTTCTTTAAATCACATATATTTTGACCAAATTCAAAGAGAAATTGCCTAAAATACACACTTTTTGAATGGAAAATGCTGAATTACCCAATATTCCTCAAATCTCATTCCCTACCTCCCACTAGGTATTTTGTTTCCCTTTCCTTATTTTGTTTTCATTTTTAATTATAATTTTTATTTTAAATCATTAAAACATAGATTTACACATAAATTATTTTTAAAAAATAAAAAATAATTTTTAATTTAATTTTTATAAATTAAAAATAATTTTTATATAAATTTCGATTCCGTTTCTGGATCAGAACCAAACAGGTAAAACAATTCAGTATCATTCATTTCCTTTCTTCTTATTTCCCTTTCTGGATTGCATTCCGTTTCTGCAGTATGAACCAAACGCCCCCTGAGTGTATCGTCACGAGGTACCTCTTTCCCTCCTATTCGTTCAAAATATACCTCTTTAATTGACATGATTAATCAAAGAGGAGATGAATATCCCTCTTTATCTGCATTAGATTCTTATAATCATCATTCGAAATTCTTTGATGCTGAAAAAATCAAAATTAAAGCCGAAACATTGAAAGTTTTGGTTTTCTCTTAAGTTTTGGTTTTCACTCTAATTATTTAATTTTAAATATTTATACTATTATATTAAAGCCGAAACATTGAAAGTTTTGGTTTTCTCCTAAGTTTTGGTTTTCACTCTAATTATTTAATTTTAAATTATTTATAATATAAAACAAATCAAATGAATTCCGTTATTGTCTTTAATTCAAGGTGAATACAAGGAGCAGGTACTTTCGTATACAAGCTGAGACTCCTATTCAACATTTTGCACCAGATACAGTTGCTCTTACATTATGGACTATTACGAAGTACAAAACCATGTGCTTGCTTTCAGCTGGATTACATACTTTCGTTTTTTCACGTAAAATATTTTCAGTGACATTAGATTGGATGAATTCTGCGAATTATGTTTGTTAATTTTCACTATATATATCTATCTATCTATCTATACTATTATATTAAAGCCGAAATATTGAAAGTTTTGGTTTTCTCTTAAGTTTTGGTTTTCACTCTAATTATTTAATTTTTAATTATTTATAATATAAAACAAATCAAATAAATTCTGTTATTGTCTTTAATCCTAAATACAGAGTAGTATTTTATATTTACACCATTACCCGTTAACAACAAATTTACATTAAGATTTTATATTATTAGTTCTAATCAATACATATTATTTATTAAATAACTATTATTATTACTATTAATTTTATTAATTAATATTACAAAGTTAAATTCCATAATAAAATATTATACTCTATTTCATTTAATCACATAATTTTAAAAATATTTAAAAGTAACCCGTGCTTTGCACGGACCCTAAACTAGTACTATTATATTAAAGCCGAAACATTGAAAGTTTTGGTTTTCTCCTAAGTTTTGGTTGTCACTCTAATTATTTAATTTTAAATCTATACAATTATATTAAAGCCGAAACATTGAAAGTTTTGGTTTTCTCCTAAGTTTTGGTTTTCACTCTAATTATTTAATTTTAAATTATTTATAATATAAAACAACTATTATATTAAAGCCGAAACATTGAAAGTTTTGGTTTTCTCTTAAGTTTTGGTTTTCACTCTAATTATTTAATTTTAAATTATTTATAATATAAAACAAATCAAATAAATTCTGTTATTGTCTTTAATCCTAAATACAGAGTAGTATTTTATATTTACACCATTACCCGTTAACAACAAATTTACACTAAGATTTTATATTATTAGTTCTAATCAATACATATCATTTATTAAATAACTATTATTATTATTATTAATTTTATTAATTAATATTACAAAGTTAAATTCCATAATAAAATATTATACTCTATTTTATTTAATCACATAATTTTAAAAGTATTTAAACTAAGCTAGTACAGATTATAGGAGTAGTTATCAATTTTATTGTCACGTGGTGTTAGTATTGACCTGAATATTATAATGGCAATTTATCCTTCGACTCAATGGTCAAATTGATCAAGATTAAAAGCTATCTTTCTATTATTTAAAAAAAATGAAAAAATACATATTAAAATGGATTAGATATACTTTACAATGATATAACTTTTTTTTTATTTTTTTAATTATAAATTTCAATCAAAATTTGGTCAATTTAATTACTAAAAAGTCAAACTGGACAACTAATTAGTAATGGAGGAATTATAAAGTATTAAAATGTTTACTAGCTTTTTTATTTAGCATGGGTATGACGTTGTTCCTATTGGAAACTGTTTTTGTGTTTCAACAATGGTTGTAAAATCGGTAATCGGTATAAATCGGTTGAGGTACCGATTTAAGATTAATCGGGTAATCGGAGATTAATCGAAAGGATTAATCGGAGTATTATTCGGATATTATAATAATATTTAATTTATTAGTCTAATTTACAATTAAACATATCATTTTAAATACATTCATAGAATTAATCGGATTTCAAAAATCGAATCGGTTAGCTACCTTACAGAGGATTAATCGGGGATTAATCGGCTAAATCGAGGATTTTTAGAACCATAATTCAACAAAGGATTCTATGTAGTAATTGGTTTTCTGCCGATCTTTACTTTAACAATATTTGTAAAAATCTACATACAATATTTTAATTTTTTAGAAAGACAAACAATGGTGTTCCAATGCTTTGGTGCAAAATATGCTCAAGATTTTTTATTAGCCACCCCACCCTTTGCAATACAAGCTCATGATTTCATTATTTTCAAATGGGGTGATTCCATCATTTTCAAATGGGGTACAATGTTTATTATGCGTGAATCCTATGAATGTATTTCGGAAGCACGGTGTCCATTATCATTAATAATTTATTTACTTTTTTCCTAGTTTTGCAAAAGCAATCCGTACTATTTTTCATATTTTACATCATTACAGATTATAAATCAACGAAATAAATTTAATTGGTCATGAACCACTTAATCATGATTATATCATTAATCAATTTTAATATTTAAAAGAGGTTTATTAATTTAGATTTATTTAAAAAAGTTATTTTAGGTGTATTATTTATGAATTTTAGAAAAAATACATGAATTTTAAAAAATTAAATAAAATTTAGTAATATTCAATAAGAAATTTTAAAAAAAATTTGGATATATTCATTTTAGATTTTTAAAAATTACTAAAATCTGTTGATATTTAATTTGAATTTTAGAAATGTATTACAATCTAAAATTATTTATACTCATGTATTTTTAATTTAATAAAATGGAAGATTTTGTTTCATTATTAATTTATTTCATTTTTAGCAATTTCTCCAAAATCTCAGGAGATTCAATATTTTCAAAAAAAATCACTTCAAATATTTGAAAAAGGGCTGAGAACTAGGCTCCAAAATTAAAAAGATATGATTGGATCTTCGATGTCTGGGACATCTTAGTCGGACTATTATTTAGCAGCCTACTTTAAGTCTTTAAGAGCAACCTTAAGAAACTAGCTATTAGGCCTCCTAAATTAAAATATAAGAATTTTGATACAAAAATGCATTACAAAAGTGTCTTGAGTGACTCCTTAAAACTTAAGACATGTCTCTTTTTCCATATTTTTCTTCCATATTTATAAGGGAATCCTAGTTCTCTCTTATATTATTTTCACCAATAAAATATTCATTTTCCTCCTTTTTTTTTTGACATTCTTTTCCTCTCTATGCTACTTCTTTCTTTCCTTTTAATATTATAATAATAATAATAAGGAACATATATAAGAAGAGATCCTACATATTTTAATTATTATATTAAAATAACATAAAATTATACATCTAAGTTTATTTTTTAAATATATAAATTATTAATTTTATTAATTAATATTACAAAGTTAAATTCCATAATAAAATATTATACTCTATTTTATTTAATCACATAATTTTAAAATTATTTAAAAGTAACCCGTGCTTTGCACGGGTCCTAAGCTAGTACTATTATATTAAAGCCGAAACATTGAAAGTTTTGGTTTTCTCTTAAGTTTTGGTTTTCACTCTAATTATTTAATTTTAAATATCTATACTATTATATTAAAGCCGAAACATTGAAAGTTTTGGTTTTCTCTTAAGTTTTGGTTTTCACTCTAATTATTTAATTTTAAATATCTATCTATACTATTATATTAAAGCCAAAACATTGAAAGTTTTGGTTTTCTCTTAAGTTTTGGTTTTCACTCTAATTATTTAATTTTAAATTATTTATAATATAAAACAAATCAAATAAATTCCGTTATTGTCTTTAATCCTAAATACAGAGTAGTATTTTATATTTACACCATTACCCGTTAACAATTATTAAATATAATCAATAATTATACTCTAATAATATAAGAAGAGCAACCATATTAAATATATATTATCTAAAACGTAACATAAAATTTACGTTTTAGATAACATATAATTAAATTGATGCTAAATTATAATATACGTTAAATAATATAAAATACAACGGGTTCGAACTTTGAATTTTTAGTAAAATAATTTAATCATATAATATATCTTATTATTAAATTTAACGATTGTTATTTATTAATAAAAATAATGATTTGTATATATGGTACGGGTTTTTTTTAGATAGGTTATAAAATTATTTAACATTATAATTATGTTTTTATATAATCCTAATTTTTAATATTTTTTTAATTTTAATTTAATATAAATTTATATAATGAAATGCATGGTTTAAAATTTATTTTATAAAATTCTAAATTAAAAATGTCGTTGACGGGTTCAAACTTTGAATTTTTAGTAAATTAATTTAATCATATAATATATCTTATTATTAGATCTAACGATTGTTATTTATTAATAAAAGTAATGATTTGTATATATGGTGAGATATTTTTGGGTGTATATTAGTGATCGCAAGATTAATTTTAAATTAAAAAATAACATGTTTTAATTACAAAAAGTACTACTAAAAATAATTACGAAAAGATATGGTGTGATATTTTGGATATATATTAATTATTGTAATATTAGTTTTAAATTAAATGGTAAAGTGTTTTAATTCGCAAGATTAATTTTAAATTAAAAAATAACATGTTTTAATTACAAAAAGTACTACTAAAAATAATTACGAAAAGATATGGTGTGATATTTTGGATATATATTAATTATTGTAATATTAGTTTTAAATTAAATGGTAAAGTTTTTTAATTAGAATTAAAATCTTTAGAAAAAATGAATAATTGAATTGTTGGAGCAGAAAAAAGAGTCCAAGTAGAAGTGGATGAAGGAATTTTAATCAGAATATAATTACGTTAACATTAGTAATTAGCTTTTTGAGTTATTTTTTTAATTTAATTATTTATTTTAATAATTAGGATAACCAAAACTTAGGATAACCAAAACTTTCAATGTTTCGGCTTTAATATAATAGTATTGATTTGTTTTATATTATAAATAATTTAAAATTAAATAATTAGAGTGAAAACCAAAACTTAGGAGAAAACCAAAACTTTCAATGTTTCGGCTTTAATATAATAGTATAGATAATTATGTTAATTTTCTCATTGTGTAATTCTATAATATTATAAATACTTTTCACATAGTCGTTAGATCTAATAATAAGTAATATTCTTTATTTAAATCCCTCTTCCAAAGATCAAGGTTCAAATCCCATCAACAACAAATTTACATTAATATTTTATATTATTAATTCTAATCAATACATATCATTTATTAAACTATTATTATTACTAATAAATTCGTAATAAATTATTCTCTATTTTATTTAATTATATAATTTAAAAAGTATTTAAAAGTAAACCCTTTATAATATTATATCTTTATATAATTTACGTTATTATATTAATTTATAAATAATTTATGATTATTTAATAAATTTTATAATAAATTTTATAATATAAAATATATTATAAAATTTATTTAACATTATAATTATGTTTTTATATAATCCTAATTTTTAATATTTTTTTAATTTTAATTTAATATAAATTTATATAATGAAATGCATGGTTTAAAATTTATTTTATAAAATTCTAAATTAAAAATGTCGTTGACGGGTTCGAACTTTGAATTTTTAGTAAATTAATTTAATCATATAATATATCTTATTATTAGATCTAACGATTGTTATTTATTAATAAAAATAATGATTTGTATATATGGTACGGGTTTTTTTTAGATAGGTTATAAAATTTATTTAACATTATAATTATGTTTTTATATAATCCTAATTATTCTCTATTTTATTTAATTATATAATTTTAAAAGTATTTAAAAGTAACCCGTGCTTCGCACGGGCTATAAGCTAGTACTATTATATTAAAGCCGAAACATTAAAAGTTTTGGTTTTCTCTTAAGTTTTGGTTTTCACTCTAATTATTTAATTTTAAATTATTTATAATATAAAACAAATCAAATAAATTCCGTTATTGTCTTTAATCCTAAATACAAAGTAGTATTTTATATTTACACCATTACCCGTTAACAACAAATTTACATTAAGATTTTATATTATTAGTTCTAATCAATACATATCATTTATTAAATAACTATTATTATTATTATTATTATTAATTTTATTAATTAATATTACAAAGTTAAATTCCATAATAAAATATTATACTCTATTTTATTTAATCACATAATTTTAAAAGTATTTAAAAGTAACCCGTGCTTTGCACGGGCCCTAAGCTAGTAATACTGATAATCAAAGTTGTAAAAATCCAAAATTGGTTCAACTCGATTTATTTCAAAAAAAATGAGTACTCGGAAATCGATAGAATACTCGGATTGAGTATTCGGACAACTACTCGTATATTTTTTTTTATAATTTTTATTCGGAATATCAAATTCACATTTATGTCATAATTTAGTGTAGCAATGTTAAAAGTTAAATTTTGTTATTTACTAATAATCTAATAAAATTACTAAAACTATACTTAATAATATTTTTGACCATATACTAACATTAACATTATATTATCTACTTAACAACTTTTATCAATATAATTGAAAATAAGTTATGATGATCAAAATACATGCATTTTACGACATCAATAAAAGTAATAATAAAAAAATGAATGTTTTAAATCGAATTTAACTCTGAGTACTTGAAATTTGATCGAGTATTGACCGAATTATGTGAAAATTGAGTTTTGACCTGAATCGGTATGACTGGGATCGAGTCATCATTCATAAAAGTACTAGATCGATTCATTGATTTATAAAACCTTGCTAATAATGAATACATATACATTATATTTTAATTTCGTTTGATACTTATAATTTAGAGCATTTACCAAAATTACCGGGTTTTTCTACTTTATTTGCATAAATACGACCTTCTTTAATGTATTGCAAAAATACGTGAATCTAACTTTTTTTTGCAGAACTACGGTTCACCCCTTTCTTCTCTCCCTCTCTTTCTTCCCGATCTCTCTCTACTCCGGCGCCAAAACAAGATAAACCAACATCTTCGACGCCGACCTCCACCTCCGATCTCCGCCTCTCCGACGCCGCAGGCGTCTCAACCTCAATCTCCAACACCCATCTCCAATCAACGCCGCCCACCAGATTTAAGAAACTCAACCGGAGTTTAAGAAACTACAGTTCACCAGAATTCACTTTTGATAATCGGAATCCCCTCCATTTTTTTTATTGGGTTTCAGTTTTCAATAAATATTCGTAATTCTTAACAGATCTGTAAATAAGGATAATGAATTGAAATGAACATATAAAGAGCTCTTTCCAACAATCAGCGCCGATGAAATTCGTCGGAGTCGGGTCGGATCGTTCATCGCCGGCTCCATTCTCCGATGATCAGTTCTGTGATGTGTTCGGTGGACCTCCCAAGTACTCTTCTACCGTTGTCAACGCTGCGTCTTCCAAAAATGAGGCGACGAAGAATAACTGGGATTCGGCTCAGATCCGTATTTTTGCAATTAGTATATTAGGGTATAGTAAAATTGCAATTAGTAAAAAAGAGTAAAATTAAAAATGCAAAAAATTACTTTTTTTAATATATTTATCAAAAAAGCTCTATAATTTATTTTAACTTATAATTTATTTTCTGTCCTTGATTTAAAAAGTTTGTGTTACTTTTTCAAAATTTAAT
This sequence comes from Kitagawia praeruptora, assembly GCA_037693485.1. NCBI lineage: Eukaryota > Viridiplantae > Streptophyta > Magnoliopsida > Apiales > Apiaceae > Kitagawia > Kitagawia praeruptora. The sequence goes on from CM075350.1 coordinate 94,524,546, forward strand.
TTCTATGAAACTCGGAATTACATTCCAATATTCCTTTAATACTCTCATAAATTCAGGTCATACATATACGTTATCCAAATAGAGTAGTTTTTAGCTAAATTATAATGGTGTAACCTAGCTATAAAACAACGATTATAAATAATTTACTATTCATTATAATTAAATACTATTATCTATTATATTTATTTTGTATAATTCATCCAATTTAAAATCAATTTAATATAAGATTAAAGTCGAAACATTGAAAGTTTTGGTTTTCTCTTAAGTTTTGGTTTTCACTCTAATTAAAAGCCGAAACATTGAAAGTTTTGGTTTTCTCTTAAGTTTTGGTTTTCACTCTAATTATTTAATTTTAAATTATTTATAATATAAAACAAATCAAATAAATTCCGTTATTGTCTTTAATCCTAAATACAGAGTAGTATTTTATATTTACACAAATTTACATTAAGATTTTATATTATTAGTTCTAATCAATACATATCATTTATTAAATAACTATTATTATTATTATTAATTTTATTAATTAATATTACAAAGTTAAATTCCATAATAAAATATTATACTCTATTTTATTTAATCACATAATTTTAAAAGTATTTAAAAGTAACTCGTGCTTTGCACGGGCCCTAACCTAGTACTATTATATTAAAGCCGAAACATTGAAAGTTTTGGTTTTCTCCTAAATTTTGGTTTTCACTCTAATTATTTAATTTTAAATTATTTATAATATAAAACAAATCAAATGAATTCCGTTATTGTCTTTAATCCTAAATACAGAGTAGTATTTTATATTTACACCATTACCCGTTAACAACAAATTTACATTAAGATTTTATATTATTAGTTCTAATCAATACATATCATTTATTAAATAACTATTATTATTATTATTACTATTAATTTTATTAATTAATATTACAAAGTTAAATTCCATAATAAAATATTATACTCTATTTTATTTAATCACATAATTTTAAAAGTATTTAAAAGTAACCCGTGCTTTGCACGGGCCCTAAGCTAGTACAGATTATAGGAGTAAAATATTAAATACTAGCATAATTATAATATTATAAAAATTATAATTATGCTAGTATTTAATATATATTTAATAGGTATAATTAATTATTAATTAAATGCAAGAAAATTATTTTAATAAAAAATAAAAATGTGAAAATTCAAGAAAATATTTTGAAGCTTCTGAGTGCAAGTCTCTCCAGTTTCCTGCTATTATGATAAATGACTGAGTTTGTTAAATTTAATCAATTTGATCATAACTCATGTATTATTTATTCATGTGCAAAATTGAAAATCTATCTGTAGTGTTTGTATACAATTCCAGATATTAAATAAATATCTTGTACTTCCATAATTTATTACGATTTTCACAATTATTGATAATAAAAATTGCTTGAAAAGTTAAGGTCGTGTACCCTATAATCATCCGAAAAGAAATTATAGTGATTTTGAATAGGGAATAAAAAATAACGCAATATAAACAATTGTTATTCGTCATTTTAACTAAAAATAAACATAACTATATATAATTAATATTTAATATTGAAAAAATAACTATAATGTTCAACTAAAGTTTGCTAATTTTTAAACAAATTAAATAGAGTAAATTTAATATATGTTTAATAGGTGTAATAAATGACTAATTAAAATGTCATTAATAGCTATTTAATGCAAGAAAAGAATTTTAATAAAAAAATAAAAATTCAAGAAAAATATCTTGAACTGTTCTGGTGTATTTTCGATCTCCAGGCATTATAATATACTAGGTAACTTATCCGCGCTTCGCGCGGTTCATAAATTTTCATTTTAAAATATTAAAAATAAATAAATTATTTTTTATTATTTTTAAAAATTGATTGATCTCTTAAAAATTTTTTAAAAAATTGATTTAAAACAATTTACATAAATTATAAGTTTGAAGATGCTCTCTTTATATATCTAAATTTTTCATAATCTCAAAAATATCATAAACATAAAAAGTAGCAATTATAATAAAAAACGTAGTCTTTACAATCAAAATTTATAAATATTATATATAATAACACTTTTTAAAGCCGACGCCCCTCTCATAACATACATGTTCAGTTGTAGTGTAAGAATTTATTTAATTAGAATATTAATATATTTTGATATAATATAATGAACAACGGGTGTACGACTTTTTTATCGATTTAATCTACCAATAAAATTGGGCTTTTTTTAATTTAATCGGTTTGGTCATAACCCATGTAATTTTTTCATATGTAAAAAGAAAAAACTATTTGTATTATTTTTATTACAGGTGTTTTACGAAGATTTATATACTTCTATAATTTATTTTGATTTTCATAATCACTAATCATAAAAATTGATTGAGAAGTTAAGGATCGTCTGCCATGTGTAAAAATAAAAAACTATTTGTATTATTTTTATTACAGGTGTTTTGCGAAGATTTATATACTTCTCTAATTTATTTCGATTTCCATAATCATTAATCATAAAAATTGATTGAGAAGTTAAGGATCGTCTGCAATGCAATTGTCCGAAAAGAAATCGGAGCAGTATTCGATAGGGAATAAAAAAAGGACCCAATGTAAACAATTTTTATTCGTCGTTTACCTAAAAACAAACTTAATTATATATGTAATTAATATTTTTATAATGCTCAAATAACGTTTTATAATTTTGTAAATAAATAAAATAAACTAATTTAATACACATTTATTAGGTATAATTGATGACTAATTAATATGTCATTAAGAGGTATTTAATGCAAAAAAGTTATTTTAATAAATAATTCAAAAAAATGAAAATTCAAGAAAAATACCTTGAACGCTTCTGGTAACTTTCCGATCTCCAGGCATTACAATATACTAGCTTATAGCCCGTGCGAAGCACGGGTTACTTTTAAATACTTTTAAAATTATATAATTAAATAAAATAGAGAAAATTATTACGAATTTATTAGTAATAATAATAGTTTAATAAATGATATGTATTGATTAGAATTAATAATATAAAATCTTAATGTAAATTTGTTGTTGATGGGATTTGAACCTTGATCTTTGGAAGAGGGATTTAAATAAAGAATATTCCTTATTATTAGATCTAACGGCTTTGTGAAAAGTATTTATGTTTGATATATAGTGTTGAAAAAGAAGAGAAAAGCCGAAGAAGATTGTGTATTGAATTGATGAAGATTGCGCAGAAAAGTATTTATGTTTGATATATGGTGTTGAAAAAGAAGAGAAAAGCCGAAGAAGATTGTGTATTGAATTGATGAAGATTGCGCAGATGAGGTTTAGAAGAATAGAGTTTTGTAAGGCAACGGAGGTTTTAAGTTTAGCTGTATTAGTAATGGTATAAATATAAAATACTACTCTGTATTGGTTTAAAGGAATTCATTTGATTTGTTTTATATTATAAATAATTTAAAATTAAATAATTAGAGTGAAAACCAAAACTTTCAATGTTTCGGCTTTAATATAATAGTATAGATGTTTGATATATGGTGTTGAAAAAGAAGAGAAAAGCCGAAGAAGATTGTGTATTGAATTGATGAAGATTGCGCAGATGAGGTTTAGAAGAATAGAGTTTTGTAAGGCAGCGGAGGTTTTAAGTTTAGCTGTATTAGTAATGGTGTAAATATAAAATACTACTCTGTATTGGTTTAAAGGAATTCATTTGATTTGTTTTATATTATAAATAATTTAAAATTAAATAATTAGAGTGAAAACCAAAACTTAGGAGAAAACCAAAACTTTCAATGTTTCGGCTTTAATATAATAGTATAGATGTTTGATATATGGTGTTGAAAAAGAAGAGAAAAGCCGAAGAAGATTGTGTATTGAATTGATGAAGATTGCGCAGATGAGGTTTAGAAGAATAGAGTTTTGTAAGGCAACGGAGGTTTTAAGTTTAGCTGTATTAGTAATGGTGTAAATATAAAATACTACTCTGTATTGGTTTAAAGGAATTCATTTGATTTGTTTTATATTATAAATAATTTAAATTAAATAATTAGAGTGAAAATCAAAACTTTCAATGTTTCGGCTTTAATATAATAGTAAAGAGAGTTTTGTAAGGCAACGGAGGTTTTAAGTTTAGCTGTATTAGTAATGGTGTAAATATAAAATACTACTCTGTATGTTTCGGCTTTAATATAATAGTGGTTTAAAGGAATTCATTTGATTTGTTTTTTATAAATAATTTAAAATTAAATAATTAGAGTGAAAACCAAAACTTAGGAGAAAACCAAAACTTTCAATGTTTCGGCCACGGGTTACTTTTAAATACTTTTAAAATTATATAATTAAATAAAATAGAGAAAATTATTACGAATTTATTAGTAATAATAATGGTTTAATAAATGATATGTATTGATTAGAATTAATAATATAAAATCTTAATGTAAATTTGTTGTTGACGGGTTTAACGGAATTCATTTGATTTGTTTTATATTATAAATAATTTAAAATTAAATAATTAGAGTGAAAACCAAAACTTTACTTTTAAATACTTTTAAAATTATATAATTAAATAAAATAGAGAAAATTATTACGAATTTATTAGTAATAATAATAGTTTAATAAATGATATGTATTGATTAGAATTAATAATATAAAATCTTAATGTAAATTTGTTGTTGACGGGTTTAACGGAATTCATTTGATTTGTTTTATATTATAAATAATTTAAAATTAAATAATTAGAGTGAAAACCAAAACTTAGGAGAAAACCAAAACTTTCAATGTTTCGGCCACGGGTTACTTTTAAATACTTTTAAAATTATATAATTAAATAAAATGGAGAAAATTATTACGAATTTATTAGTAATAATAATAGTTTAATAAATGATATGTATTGATTAGAATTAATAATATAAAATCTTAATGTAAATTTGTTGTTGACGGGTTTAACGGAATTCATTTGATTTGTTTTATATTATAAATAATTTAAAATTAAATAATTAGAGTGAAAACCAAAACTTAGGAAAAAACAAAAACTTTCAATGTTTCGGCCACGGGTTACTTTTAAATACTTTTAAAATTATATAATTAAATAAAATAGAGAAAATTATTACGAATTTATTAGTAATAATAATAGTTTAATAAATGATATGTATTGATTAGAATTAATAATATAAAATCTTAATGTAAATTGGTTGTTGACGGGTTTAACGGAATTCATTTGATTTGTTTTATATTATGAATAATTTAAAATTAAATAATTAGAGTGAAAACCAAAACTTAGGAGAAAACCAAAACTTTCAATGTTTCGGCCACGGGTTACTTTTAAATACTTTTAAAATTATATAATTAAATAAAATAGAGAAAATTATTACGAATTTATTAGTAATAATAATAGTTTAATAAATGATATGTATTGATTAGAATTAATAATATAAAATCTTAATGTAAATTTGTTGTTGACGGGTTTAACGGAATTCATTTGATTTGTTTTATATTATAAATAATTTAAAATTAAATAATTAGAGTGAAAACCAAAACTTTACTTTTAAATACTTTTAAAATTATATAATTAAATAAAATAGAGAAAATTATTACGAATTTATTAGTAATAATAATAGTTTAATAAATGATATGTATTGATTAGAATTAATAATATAAAATCTTAATGTAAATTTGTTGTTGACGGGTTTAACGGAATTCATTTGATTTGTTTTATATTATAAATAATTTAAAATTAAATAATTAGAGTGAAAACCAAAACTTAGGAGAAAACCAAAACTTTCAATGTTTCGGCCACGGGTTACTTTTAAATACTTTTAAAATTATATAATTAAATAAAATAGAGAAAATAATTACGAATTTATTAGTAATAATAATAGTTTAATAAATGATATGTATTGATTAGAATTAATAATATAAAATCTTAATGTAAATTTGTTGTTGACGGGTTTAACGGAATTCATTTGATTTGTTTTATATTATAAATAATTTAAAATTAAATAATTAGAGTGAAAACCAAAACTTTACTTTTAAATACTTTTAAAATTATATAATTAAATAAAATAGAGAAAATTATTACGAATTTATTAGTAATAATAATAGTTTAATAAATGATATGTATTGATTAGAATTAATAATATAAAATCTTAATGTAAATTTGTTGTTGACGGGTTTAACGGAATTCATTTGATTTGTTTTATATTATAAATAATTTAAAATTAAATAATTAGAGTGAAAACCAAAACTTAGGAAAAAACCAAAACTTTCAATGTTTCGGCCACGGGTTACTTTTAAATACTTTTAAAATTATATAATTAAATAAAATAGAGAAAATTATTACGAATTTATTAGTAATAATAATAGTTTAATAAATGATATGTATTGATTAGAATTAATAATATAAAATCTTAATGTAAATTGGTTGTTGACGGGTTTAACGGAATTCATTTGATTTGTTTTATATTATGAATAATTTAAAATTAAATAATTAGAGTGAAAACCAAAACTTAGGAGAAAACCAAAACTTTCAATGTTTCGGCCACGGGTTACTTTTAAAATTATATAATTAAATAAAATAGAGAAAATTATTACGAATTTATTAGTAATAATAATAGTTTAATAAATGATATGTATTGATTAGAATTAATAATATAAAATCTTAATGTAAATTTGTTGTTGACGGGTTTAACGGAATTCATTTGATTTGTTTTATATTATAAATAATTTAAAATTAAATAATTAGAGTGAAAACCAAAACTTTACTTTTAAATACTTTTAAAATTATATAATTAAATAAAATAGAGAAAATTATTACGAATTTATTAGTAATAATAATAGTTTAATAAATGATATGTATTGATTAGAATTAATAATATAAAATCTTAATGTAAATTTGTTGTTGACGGGTTTAACGGAATTCATTTGATTTGTTTTATATTATAAATAATTTAAAATTAAATAATTAGAGTGAAAACCAAAACTTAGGAGAAAACCAAAACTTTCAATGTTTCGGCCACGGGTTACTTTTAAATACTTTTAAAATTATATAATTAAATAAAATAGAGAAAATTATTACGAATTTATTAGTAATAATAATAGTTTAATAAATGATATGTATTGATTAGAATTAATAATATAAAATCTTAATGTAAATTTGTTGTTGACGGGTTTAACGGAATTCATTTGATTTGTTTTATATTATAAATAATTTAAAATTAAATAATTAGAGTGAAAACCAAAACTTTACTTTTAAATACTTTTAAAATTATATAATTAAATAAAATAGAGAAAATTATTACGAATTTATTAGTAATAATAATAGTTTAATAAATGATATGTATTGATTAGAATTAATAATATAAAATCTTAATGTAAATTTGTTGTTGATGGGATTTGAACCTTGATCTTTGGAAGAAGGATTTAAATAAAGAATATTCATTATTATTAGATCTAACGGCTATGTGAAAAGTATTTATGTTTGATATATGGTGTTGAAAAAGAAGAGAAAAGCCGAAGAAGATTGTGTATTGAATTGATGAAGATTGCGCAGATGAGGTTTAGAAGAATTAGAGTTCTGTAAGGCAACGGAGGTTTTAAGTTTAGCTGTATTAGTAATGGTGTAAATATAAAATACTACTCTGTATTGGTTTAACGGAATTCATTTAATTTGTTTTATATTATAAATAATTTAAAATTAAATAATTAGAGTGAAAACCAAAACTTAGGAGAAAACCAAAACTTTCAATGTTTCGGCTTTAATATAATAGTACTAGTTTATAGCCCGTGCGAAGCACGGGTTACTTTTAAATACTTTTAAAATTATATAATTAAATAAAATAAAGAATAATTTATTACGAATTTATTAGTAATAATAATAGTTTAATAAATGATATGTATTGATTAGAATTAATAATATAAAATCTTAATGTAAATTTGTTGTTGATGGGATTTGAACCTTGATCTTTGGAAGAGGGATTTAAATAAAGAATATTCATTATTATTAGATCTAACGGCTATGTGAAAAGTATTTATGTTTGATATATGGTGTTGAAAAAGAAGAGAAAAGCCGAAGAAGATTGTGTATTGAATTGATGAAGATTGCGCAGATGAGGTTTAGAAGAATTGGAGTTCTGTAAGGCAACGGAGGTTTTAAGTTTAGCTGTATTAGTAATGGTGTAAATATAAAATACTACTCTGTATTGGTTTAACGGAATTCATTTAATTTGTTTTATATTATAAATAATTAAAAATTAAATAATTATAGTGAAAACCAAAACTTAGGAGAAAACCAAAACTTTCAATGTTTCGGCTTTAATATAATAATGGTGTAAATATAAAATACTACTCTGTATTGGTTTAACGGAATTCATTTAATTTGTTTTATACTCCCTCTGTCTCAAAATACTTTTCCTGTTTACTTTTGACACGTTTGCCAACGCACACTTTTAATCGTTTATATCTTTAATTTTATATTATTATTAATTATAAAAATTTCACTGTATTAAAGTACTAACAAATACGAATTCAACAAGATCACTCATGACTATATTTGATCTTATAGATTAGGTGTAAATTAGTAGTCAATCGCTTAGAATGAACAGTGTTCAAAGTCAAAAACAGGAAATGTAATTTGATACAGAGGGAGTATTATAAATAATTAAAAATTAAATAATTAGAGTGAAAACCAAAACTTAGGAGAAAACCAAAACTTTCAATGTTTCATTATATTGACTAAACTGCATAAAATTAAGTAAATTATATGTTAAACCATTACACAACGGCCTACTAGTAACCCGTTGTGTAATGGTGTAAATAGATTCTTTAATTAAAAATATACTGAATATGCAAATAAATGTGTGATGTGATTCTATCCTTGTATTGTGTTCTTTGTATAACTGATTTTTAATTAACGAAATTTAATTTCTATCATATGCAGGAAGTAAGGAAAGCTCAAGTTTGGAGGAATTTGATTATAGAGAGCAAATTTGGAGTTAAAGAGGCACACTCAGATTTGTTGGCCAAGATGTTGACTACTATTTATCTTCAATTGTAAAAGTATTGGACTTCTGCTAGCGAACCATCGAAACATATTAGATTTATCCATGTATTTGTAATTATGTTATTTTTAAAGTCTTGGTATTGTCAATACTTTGGTTGTGAGTAAATGGTTGAAAGTTACAACTCCACAATCAACATCTGCTAAAACACACCCTGAACACTACTAGCAATATACATTTCCACGTAGCTCATGGTGCTGCAGTGACGGTAAAGGCCTTATCAGCTGCTTCTGATTTTTTTGCTTTTGTTGGAGTTGCTGCGGAGACCAAGCATCCAGACTGAGGCTGAGGACACAAGTCATAGGTTCAGGCTTTGAGTACTGGCATAAAGACGTGTACTAGGCTGACTGACTGGTGGTTTTTATTACTGTTTCACCATTCGTGGTATTTAGCAATTCTTTTGTTATAGTGTCAACAAGGACAGCAAAAATATCATTCTTCATTCAAGATTGTTACAGCAATATAATAGTTCGGAGTTTTGTTTCTCCTCATACGAATCTTATATTCTACACATTTCGAGTGCTTTGGCAAATATTAATTTCCAATATGAATTATTTATTAAATCACATAATTTTAATACTGATAATCAAAGTTGTAAAAATCCAAAATTGGTTCAACTCGATTTATTTCAAAAAAAATGAGTACTCGGAAATCGAAAGAATACTCGGATTGAGTATTCGGACAACTACTCGTATATTTTTTTTTATAATTTTTATTCGGAATATCAAATTCACATTTATGTCATAATTTAGTGTAGCAATGTTAAAAGTTAAATTTTGTTATTTACTAATAATCTAATAAAATTACTAAAACTATACTTAATAATATTTTTGACCATATACTAACATTAACATTATATTATCTACTTAACAACTTTTATCAATATAATTGAAAATAAGTTATGATGATCAAAATACATGCATTTTACGACATCAATAAAAGTAATAATAAAAAAATGAATGTTTTAAATCGAATTTAACTCTGAGTACTTGAAATTTGATCGAGTATTGACCGAATTATGTGAAAATTGAGTTTTGACCTGAATCGGTATGACTGGGATCGAGTCATCATTCATAAAAGTACTAGATCGATTCATTGATTTGTAAAACCTTGCTAATAATGAATACATATACATTATATTTTAATTTCGTTTGATACTTATAATTTAGAGCATTTACCAAAATTACCGGGTTTTTCTACTTTATTTGCATAAATACGACCTTCTTTAATGTATTGCAAAAATACGTGAATCTAACTTTTTTTTGCAGAACTACGGTTCACCCCTTTCTTCTCTCCCTCTCTTTCTTCCCGATCTCTCTCTACTCCGGCGCCAAAACAAGATAAACCAACATCTCCGACGCCGACCTCCACCTCCGATCTCCGCCTCTCCGACGCCGCAGGCGTCTCAACCTCAATCTCCAACACCCATCTCCAATCAACGCCGCCCACCAGATTTAAGAAACTCAACCGGAGTTTAAGAAACTACAGTTCACCAGAATTCACTTTTGATAATCGGAATCCCCTCCATTTTTTTATTGGGTTTCAGTTTTCAATAAATATTCGTAATTCTTAACAGATCTGTAAATAAGGATAATGAATTGAAATGAACATATAAAGAGCTCTTTCCAACAATCAGCGCCGATGAAATTCGTCGGAGTCGGGTCGGATCGTTCATCGCCGGCTCCATTCTCCGATGATCAGTTCTGTGATGTGTTCGGTGGACCTCCCAAGTACTCTTCTACCGTTGTCAACGCTGCGTCTTCCAAAAATGAGGCGACGAAGAATAACTGGGATTCGGCTCAGATCCGTATTTTTACAATTAGTATATTAGGGTATAGTAAAATTGCAATTAGTAAAAAAGAGTAAAATTAAAAATGCAAAAAATTACTTTTTTTAATATATTTATCAAAAAAGCTCTATAATTTATTTTAACTTATAATTTATTTTCTGTCCTTGATTTAAAAAGTTTGTGTTACTTTTTCAAAATTTATTTTCTATGAAACTCGGAATTACATTCCAATATTCCTTTAATACTCTCATAAATTCAGGTCATACATATACGTTATCCAAATAGAGAGAGGAAAGTTGTATTAACTACAATTTAAATTAAATCCATCACAAAGTCTATTGAATAATATTTAAAAGAATTCCTCAAAAAAACATAAATCGAATTATAATAATAACAACAAAATATAATAAGTACCAAAATATTACAAATGGTTCTTCCAAATAAAAATAAATACTATAACAAATGGGCCGTGGGATAGTTCAGCTTTGGAACATAACTGCCCAGCCCGCCCTGAAAAACTTCTTGAAGTACTTGCAGAGTTTTATTTTCAGGATGATCAATTGATCATAAAGGTATAAGTACTCTGTATCAAAGGATAACAACAAGATAGTCCCATCTTTCAAAACGTTTAGATGTTGAACCCAAGATATGTTGGTTCCTTAAATGATCGGTTTCATCACTATACAATAGCAAAATTTTCAGTTAGGTTATCAGTCCAAAAAAGTTTTCAAACACATCACTCTACAATAAAAATATTTCAAATAAGTAACTATACATTTAAAAAATTTCACGGCCGTTAAAATTTGACGGAAAACGTTAAACTGAAAAAAAACTTTCAATTTGGCCATTGAGATTTTAAAAAAAAAAAAATTCAGAAAAATTATATAAATATAAGAAAAAAATTCAGAAAAATTTCAGTTATACGAATTTAAGTAAAAATTTAAAAAAAAAATTCGTAATTTTTTTTAAAATTTAAGTAAAAATTAAGTATAAAATTCAGAAACATTCAGAAAAAAAAAATTAAAATTTTTTAATCCCAAAAAATTGAAATGTTTTAATTCAAAAAAAATTATACATATATCTTAAAAAAATTAAAAATTCACTTTTGATTGAAAAAACGTGATATCTTAAAATATTTGTTCGGATGTATTTATCTATACGCATATAAATTAAATGGGTATGTTCATTTTTAAATTAAATTAAATTCTAATCATTTAAAAATTCAAAAAATTTTAATTTTTTTAGCAATTATGAACTATGTTTAGCAATTTTGTTTAGTTATCAAACAAGTTTAAAAAATTCAAAAAAAAATTTTAAAAAATTTTACGAAATTTTTCTGATTTTTTAAGAATTTTTTTTCATATAAGTAATTTAAATTTAAGAAAAAAAATTTCATATAAGAAAAAATATGAAATTAAAATTTTAAAAATTTCTTATAAGATTTTTTATTCAGAAAAAATAAGATTTTTCGTATAAGAAAATTTCTTAAATTTTTAAGAAATTTAAAATTTTGAAAATTAATTTAAGAATTTTTTCTGAATTTTTACTTATATGAATTTAAGTAAAAAAAATTAAAAAAAATTCGAAAACTTTCAGTTTCAGTTGGGAGTGACCTGTTTGAAATATTTTTATTGTACATAACTGAAAATTTTTTTGCGCCACGTCATCCCGCCACGTCAACTTTCCGTTAGTTAACTGAACGGCATTAACGACAATGACCTGTTTGAAATATTTTTATTGTAGAGTGATGTGTTTGAAAACTGTTATTTCCAGATTACACACTTGTATAATTGTGGAAGGGGGGGTTGAATACAATTCTTGATAATTATAAATTTCTGATAAAAACCACAGAAATCTATAAGGAAATAATTGCTGAATAGAAATGGTTCACAAATAAATAAAAAATCAGGTGGTTAAATGTACCACCTGAGACTTTTATTTGAAGAAAACTCTGTGATACAAATGTACACAGCTTCTGTTTTTACAACTCTTTGCTTCTAAGGATATTCAAGAAACCCTAAGCAAATATGTCTGTTTTCTTAGTTTCTAAAGAGTTGCTCCACTTGGTTATATATCCCAAGTTTACAAGTACTACAGGAATAAGATAATATTAATCTAATTCAAGTTGACTTGCTACTCCACTCCAAATCCACATGTAGCCGAAAGGTTGTCCTTGTGAACAGATATGTCCCCTGCACCTTTCTTGTATGTACTGTGTAAATGGAATGCTTCTTTCTTCTGTGTTTCCAAAGTATGGCTGCCATACTGCTTTTTATACCTACTATCAACCCATGTGATCTGTCAGTCAAACCTGTCCTTATCAACTGCTAATTCCCAGCTAGCATAGGATAAAGTGTTAATGATTATCCGTTGATGTTGTGCACAGTTATCCGTTGATGGTAGTTTGAGCTGTATCCGTTGATAGAGTAGATTTGAGTTGTATCCGTTGATAGAGCCCTGTTCTTATCCGTTGATACACTTTCACTTAGACAGAATTACATAGCATAGCTTATTTACAATTTGCTATCCTATTCTGCCTATCCATTGATGGTCAACATGACTCTGAATAAAAACACTATCAACTGATAAATAGAGATATTGCAGTATGCTACAAAACCTCATCCGTTGATGAGCTACCTGTCAACGAATAGAGTTATAAAGTCTTATCCGTTGACAGTTACAAAATTTGACTTATACAATTTTGCTTGAGTGTTAAGTTATCATCAACTACAACATATTCCTAACAATCTCCCCCAATTTATACTTGATGGCAATAAAGCATAAAATCAGAACCTTGATGATAACAAAACATTCCTAAAGATTTATACACTACAGTATGCAAAAATTGTATTAAGCTACAAAAATTAAAAACAGAAAGCTTTAAGACACTTATCAGAGATGTGCTCCTTTAGATTGAGCAGATTAATGATGTTTCCTCTCTCTGGTTGGCTGCACCCTTGACTTTCCTTCCTTGGCAGAGTTGGACTCAATTTGCACTTGAAGTTGCCTATAGAAGGTATCTTCTTCAACAACTTTTGGATTTAGCTTTAGTTGTAACCATCTTAGGTAATCAGAACTAGCCTTTGACAGTTGGTCTTCTAACCTGAAGAATCTCCTAGTGCCCTCTTCATCCCTGAACTCCATCATCCAAAAGGGTTGAATGTGGATTTTCTGTCCATTATATGGGATCTTCATTTTCTTTGGTAGACTTGAGGGTTGTTAGTTACAGAGGCATGCCTGTACACATCTAATAACAAGCCTAATTGTTTGTAATGCTTTGCATTACTTACATGACCTCTTAACTGAGGGAACCTCTAGTTGTAGAGTTTCTGTTTGTATTGTACTTGTAATAGGCATCAAATCCTAGTTGTGTAACTGTACAATTAGAGTCTAGAATAATGCTTGAAAGAAGTTCCAAGGTTCATGCCTCAAGCAAGGAGTTAAAGACTGTCAAATAATCACAGTTGGGATTTGAAGAAATGAAGAATTTGCCTAAGTACCAATTCGAGAAGTATATTTGTCTATTCGAGAAGTCCAGCATTCGAGAAGTCAGGGATTCGATATCTCAAGACACTATTCGATATCTCTGAATACACTGTTCGATATCTCATTCGATATCTCAGGGATTCGATATGTCTACTACTCTATTCGAGAACTCAAGAAGTCAACAAGTCAAGATGGTATTCGAGTTCTCAAAGAGTCAACAAGTCAAAGTTCCATTCGATATCTCAAGGACTCAGAAAGCTATTCGACAACTCGAGGATTCGATAAGTCAAATGTTCTATTCGACAACTCAAGGAATCCTGATGGAAAAGAGCTATTCGAGAAGTGGTTCGATATGTCATTATAACAGTATTCGAGAACTCAGAGTTATCGATCAAGTCAATTCTAGTTCTCGAATCACTTACTTAGTCACTTCTCGAATACATTCTTGGAGACAAAATACTGAAGAAATTGTACAAGTCAGAAACCTGCAACAAGCCAATGCACTTTATGGACCACAACCTGTAACGTGCTCTGGAAAGCCTACAAGGAAGCTTGGAGAGATATAGAAGAGACAAGGAGCTAAAGAAGTGGATCTAAACAGGCTTTGCAAAGTCAAATCTGTAACCGTTTGGACACTTACTCAAAAAGGATAGACAGACTAGAAAGTAATTTGTTTAGCTACCTTATTTGCAGTAAGTGGGCTGTATCCATGTTCTATAAGGACACAGCCTCACTTCATAACTTAGCAACTTTTGTGAGTCAAGTTTTTCATACACTGTAAGCTATATCTCTCTGAGAAAAACGAAGCTGAGAATACTACCATTTGTATTCACAGATTGTAGCAACCTTTATCTAATATACATTAGATTAAAGTGATATTGTGTCTTGTGTTGTTTACTTATCCGCACCTTAATTTCTGCACACACAGGCACTTATCTGCTACATAGACTCAATCAAGAAAAGTTCAAGAATCCATTCACCCCCCCCTCTGTATTCTTTTACCGTATTCAATACTCAACAAGTGGTATCAGAGAGGGCTGTTTATTCAAAAACAGAGAAACGATCATGAGTTCGAATACACCAAAGACTACAGGAACGGTGAAGGTCCCTAAGTTTGATAAAGAAAACTTCAACCTCTGGAAGATAAAGATGATGTTGTTCATCAAAGCCTCTCATCCCTTGTATCCTGAGATTCTCAAGAATGGTCCTTTTGTTCTACAACAAGAGATACCAGAGAAGACTGTTGGAACCATAACAATCCCTAGAGCTTATGAGGCCAAGGATCCATCAAAGTGGACAGAGTCAGAAAGGGAGAAGGTTGCTCTTGACAGCCACCTCATGTTGCTCATCATTGATTCCATGGATATGTCAATGTTTGCAAACATTGCATCATGCACGTCTGCTAAAGAGATGTGGGATCACATTGAGGTGTTGTGTGAAGGGACTGATGAGGTTAAAGAAAACAGGAAACAGATATTGGTCACACAGTATGAAGCTTTTATGGCACAGCCCAAGGAAAGCATCACTGAAATGTTTGAAAGGTTTCACAAGCTAGTTACTGAGTTGCAGATGAATGGAAAGGTTTACAGCACCAAGGAGTTAAATATGAAATTTCTGTTGTCTTCACCAAATCATCTGGAGCAAAGAGTCATTTCCCTTAGAGAGAGAGATTTGAACAAAGTCACCTATGATGTACTCTATGGAGTCCTAAAGACTCATGAACTTGAGTTGCTTCAGAAGAGGGCTATCCAAGCAAACCAAGGTAGGATGATAAACACATCATGTGCCTTGATTGTCAACAAATCCATCCTGGACCTAGAAGCATCTACAAGCCAACTAAGGATAGAGGAGGTGGCAGATGATGAAGAAACTGAAGCTGGGGTGAGTGAACCTGTTGAGGAAAAGGAGGAAGAAGAAGAGGAGTTTTACACTCTGGAAGAACTTGATGGGATGGAAAATACCTCATATGCCTTCATGGCCAGAAAATTTCCAAACATCAGATTTAAAAGAAATCAACCCTTCAAACCCAAAACTCAAAATCATTCAGCCAACAAGAACAAGGCACCTGTGAAACCAAACAGAAATAAGTTCAAAACCGGTTATGTGGATAGGTCATCTGTAAGGTGTTATAGATGCAATGACCTAGGGCATTTTGCCAGTGAATGCAAGAAGCCTAAAAAGAAGGATAGAGATTATCTTGAGCTAGAAGCTAAGTATGAGGCCCTTCTGAAAAAGCAGACACATGGTAAGGCCTACATAGCTGAAGGGAAGTGTTGGGATGATTCTGAGAGTGATGAAGAGGAACAAGAATTCTGCAATTATGCCTTGATGGCCAACTCCAAGGATGACTCATCTTCATCTGATTCTCAGGTACCATCTCTCACTACTATAGACATGTCTGTTTCTGAATACAAATCCATGATTGAACAATTATCTGTTGAAATGTTTAATATTCATACTAGTATGACTGCTGCTAATGAGGAGATTGCTAAACTGTCTACTAGAAATGAAGTATTAACCAAAAAGAATGAGGAACTTGAGCTAACTGCTATGCAAGTAGAAAACCTTAAGAAAGAAGTTGAATATTTGGAGAACAAGGTTCTATGTGCTAGTCAAGTAGAGAAGGCTCTTAGGGATGAATTAGCTGAGAATGAATTCAAACTTAAAACTTTCAAGAAATCATCTGGTTTAGTGCAATCCTACTGTGAGAAAATTGAAGCTAAACCTAAAGCAGCTATTGGACTTGACTATGACTCCCTCACACAAAGGAAAGGCTATGCTGTCATCGAAGAGGACACAGCTGTTCATGAGAAAGTGCCCCACATTTTGAGAAAAACTGTAAATCCAATTTTTAAGGAATCAACATTTGAAATTGATGAGGATGCCTTACTCATCAAGCAAATGTTGAATGATGAGGATGAGGCACAATCTAGTGAACAGCAAACATCCTCTAAGGGTGAGAGTGCCAAGTCAAAGACCAAGAAGCCAGTAGTTGATAGGCCAAGACCTAAGAAGTTTGTTAAGTTTGTATCAGCTGGGAAGAGTGAATCAGGAAAGGAAGTGACTAAAAAGAAACAGAACAGAAATGGCAAGTTAGGGATTAACAAGGATAACAACTATGCTTATATGCCTAATGCCCCTAGGAAAACTTGTCAGAACTGTTTCAGTACCAATCATCTAACTCATGCATGCAAGAAACCTGTTGGTAGTGTGTCTAAACCTTTCTATGATTGTTCTGTGCCTCTAAGACATAGAGATGCACCCTTCTGTGATAAATTTGACTGTATGCCATGCAATATGAATGTTATGACTAGTTGTTTTAATTTAAGAAGACAGTTCATTGATGGTTGTATCAGTCACAATTCTCACACACACTACACAAGGTCAAAGTCTTCAAGTCCTCCTAAAGCTAGGAAGGTACCTTTGTCACCTAAGTCTGAAACCTCAGGTTCTAAGACTTCCAACAGTGACAAGAAGACTGACACTAAGAAAGTTAACAAGCATGTTGTTTATGATAAAACTGTCTCTAAGTCACATGGACCCAAACTTGTTTGGGTACCAAAGGAAAAGTAATACCTTTGTGTTTGCAGGGCAAAGAAAGTGAGAAGAAGGTCATGTGGATTTTGGACAGTGGATGCTCAAATCATATGACTGGTGATATGGCCCTGCTATCACAGTATGAGGAAAAGGCTGGCCCAATGGTTGCTTTTGGAGATGACAGCATGGGTAACACATTGGGATATGGCAAGCTGAAAGTTGGAAATGTCATCATTGAAGATGTAGCACTAGTCAAGGGGCTCAAGCATAATCTGTTAAGTGTTGGTCAGTTTACTGATAGAGGATTCAAAGTGAATTTTGACAAAGATGAATGTTTGATCACCCACAAGAAGACTGGTGATTTTGCTCTATCTGGAGTAAGGAAGGGAAGCCTGTTTGTAGCCAATATGGACTCTGCAAACAAGGACAAAATTTGTTGCTTTTACTCAAAAGCATCAAATGAAGATTGTTGGCTGTGGCACAAGAAACTATCACACCTGAACTTCAAGGCCATTAATTCTCTAGTCAAAAGAGAGTTAGTGAGAGGCATGCCCACACTTGAATTCTGCCAAGAAGGAGTGTGTGAGGCTTGTCAAAAAGGAAAAATGAAGAGATCAAGCCACAAGTCAAAGACAGTGACATCTGTAACCAAGCCACTACAACTTATCCATATGGATTTGTTTGGGCCTGTTAACATAATGTCACTTGGAAGAAAGAAGTATGCCCTGGTAATGGTTGATGATTTTTCAAGGTATACATGGGTAGAATTTCTGGCATCAAAAGATGAGGCTCCACAAGTAATCATTGAGCATATAAAGAAAGTTGACAAGGAAGCAAAGGCAAACGATGCAAGTGTGATTGCATTGAGGAGTGATAATGGAACAGAGTTCAGAAATGCCACACTTGAAGCATTCTGCAAAGAGAATGGCATTTCTCAGCAATTCTCAGCTCCAAGGACTCCACAACAAAATGGAGTTGTTGAGAGAAAGAATAGAACTCTAATTGAGGCTGCTAGAACAATGTTACTTGATGCAAAGATGCCCACATGTTTTTGGGCTGAGGCTGTGAGCACTGCATGCTATATTCAGAACAGAACCCTCATCAACAAAAACACTGGAAAGACTCCTTACAACTTGATGACTGGAAAGAAGCCTACACTGAAGTATATTCATACTTTTGGAAGCAAATGCTTTGTACTTAAGGACAATTCTGAATATGTTGGAAAGTTTGATGCAAAAGCATTTGAAGGAATTTTTCTTGGCTATTCTATGGAAAGAATTGCATACAAGGTTTATGTCATCAGTCAAAAGAAAGTTATGGAAAGCACAGATGTAACATTTGATGACAGCAAACTACCTGGACTAGAAGAAGCCAATGATGAAGACAAAGATCCATTGAAGTTTGATAATCTAGATGATTCTGATGAAGAGACTGAAACTAGAGTTGAAACTCAAGTTCAACAAACTCAAGTGAATAATGATACAAGAGAAGAATTTGTGCCAATCAATAGTGAAGAAACAAGCATCCAAGACACACCTGTGAGTAATGGCAACTTCACAGGGGGAGGAAATGAGGATGATCATGATGAGGATGATGAAGCAACATCAAGGATGAGAAATCAGGCTGAACACTCAAGGAAATGGGATAGATCACACACTGCAGAGCAAATCATTGGAGATCCTAATGCAGGAGTAAGGACTAGGAGAGCAACTCAAAATGAGTGCCTCTATGGATGTTTACTATCACAAGTTGAGCCTAAGAAACTTGATGATGCATTGTTGGATCCAGATTGGATTATTGCCATGCAAGAGGAGCTGAATCAATTTGAAAGGAACAAAGTATGGGAACTTGTGCCTGCACCAAAGAATAGAACCATTGTTGGAACAAAATGGGTTCTGAAGAATAAGATGGATGAAGATGGTGTAATAATAAGAAACAAAGCAAGGCTGGTTGCAAAAGGATACTCTCAACAGGAAGGCATTGATTATGATGAGACATTTGCCCCTGTTGCTAGATTGGAAGCCATTAGAATATTCTTGGCATTTGCTGTTCATTCAAACTTTAAAGTTTATCAAATGGATGTCAAGAGTGCATTTCTAAATGGAGAGTTGGAAGAAGAGGTTTATGTGCAACAACCACCTGGTTTTGAGGATCCACATTTCCCAGAATTTGTCTACAGATTGCTTAAGGCATTGTATGGACTTAAGCAAGCTCCAAGGGCATGGTATGATACTTTATCACAATTCCTTCTTGAAAATCAATTCACTCGAGGCACATTGGACAAGACACTGTTTTACAAGAAGCATGGTGATGATATGATCCTAGTTCAAATCTATGTGGATGATATCATTTTTGGTTCTACAAATGAGAAACTGTGTGAGAAATTCTCTAAACTCATGCAGAGCAGATATGAGATGAGTATGATGGGAGAGTTGACATTCTTTCTAGGGTTGCAAGTCAGTCAAAGGAAGGATGGTATCTTTATCAGTCAAACCAAGTACATCAAGGATCTATTGAAGAAGTTTGACTTGGAAGATTGTTCACCTGCCAAGACACCCATGGCCATTGCCACTAAATTGGATGAAGATGCTAAAGGCAAGAGAGTAGATATCTCAGTCTACAGAGGCATGGTTGGTTCTCTACTCTACCTCACTGCAAGTAGGCCAGACATCATGTTTGCTACATGCTTGTGTGCAAGGTTTCAATCAAATCCAAAGGAATCACATTTGATTGCAATAAAAAGGATCTTTAGATATCTGAAGGGCACTCCTAACTTGGGATTATGGTACCCTAAGGACACAGGGTTCAATCTGGTTGGCTACTCTGATGCTGATTATGCTGGATGCAGAGTGGATAGGAAAAGCACCTCAGGAAGCTGCCAGTTTCTTGGACAAAGGTTAGTTTCTTGGTATAGCAAGAAGCAACAATCTGTGTCAACTTCTACAGCTGAGGCTGAATACATAGCTGCTGGAAGTTGCTGTGCTCAAGTGCTTTGGATTAGAAATCAACTTAGAGATTATGGACTTGTGTTGGAAAGAATTCCAATCATGTGTGACAACACAAGTGCAATCTCTATAGTTGCCAATCCTGTCAATCATTCTAGAACAAAGCACATTGACATCAGATATCATTTCATAAGAGAACATGCAACTAATGGAACCATTGAGTTGCATTATGTCTCTACAGATAAACAACTAGCTGATATATTCACTAAGCCATTAGATGAAGCCACCTTCACAAGGTTGGTAAGTGAGATTGGAATGCTGAATTCTTCAGATTCTGGCTAAGTGAATACATCATCTAGATTGTTGCAGCAGTAAACACTTACTTTATCTAAATTCTCAATATTTTTGGAGTAAGTGTTGGCTGAAATATGATTTATAAATATTTCAAATCTGTTGCATATGTTGAAAATCATATTTTTATTAACTTAAAATTTCTATGAAATTTTGAGAAAATCACTATTTGATTTGCTAGGATATTTTTCAATGAATATGTCTGGTAGATTTTAAAAAGATAGTGAAAATCAAATTTTTATGAGTGATGGGTATAGTTCGATAAGTCAGACTTCTCGAATGATTCACTATTCGACATCTCTAATAAGTCTCATTAGAGTACTCTTGAGTTCTCGAATAGAGTCTTTCTGAGATATCGAATAGAGGAATTATTGACTTCTCGAATATAGTAACTGAGTTCTCGAATACTGAGTTCTCGAACACTATATTTGAGTTCTCGAATCATTTGAAAAGGCTGAATTCTCGCTGAATTTTAATCGATTTTGGACTTTTTGTCTAAAAGTTTAATTCACTCATAAAAACACATATTATTTAATTTAGAATTATTTCTAAGTTAGATAACTGCCAGCTGTGAGTTTCTATCTGCTTGAGTTATCGATTAAGCCATTCTTGACTTCTCGAATAGTTGTTTTCTACTTCTCGAATGCCTGACTTGTCGATACAAAACAGTATGCTAATCGACAATTCAAGTACTTCATACTTATACAATCTCACATCTATTCGATTCATTTCATTCGATTTCTCAAGCATCTACACTCTCTAAACCCCTGAAACCCTAGCTACGAAAAGCCAAATTTCTTCTTCAACCTTCAATTTCTTTTCTCTCTTCTACACGAATGGCAACAGTAAAGTTCAACACCAACTTCATCGCTCTCACTAGTGATGTTGAAGCACCCAATGCAAATTTCAAGTGCTTTGTGAAATGGATGGCTGAGTCATATATCAAGGATGCACTCTCTGCCAACCCAACTCTGTATCTCGATATTCTGGAACAATTCTGGAGTACTGCTATTGTGGAGGTTGTAGCCCTGGAAAACGCAATCACTTCCTATGTCATCTACTGCAAGGTTCAAGATAAGGAAATCACTATCACTACTGCAGACATGAACCAAGCACTAGGCCTACAACAAGAGTCATTTGACAGACTGGCCACTAATGCAGAGTTGGAGGAATTCTTTGAGTTCATAAACTACTCAGATGGGATTAACCTTGGAAAGCTAAACAGAAAGAATCTGAGAAAGGAGTGGAGTTATGTGTTTGCAACTCTTCTCCAAGTCTTCACTGCCAGGAAATCAAGCTTTGACCAAATCAGTGCACCTGTGCAGCAAATTGGATATGCTTTGGCCTATGGAAAGAAGATAGATGTTGGCCAAATCATACTTCAAGAATTATATGGGAGACTTGGTAAGAACACAACCAAGAGAGGTACTGATATTTTCTTCCCTCGCTTTATTCAATCTGTACTTAATTATAAAAATGCTTCATTGATTGAATTGCCTGGGATTGATAAAAATAAAATAGGCTATCCTAAGTCCATGACCAAACTCATTTTTGGTAACTTGGAAACTAGGAATGATGTGGATGTAAGACTGAACATAACTCCCCATATGGAGAGTTTGTTTAGGACTTACCCCCACAACATGCCAACATTTGATGCAAAATCTAAGTTAGCACAGCCCAAGCAAGTAGAACAAAATGCTAACCCAGGGCCTGCTAACCAACCCTCTCAACCAAACACTCTACCTCTTACTGAGCCAACTGCATCATCCTCTCAAAAGGGTGATGTTAGTAAAAAGAAGAGAAAGGAAGTAATGTCTGCACCTTTAAATATCTTGTCTGAAGCAGCATTAGCTGTTGAATTAGGTCTAGGAAGTGAGGAATCTGAGTCACCCTTACACAGAACAAAGAAGAAGAAAACTAAGACCACCTCTTCAGTCACACAAATGGCTGAAGTTGTAAAATCAGGGGCACACAGCTCTCTAGGTGTATCCTCTCAACAGGGTGCACCTATAGAATCAAGCATCCTCCCCAATGCACCTTCTTGTATAGAGTCAGCACATGGGAGTGATAAGGCTGGCACAACACTGAGTGGAGAGCACATCACTTTTGAAACTCCCTCTATCTCTCAGGGGGAGTTGCCAAAATCTACTCTAAAACACACTTCTCTTCCAGAATCTAACTCTGAAATTTCTTTGGAACCTGCAACTCAGACAACTGAGATGCAAGGTATTGATCATCAAGAATCCTTTTTGCTTGATGAGCCAATAATTTCAAGTGACTTAGTGCATGACACTTTGGTCACCACTCAGAACCCACATTTAGATGGTGAGGGAATGCATGCTGAGGCATATCCTAATGACACCATCACAAACACAGAGGTTCCCCTAGTTTTTACTAGAGACTCTGTGCCTGTGTCAACTGCTGGTGTAATTCATCCCACTTCTGTGGTGACACCAGTAGTAGAGTCAATCCATCCTGTTACAGAAGTTGCATCTGTAACTGAGGAGACTAGCTTGCCTAGCTCTAGCTCTGACTTCATGTCAACATGGCTGAAGCCTGTGCAACATGACAGTGCTTCAGGATCAGGGTCTGTTCCACAACAATTGACGGTTGAAGCACTTCAAAGCTTAATTGTGGATCAGATTCCTGAGTTCACAAAGATTGCTCAGCACCTTCTCACTGCAGACATGCCCAATCCAGACTATGAGGCTATTCTGTTATGCCATAGGGATGATGTGGAAGTGCAGAAGTCAAAGATCATTGATGATGCTGAGAGAGATGGCAACATAGATGCCTGGTTGCAAGGAAAATATGATATTACTCTCGATGAAGCACTTCAGTATCTCAGGGAGGAATACATCACTTCACTGGGCTCCAATGCAAAATCCCTGTCACCTGGTGAAGTGTATGAAGCTGTAAATGACTCCTACAAGGGTTACCTCAAGGCTGCACACTATCTTGGCAAGGGAGTCAAAACTGAAGTCAACAGGGTGTGTGATAAGACAACCACTTCAGTAGCAGAAGTCAAGAGGGCCTTTGATGCTAAATTTCCTCAATTGGACAGTGTGTTCAAGGACATCAAACACTGCAACTCTACCTGCACACAGGTGGACAATGGGCTGGCTATGCTAAAAGATGCTGTCACAGGTCTGGGGCATAAATTTCAGAATCTATCTGACCAGACTACAGATGCCAATGCCATGCTGAGGATAATGTTCAAAAATCTTTATGGAGATAGACTAGTGACTGATGTCCCTGTGCATGAATTGTCTAAATATGAAGTGAAGAGGCTGCAGGATCAATCTTTATCTGGCTTCAAGGCCAATGAGTTATTCACTAAGGTCAACACTCTTGAGCAGGAGGTAGCTACTCTCACCAAGACCAATGCTCATCTCACAGAAAAGGTTGCATTGCTAACTGATCAGTTGGACACTCAAGCATCCACCACAACTGATGTCCTTCTGCATCAACAATCCATGTTAGCTGCAATGATGAAGCATATGGGTCTCCCTCTACCTGATGAATCTTCACTCCCAAAGGACATTTCTACAGCCTCTGTGCCTGACAACAAGCCTAAGGGGGAGAAGAAGGCTAGGAACTCAAATTCAAAGGGGGAGACAAAGGGAGAGAAAGACATAATAATCAAAGAGGGTGGTCAACAAAGGGCTTCTAAGTCTCTAGCAAATGTGCCTGGCAAGGGAAAAGCCAAAGTAGATGAGCCTCCATCTATCTTGCCAGTTGTCACCTTACCAACTGTGCACATCACTACTCCTGGAGGACAAAAGCAATCCATAACTACCACAGTGGTTGCAGGGAGTATGCCATCTGACAAACCTCCAATCTCTATATCTGAGAGTGCCAAGCCTGTGGAAGTCAAAGTTGTTACTGAGGCCAAGCTACAAGAAGTTGCTAACTCCAATGACTATCATGATAAAGCCTTCTTGGAGTTTCTGAAGCCATAAGGGAACAGGTTGGTGACACTCAGTTTTATCTGAGGGAGGTGAAGAAGCAGATAGACTACATCACTGTCATCCCCAAGAAAGTCAACAATATATGGGTCAAGGAGATAGTGATGGTTTCCAAACTAAAGATATGGCATCTAACATACCAGACTCTACAAGACCTAAAGCACTCAGAGATAGATGCCATACTTGAGATCATTGAGAAGAAAAATGAGAACAGCAAGAGTCTGTTTGATGATTTGAGGAATGGTCAACCTACAAGGCTACCAGAAGTGATCAAGAAGCCATGGACAATTATTTATCAGTCTGGTACCAGAATTGAAGATATCAAGCAATTGGTCATTCCTCATGATCTCACCTCCAGAAATCACAGACTGATCATTGCTATCATTGATCAATTACAGAAGAAGGTTGGAGCCAGAAATGCTGAAGAAACTGAGGCACTGCACATCCTCAGAACCTATATTGCAACTGGTGAAATTCCAGAGATGGCTCAACCTAGGAGAAATAAGGATGATGATTCTGAAGACAAAGGTGATGGGAGGAGAAGACATCACAGGAGAGATAAGGGTGATGAAGATAAGAAGAAAAAGGGGGACAAGGATAAAAAGGATGATGATGACCAAGGTAAAACATATGTGAGAAAGAGTGGAAGACAGCAAGCCTTAGGCAATGCTAGCAGTAATCTCACCACAACACAAGACTCTAAGTCTAGGGTGAATACTGTTAGTAGTGACCTAGCAAAATCTACATCTATGGCTTCTGCAACTGTCTTACCATCTCAAGAAAAGAAGAAGATTCAAATCAAGAAACCATGTGTATGTTTCAGAAAGCAATCTGCTAATGGAATACTACTATGGTCTACCAACCAAGGTCAGAGATTTCTGCCAAGCAACCATGTCAAGAGGATAAAATTTAAACATGCTGCAAGGAGAGTGAAGCTATCCAAATCTAGAGCCCTAACAATCATTCCAGGATTAAAGCTCCAGCCACTTGATGAAGACTTTGATGAAGAGCAACTGCTATTTCTAAGAGCTCAAAAGATATGCTATGCTGCAATTGTGGATGACCACCTTGTAATCAAGTACACTGATGGGAAAGAAATGAAATTCAAACAAGGGGGTTGTCAACATTGGGGTAAATTGTATGAGATAGAAAGAATCATTGCATTGCTGGATTCTAAGGACAAGGTGGAGAAAGTATGGAAGCTGGAATTGATTGACTTTGTGAAAATGAAGAAAGATTATGCTGAGAAGATAAGAAAGGGCTGCTATGAGAAATGGTTAGAAAGGGAGAAAGAAATTGATAGACTGGAGATTGAAGCAGAAAAGCTAAGGGCAAAGGGATTGTGTAGAGTTCAGTTTGATCCCTATGTGGTGAAGTATAGGAGAAGAAATGGAGACAATGTCAATATAAGAATGGACCTACTCAGTCACTATCCTGCCAACATTCTGAAGCCAGTACTTGAAGATTTCAAAAACTCTATTATGATTGAAGAATTGGATGCTATGACAGAAATCATGAGAGCAGTAGATGAGATTGCAAGAAAGGAGAAAGAAAGGAAACAGAAAGCATATGATGATCTACAAGCCAAAGCAATGGAGATGCAATCAAAAGAAAATGGCTAGTACCTCATCATACTGTAAGAGTATTTATCTTGTAATTTCATTTATGTGTTCAATCAAAATACATACCTGTACTTTTAAAGTTTTATCTTTATGTATGTTAGGCTTGTTATCAGACATGAAATTGTGACTAAGGGTCTCACTCACAATTTGGGGGAGATTGTTAGTTACAGAGGCATGCCTGTACACATCTAATAACAAGCCTAATTGTTTGTAATGCTTTGCATTACTTACATGACCTCTTAACTGAGGGAACCTCTAGTTGTAGAGTTTTTGTTTGTATTGTACTTGTAATAGGCATCAAATCCTAGTTGTGTAACTGTACAATTAGAGTCTAGAATAATGCTTGAAAGAAGTTCCAAGGTTCATGCCTCAAGCAAGGAGTTAAAGACTGTCAAATAATCACAGTTGGGATTTGAAGAAATGAAGAATTTGCCTAAGTACCAATTCGAGAAGTATATTTGTCTATTCGAGAAGTCCAGCATTCGAGAAGTCAGGGATTCGATATCTCAAGACACTATTCGATATCTCTGAATACACTGTTCGATATCTCATTCGATATCTCAGGGATTCGATATGTCTACTACTCTATTCGAGAACTCAAGAAGTCAACAAGTCAAGATGGTATTCGAGTTCTCAAAGAGTCAACAAGTCAAAGTTCCATTCGATATCTCAAGGACTCAGAAAGCTATTCGACAACTCGAGGATTCGATAAGTCAAATGTTCTATTCGACAACTCAAGGAATCCTGATGGAAAAGAGCTATTCGAGAAGTGGTTCGATATGTCATTATAACAGTATTCGAGAACTCAGAGTTATCGATCAAGTCAATTCTAGTTCTCGAATCACTTACTTAGTCACTTCTCGAATACATTCTTGGAGACAAAATACTGAAGAAATTGTACAAGTCAGAAACTTGCAACAAGCCAATGCACTTTATGGACCACAACCTGTAACGTGCTCTGGAAAGCCTACAAGGAAGCTTGGAGAGATATAGAAGAGACAAGGAGCTAAAGAAGTGGATCTAAACAGGCTTTGCAAAGTCAAATCTGTAACCATTTGGACACTTACTCAAAAAGGATAGACAGACTAGAAAGTAATTTGTTTAGCTACCTTATTTGCAGTAAGTGGGCTGTATCCATGTTCTATAAGGACACAGCCTCACTTCATAACTTAGCAACTTTTGTGAGTCAAGTTTTTCATACACTGTAAGCTATATCTCTCTGAGAAAAACGAAGCTGAGAATACTACCATTTGTATTCACAGATTGTAGCAACCTTTATCTAATATACATTAGATTAAAGTGATATTGTGTCTTGTGTTGTTTACTTATCCGCACCTTAATTTCTGCACACACAGGCACTTATCTGCTACATAGACTCAATCAAGAAAAGTTCAAGAATCCATTCACCCCCCCTCTGTATTCTTTTACCGTATTCAATACTCAACAAGGGTGAGTTCCATTCTCTCCTTATTTCTTCTATTCTGCTAATTATCTCCTTTCTAGCTGTCTTAGAGAACCCTGTGTGTCTCTTGAATGCTGAGAACACTTTGGTCAATGTATGATAATTCTCTCCAAGAACCTTCTGTAATGGCCATGTCCTCTGACTTCCTCCCTTGTAGACAAACACTAATATCTCAGGCTAATTCTTGTACTTGTCAATTCCTCTTACTTCTGACAATTCATCCAAATATAGATTCATGCCAGAGTATTCTTCAATTTCTGCCTGATAGATAAAGTCTTCTTTGTTTTCCAAGATTGGCTGTTTGACAATAGCAGGTACCCTAGCAACTTGAACTGGTCCCTTTGGGAGTTGCTTCTTTGGAGCCCTTTTCTTCTGTTTTGGATTCAGCAAGAATGAAGAAACTTCAATTGAATCAAAATTCATTGGTTCTTCTTTAGGCATTATGGGGTCACCATGAAAGTTCATAGTTGGGTCGATTACTGTTGCAGATATAGATACTGATGAGCCAGTGGTTTCTTTTTCTGGAGAGGGTTCTGGAGAAAGAACCCTTTTGGTTTTAGCTTTCCTTCTTTTAGGTTTGGTTTTGGGAACTTCCTCAGGTTCCTTCATTTCAACCTCTACCTCATCCATTAACTCTTGAGCCAGCCTGGCTTGCTTCTCATCTGAGTTTTCATGTTGATTTTCTGTACTTGGATGAGCTTCCCTTTGGATTCTGGAGACTTCTTCTCTTTTAGCTTCCACAAATCTAGGATGGCTGTTGGATATATTTAATACTTTTCCATTCCTTATAATTACAGCCATCCAATCTCATACACTCTTATTTGTCTGCTCTTTGAACTCTATGATTGTTTTTCCCATTAGCTTTTCTTCATCATCCTTGGGAAATTGGTAGTCTAATTGAAGCTTGTTCTTCCCATTTTCCTTTGGAGGTGAGTAGGCTCTGGTTTTGATGACTGGTTCAAACTCTTTGACATATGATGGATCAGCATCATAGAATGTAGGAGCCACAATCTTTGGAGTGAGCACCTTCATGATTGTGGTTGATATTGTTGGAGCAGAAGATTGAGCATTAAGAAACAGAGATGATGCAATTGATTCATTGATCATCCTCTCTGTCTTTAGAATTCTGTCATTAGTCTCCTTGTTGATCTTTTCCAAAGCTTCTATTCTGGCTTGCCTTTCACCATCTGAGATTTCTTCTAAACTTTGAATCTCAGGCAAAGCCACTTGTTTCTTCACAGGGGAAGCCTTTATTTCAAACTCTGTTGGATTGACCACTACAATTGGCTGTTGCTCCCCCTCAATCTGTGCTATCTTACTACTGGTAGCTTGAATTTGAGCAGAAGATGTTGCAGCCTCTTCTTTGCTTGTTCCCATTTTCTCCCCCTTTTTGTTAGCATCAAGGGTTGGGGGTGAAGCTGCAAGTAGCATTTCCAGTAGTTGAGTTTGTTTTGATTGATTGGCAATGATAGTTTGCATTTGAGATTCCATACTATCCACTCTGGAGGAAAGAAGTTGAACAGACTTAGCCAGACTATCTTCTTTGAGAAGTTTGCTAGTAAGCACCTTCTGAGTGGTAGTAGGAGCTAGTGCCTCAATCCTGGCATCTAGTTCTATCTTCATATCTCTAATTGCAGTTTTGACCTCCTCCTGTTGTGTTCTTTGAATAACAGATTGCATCTTTTGTAATTTCAATGAGGCCATAACCTGCTCAAGAACAGTCTTTCTCTGTGGTTCTGCAGTTTGGTGCTCAGCCTTAGCAGATTGATATTGCTTCATGATTTCCATATTGAGATCCCCAAGTTCAGTGGCATTGGAAAACATCCATTCTGGAGTCTCCTCCTCATTGATTTCTTCACCATCTGAACTTTGACTGTCATTACTGCCAAATTCTTCACTTCCAGCACTTGGAGACAGGGTTTGTAAAGCTTCTTTTGCTCTTTGAAGAGATTCTGAGGTGTGCACTAGGTGCATTGCCTTCTCTGCCTCCACATTGCCCTGTTGTGCCATGATTTGATAGGCAGAGACAGGATGAGTAAAGGTTTCAGGATCCAAAGAGATGGAGTCAATAATTGACTGATATTCTTGTCGAAATTCCATCTCTTTGGAAGCTTCATTAACCTCCATTAACTCACTTGCAATGGCTGAATCTTCCTACCTTATTTCTCCTGTAGTCCCTTCTCTCCTCTCATCTTTCTTTTCTTGCATCAGGGACTCCCCCTGGCTCACACCTCTCACACCCTCACCTTCACCTACTAAGGTGGAACTCTCTTGCTCTCCTTTTGCCTAACCGGAAGAAATGGTCAGCCTCTCATTATTTTTCTCTCCTTTTGCCTGCTCACATGGCAGCCTCTCAATCCCTTCCCTCATTCCTAAAATTGTTTCAACTACTACAAACTCCTCCATAGTTGACATGGGAATGTCACATTTTGCAGTGGTAGAGAGAGTTGTCAACGAATAAAGTGTATCCGTTGATGTAGTAGTTATTGCTGTCAACGGATGATTAGTTGTAGACACATCCGTTGATGGAGAAACACCTGTCAACGGATGAAGGATATCCGTTGATGAAGGAAAAAGAGTATCCGTTGAAGTGAAAACCAACACTGAATCTGTGGTGATTGATTTTAAGGAAGAGGCCACAGATGGTGTTGTGAATTCAGGAATGGAAGATTGATGGCCCAACAAATCATCTAAAAGATGATGACCACCAATTGTTGAGTGGGGCTTCTCCAAGAATTTTAAAGATGGAGAATTAGGAATTGATGTAGATATCATATCCACATCCAGAGATGGAGTTGGTGATGGTGGATTAAAATGTGTATCGATTTGAAGGTTAAGATCAAGGGGCTGTGACTCCACATTTATTGAAGTCACATCAAACTGAATTTGAGAAGGTACAGTTTGTTGTACTGTGTGTGCACCCTGTGATTCCCCAATGGTTTTGGACTTTACTCTTCTACCATAGGTTTTTGAGTGAGAGCTATCTGTGTCTCTTGTCCTTTTGTGCAGTGTTCCTGGAATGGAACTTAAATCAGTAGTCACACCCTGTTGAGAGGATGTAACTAGAATTTGGCTTGAAGGTTCATTAACAGTCTTTTGAGAGACTGAAATGTTGGTTGCACCTGCCTCACCTTCCTTATCCTTAGTGCTTCTTTGATGTTCACCCTGTCCCTCACCACTCACTACCACCTTCACACTCCCCTCAAGAGTTTTGGTAGTTTTTGCAACAGGTGCCTTTTGAGAGACACCTGAGGTTTGTCTTTTAGATTGAGGTTTTGAGACTTTGGATTTAGTCACTTGGGTAGGAGCCTGTTTGGTCACAACTACAGACTCCATTGTGACAATGGAAGGCAAAGAAATTTGGGTAGAGATAGGAGTAATAAGATTAGAAGCTACCTGAACAATTGGTGGATAAACCAATTGCACTCCTGCATTCAGATTCATTCGAATCAAGTCACTGAGGACTTTCTTCTCCTGTACAAAACAACTGAACTTGCTATCCGGGTTAGAGAGGGATAGCTCATTCTCTGACATATGCAGGCCTAAGATCATCAAAAATCTAGCAAAGTAGATATTTTTGCCCCTAGTTTCTTTGTTACCCAATTTAGCTGCTATTTCATACATTACTAGTGTGCCAAAGTTGAAGTATTTATCAGTTAAAAGCATACAAAGCATCACTAGCATGGTTTTAGTAACATCATCAAAATTACTAATTTTACCAGAAAAAGTTTTAATGAAAGCATCACACAGATAACTCCATTCTTTAACCATACCCTTCCTAACAATTTTGCAGAAATTGTCAGTACTAAATGCATATCCACTTGAGTTTAGCATGGTAACTATTTCAGCATCGGTTGGAAATGATGTACAATTATTTTCAGGTAATTTTAAACATGCAGTAAAGACATCAGAATTAGCCACATAATTTTTACCCTTAAGAGAAAAAGAGATAGTTTCATCAGTACCATTAAATTCAGCCGATGTCCACATTTCCTCAATTACTTCATGAATGAGGGGTGTGGTGGTAGTCATAGCATATGACAGTTTGCATTTCTTCACGAAATTCATCATGATGTGATATACTTCTGGAGCGTTCGCTGTATCAACAAAGGCTGCGAAATTGTTCTTCTCATAGGTAAACCCAGTGGAAGACATCATCTTGACAATAGGCGCCATTGAAGTGTTTGAACTTTTGTTGCAGAGAGAGTTTTAGTGAAGAAGATGCAGTTAACTTATGAGATTCTTGAAAATGAATAAAGGTGAGATGTGAGAGCACAAGACAGCCTTTTATATTTTTCAAGAATTAAAAATGAAATAATTAAAAGTAATTACCCCATTGGACAAAAGTAACTGTCAAATAATAAATGAAAAGAAAAGAAGTACAACCGTGACTAATTATACACGTTTACTAACGGCTATAAAAAGAAATATGTATATCAACGGATAAAGATTGGACGGTTGAGAAAACAGTTTATCCATCGATGACGTGGACAACCTGTTATCCGTTGACATACGAAAATCTAGTAATGTGTTTATACTACCAACGGATAAAAGGATATCCGTTGATAAGCAAATTTTGCCTTAAACAAAATTTCTGCTAAGAGTTTTTCTGAGAGTTTTTAATTCTCAAGTAAACCAAAACACATTTCTAGCTGCAATAAAGTATGATTAGATATCACTAGGAATTATGAAAAATTAAGCATACCTAGTTCACCTACCAACCTTGTGAATGAAGATTCATCAAGAGGCTTGGTGAAGATATCTGCAAGCTGCATTTCACTTGGCACAAAGTGCATTTCTACTGTACCATTCATCACATGCTCTCTAATGAAGTGGTATTTGATGTCAATATGCTTCGTTCTCGAATGTTGCACTGGATTCTCTGTGATGGCAATAGCACTAGTGTTGTCACAGAAAATTGGAATCTTCTCAACTTTTAGACCATAGTCAATAAGTTGATTTTTCATCCAAAGAATCTGTGCACAACAACTTCCAGCTGCAATGTACTCAGCTTCGACTGTAGAAGTGGAGACTGAGTTCTGTTTCTTACTGAACCATGACACAAGCCTGTTCCCTAGAAATTGACAGGAGCCTGTAGTACTTTTCCTATCAATTCTGCAACCTGCATAGTCTGCATCAGGCTCTTGGTGCTTGCTTCAAACCATAAAGTGCTTTCAAGAGAAGATATACATATTCTGGAAATTCTGGATCTTCAAAGCCAGGAGGTTGATGGACATATACCTCTTCTTCCAGTTCCCCATTTAGAAAGGCACTTTTGACATCCATCTGATAGACTTTGAAATTGGCATGAGCTGCATAGGCTAGGAAAATTCTAATTGCCTCAAGTCTTGCCACTGGAGCAAAAATTTCATCAAAATCTATTCCTTCTTCTTGAGAATAGCCCTTTGTCACTAATCTAGCTTTATTCCTCACAATTATGCCATTTTCATCAGTCTTATTCTTGAGAACCCATTTGGTACCTATGATACCTCTATCATCAGGTTTGGGCACAAGCTTCCATACTTTATTTCTCTCAAATTGGTTTAGCTCTTCTTGCATTGCTAAGACCCAATCTGGATCTAGAAGGGCATCTTCCACTTTCTTAGGTTCTTCTTGAGACAGGAAACTACTGTATAGGCATTCTTCTTGTGTGGCCCTCCTAGTTTGGACTCTTGAGTTTGAGTCACCAATGATTAATTCAAAAGGATGATCTCTGGTCCATTTTCTTGAAGGTGGAAGGTTTGATCTAGATGAGGTTGCTTCATCTAAGTGAGCATGATCTTGTTGATTGGATATTGAGTTTTGACTTTGAGAAACTCCCCCTGAGTTTGTTGTCCTTGCGGAATTATGAAGTTGACTGTTAACAGATGCATCATTTTGTCTATCAACGGATGCTCCATTTTGCCTGTCGACGGATGCATGAGAATGCCTGTCAACGGATGCATCTGATGCTCCAGTATGACTGTCAACGGATGCTTCATTTCCAGTGTTAGCATCACTTCTAGTTGGGCCAACAACTCTAGGTGAATTTCCATGGCCATGATCTTCATTTTCCTCATCATCATCAATGTACATTCTTCCTTCTACCTCATTTTCAAATCTCAACTTTTCATGGAAGCCTTCATCATTTAGACCTAGAATCTTTTGATCATCAAACACAACATGTACAGATTCCATAACAATGTTGGTTCTTAGATTGTAGACTCTATAGGCTTTCCTTGCTGCATATCCAACAAAGATAGCTTCATCTGCCTTTGCTTCAAATTTGCCCAAGTTATCTCCATGATTTCTTAGCACAAAATACTTACATCCAAAGACATGAAGAAAAGCTAACGTTGGTTTCTTGTTGGTGAATAACTGATAAGGAGTCATTCCTCTAGCTTGATTGATCAAGGAAATATTCTGAGTGAAGCAGGCAGTGTTGACAGCTTCAGCCCAGAAATATGTTGGCAATCTTGATTCACTTAACATTGTTCTAGCTGCTTCAATGAGAGTTCTATTTTTCCTTTCAACAACCCCATTTTGTTGAGGTGTTCTAGCAGCAGAAAACTCATGGACAATTCCATTCTCTTCACAGAAAATCTTCATTGTGGAATTTTTGAATTCAGTGCCATTGTCACTCCTGATTCTTTGTACTTTTACTTCAGAACCATTGTTTACTAGTCTGAGATGATTGATGATGATTTCACTTGCACAATCTTTGGAGTGCAGAAAGAAGGTCCATGTAAACTTAGAAAAATCATCCACAATCACCAGGTAGTATTTCTTCTTTGAAATGGACATGACATTTACTGGACCAAATAAGTCCATATGCAGCAATTGAAGGGGCTTAACAATGGATGACTCTGTCTTGCTCTTGAAGGATGATTTCTTTTGCTTCCCTAATTGGCAGGCATCACACAATCCATCCTTGATGAACTCCAATTGAGAGATTCCTCTAGCAAGATCCTTTCTTACCAAATCATTCATAACTTTAAAATTCAAATGTGACAGCTTTTTATGCCATAGCCAACTCTCATCCTTGCTTGCTTTGCTGAAGAGACAAGTAATGGATTCTGAGCATACTGAGTTGAAATCAGCTATGTAAACATTTCCTTTTCTAAAGCCTGTCAGAACCACATTGTTGTTTTCCTTGGTAGAAACAACACAGGCTTCTTTAGTGAACTTTACTTCATAGTCTTTGTCACAAATCTGACTGACACTCAGCAAATTGTGCTTCAAACCTTCAACTAAAGCCACTTCTTCAATGATGACATTGTCCTTGTAATCAAGCCATATCCCTTAGTATATCCTTTGCTGTCATCTCCAAAGGTAATTCTAGGGCCAACTTCCTTCTTGAACTCTGTGAGTAGGGTTGAATCTCCTGTCATATGCCTAGAACATCCACTGTCTAGGTACCATAGATTCCTCTTATTTCCCTGCACACATTCCAAAATACAAATCAAGTTGATTTTGGTACCCAAGTTTCCTTGGGTCCTTTCTTGTTAGCCTTTGGTTTTACACTCTTAGCAATCTTCACTTTGGGTGTAGATGCTTGAGTGATAGGTTTTGACAAATGCTCATTTGCATAAATATTTGATGCATGCATTTGTGGAAAATTGGCATACATATTATCCATGCTAGGAATGCTCCATGACATTTGTGGCATATTCATAGATTGAAAATAAGGATTAGGCACATAAGGCATGTTCACATATGGATTTGAAAATCTAGCATTCTGATACAAACCAGGCATAACAGGCATTGCAGGCATACTTGGCATAGATTGAGGTACATGAACAGGAGTCCTTTTAACAGACTTGCAATTAGAAGATAGGTGATTGACACTATTGCAATTACCACAAGTTTTCCTAGGAGCAAACTTGTCAGGAGAATAATTGTTTTTCTTGTTAATGCCTATCTTACCATTCCTGTTCTTTTTCTTTTTACCCTCAGTCTCTACATTTTCATTAACTGATTTACCAACAGCCTTTTTGTTAAGTAAATCACCTGCTTTAGCCTTCTCACTTGATTTGGCTTGGCTACTTTCACCAGAAACAAAGTTCTTGGCTACTGGACCATACTGATTATTCAGTTCCTTGAGTTCCTTCTTACTAACAGACTTTTTGCTAGTCGACGGATACCTCTCATCCGTTGATGGTTCATCTGTCAACGGATGATCACTATCCGTTGATTCACAAATAGTCTCTAGATCCTCAAGGCAAGGTTCTAGCTCCTTTTTCTTTTGAGTCCAGGTATCCCTCACAAATGATTCTATTCCCTGGACTTCTATTATGTTTTGAGAAATATTCCTACAACTTTGAAATTTAGCAATCATCCCTTGTTCTTTTTCAAGCTGGTCTCTTAAAATCAGTTCTCTTTTTAACACAGCTTCAAGTTCACTTTTAGCATTATTGCAATCAACTCTCATTTTCTCAAATTCTAGAAATTGAATTTCTAGAACTGCATTTCTATCACTTAAGAACTGATTAGTTTCTTTAATCCTATTGTTCTCTTTAGTAAGTGATTTAAGAGTAACACTCAAGTGATATAGTTCAGTAGACATTTCATCTATAACACTATTGCATTCCTCTTTGGTGAGCTCAGAGAGATTAGTAGAAAATACCTGATTGCTAGCTGAACTTGCTTCCTGCTCAGAATCAGCCATTAGTGCAAGGTTGACAAACTCAGCATCATCATCAGAATGATTTCCATCAGCAGCCCAGTCATACTCTTGGGTCATGAATGCCTTTCCTTTCTGTCTCAGAAGATCGAAATATTTCTTCTTGTAGTCAACAGTTTCAGTTGGCTTTCCCTTGTTCTCTGATCTAGGCTTCCTACATTCACTTATCATGTGACCAGCAATTCCACAATTGTAGCATTTAATTTTGGATTTATCCACATAGTTGCTTGTAGAAAAATCCTTGTTAAATGGCTTGGCCACCCCAGAGTTTCTTCTGAATTTTAGCTTAGAGAATCTCCTATATAGAAAGGCTAAATGCTCATCTATCTCATCCAATTCATCCTGCTGAAGGACACTCATTTCTTCAGACACCTTTTCCTTGCTTTTGCTTGATTCTGCTCTACCTTCACAAACCTCCCTGTTTGGTGTAGATTTAGCAGCTTCAGTCCTCTTCTCCTCCTTCTGCTCCAAGTTGGCAACAAGTGCAACTGACCCACTTTTCTTTTGGGCCTTCTCAATTTCTTCATCCTGCTCCATTTCTAGTTCATATGTCTTTAAAGTTCCATAGAGCCTTTCAAGAGTAAATGACTTGTACTCTTGAGTGTTTCTTAGAGAAACAGTCATAGGCTTCCACTCTTTGGGCAGTGATCTCAGAAATTTGAGATTAGAATCTTTCACTTGGTAGATTCTTCCATACAGTTTCAAGCCATTCAGTAGCTTTTGAAATCTACTAAATGTGTCATTCAATGTCTCTCCATTCTTGAAATGGAAGTTCTCATACCGTTGGATCAGTAGCTGCATCTTGTTTTCCCTTACATGTTCTGTACCTTCACAAAGGGTTTGAACAATGTCCCATACTTCCTTGGCGGTAGTACAGTTGATAACATTGTCAACCATGTCTGTTTCTAAACCATTAAACAGAATATTCATGGTCTTTTTATCTTTGTGGACTTCTGCAACATCCTCAGTACTCCACTCAGAAACAGGTTTTGGAATGTAAGTGTGTGGTGCATCTGCAGCAAGACCAACTCTTGAAGCAGCCTTCATTGGAACATGAGGACCTTTCTCAATGCAATCTACAAAGCCTACATCAATAGACATGAGATGTAGACGCATTTTTACTTTCCAGTGAAAGTAATTTTCTCTATCAAGAACCGGTATCTTCACTCCATAATCCTTCTTAGACATGTTGGAAGTGTGTTGATCTTTAAACTTCAAATATATTAGAAGCTTGCTCTGATACCAATTGTTATTCCCAGATTACACACTTGTATAATTGTAGAAGGGGGGGGGGGTTGAATACAATTCTTGATAATTATAAATTTCTGATAAAAACCACAGAAATCTATAATGAAATAATTGCTGAATAGAAATGGTTCACAAACAAATAAAAAATCAGGTGGTTAAATGTACCACCTGAGACTTTTATTTGAAGAAAACTCTGTGATACAAATGTACACAGCTTCTGTTTTTACAACTCTTTGCTTATAAGGATATTCAAGAAACCCTAAGCAAATATGTCTGTTTTCTTAGTTTCTAAAGAGTTGCTCCACTTGGTTATATATCCAAAGTTTACAAGTACTACAGGAATAAGATAATATTAATCTAATTCAAGTTGACTTGCTACTCCACTCCAAATCCACATGTAGCCGAAAGGTTGTCCTTGCGAACAGATATGTCCCATGCACCTTTCTTGTATGTACTGTGTAAATGGAATGCTTCTTTCTTCTGTGTTTCCAAAGTATGGCTGTCATACTGCTTTTTATACCTACTATCAACCCATGTGATCTGTCAGTCAAACCTGTCCTTATCAACTGCTAATTCCCAGCTAGCATAGGATAAAGTGTTAATGATTATCCGTTGATGTTGTGCACAGTTTTCCGTTGATGGTAGTTTGAGCTGTATCCGTTGATAGAGTAGATTTGAGTTGTATCCGTTGATAGAGCCCTGTTCTTATCCGTTGATACACTTTCACTTAGACAGAATTACATAGCATAGCTTATTTACAATTTGCTATCCTATTCTGCCTATCCATTGATGGTCAACATGACTCTGAATAAAAACACTATCAACTGATAAATAGAGATATTGCAGTATGCTACAAAACCTCATCCGTTGATGAGCTACCTGTCAACGAATAGAGTTATAAAGTCTTATCCGTTGACAGTTACAAAACTTGACTTATACAATTTTGCTTGAGTGTTAAGTTATCATCAACTACAACATATTCCTAACAAAAACTTTTTTGGGCTGATAACCCAACTGAAAGTTTTGCTATTGTACAGTGATGAAACAGATCATTTACGTTCCTTTAACGATGATTTCTTTACTCCAACTTTCCTTCATTGTCTGTCAAATGTCAGAAGATCAATAGTAAGTCAGATGATCTACAGTAATGATAAATGATGTAATCAGTTACGTATATTAAGCTTATTAAGCTTATATATAGACTTCATTAGAACTCTTGTAAAATAACACAGATCAATTTATTGAATCCTTCTGTTGTTCATTCCTTAGCATAGCTAGGGTCTTATTTTTAACATGGTATCAGAGCGTGTTATATCCTAGGGAAACACATATCAAAGTTACAGAAGAAATCAAAAGTGCAGAAGAAAAAAAAAACCAAACTGCCCAGTTTATGATTTTTCTGTCCAAATCAGAACCTAACCAAACCTACATACCTGTAAAGAAGAGTTGTAGACAAGACGAACCCAGAAATCCGGCCGCCATCTGACATCAGACGCGCAGCCCGAAGTCGCCAGTCGCCGACTCACGCGCCCACGCGCCGGCGCGTGGGGTGTCCTCCGGTACTTTTCCGGCAAAGCTGCAGAAGACTTTCTTGCTCGGTTTTTCATTCCGAATTGATTCAAGGTATAACTTCTTGAATCTAAGAACTTCAGTTTCTATTTGTGATTTAACCATCTGATGTGTTTATTCGAGGGAGAGAATTGAAAGAAAAAGGGGGATAGTTTCACATATATACCAGTGTTGAGCTTTCTAAGGAGAGACTCACCGGTAAAATTCCAGCAGGTTGGGATTATTGTTTTCCTGAAGAGGAGATATGTGCGTGTATATATGCACGTATGTATATATTGAAACAAAAGGCTGTAATGAAAAAAAAGGGGGCGGAGATGTAAAAAAAAAAAAGATGCTAAAGCAAAAGAGAAAAACAAAAAAAAAATTTCTAAAGCAAAAGCATCACTAGAAAGAAAGATGCTAAAGGAAAAAATGTTGTCGACCAGAAAAAAAAATGTTGTCGACCACGAGGCTGATTGTAGTAAAAAAAAAGGATAAGAAAGAAAGGAAAGGAAAAAAAAGATAAAAAAAGGTGATTATAGATCCGATAAAAAAATTTATTTTACATTTATTTTCTTAAGGGAAAGTAGTGCTAATATTAAAAAAAAAATCTGGATCTTTTGAAGTATCACTTTGATTTTAGGAGTTTGCCCCAGGTTATAGATTTAATTGTGTAGTATTCAAATGGTTGTTGATATTACGGTATCTCTCCAATTTATTACGATGCTGCTGCAAATTAAATAGTTCAGGGGGCGTTATTCCGACGAAGCACACAGTTCACTGCCATGACGACAAAGCAGCAGAAGTAGTAGTATGTATACAGACATACACACAGTTCACTGCTATATCTTGTTAATACCGAGTGATCACAAAGTCGAGTCTCGGTTTCTTAAATAATCAGTTCAAGGACTGATTGGTGGTTTCAGCAGCACTTTTTTATGTTTTTGACATGGCCTAAAATATACCGTGTGGTCGCAAGTTCGAGTCCCGGTATCTCAAAAGACTCAATAAACTCAAGATCGGTCGATCCTAAAAATGGGTCTAGTTGGATGCTCAGATTAAGTTCAAGGGCTACTAGTGTCCACTCTTCAATCCCAAGAAAGGTCTTTCATCCGAAGATGGAATTTCGAGTGAGGGGGCGTGTCAAATGTCAGAAGATCAACAGTAAGTCAGATGATCTACAGTAGTTATAAGTGATGT
The DNA here is from genome assembly GCA_037693485.1 of Kitagawia praeruptora. Classification (NCBI taxonomy): domain Eukaryota; kingdom Viridiplantae; phylum Streptophyta; class Magnoliopsida; order Apiales; family Apiaceae; genus Kitagawia; species Kitagawia praeruptora. The sequence goes on from CM075350.1 coordinate 94,565,389, forward strand.
AATCAGTTACATATATTAAACTTATTAAGCTTATATATAAACTTCATTAGAACTTTTGTAAAATAACACAGATCAATTTATTGAATCCTTCTGTTGTTCATTTTCTTAGCATAGCTAAGGTCTTATTTCTAACATTTGGATAATGGTAAGTTCAGAGTCAGGCGTCTTATCACATATGCACAAACACCCTCCTCGGCTCCTCCTATCATTCCCAAACTCCAAAGATTATTTTTATTGAAAAATTATTTTTAGAGAAAACATGTTCTTATGCTTTTAAAAAAACTGTTTTTTAATTTTTACGGAAAATAATTGCTTATTACACCATCACCAAAAACATTAATTTTTTATATTTTATATACACATTTCAAAAATATTAACAAACAATCATCTAATTTTTCAAACACCACTATTTTTTAAGAGTACAACGATTTTTAACATCAATCCCAAATATACAGAGCCAGCCTAAGTTTGTACAGAGAATTACATACATTAAATATTACATCGTTTATACAAACTACAAAGTACACCCTCACAAATTTCCGGTTGAAATTGAAGTGCATAAGAGCAAGTGGCCGCAATTAATGAACCTAAATATATGCATAGATGAAACATCTACAGTAATTAGTAAACCAATTTTCACATATTTGTACAATAATGCTACAACACAGTCTGCTAAGCTAGCAAGGCTGGAAACATCCAACCAATGGTCCAACCTAAGAACAATCCGGCACCTACTAGACTCAACCCCAAAGCAAACATAAGTGTGTAGTTGTGAACATTACATCTCGGACGCCCTTGCTTGGAATGCTTACCCTTCACTGCCTTCTTTCGAATCTTCCTGTTTTTGATAGGCATCCATGGCAACACCGATGGGAAAATATCATACATTGGATGGTTTTTGTTGTCCTTTATCTGGTAGTACAAGTTTTCCAACTGCAGAAGCTGGAACCACTGTCTATAAGCAAAAAACTCAGATGCCTGTCTGAAAAAAAGCTTCACAACATGTTCTTTCTCAGCATATGCCTGCTTTGCTGCCATCTCCGCTTCTCGGGCACGGGTTTGAGAATGCCTCAGTGCTTCCAACAACTGAGCCTTGCAGGCATCTTTATCAGAAATGTGTGTTTCAGCTTTACCTAATCTGGTTGTCATTGAGCTGCATACCACATGCAACATCAAAATAATGTTAGATACTTGATTATCTAGAATGATGAAGAAAACAAAGCTACTTCATATTTAACAATACTCAGACTAGGTGACTACTCTGTTACACAAAAATATTGTTGCAGAAAGCATGCTACTAATTAATTGCTGAAAATTTCAATTTATTGCCGCTACAAAATCACTAAATCATTCGTTGTTTTACTGCTTAGTAAGGCAAACATATACTACTTAGAAATGATACTAAAAATGATACTTAATTTTAGAACATAGTAATTACAAACTTATAATTCATCTCCATACCAGGTTACCTGCAATACCACCAATATACTTGTGCGAGATCTTACAGCTCTCAAGGCAAAATTGCTAAGAATAAAAAAAAAAAACTAAAACTAGTGTCCACATAAAGAATGGTTCTTTTTTCTTTTCCCCGACTTTTGCATTAGCCGACTCTCTTTCCAATATTGTTAAATTCTGTTATTCAGATTTAAGATAAGCCTGCCTTGTTGACATCAAACAAAATTTCATTATGTTTCTAGTACTATCTGTACATGATAATGGATGCTCAGAGGAAATGTCAAGAACTCTCGTCTTCAAGGTTAAAAAGTCAGTTATCAGACACAAAAATTGCTTCAAAATCTGGGGCGGATCTTAGATATAATCTTTCAGGGGGCACCAACTAAATTTGAATAAGCACCCTTATATTTTTAAGTTTTGTGGGGGTACATCTATATTTACAAAAATTTGAAAAAAACGTCAAAAATGTTTTTAGGTGCCCATCCTAGATCCACCCTTGGTCGACATTATGGGAGTGTCTACCCTTACTACCATTATCATAATTCTTATATTCTTAACCAGACTTCTTCAGAAATAAGGTGAAGAACTTTAAGGAAATGTATCATAAGCCAAAAAGGTTATTGTTTCAATACCTGAGGGGATTATCTCTACAAGATTTTGAGTTCCCATCAACTGACCAATTACTCCCACATGCACTTTCTGGAGTGCTGCCACCACTTCTATAACTACTTCGATCAGCAAATTGAGGCTTCTTATCGACAGAAGAGTTAATACTCCTATCATGATCAGGAAACCCAATACGAGCATTTGGGTCCCTTTTAACGTGATTAGTCTCAGGCTGTGGAAGATCGCAATTCTCGACAAGATCAAATGATCTCTGTGTAACAAAAGAAGCTAATTCGTCACTATCTGCAGTTTTCCACCAAGGATCTTTTTTCCCATTCCCGATCAATGGAGATCCTGAATCAAGACACCACTCGTCTGATGTATGTAAACTAGCTCCATCAACATGATCCATTTCTACAAATTCGTAGGATTCTTTACCATCCTTCATCTTTATAAGTTCTTGAACACTCTTTGCATACTCTGCCTTCAGCTCTTGCTTGTTAACACTGTGTTCTTTCTTCAAAAAACTTGCACAAACTCTACCTTCAGTGCCGCAGGTGGGCTCTGAGTTCAAATTTCTAGTAACTAATTTACCAACATTGTTTAGGTGGACTCGACTTGTTTTAACATTCAAGCTCGCAAAACCAGCTCCACAGATATCCATCTCTGCCTCAAGGGTATTTACTTGATCATTTAACAATCCCCTCTGGTACCCATAGTTCGGTTGCAACTGGAGCCACCATTTAGTGTCGGGAGGTACATTCACATATGAAGGGTTGTTGTTATGGGGAACAAAACCTGGAACGCGATAGTCTGGCCCATTACCTGGAACGCGATAGTCTGGCCCATCTATTGCACTTGCAGGTCCAGAATCGACCTGCTTAGTTGTTGCTCCTGAAGATGGACAGCAAGCTAGTTTTGGAGCTCTTTTTGCGTCTTCTTGGACAAAGCAACGATTAGCAGTTCTCTGCCAAGCAGCTCTTGCTTCTGCTGCAGCCATCAGTCACTCATCTTTCTACAGATACTGCAATATAGATGAAAAACTTTTTAAACAGACAAGAGAGAAGTCTAATACGGAGCTTGAAATAAACCTTGTTGTGAGAGAGGCATATTCATGACCAAATGCAAATACAAACCACAACATTTATTTTCTGTTAAAGCTCAAAAAGGTTGACAGTAAACCTAAAGATATTCTTGAAATTTGCTTGTTCAGTAAGTTAAAATTGTGATCTTGCTATGATGCTAGCTTTCCGAATTACTATGCTATTTGGGAATAATACTGAACATATAAACTATATGTATCTAGAAATCAACGAAACAATTATCAGTATGAACTATATGTATCTAGAAATCAACCAAATAATAAGCAGTATGAACTATATGTACCTAGAAATCAACCAAATAATAATCAGTGCTTAAATACAGTTCAAACTTAATATATTGATCTGCATACCTACACAGTTGTTGTGACTCGGATTAAAGACCACACCATAAAAGTAAACTTGCCACAATGCAATGTTAAATGGAATATATGAAGTTAACAGCATGCTCTCCTTCAGGGACTCAACTCCTCTGTTTTAACAGACCAATTTTATTACATGGTTTTGAACTGCTATGTCCTAACTAATTATCAAAGTAAGGACACATAACGTGGATGGAACACATATGGCATATTTGAAACAAATGAACTCATTCGATCCATTAGTTTCATGAGTCACCAAGCTCAAATTGCAGTTCCAAAACTGTAAATCAAAATCAGGATTATGATCATGCCAAAATGAATAGTAAGAACTGGATAAAAACCTACAATTCTAAAAACCAGGCCAACAAGGCAACAACTTTTCTTCATAAACAAATCCTAAACATAGTAGTAATATTCAAAAAAGATATGCACTTTTGCCTTCTTCAAACAGAAAAAGACATCAATCAAGATCCTGAGATCTTCATAGTTAAGCATACACACACACAAACTTTAAATATTGGAAAACGTGATCAAGAATCCATTTTGAACTCAACCCAGGTAACAAAATTGCCACAAAAATTCACATAAATAGTCAAACATAATAAAATCAGAACACAAAATGAAAACTTTGTTAATCACCACCTCATACCATGTAACCATGAATTATTACAACATAAAAAAATCCACATATATTCATTGTCATTCATGCTTATCCATGTACAAAAAAACTTAAAATAATATCATTTAATATTATTACGATCAATATTTGTATAAATCGAGAGAGAGAGAGAGGAGAGAGAGGGGAGAGAGGGTGGACCTGAAAATGAAAATCCAAGAAACTGATTGAGCGAGAAGATGCAGGTGTATGTATGTATACAATAATACAAGTATAGATCTTCAAGAATACATAGGTGTGTGTATATGTGTGTGATGTAAGAAGAGGAAACAATGGTTGACGAGTCAGAGAGACACGAATGTTAATCCTCCATGTGACAGATCTTTGTTGGTTTCATTTTATTTATTACAGTTATCATTTCATTTTTTGTGGACCCAAGAAACGACATCGTATGGTTAAAGCTATATAATTACATTGTTACTTAATCTTTTATGTGAAACGGTGTCGTAAGAGGAGGACCACTTGCTAGTCTTTGTTGTCTACATCAAGAAAGGAGTAGGGTCAAGGGTGCAAGCAAAGTGGGGGTTGAATGTAAAATTAGTCAATTATATAATGTTAAAAATATCTTAATGGATTCTTATCTATGTAATGAATCTGAATATAAATGATAGCGAGTGGGGGCATCTATATGATTATCGTGGGCTAGTAAGTGGATTTAGCAATTTGATTACAAGATACGGCACCATGTTTAGGAGGAGTTTTGCTGTGTTTTCCAATTCTTAACTTTGTCTTGGTTGCTTTGATTTATATCAATATTTACATAATTTTAAGGAGGAAAAATGTTCTTTGACATAATTCCAGTTAATTAAATCTTTCTGGGTTCGATTCTCGCTCACCCCAAAATTTGTTAGAACATATACTCATTTGTTAGACATATAAGTCTAAATAGTTGGAAAAAAAAGTTAATTTAGATCTTAATTAAAATTAAATTCTATGCATAAGTTATGCAAAGTATTTATTATTAGGAGGGGATTTCGTTTGGTTGTTTTAATCAGTGACTTTATATTCTTAACCATTTTCCGATGATTCTCTGGAATTCAACGGAAAATGGATTTCATCTCTTGACTATAAATTGAGGAAACAGAGTCCAGCGTGCTTTCTATTCTTCATCTCCAGTTGTAATCTTTGCCATGGCTGGAACTCCCCTGGTTGATGATCTTCCTGCTGAGTGTTGTAGAATTAAACTCCTGTTTATAGGATCAAAACAGGGAGGGAGTTAAAACAAGAGAAATACCTTTTTTCTGAGTACTTTGCTTGCCTTGGCATGTCTGCGAATAATTGATCTCTTTTGGGATCTTAGGAGGACTGGAACCAATTATAATACTCAAATCTAACTAAGAAATGTGATTGACTTGTATTCTGTGTACTGAGTTGGACGAAGTTACCAAGTGAAATTTCATCAGAACTAAACACTCTTAAGACTCATTTTACTTGAAACTTTACTTCGACAATTGGGCTCCTCTTCATGTATCATCTGTAGAAGCTGCATTATGCATTCCTGCAGTAGAGATATTAATGTTTTCAATTAAATAGTACAGAAATGAAGGGGGCCGGGACAACATATATAATTTCCATGTTATCTCGATGTACATGCAAATCTTTTTCTTGTTTTCTAAATTATTCCAACCTTGGAATTAACTTCATTATATTTAAGCCACATTCTACTTCAAACAACTGTTGCATTCCTGCTTCTTTCATCAGCTGTTTTATAACAACGTCCAAAACTATATCGCAAAAACTTGTAATGTTTATTGTGCAGGCCGGATAAATCGTATCGTTAAATCTGTTATAGTGTAACAGATGAATTAGTTGTACTTCTGCTAAAACATGTTATGGTAACTGGCCAACCCTTCCTCATGAAAGTATATATAATTAAAATGATAAAGTTAATCATACCAGAGAGGATTAGTAAGAGAAGTCTACGATCACTAATTGGTGTTATTATTCTAATTGAAGGGGCCTCAAAACTAATTTTTACTAAATGTAGTAAAACTTCCTAAACATTTTTATTGCACTTGAGGAAAAATGTTATATTTTGGTTAAGTGGAGGGTTGGCAGGAATGTCAATATGTCATAGAGCCCAGAGTTGGTAAAGTGGAAATGCTAATTGATGAATACTTTTAATTGGGCAATGTTGGTCCATTTAAAAAGCAATATCTAGAATTCAGCACATGAAGGTAGAGTAAACAGGAACGGACCAAAGGCCTCTTCGTCCGATGGTATTTTTTTTTACACTTTCTTTATATAGAGAGCCGGGGGTTAAAACGCAAGAAGAGGAAATTAGAACACTAAGAATAAAGATTAGCACAATATAAAGTTCACTCTATAGCTTATAGTGACAATGATAAGGATTGACAGAATCAATTAATTAGAGGGATTGGCTGATTAGTGACTGATTGTATTAACATTATCAAAGGAATTTACTACAATCGGAAGGATTGACATAATTATAGAGAATATTTCTTCTTAATTGTAATTATCTTTCTTTCACACTTGTATCAGTATAAATACATGTCTTCTATAATGAATATACAACTTCTTTTTCTCATTTCTCTATATGCTATCAGAGTTTTGTTCTATTTTCTCTCTTAAATATTTTTCTTCCCTTCTAAACACCACACATGGCAAACTCCACTCCCTCATATGCGATGACCCAACTAAACCATTCATCTTCATCAACATTCAAAATACCATTAAACTCAGCCCGACAAACTATCTCTCTTGAAAAATGCAAGTCGAAGCCATACTTATAGGTCATGACCTGTACAAATTCATTAATGGCATTCTCCCCTCCCCTCCTCCTACTGTGACTGTTGATAAAGTAGGGAAACTTAATCCGGAATTTCAATTTTGGACTCGGCAAGACAAGCTGCTGTTTGGTGCCTTAGTTGGTACTCTTTCTCCATCTCTTGTGCCACTGGTGTCTCAAGCACAAACAACCAAGGATATGTGGGATACCCTTGCTAGGAATATGCAAAACCTAGCAGAGGACATATCGAACATTTAAAGGACCAATTCAATCGTATATCGAATAGTAACTGTACAATCACTGAATATATGCAATCTATTAAGGCATGTGCAGATCAACTTGCATCTACAAATATTACATCTCCCTCACCAGTTTAGATGCTTCCAACTCTCTTTCTACAACATCATCCACCACATCATCTCCATCTTTGCCTCCATCCCCAACACAACCATCACACCCAATGAGAACCAGACTCCAAAATAATATAAGAAAGCCTATAAATAAACTCAATCTTCTTGCTCAAATGAGTGATTCAGAAACCATTCCAAAAAGTGTTGCCCAAGCTCTTAAGAGCCCAATTTGGAAAAAAGCCATGGACGAGGAATATCATGCGCTTATTCGAAACAAAACCTGAACACTTGTGCCACCCTACACTTCTCAAAATGTTGTTGGTTGTAAATGGGTATTTCGTATAAAACGAGATCAAAATGGTAAATTTATACAACACAAAGCTCATCTTGTGGCGAAGGACATTCATCAATGACCAAGTCTTGATTATAATGAAACATACAGTCCAGTTGTTAAGCCTGTCACTGTTCGTCTAATACTCTCTCTTGCAGTAAGTCGAGGTTGGCCTTTACGCCAATTAGACATTAACAATGCTTTCTTACAGGGCACCTTGACAGAAGAAGTTTACACAGTACAACCACTAGGCTATTGTGATGTTGCACATCCAAATTATATTTGCAGATTAAATAAAGGCTTGTATGGCCTTAAATAGGTCCCGAGGGTCTGGTACAAGGAGCTGCGCAAGTATTTGCTTGAATTTGGGTTAAAAAATTCAATCTCGGATTCATCATTATTCATTCTACAATCAAATAGACCAATTATCTATTTATTAGTCTACGTGGATGACATTATTGTCACAAGTAATGATCCACCAGTTCTTGAGGCTTTTATAAAAAAAATATCTCCTCTCATTTTTCTCTGAAGGATTTGGGAACACTATCATATTTCTTAGGGGTCGAAGTTCTACCTCATCCTAATGGATTATTTTTAAGCCAAAAGAAATATATCTCATACATCTTATGCAGGGCAAACATGGATACTGCTAAACCAGTTGCAACACCTCAAGCAACTCATCCTCCTTTATCATTGGCAGGAACTCCACTTCAGGATCCTACTGAGTATCGTGCACTAACAGGCAGCCTCCAATACCTCAACCTTATGTTAGGTTAGGGGCTACTCAATTACGAGATTCAAACAAGCAAAGCAAAACAAAACAAACACACAAATATATTTGACGCGGAAAACCCACGTCCCAAACTCGTATTATTAATCTTAACAATATCAATAATACATCAATCACTCGGTGTATCACTCACACAATACTCAAGCCAAAACAATACTCAAGCATACATAAAACATAATATGACTATGTTTATATAGCCACCCAAAACTTAGTCACCAAGACTTGCCATTCTTGATACCTAATTACCTAACTTTGTGAACAAGACATACCATCTATAATAATTGTCTTTCCATACAATTATTATCTTATCAATATATGACTTGTATCACCGAGACCCATACTACCGTATTGGGTTTAAGCCCAACAATCCTCCCCTTCAACCCAATACGGTTCCATGCACAACCGATTTAACGGTCACCATCAAGACATCGACGTCCATCCGCCAATGCCTCCCCTCGAACAATAACCTCTCCTTCTAGCACAAAAAGATTTCTTTTGTCCTTCCATCCTTTGAGTATCTCTAAATCCCTTTTAGTGACCTCCAAAATACCGTTCTTCATCATAACAGTATATCCCAAATCAACTAATTTACCCAATGAAATTAGATTTCGATTTAACTCCGGTACGTACCTCACTTGAGTTAACTTTCGAACACGACCATTTTGAAGTTTCATCATTACCTCACCAATGCCAGCAACCTTTACCCTCTTACCATTTGGTAAAGCGACCATCTTTCCATCACACTTCTTGTAGGACGAGAACCACTCCCTCCTAGCACATATGTGATGAGAACATCCCGAGTCAAGCACCCATTCTTTTTCCGATCCCTTATCTTCTTGTACTAAAAGAGCATCACCTTCCACAAGCGAAACACTACCCCCTCCTCGAGTTTTCTTCAACTCCTTCAAGTCTTCTCTTGCCTTTGGACACCAGGATTGTATATGACCTAATTCATCACAATAAAAGCACTTGATATTAGGGTTATGTTTCTTACCAGACTTCTTTTTATTGTCACGTGCATCAACCACGAGTGCACTTCCATCAGATGCGTCACTCGATCCTTGCTTCATCAATCTTTCAGACTCCAGAAGAACAACAATAGTCTCATCCAAAGCTAACTCCGTATTCCCAACCAATAACGAAGTAATCACAGTACTATACTTCTTTGGTAGAGACACAAGTAGAAGAACAGCTTTGTCCTCATCCTTCAATTTTTCATCCAAATTATTCAGCTGGTTGATCAGGCCATTAAAACGATTCAGATGATCTTTCAAATCTCCATCTTCTTCCATCTTGAGCCCGAACAAATCTTTCTTGAGGAACAACTTATTTGCCAATGACTTTGAGTGATACGTCTTCGTCAACTTCTCCCACAATTTTTTAGGGTTATCCTCCTCAAGAACATCATACTTGATTTCCGGTGCAAGGGCCAACCGGATTGTCGATGCTGCACGTAACTTCATATCTGCCCACTTTGGATCTTCCACATCATCAGGCTTCTTGTCTTCAAGAGTTGCATACAACCCTCGTTGAATCAACAGATCTTTCACCGTGCTCTGCCACAAAGTAAAATTGTTTCTTCCAGTAAACAATTCAATCTCGAATCCCCCGACCTTTTCCATCACGAACCTCGGCTCTAGATACCACTTGTTAGGTTAGGGGCTACTCAATTACGAGATTCAAACAAGCAAAGCAAAACAAAATAAACACACAAATATATTTGACGCAGAAAACCCACGTCCCAAACTCGCATTATTAATCTTAACAATATCAATAATACATCAATCACTCGGTGTATCACTCACACAATACTCAAGCCAAAACAATACTCAAGCATACATAAAACATAATATGACTATGTTTATATAGCCACCCAAAACTTAGTCACCAAGACTTGCCATTCTTGATACCTAATTACCTAACTTTGTGAACAAGACATACCATCTATAATAATTGTCTTTCCATACAATTATTATCTTATCAATATATGACTTGTATCACCGAGACCCATACTACCGTATTGGGTTTAAGCCCAACACCTTACACGCCCTGATGTGGCTTCTTTGTCAATAAATTGGCTCAATACATGCAACGACCAACTGTAGATCACCTGTAAGCCTTAAAACGACTCCTTCGTTATTTAGGTGGTACATTATCTACAGGAATAGTTCTTCATAAAGACTCTCCACACACCATACATGCATTCTCTGATGCGGACTGAACTCGTGATAAAGATGATTACATCTCAACCTCTGCCTACATTGTGTATCTTGGTAAAAATCCGATTTCATGGATATCTAGGAAGCAGCGTACGCGGGCACGCTCTTCTACTGAAGCTGAATATCGCGCAGTTGCAAATGCAATAGCTGAAGTGATGTGGCTGAGAAATCATTTTCATGAGCTAGGATTGATATCTACTAGTACTCTTGTTATCTATTGTGACAATGCAAGAGCTACATATGTAAGTGCAAATCCGGTATTTCATTCAAAAACGAAACATCTTGCTTTGGATTACCATTTTGTTCATGAAAATGTGCAATCTGGAGACCTATGAGTGGCACATATTTCTACCAATGATCAGCTTGCGGATGCTCTTACAAAACCTCTTCCACGCTCTACCTTTCTCTCCTTGACTCGCAAAATCGGTCTCTCATCTTGGCCGACCGTTTTGAGGGGGCGTGATAAGGATTGACAGAATCAATCAATCAGAGGGATTGGCTGACTGGTGACTGACTGTATTAACACTATCAAAGGGATTTACTAGAATCGGAAGGATTGACATAATTATAAAGAATATTTCTTCTTAATTATAATTATCTTTCTGTCACATTTGTATCAGTATAAATACATGTTTTCTATGAAATGAATATAAAACTTCTTCTTCTTCTCATTTCTCAATAGACAAGACACGAATCTAACATGGAAAAGTATAAATTTGGATTGAATATCTTGAATTTTGAATTGGATTCAGATTGAATAAAAATTTATCCAAAATATTTGAAACATACCCATGGCAGCTAACGTTCCTTATAAAAAAAACTTAACCTAACACCTATTACTACCAAACCAAAATTACTTTTTAATTAAATTTTTTTGTCAGGATAGGATTATTAAATATAAAAATTTAACTATATTAAACTATTCACAAATACGAATCAAATAAAATCATCATGATTATATTTTATCTTATAAATTATGCGTAAATTAGTAGTAAACCGCTTATAATGAAAAGTGTCAAAAGTCAAAATAAGAAAAATAATATGGCAAGGAAGTAATATCTTTTACTGATTTTGAATTAAAATCTAAAAGTTTTAAAAGAATTCTCTACAAAATTTTAAAAAGTTAGTGGGGAATTCAACCTAATTAGCCCCGTTTAATTCCAATCCGTACATATGAACAACTCTCGTATCTTGCAGCTTAGGATTTTCACGTGGACCCAAATACATATAGGCCTGTTTGGGAAAACTTAAAATAAGTAAGTCCTTATAAATTTATTGAGAAAATGACCAAAGTAGCTCATTTTCACTACCCTATGGTCCAAAATACCCATTTTCGGAACTGTTGGCCCTGCATACCTACGCAACACGCTATTGCGTGTAGCGTGTCCCAAGGGCACTGTTCATCTTCCTCGCTGCCATCTCTCTTGTGTCTCTACAATCTCTCCCAATCTCCCGAACGCTTTCCGCCTCTCTCGCCTTTTTCCAGCCACCTCCACCTCTTCTGAATGCAGCAAAACCACCATTAGACCTTGCTCTTCATTTTGCGCAACTGATTTTATAGAATATGGCCCCGCAGGGGCTTGTACGAACATCGCCGAAAAAACGAATGGAGGAGAGAGGTTCGCTTTGGGGATTTACAATCCAGCAAAACAAATGGTTAAAAATGGGTATGGATGTGTAGATCGTCGAAAGACGATTCGATTGATGTATAATACGTTATGGGAAAGTACTTGTAGGCTGTGAACGAAGCATTTTTGTGTTTTCGTCATCGGAATCGCCTGTTCGCGTTTCCGCAATTTTGGAGAATACTGATAACGTGTATTTTATACACGATTTTGTATTTCTTTATCTTGATTTTATTTTAGTTTCATGAGCACTTTACTTATATTTGCTTTGTTTTCATTTGTAGTGCCACTTGCTTAATTGTTGACTTATTTTGGGCTTGGAAGGCAAAGATGATTCAAGAGGGTAGTTAGAAGATGCAAGCTCGCGATGCCGGGAGGTGTTTAATGCATTATATTGAAGATTTTATCTCGTACGGGAAGCTGTACGACCGTTCGACAGGTCATTCAAAGGAGCAATTTTTCTGTACGGGTTGCTGTACGGCCGTTCGACAGGCCGTACGACCCCTGCTGTGTATTAAAAAGAGATGTAACCAATTAAACATATCTCTTAATCTCTTAACCTAATATCTAACCTAACACCTTCATCTTCATCTTAGCCTCTTCAAGAACACAATTAAGGTTAGTAGGAATTAGAGAGGAGACATTAATTACTTGTAATCTAGCATTGATTATCAGTAAATAACTCCATTTATTTGGCTAAAAGAGGAATTCTTGTACTAAACCCATTCCAATTTAAGTAAGATTTATTTAACTCTATCTTGAATACTTGTGATGTATTGTTTATGATTTTGCTTGGAGATTTGTAAGTTGCTTCATCTTACTCTTCTTGTATCTTCAATTGCTAATTGTTTGTTCTAATACGTAATCGTTAGTTCATTCATTATATTAGCACAAGGTTTTGGCGTGCCTAAACTTCAAGATTCAAGTACAAATACCAAGGTTGAGCTTCTCATCCTTGGGTTTGTCCTAGTCTCTCTTTGTTTAATTCCTTGACTTGGTTAAATTGATAGTGCTTCATTATTGGTTTCTAATGTCAAGAGAGCTAATTTATGTGTTTTACTAAATTAGTGTTTTTAGAAGAGAAATAAGTGATTGTGTGCTTCACCAATTACCTTGGTTAGGTAGAGTTGGATATATTTTGTTTGTTTGGGTTAAAATGCTTGAGTTTCCATTATTCTTGGGTCAAATATCTCTACATCTTGCTTATTCACTAATTGTGTTGTTGTGTTGGTGAATTTGGATGATTGTCATTAACATATTTGTATATCTCTAGCAATTTATTTCTTGTAGGCTAGGTGTTTGATAAAACACCTCAACAAAACTCAAAACCCCCCCTTTAGTCCATACTTCTAGATATCAGTCCATACTCGAAATCAATATTGATAGTCCTTCCCTGTGAACGAACTTACGAAAAACACTAGCTTCAAATACGATGGATACGCAACTGGCAAATGCGTATCCTGAGATGTGCATTTGACAGTTGCGTATCTCAAGCCACTGTAGCATCCGTCCAACAGCGTGACGATGACGTCAGGTGACTCCTGATGGGTGTCTGCAAGATGCGTGTTTGCAAGATGCGTATCTATGCTTATTACTCCATTGTCAGTAGCGTGTCTGCAAGACACTCCTTCACCAGTATACAGGACGTTCCTTCACTTGTAACGCGTCCCGTGGGTATTTAGGATCGTCCGAGTTGGCACATGGGTATTTTTGGTAATGGAAAGTGAAAAAAAGAGTTATTCTGGGCCATCACCCAAACTTATTTTCGAGTAAAAATTTCATATTTTGATAATTTTTTTATACAAATATTTAATATATGTTTGAGATTCTAATAATTGCAAAAAAAAAAAGGTTAACTTTTTAAAAAAAAAATAAAATTAGGAATCTTTAACTTTTTCTTTAAATAAATTTACTTATTTTAAAAATAAGTTTTCCAAAACATCCATAGTTATAGATAAATCTATCCATTAATTGCAATCAATTTTTAGTTTGGAAAATGTCTTGTACGCATCAACATGCAGGATAGATGAATGAACACAGAATATCACCGGAAGTTACTGTACATTACCAAACACCTACCACCTTTTATCAGAATATCACCGGAAGTTACTGTACATTACCAAATAGGGCTGCACAACTTTCCGGTCTGGACCGGTAAATTAGACCGGACCGGGTCTACCGGTCCAAGGACCGGACCGGACCGAATATAACCGGTCCGGTCCCCGGTCCGTAAAATCAAAAAAATCCGGTCTTCGGTCCGGTCCGGTCCAAACCCTGAAAACACCCGGTCCGGACCGGATCGGACTGGATTTTATGTATATAGTTAATTTTATACTATTTTGTCTTTTAAATTATATAGTTTAATGATTAAATATTCACACATAACATATTTTAGTGATCCAAATTGGTAAATAATAAAATTATGAAATAGTATATATAAACACTATAATATAAATGATTAAATTTCATATTTCATACTATATATAATTTATAATTACGTTTACAAATTAATGTTACTTTACAAATAATATGACATTTACTTATTTTTAAATTTAAATTAACTTACCAAGTAATTTATAAATCAACAAAGAATGAAAATTAAATTATAAAAAATAATTTTTTTATAAAATATTAACTAACCGGTCCAAACTGGTCCGGTTCCGGTCCGGTCCTGGTTTTTCCGGTCCGGTCCGGTCCCAAAGACCGGTTATGACCGGTCCGGTCCCCGGTCCATGAATTCAATAAAATCCGGTTTTTGGTCCGGTCCGGATCGATCCGGTCCGATCCGATTTTGGACCTTTGTGCAGCCCTATTACCAAACACCTACCACCTTTTATCATCTTCCGAGTAGGGACAGAAGAATGCATGTATATCCATTATCCACACAGTTGTCAGGGATATCTTTGAATCGTTACGGTTAACATATAAGCATTAAAAAATTACAAAAAAGAAAAAACATTAGAAAACAGAGAGCCACCACAGGCAAGCTTTGATGAATATTCAATACACAAAGCGACAGTCGGGTCATATAGACTGATAATTAACAAGATAAGCATGCATAAAATAAAATAAAATATTGCAGGAGCCTGCTTGTCTTGTCCAGCCATTCCCCATGCATTTGTGACGGTTAAGACACTTTTTATTGGGTGAGAACAACAGGGTTAAATGGACCAAGAGCCCATTGCTTCATGTTCTTAATTGCTTATTTCTTGTCTGCCAAGTAAATCAAGATAAGGGCCTTCCATATACTTGCATCATGTACGGCGGGAATCAAAATTCATGCAAAAGCCGACGCTATGGAAAACAAATGCCTTGGCCTTATGTATCGAAGCCACATCATGGACAACTGAAGTCATGATCAGAGAATCATGAATCAAATTAAACAACCCCTTTAATCGATGAGAGGTTTTTCAAAAAGTGTTGCAAATGGGATGCAACGATGTTGAGTGGTCATGTCAAAACATGGTTGGAGACCGGGGCGGAACTAGGCAGAAGCTAATCTAGGCTAATCTAGGCTAGTTTAAGAGGTCGTTTGAGATTACTTAAAATAAATAAGTTAATTTTGATTTAATGGAAATGTTTTTAATTTATGGACTATATTTTAATAATTTTTTTTATATAAATATTTAATGTATGTTTGTAATTCAATAAGTTATAAAATAAATTGAAAAGTTAGGAATTTTAACTTAAAATAAATTAATTTATTTTGAAAAATAAATTCTCCCAAACACCCTAAATTATTTAGGCAGTGGAGACAATTGGGCAATTGTGCTTTATACTATCAAAAGTGCATATTACTCCCGAATGCACTTGTGTCTTATGAACACTCACTCCGTTTCTCAGGGTGACCCACCACACATTTTGTGTATTAACTAAATTTTGATCCATAGACTTTTATGTTCAATTTTTTAATTAAAAATTTTGTTAAACTTTTTGATTGTAGATTGAGGACCAAAGATGTACTACTATAATTTGAACAGGTTGGCAACAAAATGACCAATTGATAAACATGTCTAGATACATGCACTCGGAAACCATACAAAACGATACAGTTGACATGTCTCTTTCAAAATGAACTTTCCTTTTTAAGCAAACAAATAATTAATATCAAGCTTGCCGACCTTAAAAATTGGCTTAGACTTCCTCCGGCACTTCAAATGTCTCATTTGAATTTTCAAAAATTAATTTTTTTGAATTTTAATTAAAATTTACATATATCATATAATGAAAAGTAATTATAAAAAGTATATTATTTGAAATATATTTAATTTACTTTAGATCAATTATAAATAATAATAAATTTTATATTATAATAAATTTTATATTATAATATTTTTTGAATTTTGTAAAAATATTTTCAATAAATTCATCTCCATATAATATTAAAATTTTATAAATATACTTTGTATATAACATGTAGTAGTTATATTAAATTTAATATATATCATAACTTAATTGAAAATATAAAATTGGAAAAGATAAATAAATATATAAGAACTTGTAATTATATATGGCATAAAAAAATATAAAAGATAGATTATCTTAAAAAGATATGATAAACATACATGTTGCATAAACATGAACGGTAATATACATATTTAATGTATGTACATAATTTGTTTAAAGGTTTTTTTTTCAAAAATATCATGTTGTAGAAATTTTTTTCAATCTCATCTTTAATTTTAGATAGCATTTTTAAAAATATTTCAAAAAAATTGGATTTTTTTAATAGCCTGTGTTTAAATTCACATATCCTAATACACATTTAAATTCATGTTTTTTATGTATAAGATATAATAATTAAATATTTATTAATATTTTCTATAAAAATATTTTGTATATATAAATCTCTTCTTAGGAATAATCTATCTATAATCAAAAAAAAAAAAATCCGATTCCAACAGTATTATTGTATAGTGATTTTACTGTAATTATTATTTCTAATTAATTTTATAAACAAATACATCGTTTCTATAAATAAATAGCCTCATAGAGATTTGTCTAGGGGTGGTAATTTTGGGTCATGGGTCAGATTCGTGTGGGATCAGATTGTAGCTTATTGTTTCGGTTATTTTTTCTAACCCTAATCCGTACCTATTCGTGTCTCGGGTCGAAAGTTTCACCACCTCAACTTTTTTTAAAGTGATTGAAAATATACTCTTATATTATATATTTTCTATGTCCCGATTTATATGGACTTATTGTTTTTGCAAAAATTTTAAGAAAAAACAGTCCATTTTTCTTTTATTGCACGTGAAAGTTACAATTTAAATGTTATTATGTATGTTAAAGTTATTTTATTATACTTAAATTTAGTTATTTTAAATATAAATTATTTCAAAAGCAGGGTTTTAAAAATAGGGTTCATTAATTTTTGAGTGGGTTTGGAGTACGTGTTATTTCGGGTTGAATATTTATTGATCCAAATTATGTATTTGGGTTGGATTCGTACATCCCTACATTTCTCATACGTTGGTGCATAGATGTATATATGTTAAGTATAAAATATTTATTATTATTATTATTTTTTTAAACGTAAAGGAATAATAGAATATTGGAACACATTTTCTGATTTGATTAATAGTTGATTTGCTATTGTTTCTTTATAATAACCATTATATTTTTTAAAAGTAAGTTGATGAAAATAAAATATTAAATACAATTTTTCGCAAATAATTTATCAAAATAACATTTTATTAGTTTACTTTCAAATCAAAAGTGGTTCCTTTTTATTAATAATTTGTTGTTTTAGAACTTTTATGTTTCATCCATTTTGTTAACCTAATGGTTAAGGTTCGGTCAGCCATGTACTTAATTTTAGAATTCAAGTCTTGCTAATTATTTACTAAATTTGTTTAGATGCTTTATGTAAATCCATGTATAAATATATTAGAGATAGGGCTGTAAATGAGTCGAACCGAACCGAATTCTTAACTGTTCGTGTATCAGCTCGTTATAAATACATCGAACTCGAACTCGAGCTCGAACTTTAATCGAGTCAATATTTTTGTTTGTGTATCGACTCGTTAAGAAAAATTTTATTCACGAACATGTTCGCGAACAGTTCACGAACATGTCTAACGAGCTACTATTCACGAACATCTCATAAATAGTGTTCATGATTTCGTGTTCATGAACACTTCAACCTTTTTTTTCTAGAAAAATTTTAATGCAATTAAAATATAAATAAAATTGGGGGATGAAATATTGAAAACTCGAGAAATGCTTCGAATTTAGACTTATCAAGGAATCAAATTTGGATAAGTTTAGTTAATACATAAAGAACTAATGTTATAATTTATGATGTAACATATGTACAATTAAATTATTCTTAATAAAAATAATTTATAAATTTAAATAAAGAAAATATAATGAATAGACAAAACAAACTAACAAATTATTTCGTAACACTTACTTATATAATCATTTACAAATTATAGTGAATTCAAGAACTCCCGTTAAATGTTAAAGAAATATGTTCACGAATGTATATATATGAAGTTTGTACACAAATTTATTCATGAACCATATTTACGAACAAGGTTCACGAACTATATTAATGAACTTGCTCATGAACTATATAATTGAACTTGTTCGCGAACTTTCGAGCCGAACTATGTCGTGTTCGGGTTCAGCTCATTTACGAGACGAACCTCAAAATCGTGTTCATGTTCGACTCGTTTACAAATCGAGCCGAACTCGAATCAAACTTTTTTCGAACCGGACACTGAACTGTTCGTGAGCGTATCGACTCATTTACAGCCCTAATTAGAGATAATAGCTGCGGAGCCAAATCAAATTGTTTTTGCTATTGAATGGGACATCAAAAAAATTGAAAGGACACATCTTTTATATAAACTAACGTAAATGCCCGTGCAAGGCATGGGCACTGACCTAATTTCTCATCTAAAATTATATATATTAAAATAATTTTGTAATTAAAAATATGATAAATGATAAAATTTCGATCTACCGAATATTTTTATAGTTTTTTTGTAATATTGCATACCTTTTTTTAACCAAATATTTTATAATTCGATTAAATTTCATAAAATTTGGATAAATATTCATACGATAATAATCACATGAATAGTTATGATTGTTAAATTATTAAATTAATTTTCGATTGCGTGAAATGAACTTTATCAAAGTGAACAGTTGAGTATAATATACTCCCTCTGTCCGTTCTTTACTTGGGGGACGTAATTCTGGTAGGGATTTTAAGGTACATTTCGTGAATAGTTTCGTAACTTATTTTTAAATTTTTTTTTGTATAAAAATAGAATTGTTCTATTTTTATACAAAAAAGGAAAATTTTAAAAATAAGTTATGGAACTATATTTTTTAGAAGCCTTAAAATGCGTTTCAAGCAGTGAAAAAAAACTGTAAAAAAATGAGAGGGACGGAGGGAGTAAATAATTATCTTAGTAAAATTATCCGTTTATAATAGAGGCGTACGTAAACTCATTGATTTTATTGTAAAAAATTGATCGTATATGTAAGACTATATTTTGAGACATATTACAAAATCTCTTAATATTGAATAAAAGTCATCCTTATGCCAGTCTCAATCATTGGTTCTAAACATATACATTTATACACATTTAAACTTAAATCTTTAGTTTTAGTCTAATATTTATTACACTATATAGAAGTTCAATAAAAAATTGGGTAAATTTATTTTTTATATTAAAATTTTGAATTATTTTTTAACTCAATTTTAAATTTTCTAAATATTTCAATCAATGTAAAATATGCCTACCTTAATGACATGTGCATGTATATGAAATTTAAGATCAATTTTTTTTTTGATTTTATCTTCCATTGATCTAAATCTATGTCATAACTCAACCATTATATATTATATTGCTCAATATATTATCTAAAAATTCATATGTACCACACTTTATAGTTGAGTTATAATCTAATTGATCATTTTAAATATTGTACTTTTGTAATATTTATGATTAAAAAATTAATATCTTTTTTATTTTAATTTGAATGTTAATTATTTTTTTATATAACATAGATCATATTTTTAGAGTTTTCATCTTTTTAACATAATTTCAATTATTTTTTCGTATATATTTAAATATTTTAGTTTTTAGACCAATCATATATTTAAATAATTGAAAGTCTAAATATTTGGTTGACCAAAATCCTCTAATATAACTCATATATTTAAAATTTTATATACGTAAAAGTTAATTATGTGATGTAATTATTAATTATGTATGGTTTGATAACTAAAATTTACATATTTCTTAAAACCAAATCTTATTTTTTTATTTAAATAATTTAACATATACATGGAGATGTATGTAAATAAATCTTTTTTCTTTTTGGACTCGGTTACATTATGTACAGTCTATTTTTTTTGGGAAATTATCCCATATACTATCTTTTTAAAACTATTTTAAAAAATACTACCACATTAAAAGTTATTTATAAAAATACTAACTTTTAAGTTTTATTTTCAAAAATACTATCATTTAAGTCTTATTTTCAAAAATACGATTTGCAACCTATGCAACCTTTTGTATATACGGGCGATGCCAGCCGCAACTTTTAATTTTTGGTTGCAAGGGTTGGAAAGGTTGCAAAAGTTGCGTATGAATTTCCGATTGCAAGTTCCAGTTTTCAGTTGTCATTTTCGACCTCTTTTTTGAATTATATATATATATATATATATAGTTCAAAAAAGAGGTCGAAAATGACAACTGAAAATTGGAACTTGAACTTCCAGTTTTCAGTTTTCAGTTTTCGGTTACATATAAGGTTGCATAGGGGAGCAGACGAATTTTCGATTGGAAGTACCAGTTTTCAATTGTCATTTTCGACCTCTTTTTTGAACTCTATATATATATATTTATATATATATATATATATATATAGTTCAAAAAAGTGGTCGAAAATGACAACTGAAAATTGGAACTTGAAATGCTATATAGGGGAGCAAACGAATTTCTGATTGCAAGTTCCATTGATTCTATTATGATCTAATGATCCCGCCAGGGGCACCCAATAGAAAAAGTTCTTTATTCCAACCTTTGCAACTTCTAGTTTTCTGTTGCAACTTTTACAACCTTTGCAACATTTGCAACTCACACGGTTGCGTCGCTAGAAGTTATAAATGAGGTTGTACAGGTTGCAAACCGTATTTTTGAAAAAAGAATTTTAAAGAAAGGTATTTTTAGAAATAGTTTTAAAAGTGGTAGTATTTTTAAAAAAATAATTTGAAGGATGGGTTTTTTTGAAAAAACCCCTTTTTTTCTATATCAATTATTTAAAATGACAAAAGAGAATTGTAGAAAATGCTCAGTCGATTAAAACATATTTTATAATTTTATCTATCCAATATTTTAAAAATAATATGAACCAACATTTCATTTACTAAAAAAAAGTATGAGACAAAAAGAGAAGGCATGTGGTTTATCTTATAAGAATTTTAAGCAAAATTAAGAATCAACTGTAGCACAATTGGTTAAGGCATGAGTTTGAGAGTATAAGGTTAGTGGTTAACACAAGCATAATTTCATTATTTTTTACATAATTATTAAAAAATGGTATTTTTATAATATTTTAACAAAGAGGGGTAAAACTGTAACTTCACACCCATCAAATTGTTAATCTTTGCCCTTGTGTTGAAATTTAATATATAGTAATAGATAGATAGATAATAAAAGGATAACATTTTTGTAATTTTATAATTTACTGGGATAAAATAAAATTTTCATAGTTATTTTATTGACACTTTTCACCTTGTGTTGCCTAACTGCAGAAAAATCTAAAAAAAAGAGTTATTTAAATAATACAATCTAATATTTTTATTTAACTCAAAAATTAATACAAAAAAGGAAAGTAAATAAAATAATGAGTAGCACACTGGTTATGACATGAACTTCTTTAAAAAAAGTTTGGGGTTCGATTCCTGGGTAACACAAATTTATTTTGTTTTTTGTATAAATAATAAGACAGTGGCATGTATGAAATTTTTTAATATAAAAGGGTAAAATTGTAACTTCACAACAATTAAAATGACAAACTTTGCACTTGTGTTCTCCTTTAATATATAGTAATAGATGAGTAAGAAAACTTTAATAATATTTGTAGGAATATAAAAAGAAAATTAGAAGCACAAATTAGGAATAAAAATTAGTTGGACTCAAAGTTATATGAAGTTCCTTAGAGAACTCCAAGAGCTCTTAAGGATACTCCTCAAAAATAATATTATTAAATGGGTAATGCTAAACATAGCCCTAAGGGCTATGGTTAAGCATTAACGTAAGTGAATAAATGCATTTAATATGGTAATTTTGCACTTAATATATCAATTTTGCACGAATATCAATATAATTTTTTTAGTAATTTGGGATGTTTTTATTAGTGGAAATTAATGTGAATACAGGGGGTCCACTATTATTACTTGAGAAATTAAATAATGAGGTAAAGCTTTTGGTCATAGCTTGGCCAGGTGTCATAAAAACCCTAACAGAGAGCCTATTACTGATAAGTCTAAAAAACATGCAAATCCTGGAAAATCTGTAAATAGTGGAAAAAATGCAACTCAAGCAAATCCTATCAGGAATAGCAACATGACTCCCATTAATAAGCACACCTATTTTGATGACGAGGAAGACATGATCTTGGATCTTGCAATTGAAATTCAGGGACTGGTCCAAAATGAAGCTGCCATTCAAAAAATGGTCACAATTGAAACTTGCAGAGTCCCAGAAACTAGTGCAGCTGCGGAAATTGTTCAAAAAAAGGCTGTTCTTCATGTTGACTTCACACCTTATGGAGAAAATACAATCTTAGAGAAAGACACAGGAAATCAGATTGCTACAGAAAAGCTAGAAAAAGGAGCCTTCACTTCAACCACTGATGTTGTTGACAACATTTCAGAGGCCCTAGTGACAATTGGTAACGCGGACCGGACAGATGATGAAAATATTGAAGTTGAGATGAATCTTGAGGTGAATCTGGAGCAGTACAATTTATCTTCAACGCATAAAACACATGCTCATGCCATTGAGAGAGATAAACAAGATGTTGAAGAATGTGAAGAAGGTGAAATTCCTACACCTATGAGCTCTGGCAGTAAAAATAAACAGAAACGAAAACAAAGCAAAAGCAAAGCTAAGAATGGTCCGTGGGCCTCTCATGTTCCTCTGTCTCCTACATTGCTGAGTTCTCCTAGCAAGAAATGCAAGCTCACTGATGATGAAGGGTTTACATCTGTGGTTAACAAAAGAAGCCTTCGATCACAAGGTTATGTGATCAAAAAACACTCTTTTTAATGAATTTTGCTAGTTGGAACGTTAGAGGTCTCAATAAGAATTCTCATCAAAAGGAGGTTATTCATTTTATTAAGTCAAATAACTTAAGTTTTGTTGGTTTGGTTGAAACTAAGGTAAAAAAGGAAAATAGTGATGTTGTTAGTAGAAAAATTGCTCGAAATTGGAAATGGCTTTTCAACTATGACTTTCACCGGAATGGAAGAATTTGGGTTGGTTGGGACAGTGATGTATGGGAGGTTACTTTTTGTAATGCATCTGCTCAACACATTTCTTGCATCGCTCTTTTCAAAGAGAAACAAATTTCTTTTCTGGCTACTTTTGTTTATGCCTATAATGATGCTTGTGATAGGACTTCTCTTTGGAGTTATTTAGAATCTATCTCTACCACATTACCTTGGGTAGTGAATGGCGACTTCAACTGTGTTTTATCTATGGATGAGATTGAGGGAGGTCGTGAAAGATGGACTCCAGATATGCAATCCTTTAAAGATTGTATCACAAAAATTGGCCTAGATCATATCCGTTCTGTTGGGGATCATCTCACGTGGAGTAATAACAGACTTGCAAGCCCTATTCACAAATTTGGTTTAAAGCCTCAATCTCGTCCACTATAGCTGCCATCCATTTCGGGTCTTTGGATGCCGATTTGAATCCTCTTGGTTCGATGACTGATGATAAAGCAACATGTAGGGCATGCGATTGTATAGCAGCAAGATCTGCTTGATACTTGGGCTTAAAAACTCCGGCTTTTGCTCGTGTTATCATGGGATGGAAGTTAGAGGTGGAGGTGTCTGGTTGAGAAGTAGGCGAAGAAGGTTTGGAGTGGGCTGTGGTTTGACCAAGATTTGGTGGGTCAGTCGGGTTATTAATCGGGTTGGTTGGTGGGTCGGTTGGTGGGTCAGGTGGTGAGTTTGGTGATGGGTCGCAGTGTGGGCAGGACGCATTTCATAGACCCGAAAATTAGAATAATTAGGCACCTATCCCAATAAAAGCTCAAAAGGGGATTTATTGTTGAGGAGAGGTGATGGCACATGATTAATAATGTAGGTAGCCGAAGTAAAGGTGTCTACCCAATATTGAGCTGGAACATGATCATAAAACAACATGGCAAGACCTGTTTCTACAATATGACGATGTTTCCTTTCCGCACGTCCATTTTGTTGAGGCGTGTATGGACAAGAATACCTATGAAAACGGAGATCATGGCAAGTATTAAAGGAGATCATGGCAAGTATCCTTCAGTTGATTGTTGCCTCCGAGTCTGGGTTAGCCATGTTGAGTGTGTTTGCCCTGTTGTCACACCAAAGTTAGCTGCACTAAAGGATTGGGGTAAATGCATGCAAGCCTATTATTTATAGGGGGAGTTAGTAGGTGGGGGGGTTGGTGGCATGAGGGGTAGGTGGTTTAGTTTGACAAAGAAAAATTGGCTGCCTAACAATCTCCCCCTTCTTTTCAAACTCACAGCTCTTCACTTGCACTCCATACCTGCACCCCGCTTGCACAGCTCCAACTTTTCCCGTGGAACGACCTTCATCATCATATCAGCCGGATTCTTATCCGTGTGTATCTTCTCTATCTGTATCACCCCATCTTCAACCTGTTCCCGTAGCCAATGGTAACGTACATTAATATGCTTAGTACGACTGTGACAAGTAGCATTCTTGCTCAAGTCAATAGCACTCTGGCTATCACAATGCAACTCAAAGTTGTCTTGCTTCTGACCCAATTCTTGGAGAAACCCCTTTAACCAAACCAGCTCCTTGCCTGCTTCACAAGCAGCAATATACTCTGATTCAGTTGTTGACAACGCAACACACTTTTGCAACTTGGACTGCCATGCTACAGCTCCCCTCGCAAAAGTGAAAAGCATCCCTGACGTGGACTTCATCCCATCTGGATGTCCTGCCATGTCAGCATCTGTAAAACCTTCCAAGACTGGTTCACCGTGTCCATACTTCAAACATAACCCGGAAGTGCCCTTGAGATATCTGAGAATCCACTTAACTACTTCCCAATGCTTTCTTCCTGGATTTGACAGATATCTACTCACAACTCCAACAGCATGAGCAATATCTGGTCTTGTACAAACCAATGCATACATAAGGCTCCCCACTGTGGATGAGTAGGGAACTTCCTCCATATCCTCCTTCTCCTTGTCTGTTGACGGACACATTTTCTTATCCAGTTTAAAATGTCCCGCTAATGGTATGCTAACTGGTTTAGCATCATCCATATTGAACCTTTTCAATACCAGTTCAATATATCCATGTTGTGAAAGCCACAACCTCCGAGTTGTTCTGTCACGAACAATCTTCATCCCTAGGATTTGTTTTGCTGGACCCAAATCTTTCATATCAAAGAACTTGGACAAATCTTCTTTCAGCTTGCGGATCATGTTAGCATCTTGACCGACCACTAACATATCATCAACATAAAGTAGCAGGATAATGAAGTTACCGTTAGGAAACCTTTGTACATAAGCACAGTGATCGGATGCAGTTCTCTTGAACTTATGAATCCTCATGAATGAATCAAACTTTTTGTACCACTGTCGTGGCGCTTGCTTAAGCCCGTATAAACTCTTCTTGAGTTTACAAACCATGTGCTCCTTTCCTTTCACTTCAAATCCTTCTGGCTGGTGCATGTAAATCTCTTCTTTCAAATCTCCATGAAGGAATGCAGTTTTCACATCTAACTGCTCAAGCTCAAGATCCATGCTAGCCGCTAATCCGAGAACTGTTCGGATTGATGTCATCTTTACAACCGGAGAAAAGATTTCATCGAAATCAATGCCTTCCTTCTGTGCAAAGCCTTTAACCACCAAGCGTGCTTTATACTTTACAAGCTTTTCATCATCCCTTTTTACTTTGAAGACCCATTTTTTCCTCAAAGCCTTCCGTCCTCTCGGAAGTGTA
The DNA here is from genome assembly GCA_037693485.1 of Kitagawia praeruptora. Lineage (NCBI taxonomy): Eukaryota > Viridiplantae > Streptophyta > Magnoliopsida > Apiales > Apiaceae > Kitagawia > Kitagawia praeruptora. The sequence goes on from CM075350.1 coordinate 94,591,867, forward strand.
GTCAACTCATAAGTTTCATTCTTGTTTAAAGAATCCATCTCCTCTTGCATTGCTTTCAACCAACAATTGCTTTCTTTATGAGTCTTGACTTCCTCAAAGGTCTCGGGCTCCCCCTCATCAGCAATTAAGATATACTCGGATGAAAGATATCTTCCTGATGGTCTCCGTTCTCTCGTAGAACGTCGTGGCTGAGTTTCTTCAGCTTCAAGCTGAGGCGGTAGCTCCCCCTGCTCAGCAGCCTCATCATCTGCCGTATCATCTCCATCATCTTCTAATGTATCTGGATTTCTAGCTTGCCTTGGTTATCGAGTGCTCCCAAAATTCTCATAATTTTGAGACTCATGGAAAACCACATCTCTGCTCCTGAATATCTTCTTCGATTCAGGATTCCACAACCGATACCCGAACTCTGGATCCCCGTAGCCAACGAGAATACACGGAGTTGCTTTATCTTCAAGCTTTGTTCTATGCTCCTTTGGGATGTGTGCAAAAGCCTTGCATCCAAACACCCGCAAGTAGGAATAGGAAACATCCTTTTCTAACCAGATCTTCTCTGGAATCTCAAAATTCAGAGGTGCCGATGGAGATCGATTGATCAAGTAGCAAGCTATTCTTACAGCTTCTCCCCAAAATGACTTTGGCAATTTAGACATTTTCAACATGCATCTGACTCGTTCAGCAATGGTGCGGTTCATTCTTTCCGCAACGCCATTCTGTTGTGGAGTGCCAGGAACTGTTCTTTCATGCCGGATACCATGCTTTGCAAGATACTCTTTAAACTCTTTTGAAGTGTACTCCCTCCCGTTGTCACTACGAAGGCACTTCAGTTGTTTCCCTGTTGATCTTTCAACCATGGCATGAAACTTCTGGAAGTACTCAAACACTTGATCTTTGGATTTGAGTATCTCAACCCACACCTTTCGAGATGCTTCATCAATGAAGGTAACAAAGTACATATTTCCGCCTAAGGACTCCACCTCAAACGGACCACATACATCAGAATAAACTCTTTCTAACAGCTCCGACTTTTTCTTCAATGGACTGCTAAAAGATACTCTATGTTGTTTCCCGAATAAAAAATATTTGCATGGCTGCAATGCAGTTCCTTTAGCAAATGGAATGAGGGATTTCTTTGCTAGAATCTGTAGCCCTTTCTCGCTCATGTGACCAAGCCTCTTGTGCCACAAACTTGCTGAAGCTTCATCTTCAACTGTATTCAACTCATTTGAACACATCGTCACTTGTGTCTTGTACAAAGAGCCACAAGTGGAACCTCTTGCAACCACCAACGAACCCGTAGTAAGCTTCCACCTTCCACCACTGAAGGTATTTACGTACCCCTGCTTGTCTAGCGCCATGCCGGAAATCAAGTTGAGTCGTAAGTCCGGAACATGCCTGACATCTTTCAAAGTCATTGAACAACCCGTGTTTGTCTCAATACAGATGTCACCAATGCCTTCGATCTTTGACTGATCTGAGTTACCCATTCTTACAGTACCAAAGTCCCCTGACTTGTACGTCGTAAAGAATTCCTGAGTGGGTGTTGCATCATACGTTGCTCCAGTATCTATCACCCATTCGACCTTCTGATCATCAACATGTAAGCATTCTTCTTCCCCAAAAGAAAGTATCACAACATCTTCTATCATAGCAGCTGTTGTACTTTTCTCGGCATGTTTCCCTTGCTGACCATTGTTTTGTTGCTTGAGCCAGGCCCTACAATCCTTTTTGTAATGACCCTTCTTCTTACAATAGTAGCATTCAACATTGGCATTTGATTTGCCACCGGAATTCCTAAAATTCCTGCTTTTACTACGCCCTCGGTTTGTCTCCCTATAGTTGCTTCTACCCCTGTTCTCAGTAACAAGAGCCTGGGAATCTTGGCTGACTCCTTGTACCTTTCTTCTCATGGATTCACTAAGGATACTCTGCTTAATTGATCGCAAAGTTAGTTGCTCAGTTGGTACATCATTAGTTACTGTCACCACTAGCGTATCCCAACCTGATGGTAAAGTATTGAGAAGAAATATTGCTTGGAATTTCTGTTCAAACTCCATCTTCATATTTGATAGTTGATTTAACAACCCTTGGAATTCGCTCATATGCTCTGATATGTTGTTCCCATCCTGGTACCTCATGTTCACCAGCTGACGAACTAGAAAAGTTACATTTTGTGAACTTTTCTCTTGGAACGTAGACTCTAATGTCGTCCAAAGCGTATAAGCGTCTTCTTCTTCAGAGACATGATGATACTCCGAATTATCAATCCATCGACGAATGAGACTGATAGTTTTCATGTTCATCTTCTTCCAGTCAGCATTAGACTTTGCTGCAGGTTTGACTCCTTTCAGCTCCACCGGATCAAACAAGTCCTTACTATAAAGCAAATCCTTTATTCTGCTTTTCCACATCGGATAATTTGAAGCTGTTAAGCTTACCATTACACTGGAAGAATCATCCATTTTAATTTACCAAAGACTATGGGAATCTCACTTAGAACCACACAAGTTGGCCAGGAAAGTGGATGTGTTTGGGGAGCCTTCCGTATTAATACGGCGCGTTATCAAGTAACCACTGCGCATAAAGCACTTTCCTAGACACCAGCAACGTGGGCCCCAGCTCTGATACCAACTGTTAGGAATTCCCGTTTCCTGTCTTTGCGTAAATTAAATACGGAGATTATAATAGTCAATAATAATAACAGATATTGACAGATGAACACCAAGATTTATACGTGGAAAACCCCCTTAAGCCAAAGAGGTAAAAACCACGGGACCTGCTCCGCATGTTTCCACTATAATGATAATAATGGTTACAATATTCTCTCTCAAGTTTACGAAGTAACACTTGAGGCACAACTGAATAGAAATACAGCGATTCACTACTCCTTCGGTACTGGACCGGATAACCTGGACAGAACTATCCCTTCGGTACTTGACCGGATAACCTGGAGGACTCCCCTTGTTGCGGCTGCAATAGCTGGACGAACTCCTAATGCTGTAAACCCAGATGGCTACAGCCCGACCAAACTCTCACACTAACTCACCCGAAACGAAAGAATAGAGTAGCACGAGGGCCCCCTATCCTGACTTGCCTGAAACTACCGCAAGGTAAGTTTCCTACTAGACGGACTATCTAGCAGCTATAAACTAAGAAATGAGGGAGAGAAGAGAGTAAGATGTTTTGGTGTGTTAACTAATGAAGGGGGATGGGGTATTTATAGGGGGGAGTTAGTAGGTGGGGGGGTTGGTGGCATGAGGGGTAAAGGAAGTTTTACTCTTTGGCAGAGAAGGGTAAAGGATATCCTAACCCAACAGAAGCTAGCAAGGGCTTTGAAGGGGAAGGAAGGAAAACCAACAAAGATGAGCGATGAAGATTGGGAGGATGCTGAGTCGCAATGCATGAGTACCATCAGACTATGCATTGCTGATAACATTATCAATAATGTTGTTGACGAAAGCACGCCGAAGGAATTATGGTCAAAGTTGGAGACATTGTATCTCGGGAAGAACTTGACTACAAAGTTAAATCTAAAGCGTGAGTTATACAAGCTGAAGATTGCAGCTCAAGGCAATGTTATTGAGCACATGAATGTGTTTAATGGTATTGTTGATCAACTTGAAAAGGTTGATGTAAAATTGGAGGAAGAAGATAAGGCCCTTATTCTTCTTACTTCGCTTCCGGAATCATTCGATCATTTGGTCACAACCATTTTGTACGGAAAGGACACGTTACACGTTAAAAATGGAGGAGGTTCAGTCAGCACTTTTGTCAAATGCTGGAAGGAAGAACCAGTATGGTGACAAGGACGGAATGACAGTTTTGGCTTTGCGTAGTCAAAATAATAGAGGAAGGGGTGCTGTGAGAGGATCTACCAATAGCAGGGGTAAATCCAGATATAGTGAAAAGGGCATGCAGTGTTTTGGTTGCAAGGAGTGGGGTCATATTAGGCCGAATTGTTCGCTTAATAAGAAGGATCCAGATGCATCATTGGCTGTGGTTACTCTCAATTGTGAAGATGTTTGCACCGTCTTCAATCGAGGCACTAGTTCTCCAGGAGAATGGATATTAGACTCAGGGTCATCTTACCATGTATGTTCCGAGAGGGGGCATTTTGACAAATTCCAAGATACAAAGAATGAAACAGTTTCTTTGGCTGATGGATCTACTTATGAGATCAAGGGGATTGGAATTGTGAAAATCAAAATGTTCGATGGAATAGTTCGCAGCTTGAACGGGGTAAGATATGTGCCTAAGATGAGGAAGAATCTAATATCTATCGGTCGGTTAGCTTCAGAAGGCTACAGATGCTCTGTAGTAGGGGGAGCTATGAATATCAAAAGAGGCCGTGTGGTTCGGATGAAGGGAGAGCTACGTGGGGGAATATATCGTCTGATTAGTACGTGGCCAGAACGTACTGGAACTTCGAAAATCTGGTTATCTCGTGCACGAGGGAAGAGTGACTTGAAGGATACTGCTGCGGTTGTATTGCCTTCCAGTCTAGACGATGGTGCAAAGACTACTGGGATGGATGCTTGGTCGAAGGGCTTCCACGACATTAACGAATAGTTGGTGTGTTGCAGCTGCATATGGGCATCGATCAACACGAATCAAGTGAGCAGTGGACCATGCGACAGATTGATTTATTTGATATGCAGTTGGGGAGTAAATGAAAGATCGATGGTCACACTTGTGTGTGTGATGGTCACACTTGCGTGTGTGATGGACTGCATATGGGATTGGCCGACGTGAATCAAGTGAGTATGTGTGTATACAACAGATTGCTTCACATGTATGTAGTTGGACAAATAGAGGTCAATGGTACACTTGTGCGTATAGCAAGTGGGCATTCGAGAATGAATGTGCAAACTAGGGTATAGTTTGGAGTCTTGGACTCGGGGGGGAGTTTTTGTCCTAGGGAATGATACGGATCAAGGAAAATTTAGAGTTGTGCCAACAGGACGCAGGTATGGAGTGCAAGTGAAGAGCTGTGAGTTCGGAAAGAGGGGGAGATTGTTAGGCAGCCGTCATTTATTAGGCAGCCATCCTAAATTTCTTGCCAAACTCTCACCTTCCACCAACCATGCATTTCACCAACCCATCTACTGCTTCCCTCCTATAAATACCCCCTCCCCCTTCATTAGTTATTACACCAAAATTCTCTCTTCTCTCTCTATAGCTGCTAGATAGTCCGTCTAGTAGGGGAGCCGGTTTAGCCCGCTTTCAGGAAGTGTCGGGATAGAAGGTCCTCGTGCCTAAACTATTCCTTAGGGTACTTGGGTCTGACTACAGCCATCGGAGGTGGTCCCGCTGCAAGGGTCTTTCACTACACCATAAAAGGCCTACGGCAACACCGAAAAAGTGTTGGCGTAGGCCCAAAATATGTTGCCTTAGGCCCAAAAAACCCCAAAGGCAACATTTTGCTGGTGTTGCTATTTTTGCCGTTGCCTTTGGGGTTAAAGGCAACATTCGAATTCTCTATGGCAACATAGATTTTCTGTTAGCGTAGACTAGCTATGGCAACAATATTATCAATTTTTAGCAACATGGTATTATGTTACCTTTGGGTTAAACATTTTGCAAAAAAGTGGACCCCACTAGTGGGGTCTACTTTTTGGGACCCATAGATTGGGCCCACTTTGGGACCCACAAGTGGGGCCCACTTTGGGACCTACCGTGGGGCCCACTTTTATGCCAACACAAATTTTGACCTACAGCAACATTTTCTTGCAACATTTGTTAACATTAATTTTTCTTTTGCCAACAATTTATAACATCAATGGTAGCACTTTTCTATTTCCAACAAAAAATCATAAATATGATAATATTTATTTCCTAAATACCAAATCAACACAACCAACTTTACAATCATAATAATCCATACCAAATTTAATACAATCACAGCCAACAACTCAAATTCAGGGCAAAAGAAATAAGAGTTGGTGCCACAAGTACATAAACTACAATCTTACTAAGTACATAAGACTAACAAAAGAGCAAAAGACGGTCTAATACATAAACATATGGCATGACTAAATCAAGAGCTTGTCCCACCAGTCATTGGTGTACTATCTTCATTATCACTCACTAGATTTCCTTTTTTGGTACTGAAATTATTGAAGAAACTATTTACTAGCCTTTCCTTCATGGTAAGTTGGCAAACCATTGTCTTCTACGTAGACCTGTAAAAAAAAGCAGTCATGTATACATTAGTGTCATGCATTTTTACAAATATACTAAAGTTAATATAAATCATAAGTTTGTGTGACCATGCAGGGAAACATACATTTTTGGCTGCTGTGCTGATTGCTTGTTTGTGAGCCATGCTGGGATTTTTAGCCTTTAGCCTTCTGATCTCTTCTCTGATAATTAAATAAACATAGCATGTTAACAATCACATAAGTATGGATGTCATTAGCCCTTTGTAAACAAATAAACCATACAGAGAAGGCCTTTTACAGGTCATATAATAGTCCACACTCATCTAAGCGAGCTTTCTATATATATATATATATATATATATATATATATATATATATATATATATATATATATTACTTAATGAACAATGTAATTAATTTCACCAGTAAAAAAGCACCTCAACTTGTTCAGAATCAGCCACATTATAATAATCGCAAAAAAATATACAAGAAGAACACTTGGTAATTGAAGAGCTTCTAATTATCAAATATGCAAGTATACACGGGGGAAGCCACTAGGATTAATGTTACTAGCTACCTCTTTTTGTTGTTCTTTAGGCCATGTTATTTATAAGAATCATCATAGGCGTAAATAAAATTCGACTTGCATGTCAAACCTTTTAGATGCATTTTAAGAGAAATCACTGCAACTTAAATATTAAACCTTTACCAGTTTCAAAGCAGCTCTTCCAGAAACAATAACGAAGCTAGTAAATACTCATATGTAACCTAATCTTTTGTTATTCAGCAAGTGTAAGACTAAAAAGAAAAGAAGTTGCCATAAAATCATTAAGGACGTACAAGGAAGTTAAACAAGAAAAATTTGCCTTTGTAGGATCAAATATACCAGCAACCATCAAGTTCTTATACTTCCCTGTTCTAGCATTGTGACCATACGATTAAAGATTATTGTGCTTATTATTTGTGTACCATTCACAAGTTCTTATAACCATTATGTGTATTAAACTAGCTAATTATCAACTCAGATCATTTGTAACTAATAGTGTACCTTGTATCTTATAACTATTTTAACCAAGTAAGCTGACCTATTAAAACAGATAAATGAAAATGACACCATATATTTAAAGATAAAAAAATTCCATAGGTTAGATCTGTATGACTATATCTAAGCCTAGTATGTTTGGTCAAAATTTAAATATATAATGAAATAGATGAAAATTCTAGCACGGCGATCAATGTCATTGCAATTTATAGCCAAAAATGATAGTAGACAATTGGAAAGAAACAACATAAATAGTATAACAGAGAGCACGCAAGTACTTGTATCACATACCCTGATATAGCTATATATATAGACATCATAAACTCTAACTTGCAGCGAATTGCAATAGCGTCCATATAATATAACTATTATATACAAATCTATCAGCATCTGCACTACTGTATACAATCACAGACAAGGACAAGGATGATAGAAAAATTATATAAAGAGCATCTTAAATTACTTAAGAGACAAGGTCATCTATTGTGCAATCATTTTGTTTTTGGTTGACTACAAAATTAAAGTAAGAAAAACATATCATCTTAGATCAAAGAAACTAATAATAATTGGTATGTTATTCTCAGCATAAGCTATGCTTAGGTGGGGTGTAAAATGAAATTCATGATTACTTGATAAAAGATTATGCAAAGAAAATTGGTGAATACCTTGCAGTCATCGATCCTGAATAGCAATTTTAAGAGTTTTCAATCCTGTAAAATGAACCAGATTTATAGAATATGTTAATCATGTAACCAGATTAAAAACACCCCTTCCCTTTGCCTGAACAAGAATAAAGGCAAAAATATGAATATAACCTACCAAGGATTAATTATTAAGAGAACAAAAAAAGTAACCAGGGAATCATATACATAGAGGCAAAAAGTTATATTTCTAGCTGTAAATTCTGGTACCGTACATCTCAGCTGTAGGTACAGAACGTGATAGTTCTACATACAAAAAAAAAATACATTTTAAAGCTAGATGAATTGTGTCAGCAGACTAGATTGCTAACCATATTTCTTTCTTAGTCAAATGTCATCTCCTGCTTCAGGTGAGGGGTTTGAGATGGTTCCGCCAACTACTGCTTTACTATTATTAAAAAAAATCAAGGTACTCAATCTACATTAAGTGTAAAATCTACACAAGAAGCAAATCAATATATATGAACAATTATGTAACCAAATACCTTCAACTAACGAACAAAATCCCCTTTCGTACCCATACCATCTTGACAAAACAAACCAAATTAAACTTAATAAAAGAATAGATGCAATGATTATTCTAGCAAACCAGTTTGTACCTTTCGATCTCTGTGTATTATGACATTGAGCTCATTGTGAAGATAAGCCATGCCTCTGCTAATTCAAATTTAAATATGTTAGTACTACTTCTGTAGTTATTGATTCAATTGTAAAAAAAAAACCAAGACAGACTAAATATATATCAACCTTTATATATTTAGTACTAATTTATGATTCGATTGTAAAAAGGAAACCCAAATATAGGAGGAAGACATACATCAATCCTAGATTATGTTTTTAACACAGCCTTTGTAAGGAAGCCCAAAAACTTCTGATGAAGATCGATTAACAACAGTACAGGAGGCTAAATAAAAAAGAAAGCAGAATAAAGTGGACCAATACAAGAAAGCGAAGGCTAGTGTAAAACAAATCGAAGCCCCAAATCATAGTCATTCCAAAATCAATATGTATGTAAAACAAAACAATACATATAACCGTACACGCAAAATAGTGAAACTAAACTAAGAGATAGTAGCGCCTGAAAAGAAAGAAGCTCTACCTCGAATCCAAATCCGACACCCTAAAGCCATAGGTATGAACCATAACGAAAGTCCCAAATTGAACCCCAAGTACATCCCTAATTCCCAATTGAAGCTTCAACCCTAATTTAATTATAAATATAAACTCCCTAAATTGAACCAGCATTCATATCGATTGAAGGAGAAAGAAGGAGAGAGATAAGAAGGAGAAAGATAGAGCGCTACCGAGAAAGAATAAAAGTGAAAAAGAGAGTGAAAAAATATCTAGGATTTGTGGACCAAAAGGGCCAAGGGCGGGGTGTTTGTTTTCGTTAAAAAATTAGAAAGAGCGGTATTTTTGCCGCTCACTCTCTTCTTCATTTGTTTTGAGTAGGAGGCTATGTGCTTTTATTTCCCCCACATTTTCAAGGAAAAAATAACTTAGTTTTTCATTTTTTATTTATTTGAAAAAACAATTTAATTTTCATTAAAAATACAATTCTTTCTACAAAATTTGAAGTAATGTATTCAAATATTTTTAATCAAATATGAAAATATATTTATTTTAATGATATATTAAAATATATTTAGAAAAAAAAATCATTTTAAAAATTTTGTTTAATAATATTTAATGAATATAAAAGTAAGATTATTCATCTTAAAAAGTGTTAACATTTTTATTGAAATCAATTTATCAAATGAAAAACTATGGCAACACAAATTCATACATATTAAAAATTCTATCCAAATAAAGTAATTTTCATGTGAAAAAAAGGTTAAAATTTTTATTTTTGTAGAAAATAAAAAAATTTGTTCACTACAAAATCATGGCAATACAATTTCATACCTATGACAACATGCAAACACTTTTATTCTATGCCAACATATTATTGCTACATAAGGCAACATGAAAATGATAATGTTGTAATAGCCAAAAACATGCATGGCAAAGGCAACATATCCAAAGGCAAAATAGGCTCTAAATGTGGTCGTAGGCCTTTTATGGTGTAGTGTTCTATCAGGTTGTGTGGCACTGTCCGGGTTGGGAGAGGGAGGGAAGGAAAGGTTTTCGGGAAACAGTGATAGGGGAAGGTTTTGAGATAAACACTTCAGTGAGTTGGGGATATACATAATAGGTATTGTAGGGCTGAATTTTTGTATGAAATTCAAGGGGCCGGATACCCGGATATTGTAATCTCTTTTATCTAGTGTGAAGTTGTTGCTCTTGTGGATGTAGGCTGGGCCGAACCACGTTAAATCTCTTGTCTCTTTTTACTGTATTGTTGGTTTATTGCTTCATTACTATCACGTATACCAATTTGTTATAACGGAAGCAAGAAAGATTATATGCAGAAGAGAAATAAGTTTATAGATCTGAGAGGATAAACAGATTACAGAGGTTTTTCAGATGTTTTACAATCTCTACATGCATATATATTTATAGATACAATTCTAAGGGTTAGGTATGGTTGGTGGCCTAACACCACCTACCAATCTTTGACTATAGAAAATGGTTGGTGGCCTAATAGTTGGTGGCCAAACAATTTAAGACATTTTAACAAATCTCCACCTTGACTTGAATCCTCTCACAAAAAACAGATAACAGATGTACCAGATGCATCATAATAATACCAGATAAACCAGACGCATTTATAATAATGCCAGATGTACCAGATAAAACTCTTCTGCCTCAGATTTTGCCCTCAATAGGGCAGTCAACAACTCCGAACATTTAGCAAGTCCAAACAATGTTGAAACTTGCTATGTGGAACCGGCTTGGTAAGCATATCAGCTGGGTTATCAGCAGTACCCACTTTTCTCACCATAATTCTCGTCTCACTTCTTAGAAAATGATATCTTACATCTATGTGCTTAGTCCGCTCATGATGCACTTGATCCTTGGCCAAACAGATTGCACTGAGACTGTCACAAAATACTGTAGCCTGATCATGATGTAGACCTAAATCACTGACCAATCCTTTCAACCAGATTCCTTCTTTTGCGACTTCCGTCAATGCCATGTACTCTGCTTCTGTAGTAGACAAAGTCACTGTAGGTTGCAGAGTAGCTTTCCAACTGACAATCGAACCACCCAGAGTGAAAGCATAACCAGTCATAGATCTTCTACTGTCAACATCTCCAGCATAATCAGAGTCTGAAAACCCTGTTACCAAACACTCAGTATCACCTCCATAAATGAGACCAACATCAGACGTACCTTTTAAGTACCGAAAAACCCTCTTCACAGCTTGCCAATGCTCCTTTCCTGGATCACCCATGAACCTACAAACAACACTGACAGACTGTGCAAGATCGGGCCTAGTGCAGACCATTGCATACATCAAGCTTCCTACTGCACTAGCATAGGGAACTCGAGACATGTACTCCTTTTCCTCAGCAGACTTAGGTGCAAAAGCGACAGACAGATGTGCATTTGCAGCACTAGGAGTATCTATGGGCTTTGCTGTAGACATGCCAAACCTTGACAAAATCTTCTAAATGTAGCCCTTCTTTGACAAGAAGAGCTTTCTTTTGCTTCTATCCCTATAAATCTCCATTCCCAGAATTTTCCGAGCCGCACCCAAATCTTTCATTTCAAACTCAGCACGGAGGAGACCTTTCAACTTCTGAATATCAGACTTGTTCTTTGCAGCTATCAACATATCATCTACATACAGGACCAGATAAATGAAAGAACCATTTGATGTCTTACTGTGATAAACACAACAATCATACGGACTCCTGGTGTAGCCAATACCTATCATATAGCTATCAAATTTCTTGTACCACTGCCTCGGAGATTGCTTTAGCCCATACAAGGACTTCAATAACTTGTACACATAGTCTTCTTTACCAGGAACCTGAAAACCATCTGGCTGAGTCATGTATATCTCCTCCTCCAGCTCTCCATGCAGAAAAGCTGTCTTCACGTCGAGTTGTTCAAGCTCCAGATTCCGATGTGCAACTATCGCTAGTAGCACCCTGATAGAAGTGTGTCTGACCACTGGTGAAAAAATCTCATTGTAATTTACTCCCTCTTTCTGAGTGAATCCTCGAGCTACTAACCGAGCTTTGTACTTGATACCCTCAACCGATGTTTCTCCTTCCTTCTTCTTGTAGACCCATTTACAAGTAACAATCTTTCTCTCTCGAGGCCGCTTGACTAATTCCCAAGTCTTATTCTTCTGAAGTGACTCCATTTCATCTCCCATTGAAGCAAACCATTTTGTAGATTCAGTACATGTCACCGCTTCTTTGTAAGTGGATGGCTCATCAAAGCTAGGATCCACTTCTTCAGCTACCTGTAGTGCATATGCCACCATATCTTCAAAACCATATTTCTTTGGAGGCACTCCATACTTAGCCCTCCTCGATCGATCAAGAGCTAAACTGTGTTGATTTACTACTGGTACAGAAGTTTCTGATTCTGACTGTGGTTGTTGAACTTCTTGTTGTGGTTCACTCTCATATTGAGTGACTTCCTGCTCCACCTGTTTCTCAACACCACCATTTTCTGAACCAATCGTATACCCCACAATAGGGTTAAACATAGAATTTTCATCAAAGACTACGTTTCTACTCAGTATAACCCTATTTTCAGATGGAGACCAGATTCTATAACCTTTTATCCCATCCCCATAGCCAACAAATACTCCCTTTTTAGCTCGTGGCTCCAATTTACCCTCATTTACATGATAATAAACAGTACAACCAAAAACTCTTAAATTGGAGTAATCAGCAGGCTTATCAGACCATTTCTCAATAGGAGTTTTGAGATGGATACCTGTGTGAGGTCCACGATTAATCAAATAACACGCTGTACTAACCGCCTCTGCCCAGAATCTTCTAGTTAGTCCAGCGTTGGAGAGCATACACCTTGCTCTCTCCAGAAGTGTCTGATTCATACGCTCTGCTACACCATTTTGTTGTGGTGTATCCCTGACTCTATGATGCCTAGCAATCCCCTCATTCTTGCAGAAATTTGCAAACTCGGACGAGCAAAATTCCAGGCCATTATCCATTCGCAGCCTCTTAATCTTCTTCCCTGTTTGATTCTCCACTAGCGCCTTCCACTGCTTGAAAACCTTGAAGGCTTCACTTTTGTGCTTTATGATGAACAACCAAGTCATTCTTGATAAATCATCGATCATTGACACAAAATATCTGTGACCCCCTAAAGACTCCACCCGGGAAGGGCCCCAACAATCAGAATGGATGTAATCAAGTGTGCCTTTTGTTCTGTGGATTGCTTTAGGAAACTTGCTGCGATGTAGCTTTCCAAATACATAATGTTCACAAAACTCGAGACCTGTGACCTTATGACCACAAAGAAGATCAGCTTTTGACAGAATCTGCATCCCCCTTTCACTCATGTGACCAAGCCTCATGTGCCACAACCTGGTCATATTTTCCTTTTCAATTTCCGAAGACGCAACAACAACAGAACCTGTTAACGTAGAACCTTGAAGAAAATACAAGGTACCACGTTTAACACCTTTCAGAATCACATTAGAACCCTTGTGGACATGTAAAACTCCACCTTCACCTTGAAAACTAAAACCCTTGTTGTCTAACATACTCAAAGATATCAGATTCTTTGTCATAAGTGGAACATGCCTAACATCATTCAATGTGCAGAATTTACCATCATGTGTCCGAATTTTAATCGAGCCTATTCCAACCGTCTCACAAGTAAAACTGTTAGCCATAGAAATCTTGCCACCGTCTACTCGCTCGTAGGTTGTAAACCACTCCCTGCGCGGACATATATGATAAGACGCTCCAGAATCAAGAATCCACACATCAGAATGATGCGTGTCCTTGACAGCAACTAGAGCAATATCTTTTTCAAAATTAACATCAGCTACAGCAGCAGTTCCTGCAGCAGCATCATGTTGCTTCTTTTTCTTGGGACAGTCGGATTTCCAGTGTCCCTTCTCTTTACTATAATTGCAGACATCATTAGCTCTCGAACCCTTAAAAGCTGGTTTCTTGGATTTATACTTCCCCGACTTTCCATGTCCGGTACTCCCGCTAGCTACCAATCCAGCAGCATGATTATCTGCACCTGTACCAGCCGCCTTATGGCGCAGCTCTCTAGAATGAAGAGCAGATCTAACCTCCTCTAGAGAAATAGTATCTTTACCAACAATAAACGATTGCACAAAGTTCTCGTACGATAATGGTAAAGAAACTAACAGAATCAAAGCAGCATCCTCATCTTCAACTTTAACATCAATATTACGCAATTCTAATAAAATTGTGTTTAATTGATCTAAGTGATCTCGAAGAGGCATACCTTCCTGCATTCGCAGACTGAACAGACGTTGCTTCAGCAACAACTTGTTTGTTAAAGACTTCGTCATGTAAAGACTTTCAAGCTTCAACCACAGACCAGACGCGGTATCCTCCTCCGCGATTTCAGTAATAATTTCATCTGCAAGACACAACAGAATTGTTGAATGTGCCTTTTCTTCCAGAATGGTCATCTCAGCGCTTGTAGAAGCAGCCATTTTTGTGTTCAACGGTGCCCAGAGCCCTTGTTGTTTTAACAGGGCACGCATCTTGATTTGCCATAGATTGAAACTATTTTTCCCAATAAATTTTTCGACCTTAACGTTAATACCACCAGACATCTTTCTCCCAGAACCATATCCGTGAACAGTACCGTATGAACAGTGTCGTATGAACAGTACCGTATGAACAGTACCGTACAAATCTCCACCTTGACTCCTCTCACAAAAAACAGATAACAGATGTACCAGATGCATCATAATAATGCTAGATAAACAAGACGCATTTATAATAATGCCAGATGTACCAGATAAAACTCTTCTGCCTCAGATTTTGCCCTCAATAGGGCAGTCAACAACTCCGAACATTTAGCAAGTCCAAACAATGTTGAAACTTGCTATGTGGAACCGGCTTGGTAAGCATATCAGCTGGGTTATCAGCAGTACCCACTTTTCTCACCTTAATTCTCGTATCACTTCTTAGAAAATGATATCTTACATCTATGTGCTTAGTTCGCTCATGATGCACTTGATCCTTGGCCAAACAGATTGCACTGAGACTGTCATAAAATACTGTAGCCTGATCATGATGTAGACCTAAATCACTGACCAATCCTTTCAACCAGATTCCTTCTTTTGCGGCTTCCGTCAATGCCATGTACTCTGCTTCTGTAGTAGACAAAGTCACTGTAGGTTGCAGAGTAGCTTTCCAACTGACAATCGAACCACCCAGAGTGAAAGCATAACCAGTCATAGATCTTCTACTGTCAACATCTCCAGCATAATCAGAGTCTGAAAACCCTGTCACCAAACACTCAGTATCACCTCCATAAATGAGACCAACATCAGACGTACCTTTTAAGTACCGAAAAACCCTCTTCACAGCTTGCCAATGCTCCTTTCCTGGATCACCCATGAACCTACTAACAACACTGACAGACTGTGCAAGATCGGGCCTAGTGCAGACCATTGCATACATCAAGCTTCCTACTGCACTAGCATAGGGAACTCGAGACATGTACTCCTTTTCCTCAGCAGACTTAGGTGCAAACGCGACAGACAGATGTGCATTTGCAGCACTAGGAGTATCTATGGGCTTTGCTGTAGACATGCCAAACCTTGACAAAATCTTCTGAATGTATCCCTTCTGTGATAAGAAGAGCTTTCTTTTGCTTCTATCCCTATAAATCTCCATTCCCAGAATTTTCCGAGCCGCACCCAAATCTTTCATTTCAAACTCAGCACTGAGGAGACCTTTCAACTTCTGAATATCAGACTTATTCTCTGCAGCTATCAACATATCATCTACATACAGGACCAGATAAATGAAAGAACCATTTGCTGTCTTATTGTGATAAACACAGCAATCATACGGACTCCTGGTGTAGCCAATACCTATCATATAGCTATCAAATTTCTTGTACCACTGCCTCGGAGATTGCTTTAGCCCATACAAGGACTTCAATAACTTGTACACATAGTCTTCTTTACCAGGAACCTGAAAACCATCTGGCTGAGTCATGTATATCTCCTCCTCCAGCTCTCCATGCAGAAAAGCTGTCTTCACGTCGAGTTGTTCAAGCTCCAGATTCTGATGTGCAACTATCGCTTGTAGCACCCTGATGGAAGTGTGTCTGACCACTGGTGAAAAAATCTCATTGTAATCTACTCCCTCTTTCTGAGTGAATCCTCGAGCTACTAACCGAGCTTTATACTTGATACCCTCAACCGATGTTTCTCCTTCCTTCTTCTTGTAGACCCATTTACAAGTAACAATCTTTCTCTCTCGAGGCCGCTTGACTAATTCCCAAGCCTTATTCTTCTGAAGTGACTCCATTTCATCTCCGATTGAAGCAAACCATTTTGTAGATTCAGTACATGTCACCGCTTCTTTGTAAGTGGATGGCTCATCAAAGCTAGGATCCACTTCTTCAGCTACCTGTAGTGCGTATGCCACCATATCTTCAAAACCATATTTCTTTGGAGGCACTCCATACTTAGCTCTCCTCGATCGATCAAGAGCTAAACTGTGCTGATTTACTACTGGTACAGATGATTCTGATTCTGACTGTGGTTGTTGAACTTCTTGTTGTGGTTCACTCTCATCTTGAGTGACTTCCTGCTCCACCTGTTTCTCAACACCACCATTTTCTGAACCAATCGTAGACTCCACAGTAGGGTTAAACATAGAATTTTCATCAAAGACTACGTTTCTACTCAGTATAACCCTATTTTCAGATGGAGACCAGATTCTATAACCTTTTATCCCATCCCCATAGCCAACAAATACTCCCTTTTTAGCTCGTGGCTCCAATTTACCCTCATTTACATGATAATAAATAGTACAACCAAAAACTCTTAAATTAGAGTAATCAGCAGGCTTATCAGACCATTTCTCAATAGGAGTTTTGAGATGGATACCTGTGTGAGGTCCACGATTAATCAAATAACACGCTGTACTAACCGCCTCTGCCCAGAATCTTCTAGTTAGTCCAGCATTGGAGAGCATACACCTTGCTCTCTCCAGAAGTGTCTGATTCATACGCTCTGCTACACCATTTTGTTGTGGTGTATCCCTGACTGTATGATGCCTAGCAATCCCCTCATTCTTGCAGAAATTTGCAAACTCGGACGAGCAAAATTCCAGGCCATTATCTGTTCGCAGCCTCTTAATCTTCTTCCCTGTTTGATTCTCCACTAGCGCCTTCCACTGCTTGAAAACCTTGAAGGCTTCACTTTTGTGCTTTATGATGAACAACCAAGTCATTCTTTAGAAATCATCGATCATTGACACAAAATATCTGTGACCCCCTAAAGACTCCACCCGAGAAGGACCCCAACAATCAGAATGGATGTAATCAAGTGTGCCTTTTGTTCTGTGGATTGCTTTAGGAAACTTGCTGCGATGTAGCTTTCCAAAAACACAATGTTCACAAAACTCGAGACATGTGACCTTATGACCACAAAGAAGATCAGCTTTTGACATAATCTGCATCCCCCTTTCACTCATGTGACCAAGCCTCATGTGCCACAACCTGGTTATATTTTCCTTTTCAATTTCCGAAGACGCAACAACAACAGAACCTGTTAACGTAGAACCTTGAAGAAGATACAAGGTACCACGTTTAACACCTTTCAGAATCACATTAGAACCCTTGCGGACATGTAAAACTCCACCTTCACCTTGAAAACTGAAACCCTTGTTGTCTAACATACTCAAAGATATAAGATTCTTTGTCATAAGTGGAACATGCCTAACATCATTCAATGTGCAGAATTTACCATCATGTGTCCGAATTTTAATCGAGCCTATTCCAACCGTCTCACAAGTAAAACTGTTAGCCATAGAAATCTTGCCACCGTCTACTCGCTCGTAGGTTGTAAACCACTCCCTGCGCGGACATATATGATAAGACGCTCCAGAATCAAGAATCCACACATCAGAGTGATGTGTGTCCTTGACAGCAACTAGAGCAATATCTTCTTCGGAATTAACATCAGCTACAGCAGCAGTTCCTGCAGCAGCATCATGTTGCTTCTTTTTCTTGGGACAGTCGGATTTCCAGTGTCCCTTCTCTTTACAGTAATTGCAGACATCATTAGCTCTCGAACCCTTAGAAGCTGGTTTCTTGGATTTATACTTCCCCGACTTTCCATGTCCGGTACTCCCGCTAGCTACCAACCCAACAACATGATTATCTGCACCTGTACTAGCCACCTTATGGCGCAGCTCTCTAGAATGAAGAACAGATCTAACCTCCTCTAGAGAAATAGTATCTTTACCAACAATAAACGATTGCACAAAGTTTTCGTACGATAATGGTAAAGAAACTAATAGAATCAAAACAGCATCCTCATCTTCAACTTTAACATCAATATTACGCAATTCTAATAAAATTGTGTTTAATTGATCTAAGTGATCTCGAAGAGGCATACCTTCCTGCATTCGCAGACTGAACAGACGTTGCTTCAGCAACAACTTGTTTGTTAAAGACTTCGTCATGTAAAGACTTTCAAGCTTCAACCACAGACCAGACGCGGTATCCTCCTCCGCGATTTCAGTAATAATATCATCTGCAAGACACAACAAAATTGTTGAATGTGCCTTTTCTTCAAGAATGACCATCTCAGCGCTTGTAGAAGCAGCCATTTTTGTGTTCAACGGCGCCCAGAGCCCCTGTTGTTTTAACAGGGCACGCATCTTGATTTGCCATAGACTGAAACTATTTCTCCCAGTAAATTTTTCGACATTAACGTTAATACCACCAGACATCTTTCTCCCAGAACCGTATCCGTGAACAGTACCGTATGAACAGTACCGTATGAACAGTGACGTATGAACAGTACCGTATGAACAGTACCGTATGAACAGTTCCGTATGAACAGTACCGTATGAACAATACCGTATGAACAGTGTCTTCTTCTCCGGCGATGAACAGTGTCGTCTTCTCCGACGATGAACAGTAACTCCGGCAAAAATTCCAGCGAGCTTCAAAAATTCCGGCGAGAATTTTTCAGCAGATTCAACCAAAGCTCTGATACCAATTTGTTATAACGGAAGCAAGAAAGATTATATGCAGAAGAGAAATAGTTTATTGATCTTGAGGATGATTACAGATTTTCAGATCTAGAGGATTTTCAGACCTCTCAGATGAATTTACAATCCTTACATGCATATCTATTTATAGACACAATCTAAGGGGGTAGGTGGTGTTAGGTGTGGTAGATGAGTCAAATCCGGCGGCTACAATAAGTCAAATCCGGCGGCTACAGTGGCGCCGACGGCGGCCGCCGCCCACCGCCCACATATTCAAGTCAAACTAACAAATCTCCACCTTGACTTGAATCCTCTCACAAAAAATAGATAACAGATGTAACAGACGCATCATAATAATGCCTACGGACTGCTCATATTTCTTACAAGATTGGAAATGGGCGGTCTATATCTTTTTGGCTAGATCCTTGGTGGCTTAACAGGACCATTGCTTCATCATCTAAGGACTGTATTATCATTAACTCAGGGTCTAACAAGCATGCCACGGTGGGTGACTTTATTCAAAGCGGGGAATGGTTACTTCCAAGAGTCAATCTACATCAGCACCGAAACACTCGTCTTCTATCTAATTGGTTGGCAAGTTTTTTATACCCCAATTTTGATCTCTCTCAAAATGATATTATACTCTGGGATGGAGCTTCTAAGGTTTCTACTTGGGTCATTTGGGATTCTATTCGAACTGGTGGCGAAGGGGTTACTTGGTTCAATTCTGTGTGGTTCAAGCACGGAATAACTCGTTACGCTCATCACAACTGGTTACTCTGTCATGGTCGCCTTTATACTCTTATGAGATTTCATGCTTTTGGAATTGCTACCACATTTCACTGCTTTCTTTGTGCAGGCGGAACTGAAACAGATTCTCATCTATTCTTACAATGTCCCTATTCACGATTTATACTAGAGAAATTGCTGGCTCCTCTTCGTACGAATCTCAACTATAATCAGACTTGGGCCTCTTTTATCACTAGTATATACCACTTGAGGACTGGAGATCACAGAACGGTGGTTCTTCTTGCTCTATAGATTTTCTCTTATCACTTGTGGAGGGAAAGAAATTCTAGAGCCCATGACAAAGGTGCATTTAGTCCGTTCAAACTTCTTGATGAAATCAAAGTAGATCTCCTAGCTCGCCTGACATCCATTCCATGGTTTGCAAATTGTAACAGAACTTCTTTGCACTCTTGGATTATTTAGGCTAATCCACTTGTAAGGGTTCTGCCCTAGTTCCTTTCTAGCTTTGAACTGCTTTCTACGAGTGATCCTTATTTGCTCTTGGATAGCTTTGTTCTTGTATTCCCTTTTCTTTTCTCTATATAATTATCAGCTTGGCAAAAAAAAAAAAACTATACAAGAATTATTCATGTTCAAGAGAGATACAATAAAAAAATAATTTAAAAGGGAGTAAAGAGCTCCTAGAAATGAAGAAGAGGATGAAGACCTTAAATATTTGAAGAATCACAAGGAGCTTGTTGGAGATGGTTTTGGTCATGCTTTTAGTAATTTCTTCAAAAAAAATGACCAAGGAGCCTCACTTAACAGGCTCTTGGAGATGCTCTTATGATCAAGGAACGGTAGAAGTATAGGAAATGTGTTTACGAAGATTTCTCGTTAATTCTTTGCTATGATAACACAATAGTTATTTTTCAGAATCTCTCCCGATTTGATGGTTTGAAATTAACAGTATTCATAATTTATTCATTTTTTTCTATAAAACTGTAGGATACAAAAATTTGATTTACTTAGAGCTTTAAATTTTTCAGGACCCGTCCTAAATAACTGATCTAAGTTTCGTCATCTTCTGGATAGGATGGAGGCCAATATATATAGGACCTGTTTGGCTATACTTATTTTAAGTTCAAATGAACTTATTTTCGGGTAAAAATTTTATATTTTAAATTCTTTTATATAAATATTTAATGTATGTTTGAGATTATATAAATTGTAAAAAAAATAATTTTTTTTAGAAAAAAGTTAGAAATCTCAACTTTATCTGAAAATAAATTAACTTATGAAAAAATGTTACCCCACATACCCTCCTCATAGTAAATCACACATATATACACAACTTGTCAAAATAGCAATTGAAAAAATGTGTTATACTTTTTTCTTTTAATTAGAAGAATGCAATGAAAGTATAATCAAAAACAAAATTGATGAACCCCAAACAAACAAATTTTTCCTTTTTAAGAAAATATCAAAATACAAATAAAAGTATAATAAAAAAAAAATCGATGAACACCAAACAAATTTCTGGCAAAATAGGTAGACACGTTGTACTGACAAAATATACACTCTAAGAGCAACTCCAATAGACTCTTTGCAAATTTCTTAAAAAAATTATAAACAATAGACCTCTTAGTAATTTAGGATAAGTTTAGGAGTAGTTACTCCAACAATACTCTTTATATGTGTTTCTTATTATTATTATTATAATAATAAAGAGAGAGAGAGAAAAGTTAGAAAGAGAGATAAAAAGATGTTAAAAAAAAGGAGGGAAGTGAATATTTTATTGGTGAAAATGAAATAAGGGATGACTAGAAGATCCTTAAAAATAAGGCATGAAAGACATATGCTAAATTTTAAGGGATCACTTAGGAGATTGTTGAACTGCAAAATTAGACCATATTCCTTAAATTTTTGTTTAGGAGATCGTATAAGTAGTCTAGAGTTGCTCTAAGACTCTTGTAAAGCAGCTAATGTACCATCTACAAGCCACGGACTTTATGACTTCAATGCCAGTACTTTCTTATCTTGCATGCGGTTGGATCATCAGGTTACATCCTATAATACTCTTAATAGTCTTGTTAATGAAACTAGCTTTGTAGCCCGTGCAAGGCACGAGCATGCTCTAGCTTACAAATATTTATGAATTATACGTGAGATCACGTAGGATTTGATTGTTGATATCTTCGATTGTTCATATCTTCGCAGCAATTGTTGTGAGGAAATAGAATTTATGCAATACCCGATCGTGACATGCAAATGATAATTCTGGTTAAATTAAATCTGTTTATATTTTACGCTATGTTTTGTTTTGTTAAAGCAGACTTGAACAATATGTAATAAATTGGTTAATGTTCAGATCAAACCGTACTTCGAAATATAAACATATAGCATTAACATGGACAGATACAGAGATACATACAAGTAATAATTACATAATAATAAATGCATATTTTTATACAAAAAAAGAAAATTTGAAAAATAAGTTATAGAACATAAATGTATGTATGTATGTATGTATGTATGTATGTAGTATGTATGTATGTATGTATATAATATTATAGTATATCATTATATATCCACATAAATTTATATATGTATGTATTTATGTTTGTACATGTATATGTATGTATAAATATGCATAATAATTATACAACAATTAATAGATTACAAATAATGAAATATTAATAGAATATACAACATAAATGTATGTATATATTCTATGTATGTATGCATGTATGCATGTATGTATGTACGTATGCATGTATAATTAATAATTATGTATGTATGTATGTATGTATGTACGTATGTATGTATATATAATTAATATTTATATATTAATATATAATTATCTACAAATATACATTATAATTAATAATTATACATTATCTGAGGTAAGCCAACTGAGATTTATCTACAAATTAATATATATATAAACAAAAATATATAGTATGTATATTAATTATACAACAATTAATAGATTACAAATAATGAAATATTAATAGATTATACAACATAAATGTATGTATGTCTGTATGTATGTATGTTATATAGTATGTATGTATGTATGTATGTATGTATGTATGTATATAATATATAGTATATTATTATATATCCACAGAAATTTATATATGTATGTATTTATGTTTGTGCATGTGTATGTGTATGTATGTACAAATATGCATATTAATTATACAACAATTAATGGATTACAAATAATGAAATATTAATAGATTATATAACATAAATGTATGTATGTATGTATATATGTATGTGTGTATGTATGTATGCATGTGTAATTAATAATTATGTAAGTATGTATGTATGTAAGTATGTATGTATGTGTGTACGTATGCATGTATAATTATTTATATATGTGTATGTATAATTAATAATTATGTATGTATGTATGTATGTATGTATGTATGTATGTATGTATGTATGTATAATTATTGGGATTATACATTATACAAATATTTATGTATGTCGCTAATGATTTTTAACATTAACTTAAATGCTCACACAGCTCAACTGGTTATGGTGTTGAATTTTGTTCTCCAAGGTCATGGGTTCAAACCCTTTGAATAACATTACTTTTACAAATATTTAGAGTTAGGTTTGGAGTGAGGTTCGGATGGATCGAGCCTATGAATTAATTTGCTCAGGGAAACCCCCCGTTGCTCTATTAGATATATAATAGATAATAGATTTAATATAGAAAATATTAAAATTTAGACTGTGTTACAACCTCATTAATTTTAATTATAATTAATCGATCAGATAAAATTTGATGATTCAGACGGACCTTAATTACTTCCCCCATTTTCAAATTACTTATTCTTGCAAATATGCAATGCTTAGCTAGCTAAGAAGCAAAATCTAAGTAACTAACAAATTTTGAAATAAAAAAGAAAAAGACACACATGTACGTACATACACCAGTTATCAAGGATACCTTAATATAGTAACTGAAAACATAATCAAACTGAAATGACAAACAGAGAAGGAAAAGACACGTTTGGATAAGACATTCAATATGAATGAGCGACAAGATAAACATGTCTACTGAAGTTTATCTAGAAATGTGAGCTACAAAAGAATCCAACTCCAAGCAGTTATTGCCTCCATATCTCACTGACTTTCTGACATCATCACCCATCTTTGCCGCTCTCTCTCTTACCTCACTTCCTTCTTCAGAGTTCATCAGTTTTTCTATAGCACTTTCAATAGTGTCTGCAGTCACCGAGTCATCTCTCAAACCCCAATTCTTGACAACTACACCAATTTTCAGAAACTTCGTTAACAAAACAGTGTTTCTTGGCTGATCCGAGTGCATTGGCCATGCCAAGATCGGCACTCCCATTGTAATACTTTCCATGCATGAATTCCATCCGCAATGACTCATGAATCCGGCTGTTGATGAGTGCCCCAAGATCTCCAATTGTGGTGCCCAATCTCTCACAATCATCCCCTTTTCTTTTATCTTTTCTTCATAGCCTCTAGGTAGCATGTCACGTTTCTTAAACATCGGATCATCCTTGGCAAAAATATCCCCTTTGTCAGCGTCTCTTAATACCCAAATAAAATTCTGGTTGCTTTTTTCTAATCCAATTGCAAGCTCTCGGATTTGATCTTCGGTTAGTGAAGTTGTGGTCCCGAATGAGACGAAGATCACGGAGTTGGGAGCCTGTTTATCGAGCCACTCCAAGCATTTGTGACGACTGTGACACTTATTTTGGGAGAGAAGAACAGGGTTGAATGGACCAAGAGCCCATTGCTTCATGTCCTTGCTTATTTCTTGTCTACCAAGTAAATCAAGAAAAGGGGCTTCAATGAATCTGCATGTGTTGTATAAACGGCCAGAATCGAACTTTATGGACTTGTATTCATAGCTGATGAACTTCATGAATTCCGAACTGAAGCAACCTTCTAGCGATGGAACATCTTTCAACACATTTACGTTGATTGGAAATGGCCTCCCCATCTCTTCCCACAAGTGCAAGAAGACAGTAAAAGCCGAAACACTATGAAAAACATAGGCCTCGGCATTTTGTATGAAAGCCGCATCTAGTACAACTGAACTCATGAGAGAATCATGAATCACAACAACCCTTTTAGCGACAGACGACAATCTTTTCAAAAGTGTCGCAAAAGGGTTGCGTAGATGTTTAATGGAATCAAAACATGGTTGGAAATGGCTAAGGGGAGATTCGGGATTAGGAGGAGGGCAAGCAAAAGAAGGGGAATGGAACTCATGGAAATGGATGTTGGAAAATGATTTTGGGTCCCAGCCTTGAATGCGATTTCTAGCTTGGCGGTTGTGGATGGTGGTACCAACGTAGTGGACCGGAATATCGTAGGCGGAGATGAGGCGGCTGAGATGGAGAAGTTGGTTGAGATGACCTTGTGCGGGGAAAGGCACCATAATAACAATGATTTGGGAATGATAGCTGGACATTTTCAAAGGGGGGTGTTTTGGTTAGTTTAGTAGAGTACTATGGTGAGGGTACCAGCTTAGCTACTTCGTGGCTATATATATAAGACTACTAAATAATGTTGACCCTGTTTGTTTGATGGCTATCAGGCTCTTGGACGATTCGGCACTTTTAATTATGGAAAATGCTAGGTTCATAAAAATTACTCCCTCCGTCCCCCATGGTTCTTTACGTGAGTGAGGGACACGAAGACCAAAGAAATGTATAAAAAATGAATAAAGTTAGATGAAAAGTGGGTAAAGTGGTGGGACCTATTAATATTTAATAATAGATTTGAGATAGTGGAGGAAAGTAGTGGGTGTAATAGTGTTTTTTATTATTAAATATATGAGATAGTGGGTGTAATAGTGGAAGAAACTTACTATTTTTGGAATGTAAAGAAATGAGAGGGACACCCCAAAATAGTAACTGTAAAGAAATGAGAGGGACAGAGGGAGTAGTACAGAATTGGATACACAAATCTAGGTGACATATACAGTAAAACCTCTATAAATTAATAATGTTGAGATCGGGATATTTTATTAATTTAGCGAGATATTATTATATTGATAAATTAATAATTTATTAATTTAAAGAGGTTTTACGTATGACCTTTAAATTTCCAAGTCCAATGTACTATTTACAATGTATATTAGTTAGAAATGAAAAATAAAAAATAAATTACAAAAACAAGTTCCAAGGCACATTTTATTAATGTACATTCACAAATTAATTGAATTTGAGGTTGATTCACTAGCTTTGGAACCGGTCACTCGGAAAGAAGCATTGCAAGCGGCAACAACTCTTCATAACTTTTTGTTGAAATACGGGAAGAAAAACCCAACTCTTAAGTGCAATGAGAAAATTTAAAGATGAACTCAATATAGATTTGAAGTTCAACAAAAAATAATTGACTACATATTCATTTTTTTACTACACAATCTTAGAATTTGAAATCTTTTAGTAATTATTAATTTATAGTTTCGTTGGGACCAATATATATATACTGGGATTTCAAAAAAGTTATTATCTTATTATTTTATCGATTGGGTCCAATTTTGTACTGGTCCCAAGTTGTAACTGGACAAATTATTAATTTTATCGAGATTATTAATTTATCGAGTATTAATTTATAGAGATTTTACTGTACATGAGCTTTCCGATAAAAGCAGTAATAGGATTTATTACCTATTTCTCAACTGAAGTAATAGGTAATCCATTTCTCAAAATAGTAATAGGTATTTTTTTTTTGTTATTAAAAATGTGGTAAAAAGATCATTATTTTTTAGCTTTCTCTTAATTCATTATTTCTTTAACTTTATTTTGATTATAATTTTAGATCATGTTTATTAATAATTATATTCCAAAATATTAAATTACAAAAATATTTTTAAATTATACCTATTAATTTTTATATTGTTGGTAATTGTATAAATAATAAAATTTTACAATCTACATATTATCACAAATATCTTTTGTTTATAATTGTACAAAAAACAAAATTTTATAATCTACATATTATAACAAATATCTTTATTAGACAAAGTTAGTACACACTACTTTCTTTGAATATATACGTATTAATTTAAAAACATTGTTACAATTTTATAATAAATAATTATTCATTTACAATCTAGAAGTTTATTTTATAAAATTTTAGATTGTATATTAGTAAAAGTTTTAGTCATGTTATTTTTTAATATAAATATACGTATAATATGTGAATGATTATATGTTGAACACACGTATATATCATAATATTTTAATTAGTATTGTTATTTATAATAAATTTGTATAACTTAATATTTTTATCCAATTTTGTAGCTGATTATGTGTGTGTCTTTAATGATTTAATACTCTTTCCCTTCCGATTTAAATATTTAATTTGTTTAATAGTTGCAATATACATAATAAAGTTAAAATTAAAAAAATCATAATATTTAAGATATGTTGTAATAAATGTAAGTTTTGCATGGAAATTTTCAATTTATATAATTTAGTAAAAAAATTAAAAATTAAAATTTATAAAAAAGAAAAAATGAACACAAATTTGGGACAAACTAATATTTAAAAAAAAGACAAATGAAATGAGAATAATAACTTTAATTTAATTTAATTTTATCCCAGCCATTTTACGACTTTTAATCTAATTTTATCCCCAACCACTTTACGACTTTTAATCCTTAAAACGTGTCCAGTATTATTAAAGTGCTTTATTACAAAATTAAAAAACAATTAATGTTGAAACAAATTTTGTAATTTGATACAATTTGATGCATATTATAAAATACCATCAATCTTAAATAAATTTAACTTCTATTTGGATTGTAGTTAAAAATTAATATGCTATTGAAAAAGATGCTATTAAAATAAGTGTTGTATAATATATTTTTTTTACTAAGGGTTGTATAATATTTTGGTAAAATTTGATGTGAAATGTTCTGCATTTCAAAAATAGGGGAACATGCTTCCTCCAAACTTTCAGCCAAAATTACATTTCACAAAAATAATTTTTAAAATTTACCGAACATTTCTTTTTTACATACTTTTCAAAAATAAGATACTTATTGTTTCCAATAACAATAATCAAAACCGACCTTCATTCTTGAAAAAAAAAAACCGATCTATCTATACTATTATATAAAAACCGAAACATTAAAAGTTTGGTTGTTCGGTATCTGTTAATTTTACTAATTTACCCTTACTTAATTACAAATAAAATCCATCCTACTAACTAATCAATTTCCTTTTTCAAGTTAAACATATTATCTATTCTATTTTTCAATAACTAAATAATTTACTTTTTCAGGTAAAATGCAATATCTTTTATATTTTATCTAACTAAAATTTCTCCTTTACCAATCAATTTTCTTTTTCAAGTTAAACATATCGCCTTTTCAATTTTTCAAAACTAAATAATTTTTTTTTTCAAGTAAAATACAATATCTTTTATATTTTATCTAACTAAAATATTACGAGCAATTTAGTTTAATAAGATAACATAATTATATTATATTCCCTCCATCCCTTAATGTTTTTCCTGTTTTGACTGGACACGTTTGTCAATGCACACTTTTAATCGTTAATATCTTGAATTTCGTATTAGTATAAATATAAAAACTTCACTGTATTAAAGTACTCATAAATACGAATCCAACAAGATCATTCTTGACTATATTTGGTCTTATACATTAGACGTAAATTAGTAATTTGTCTTATGTTATGAACAGTACCGACATATGAAACGAGAATAATATTAGTAATTACTACTCCCTCTGTCCCTCTTGATTCTTTACATTGGAGAACGTATTTTTGCACGGATTTTAAGGTGAATTTGGCGGATAGTTCTATAACTTATTTTTAATATATCTTTTTTTTGTATAAAATAAAATTGTTCTATTTTTATACAAAAAAAGAAATTTTTAAAAATAAGTTATGGAACTATACTTTTTAAGAGTCTTAAAATGCGTGTCAAGCAGTGAAAAAAAATGTAAAAAAATGGGAGGGACATATGGAGTATTAACTAATTAATTACCTTTTTCTACCAAAATACATGTTACTTTTCTCTTTTCTCTTTTCTCTAATTAAAATCTCTTTTTTCCAATTATATGGCAATTACATTTTTCAGCCAAAACACATTACCTTTTCTCTTTTCTCTAACTAAAATCTTTTTCTTTCCAACTATATCACCGACGGTTCTATTTAATAAAATTAAAATAATAATATTAGAATATTAATAATTAACTAATTAGCTTTTCAGCTAAAACGTATCATTTTTTCCTTCTTTTCTAATTTAATTCCTTTTTTTTTTATTTATTTTACAATTTGAGGACTTACCTTTTCTCTTTTCTATAACTAATTTTTTTTTCCCCCAATTATTATCACGGGCAATTATTTATAGTTCAAGAATTTAATATCTACATGGAGACGCATGTAAATAATTTGTTTTTTTGTATCGGTTACATAATGTATAATCTAAAACTTTATTTTTATATCAATTATCTAAAATGATAAAAGAGAATTGTAGAGTGTACTCAATCGATTAGAATATTTTTTGTAATTTTATCTATCCAATATATGAATCAATATTTTATTTACTCAAAAATAAAACTAAAAGATGAAGAGACAAGAAGAGAAGATGTGGTTTATCTTATCGTTTTTTTTTAAACAAAACTCAAAATTTAGTATATATAGCACACTTGGTTATGACATGAGTTTGATAGAAGAAGGTTAGTGGTTTGAATTCCAATGCTAACATAATTTTACTACTTTTTACATAATTATTAAATAAAGGCATTTTTTGAAAATATTGGGGTACAATCGTAACTTCATAGCCAATCGATTAGAACATTTTTTGTAATTTATTTATCAAATATTCTAGAAATAATATGAATCAATATTTTATTTACTCAAAAATAAAAATAAAAGAGCAAAAGACAAGAAGAGAATATGTGGTTTATCTAATAAATTTTTTAAACAAAACTCAAAATTGATTATAGCAGACTTGGTTATGTCATGAGTTTGTTAGAGCATCTCCAAGGGGCATCAATATTTTGCTTTCCTAAAATATAATAAAATAATTGTTACCTAAAATTTATGGAACCAAAAAATTGTTTTACTCCAATGGTATACTCCAATGATGTTCCCTATATTGGTTCCCTATATTTTAAAAGTAATATTTAAATAGTATTTTTTAATAAAAAAGAAAGAAGAAACAACAATTGTGACCAATGGGGGAGAGGGAGATAGCCACATCAGCATATAGGGATCGATTTCAATCCTTACAAATAGGGAACCTCTTTCCAGCCCCAAAAAAATTTAGGTAAGGATCCATGCCATTGGAGTTGTATTTTTCAAGCTTGATCCCTATTTCTGTACAGGTAGCTTATTTATTGGTAAGGATTATGAAGCATTGGAGATGCTCTTAGAAGAAGGTCAGTAGTTTAAATCCCTATATTAACATAATTTCACTATTTTTTTCATAATTAATAAAGAATGACTTTTTTGTAATTTTTAAAAATATAAAAGTAAAATTATAATTATATAGTCATTAAAATGATATTTTTTGCCCTTGTATTTTTCTTTAATATATAGGAGTAGTAACAGATAGAAGTACTCTCGACCTAAATGTCAGGCTAGTAAACATTTCTCATTAATATTATTGGGACGCAATGTCTTCATTATTGTAGAGCATGTGACAAACATGGAACTAATTGGATGCGAAAATGAATTGTAAAAATTGGAAATCGGTTCAACTCAATTTTATTTTTAAAATTCAAGTATTCAATTGATTTCTAGTACTTGTCCGAATATTCAGTTAAATTTGAATTAATTGATCTTCAATTTCTAAATATTCATCGGAATATTAAATCTAATTAACGGATTTTTACAACATTGATATCTAACTAATTTTCTAGCTAACAAATGTACATAAGTGTGTAAAATAGTTTAATATAGCAGGCAGAAGTTTGAAATTTAGAAGAGTGAATTAGAAGTTGCATACTCACCTAGCTAGGTAAGTTAGCTCGTAGTTGTTACTTCCTATTTCTCAAAATACATGTCCTTTTTAAAAAATAAATTTGTTTTAAATTACATGTTTCTTTTCTTCTTTCAATGCAAATTTAAGGATAGTTTTATAAAACTATCCCTACATTTATTGTATCTAAAATTTAACTTTTCCAAACTTAATTATACTAGCCTAAAACCCGTGCGATGCACGGATTTTTTTTATATTATATAAAAAAATTCAATAAATAAAATTAATTTTTTTGAAACATGAATTTTAGAGGCTTACTTTTTTATATGAGATGATTTGATAATAATTATATAAATGTAAGGAGAGATTTAGTTAGAAAATATAGAAAAGATGATAGGTTTTAGTTAACAAGTTAATTATTAGTAATTATAAAATTATTACTTCATTTTATTAAATAGAATGTCTGTGATATGATTAGAAAAATAGAGAATTTAGTTAGTGAAAATTAAAAAGATTATATGTTATAGGTGAAAAAGGTAATTGATTAGTTTATACAGTAGTAATTATAATTGAATTACGTTATTTTACTAAATAAAATTACTCGTAATATTTTCAGAAAATGAGAAAATAATATTGTCCGTGCTATTTCTATTATAAAAGGGATTTTAGTTAGAAAATATAGAAAAGATGATATGTTTTAGCTGAAAAAGGTAATCGGTTAATTAAAAATATTATAATATAATTAGTTTATTTTATTAAATAGAACCGTCCGTGATATAATTAAAAAAAAAATTAGTTAGAGAAAATAGAAAGGTAACGTGCATGATTTATGTGGAAAAAATAATTGATTAGTTTATAGTAATTATAATTTAATTATGTCATTTTACGAAATAAAATTGTTCATAGTTTTTAGAAAATGAGAAATTAACGCTACCCGTTATATTTCTAAAAAAAAAGGAATGTAATTAGAAAAAATAGAAAAGATGATATATTTTAGCTGAAAAGGTAATCGGTTAATTATTAGTATTATAATATTATTATTTTATTTGTATTAAATAAAAACGCCTGTAATATAATTAGAAAAATGGAGGTTTTAGTAAGAAGAAAGAAAAAATGTAAAGTGTTTTGTTGAAAAAAGGTAACCGTCCATGATATAATTTAAAAAAAGAGAGATTTTAGTTAGAGAAAAGA
The DNA here is from genome assembly GCA_037693485.1 of Kitagawia praeruptora. NCBI lineage: Eukaryota > Viridiplantae > Streptophyta > Magnoliopsida > Apiales > Apiaceae > Kitagawia > Kitagawia praeruptora. The sequence goes on from CM075350.1 coordinate 94,623,761, forward strand.
GAAAAGGTAACGTGTTTTGACTGAAAAAGGTAATTGATAATCATTTTTTTAGATGAAATGGAAATTGGTTAATTATTAGTATTATAATATTATTATTTTTTTATTAAATAGAAACGCTTGTAATATAATTAGAAAAACGGAGGTTTTAGTAAGAAGAAAGAAAAAAGGTAACGTGTTTTGCTGAAAAAGGTAACCATCCATAATATAATTGGAAAAAGAGAGATTTTAGTTAGAGAAAAAGAAAAGGTAACGTGTTTTGACTAAAAAAAGTAATTGATTAGTTAATAACAATTATATATAATTAAGTTATTTTTTTTTAAACAAAATTGCTTGTAGTGTTTTTAAAAAGGAGAAAATGTAGTTAGATAAAATGTAAAAGATATTCTATTTTAAATGAAAAAGGAAATTATTTAGTTATTGAAAAATAGAAAGGGTTATAGGTTTAAACTGAAAAAGGAAATTGATTAATAAATGAGAAATTTTAGTTAGATAAAATATAAAAGATATTGTATTTTACTTGGAAAAGGAAAATATTTAGTTCTTGAAAATAGAAAAGATAATATGCGTAACCTGAAAAAGGAAATTGATTAGTTAATAGATCTGTAATTGAGTAAGGGTAATTAGGTAAATTCAATAGGTACCGTTGAACCAAACTTTTAATGTTTCGGCTTTTATATAATAGTATAGATTCTCATTTTTCAATATATTAAATAAGGGTATTAGTTGGAAAATTTTATCCAACTAACTTTTATCTTTATATTATGTTTTTTATTAAGGGTGTACACGGATTTTTAAAACCGATCAATCCGATCCAAACCGACCTTTTTTTGCCCGATCCAAATCGAAATTTTTTAAACCGAGATGTATTTGGATTGAAAAATAATAAACCCGATTTTAATGGGTTGGGTATGGGTTTCGAGTTTTTTTAGCCGAACCAATCCAACCCGATTAAAAATAATATAGTTTAATTAAAAAAAATAAGATAATTGAACTGTTAATATGTTTCAGTTACAATTATACTTATACATGTATTTTAGGCCCATTACATAAGCCCAGTAGTAGTATGACCCGTAAGTAATAACCTAAATTGCTAAACCGTAAAAGTCTAAATCTCTAAAACTCATTTCTTGAATTTAAACAACTAGCCGCGCAACCGTCGCTATCTCAAGTCGATCTCTTCTAAAATTCATCAGTGTAGTTTTATGTTTATGTTCAAACATAAAAACTATGTTCATGTTCAGTATTTAATCAATCTTTTGGTGTATATTAACTTAAATATTTGAGACTTATTTGAGATGGGTATGTGCTACTATGTTTAATTTATTTTGACTTTCATTTTCAGTTTATTATTAGTACTAGTTGTTAAATAAAAAAATGTTTTATATATTTATTAACCCGATCACTACGACCCGAACCGATCCAAACCGAAACACATTAAATGGGTTGGATTACAAATTTTGTTTTTATAGGTTGGTTTGAAAATTTAAAAATCCGATTTAATTGGTTTGGATCGTTAAATTCTCTTAACCCGCCCAACCCGAATAGGGACTTGTAAAATAGGACGAAGGGAGTAATAGTATGCATTGTTAATCTGAATTTTATAATGATTTTTAATTAAACTAAAAACAGAAAAACACAAATAATTGTTAGTAACTTAGTATCCATCGGCATTCGGCCATCTCCCCAAGCTCCACTGCTCAAATTGCCTTGATGAACATCAAACACCTGCCAACTTTCATCATCGTCGGAACTAGAACTAGATTGACACTAGTACAGAATAGGCTTTAAGCATCGTACTTTAAGCGTCGGTTAAATGGAGAACCGTGGTCTATACTCATTTTAGGTGTCGGTTATTACATTAATCGATGCTTAAAGTCATTTTTGCTGGACTTTTTGCGTCGATGAATAAATAAACGATGCCTAAAGTTGAACATTAAGCATCCGTTTTTACTCAATAGGACTATCTTTAGCGTCGGTCATAACAACCGACGCCTAAACAGTACATCACACCAGAACCGTCTAATTACACGGAAAAAAAACAAGAACCGTCTAATTAAATCACACATCAGTTGTCAACAATACTAGCTAACTGAAAATATACATGTATTATAAACAAATAAAAGACTGGAGGTGTTTGGGGAACTCTTTTTCAGGATAAATCAACTTATTATAAAGTTAGAGATTATTAACTTTTTTTTGAAAAAAGTTAATTTTTTTTACAATTTATAGAATCATAAACATACATTAAATATTTGTATAAAAAAATTATCAAAATATGAAATTTTTACCTAAAAATAAGTCCATAAGAACTTATTTTAAGTCGCCAAACATGCCGACTATCTAAAAATAAATTTCCAAAGTAAAATAGACACGTCTTGATATCATGCATATTTAGTACGAAAAGGAAATGCTGACAAAGATATATAACAGTAACAGATCATGAGCAAGATAAAAGTAACAAGATAAACATGCATGGAGTAGTATAGTACTAGTATCTAACTCCAAGCAACAAATGCACCCCCAACTGCCACTGACGATTTATGACTTCGACCCCTATCCGCTTTCTTCCCTATTTCACTCAGGTTTTTAATTAGATTACAAGTTTTTGAAAAAAAATAAAAAATTAAATAAACTATGCCAAGCTGAGAAGCAATTCCTAAATCTTATTTTAAGTTTTGAATTTACTTTTTTTTTTTAATAAGAAAAACAGATTCCGAGCTTGCAATATGGCAATGCAACTTAATCCCATTAAAAGGTCGAAATTTTCAATTTACAATATGATGAAATTTTGAAAAGGTGGTTATGAGTCATTTTTTAGGATGAAAATCATTATTTTTTGTAAAAAAAAGTGTCATTTAACCATTTTTTCGAAGAATAACACTAATGTCAAGATATTTTCTAGAAAAAATCCATTAATTTTTTTAAAACGTAGCTTTTCGGAAAATAAAAATAATGATAAATCAACATATTACAAATTTGAAATCCCGAACAATGCTAACACGGGGTAAAATTCAACCATCAATTTACAATTTACTCAATATGATTTATACTCAATTTTTAATATTTTTCATCAGAAAATTCCTTTAGAGCGAGGCGGAAAGTCAAAACATATTTTAGGATTCTCTTTAATCTTATTTCTCATATGGTAAGACTCTTGGAGGGTCGATAATTTAACACGTAAATGTTTACGTGGCTGATTATAATAGTTTGAAACGCAGATTGAACAAAGTTTTGCCAAGAAAGCCAAATAATGGTTTCTGACTTTGTCAATAACTTTAGTAAGAATCATCAAGTTCTCCGGTCACTGTTAAATATACAGGCCGGGAAAAATAGTGGCATGTTTTTTTGGGCAAAAAACGTGTATGTTTGTTCTTAATGCTCCGTGTGTACGATATTACAACAGACTTAAATGGTGGATCTAAGGTGTAGATTTTGTATGCAGATTGCAGTCAGTGTCAGTGTAATTAGTGTATTTACCTACTTGCTCGTTGATGGTCCGATGAGCTTAAGTGTAGTAACATGGGTTACATTATCTTGTCATTTATTCAGTGACCTGTATTATTAATTTCGCAATCCAAAATTTTCTTTACGTCTGAAAAATGAATGTATGTTTTCATTTGTGACAAGATTTCATGTCAAATTCATTCGACTCATTATTTTTAAGATTATATATACAAAGCGGGACGTAATTTTGTCAAGAATTGTTACACGGGCAACTGAATAATCAAAGGTGTTATGATATCAAAGTATAACTAACAAGAAGAGACAAATAAATTTTTTGTTTGTTACTATAGTACTGGAAAAAGTAGATACAATTTTAACATCATTTCATTCCTTCCTTTTTTGGACGTCCCAAAAAGAATGAACCAGCTATACTAACTAATTTTGAAAATTATTTTTTTACTATTACACTCACTACTTTTCTATTTTATACGGAGTACTCTCTTTTTATTCAATAAATACTATTACACCCACTACTTTCTCACTTAACCCATTTTTTATACACCCATTTCCACAACTAGCCAGTCAAATATTGCCACCTAGCAACTCAAACTCATTTTTCTTAATCTTTGTGTAAATTTGACGATGTCATTGTTTATGAGACGGAGCGAGTAGACTTTTATAATATCGAATCATTTAAGTTGGAAAATCACCAATGTTAAAGGTCTTCTTAATAGACTCGCAGTACACTTTTACATGATTACGGAGTTAAGTTGCTATTATAATGATCTGCCAACTTTTATCTTGTTCTGCGTAAGAAAGAGTGCATTGCCCAGAAAATTAGTACTCCCTCCGTCTCTTTAAACATTGCCCATTTGACTAAAAACACGGGTTTTAAGAAAAAATGGGTATTGAATATTATTTGTAAGAAGTAGTTGGTATTAAATATTGTTTTTAAGGAGTAGTGGATTTTGAATATTGTTTTTTTGGAGTAGTGGGTGAAGTAGTGGGTATTGAATATTATTTTTAAGGAGTAGTGGGTGGAATAGTAGGTATTGAATATTGTTTTTTTGAAGTAGTGGGTGGAATAGTGGGTGTTGAATATTATTTGTAATGATTAGAGGGTGGAGTAGTGGGTATTGAATATTATTTTTAAAGAGTAGTGGGTGGAGTAGTTGGTATTGAATATTATTTTTTATGGCTTAAAATAGAAAGGAGAAGAGTATTTTGATTGTCCCGATTTAGTAAACAGGAAATGTTTTAAGAGACGGAGGGAGTAAGATTTAAGTCCCATCTACATTACACATACACACACCAGTTGTCAAGAAAACCTAATTAACATAGTAACTGAAAACATTATCAAATAAAAATGACTAACAGAAAACACTTATAAAAAGGAATAGACACGTTTTGATTACACATTCCATAGAAAAAGCTAGCACACAGCGACAAGATAAAACGGGTATGCTGAAGTTTATCTAGAAATGTAAGCTACAAAAGAATCCAACTCCAAGCTGCTGTTGCCTCCATCTGCCACTGACTTTCTGACATCATCACCCATCTTCGCTGTCCTCGCTCTTATCTCACTTCCTTCTTCAGAGTTCATCAATTTCTGTATTGCATTTTGAATTGTTTCTGCACTTACCAAGTCATTTCTCAAGGCCCAATTTTTGACAATTAAACCGATTTTCAGAAACTTTGTTAACAAAACAGCGTTCCTTGGCTGATCCGAGTGCATTGGCCATGCCAAGATTGGCACTCCCATTGTGATACTTTCCATGCACGAATTCCATCCGCAATGACTCATGAATCCGGCTGTTGATGAGTGCCCCAAAATCTCCAATTGTGGCGCCCAATCTCTCACAATCATCCCCTTTTCTTTTATCTTTTCTTCGTACCCTTTTGGCAACATGTCACTTTTGCTCAACATCGAATCATTACCAGCAAATATATCTCCTTTGTCGGCATCCCTTAATAGCCAAATGAATTTTTGGTTGCTTTTGTCTAAACCAATTGCAAGCTCTCGGATCTGATCTTCGGTTAGTGAAGTTGTGGTCCCGAATGAGACGAAGATCACGGAGTTTGGAGCCTGTTTATCGAGCCACTCCAAGCATTTGTGACGACTGTGACACTTATTTTGGGAGAGAAGAACAGGGTTGAATGGACCAAGAGCCCATTGCTTCATGTCCTTGCTTATTTCTTGTCTACCAAGTAAATCAAGAAAAGGGGCTTCAATGAATCTGCATGTGTTGTATAAACGGCCAGAATCGAACTTTATGGACTTGTATTCATAGCTGATGAACTTCTTGAATTCCGAATTGAAGCAACCTTCTAGCGATGGAACATCTTTCAACACATTTACGTTGATTGGAAATGGCCTCCCCATCTCTTCCCACAAGCTCAAGAAGACGGTAAAAGCTGACACACTGTGAAAAACATATGCCTCGGCATTTTTTACCGAAGCTACATCTTGAACAACTGAACTCATTAGAGAATCATGAATCACAACAACTCTTTTAGCGACAGATGAGAAGTTTCTCAAAAGTGTCGCAAAAGGGTTGCGGAGATGTTTTATGGAATCAAAACATGGTTGGAGATGGCTAAGGGGAGATTCGGGATTAGGAGGAGGGCAAGCAAAAGAAGGGGAATGGAACTCATGGAAATGGATGTTGGAAAATGATTTTGGGTCCCAGCCTTGAATGCGATTTCTAGCTTGGCGGTTGTGGATGGTGGTACCAACGTAGTGGACCGGAATATCGTAGGCGGAGATGAGGCGGCTGAGATGGAGAAGTTGGTTGAGATGACCTTGTGCCGGGAAAGGCACCATAATAACAATGATTTGGGAATGATAGCTGGACATTTTCAAAGGTAGGAGTTTGTGGTTAGCTGACTAGTATCTCTATATATACACTTGAGAATGTTGGCCATAGTAGACAATTGCGGTATGTTTGTTTGGTGGCTATGTACTATTTCGAATTTATCTTTACTTTTTGATAATGTTAACTTTGACCGGTGTATTCAATCCTTTTGAAAAACAAAATGGATCAACTGAGATTCTGTTGAATTGTTAATAATTCATGGATTTTAATGGAATGTGTAAATTCATGGATTGTTTATAATCTCTACACAGATTATTTTAATTTTCTATAGATTTTGATGAATTTTTGTAGAATTACAAAATCCCACAAATTTTACGAGATTGATTTCTTTCATATTTTTATTTTATAATATCTATATTCTATATATATATTTATTAAAGGGTAAATTTTGACGGGTGTATTCAATTGAGATTCTGTTGGATTGTTAATAATTCATGGATTTTAATGGAATGTGTAAATCCATGGATTGTTTAAAATCTCTACACAGATTATTTTAATTCCCTATAGATTTTGATGAATTTTTGTAGAATTACAAAATCCCACGGATTCTACGAGATTGATTTCTTTCATATTTTTATTTTATAATATCTATATTCTATATATTAATTAAAGGGTAAAGGGAGAGAATAACGTTTTTCTAGACTGTCCTTGCGAAAATACCAATTGGCGGGTGAGGATGTGGGGTATTCAGACATTACGCATTTGAAGATGGAGTAATCATTCAATACGCAATTTAGAACTGGGTATTAAGTAAATATTTTATTCTTTTGTGCATAATACGCAAATTGAGTTAGGGTATTGAATGAAGAAAGAGAGGAGAACAAGTCACTTAATACGCAAAGATAGATCGGGTAATATGATTAATATATAACATGAATGACATGATCACATGGGTACATGGATCTGCTGTTGAAAACTACGCATAAACTACGAAGGATATACTCCCTCCGTCCCAAAATACATGTCCCTTTTCTAAAAAACACACATATTAGGTAAAAGTAGGTAAAAGTTAGTTGAATAATATTTTTCAACTAATACCCCTAATTAATACATTGGAAAATGAGAATAGTGTTAAGTTTGAAAAAAGTCAAATTTTAGATATAATAAATGTAGGGATAGTTTTGAAAAATCACCTTAAATTTGTATTGAAAAAAAAAAGGAACATGTAAAATGAGACAAATTCATTTTTCAAAAGGGATATGTATTTTGGGACGGAGGGAGTAATATGCATGTTTTACTTGGGTAACAAAATGGGTAAAAATAACCCATGCTACCGAAAATTGGTATTTTTGTATTTTTAGATTAATAATTTGTTATTTTTAACATTTTTTCTTAATTAAAGATAATTATTTATAAATAAATAGTCCGAAATTAATATAGTCCGAAAATTTTAAAATATTGGATGACAGTATTTGAAAAAAACTACAGATTCGAGAACAAAATAAAAAAAAATACTTATTCATCTAATCCTCGTCATTCATGTGTTCCAAAATAAAAAAATGTGTGGCTTTATTGTAACAATGTACTCCAAAAAGCGTATTAACTTGATCCTCAATGACAATGTCGATGGCACCTGAGAAAATGACTGTATCGGTAACAGTATTGTCATTGCCACCTAGAATAATTGATGTTCCAGAGAAATATTTTAACATGATTCTGCAGTTGGTGAAATAAATATTAGAACCAGTGTGATTCTAGAAACAACTTTTGCAATAATTTATTTGTTTCGGAGGACTGATTAGTTGTGTTTGTTTTTATTACTATTTTATTGTTTAGATGACCTGATTTGAAGTGGTTTGTTTGGGGGATCGTGGTTTGCCTTGAAAGGTGTAGATATAGTGTTAGAAATTCGATTATTTGGCTCTATATTTTCATATTCTTGGCATGGTAAAATTTGAGTAATGGGGCGGTAGTTTACTGCCTTAAGGCAGGTTCACGGCTTTACCACCTCCTGGGAATGCTCTCCATGTGAAGACACCATCAGGTACATTGATTGTTTTGATTTTTTTTATTAGAAATGTTATAATTCCTAAATTCGTCAAAATATTGTGTAGTAGTAACAAATTTTACGTTGATAATTTTACATATAAAATCTCCCACAAATATTTCAAAATTCATGACTTTAGCAAATCTGTTGAAATTTGAATATCTTGAGATTTTGTTTGATTGTTTAAAATCTGAATTGAATACCTACAGATTTTAGAAGATTTTTTAAAATCTCAATTGAATACCCACAAATTTAGAAAGATTATTTGAAATCCGAATTGAATACCTACAGATTTTAAAAGATTGTTTAAAATCCCAAATGAATACCTACTGATTTTGAGAATCCATTAAAATCCAACAGATTCTCAAATGAATACACCCCTCTTTATGTTCCTCATTGTAACTATTTCTAGTAATTCGGATAATTGGATCAATTTTGGATCGAATTAATATTGGATTGGATCAACTTTCTAGTATGATATATTTGAATAAAGTTTGGATCGGATCGAATTTGGGCCCTAAATCGAATTAAAATCGGATGAAATTTGGTTCAAATCCTTTTGATCTTTACTTATTCGTTATTTTTATTTGTGAAGTTTTAATAAATATCTTATTATTGAATATTACATTTCTAATATAAAATTATGTATTTCTTTTAAAAAAAGGATGATTAAATAATTATGATATATTTGACAAAAAATTATGTTAAATGTGCACCTTGAATGGATAGATATTGAATGAAAGGTGCGGTAATGTATTGAACATATTTGTTATAACCGGTTAAAATTTTAACAACTATTTAATTCATCATCATTTTTGGAAATTCAAATCTAAATTGGATCCTATATTTCGAGTCATATTCAGTTCAAATAATTTATTACAGTATTCAGTTTTGATCGGTTCCAAGTAATAATCGATGTAGTATTTCAAATTATTTTCAATTAAATTTTCAGTTCGAATAGTTTTTTGAATTGAATAAAATTGATTTTGGGATAATTATCGAATTTTCAATTCAAATTCAAAATCGAATTCATTAACATGAATTTTGATTTAATTTTCTAAATTCGAACCCATTTTACCATGTCTAATCGAAACTGAAGTTTACTCAAAATTACAGCTAGTACGTTTTTTCGTAACTGAATTCAGTGGAACATTTTTTTTCCCACTGTACTAGATAGACCTCATGAATTGGGTTCAACAAATATTGTTAATTTCCCAGATATACCTGTTTCCTTCTTTTTTTTTCCTCTTTTCTTTAATTTTTTTAAAAAATGGACCCTTTGAACTTGTAAGATTTTTATATTTTTGTGTATCATATTTCATTATCATACCCATCAATTTTCAAAGTTATTTTCATAATAGACACATTCTGGTCTATAAAATATAAGAAGTCCGATTTTCAGTTCGTTTAACCTGAAACTTGGATATAAATTCTTAATTCGATTCATAATCAATACCTATTTATTTTTTAATTTCAACTTAATATACAAATTCACTAATAAGCTACTAGTAACAAGATAATCTCCTATGCTTCAGTTAACATCAAAATGAGCACTTGCGTTAATATACAGGCAAGCTAGATACATGTATGAAGATTATACTTGTCTTATCTTTGTCAAGAAAGAACCTTTATTTTAAGCAATCTTCTAGACAAATTTATGTAATCATCTCAAGCTTTGCCGACTTGGCTTGTTTGTCTGCTACTGTTACAACCAGTTTCCGCCGGTGTATCCGTTCGGTCGGACCTGCAATTGAAGAAGAATGCGAGGGTGTGGTCCCCCGATTCACCTCCGGTGTGAGAATAAGTCAACTGGTTTTTGATGAATAATATTAAACGCAGAGTGTTTGTATTGTGTAAAATTGTGTAAGTGATTGAATGAATGAACCCAAATCTTTGTTAACCTCTTTATCCTCTAAGTTGGCAGTTATCGGAGAGTAAGGTGAGAGGTGAACGTGTTCCACGTTCCCACGGATGTACAACCGAACGGACCGTTGTAAATAAAGGGGCCGAATGACATGGGCCTTCGCCAAACCGGTACTCATTCCATGACTGGGCTTTCGGTCCAGCCCAGTAAGAAGTTGGGCCTCTAACAGCTACTATTCTGAAATGATAATCCATAAACTTTCTACCTAAATTGGTGTGCTTGCATACATTTCTTCCAACTATTATAGGCTTTATCATCTCTAATTATTTTGGAGCATGCATCTTTTTCAATAATTAAATATCTACTTCTCTAACACCTAGCATGGGTAATACAATAGTTTAAAGATTAAATTTGCAAATTTAGAAGAGACAATCAATTAAGAGTTTTATTTAGTGTGGCGAATTGTCGTCGGCACCATTGGATTAATCTCACATTAAAAGTTTATTTAATTAATATGACTTGTTGTCAAACACTTATCATCAACTAAAAATTCCCACGAGTTCAGCCCCCATTTAGCAGGGGAACCAACTCCCCCTAGGTCCACTAGAATTCACCAAAATTCTTTGTAACGTGAAGTTGATGGTCTAAAATACCTTGTAATAGTACTTTGTTAATTTCTGTATAATGAAGATTGATTCACAAAGTAATGCTCAAGAACATTGTGTATTTACTTGAACGAAAGAAGAAAAGTATATACATTTGCTCTGTATCTATACATTTTCTGTTACAGGAAAGAGAGAGAGAAGTAAAGACTAAGCTAGAATATATATACACTCTCTGTACATTGCTGCTTTCCAAAAGCTAAACTAAGAGTTGGTTATATTTCTATATTTAGAAACTGTGATCAGCTTGGTTGGACTTGCTCATTCTTGTGTGCTGAATTCGTAATAAATAAAGGCTGTGTTGTCTGTGTTGTATGCTCAATATCCCCCCTCAAGTTGGAGGATGTAGAATACATGCCCAACTTGGATATTAAATTCTGAAACTGAGGAAGGGGAAGAATCTTCGTAAATGCATCAGCTAGTTGATTTTGTGTAGGTAAATAAGTGAGCTGGAGAAGACCTTCAAGGACCTTATCTCGTGTAAAATGACAGTCGATGTCAATGTGCTTAGTACGTTCGTGAAAAACAGGATTCTTCGCGATATGAATGGCAGATTGGTTGTCACAATGTAACGTTACTGGTTTGAGATTAGTGACACCAAGTTCTTCTAACAAACGAACTGTCCAAGTAACCTCTGCAGCAGCCAAAGCCATGGCTCGGTACTCAGATTCAGAGGAAGAACGAGATATAGTAGCCTGCTTCTTTGATTTCCAGGTAATAGGAGAATCGCCAAATAAAAGAATGTAACCAGTAATGGATCGTCGAGATGTTGGAGAGGCAGCCCAATTACTGTCTGAATATGCCTGAAGAGTCAAGGAATTAGAGGCTCGAAGTAATATGCCTTGATTTGGAGAGGTAGAAAGATACTTAAGAGTATGTAATAAAGCATCAAGATGACAAGAACGTGGGGCTTGCATAAACTGACTTAAGACTTGAACTGCATAGCTCAAATCAGGACGAGTATTCGTGAGATAATTGAGTTTGCCAACCAAAGAACGATATATTTCTGGATTAGACAGTAAGGTTCCAGAATCAGGAGTCAACTTAAGATGTAGAGGCAAAGGAGTGGATGCCTTTCGAGGCAAATCAAACGAACACTCTTGGAGCAATTCTTTAGTGAACTTATTCTGACTAAGAGTTACACCATTAGCATAATATCCAACCTCAATGCCCAGAAAATAGTGTAAATGACCCAAGTCCTTGATGCTAAAAACATGATGAAGATGAGCTTTAATATTGTTAATGGAGACAAGATCATTACATGTAACAATGATATCATCGACATATACTGCCATGATTGTGATCAAAGAACCAGATCTTTTGATGAAAAGACTGTAATCGTTCTTGGATTGTACAAAACCCTGAGTAGTAAGTTCAGAAACAAGTTTAGAAAACCATTCTCGTGAGGCTTGTTTCAGACCGTATAAAGATTTGATTAAACGACAAACCAGATTTGGACTAACTGTTAAGCCAGGAGGGGGTTTCATGTAAACCTCTTCTTTAAGGTCACCATGTAAAAAAGCGTTGTTAACATCAAGTTGAAAAAGATCCCAACGTTTACTAGCAGCCAGAGCAATGAGACAACGAACAGTAATCATCTTTATGACAGGAGAAAATGTTTCCTCGTAATCGATACCAAGTTTTTGAGTGTAACCTTTAGCCACAAGACATGCCTTGCAACGTTCTAAAGACCCATCAGATTTAAGCTTAACCTTGTATACCCAGCGACAATCAATTGGCTTCTTACCAGGTGGAAGTGGAACTAAATCCCAGGTGTGATTACTGTTTAAAGCTTGTAGTTCTTTGGTCATAGCTTCGACCCAGATAGGATCTTTGGATGCCTCACTATAAGATTTAGGTTCAGTGATATTACAGAGCTGAGAAATACGTGCTTTATGTGCAGGTGTAAAATTTTCTGATGAAACAAAATTGCAATGATGAGATGGTGTAGAAGTGGTAGCAATGTGACAATGATAATTTTGTAAATAAGAAGGTGTGGTACGTTGTCTAGTTGAAGCACGAATTGGAACTGGAACTCTAGGTTCAAAAAAATTAGAATTTGAAATCTGAGAACCAGATGAAGTTGGAGAAGAACTAGATGAGGTTTAAGAAGAAGAATTCTGAGAATTAAAGTGATTGTCAGAGGAATTATGAGAATTCTGAGAAATGATGGGAATATCATCAAAATGAGTAGAGTCATTAACAGTTGTAATAGATGGTAAGAAAATAGAGTTAAAATATGAAGTAGAATTGGATGTAGATGAAATGGAAAATGTAACTCGTGAAATGTCATATCACGAGAAACAGAAACTTGTTTAGTTCGAAGAATTAATATTTTGTAACCCTTTTGTGAAGAAGGGTAACCAAGAAAAATGCCTGGTTCAGCACGAGGCTGAAACTTAGAACGTTGAACTTTGGATGTAGAAAAGTAACATAAACAACCAAAATTTCTCAGATTATCAAGGGAAGGATCAGTTCTATAAAGTTTAAAGTAAGGAGAAGTATTACCAATAGCTTGCAGTGGCATACGATTGATAAGATAAACAAAACATAAAATGCTATCTCCCCAATACTGATCTGGTAGTTTAGATTGCAAAAACAAGGCTCTAGCTGTTTCCAATAGATGGCGATGTTTACGTTCAACTACCCCATTTTGTTGTGGGGTATGAACGTAGCTGGTTTGATTAATAATACCTCGTTTCAGATAGAATTGCTTTAAAGAACCGGCTGTAAGCTCCAAAGCATTGTCTGATCGAACACATAAAACTTTGGCTTTAAACTGTGTTTCATCATAGGCAACAAAAGATTCAAGTATAAATGGAACCTCAGACTTATGTTGAAATAGATGAACCCATGTAAAACGACTAAAATCATCAACGATGGTTAAGAAGTATGTACAATTTGTATATGTTTTGGTCCTATACGGACCCCATATATCAATATGTAACAATTCAAGAGCATTTGAAGTTTTGATAGAACTATGAGGAAAAGATTTTCGACATTGTCTAGCTGCTGGACAGATTTGACATATTACAGAACTTGAAACATCAGAAATATTACATTCAGGCTTTAGAATCTTCAGTTGAGAGAATGGTATATGACCAAGTCGCATGTGCCATAACCTAGCTTCATGTGAGGTCTGAGATAGAGAGGTGTTGCAGACAAGTTGAGACTTCTTTGAAGGAACAGAATTGGAGTTGTTGGCAACAGTATAGAGTCCATCACTCAGCTTACCAAGAAGCATCAGAGGTTCTTTCTGAGAATGGACATGTAGAATGCATTTTGCATCAGAAAAAATCATTCTACAGTTCAGGTCTTTGCACAATTTATTAACTGATATAAGATAGAAATGAAAGTCAGGCACATGAAGAACATCTTTCAATGTAATTCTATCATCAAGAATGACTGTTCCTTTATGTAAAACTTGAATTTTACTTCCATCTGGAATTGTTATGTAAGAATCAGTAATAGCTGTATAATCCACAAAATGTGTCAAATTTGGACAAATGTGATCAGTAGCTCCGCTGTCTATTAGCCAGTTTGATTTTGAAGAAGTCATCAGATAGATATTACCTGCTAAAAGAGCATGTCCTGAGTGATCATTGGATTGAGTACTTGGAGAAAATTGCTTATTAAGCAAATCCAGAAGTTGAGTATACTGTTCATCAGTAAGAGAACCATGAGGAGTTGAATCTTGTAAAGACTGAGAAACATCTTGATTTTCATTTGATGAGTTATCAACAGCAGATTCTTGAGAATGAGAGCTAACAGTAGCAGCAGTTGAATTGAATTTTCTGTCCTTAAACCCCTTAAATCCAGGTGGAAAACCATGAATCTGAAAACATCGATCAATACTATGACCCTGCACTTTACAATGTGTGCAAAAGTAATTAGCTCCAGGTTTTGTTGGCCTTCTTGGTGCAGAGTTCTGAGGCATAAAAGATGTCTGATTCTGAGGCCTACTAAAAGATGTCTGATTCTGAGGCCTACTAAAACCATATGACTGTTTCTGAAAATTCTGAGAAACAAAAGACTTTTGATATGGCCTTTTTTCTGCAACAAAAGCCATATTTTCAGAGTTCAAAGAGACCTGAGAAATACCCTTATGATTCTCTTCTTGAGCAATTAGCCTATAGGCTTGTGAAACAGATGGTAAAGGCTGCATCATCATGATATGAGCCCTAACAGAGCTATACTTATCATTCAATTTGAGCAAGAACTGCAACAGTCTCTGTTCCTGTTGTTTCTTGTGAAACTTTTGCCCCAATTCACAAGTACATTTTCCACAAGTGTAGCAAGGAACAGGATCAACATCATCAATACTATCCCAAACTGTTTTAATCTTCGTATAGAATTCAGAGACAGATTGAGTACCCTGAGAAATTTCTGTCAACTCTTGTTCCAAAGAATATAACTCTGTGATAGATGAACTACCAAATCGCTCCTCTAGATCTTTCCAGATCGACCTAGCACTCTTAAGAAACAATACACTTCTCGCAAAATTTCAAAATTTCAAGATTCATCCTTTTTAATGTTATATCCAAAATTTCAGAAAAAAATAAATTAATTTAGTTTGGTAATTTAACGGTCAACTAGTTCGGAAAAGAAATTAAAAAATTAAATAAAAATAGAAAAAAACCAAAACTTAATTTAAAATTCATACACACCAAAGTAGTCATACTCAATATTTGTGTGATGAATCTTACACTACTTTCACTAATTTTACATTTTGTTTAATTTTTTCCCCATTTTTAACAAGTTTGTAAAATAAATTAAAAAATTAAATAAAAATAGGAAAAATGCCACTTTTTTAACGTAAATTCATACAGACCAAATTAGCCATACTCAATATTTTTGTGATGAATCTTACCCTAGTTTCACTAATTTTCCATTTTATTTATTTTCTTTCCACATTTTTAAGTAATTTGTAAAATAAATTAAATTCAACCGAATATGGTCAAAATTAGCTAAATTCGACCAAATATGGTCGAAAATAAATCTGAACCGTTTGAATTTTTTTGGGCGACAAATTTCCCGCTTTTACAAATTTTGAATTAAATTTCCCGCTATCCCAATTACTAAATTCGACCATTTTTTGTCGAATTTAATTTTTCAATTGGCGGGAAGTTTTCCTCCTACTTTTGGCTGAATCTAAATTGCTAAATTCGATCGTATTTGGCCGAAAATTACTAAATTTGACCGATTATTTTCGACCGCTCCTGAATTCGACCGAATTTGGTCGAATTTAGCCGCTCGGTTAAATTCGACCATATTTGGTCGAAATTAGCCGCAGTCGAAAATATTTGGTCGAAAATAGCCTTACTTTCTTGTAGTGCGTGATGTCGAGTAGGTAAACGTTTTTGTTCATTGAACTCAGTACTTTCTTCTAGGGCTGAGCAAAAATCCGAAAAATTCGAAGCCGCTAAAAACCGGTAAAAACCGATCCGTATAAAACCGATCCGAAACCGAAACCGAAACCGAATCCGATTATGTGGTTTCGGTTTCTGGTCGGATCCGATCTGAAAAAACCCGAATCCGATCCGAAAATTTAAAATAAATAAATAAATATTTTATATATTTTATAACAATATTTTTTAAAAACATTTTTACACTGATTATTCACAATACATATAAATTTTGAAAATAAAAGTAATGCAGGTTTCATTTGACACTGGTTATCACTGCAACAGTGTGCTGTTGGATGATGTAATCTTACTTCAAACTTTATTTTATCAGTACCCTCATATTTTTCCTCTTCCAATATTAGTAGCTTTATCAATTCTCAAGGAGGGTATATAGTATATTATAATCCTTGTTATGTCTAGCCAATTATTACGAATATGCTCAATGTGGTGGTTATAGAGATAAGACTTTCAAGAAGGTATGGTGTAGTTCACTCGGTACTGCATGACTATCAGTTATGCTATGGCTTTTGTATGAATATTAGACTCATTAAGGAATAGTCGGGTTTAAAACCGAACCGATTGCATCCGATCCGATACTTTTGAATCTGAATCCGAACCGCCGGTTTCGGTTGCGGTTTCGGTTTTAGATTTTAAAACCCAAAGAGTTTCGGTTTCGATTTTACCATAAATCTGATCTGATCCGATCCGTGCTCTCCCCTACTTTCTTCAAAATAAGAGAAGTTGTCGGTTCTCTTGCTGGATATGCTGACCCTATTAGTGGCCCTAGCTCCCCATAGCAACTTTTTGAAGCTGAACTCCATTCCTTACCTTGTATTTACATTTTTTTTTCAATATGTTACTCATCCTGTGATGATTTATGACTTCTGTTTATGGTATATTCATGATTAAATGTATGTAATTCATTAATTTTGGAAATCACTAACTTATAATGTGTTGGAGAAATCCTTGAAAGAAAACTTTAGTTTTGGAAAGGTCATTGTTCTGATTAAACAATATAGCCCATGTGCTTAGACCTTTGTAAAATGCTATCAAACCGTTCATGTATTTTTTTCACGGTGGTTTCATGTTTTTACTTCCATGGTCATATATAATAGAAGTCTTCTATTAGACCTATAAACCATAATTATATGCTTACGAAATTCCTTCTATTTCCACTACACCATATATGGGCTATTGCAACACCAATATGATATGTGTTACAAAAAGTGTTACAATAGACACAAAACTTGGTAATCTATTGCAATATATTTCTAAATGTTGCAAGAAATACGAAAAGTGTTGCAAGCAAAATGACAATTTTGAAATTTTATAACAATTGCAACACTTTACTAAAAGCGTTACAATAGACATTACACTTTGCCCAAAATTGTAGGTGGTAAGCTAGACTTGTAAGCGGGAACTTTATTTTTTGGCTGGGCGGGATAAAATAAGGCAATTAAAATAAAAAAACAATCCCCAAAAACACAAACCCTTCTATCTCACCTCTCTCCCTCATACCCATGTCTCACTCATCTCTCAAATCCCTCATCTTTCTCGCCCATCTCTCTCACTCATCTCTCAGATCCCTAAAATCGATTAGAACATCCGAAACCCTAAAATCCCAAAAACCGATGGAAGCTTCAATTAGAGTAAAGATTCAATTGAAGCTTCAATTAGAGATGAAGTGCATATTTTTTCATTATATATGTATATGTATAATTTCGATTATAATTAGGGTTCATTATCCAAAACACATAGGTTCGATTAGAGGTATGTGCACGAGATTGTCCCATTATTCATGTCGTTCGATTATGTTCTTAATTTCTAGCATTTGTTCCTAACTACTCAGCCTCGAGGAAGCTGAAGCTCAGTGTGCAGTGCTAAACTCAGAATCATTATGTGTAAGTGAAACCCTCTGCTTTATAGTTTTCAATCTATACTCATATATAACCATAAATCTTATATATGTTTTGTTTTAATTTTGCTGTTATTATCAGGATGGATGTTTCACTTCAGATTCTGATATATTTTTGTTCGGTGCGAGAACAGTGTATATAGATATATGTCTTGGTATTTTCTTCCCTCCTTACTCTTTATTCTTTAAACTTTTATTATGAGATGTTATATTATGTCTGAGCTAATTATATGTGGTAATTGGTATACATGATTTTTTTTTTGGGTTTCGATTTGTAGGTGACACAGCCACCAACTGATTCGGTATCGAGCTTGTGTTTTAGTCCCAAGGCGAATTTTCTCGTTGCGACGTCGTGGGATAATCAGGTTTGGTTTGTTGGATTAGGGTTTTTTGTTTGATTCATTTGTAGTGTGATATGGTTTGTTTAGATAGGATAATTGTCCTTCGTATTTTGCTATTGTGTCACGTTGAAAGAATTTTTGTTTTTTGACTACGAGACGGTAAGAGTGTAATTTTGTTAACATTTCTTTTAAACTAGTTCGGACATTGTAGAATGAAGCATAAAGTAATGACATTGAAAGCTTCTATATTGAGCTTGAGCATTGTGAAGATTTTTTAATTGGTATTTAAAATATGCGTACTGGGCCTGGGGTTCATATTTATTGTATTAAATTGAATTAAAATTTATGTAGTTTCTAGAGTATGATATTAATTTACATTTGTTGATGTCAAATTGGATCAAACAATAATGATAGGTATGATGTTGGGAGGTGATGAAGAATGGTACTACTCTTGGTACCATAGGCAAGGCACAAATGTCACACGATCAGCCGGTAACAATTAAATTTCTCTCTCTTATTGGAAGTTGGGAGTTTCTTATGTTGATTTTGGCATAAATAATGGTGACTGATTCTTGTATTTACCGAAGGTTCTATGCTCAGCTTGGAAGGATGACGGTACTATAGTTTTCTCGGGGGGCTGTGACAAGCAAGTGAAAATGTGGCCATTATTGTCTGGTGGTCAGGCAATAACTGTGGCTATGCATGATGCTCCTGTTAAAGATCTTGCTTGAATTCCTGAGCTGAACCTCTTGGTGACTTGAAGTTGGGACAAGACATTAAGGTAATTTTCGTATTGAACATATTTCATCTTGTATGTTTGAGATTTGTAAGGTTAGTAATGTTGTCATGGTAATTGGTAATTGATTACTTCTCATTTACTGATAGTGTGTATGCTTCAATTTTGTCAAACTTTTACTTTTAGAAAGTCAAAATAATATGGTTTTGTAACTTATAGACTTGGTTGTTGCAATATTTTTTATGATATCTTAACCTACAATGACTTGCTGTTGCTAAGACCTGAAATATATATGTATCTGATTCAATAGTGCGCTGCATGATCTTTACTCTTTAGAAAAATTAGTAGACAGTCAAGTCATTATGATTTGTCCTTATGTACAAGGCAGTCTATCTTGTCAGTATTAGTGCTCAAAGCAAGGGCTTACTTTTCATTTTGTACTACAGTAACACTTTTTATCTGGATACTGGGCTAAGCTTATCGGTTTGTTGATCGGGTATTATTATTGATTTTGTATCTTTCTAGATACTGGGATCTGAGACAATCTAATTCTGCTCATGTTCAACAACTCCCTGAGTGGTGCTATGCACTTACAGTAAAACATCCACTGATGGTTGTCGGCACAGCAGATAGAAACCTTATAGTCTTTAACTTGCAGAACCCTCAGGTAATTTTTTAACTCTTATTAACTACCTTAATTTTTGAATGATGTATACAAGTATGGCATTATACTTTGTCAGACATCTTGTTACTCCCATGAGTTTTTAGCACTAAACGAAGTCCGAATGAGCTTAGTTTATCTATCATGATGCGATTTGTTGATTTCTGGAGAGAATACTTGTTAATGTGTTCATATTTGATATATTAGCGTGTTTAATCCTTCGTAACTACATTAAATGTCTCCGTTCCTCCTTTACATTCTCTACTTGTGCCCATTACAACCTCATGATTACTAAATGAAGACTTTCTATCTCGGAAGTTATGCCTCTTCGGCCTACAAGAACCATATTTATGAATTTAGTAACATATATTTGATAGAACTAGTCACTCTGCTGAAAGCCTGCAATGCTTCTTTATGTTGACAGTTGATGCCGTCACACCATGCCAAGTGAGATTGAGATTGTTATCCTAAGAACTCAAAAAGATTTTTGTAAACAAATTAAATAACGCGACTGCCATAGAAATTGTGAACGTATTCATTATCATAGTCATACATTTGTGATGTTTGTATTCGATTAATAATATATGACTCAGACTCAGTAGTTAAAATCCCATACATGCATAGTTGGTTCACCCGGTCCCCTGTATTATATTGACTGAAATTGAAAACATTACTGAGATATACTGGATTGATTTAATATTTGTCTCTATTTGCCTTATTTAGCGAATACATATATATTTGTCTTGATTTATCTTAAATGCTCATGCTATATATATAATGGATTTCGGTGTGTCGACTTGTCCATGTGTCTTATTTGTAGCATATTTAAGCTACTTTCAATAACCAGTGTTGTGGGATATTTTATGCATGTACCTTAGGAATTAAGAGAAAACTTGCTTAACAAGGATTTGCTTGAGAAAATTGAAAAGGCTTAGTCCTCGCAACACTGCTTCACCTCATTCTCATAATAATCTTATTCCTCAATGTTCAAAATTTTACATTACACAATAGAGTATTTTTCTTAAATATAACAGGTCGAGTTCAAAAGAATTGTTTCACCCCTCAAGTACCAGACAAGATGTGCAGCTGCTTTTCCAGATCAGCAAGGTTTTTTGGTAAGTTTTTTTCCTTGTGAAAAATATAAGATTAGATTATGGAATCTTCTTGATCTTTCAACGATTGCTATTTTTGTTTGCTAACCATCTTCTTGATATGCTTTTGAACTTTTTCCTTCTAGGTTCATCACATATTTGCAACTGCTGGATCTGATGGTGCCTTTAACTTCTGGGACAAAGATAGCAAACAGAGACTAAAGGTACCCTATTTTTAGTGGATATATAATCCTAATTGAATATTCATTACATGCATGTAGGTTTTATAACTAATATATAATCCTAATTGAATATTCATTACATGCTGTGTTACTTTGCATGATAAAGGAAATGTGGAGTTGTGGGATTTGTCCAGCAATTTCATTTTCACAGAGAATGATATTGGAAAGTATGGAAACATGTGCTACCAACAAAATTAAGAACCAAAACATGTTCCCTTCAGGAAGTGCTCATTATTCTATATATTAAATCGTCATTGCCTAATATTATCGAATTTCTTTGAACCTGACTAGATGTTCTTATACATCATGTGTCGCCGAACCGAAAAATGTCTTGTGATTTATAGTACAAACTATAAAGTGATAGTGCCGAAACAAATCAACCAGTATTTCTTCTGTGTGCTTGGTGCTTATTGAAGAGTGTACATTCTTTATGCCAGTACTGATGCGTTCAATATGATTACAATACCAATTCTCTTCTATCTTTTCTCAATGCAGAATATTTACTTTAGAAGTGATTCAGAATATGACCAAAGTTGTTTTGTGACATGGAGCAGAGAAGGTATTAAATATGTGGAATTAAAGTCTCTTTAGTTATAATCTTTCTGAACTCTTCATTGTTATGTGTATTCATAATCTCCCTGAACTCTTCATTGTTCTGTGTATTTATAATTAATCTCAGCACTAATTTTGGGTGAGCTAACAACTCGTTTTACAGGATTTGCTGAGGTCCATATTGGATGCAGTCTTTGCAGAGGGTTTACAGTGATCATATGATCACGAGGATGACAGTTATCACGAGGACAACAAAAGTAATGATTGATGATCAGTACTTAACTACTTATATTTTTTATGTGTGTACTTTTGGTAGTAGTTGGTATTTTGATCATTGGAAGACTAAGTTTAATGTAGAATTGTGATGTATTTAGTCGACATGTGTTTCGATCTACTGTATTGACATTATCTTGTTGGATTTTAAATGTCATTTCTGGTTTTGATATTCTTTTGTGTAAGGCATATTAAAATTTCAAACATGACATTGCAATTTAGACTAATAAAAAGTGTTGCAAATAAGTGTCGCCAACTAAATTTAAAAGTATTACAACAGGGATAAAAATGTTGCAAAAAAACATAAAGTGTTGCAAAATGCATCAAAATGTTGCAGATTATTGTTGCAAAAATATCAAAAAGTATTGCAAAAGGTTCCAAAATGTTGCATATAAATGTTGCAAAAAAAAACCAAAAGTATTGCAAAATGCATAATAATGTTGCAAAAAAATGTTGCAATAAACTCACTTTGTAACATTTTTAAGTCAATTAATGTTGTAAAAAAGTGTTGCATTCGTCTGTTGTAACACATTCAAAATGTTGCTAAAACATGCAAAAGTGTTACAAAAAACTACACCAAACTCTTTTTGTAATACTTTGAAAAGTGTTGCAATAAGTTCAAAAAGCGTTGCTATAGAAGGCTATTGCAACGCCGGCAAATGCAACACCGAGTTTTAGCAAAAGCATTGCATAAACATCTATTGTAACACTTTTGGGGCCTAAAGTTACAATTTTTTGGTGTTGCAACAGCCCATATTTGGTGTAGTGTTCTTTTATTTCATTTTGCAGATATGCGAGCCTTTATTCCTGCATTTGCATTAATCAAGATGGTAATGAACTAGAAGTCCTTGAAATTATCCATCATTTTGTGGAGATTTTAGATAGTTATTTTGGAATTGTGAGCCCTGCGAATATTTGAATTATCATTAATTATGCTTAATTTCCTGTATGAGTGATTCCGATGTCTGTTATTATCATTAGGTGTGCGAGCTGGATTTAATTTTTAATTTTCACAAGGTAAATTCATCTGTCTATCATATCAGTATACTTTTCCCCTTAATTAGTTGGGGGATATCGAAAAATTTATGGTTCACCTTGGACATTGAACTGCTCTCTTGCTCTAGGCAGTATCATTATGGAAAAGGTTTGGCCGAATAACTTGGATAGAAAACTGTTTATCTCAAGTGAAAACTTAACAGAAGATGTTTAGATATAACTATACCATAACGAATATGTTTACATGTATGCAAGAGAGAATTTCTTCTGGTGGTTACATACTCGAGGAGGATGCAAATTTAGCCAAGAGTGATGTTTTTATTCAAAGAGTCCACATTACTTATGAATATCCAATAAGATTTTTATGAATATCCAAATTTCATAAATAAACTTCATTTTTAATTTATGAATATACAAGTATTGCTCACATTACTTATTTTATCAGGGTTCGAGGCACCATTAGAGATGGGACCGAGAAGTATCCTTATTAAATATTACAATTTTTAATTATAAAATACATTTTTGTTTATATTAATATCAACGTAAATATTTTTAACTTATTTAATTACAATAATTGTAATGATATGTTAGAAATATAAATTTTGATTTTAGAATATATAAAATTTGACATTTAACAAAGAAAATAGGATAATCATTCGTGTTACATAAACAATTAGAAAATTTGAATATTTTTTTTAAAAAAAAAAATTCAAAGTTCATCTTAATAACAAGGACCATGTTAATATTTAAAGGCCCAGCATGGCGGGCATAACTACTAACATGGTTATATTTACTTTAATTATATATTTTTAACTAATTTAATAATACTAGCTTATAACTCGTGCAATGCACTGCTCTTTTTATAATATTTATTACAATATTTTTTGATTATTTATTTGTTATTAGTTTACTTATCAAATTGTTGTTATGAAATTGATATATATAAGATTTTACACCTTCAATTTATTATCTATTTTACCTTGAATTCTTAAAAGTTGATTGGGATGATTTTACAGCCTACGCGTGAAATAACAAAATAATCTTTAATTTAGTGATTCTCTAATAATTTTTCTCCCATTAAAACTACAGAGAAACAAAAGAGAGATAAAATTGACGATTTTTTGTATTGAAAAATTTATTCTTTTTAAGAAATCAACATATATTTCGTTTTGATTATCCAAATAACCTTCTTATTATATGAAGATATAATAAGTGTAAGAGAGATTTTGTAAAAAACTTTGGTAGTTGGTAGTCAGATCCTCAATATGATAAAATAAATAAGAACTGTTAGATTTTAAAATAAATAAATGAAAAACGTTGGATCCATCAAAAAAATATTTTATATTTTAACAAGTAAACTAAAAAGTGTATTTATATTTAAATACGAAAAAGCGCTTGTCAATTATTTAAATCAAATATAAATAGGTTTTTTATATTTAATAGGATTATCGATGTATGTATTCTATACTGAATAGAATTAATGTAAAAATTCGTAATTATATTTTCTCTTGAGATTATGAGTGTTTCCATTTGAATAATAATTGTTAAATCATCACTAAATTCAAGATAATTTTATGAGTTTCGCATGGATTGTAAAATTATCCAAATCTGATTTATAGATCTCGAGATAGAAACCAAATAGTAAGTATGAATATGTTTAATATTAATAAATAAATAAATAAAATTCAATTCTAATACAATTTTTTATATCCTTTTCAGATTATAACTACTTTTTAAAATTCAATTCCAATACAACCTTTTTAATTATATCCTTTTTAGATTATAATTTTTTTTAATATGATATAATATTGATCGTCTATTTTAAAAAATATTATATTCGACGGTTGAGATTTTGGCGGTACAGTGACCAAACCAAAATTATGGATAAGATCCTTTTTACCCTTATTATATACTAGTTTATAACCCGTGCAACGCACGGCTCTTTTTCAAATATTTATTATATTATTTTTTTATTATTTATCTGTTATTAGTTTAAATATATATATATATATATATATATATATATATATATATATATATATATATATATATATATATATATACTCTCGGGGTCCATAGGGGAGCCCGAAAAAATGAGGCATTCTGTTGAGTTATGCATGGATATGGATGATGATAACAAATACCACAAGACAGAAAATGAATCAAGGAATCGAAGCTGATGAACAAATCAGGAAGCCAACTAAAATGCAGATCAACTATAGCAATATCTTAAGGATGAAACTCTGCATAAAGTTAGGATTTATTTCAGTAACAAGCCTGGAGATGCTAAAGTCAGATATCTGTAATCAAAAGAGAGTTTGCTAAAACCATGCAAGTAAGTTCGAGAAATCAAGGAAAGAAGAGTTAGAGAAGTCATTCGAGAACTCTACTCAAAGGGTTTTATTCGAGAAGTCCTAGTTCGAGAAGTTAGACTGATCTATTCGAGAAGTCCGTAAAAAGATCTATTCAAGAAGTCTGTAAAAAAAACTATTCGAGAAGTCTGTGAGATGAACTATTTGAGAAGTGCCAATTCGAGAACTCAGACTGTTCTATTTGAGAAGTCTACATCAAGCACTAATCGAGAAGTCATCTCAGAAGGATATTCGATAAATCATCATTCGAGAACTCAAGATTTATCTGTTCGAGAACTCAACCTGTTTCACAATAATATCAGAGATCTCTAATGGAACATATCGAATGAAGATTAAACCCAGAATTACTTTACAACCCGTGACGATTAGGCAGTGATCAATTACACAGAGGATGTAACGAGTAGGGAGTCAAATTGTAGATATTCGAAGGCTCAAACTCTTCCAAGTGAAAGGTGAAATCAGTCATTGTTTTCTCAACTTCAAGGGCAACAATAAGAGTGTAAGCAACCTCCAACATGATTACACACCTACTGAAAGATTCAAAGGATATTTCGACAAATGCATAAAGATTAGCCGTTATGTCTTGGAAGTTCTAGCACAGCTCAATAAGCAGAAAGGCTTATTGACTTTCAAAAGGATTAACACTTTTGCTAAAGCTACTTTCAGAGACAAAGATCCAAAAGCAAAATGATCTTGCTAATTTGCATCACCTCAAGAACTTAGTCACTTTTGAAGAAAGAAACATACACTGTCTCAAAGCCTACTGGGATTGTCCAAATCAAGAAGAGAAGACTTTCAAGATAATTCCAGAAATGGAAATCACTTTGAGTATGCGTGTGTGACAAGTTATATCAAAATGTGTCATTACATGTAACTTACTTGTCTTCATATAGTTTTAAATAAGCTGTATGAGCAGCATAGTTTAGTAGAGAAGAAAACACTGATCACAAGGCTGATAGCTTTAGGTTTTCTTGTAAACACTAAACCGTGTAACCGCAGCTGTGTATTATTACGCAGAGAATTATCTTCAATACAACCATCAGGTGGATCAAGCTAATAAGCCAACCCACCTGAGATTTTTTATATCGTGTGTTGTATATGCTTTAGATATTCTACTTATCTTGTTTTGTTTATGTTCTTATAACAATCTATCAAGACCACATCAATTCGAAAGAATTTTGTTGAGATTGTATTCAACCCCCCCCCCCTCTACAATCTCGTGGTGTACAACTGGGAAATATCAATTGGTATCAAAGCGAGCTTCTAACATACAAGAAGTCTAAAGATCACCACCATGGGAAAGAAGGATACAGGCGTGAAAATACCAATCCTCGACAAAGACAATTACTTTCACTGGAAAGTAAAGATGCATTTACATCTCTTATCCATCGATGAAGGTTATGTCAACTGCATAGAAAAAGGTCCTCATATTCCTATGAAGGCTAATACTGCAGTTGGAGAAGCAGCTGGAACTGGAGTTGCTGGAAGACCTATTCCCAAACTACCAGCAGAATTCACAGACGGGGACAGAGAGGAAGTCCAGAAAGACAAGAAAACCATGAACATTTTGTTCAATGGTATTGATCAAGACATGTTTGATAATGTCATCAACTGCACTACTGCTAAGCAAGTGTGGGACACCATTCGAACACTCTGTGAAGGGACTGAGCAAGTCAGAGAGAATAAGAAACAACTCCTCATACAACAATATGAACATTTTCACTTTAATTCAAGTGAAAACCTAACTGATATATTTAGCAGGTTTAAAAAACTGTTAAATGGGTTAAAATTGTATGGAAGAGTGTATGAAACCAAAGACTCCAACCTAAAATTTTTAAGGTCTTTACCTAAAGAATGGAAGCCAGTAACAGTCTCATTAAGAAACTCTCAAGACTACAAAGACTATACGCTTGAGAGACTGTATGGAATTCTAAAGACCTATGAGCTCGAGTTGCAACAAGATGAAGAAGTTGAGAAGAGCCATAAGAAGGGTGAAAATGTAGCTTTGGTGGCCAATATTCCAACCAACCAAGATGGAGAGAAGATGAAGAATGTGGAAGCCACACCAAGTCAAAGAACTTGTGAAGGTGGAGCTGGAACTAGTAGAAGCAAGAGCAAAATGACAGAGGAACCTGATGCACTGAGTGGAGATGATTCAGAGGATCTAGATGAATATTTGGCATTTCTGTCAAAGAGATTCTCAAAGTTGAGATTCAAGAAGAATTCAGCAGGAGCCGGGCAATTCAAGAAAAACTATCAACCTAACAAGGGCATGGTTGACATGTCAAAGATCAAATGCTATAGCTATGGAATTGCTGGCCACTTTGCCAATGAATACAGAAAATTCAAAGCAGAGAATGAAAAGAAGCAGTATGAATCTACTGACTACAAGAAGAAATACTTTGATCTTCTTAAGCAAAAGGAGAAAGCATTCGTATCAAAAGATGATGATTGGGCAGCTGAATGAAGCTCAGAAGAAGAGGAAGAATTCGTCAACCTTGCACTCATGGCAATTGGAAATGATGAGGAAGCTAGTTCATCAAGCAACCAGGTATACTCTACAAATTTAACTGAGCTTTCCAAAGATGAATGTGATAATGTTGTCAATGAAATGTCAAATGAATTGTACAACATGCATGTTACTATAAAATCACTTAACAAAGAAAATAGCAAGATTAAGGAGCTGAATGCTAAGATAGGTGACAGAAATACTTTGTTAGAGACTCAGTTAATTGATTTTGAAACAATGAAGAGAGATTACCAGGATATGAAAGATAGATTGCTTGAGGCTTTAGATAGAGAAGATTGTTTAAAGGAACAGTTGAAAAAGGAAGAGGATTTAATTGCTAAGTGGAAATGATCAAAAGCTAAAACTGAAGAAATTGGCAGTAAGCAAGGAATTGATTCTTTCTGCAAATTAGCAGGAGCAAAGTTGGAAGTTGATGGGGAAGTTGCATCAGACAGTGACTCATTGGAGAGTAATTGTCCAAAGGAGTTGAAAACTGTTAGTAATGCAACCTTGATTAAATTGCATAAGAAATATGGTCCTGTCAACAAAAACTTTGTGTTGGGAGAATGTAGCAAAACCAAGTCAGTTGAACAAGAAAACACAGGCCACCTATCCACCAAGAAATTGAAGGATAAGTTAGAGAAAACTGAACCTAAGGCTAAGGTCAATAAGAAGAATAGGAATGGCAAGGTAGGAATTAACAAACACAACAACTACACACCTGATAAATATGCTCCCAGAAAGGGATGTGTGAACTGTGGTAGTGTTAATCATTTATCTGCCAACTGTAAATCTGTTAAAAATGCTTCTGTGCCTGATATGCCTAAGTCAGTACCTGTACCTGCCATGAATGTTATGCCATATATGTCTGTCCAGCCTGCTCATGCATTTAGTCATTATGCCAACATGCCATTCATGCATAAACCATATCATGATGCTTATAACATGTCACAATTGTCATGGATGATGAATAACATGTTAGCACAGACTATGCCAAATTGCACATCTAGTCAAAATGCATATGAGCAAGTAGAACAACCTATTTTTCAGAGACCTACACCAAGAGTTAAGATTGATTTAACTCAGTCTGAAACCATGGGTGGTAAGGGTTTGAAAAACAAGAAAAAGGCTAACAAGGCAGGACCCAAGGAAACTTGGGTACCAAAATCAACTTGATTTGATTTTGATGTGTACAGGGAGTCAGACAGAATCTTTGGTACCTGGATAGTGGATGTTCTAGGCATATGACTGGAGATTCTACCCTGCTCACTAAGTTTAAGGAGAGAGCTGGCCCTAGCATTACCTTTGGAGATAATAGCAAGGGATATACTAGAGGATATGGCTTGATTTCACAAGGAAATGTTGTCATTGAAGAAGTAGCACTGGTTGATAGACTCAAGCACAACCTCCTGAGTATCAGTCAACTGTGTGATAAGAATCAAAATGTGTGGTTCACATCTGAAGCCTGTGTTGTTTTCAAGAAAAACGACAACAAGGTAGTGATGACAGGAAATAGAAAAGGGAATGTGTACATTGCTGACTTCAACTCAACGAGTGCCAACTCTGCTACATGCATTTTCAGCAAGGCAAGCATGGATGAAGGATGGCTTTGGCACAAGAGACTGTCACACTTGAATTTTAAAGCCATGAATGAATTGGTCAAGAAGGATTTGGTCAGAGGCATTCCAAAATTGGATTTCTCCAAGGATGGACTTTGTGATGCTTGTCAGAAAGGAAAGTAAAGAAAGACCTCTTTCAAATCCAAGTCAATGTCCTCAATCGATCAACCCTTGCAGCTTCTGTACATGGATTTATTTGGACCAATCAATGTATTGTCGATAAGCAACAACAGATACTGTCTTGTAATTGTTGATGATCTCTCCAAGTTCACTTGGACCTTCTTCCTTCGTTCAAAAGATGAGACAGGGGAGGTCATTATTAAACATATCAAGACAATCAACAACAATCCATACTTCAAAGTGAGAAGGATTAGAAGCGACAATGGAACTGAGTTCAAGAACTCTGTGCTAAGAAAGTTCTATGAAGAAGAAGGAATCACTTAAGAATTCTCTGCACCAAGAACACCTCAACAAAATGGTGTGGTGGAAAGAAAGAACAGAACTCTCATTGAAGCAGCAAGGACTGTGCTTGAAGAATCAAAACTACCAACCTATTTCTGGGCTGAAGCTGTTAATACTGCATGCTATACCCAGAACATTTCTTTGATCAATCAAGCAAAAGGCATGACACCTTACCAATTGTTCAAAGGCAAGAAGCCAACAATTAACTTTCTACATGTATTTGGATGCAAATGCTTCGTATTGAAGAATTTTGGCGAGAGCCTTGGAAAATTTGATTCAAAGGCAGATGAAGCTATATTTGTTGGATACTCTGCTGGAAAATCTTACAGAATCTACAACCTAAGACTCAACATTGTTATGGAATCCATACATGTTGTCTTTGACGACAAGAAAATATCTGGTCTTGTAGATGAAGGTTTTCATGAGTCACTCTCATTCGAGAATGAGACAAGTAGTGAAGCTAGTGAAGATGATGATGAAGAAAGAATATCAATGGGTGTGGAGAACAGACATGGACCATCTGTAGAAGAGCAACACACTCCATCTATTGAAGATCATGCTGAAGCATCTGTTGAGAATCAAAGAGAATCATCAGTTGACAATTATGTTAGAACTCCACTCAATACGAGGTCCATACACTCAGGGGGAGTTTCTCACAGTCAACACTCAACAACAAATCAAAATGATCAACATCAAGAGATTGATGTAACTTCATCAAGGTCAAACTTGCCACCACAAAGAAAATGGACTAAGGATCACCCCTTTGAGCTGATAATTGGTGATTCCAATGCAAAAGTTCAGACTAGGAGAGCAACTCGAGAAGAATGTCTTTATAGTAGCTTTCTTTCTAAAGAAGAACCAAAGAAGGTTGAAGATGCACTTCTAGATCCAGACTGGGTGTTAGCTATGCAAGAGGAACTAAACCAGTTTGAAAGAAACAAAGTTTGGACACTTGTACCCAAGCCTAAGGGCAAGTCAGTGATCGACACTAAATGGGTATTCAAGAACAAGATGGACGAAAGTGGCATAGTCACAAGGAACAAGGCTAGACTAGTTGCCAAAGGCTACTGTCAAGAAGAAGGAATTGACTTTGAGGAAACCTTTGCACCTGTAGCAAGGTTAGAAGCAATCAGAATCTTCTTAGCCTATGCAGCTCATGCCAATTTCAAGGTCTATCAAATGGATGTCAAGAGTGCATTTCTAAATGGTATTCTGGAAGAGGAGGTGTATGTGAGTCAACCTCCTGGCTTTGAAGATCCAAACTTCCCAGAATATGTTTACTACTTGCTCAAAGCACTTTACGGTTTGAAGCAAGCACCTAGAGCCTGGTATGACACTCTTTCACAGTTCCTCATTGAGAATCACTTCACCAGAGGTACTGTAGATAAAACTCTCTTTTATAGGTCTGTCAATGGCTCTATGATACTTGTCCAAATTTATGTAGATGATATAATATTTGGGTCTACTGATGAGAAGCTTTGCAAAAGGTTTGCCAAACTTATGCAAAGTAAATATGAAATGAGTATGATGGGTGAATTAACTTATTTTCTTGGTTTACAAGTTAAACAAGTGAATGAGGGAATTTTTATAAGTCAAACAAAATATATTTTTGACCTTTTAAAGAGGTTTGACTTAGCAGATTGCTCTTCTGCAAAAACCCCCATGGCCACTATCGCTAAGCTTGAACTGAATACTAAAGAAAAGAAGGTGGAAAGTTCGAGCTATAGAGGCATGGTTGGATCACTCTTATATTTAACTGCTAGTAGACCTGATATTATGTTTGCTACATGTTTATGTGCTAGATTCCAAGTTGATCCTAGGGAATCTCATTTAATATCCATTAAAAGGATTTTCAGGTATCTCAAGGGGACACCAAACCTTGGCATTTGGTACCCCAGAGATTAAGGTTTTAACCTAATAGGTTATTCAGATGCAGACTATGCAGGCTGTAAGATGGACAAGAAGAGTACCACAGGCACCTGTCAATTTCTAGGAAACAAGCTGGTCTCTTGGTTCAGTAAGAAGCAGAATTCAGTTTCAACTTCAACAACAGAAGCTGAGTATATTGCAGCAGGAAGTTATTGCGCACAGATCCTATGGATGAGAAATCAACTTCTTGACTATGGATTTAAGGTTGAGAAAATTCCAATTTTCTGTGACAACACAAGTGCAATTGCAATTTCTGAGAATCCAGTGCAACACTCAAGAACCAAGCACATAGACATCAAATACCATTTCATCAGAGAGCATGTGATGGAAGGTACTGTGGAACTGCATTTTGTTCCAAGTGAGAAACAATTAGCAGATATTTTTACTAAAGCTTTGGATGAAGCAACTTTTTCAAGGTTGGTAAGTGAGCTTGGTATGTTGAATTTCTCATAATCTTTAGTATCTGTTCAAATTGTTGCAGCCAATGAATTTTATTCTCTGGATTTATTTATTTAATTTTGTTTTGTTTATTCTGGAGATATCGAACATCTAATTTTCTAGAGATGTCGAACTAGTCTTTTGATTAGAGATATCGACTAGTCATATGTTGAGAGATGTCGAATAAGTAAATGATCAGACAAATCGAATGGTCAATTACTTGAGATGTCGAATAGTGCAATTATATGTTGATATTATTTATTTGCTCTATTTTGTGACCAGAATTTTCAATTGTCTTGTGTGTGTTGTTCTCTGAGATTTTGTCTAGATTTGATTAGACATGAGTTGTCAGACTTAAATGATCTTAGAACAAATAGCACACATAATACTTTTACTTTTTATCTTTTCTAAATGGACCGTCAGGATTAGCATAGGACACCGTGTTTCTCTTTTTCATGCGTTAGTATGCATTAAACGAGTTGTGACCTTTGGTTAATCTTACATCCTTTAATTGCTGTGTATTAAGTCGCGTCCGTAGGACTTCAGGGCTTATAAATATGAAAGGGTAGACGCCATTTAGATTCACTCTTAACAAAAACAAAACCCTTTCTCTCCTTCTTCAAACCCTCTCATCAAAGATGACTATGAGCATTCTCAGAGTTTCGGTAGAAGAGTTTGAGGCCATGCCCTTCTACGAGAAGGTTATGGCTCTCCAGGAGAAGATCGATGAGCTCCTCGCTGAAGAAGAGCGGAACCTTGCTTCCATGCGAGTGGCACTGGAGGTTCTCCGCGCTCGCAACCGGGAGGACGCTGTTGAAGACCCTGCAGGCCCAGCCAAGGCTGCTTAGCTGGCTTAGGTGAGGGGGGTTTAGTTTTTAAGTTTTTGTTATTTTGTTCTGTTTATTTTAATGGTCTTTTTGTAATTTTTTTTTAATGAAATGGAGTTTCCAATCTTTGTCTTACTATCTCTATGGTTTTAATCTGCTTACATGTCTCTTTAGATCGCCTTCTGATTAGATCATGTCTCGTCTCCCATAGAATGTTTAGAATAGACCAAGTTGGACTGTGCACAAATCACTTAAGTTATTTTAATAATCTAATCTCTGCGAATTAGTTTTCTTAACTCGACTTAGCGCCTTCCTGATCTATTTTGCGATTTGGCACACTTTTCATTATAAGTTATCTTTACTCTTATCAGGCTGTTTTATTCAGTGAATCAGACTGCATAGATATGATAACTTAGATACTGTTTATGATGTTTTGATCATCTAACCCTAGCAGTGAGCTTTGATAAGCTACACAGTTGCATAGTTCTGTGTCAAGATTGCAGTAGTTTTCATGACTCAAACTGACAACAGAGGCTAATGATGATGGAGTAATGGTGTACATACAGCAAACTTGGTGACTGCAATAACCAGGTTCTATAAGCTTGTCATATGTCCTGTAACACTTAATCAGAATTAGAACTTAAGAAGAGATAATTGGTTTGTACTCTGTTACACAACAAGTCTTATTAGTTAACTCTAAAACTCATAAACAAGTACTTCTGTTGATTGAACTCATATTTCAAATTGACTAACTATGGCACTAGGATCAAGTACAAACACTTTTGCAGATATTTCAATGATCATTCATAACTGTCTCTGCAAGTGGGCTCTTGTCCTAAGTACAGCATCAAGCAAATGTCAACTTGTTCACTCAAGACAATGAGTGTTTTGCACCTTACTTAAGAGATTAGTTCTTCATCTGGAGAAGACTCTTACAGTAGTTCACCTAGCACAGGTACTGAGTTCATTCTCTTTTAACTCAACAGCTCTTGTCCTAAATTTTTGCCTTATTTTGCTGAACTGAGAATTGCTGGCATGTCCCCCAGATTCTCTACCCAATCAGCACACCATACTTTCATAATTTACATCTCTGAAACCCCCTCTACAGTTTCTCAACAAGCTGTAGTTGACAATTCTTGCAAATCTTAACTTGAGGGGAGTGTCCAGGAGGAAAGTGAGGGTGAGGGAAGTGGTGAACATCAAGAAACCATAAGAATAAGGTAGGTGAGGGTGTGTAAAACCAGCCTAGCCATCCTATGTCTTCCCAAAAAGGCATGGTGATTAATAAGGACATCCATATTTCTGGTTTGAGTCTCTCAACAGACTTTAACTATTGAATCCAGTTCCCAACCAGGAACACAATCAGTGAGGGTAAGGGACACAATTGTGAAACCTATGACACTTGTCATCTAGCAAGGAGTTAGTACAAGATGCACAGACATAGGGGGAGCACACGCAAGTTACTCTTAACTGTTTCTCAAATTCAGGTTGATGAATTCTCTATAAATGAGAGGATTCAGCCCCACTCATGGATACCTAATTTGATACCTGAAGCACTTTAATACAACTCCAAACACTCTTGATTCTTCATTCCTATTAATGAAGAAGCCAACACTCATTCCTCAGGTCACTCTGCTTTCTCTAAAAGCAATTAACTGAACCTTCATCTCTGTTTGAATCATCAATGCTAACATTCAATTCTCTTCAATCTATGGGGAACCTCATGGTTTCTCTTTAGGACTGAGGGAAGGAAGTGAAAAACAAGAGAGACCTGGTTGCTCCAGGGCAAAAGGTGAGATGTGTGTAAAGAGTGGTCTCCTATTTCTTCCAGGAGAGCAAAAGGAGAGACTGAGTACCCCTTTAGTAAGGGACGGTGAGCTGTGAGAAGTGAACCAGGATGAGATCCTGATGCAAAATTAGAGAGATTAGAGTGAGCAGCTTCTTCTTTCTTTTATCTGATTTTACTGAGGTACTACATCACCTTATCCTTCTTTTTGCTGACAACAAAAAAGGGGGAGAAGTTATAGTTCAGTTCAGAATCTTCTTAACACCCAAAGGGAGAGAAATTTGCAAACTAAGAACTATATCTCAGAAGAACAACAACTAGTGGATACAGAACAACTCTCAGAAATGGATGCCATACATAGGGGGAGCAGTTCTTAGTCACTCAAGTGAAGTTGGTACAACTCAGATACTGTGTCAAGGAAGCTTGATCAAAATTTTCTGTCTCAATGAAAGAAGAATCTGAAGAGTGGTTTTTGTTATCATCAATCTCTGGATTTATGCCTCTTTATCTTGGAGTCATAAATAGGGGAGATTGTTGAGTTATGCATGGATATGGATGATGATAACAAATACCACAAGACAGAAAATGAATCAAGGAATCGAAGCTGATGAACAAATCAGGAAGCCAATTAAAATGCAGATCAACTATAGCAATATCTTAAGGATGAAACTCTGCATAAAGTTAGGATTTATTTCAGTAACAAGCCTGGAGATGCTAAAGTCAGATATCAGTAATCGAAAGAGAGTTTGCTAAAACCATGCAAGTAAGTTCGAGAAATCAAGGAAAGAAGAGTTCGAGAAGTCATTCGAGAACTCTACTCAAAGGGTTTTATTCGAGAAGTCCTAGTTCGAGAAGTAAGACTGATCTATTCGAGAAGTCCGTAAAAAGATCTATTCGAGAAGTCTGTAAAAATAACTATTCGAGAAGTCTGTGAGATGAACTATTTGAGAAGTGCCAATTCGAGAACTCAGACTGTTCTATTTGAGAAGTCTACATCAAGCACTAATCGAGAAGTCATCTCAGAAGGATATTCGATAAATCATCATTCGAGAACTCAAGATTTATCTGTTCGAGAACTCAACCTGTTTCACAATAATATCAGAGATCTCTAATGGAACATATCGAATGAAGATTAAACCCAGAATTACTTTGCAACCCGTGACGATTAGGCAGTGATCAATTACACAGAGGATGTAAAGAGTAGGGAGTCAAATTGTAGATATTCGAAGGCTCAAACTCTTCCAAGTGAAAGGTGAAATCAGTCACTGTTTACTCAACTTCAAGGGCAACAATAAGAGTGTAAGCAACCTCCAACATGATTACACACCTACTGAAAGATTCAAAGGATATTTCGACAAATGCATAAAGATTAGCCGTTATGTCTGGGAAGTTCTAGCACAGCTCAATAAGCAGAAAGGCTTATTGACTTTCAAAAGGATTAACACTTTTGCTAAAGCTACTTTCAGAGACAAAGATCCAAAAGCAAAATGATCTTGTACAGAAAGCATCACGTGGGCTTGTAAGCTAAGTCACCTCAAGAACTTAGTCACTTTTGAAGAAAGAAACATACACTGTCTCAAAGCCTACTGGGATTGTCCAAATCAAGAAGAGAAGACTTTCAAGATAATTCCAGAAATGGAAATCACTTTGAGTATGCGTGTGTGACAAGTTATATTAAAATGTGTCATTACATGTAACTTACTTGTCTTCATATAGTTTTAAATAAGCTGTATGAGCAGCATAGTTTAGTAGAGAAGAAAACACTGATCACAAGGCTGATAGCTTTAGGTTTTCTTGTAAACACTAAACCGTGTAACCGCAGCTGTGTATTATTACGCAGAGAATTATCTTCAATACAACCATCAGGTGGATCAAGCTGATAAGCCAACCCACCTGAGATTTTTTATATCGTGTGTTGTATATGCTTTAGATATTCTACTTATCTTGTTTTGTTTATGTTCTTATAACAATCTATCAAGACCACATCAATTCGAAAGAATTTTGTTAAGATTGTATTCAACCCCCCCTTCTACAATCTCGTGGTGTACAACTGGGAAATATCACATTCCTAATGCCTCGTGACGAGGGAAGGATATCCCAGCTTATCGCTCCAAGCACCAATACGCCAATAAGAAGTGGCATTCGTTCCTGCCGGAGGCCTTTTGAAGTAAATAGAAACTCGGCCTACTTCATGAAATTCCCTTGAGGCCTTTTGAAGTAAATAGAAACCCGACCGACTTCATGAAATTCCGTTATAAATAATGCCCCTAACCCTGCGCTGATGTCCCTTTTGAAGTAAATAGAAACCCGACCTACTTCATGAAATTCCGTTATAAATAATGCCCCTAACCCTGCGCTGATGTCCATTATAAATACCTCTCACCTTAAAATTATATACTATAAGAGTCGCTTCAGCTGAGACAATACTGCACTTCTGGGGGGTCGCATCCGGCTAGAAACCGAACTACCTACATATCATCTTATTCAGAAGAATCAGACCCTTGTACCTTGCCTATATATATATATATATATATAAGATTTTACACGTTCAATTTATTATGTGTTTTATCTTGAATTCTTAAAACTTGATTTGGATGATTTTACAATTTTCTCCAATTAAAACTACCAAGAAACAAAAGAGAGATGAAATTGACGATTTTTTATATTGAAAATTCTATTCTATTTAGGAAATCTACTTATATTTTATTTTGATTATCAAAATAACCTTCTTATTATTTGAAGATGGTTGTACTAACAACCAAATACACAACAAATTACAGTTTTAATAATAAGTGTAGGAGGAATTTTGTCCAAAACTTTGCAAGTTGGTAGTCTCGGTCCCCAATACGATAAAATAAATATGAACTATTAGATCTTAAAATAAATAAATAAATAACATTGGATCTAGCATAAAAAATATTTAATATTTTAACATGTAAATTAAATAGTATTTATATTGAAATGCGAAAAAGTGCTTGTCAATAATTTAAATCATACTAGCTTATAACCCGTGCAATGCACGGGTTTCTTGTTTTATATTATAAATTTTATTTAATATTATAATTAAGTTTTTATATAATAATTATTTTTAATAAATTTTTTAATATTAATTTGATATAATTTAATATACTCATGTTTACGGATTACACTAATGTTTCTTATTATAAACAACATATATGGTTTTTAATATATTTTATTAATAATTGAGAAAT
This sequence comes from Kitagawia praeruptora, assembly GCA_037693485.1. Classification (NCBI taxonomy): domain Eukaryota; kingdom Viridiplantae; phylum Streptophyta; class Magnoliopsida; order Apiales; family Apiaceae; genus Kitagawia; species Kitagawia praeruptora. The sequence continues at coordinate 94,661,960 of CM075350.1, forward strand.
ATGGTGTGATATTTTTGGGTATATATTAATAATTGTAAGATTTGTTGTAAATTAAAAAGGTAATGTGTTTTAATTGTAAAGGAAATATTAATGATTGAAAGATATGATATGATTGATCTCTTTAGGTGGTTATAAAAGGTAATATCTTCAACTAAAAGTAAATGTGAAAAAGTCAATCGACTAATTATCATTAATTATTTTATGTTATTATTTATTTTAGGTGTTATATTTTTCTTGAAAATCAAGGTGTGATATTTTCGGATTTGTTTTAAATTAAAAAGGTAATGTGTTTTAATTTGGAAAAAAATATCAATGATCGAAAGATAAGATACAATTGATGTTTTTAGGTGTTTATAAAAGTTAATATGTTCAAATAAATGTAATATGAAAAAGGCAATCGACTAATTACCATTAATTTTATTATGTTAATCGACTAATTATCATTAATTATAACGTGTTCTAATTCGAAAGAAAATATTAATGATGGAAAGATATAATACGATTTATGTTTTTAGGTGTTTATAAAAGGTAATATCTCGACTAATTACCATTAATTCATATTATGTTTTTATTTATTGTAGGTGTATTTATATTTTTTATAATTAAAAGGTAAATAAGTAAATTCATGAAGTACAAAAAAAATAGGTAACAAAACTTTCAATGTTTCAGCTTTTATATAATAGTATAGATAAACTACTTACCATTAATTATATTATGTTATTATTTATTTTAGGTGCAATATATTTTTCTTGAAAATTACGGTGTGATTTTTTCAGGTATATATTAATGATTGTAAGATTTGTTTAAATTAAAAAGGTAACGTGTTTTAATTCGAAAGAAAATATTAATGATCGAAAGATATGATAAGATTGATGTTTTTAGGTGTTTATAAAAGGTAATATGTTCAACTAAAAATAAATGTGAAAAAGGCAATCGACTAATTACCATTAATTTTATTATATTAATGTGAAAAAAGCAATCGACTAATTACCATTAATTTTATTATGTTAATAGACTAATTACCATTAATTATAACATGTTTTAATTGGAAAAGAAATATTAATGGTGGAAAGATATGATACGATTGCGGTTTCTAAAAGGTAATATCTCGACTAATTACCATTAATTGTATAATGTTATTATTTATTTTAGGTGTATTTATTTTTCTTTATAATATTGAAGGGTAAATAAGTAAATTCACGAAGTACCAAAAAACAGGTACCAAAAAACATGTACCAAAAAACAGGTACCAAAACTTTCAATGTTTCGGAATTTATATAGTAGTATAGATATGATTAGGTTTTCTATATTGAATAGAATTATTAATGTAGGTATTCTACACTAAATAGGATTCATGTAAAAATTCGTAATTATATTTTCTCTTGAGATTGTGAGTGTTTTTATTTGGATAATAATTGTAAAATCATTACTAAATTAAAGATAATTTTATGAGTTTCGCGTGGACTGTTAAATCATCCAAATCTGATTTCTATTTCTCGAGATAGAGCCTAAATAGTAAGTATGAACCTTTTTAAATTTTAATAAATAAATAAATAAATAAATAAAATTCAGATCTAATAAAATCTTTTATATCCTTTTCAGATTATAACTTTTTTTAAATTCAATTCTAATACAACCTTTTTAATTATATCTTTTTTAGATTATATTTTTTTTTATATGATATAATCTTGATCGTCTATTTTTAAAAATATTATGTTCAATGGTTGAGATCATTTTGGCGTACAATGACCAAATCAAAATTATGTATAAGATCCTCTTGCGCTTATTATATATAAGGATATACTCCCTCCGTCCCGTAAAGGAAGACATGGTCAAATTTGCACAAATTTTAAGAAAACTAAGTTTGACTTGTTAGGTGGCAATATTTGATTGGTTAGTTGTGAAAGTGGGTGTATAAAAAATGGGTTAGGTGAGAAAATAGTGGGTGTAATAGTGTTTATTGAATAAAAAGAGAGTATAAAATAGAGAAGTAGTGGGTGTAATAGTGAAAAGTAGTGTTAAAAAATAGTAAGTATAGTAGGTTCATTCTTTTTGGGACGTCCCAAAAAGGAATAAGGGTCTTATAAAATGGGACGGAGGGAGTAATAAGGATATAATTATGAGAAAAAGGACCCTGAGATATATGTGAGGGAACTTTTCCTAAGATAAATGTTAAATATACTTTAAATCTTGCTGGGCCCGCAGAATTTACTAAAATACCCACCCCATTTTTATATATAAAGATTAGCTATCTCAGGGAATTTACCTGATATATATGTCAGGCTCCCTACTCTCTATAATTATAAGAACATGAATTTATAAATAAGAAAAATAAATAAATGTAGTAGTTATTTGTAGTCATTATTTGTTTGCAAAAAAATGGAGGTGTCAGCGGAGGCTAATTTCTCAGCGACATTTTACAAACACCTTGAGTACAATCCACAATGGCGAAAGAGCCGACGGATAATCGGAATTTCTCTTCACATCTCAATGAGAATGATCGGAATACTTGGACTCCGCAGGAGGAAATGAATTATTTAATTGAGTTTGCAGCTCAGATTAAAAAAAACGGAATATCCAGCCCCCGAGAGGTTTTGTACATGATTCTGCTGGTCCTGCTTTTGATTATGATAATGAAGATAGGGGGTTTGAATATATTGAAGAAGCGCTCAAGGGAGCAGACATGAATCCCACGTGGAGGCAGAATATCTTCTCCCATTGCCCAGAAGATGATGATGAAGACCTGAGGCAACAAATTGAATATAATTTGAAATGGAAACACTACAAACCCAATAGAGCTCATAAGTATCGGGACCATGAAAGATATTGTATCTTAGAACGAAGGCACTACGACAAAGATATCAGTGCTACTGAGGGTTTTGAGGTTGGATACTATCCTTACCTGGGGAGGGACTATTGTAACTTGATTACTAGGTACTACTGCCCACCAGATGCCAACCTCTCTGATGACTCCATTACTCATTTGTATGGTCTCGCTACTCATGCCATTCAGTTTTATAATTCCAAAGAGCAAACATGCTGTTTTACCTGGGGAGGGACTGTTGGACTGTTTTATAATCTGAAGTGCTTATTCCGGAACTTTGAGCTGTCCGCCATGATCAACTAAGTAGTTTATATTCTCGGAGTAATAGTGTTGTTCATAATAGGGCTAGGATATCGAAAGCACTTGGGGACTTGTCAAGTTGCCAAGAAATGAAAGTCCCACTAAAACTTTGTCTCTGGTCACCGTGAAAGTAGCTACCAGTACTTGTAAGCACATCACTTGAATGGCCTGGTTTTGTATTGATAATATTGGCAGGAATGACAAACATTCTGACACATCATGTTCTTGTCAAGGAGCTCTTAGGGCTACTGAGAAACGTTGGAAGATCAGATCTCTAGTTTGCAAGAAGGTTATTTCTGCAATAGACTGTACTATTTTCAAGAAGACGGCTTTGCCCATTTCGAGAACTGGGAGTTTAGATGATGTCTCGCCTTAGATTCGAGAAGGAAACCTCAGATTATATTGACCACGTACCATAGAAAGATCAGATGAGGCAGCAGTAGCTTGAGGCATCTTTAGAAGTTTATGTGACACAATTGTTCATAGAAAACACAACTTTAGCATGGAACTTCATGTTGTTGTTTTGTCAGATCTTTTCTTCATTTATATAGGTGTACAACATAGCATAGGACAATACTTGATAATGATTTGCTGATGTTCAAAGAAACTTTGCAGTGGAGCTTTGTCCTCGGCGAAAATGCCTCTAGAATTTATATGGCCATTTTTCCTTTGCACAAAGCTGTTCTCGTCACTTAAAGCACTTGAAACAATTTTTAGAAAAGCATGGAATATGTCATGTAGTCATTAATAAATTAACCAGCTGAGCATGTTGGAGAAGTTTACAGTAGTCAAATTGCTTTAAGGACCCTTTGGAGATTCATCGCTCGTTTTTGCTTAATTCTGGCAAGTAGACCTCGTGAGGCCATGGATTTCATCTCATTTTTGTCATATGAGAAGGAGTAATCGGCCTTGAGATATTCATATGAGATCGTCCTGTAGGCCTTTATTCTGCTCATTTTTACGAGATGGATGGTTTATCGAGAAGAAGGATTCAATATTTCTCTTGCACTCTTTAGCGAGATCATTTTTGTGGGGTGTTTACATTGCCTCTTCCAAGGTGTTTGTGTTTTTAAACACAACTGTCAAAGAGCATTAGCAATGTTGCTGTGGATAAATGTTTTGTCCGAGTCAGGATTGACTTTGAATTTATATTTGGCGTATTCCCGAGCTCGAACTCGTGAAGTGTCGAGGTTGATTTGAAAGAGCTTTGGAGCTCGTTTGTTTCGATCTGCCAGGTCACTTCGTGTAGAAGTGGTTTTGGAGCTTGTATTTGGAAAGGTTTAGAGCTTGGACGTAACATTTAAAATGTCCCTTTTGTCCTCTGAATGTAAACATATGGATTTGAACAACAGAAAATGCGTTAACACGTCTCTGGAGATTAGTTTTCTTGGTAAATACTTGCTCATCGGCAATTTGTTTTTGTTTGGTGAATATTTGTCAAGCCTCAAGAGCTTTTGAGCTTATAATTGTCGAGCTTCGTAGCCATTTGAGCTCTCATTCATTGAGCTTTTTGAGTTCAAAACTTGTTGAGATTTTGAGCTCTTATACAAACTCTTTGGAGATTTGTGTGTTGCACTTACCAATTTTATAGTGGGAATTTTTTGTATCCATGGTACAATCCTTTTAAGCCGGAGTAGGAAGACGACATTAATCGTGAAGGTAATGTTGCTCGAAAGAGGGGTGTTTGGAGAGATGGCTGGTTCGATAACCACACACGATTTGGCGAATTGGCCTTGAAGTGACGACTTGGCCTTGAAATGGTGATATGGCCTTGAAATGGCGACATGGCCATGATATGGCGACTTGGCCTTAAAACCCTCGGCGATTTTTTATGTGGCGACTTGGCCTTGTGATACCTCGGAGAATTTTGCGACATAGATTTTAAAGGCGATGAAACTTATGTCGGGTTGGAGAATGAAACTTATGTCGAGAACGACGTCGAATAGGAGAATAGGACCAACAATTTTTAACGAGGTGCAACCTCGACCTCGTGTCAGCTGTACTACCTCGAGGTGTGTACCTATGGCAGGTATTTATGTTGAGGTGAGGATAATCCCAGTCGAGCTCACAGAAGGCACAACAATCCTTTGGAGTATCTATGTTTTCATCACACATGAAAGTTTGCTAGACTTTTGAGCTTAGCTGAAGTTTTCAAAATTGGAGAAAAGATTTCATACAGAGGCCCTCTGGAGATTCATAACTCGATTTCGTTGGGAAAACAAATTGTCAAAATGGATGTAATATTTTAAGCAATAAATAACATAGAAAGTAAAGTGTATATGCATATATCCATGGTAAACAAATGCGTACATATCAAATAACCACGAATTACTACATGTCCTAAAAACCAATTAATCACAGACAGATTATACAGGAGATCTATATTAACGCCATAGTTACATTTAACCAAATTAAAACAACTCAGGTTAGCAACTAACAACAACTTGCAACTTATCACTCCAATTAACATCTACTGATTTCAAAAAAATAGATCTGACACTTCTCTCATAAACAACACATAATAATCGTGTTACTAATATCAGCTAAGATCTTCAAAGTACAGTAAAGGATGTATGCAGTTGAGTACAAAATTCGGATACCTGGTGTACCGTTGTTTGGAGAGAATCATGGATCGGAGTTGATTAACATTGAAGGATGATTCAAATAAATTGAATTATATATGTAGCTTGAACCATAGAGCTTGAACGAATTGAATAGATGATGATGATGACTGTAACTCAGCGAGTTCAATCCCCGTGATACTGAGTTGCAAGTGGCAATAGAGTTGTTGCACATATAAGAAATAACATCACAAAATTAATTTGAAGCTCAATCAACAGTTAATCAGCAATTGAGATGCACAAAATTCTCTGGATCAATTATAGAAGACAAAGTGTCAAACGAGGCAACTCTGATTGAGGAAGAATTAAACGAGGCAACTCTGATTGAGGAAGAATTAAATTCTCTGATCTCCCTCTTCGAAGTCGTTTTCCCATTATTTTAAGATCCTCGCAACATCATAGTAGGTCGAGTCATAGACAAAGAAGAGCGGTAGGATCTGTGACGGAAGAAGGAATTGAACACAAGAATCAAATTGAACACTCCTTCTAGCGCCAAATGTTGGAATCGGAGTTATGTGTTTATCCAATCTAATCCAAGTGTTTTTTCTCATCCCTTTTCCTCCCCCCCTCTAAATGTGAGAATGGGGTCTATTAATAGGGTTTACAAATGGGCCTTCATGGGCCTCAAAAGAGATATTACAAGTGGACTATTCTATGGCCCAACACATGCTATTCGGTTGCCAAAGTAATCAAGGCAATGACAGCTGTTGCTGCTGGCACTTGGTACTACCTGACATTCCAAGCATCAATTGGTGACCAACTCTGCACATTTGAGGCCAAACTGTTTGAGAGTATCCGTTGCCCACAGCCAGACATTGAAGTGAGCTTTGTCAGGCTCAAGATGGAAGCAGGATCCTCAAGCTTCATACAGGAGCCTAATGCAGCAAGCTGGATACCGGAGCCTCAAGCATAGCAGCTTTTTTAACCCTTTTGAGAGTAAAATTATCCTATCTTATCTTCCAGCCTTTGCGATTGAGTTGTGTAATAGTGTTAATGACATTACATTAGTTTTGTAATAGTTCAATTATGCTACTACATGTCATAGTGTTTTAGTATACAATACAAGGTAATAACTGATTAACTTTTTGGTGATTTCAGGTCAGTGATGATACCTTATGGATTATGGAAGAGTTCAACTAATTTTGAATTGTGCCGATAAGCTTTGGTTTGATATTAAGTTGGTGGTTACTATTAGTTGTTAGTCGAGACTTCTGTGATAATGGGTGATTGACTCGTGTAATGTTTTTTCATATGCATATTTGATGTTACATTTGGCCGTTTACATGTCATGCCTCTGTGGTTTCTACTAGTTAACTAAATTTGTATTCAGTGCCTTGGATGCGTGATAATTTTGCTGTGATCCTTGGATTCTGCATCAGGGCTATGTGTAATATGGTACTTCCTCCACATGAGAAACAATATTAATGGATATTAGAATAAATATCGATACCGTCTAAATTAAAAGAGCGAAAGCACAACTAAAATATAACTGTCCAGGGACGGACCTGGGGGGTCCCTGGCCCCTCCTAGGTTGGGGGAAATTTTAAAATTTTTTTTTGAAAAATCTATGTATTCCTTATCATTTACTTGTCCCTGGCCCCCCTTAGATGGTTTATTTGTCTTCTTTTATATCCATTTTTGTATAATTTAATGAAAAAATCCATTTTTTGCATGATTTAGCCGGAAAAAAATCCGCACTTCGCGTGGTTCGAATTTTTAAAAAACTTTTGGACCCCCCTAAAATTATGCTCTAGGTCCGTCACTGTAACTGGCAGTTCGGTGAAGTGAACTACAGAGTTGCCCCCTTGCTTCAACATTTGACTTGCTTGCAATACAATGCCTAATCACTTCCTCATTCTGATCATACGAGTTGTTATAAATGGATAGTCCAGAGACCTGGTCTGATAGCTGTGTTACAATCCTTTTGGTCTGATATTTTTAAAGCCTTTATCCTTTTTTAGCCTTCCTGTAATTATATAATGACTCTTCAATTAGAGGCCTGATCTGATAGCTGTGTTGTTACCCTTTTGGTCTGATAATTTAGTGCTATCTGTTTTGTTTAAATGTTCTTCCTTGGAATCTCTTTGCATATTGTTTTCTCTAGTCTTGGTTTCATTTTTGTTTGAGTTATTGAGCTTTTTGATTTTTGTACTTTGCAGTTAAAGTACGGGTAGTATCAATCTCGAAATTAAGAATGGTCCTTGCAAATCCTCTCAGTTAGTATGAAGTATGTACAATGTAACACATTTACAGGCGAATGTTGCATGGTATATTTGCAAAATGGTTCTCAAATCACGAAGTTGTCGATTTCTAATTGGTGTATTTGTATGCATAGTGGTAGACTAATTTTTCCAGCTCTTTTCGACTTCTGTTTTTTTTTTTTGAAGAAAACGCACTTGCATTAAAACAAATCCAAACTGAGTACATGAGTAAGAAAACTTAGGTGGAGTGACATACCACTCCCCTCCGTCTGACATAGAATAGACAGCTCGTGCAACGGCATGAGCTACGCTATTCGCAGAACGATACACAAAATCAACTAGCACTGGACTGTCAATGATCCAAGATAAAGCTTCCTTAAGGGCAATGGCTTCTGCCTCCCGAGGATTCCAAGCTCCTGCAATTTTCTTTGTTTTGGCTCCTATAAAGTTAGCTCGATCATCTCTAATGATAGCACCGACACCAATACTACCATCAAGGAACACAGCAGCATCAATGTTTACTTTAAGCCATCCCTCTCTTGGTGGAGACCAGATTCTGCTACCTAGATGTCCTCTAATAAGCCGATTCTCATCCTTCGCCTGGGCCTCCTTCCAATCTCTGAGCAGATTTATAGCAGCGTTTCTAACGCCAAAAACCGAACCATTAGCACGGTCCCAGACCCATTTATTTCTTCTACTCCAAAGGCTCCAGCAGATCATAGCAATCTCGCAGCATTGATCCTTTGTACATGTCGAGAACACTCTTGTGAGCACTTGGCTAGGACTATCGTATATAGAGCACTGCACCAGATGAGATAGGCCTGAAGTGAGCCACACTGTTTTTGCAAACTCACATAAAAACATGACATGAATATCTGTCTCTGAGTCATAGTGACACCATGGGCACCGCATATCGATATCAATATGTTTAGATGCCAATGCGACATTTGTAGGCAAACATCCCTTACACATCCTCCAAGCCATATTAGACACCTTATTAGGAAGCTTTAACTCCCACAATTTTTTCCAAAGAACTGAAGAATCATCCCTACATTCTCCTTGAAACCATCTGTAGCAACTTTTAACGGTGAACTCTCCATTTTCATCCAGTAACCAGTACCACGAATCTCTGGTATCCATTATAGGAATTGGGATTCTCTTGATCAAATCAACATCCCTAGTACAAAACAAGTCATTTAGCAAATCAACATCCCAGGTTTTAGCATCAATAGTCATCAAGTTACTCACCCTAGCATTTCGTAACTGGTTATAATCATTAGTAGTAATGAAACCATTTGCAGGTTCTGGAAGCCAGGGAACCTTCCACACCATGGTATCTTCACCATTACCAATCTTTCTTCGCGCACCAGCCTTAACTGCTTCCAGTGTTTGAAAGATCCCACGCCACACGTAGCTAGGATTACTTCCCAGTTGAGCATCTAGAAAATTTTTTCGAGGATAGTATCTCGCTTTCATCACTGCAGTAACCAATGGGTTTGCTTCAGTCAGAAGCCTCCACCCTTGTTTCGTAAGCATGGCCATATTAAATTTCTTTAACTCTTTCAACCCTAAACCCCCAAAGTCTTTAGGCATACACATCCTTTTCCACGACATCCATTTAACTCCTTTACCACCTGTTCCTCCATCCCATAAGAACGCATTCATTTTCTTTTCTATTTCATCACAGATAGAATCTGGAATTAAAAACAAACTCATCCAAAAGTTTGGAGTAGTTTGTGCAGAAGATTTAAGCAAAGTTAATTTCCCTGCCCTGGATAATTCCTTGTTGCACCAAGATTGGACTTTATGCTGGATTTTGTCACTGAGAAAACTAAAAACGTCCTTTTTGCTCCTTCCAATACTCATAGGCATACCTAAATATTTTCCTGGCTTATTCACCTCTTTGACTCCCAGACAATCACATATCCTTAGTTTTTCTTCTAACCCTGTAATAGGACTAAACACAATCTCCGATTTATTGTAGTTTATCACTTGTCCTGACAACAGTTGGTAATTCTTCAAGATGTCTCGCATATTAGTAGCTTCCATTTGAGTAGCTTTAAAAAAGAAGTAACTGTCATCTGCAAAAAGCAAATGACTTATACTTGGAGCCCCCTAGCCACTTTACATCCATGAATTAATCCACTTTCCTCATACTTACGAATAATCCCAGACAAACCTTCTGCACAAAGGATATAAAGGTACGGGGAGATAGGATCTCCCTGTCTAACTCCTCTTTGAGGCTTCACATCTCCAAAAACTTTTCCATTCCTCAGAAAACTATACGAGACTGTCTTCACACATTTCATAACCCTTTGAATCCAAATGTAGGGGAATCCAAATTTTTGAAGAATAAATTCAATATAGTTCCATTCCAACCTATCATAAGCTTTAGCCACATCTATCTTCAAACCTGCCACTCCATCTCTTCCTTGTGATTTTCTGTGAATATAATGGTTAATTTCGAAAGCAATTAGCGCATTATCTGTGAGGAGTCGTCCTTCTATAAAAGCACTCTGATTACCGGATAGAATTGAATCTAAGCACGGCTTCAACATGTTAGCCATAACTTTTGAGAGGATGCGCATTAACACATTACACAAGGAGATAGGTCTTAGATCAGACACTTGTTTAGGGTGTTTAACTTTACGGATGAGGCACACAAGAGTTTTATTGACATTAGGAGGCAGCTCTCCATGCTCGAAAAACTTTTTACAGAACATAACAACATCCTTTTTGACAATATTCCAGTAAACTTGAAAGAAGCAAGGATTGAGACCATCAATACCTGGGGATTTCTCAGGATACATTGCAAAGACAGCATGTCTAATATCCTCTTCAGTCACAGTTTGCGTCAGGGCATTTCTTTGCTCATCAGTAATTCTTTGAAACATAACTCTATCAGACATACACTCCTCTGTCGACATAGCAGTGAAGATAGTTTCAAAGTAATCAATAATAGTGCTCTGAATTGCATCATCCGTTTCTTGCCATTCACCATTAGCATCCTTCAACTTCTTTATTTTATTATGCTCTTTCCGCATAGATGCAAACTTATGGAAAAATCGAGTGTTATTATCTCCATCTCTAAGCCAATATTGCTTGGCCCTTTGACGCCAAAACACTTCCTGCTTTTCCAATAATCTTAAATAATTCCACCTTGCTTCCTGGTACAAGCGAACTCCAGTAACATCTCGTCTAGACCTCAATCTCTGCATATCTTTTCGATAATTAGACATTCTGGACTTTAAATCTTTTATCAAACCTCCACCCCACTCCTCCAGACTAGCACAACAAAGAGCCATTTTATCCATAATGTCTCTATTATCCTCCCCTTCCCAACAATTCTGAATAATATTTCTGCATTCATTATCTTTTATCCACATATTTTCAAAACGGAACCGTTTACTAGTAGGCATATAGACTTGTCTATTTAGCTGTAAGCATAGAGGAAGATGGTCCGAAGTAGACACTTCATGGACTATGATTTCTGCATCTGGGAATAGATTTCTCCATTCTGTCGTTGCAAGACATATATCCAATCTTTCTGAGATCCATCGATCAGTACCTCTACATCTTTCCCACGTAAACTTATCTCCCGTGAAACCCAAATCACATAAACCACACTCCATTATCGTGTCAGAAAAGCCGTTCAACAAAGCACGAGGATGAGCATTACCTCCTTTCTTTTCGTCCTCTGTCATAAGATCATTAAAATCACCTATTATGCACCAGGGTAAAACAGAGTCTGAAGCCAGGCGCCTTAACATTCTCCAAGCTTCACTTCTTTTACTTCTCTCTGGAAAACCATAATAGCCAGTAAATCTCCATCTGCCAATCTGATCATGCATTACTTCAAAATCAATGTAATTTGGACAGCTATTAACAACTGTAACTCCCCCCTCATTTTTCCACAGTAAAGCAATACCTCCACTATGGCCATTAACGTCAATAGAAAAACAACCCACAAAACCCAACTGTTTTTTAATGTTTTCAACTCTTTTTTTTTAACTAAAGTTTCACTTAGAAATATAAAACTTGGCTTATAACGATTATTTAACTCCTTTAGGAGTCTAACTGTTCGTGGACTAGCCAACCCACGACAGTTCCAAGCAATGAGACTCATAATTCTTGGCGGGCCTGGGTTACAGGACCCGCCACTTGCAAGTTTTTTGGCACCTCAATTTGGTTTTTGTTGACACAGCTAATTTCCTCCTGATTTCCCTCCACAATTTCTGTCAGTGTATGCTCCACTCGCTTTCTTTTTGAATCAGTCACTACTTGGTCACTTTCCATAATATCCTCCCCGACATCTTCATTTGTTTGACTGTGACTACATGTTTTTTTAATACTATCTTCCCGCTCTTTTACTTCAATGCTACCAGATTCCCCGTGATTAGTTCTAATCACCCCATCCACATCCATGAAACCTTGATATTCCTTACTACCACCAGGCACTGTTGTCGACGACGTACCCTGATCATTCATTTTTGTCCATGGTTTGTTGACATCATTTGCATTACGAAGCCACCTAGCTCCAGTATTGAATTTGGCAGCATTCTTTGTTGGTGCTCGCAACCACACACCATACGTCCTATCCACAATCTTATCTGGATTCTTGTAAACAACACTACAATCCCGTTCAGAGTGTCCCAGAATCCCACAAACGAAACAAAATGTCCCCAGACGTTCATATTTGAAGTTTATCCAACTCCAATTATCACCTTCCTTCTTTATTTTCATTTTCCTTCTCAATGGTTTGTCTATATTGATTAAGACTCTAATACGTATAAATGGTTTCCAGACACCATCAAGTGTATTTGAATCCATCCTAACAAACTTTCCCATCGCAGCACCCACACTCTTCAATATGTTTTCTGACAGGAGCCCTCTTGGTATGTCATAAACTTGTACCCACATCTCGACATTTTGCAGCTTAATCGTACTTGGATCCTCACCATCTGCAAGCTGCTGCAACACCGATGTAGCCTGCTCAAAGGACCAAGGTCCTCCTTCAATAACCTTTTGGATATCCATCTTATGAAAGAACGTAAATGAGTATCTAAAACCTCCAATATCATGCACCTCCATCCCCTCTTTTGGCCTCCAAAGTGACGCCATTACATTTTGCATAGCATTAAAATTGACATTCTTTTCTGTAAGAAAACTACCAATCAACACATACGCTTGCTTTTGTGGCACTACTTGACCGCTTGTGACTACAATTCCTTCATCATCTTCATCGATGACCATCTTTGCATACACATCCTCCAAAGTATCATCTTGTCTAGCCATAATACTCAAAACTAAAAGATTTGATGTTGAGAGAAGAAACTAAATGATGATGAATTAACACAGAAAGGATAAATTTTTCTTAAACAAAATAGATACGCACGTTAATGATAACAAGGACCAAACGAATAAAGGACAAAAGAAGAAATAGAACTGTCAAAGATGACAGAGAGAAAAAACTGTCAAAATGACAGACTCTATAAGACTTGTTATATCACTTAGATGGGTCTCGACTTCTGTTTGATATATTTGTATGTTGAATTGGTAGACAAGCCTTGGGGATTAGAATATAACAATATAACATTGAAACACTTTCAACTAGGGTAAAAGGTCACTTTCCCTATTTACTATATTGAAGGACTTTAAACATAAGATAGCTACTGTATCTTTTAGCCAAAAAAAAAAAGAAGTGATAATAAATTATTTCGTCCTTCAACTTTATGCTGTTTTTGGTTTAGGTCCCTGAACTATGAAAAATAATATACGGATACTTAAACTTTTAAAATTTTTGATTGACATCTTTCCTTTCGCGAAATGAAGTGAAAATTTAACATGTTAATCTTCGAGTGATTATAAGAACATGGGTGGTGAAAATTTTTGATTTCGAATTCACTAACATATAGAAATCTGTACTTTAATTTCAAGAACACGAAAAAAAAACTTACTAAAATCTGCAGATTTGCATATGTTAGTGAACTCGAAATTGAAAACTTTCACCACCCATGTTCTTATAATCACTTGAAGATTAACATGTTAAATTTTCACTTAATTCCGCGAAAGGAAGGATGTCAATCAGAAATTTTAAAAGTTTAGGTATCCGTATATTATTTTTCATAGTTCAGGGACCTAAACCAAAAACAACATAAAGTTGAAGGACGAAATAATTTATTTTCCCAAAAAAGAAAGAAAAGATAGCAAGGATTCTATAAACATATTATGGGGACTCGTCGGAGTGTTTTAAGTGAAAGTATGACGCCTATAAAAGCGATATATATTTACATTAAAACTTAATGACCAAACCACAGCTAGAAAAGGCGATAATAGAAAATAAAACGAGAAATGCATTAGTAATTGCAAGTAGGTCTGTCAATGGATCAGGTTTGGATCGGATTAGCCTGAATTCATATCCAAATCCATTTAATTTTTTTGGATCGGATTGAATTAAGTGTCGTATTTTTTTAAGATCAATCCATATCCGCTCCATTAGGATTGCGGGTAATCGGATCGGATATCCAATCCAATTAAATTTTCTTTCAAAAAAATTTATATTGATATTAAAATCTAAAATGATAAAATAAACAATTTTAAGATGTAAAAGTACACATTAGCATCCAAATACAAGAAGAATAGAACATTGAAAATAAAAAATAAATATCTATTAATCCTGAAATGTACCAGACAAAATTAGAATGATCAAGAAATGAACTCTAAGCATAAAAATAATTTAAATTAAAATATGAATTCAATTTTAGATGCTATACAATGATGATATATTCAATATAAACGTAATACTCCCTCCGTCCCATATATAATGTCTTTGTTTTTTTCAAGTCTCTGTCACGCATTTCTACGCATATAAAAAACCTATTTATAAATATTATTTTCTCATTTTTTTGTTATGTATAAAAATAGGATGTTCAAACTTTGATACAAAATAAAAAACTCGAAAAATACATACTTACAACTATGTTTTTTATATGCGTGAAAATACGTGCCAGAAACTTGAAAAAAACTAGGACATTTTTTATGGGACGGAGGGAGTACATTTTTTAAATTATAGTATAGAATACATCTCATATGATTTGAAAATTATACATTATTTGTATAATAATAATTATATGAATATTAATATATGGGAAAAGAGTATCTAAAGCACACAGTAGAGAAGTTCTCTATTAGTGCGGCTTAAAATATGATAAATTAATTATTATTTGAACAATCCAACCATACGTATGCTACATTCACACATAAATATGTGAATGTACAAATTTTCGTATAATTTAATTATTTGGAATTATAAATTTATAGCAATAAGATTATGATAAATCTGTATCGTTGAATATATATAGAAAATAGTATTATTATAAAAGTGATGCTCCACTATTTCAAATATTCGACATAAACTTTTCATCCGTACAGTTGGATTATCAAAAATAATAATAAAATACATGATTTAAAGTGCACTAATAGAGAATTTCTCTATTGTGTGCTTTACAAACTCCAACCCCTTAATATATAATGAAATATATAAAATATATATTTATATAATTATTATTCGGATCGAATTCTTAATAGATCGAATCATGTAAAATCTGTATCAGTATTATATGGATCGTACTCTTATCGGATCGGATTTTTATCGGATCGAATTTATTTTATATAAATGCATATCCAGTTATAAGGTCTTGGATCGGATCGAAGCTCCGATCCATTAACAGGTCTAATTGCAAGGACGTACGAGAACAAGTCAATGGGCAATCAGAACCAAATAAAAAAGTGGCATAAATAGATCTGATAGTGCGAGTTCACCGGTTTGATATTTATGTTAGGAATTGTCTCGCGTTGTTTGTGGTATCAACATATTACTAGTTAATAAGCAGTCAGTTAATTTCATTAATATGAGATCTTTTTATTATGGAGTTATGATTTGTTGCTTGCGGTCCAACAAGTGGTGTCAATGCCCATGGTTCGAGAGATGGATCATGGGGATAACGGGTTACGATTGTTTAATGTGGGAGGTTTTTCGGTGACGATTGGAGATCTATTGGGTTCTCTATATCGAAAGTGTTTTTGAAAGATGTTCAGGTAGCGAGTTATGCGGATATGACAACGGTGCAAGATGTAAAGAGATTTGTGGTGAAATTTGTGGTTCTTATTTGCGGTGAAATTTGTGATTCTTGATTTGAGGAAAGGATTGTTAGGTAGTGTCAACCTAAATAACAGAGAAGATAGGAGAAAATTCTCTTATATCAATTTTCAAAGATATTTTCATAATAGACACATTCTGATCAATAAAATATAGGAAGTCCAATTTTGAATTCGTTTAACCTAAAACTTGGATATAAATTCTTGATTCGATTCATAATCAATACCTATTCATTTTTTAATTTCAACTTAGTATACAAATTCACTAATAAGCTACCAATAACAAGATATTTCTCCTATCTTTGGCCAGTTAACATCAAAATGACCACTTGCGTTAATATATAGACAAGCTAGATACATGTATGAATATTATACTTGTCTTAGAGCAACTCCAATGCAATACTATATGTGGTGCTATTGCTATAATATAGAATCAAATGTAAAAATACTCAACTCCAAAGGGGTGCTATAATTGAATGCAAAAATACATAAATGCATCTTTGGTTCTAAATTTAGAACCAAATGCATCCTTACCACATCATCAATCACTAAAAATGAAATAAAAGTAGTTCAAGAATCATTGCATTGTATAATTATTTAATGAAAGTTATACAAGTTAGGTAAAAGTTAAAAAAATTGGTCAAATTTGAAACTAGTTATAGCACCTAGCATTGGAGTGCACCATTTATTTAATCATCAAAAAACACTTTTTGGTGCTATATTATAGCAATAGCAATAGCTATTTAGCATTTAGCATTGGACTTACTCTTATCTTTGTCAAGAAAGAACCTTTATTTTAAGCAATCTTCTAGACAAATTTATTGGCCTGTTTGTTTACACTTATTTCAAGGAGTTATGGCTTATAAGCACATAATTGTTTATGTAAGATGTTTGCTAAAATAAGTTTTAGCTCAACTTATAACTTATAAACCCATAAGTTGAATGTTAAGAATCCTTAACTTTCAACTTATAACTTATAACTTATTCTCGATATACGCAATATATAATATCCTCCAAATCTTCAAAACCATATATCTCTCGATCCATTCATTAGATTATTGATATGTATATATCAAATTTCTCTATTCATCGAGATCTATCCATTGATATCCATTGTTATTATTAAAAAACAAATATTTTGACAATTATAAAAAAAAAAATTAACTTATAAGTTCTGATTTACCCAAACAGTCTACTGATTATAAGTTCTGATTTACCAAACACTCTACTGACTTAGAGGGTGTTTGGCTCCACCTCCTTAAAGGAGTTTGGAGCTTTAAGTAGTTTTTGGTATGTTTGGCTCGCAGGGCTTAAAATCGGCTTTAAGTTAAAAAACTGCTTTAAGTCATAAGTTCCATTTAGGTACTTTTGACTTATAACTTATGACTTATGAAATTTTTTAATTTTTTTTTTCACAAGTCTTGTAAAGTTTAAATATCATGAATTTAAAATTTTTTTAACTCAAATTTCACTTTAAGTCAAAATTATTAAATCTCCATTTACTTTAAGAAAAATTACCCAAACACTTTCATTCAACTTAAAGTAAACAACTTTACTTTCTCCTTTAAGTTAAAAATACCTCCATTAAGTCAAAAGTAACTTATTTTAAGCAATCCCAAACACCTTCTTATAATCTCTGCTCTACTTATCACTTATATGACATAAATGCTTATAAGTCATAAGCTACTCATTTTAAAATATCCCAAACATACACTATCTAATCATCTCGAGCTTTGCCGACTTGGCCAAACTTGTTTGTCTGCTTTGATATAGTAAAACTTTATCAACTACTATTCTGGAATGATAATCCATAAACTTTCTACCAAAATTGGTGGGCTGGCAGACATTTCTTCCAACCATTATAGGCTTTATCATCTCTTAATTATTTTGGAGCATGTATCTTTCAATAATCATAATCATCATCTTCTATATATAATAGGAGAACAAGGGGTTTTTTGAGCCAATAAACCCCCTGTGAATTTACAATTTTACCCTTGTATTTTACAAAATTACATTAATTGCCACTCCCTTATTTTGAAGATAAAAATTAAGTTATTTTTGTGTTTGTGGGGAATTGAACCCACAAGCTCCTCTATACCTAGCGTGGGTAATACAATAGTGTAACGATTAAATTTGCAAATTTAGAAGAGAAAATCAATTAAGAGTTTTATTTAGTGTGGGCGAGTTGTCGTCGGCACCAATGGGTCAATCTCACATTAAAAGTTTAATTAACATTGTCAAACACTTGGTCCCTTCCCTAGCAAATATAAGATCAACTAAATTCCCACGAGTTCAGCCCAGATTTAGCATGGGAACCAACTCCCCCTAGGTCCACTAGAATTCACCAAAATTCTTTGTAACGTGAAGTTGATAGTCTAAAATACCTTGTAGTAGTGAGTTGGGTTAAAATTTCTTCATCTATTTGAGATGCACACACTAGCAGCCTCTAGACGGTACTTTGCATCAGTTAAACTTCCACAAACCATTTTTTACCATCATCCCATACTTTAACCTGCAAACGAGAAGCTACATTATCCGAGTAAATCAATGAAGTTGTAGCGATTCGGAACATTAAAAACAAAACCGAGCACACATGCTAATGTGCACATTTAAGAAAATTAAAGCCCTCAGTGAAACCTTGAGAAGAATGTAAAAGAAGCTCCCATATCATCCATTTAATTTTCTGTCAATAACGCAGTTATGCTAAAACCATCAAAGTATACTTCCATGTCCAAGATAGTCTGTTGGAATTGTATAGCCAGCATGAGAGAACCAATTTTGACAGAATAAACAAATTAAGCATCACAGTTGAAAATTACAGAAAATACCCCAGGTAATACATAAAAATTGAATTCGGTTAATATGATAATATATTTAAGTTGTCAGTTTTGAATAGCTGAAGATTTTGATGACTTGCATTGACAATTAAATACAGTATCCCGTCAACATTCAATAGGGATTTCGGAAATCACTTGTTACTGGTAATAAGCCGAGCCAAGGACGAAATAAATGAACAGGGATTGAAATGGTGGTCCTGAAGTTATCTGAGAACAACTGCTGCATTCCTTAGTGCCAGATAACTCTGGACATACTCATTTGGAAGCGACCTGATTTGCCTGAACACTTCAGTATTAGCATACCGAAGTTTTGTCCTAGGATCATGGTACGGTGCCTGAAAGAAAGTAAATTAAAATATTTATTATGTACCTACGCATGGAATTTCATAAACAGATCTTAAAGGACAAATGTTGACATAGAACCATGGATCTTGCATATTATTTTACTAATTTGTACACCGTGGAACTTAAATCAGGTAAAGCTAGCTAAAATAATTAATCACCGCTCAAATTGACCTGTTCCGATAAACACGTCTTTATAAGTATAGTCAGATAAATTATACAAATTTTATAATGCTATAGAATATTCACAACCTACAGGACTTTAACTCTTGAACAACTCTAGCTTTTAAACCCCTTATATAGGTCGAACTAAGTCCTACCAAGTTGCATCAATTCTGACTCAATGTATATCCAAAACTTGGTCAGATCCATTCGAATTTAACAATATCCTTTCTTACCTAAGATAACTAGCTTAGCTAGTCAAAATTGTCGCAGCATTTAGCTGATTTGAGTCGACACTCGACAGCAAACCAACAACTAGGCACCTGATTAGTCGTCCACTAGTAAACAGCTTGGCCATGAATGTTATAAGACTACCCATGTATAAGCCCTGCCCAATATGTCATGCCAAAACCATGAAATATCATGAAGCTAACTTATTTCATGTATGAACCATGAAAATGCTATTAATTTGAAATGAATAGCCCAATATGTCATGCCAAAACCATGAAATATCATGAAGCTAACTTATTTCATGTATGAACCATGAAAATGCTATTAATTTGAAATGAAAAACCCAATTTGAAATTAAACAGATATTATTAGGCCATGAAATAGTAAAATAAAAACTAAGCCCACCAAAAATAACAGATTAAATAAAGAGTACTCTATACGTATGTAGTAATTAAATAATATGAAAAAAGCATCAATTATAACATGTACTGTAAGACAGACACGCAGCTACTAAAACTATCATTTCCACTCGGCAATGTAAGGCAATCATAGGAGAAACTATTAATTACGAACAAAAGAAGCAACCCCAAATAATGCCAGAATGATCCAACAGATTAGGCTCTCCGTTGACTAGCAAGAGATGAATTAGTCTTACCTGTGCAATGCTACAATCATTTGCTTGACCGACTAACACCATCAATTTAGTATACTCGGTCAATCGAGCTATAGTTTCTGACTGGTTGACAAGTAGTTGACGAGCAAACATCTATGATTGTAACTATACATAGTCACTTCACTTCTTATTCATTTTACAATAGTAAATTTGATGTACAAATTTGGATACAATAAATATAGCAATACAACTGATAATATTTAATTACAGTTATAATGGATATGAATGTTACTATGGGCTGGGGTAGATTGATGAATATGAATACATGTACAAGTGTGTGTGCATGCCAAAAAAAAATTGTAGGGGTGAGGGGGTTCCAAATAAGATTTTTTCAAACCAGAAAAATTGTTAAATCTCACACATATGACATAACATATAAAATACGTTGCAGCCTAGCAACGTATGATTTTTAACCAAAAACAGTAGTGTGAAACATAGATTAATAAGAGAGAGCTTAAAAGAGAGGACATTGATGATATATTTTGGAAGCTTTAATTAACTCATTTAATGACAAGATATCACTATCAACTTCGCTTATGAAAGGTGTAGAAAGTTTGTGTGGGCTGTATACTGCATGGTGCGCATATAGCTATGACTATTGTCTTGGGAGGATTTAACATTGAGATAAGTGGAACTTTGGTATCAATACTTTAGTACTTTTATATATTAAAGGACAAACAAGCTTTTTTGGATTTAATGATCCAATCAAACATTTCAACATATATACAATTACCAAAATTATTCTAATAAAATATAACATTATTTTAAAAAAAACCTTACCTAATATTAATCCATTGACCTTAAACTATTCAACTCGTAGTACTAAATATTAATCATTCTTGGCATAAATATAATTATTGTGCTCTTATGGTTCAATGTAGCTCATAAAATCTACTATGACTGGATGACATCTTCGGCAAAGATAAAAATATATGTTTTCAATAATAGTGATAAACTCTAAGTATATATCTCAAAAGGACCTACAATAAATAACTATCCAATTAGTTTTATAAAATTAAAATAAATGACATATTGTGCCTTGGCACAGGTTGTATGCTAGTATATAAATATTGTATGTTATACTTAGCCAAGTCCATTATACACAGAACTTACAAAATGGTAAGAATCAGAATCTTGTTATTTCACACCGAAGGGGGAGGGGATTAGATTTTTCGGTCAAATGACAAATAGTCGTGATCTAGTAATATCTATTAAAAAATTATCAAGTGAAGTGCCATGGAGGAGGTCTGATGAAGGACAAGGGGAGGAAAGGGGTTAAAAACAAGGGAATAAACCTATCTGCGCAGTGATTCAGCAAGAAACACACAAAAATCCGCAGATTTCAATTCATAATAATCATCTCTAATCAGTAATGAAAGATTAGAAGATTTTATGGATAATTCATTACTTGATAGCCAAGTAATTTCCTAAGAAAAGTAAACCTTATAAATATCTACTACCATAATTAATTGAAGGAAACAAATACTTCTTTATTCTAATAGAATAGTCTAGAATCTTCCAAATAAATATACTTAATATAACTTAACTACCTAATCAATTACAATCACTTTTATATCAAAATAATTTTGTAAACTATATGCAAATTAGTTTAATTATTCCTTGTTCTGCATCATACTACTCACCTCTGAAAAAACTCGACCACGAGTTTTATAGTGAAGAAGAATCCATAATCCTCGAACGGGACTCCATACGTGTTGATTGTGGACTTTTGGAAGCCATTCAGATATGTCACTTACATGTTTGACTACCATTGTTGATGAAAAAGTCAATGTGTACAATTGGAAGGCCTCTTTGATATCCTCAAGGAGTAATAATGAATCATTAATATCCTCGTGAATGATCTTCACTTCATCCACATCATCAGCTTGTACCTCATGTGTTGGAATATCAATTTGATGACAAACAAGTTCTTTACCAATAAGGAATAATTAAATTAATTTGTATATATTTTAAAATAATATTCAGATATAAAAGTGACTGTAACTGATTAGGTAGTTAAGTTAAATTAAGTACATTTATTAGGAAGATTCTAGACTATTTTATTAGAATAAAGAAGGATTTGTTTCCTTTAATTAATTATGGTAGTAGATATTTATAAGGGTTTACTTTTCTTAGGAAATTACTTGGCTACCAATTAATGAATTATCTATAAAACTCTTGTAATCTTTCATTATTGATTAGATATAAGTATTATGAATTGAACTCTACGGATTTTTGTGTGTTTCTTGCCGAATCTCTGGGTAGATAGGTTTGTCCCCTTGTTTTAACCCCTTCCCTACCCTTGTCCTACATCAAGTGGTATCAGAGTTGTATGCATCCGATAATGGAAGTGAAATAAATAAGACTCGAAGATGTGTCTCGGCACAAGATATCTCAAAACCGATTTCTTCAGGGGTTTTCATCATTGTTTATTGCAAGAAAATCAGAAAAAATGGGAGATTTGATGAATTTTCAGACTTGTATATATCTAACACAGATATGTATAACAAGAATTTAAGTTTTTAGGTAAATAAGTGGTTGTTAGGGACTGGCTAGGGACAGTTGGTGGCTGGATACGGCTGTTGGTGGCAAGAAACAACTGCCGGTGGCGGTTTATGGCGGCTGATGGCTGGCTGGTGGTTGGAATATGGTGTTTGGTTGGAGGAACGGTGACTCTAATACCACTTGATGTACGAAAAAAGTAGGGAAAGGGTTAATACAAGGTGATAAACCTGTCTCCGCAGAGATTCGGGAAGAAACACACACGCAGATTTCAATTCATAATAATCATCTTTAATAAATAATGAAAGATTACAAGAGTTTTATGGATAATTCATTACTTGGTAGCCAAGTAATTTCCTAAGAAAAGTAAACCCTATAAATATCTACTACCATAATTAATTGAAGGAAACAAATCCTTCTTTATTCTAATAGAATAGTGTAGAATCTTCCTAATAAATACACTTAATATAACTTGACTAATTTAATTATTCCTTGTTCCGCATCAATGTCCAATATAAATTCGTGATTGCACTTATGACTTGCGATCCATATGAATGCTTCTCTTTGTGGTTGAACTTGTTGAATATACTAGGGGTAGTGATTTGGTTGGATCACCTTATGGCTAAAGAACTTTCTATCATGAATCCACAAAAAATCTATCTGTCTAATGCTTTTATTCCAGTATTAACTTTTTGTACCCTTGGCTTCTACTATGGATGAACAGATCTATCTTAGAATCACTACCGGAATTGGATTTATTGTTACTTGGATTGATATTTGCACATTTTCAAGTTTATCATTTGTATGATAATTGATACAGGTTTATCATCACATGTAAGCGTCAATGTGTTCCATCCTCACAGTGGTGTAAAATATGCTTAGCCATTACACGGTGGAAAACATAATTATGAAAAAGCACCATAAGTTCAGGGAAATTTACACTGAAAGTTGGTTAAAATGAAACCATGCAGCTTAAGTTGGACAATCGAAGAAAAACCCACTATAATACTCAATGTTACTGCACTTGGATTCCACATAAATAAAAGTGATGAAAAGAATTGAACTATTCCGAAGTCGAAAATTTTGGCTAATTACAAAAAAATAGTCCGAGTTTTTACTTAAAACAGAGAAAATAGACATCATTCTTAAAAAACGTACCTCATAACCAGTAATATCACAAATCTTTTTGTTTGGGTGCATGGAGGGTGGTGACCCAATATTAACATCTGCAGATAAATGAAGCAGACATGTTAAACTTCATCTAGCATGTTGAAAGTATCAACCAAGTATCGGAATACAAGATGAAAAAAAGTAGCATAACAATTTGAGAATCATAAATAACGTAATATGTGTGGCGCTTGTTAACTCTAGGATTGATGTAAAATGCTGATATATAATTTTTAATAAGTGCACCACCTAATCACGGGTTACTAACTACAAAAAACTAAATAAAAATTATAATGAAAAAAAAATTATATATGATTCTATCAGTTATTTCTCTAATCCTTCTGCCACTCTAGCTATGAGGATAAATAGAAATTGAGGATAGCTCACAATTAGGTTCTTCAGCAGGATAGTTTTGGTAATTCTCTGCTTGAATGATCTGCTTCAGATGCTTCCAGTGTCTACCTCTAGATTGACCTTTGGGAAACTTTTCATACATTTGAACCTTTTTAAAGCTTAAATGGACTGGCAGTACTAACTCTGCTTCAATCACTTCTTGTTCCATCTACAAGCAAAACTTATGTGAATCAATATATAATTCACTATCCAAACTCAGAGCAACCAACTAACTCTGACCATATAAATATATGTGTACACACATTACATTAATGTACAGCAAGTACTTCGAAATCGATATTGTAAAAAATCAGCACTAAAAAAAATTTAATTATAATCTACACTAATCCCTTTACCCCACAACACAAAAAGAACACAAAAGGGTTGAATACTTGAATGTATTTCATTTTAAGACTACTGGAAGGACATAATCAAAATATCCAAATAAAACTAGCAGAATCAAGTCCAGTGAAGGAGCTAAAGACCCTATGGGTTTCTAAAGAGAGGATGAATTTTACTTGCTATTGTAGTTTAGCTGTTGTAGTTTCTTGTAGCTAATAGGTTAGAAAAATTAATTAATGACGGATAAGAAAGTCAAAAATTGGTGTGCAAAAAACCTAATCTTATTCAAGTGGGACGCTCAGAAAATATCTCAACGTTTTTTTTAAAGGGGGAACAAATATAACACTATTTGTCTAATAAGATTAATACAATGAAAGAGAATCAATACAATAAACATAATATAATGAGTTGTTTACATTCACAACATAACCGCGCAAGAACTCTTGTGTTTCCAAATGTTTAAATCATGACCACGTTTTCAAAACGATTTGTTTTTTTTTTTTTTTCACTTCTCCATACTGCTAAAAGTACATTCAGCAGCATCTTAATCAATCAAAATAAATACATCATACATATAAGCAAAACATCACATGTACGGGTGATTAGTGCTAAATGTATAAATTATACATAATCACATCCTAAAATCCCAAGGGCTAAATAAACAGTAAGTGTTGAAGTTGAACACTACTCAATGATATAGTTTCGGACAATATTTCTCAGAGTAATTTTATCAAACAGTTAGAACCCAACTAATAATCCAAAACCTTGCTTTTAAAATCCGCAGTTGGAAAGAGCAAAAACAAATATAGGACATCATCAATATAGAAGGAAGTTGGAGATTTACCTGTGTCCTAAAAAAGCGAATGAGTTTGTGAGATCTTCTTGTCCAGGGCCAAACACCAAGCGTTCTGTTCTGTGTGTTGAATATGAGTTTATGTTTCACTGGATTTAATTAATATATTCCCCTCTATTTATGTGTTTTTCTTTTATTCGGTCCTTGGTTATTCGGTCCTTGGTTAATGTACGAGAAATTACGAACAATAAACAGCGCTTTCATAGCTCAGTTGGTTAGAGCACCCGTTTAGTAAGCGGGAGGTCTTGAGTTCAACTCTCAATGAAAGCATATAAATTTTGTTTTTATAAATCCTCCTTTTTAAAAAAAAAAACTAATTATAACCTCCTTTTTCATATTTGAGGAGAATACATGATTTTGATTTTGGCAGAAACATAACATGTATATGATTCGAGCATCTCCAACCATACATATCTCTTAGCTAAAATTGTATCGGAAATACAATAAATAAAAATTATGGAGAATGTGTAAAAATATTTCATCTCCAACGGGACATAACTGTTAGCAAAAATTTTAGATAGTCGCATCATATTGGTTATATTTGTCGAACCTCTAGAGACCTGTAGTAAAACTCCGCATCATCAATTACCATATTATAATAATATATTCTATTTTTAACAACTTGAAATAATGAAAACATACCATTTTTAAATTATAGCCAATCAATATAGCCAAAATAAAATACCTTACAGATTCAACAAATTTTACATAATCATTATTTAACCAATCATTTTAACTAATACCGTTGGAGATGCTCTTAGAACTTTCCTTCTACATAAATATTCCAGATCATTAAATGTGAAGGCAATTAGTATTAGAATGTATAAATGTTGCATACAATGATTAATAGCTGCTACACCTAATTCACTTCATCTAATACCTGAATTCGCAGCTATTACATGTTTTATAAATGTAAAATTACCATTATACAACATGTGTCAGCCCTAAAAATGGATGCAATACTTCATGGTGTTGGGAAGACAATTCCATAGTAAAGCTGCCCAGGTGTTGAGGTTCTACAACGATTTTCAACCACTGTGGCAAGTTAAACTTGCTGAGAAGATGAACAGAGAATCATACGGCAATGAATTTGCTTCCAAGCCGTTACATATGTTGAACAAATATTTTTCTCCCACCCTGTGATTGTCTTGTAATGTAGATGTAAGTTAGCTGTGACTGGATATAATATTGTGGCCAAATATTTGCAGTAACATTGAATTTACAGCCATAGCTGCTAGATGAATGGCTGCACTATCAGAAACTACTTCGAACTCTTCTTCTTCTTAACAATACTTATTTCTGAGGCTTTAAATGATCTATCAACAAGTCCAGATATAGGTACTTTCAGGTCAAAAGTCATCCTTTGGAGAACCAGTGACAATGAGTACACATCTGACATGGCTCTATGTGCTGAACCAACCAACGGAATTTTATAGTGTTCACGAAGGGCTTGCAGTGACGTTTTTGATGGACAGTTTTGTCCTGAAAAGAAGATTTTGTAAGTACGTTGATTATATAGACAAATAAGCAAACACAAAGGATGAGACATATAGAAAGAGACCTCCAGACTTCACTAATTCACGTGCTAGAGGAAGTGTGTCCATGAATAGCCAATTCTTTGGAATCTCAGTCGAGCAACGACTAAATTCCTTAATTAAGAAAGGGACATCAAAAGTTCGGGCATTGTGACCAATCCACAGTACCTGTCCACCAGGTTTTTGGCGGCTCTGTATATACTCCATTAATATAGGAATGAGTTCCTTCATCCTAAATAATGTTCATGACAATCAGAATACAACAGCAATAACACAAATATGCAACTTTTTAGCAGATAAGTCTGCATTTGTGAAAGCAAAACTCTCTTTGTTCAAAAATTAAAGACGCAATTCAGAAGACCACTTCCACTGATAACTATTTAACCTTCAAGAGATGCTGTTTTGCAGGATATTTCTCTTTACATTTCTTCATTTTTGAATTCCGAAAACAATTATGATAAAGCATAACACTCCAAAATACACATTTTACATTTGAACTTTATAAAGATACTTGGATAGGTAATAAACACTAATAATCATGGTTCTAAAAATCCCCGATTTAGCCGATTAATCCCCGATTAATCCTCTATAAGGTAACCAACCGATTCGATTTTTGAAATCTGATTAATCCTAGGAATGTATTTAAAATGATATGTTTAATCGTAAATTAGACTAATAAATTAAATATTATTATAATATTCGATTAATACTCCGATTAATCCTTACGATTAATCTCCGATTACCCGATTAATCTTAAATCGGTACCTCAACCGATTTATACCGATTACCGATTTTTACAACCTTGCTAATAATCAGTAAAGAGATAAACATAAACTTTCTAAGCTTCAGACATAGAGATTGATTGCTTTAGACTTGATGGATATGTAACGTGTATTGCTAAGTATCATGTTTAAATATATTTCTAGAACACGAAAAAGCACATGTTAGTGTGACTGCGTGAGAATAGTGAGAACAATTGTTTTGCACTTAAAAAAAATGGAACAATAAAATACAAAAAGCATAAAACATGTGCAGAACAATTGTTCTGCAATTTTTTTTAGTGCAAAACAATTGTTCTCACTGTTCTCACGATAAAAATGTTCTCTCTAGAATAATTGCCTATATATATATATCAATTCATATTTTTATGCTACTCGTTCACTGAGCTACTCATCCTTACATCACGTTGTGGATCAATCACCAGTCTCTTTTTTTCTTTTTTTTGGTATGGTCACTTAAAGAAGTTTGAATACTGACACACACTGACACATGCCTCCATAGAGACTCGAACCCTCAGCCTTTCCATCAGCAGTCTTATCAAACAAATGATAGACACTTTTCTTTTGCAAAATACTTTCAGAATCAGGATAGTCATCTCTCATTCAAATGCCTTTTTTCCTAGTCTCCTATTCTCCGGTCCACAATCCACACTCTTATACATGTCATTGTGACCAGTATCTGAATCCTAATATAGAGATCCTCTATCTATAGAAATCTACATGTTTCATACGAGCACTTGTCATTTTCTTTTGCCGACGTAATTCGATCCTGTGAGACGCACATGGAAATATGATACTCCTTCTGGAACTTAGATTGTATAGTATCTACCTTATTGACATATTGACTAATCTACTATTGACAAGGCTGAACTCTGACTGTAGTTTTTTTGTTATGTCCCTACCATAGTACCATGAGTTTTAATGTGCATCAAATCTGGGAACATCATGATATTATTATATTCATAAATGTGAATATGTATGTATGATTTCACCTTTAACAATAATGACCAAAATGTAATACAAATTAAATCAACAGACTGTTCAGCATAAATAAAGTAATCCAAACATGCCAAAGTTAATAATAGGGAAAAGGAGAAGAAGATTGTCAATAAGAAAAGAAGTTGCTTTAACTCATTAACCACTGAAGATTTATAATTTTATCAAGATCAAACAATAAGGATTAACTTGCAGGACATTTCTAATGAAATTATAACAATCAAAACATGGCCATAGATACCTTGGGACATCAGGCCTGCTAACCATATGTGTTGAGATGCCGTGAATATGCGAATTAGGCACATAGCATTCAGGATTTATAAGAGTTTGAAAAGTGCTATTTTCACCCCCCACAAGATCCTGAAGTGCAATCTCAATAATTCGTTCATTCTCCCTGCTAAAACCCGTGGTTTCAATGTCAAAAATGATAACAGTCATGAGTTTGGCCAAGTCTTTGTTCTCCGTAACCTTTTGTTGGGTGCCAAGGTCCTTTCTTTCAACTTTATTTATCTCTATTTTGTTTGTATGTAACTCACTACTTGATAGAGTCGTTCCATACTTTGTTTCATGTCCAACAACATCAGATTTTTTGCTCAATGCACTTTTTCTTTTTTGATCTGTCTTTGTGGTCACAGTCCTAACATATTTCCTAGTATGTCCTCCTTCTAGATCATTGTTGTTAGAACGAAGATGATTTAATCTAGAACCATTTCCTCCTGTGCTACCTAGCTTATGGAAGGTTTCCCACCAAGAACTAGCTAAGGTATGAAATCTACATCTGGGAACTTGCAAAAGTGAGAAGCACATTGTAACTGTTCTCATCTGATTCTATGAATTAAAAAAAGAGCCGATTAGTAAAGAATGCTGAACTGCACAACCAATACGCTTAACCTGCCAATGAAGCAAACAATAGACAAGGTTAGAACTAACCAAACTAATTGACCTACATGATTCCAACACTAATAACCTAGTTTATCCTTGGGGTGGATTGAAAACCTCAAAGACCAAATGGACAAGGTCATCGATTCATATCCTCACTCCTCCTTTCCTATACTTACAAAAATGTTTAAACCATATACTTAGTAGACCAATTATGCTTAACTGAACAATCAGATTCCAAAACAACAAATCATCAATACATTCTACTTACTCACCTAATCAACCTTTTTTCATAAATTAATTCCAAACCTAATTTATTCCAATTTTCAACTCCCATATATATAAACAAAAATTCAAAAAGAAAACATACTAAACTAAAATGAACTACAAAAGAATAAAAAGGCCAAAACTTTGTAATAACATTCGAACCCAAAATCATGGGCACCCAACTAAACATCAAAAACAACAAAAAATCAGAAAAAGATTGGATTTTTATATAAAGAACAACCAAGAATTTAAATTTAAACAACCATACAGAAAAAAATGAAGTGAAAATAAGGAAAAGACATGCCTGGTAGTGAAATGAAATGCAAAGCTTCAGTTGCAACAGTTGGTCTGTGTTATCATGTGTAGAATATATACATACAAGTGTTTGTATGTATATTTATGCTATGCCCCTATTGTAAGCTTTGGTGAAGGGCGGGGATATAAATTCGGAAGAGGAGAATGGAGGAGGGAGTTAATAAAATAACCCAGATCCATATCTTTCGGACCCAGTAGCCCATTTCTCAATGTCCCTATTTTTGTCATTGTTAAAATCAATTTTTTTTAACCAAATTAATTAATAGGAGTATTCAGGTAAGTTGATTCAAGTGATAGGTATTTTTCTTCAAAAAAAAAAAAGTGATAGGTATTTAATTTGGAAGCCGGTCCCTGACAATCGATTGTCAGGGACCGGTTATTTAACAATCAGTTTCTAAACCGTTGGATCAACGATCCAACGGTCCCCTAAATTACAAAAAAATTTACGTTCCGCGAAACGTAATATTTTTTTTTTTTAATCTCAGCCATTGGGATCCAACGGCTGAGAAGCTGATTGTTAAATAACCGGTTCCTGACAAACGATTGTCAGGGACCGAAACCCATTTAATTAATAGTCAGGCAAGTTGATTAAAGTGATAGTAGATGTTTATTTTTTGGGTTTTAAATTCGATTTTCGTTTATTTCAAAATTTATTAGAACAAATACTTATTTATAAGGAATTTAAGTTAAATTATTTAAAAATTAATATTCTAAGTTAATTAAAGAGGACAACATGTTGTACCGTAAATTTTATTTGTCAAAACACATATTCAATCGATCTTGTGATTGTCACATTTTTGTTTATCACTTCTTGAACTATGCTAAAACACAAAACGGATGTCATTTCAAAAGAAACACATTTTGTAATAGGGAAAAGAGTATCTAAAGCATGTAATAGAGAAGTTCTCTATTAGTGCGGTTTAAAATATGATAAATTAATTATTATTTGAATAATCTAATTGTATGAATGTTAAATTAATACAAAAATACGTGAATGTACAAATTTTTGTGTAATTTAATTGTTTGGAAATATAAATTTATAGCAATAAAATTATGATAAATCTGTGTCGTTGAATATATTTAAAAAATAGTATTATTATAAAAGTGATGCTCCACTATTTCAAATATAATAAAAATTTGTATACAATGTTATTTCGACATAAACTTTTTATCCGTATGGTTGGATTCTCAATAATAATAGTAAAATACAAGATTTAAGTTGCATTAATAGAGAACTTCTCTATTGTGTGCTTTAGAAACTCCATCCCCTTTGTAGTATTTGATGTATTTGTTCTGCATTTTACTAAGTTATTGTAAATTTGTAATGGGTTTTTTATAATTTTAGGTATTTTGATAAAAACATGATTATATAGCGTATTATTCTTTATAGTACAGTAGTGTACACAACTCATACGTGCCTAACATTATTACCTTGGTTTACTAACAAGGTATAACGTGCACGAACTGTATAAGATCAAGGTGAACCGAAAAATTATACTCCCTGCATTCCATCAGATTCTATACAATTTTTTTTTACTGCTTGATACGCATTTTAAGGCTCCTATAAAGTATAGTTCCATAACTTATTTTTAAAAAATTATTTTGTATAAAAATTTAACATATGAAACTATCCTTAAAATGAACCTTAAAATGCGTGACACGCTCTCGTTCCCCAATATATACTATCTGCGGGACAGAGGGAGTATGCATTAAATAGGAAAGTCCAAAACTATGATACTGTAGAATATACCATTCTTGTGGGTTTAGTTAACTGTTAAAGACATTGCACACATTCCTTGTCCAGATCTCTAATTACATATTTTGAATCTTTAGGTAATGCAAAAACCCAGCAATGTCATCAGTTTTTATTCGTTTCATACTTAAAAAAAAAAAAAATCAAAAATTGTTATGCAATATTCATATTTCAAGCATGAGCCTGATACGTTGGATATGTTTGTTTTTCTACGATAGAACAAATGTGTTTGCTTTGATTTCAACAATACATTAAGTAAATGAAGGTTTGTGATTATTATTTATTTTTATTACAACAAGATACAGAGCCCTTTACAGTTGCATGGAAAGACAACTGAGATGAAACGGAATATTACAAGGAACACCGTGGTGAGATTGATCTAGATGACAGAATTTACAACATCAAACATAACCCTGATCAATATACAGCAGGTACCATTGTGGTACTAAATGAGAAAGAATAAAAGAAATTGCTTCCTAACATTTGTGAGGACTACATTAACAGCACTAGACTAGAACAAGAAGCTACATCAACAACTGAACATATATAAACCCTTCTTGGCATTTGATGCTAGAGGGAAAAACTAAATTTACAAAAAATATAAGAATTGAACTACCGTTTCAACTAAGCTTAGAAATCATAGTAAAGAAACCTTTCTAATTTCTTAGCAGCTGCATCGCGCCTAATTGATATCCCCCATTTCAAAGCAGCGCGAAGCTTAAACCACCCTGATCCTGGTCTTCCTTTTCTCGAAACATGGAAATTGGAAGAAATGAAGTCGACTGACTGGTTGCTTGGACAAATAAAGTTTTCAATCCCTTGCCATGTGGCCATTTCACCTAAATAAGTGTCATTACTAGCTAGACTTCCACTTGGAAACACTGACCCAGGAGACCTACTTGGAGCTAAACTATATCCTTCGGCATATGATTCATGACAAAAATTGTTTGTCACAAGACTGTCCCTCTTTGTTGAAGAAAACGCTTGCATTAAATGACAATCATGTTCCGGAAAAACTTCCTGTAGACTACCATTGTCCACCTTAGAAGTATACGGCAGTGAAGTTGTCATGTAGTCGGAACCTAGCTGCATTGGCAGTTGATCTGCGCACCAAAAACAAAATTCAGAATACGACAAAGAGTAAAGGGTGAAGGACTTTCTATTGCCTCCACATCCTACGTACTTATGAACGAAAATATTCAAAACTAATTTAAACTAATGATGCTCAACACTGAACTTCATACCAAAATGTCCCTTGATACTGTCATATTGTTTTCAACGATTAAAGTAAATGTAATTTCCTCATTAGTTATTCAATAATTAATTGGATCAAGACTGAAACAACCGTGCACATCTGGAAGCCTCTTGGGCTATGATCTTATAAATCTGGGCTATGATCTTAAAAATCTCTTCATATTATTAAACACATACGGATAATACATGGAACTTCGGGTAAAAGGAAATGATGATTTTTATACATCAAGATACACAGGAAGTTACAAAAGTCTAGCTTAATATAACAAGTAATTCTCAACAGCGTGCATACCTTCGTCAGCAACTGGGGTGTTGACATGCTGCTGACCTACAGTGTAACTGTTTGACATCTCTGCTTGCAAACTTGATAATAGCATTGGCGAACCTATAAAAGACCCTTCATTAAATAATTCCAGCTCATGCAAATTTTTATAAGCTTGCAGCTTCACATCCTCCACTAAACTCTGCAATAAAATGGGAGTGTTCATCATTATCGGATTAGAGATAATACTAAGTTCCTAACTTCAATTTTAAGACTAGTATGGACTGGATTTCCATTGCAAATTATATCTTCCTCCAATATCAAGGGTATAGACATATTCGGTCGTATTCCTACGTATTTATCAATAAAGAAACAATAATTTTTCTGAATACGGATTTTTGCTTAATTGTGAGCTTGCTTATCATGTTAAGTACTCGCCTCCCTCAGCCAAATTTTGCAGAATTCTGGGTGCAATTTAAGAGGCGAATATGTGAAGACTTGTATGCAATTCAAAGAGGTAAGATATCAACCAAGAGAAGCAGCCTCTTAACAATTTCATATCCCATCTCCCTAAGTGGTCTCAGCATGATTAAGTAACTTAAATTTATGTGGGGTTTCATGAAGAGTAACGATCAATCAGGAGCAACGCCAATAAAAAGGTGTTAGCCAAAACTTATATTTAGGAGTACAAACCATCTGGAATGGAGTCAGTTTATCCAAGTACTGGAAATTCTGGTCATCAAATATTGCTCCAATTGCCTTCCAGATGGAATTAAAGACGAGCAGAACCCTTCCTGCAGCTCCACGGTAAAGGTAAATCTTATCATCTAAAGTGCAACGAGTAGCATGTTCAGTGATTGTTTCCCAAGTTCTGTTAGAAATCCCACCACCAAGTACCTGCAGGAAACAGGGTTATACAGACTTTTCCAGAACCTATCTTTATAAGTTGCTAATACTCAAATAAGTTGAATATTAAGAAGTGAAGAATATCTATCTTACATTGCGTAGTGAGGTAGGATCAGTGATATACAAACGGCAGAAGTCCTCCACCGTGAAGATTCTAGCAGATGCCAACCGTCTATGGAAGGCACCATCTTTTGCTATTCTCTCCAAGCGCCATACTTCATCAGCTAATGTTGGTGGATGGTGCTTCTTGTATGCTGTATCAAGAGTACTAGTTAGTTCTGATCTAATTATTTAGTTTCTATAGTAACTTCCAAGTGGAGAATTTTGTTAATCTACTACTGATTCTTTTATAATTACAGGTTTAACATAATTCATAGCTAGTTACATCTATAAAAACAAAACAAGATATGATTGGACAAAGAGAATAGAGAGTATGAGACTAATTTTTCTACTATTTAAGGCATCACAGATGTATTTCATATCAGTCATCTTCCTTGCTTATGTGAACTAGAAACACTTCATTATTATTAATACTACTGTTTCTACACCAGCCGAATTTTGTACATATCATATTGATACGTATACTATGTCCAAATTTATTATGACCAAAGAGTGCTGCACAAGCATATCAGGGGGAAAAAAAACAAATAACAAAAGTAGAGTCGTGCTACCACTATATATAAGCACAGTTCAAAAGTAAAAACAAAAATGCCAGTAGCTTGGGATGACTTACACTCTCCACGGTGATCTTTTACAATGAAAGGTTCACTTTTTGCCTCTTTAATTCTTGCTTGGGTAGAATTACCATGCACTCTTGCTCCTAACCTAAATTTTCTACTTCTAATCCAGCTGGAGTTGTCAGTAAAACATATGTTACCCAGATCAGCAACTCCATTTCTTAATGTTAATGTCAGATCCCCAGTCACCAACGGCCTTTTGCCTTCTCTTGCTCGTATGACAGAGGCATCAAACTCCTTCTTGGTCCAATCTTCTCCATTAGTAGCAGTAAAATCACCATTAAGAACAACAATCTCAATCTTCATTGACGACATTGGTCCAGATGTAATTCTCTGATTGGAACTAGTGTCCACCAAAACTATTTTTATAGGCTCACCGTCCTCAGATTCCACCCTGCTGCTAGTGAACAAAGTAGAGGGAATCTTACTGTAAAAGTGCAACTTCCAAGCACATGTGCCAGATGACTCAGTCTGGCTAATAGATGATCTGCAACAATAACATTAAGAAAGCTGAGTTCCACAACTTAGTTTTCCACTAGCAGAAGACTAACAAGCCACAAGCTAAGTAACTAGAGGAATATCACAAATTGTAACAAATAATCATGAAACAGGGCCTGGCAGACTACAATGAAAGAAAGAGAACTTTATAGGCATGGGAGGGAGAAAAATTCAGCTAGGTGGTCGCGTATTGATAACTTAGTCATCCATTTGGATGATGGTACTGAATTTCTGCACAAAGCATAAACATTACGTCTCATAAAAACTTAACCTAGTCTTTCAAAAAGCAACAGGAAGTAAAATATTAATTCAATTCCCAAGCTGACAGGCAAGTCCTTTACGAATCATATATGCAACCAGAGCAAGTACAAAGATTAAAAAAAAAAAACAACTTTACATAGCATCGATTAAATTAGATCTTAACTTGTATGTAGTATATATGGAATTAGTATAAAAAATAATAATAATAATAAGACCAACCTTGAAGATGAGAGAACGAACCGTTGGATTGCACAGCTCACCTCCTCCTGCACCTGGAAACATCGAAAAAGAACGTTAGCACATATAGTTGCAGGCAGGTACTCGGCCAATATCCGAGTTTAGCTCAATATATTTAGTTATGCTAAGTATTTCAAAATCAATGATGAATGTAGAAGAAATTGATATCACGAAATTAGACTCATGAAGTTTACACGTATCATGAAATTGAAGGCAACTCTTAAAGCTGTAATTACAATATATACCTATATAACATACACCAGAAAGATGACATCTTAATAGTAACTTTTTAAGATTGGTCAAGTGCCTAGTGGCAAAGGTCCTTCCCCGAAAATATAAAAAATTGAAACACATCTAACAAGTAGCTACTATCTAGAACAAGCACTAATAAAATGATACTCCCATGATTAAACGAAGACATTTGATATTGAAGCATAAATTTTCAACTAAATGTATGGAGACATCTTACAACTCTGCGGAGAAAAGGTTCCAGTATTGGCACAAATTCATGAAGCGATATTCCACTCATCACATCTCTCAGAACACTGCACAAACATCACAAATCGCACATAAGCATAAAAATTAAGCATACCAAACTAACATAACAAATCAAAACACAACACCTACGTTGCAGATGCACATCGTCGCTTCAATTCCCATTTCGGAATCTCAGAGTCATCGTCACTCCTCTCGCCAAAATGTCGCTTCACCATCAAACAAATCACAACACAACTGAATTCCCAAGAAAACAACAATCGCAAACCAACAACTCAACAAGCTATAGAACGTTACTCTAAAAAGAAAATGGAGAAACAGAGTATCTGAAAACTGCCCAACTACTTGTCTTATATAATCCCAAATCAAAGAAAGTGCAAAGAAGCTTCAAAGCAAGAACGAAATTAACACTCAAACTCTCCAAGCCAATAAAGTCAAAAAATTTAAAACTTTAATTTTGAACATAAACCAAACACCTGGACCTATCGGAATCAACTAGACTAAAAGAGCATTGGCATTATCAATCACAGTACTAACTTATACTCAAAATTAAGGTACATAAAATCTATAAATACCAACTGAAATAACCGCGTAATAATAGAATTTAGCTAATTTAGTACAATAATAATTGTACCAACTGAAATAACCGCGTAACTAGAGAAAGGTACTAATAGTAGAATTTTTAAAAATTATATTATAACAATGAAATCAAAGGAAAGAACGCGGTAGCTGGTGAGAGGAAGGAGGGAGGAAGATGCAAAAACACACACAGAGTTGAGTAGCAATAAAGAACGCGTATAGTGTAGAGGAGTGAAGGGACTTGAGGATATAGACTTACCTTGATGTCAACTCCAAAGTCGTCGCTAAACTACTACTCTAACCAGCAGACACGTATGCATGCATGATGCATATAATAGGTTCCCGGTCTGGTGCAACCGATTACCAAGTACTGTTTAACCAATACAAGGTTTCGTAAAAGATAAAGTTTAGATTCGGAGTTTGAATTATGGGTAGAGAGTCTTTCCAACATCTACAAATGTTGGAGGGTTTTGTTTCTAATTTGGTCCAAACGGAATTATTCAACTATGTGGTGTGTTAGAATTTTGTGACAATAAGAAAAATTTATAAATTATGATTCTTTCTTTTCCTTTTTTTTTTTGTAATTTTAAATATTAGTATAATATACTAACCGATAACTTGTGCAAAAGCACGGATTGTGATCAATTATTTCAAATTTTTAATTTTAATTTTTTGAAATAAAACTATTTATTATATTATTTCAATAAAATAATTTAATGGCATTTTACTTTAATACTACTCCCTCCATTTTGAAATATAGGTCGTTTGACTTTTTGGCACACATTTCTAAGTTTTTTGACCGCATAGTTAAAATCATTATTTTTTTAAAAAAAAATCTAAATAAAAGTATGTGATTTATATTATAATTTACAAAAGAAAATTTTAAAAATAATGATTTTAATTATGCGGTCAAAATACTTTGAAATGTGTGCCAAAAAGTCAAACGACCTATATTTCAAAACAGAGGGAGTAATATTTTAAAAAAAACATGTTTCAGTTGACCATAATTAAACTATTAATAACATTTATAGGATCCGGACCAAGAGAAAATCAAACACTAAAAGAGAAGTGAAAAACCATTATTAGTCGTTGAAATACTTCTAAATCAACTGTTCAGATTCAATTCATTTTTAAATAATTTTTGTAAGGGTATTGTTGGAAATAAAAACTATACTATTAGTTTCATTAATTGAAATAAGGAAATTTAATCAATAACTCATTCATTAAAAACTTTTATTTTAACTAATATTTTTATTTCACATAACTTTTGGTCGATTTTTTCAATTTTCTTCCTTAAAAAATTTTAATCTATTTTATTAAACTTATTTTTCAAAAAAAATAATTCCCAAAATAATAGGGTTCTACTACAGAACCTACTTTGTTTTATAGTAAAAATATAATATTTGCTAATGAATTTCAAAATTACGCACACCAATTTAAAAATTTTACAACTAAATTTGCATTTTTTACAAAATTACACAACTGAACTTAATTTTTTAACAATAGTTATTAATAAATAATAAATTTCCATTTTCAGGTAAAGCGTGTTACCTTTTCTATTTTTCAATAACTAATCAATTACTCCATTTTTCACGTAAAAACGTTATTTTTTATATTTTATCTAACTAATTTTTTTTTC
This sequence comes from Kitagawia praeruptora, assembly GCA_037693485.1. Lineage (NCBI taxonomy): Eukaryota > Viridiplantae > Streptophyta > Magnoliopsida > Apiales > Apiaceae > Kitagawia > Kitagawia praeruptora. The sequence continues at coordinate 94,700,957 of CM075350.1, forward strand.
TAAAAATATTATAAGCTAATAAAATAAATATTATTATTATTATTATTACAATTACTAATAATTAACCAATTATCTTTTTAAGCTAAAATATGTTTCACTTTCTATTTTTTTTTATTTTTTTCCAATAAAACCTATTCGGGTAGCTTTATTTAAGTAAAATAAAATAATAATATTATAATAACTAATAACTAACCAATTACGTTTTTCATCTAATACATATCATTTTTTCTATATTTTCAAACTAAAATCCATTTTTCTAAAAATATCACAGACAATAATTATGTAATTATTATAAGATCATACTCCTTTTGTCGCTTTCATTTGTTTACAAGTGAATTGGGCATAGAGGTTAAGAAAAAGTGTAAAGTAATGAAGAAAAGTGAGTAAAGTGGTGGAAACAATCAATATTTTGGAACCTTACTATTATAAAACCTTACTATTTTTGGTAAATTTTGGAACGTAAAAAATTGAGAGAGACATCCCAAAGATAAAAGTGTAAAGAAATGTGAGGGATAGAGGGAATATCATTTAAACTTTTAAACCAACAAAATTCATGTCTTAAAATTTTTTAATTCAAAATTAAAAAAAAGTTTTCATTATATTAAAAAATATCCGTGCCTGTTTTCTAAAAAAAGGAATCCTCTAATGAGAGTCAGCCACCTCATCTCCCTCTAACCCTAATCGCCCACATCTTCTTTCTTCCCATCTCAACTCTCTCTCTCTCCCCCCCTATACCCATCTCAATTCCTAGTCGCACCTTCTCCATCCACACATCACCTCTTCCCTTGTTTTTTTGAATTTTTCTATCAATAAACATCCTCTTTTGTTTGTTCTCTTCTTCAATAAAATTGAGTTTGGGCTTTTTCGTTTCTGCTGTTTGAGTTATTATTTGTGTGTCTCGCTTTGTGCGATGTGTCTCGCTTTATGCGATGTATTGGTTGTGTTGAAAATGAAATTTACGGAGTATTGGAAAATCTAGATATCTCGCATCAACAACACTTTCAGCAGGTCTATAGCTGGTATCCGGCAGGTAGATAGCTGGGGTGTGTTTGAAAGGGTAGTGAAAATCGCATGTGCTCACCTCTCACAAAAAAAATCTGTTCATAACATGAGACTTTTAAACTCAGTTTTTGTAACTGAGTCCTCTGAACATTGCATTATCCATGAAATTACTGTGAGGGTCAATTGTGAAGCTACTGTGTTCAGGGGAGATGCAGGCTGGATTTCTCGGGAAACCATTATCTTCATTTTTAATTTTCAGAATATTTGTATTCAATTAGTTAAGCAATCCAGAAAAAAGGCGGCTAATTATTTAGCTCGTTTATTTTTTTTAAACCTAGTTGCATGATCAGTTGGGGTTTGTCCCGATTGAGTCTCTTTCAAAGTATTTGATAAGTGGATTTATATCCACTTGGAGCATTCCATATCGGCTTAAATTGATTGACTTGGTCTCAAGTTTGTTGTATTTTTGATGTGTTTTGTGTAGTTGTGCAGGGTTGTAGCTATTGGTTAGTGTTGGTGTTCTAATCGATATTAGAGTGGAATTAAGTATTGGAATGAAGATTGGACACTTGTGTTATGCTACCAAGGAGTTACATGTGTCATGGCATTGAAGATGTTAGCTAATGCAAAAGAAATGGAGGAGAAAGGAGCCATTTGTGTAAAATTCGGATTTTCTGGGTAGGTTGCGCAGTCTATACTGTTTTTGTCATATCTGGAGTTCTAGAAATCCGTTTTTAGCGATCTTACAGCTCACGCGAAGTCTGGGAGATTTTATACAAACTTGGACAGAAAGCATGGCGCGCTGCGGCCTGGGAAGGGCGCTGCAGCGTGGGAACCCTTCTGGAAATTCTGAAATTTTGTCCTAAAAATCCTGATTTACTGTTTGGTCCATATCTTGAGTTCTACAAGTCCGTTTTGGACGATCTTACTGTCCACGCGAAGCTAACGAGATTCTCTATCATTCTAAAGTGGTCCAGATGTCCAATTACAAATGTAACGGCCTAGAAATATTGAGGAAAAGTTAGCTACGAATTTTCTTTAAAAACCGAATCAGTTTAGGAAACGTATTATGTGCCGAACTGCAGAAATTCAACTTTGACAAGGAAATTGCTATAATTCCTACTTCTAATAAGTATGGTAATTGCTTTGGGCGCCTTGAACATTCCAGAATCAGATCTACACATGGAATTTGCAATTCTATTCTCATTCAAGAACGGAAATTGCCAATCTTCTATTCCAACTCTAAAAAGGCAATTGTTTGGTGGACAAGACTTCTAGAGCCTATATAAACACATCCTATCATTGTAATTTAGAGAACCATTACATATCAATTACTTAGGTTTATTTGTATTTTTTCATACTTTGTTTATTATCATGGTTTCATCAGATCCCATGATGACGAGCGGTTCAATTATGAGCTAATCGTTGTCATGGGATTCTAACGGATTTATTTATAGAGCTTTAGTATCTTGATGCTTTAAAGATCTGTGTGTGGTGTATATCTGATATCCTCGTATGGTTGTGTTTATGAATTTAGATGCGTAGCTAACATCTAATTTGTTAATCTCTTGTGAAGTGAAAGTGGATCTTGAGATTTAGAACTTACCATGCTAGCATAGGTTCATGATTGTTTATCAACATGATTCGTAGTATGAGATGAGAATACTTATATTGCCCTATGTGATCATTATGGATAACTTGTTCTTCAACCATTATGTTTTCAAATTCTATAGACATATATGGTCTAAGCATAATTGGTGTCTATTCATCTTCTATCTCTTTTGTGGATGTATGTTTAGTTTGGTATACGTATACTGAGAGGTAGCGTGTACTTGTTTCGTGTTATCCGATCAGATATCATAACCATTGTATATAGTGATTAAAGGCGTCAGATCTAAGCAAAGTATTTAATGAAGTTAGGATCCCATGTTTTCTCTTGCAGAAGTAATTTGATTTAAATTCTTGTTAGTTAGTTAATTCTTAGTTTGTTAATTTAATTCCTTAGTTAATTTTAGTTAATTAAAACCAAATCTTGTTATTTGTCTTAGCAGTGAATTAAAACCATACATTGTTGCATAGGTGCATGAACTGAATTGAAACCATAACCAGATCTCTGTGGGAACGAACTTGACTTATATCTGTATTACTTGTGACCACGTACGCTTGCGTGATTTAGTGCAAACAAGTTTTTGGCGCCGCTGCCGGGGATCATCGGTGTTTTATTTTTGGTTTATGTGCTTGTCAATAGTGGTCGTTAGAGTTCACTGACTCGGATTTGTTTTTCTTACCTATTTTGTTTAGTTCGGTGTGTTTCAGGTACTTGAGTGTTTGAAGATGGCTTGCGAGGAGTTACCATGGTGGGCATATTCGAGGACATCCATGCCTTAGCAATGTGAGCAGTGTTTGGGCGTTCATGATCCCTCACAATATTGTTACTACGAAGGAGTTGATCCATATGTCGGTTATGAGGAACAACCATATTTTCAATACCATCCTCAACAGTACCAGCAAGATGTTCCAGATATGTCATATTTCTTTGGTAGTGAAGAGTTTCAACATTAGCAACCTACTACTTTTCAGTCAGATGAGGTTGTAAATATGGAGGAGCTTAGGATGCTTAAAAATAGAAGGGATGAAGGTGTCAAATCTTTGGAGATACTAGTTGCTCAAGTTGTGAGAGCCTTGGAACAAGAGAATCAACAATTCATACCAGAAGCAATACCAGAAAATATTGGTGACTTGGAGCAAGGTACTGCATGCTTAATTGAGGAAGACAAATTCCAAGGTGAGGTGAACATTCATAAGCCATGTGAGGAATTTGATCATGCTAGTATGGTGGATGATTTGGAAGGGGCACAAATTGGGACAGACACTGGTGAGCTGCACAAATTTCAAGAATTGGTATGTGCGTACCAAGAGGCTGAAGAACATGATAAAGATGTAGATCTTCTACTTGTCTCAGAGTATAAAGATGGAGGTAGCGCATTAGAGCCAATGGAGAAAGTTCTCTTTGAGGAACCAAAGGCTTCAACAAATTACATTTACCCTCCTTCATCATATTCAAGCGAAGCCCACGAATGTGTGTTGTTCTACAAATTGACAGATTTTGGTTCAACAGATGAAGGCATTGGAATAGGACATAGTTGTTATACGAATAGGCCAAGCAAGGAGAAATGACAGAAAGTGTGCCGCCGTGATGACGATGAAGTTTCACGAAGAGATGACCAGGCAAACTATTATCATCCTCAATGGAGGCTTGGAAGTAACGTCAAGCTATTGACGTTAAAGAAGCGCTTCGTGGGAGGCAACCCACGCTTTTCGGCATTTTTATTTAGGTATGTTTTCTACTATCCCTCGTATTTACTTCCATTCAATGCGGACATTGAATATTTTAAGTTTGGGGGTGGTTTGAGGGATTAGTAGTTGTTGTATTATGTGTTCATATAGGATATCATGCTTTGCATATTAGTAGTAGTAAATTATGCATTTATGTTTATGTTATCTACGTTTGTTTCATATAGGACATTCTGTTTTTATTTTCGTATTTCATTTGAGTTCATAATAGATTGCATTTGCACCCATGCTTGATAAGAATTTTGTGTTGTTGACGCTTTTGATTGAGAAGTGGTATGCTTTGTTCTTGTGCACACACATACACTAGTAAGTTGAAACTAGTAGACTTATTGAATGTTGTAAGTGATTAGAAGGACATGAATATGTGCAAGATGATTTAGTTTGCATGCTTTGAATACAAGTCGGTGCATTAAAGAGATTTTTTGCTTGGGATTGAGTATGTTTTTCCACCAAGTGAGTTTTTGAGCCATATTGCATATTTGTTGCAATTTATTCGTTTGCTTGAGTGTCCACGGATTGTTTGCATTGCTAGCAGTTGTTTGAGGTCTTTTTTGAAACGCATGACATTATTTGACGATTAAAATGATAAAGGTAATTAGGAATAACAGCATATTTTCCCATATTACCACACCATATTTACATGATCAATTAGTTAACCCGTTGAGCTTAATCCTATTTTTTCGGTGACATACCACATTACTTGCCTAGACCTTTTCTTGTATTGGCCATACATTAATTTGAACCTACATTGTCAAAGGCTAGTAGAGTGCTTAAGGGAGTAATAAGGTGTGTAAGGAGGGGTTAATTGTTGGTCTTACTTTTGGGGGAAATATTGAAAATTGGGTTGTGTACTTGATAGTCGGCATGTGTAATAAAATTGTGGGATCATTGTTATTGTTTGTGTTATATTTAGCTCTCGAAAAAAAAAGAAAAAGAAAAAAAGAAAAAAAAAGAGAAAAGAGAAAAGAGAAAAGAGAAATATATATATATATATATATATATATATATATATATATATATATATATATATATATATATATATATTATGAGAGCATGTTTGTGTTTGTTGTGATCCTATTTTAGTCGACTAGTCGAGTGTTTGTTTTGAGTAAAAATTATGTGGGGGGAAAATAGGGTGTTGTGTATGATTTATTATGGTACTTACTAGCTTTTGACACTTCACCTGTTTTGGCTTATTTGACATACCTTGTCCCTAACCCCGTTACAACCCAAATAAAGACCTTTTGATTATCGTCATTGATGTATGTTGTGTTAAGAGTTAGATTGATACCAAATGTCAAGCATGTTTATGATTTTGTTGGAATTGAGTGATACACTTACCCTTGTTCTTGAGTGAATATTCTTTTGTGAGTGGATTGTGAGTGTTTGCCTGTTTTTGCGTATGAGATCCCGAGTTTTGTCTCAAAGATGTACTCTTGTAGGCTTAGCATGTGTACTAACTTATTCTTACACTTGACATGGACTTGTGAGAACTTATGCATGTTCATTGAGTAGACTATATGAATACTTGCACTTTCGACACCAAGACATTGCGTTATTACTTTGATTCTTAAGTTGATATGGCATGAGAGGATTTGAAGGTATGGTAGGATATTAGTACTAGATTATTTGCATTTTCATTTAGTTGCATTCATGCATTGCATTGCATTGGATTTTGTGGGTACATTCGCTATAGGCCCTCACGAGACCTTACTCGTCCACTAGGGCTGCCTAGGGGTTTAAAGGGCTTGTTGCATATGCCAAATACAACCGTGATCACCTACGGAAGTGGTACTAATTAGTTAGTTAGTTGTAATTATTTATGCTTGAGGACAAGCATCGGTTTAAGTTTGGGGGTGTGATAAGTGGATTTATATCCACTTGGAGCATTCCATATCGACTTAAATTGATTGACTTGGTCTCAAGTTTGTTGTATTTTTGATGTGTTTTGTGTAGTTGTGCAGGGTTGTAGCTATTGGTTAGTGTTGGTGTTCTAATCGATATTAGAGTGGAATTAAGTATTGGAATGAAGATTGGACACTTGTGTTATGCTACCAAGGAGTTACATGTGTCATGGCATTGAAGATGTTAGCTAATGCAAAAGAAACGGAGGAGAAATGAGCCATTTGTGTAAAATTCGGATTTTCTGGGTAGGTTGCGCAGTCTATACTGTTTTGGTCATATATGGAGTTCTAGAAGTCTGTTTTCAGCGATCTTACAGCTCACGCGAAGCCTGGGAGATTTTCTACAATCTTGAACAGAAAACATGGAGCGCTACGGCCTGGGAAGGGCGCTGCAGCGCGGGAACCCTTCTGGAAATTCTGAAATTTTGTCCTAAAAATCCTGATTTACTGTTTGGGCCATATCTTGAGTTCTACAAGTCCATTTTGGACGATCTTACTGTCCACACGAAGCTAACGAGATTCTCTATCATTCTAAAGTGGTCCAGATATCCAATTACAACTGGAACGACCTAGAAATATTGAAGAAAAGTCAGCTACGAATTTTCCTTAAAAACCTAATCAGTTTAGGAAACGTATTATGTGCCAAACTGCAGAAATTCAACTTTGACAAGGAAATTGCTATAATTCCTACTTCTAATAAGTATGGTAATTGCTTTGGGCGGCTAGAACATTCCAGAATCAGATCTACACATGGAATTTGCAATTCTATTCTCATTCAAGAATGGAAATTGCCAATCTTCTATTCCAACTCTAAAAAGGCAATTGTTTGGTGGACAAGACTTCTAGAGCCTATATAAACACATCCTATCATTGTAATTTAGAGAACCATTACATATCAATTACTTAGGTTTATTTGTATTTTTTCATACTTTGTTTATTATCATGGTTTCATCAGATCCCATGATGACGAGCAGTTCAATTATGAGCTAATCGTTGTCATGAGATTCTAACGGATTTATTTATGGAGCTTTAGTATCTTGATGCTTTAAAGATCTGTGTGTGGTGTATATCTGATATCCTCGTATGGTTGTGCTTTATGAATTTAGATGCGTAGTTAACATCTAATTTGTTAATCTCTTGTGAAGTGAAAGTGGATCTTGAGATTTAGAACTTACCATGCTAGCATAGGTTCATGATTGTTTATCAACATGATTCGTAGTATGAGATGAGAATACTTATATTGCCCTATGTGATCATTATGGATAACTTGTTCTTCAACCATTATGTTTTCAAATTCTATAGACATATAGGGTCTAAGCATAATTGGTGTCTATTCATCTTCTATCTCTTTTGTGGATGTATGTTTAGTTTGGTATACGTATACTGAGAGGTAGCGTGTACTTGTTTCGTGTTATCCGATCAGATATCATAACCATTGCATATAGTGATTAAAGGCGTCAGATCTAAGCAAAGTATTTAATGAAGTTAGGATCCCACGTTTTCTCTTACAGAAGTAATTTGATTTAAATTCTTGTTAGTTATTTAATTCTTAGTTTGTTAATTTAATTCCTTAGTTAATTTTAGTTAATTAAAACCAAATCTTGTTATTTGTCTTAGTAGTGAATTAAAACCATACATTGTTACATAGGTGCATGAACTGAATTGAAACCATAACCAGATCTGTGTGGGAACGAACTCGAGTTATATATGTATTACTTGTGATCACGTACGCTTGCGTGATTTAGTGCAAACAGTATTAATGAAATCCGCTTTAAATTTGGCAAAAAAAAACATCCATGTATCGCACGGGTTTTAAGCTAGTATTTACATCTACTATCTACTATATATATAATATCGCAACATGTTAGTTGTCACATTTTATTACTTGCAAATTTACTATTTTAACCCTTCATACATTTAATATACATCATTTAATAATCTTGTATCCAATATGTGTTTTTTTAATACCTACTTAAATATTACGTAATTAATTACAATAAACTAATGATAGCCATTAACTTTCGCAATTAATAATTTATATTGATACATATATTTTGATTAAAATTCTTGGTAAATTAATATATAATCACGCCAATAAAAGAATAATAACCGTATAGAAATACTCATAAAATTCGATAATTGGAACTGATCGATTTGGTTCCGGATAGGAATTAAGCGTGGTAATAACAAGAATAATAAATGTATTTAGCAAAAAAATAAAATAATAAATGTATATATTTTAGTATTATATTGATATTTAATATATTAGTCTTATTTTTAATAAAATATACTATTTAAAAATTCATAGCGAGTAATCAGATTTAAATTCTCAGTTTTGAATAAAGTGAATTCAAATTCATGGCTGAAAACATTGAATTGGATGACTATCTTAGTTGATATTATAAATCTTAGACATATTATGTTGTAAATGAAGCCCTCGAGAAGAGAGTTTGTTAAGCTATATTTAGGCAACGCTATTACAAATTGAAAGTGTTCATTGCCACAAAGTTAAACTACTAAAAATCAAAATATCGCAATATTTTACACTAATGCCATCCAATTTTCTATGATTTTACTCGAAACCCCCGCCCCTCAAAACAAAATCAAATGCTATGAAAATGTTAGTTAATCTTCATATTGTCCAGAATCGAAACGGTGACATCTCAATTCTAAATTATTGAATTTAAATTTATAACTAAAATCATTGAACTGGATAACTAATTAATTAGATATTAGATTTTTTTGGACACAACCTGTTAGAAAGTAAGAGCACTTAAAAAGAGAGTAAGTTAATTTATATTTAGGCAACATTGCAGCAACAAATTGAAGAATATTCATTATCACAACTATTAAAAACCAAATTCTCGCAATAAAGGTAGAATATTCACATGCCTTGCACGGATAATAAAGCTAGTTTGTATCATAAAACTTAAAAAAAGAAATTACCAAAATGAGGTGAATAAAAATGGAAGTAGCAGTGTACTTCAAAGACACATTCGCAGTGCTCAAATGAGAACCCTTGAAATGAGAATCAAATGAGAATCGATGATTTATATCATTAATTTTTGTGATTTGATTGGTTATCGTTGCAATTATTCCACCACCATCTTCTTCCACTTCAACCACCACCTCTAAACACCATCTCCGACTTGGAAATCCTGATTGAATACCCTCAAATTTTTGAAATCCAAAAAAATTCTACAGAATCTAGATTGAATACACCCTCTTAATTTTAAATCACAATTTTCAAATTTTGTATAACAAATTTGAATCAATTAATTTTTTGATACGCAAGTGTTATAATCTTATTTTTCACTGTTATTGTTATGTACATATATAGTTGTCATATTTGTTATTTTTATTTAAGATAATATAAATAATTAGTATTCTTTACATAAGTATTTACTTTATATTAGTATAAATAAATTTTATAATCATTATCATAAGATTAATATTCTTTTAATTTTAAATCATAATTTTAAAATTTTGTATCATAAATTTTGTATCAATTGTTTGATACGCACATGTTATAATCTTGTTTTTCATTGTTATGTATACGTATATTTGTACTATTTGTTATTTTTATTTAAGATAATATGAATAACTACATAAGAAATAATAAAATGAAATAAATTTAGTTTGGTTTACTTTACGGACTTGAAAGTGAAACCCTTTAATTTTTAATTTATTATATTTATTGATCTCTGACTCTAATAACGATCGGGAAAAATTTCGTGTAATTTATTATATTAAAATATATTTTTAGTTCATTTTACTCTGTTTCAATTTAATTTTAATGCATTTAAACGCGTTATGATTTTTATTAAATAGGGAAATCATCTCATACGTGTTATGTGATTTCTGTGTAACCTAGATTATTTTATTCTATTTTTCTGTAATTTTTATATTTTTAGAATGCAGTTATTTCGCATTTTAATTTCCGGATCCAGCCCCTATACTGAATCCGAGGCCTTGACTTTGATAAAATTATTTTTATATAATGATGGGATATTTAAAGATGCATTATTTTGTAATTTTTGTAATATTCATAATTTTTGGGGAATTTTGGCATATATATTATATTTGTTTAAAAATAAAAATTTTACATTTTTATCCCATAAAATTATTTTTAAGGCTTAATAATTTTAATTAGGGGTTAAAAATATTTTTGGGGTATTAATTTCAATTTAATATAAATAGCAGAATTTTATCATTAATTATTAAAATCAATCAAAAATCAGATTTTTGATTTTTAATTTTCTGGAAATTGTTCTTGGTGTTCATCAGAATCAAACCCACTTTTGACAGTGATTCCGGCATCCAAATCGATCATGTGGGTAACCAAATTGAAGCTCTTGATCTCTACTACATGTTTATGTGTGTTTTAACATCCAAATTTGCTGTATTCGTAAATTCATGATTTTAGTTTTAATATTCGAATTTCTCGAATTTATTGTGGATTGTAGGATGATTTGTTGTTGATGTGGTTAGTATCTATAGATTTTATATAATCTGAGGAGCATCATGATAATTTTTGTTTGGTTTTTAGTAGCTTAAAACTCGAAATCGAATTTTTGTGGGGGTGAATATAATTTTCGATTTTCCAGATTTCTTGATGATTGTTTGATATTTTTGATGATTGATATTGATAACTAGTGTGTGTTTAAGATAGTGTGTGAGATTGTGAAGACATCATTGAGAGAGTAAAAGCTGTGTTTGCTTTTCATTCATTTGCCTTACTATTACAGTAGTGCATCTAGCCTTTTATGGCACTGAGTACAAAGATGGTCATGCTACCAGACGAACTAGATAACAACCTTAACAGTACAACCTTAACAGCTTCTACATTTGTCAACATACTAGAGAATACACTAGGTGATAAAAGACTGAGCTGGAGCTGATTATGATTCTGCAGGTGGTCCTCATTACTCCCCATCAAGCTGGAGATGAAGATGAAGTCGAAGCTCCTAGCTTGTGAAGGAGATATTGATGCTGCTGGACAGGAAGAACTTTGGTAAGCAGATCAGCCACTTGCTCTGAGGAGGAAACATGAGAGGTTTGAAGATGGCCAGTGTTCATCTGATCACGCACAAAGTGACAGTCAATTTCGACGTGTTTGGTACGCTCGTGTTGAACAGGGTTTGCAGCAATTGCTAAGGCAGCTTTATTGTCACATTTGAGCTGAGCTGGAGGAATGTTTTTGAACCCCAAGTCTTTGAGTAGGGCAGACAACCACGTGACTTCACAAGTGGTCATGGCCATAGCACGATATTCGGCCTCTGCAGAAGATCGTGCCACAACGCTCTGTTTCTTCGATTTCCAGGAAATAGGAGAGTCCCCAAGTAGGATGCAATACCCCGTAGTAGACTTTCGAGTAGCAAGGCAGCTACCCCAATCACTGTCGCAATAGGCGGTGAGGTGTGCAACACTAGATGAGGCGAGAAGAATGCCTTGTGAGGGTGACCCTGCCAAGTAGCGTAGAAGGCGTTTTGCAGCCTGTAAATGCACAGTAGTGGGGGCATTCATGTACTGACTGAGGGTGTGGACAGTGAATGTGATATCTGGGCGAGTAATCGTGAGATATATGAGCTGTCCGAGTAGACGTTGGTAGGATGTAGGGTTCGGGAGTAGGTCTCCAACTGTTGGAGTAAGTTTGATATGTGAGTCCATAGGTAGAGATAGGGGTTTGCAAGCAAGGAGACCGTGCTCTGTGAGAAGATCCATAGTATACTTTCTTTGCGAAATGAAGAAACTAGAGGCAGACCTGTCCACTTCGAGGCCCAGAAAATAGCTTATGGGGCCAAGGTCCTTCATATGAAACTGTGCAGACAACAATTGCTTGAGTTTAGATATGTCATTCCTGCTAGAGCCACAAATCAAGAGGTCATCAACATAAACGAGAACGGCCAGAATTGAGTTGGATGATTGCATGAGAAAGAGACTGTAGTCTGATTTCGATTGCCTGAACTCAAGACTGAGCAGTGTCAGAGAAAGTTTTGAGAACCATAGACGGGGAGCCTGTTTCAACCCAAAGAGAGCTTTATGCAATTTACTGACAAGGGTGCGTGTAGACATAGCTGTGCCCGTGTCATTGATGTGTATCCTGCAGCCAAGATGTGTATAACCAGGTGGCATCTTCATGTATACCTCCTCTAAAAGTTCACCATGCAAAAACGCGTTAGAGACGTCCATTTGCAAGGTGTGCCAATCCTCTATGGCAGCAACAGCAAGCAGTGTTCGAACCGTTGTCATCTTGGCAACAGGGGCGAATGTTTCGGTATAGTCCTCACCGAATTTTTGTCGACATCCCAAGATAACTAAACGAGACTTGTGTCGTTTGATGCTTCCATCTGGGTTAAATTTAGTTTTAAACACCCATTTACAAGCAATCGCTGTTTTACCAGGTGGAAGTTCAATCACAGACCATGTTTGATTTCGCTCCAAAGCCTCCAATTCAGTGTTCATGGCTGTCACCCAGTGGGAATGTTGCACTGCCTCCCTAAACGAAATTGGATCAGTTGTAGAAGTAAGTGTGGCTAGAAAACAGTTGAAGTTGGGAGTAACAGAAGCACTGGCTACATTGACCACTGATTGAGTAGGATGATCAGTGATATAGTCCTGTTGCCACACTGGAGGACGATGTGATCGAGTGGAACGACGTACAGGAGCATTCTCAACTGGTGCAGTGTCGTCGGTGGGAGTGGACTGAGCTGATTGTTCTCGTGGAGGTGGTGATGGGGATCTAGAGAGGTCTGAAACATAGACTTCATCAAATGTATCTGTACTTTGAAAAGCTGGCATCACGACTGGAGTAGGTTGCATACATTGAGACTTTGCAGTAGGAGAGAAAGGGAAGATATCTTCATAGAACTTTACATCTCGTGACATCAATTAAGTCATTGTGCTTAGATTTAGAAGGCGATAGCCTTTCTTGTTGGGAGGATAGCCCAAGAAAACACACATAACCCCTCGGGCAGCAAACTTATCATGGGAACCTGTTTGGTTGTAACAAACAGCAAGACAACCAAAGACTCGCAGGTGGTCGTAGGTGGGTTCCTCACAATACAAGACAGCATATGGAGTCTTGTTGTGCAGCAACGGAGTTGGGAGACGATTGATTATGTGCACTGCGGTCAAGACACAATCTCCCCATAAATGTACTGGAATGTGTGCTTAGAATTTCAATGCTCGAGCAATTTCCAGTATAAACCGATGCTTGCGGTCAACCCGTGCGTTTTGTTGAGGCCTATAAGGACAGCTTGTCTGATGCAGAATCCCATTGGTTGCACAGAATTGCTTACATGAAGCATTATCAAATTCCAAGACATTATCAGATCGAATTGATTTGATCGAAGCATGGAAATGATTATGGACATAGTTGTGAAAAATCTTGAAAGTTTACAGAGCATTAGACTTATTTGATAATAGATATACCCAAGTGTAGCGTGAGTGATCATCCACCACGGTTAAAAATTACCTAAAAGTACCTTTAGTGGGTGCTTTATAGGGACCCCAAACATCTAGATGAACTAGGTCAAAGGCTGCAGCTGTTTTTGATTCACTGGTGGGAAAGGGGAGTTTTGTGAACCTAGCCAATGGGCATGTGAGGCAAACAGTGGAGTGAGGTTTATTTAGGACTGGAAGGCTAGAAATTTGTTTGATCTTGGCCATAGGTGCATGGCCAAGTCTGTGGTGCCATAGGTCTAGGCTGACTTTGTTTGTAGAGGCTAGTGAAAGGGAAGAAGCACTGTATGTGTGAGAAGTAAAAAGAGTGCACAAGAATAGTAGAGTGGTTGAGAGTATTATAGTAATATAAGCCATTCTTAGCATGGCCCATGCCCAACACTACCTTCGAAGCATTGTCAATAATAAAGCAATGATTTGGAGAAAATTGCACTTGACAATTGTTTTCCTTTATGAGTTTTTGAACAGACAACATGTTGTGTCTAAAATTAGGAACACACAATACACCATTGAGAGTAAGGCCACTAGATAGAGTAAGAGTACCTGTGTGGGTGATAACAGCAGTGTCACCATTTGGTAGGTTGATCTGAGATGAATTAGTTGCTGGGACAACCTTTGCAAGATAGTGGAGGTGAGGTGTCATGTGATGAGAAGCACCGGAGTCGACAATCCATTCGTGAGCCACGTTGGTTACTTTATGACCTGAGACCATCCCAGAGAAAAGGCAATCCAAGTCATCTGCTGGATCTGATGCTTTAGGTGAATTTACTTGAAGCTGAGGAACTAGTTTTGCTAGCTGTTCAAGCTGTTGGGGTGTAAATAAAAGACCTGGAGCTGCATTTGTTGAATCATTAGTGGCAGTAGCCACCATTTTTGGTTGATGTGGTTTTGCAGGCCATCTGGACTGAGCTGGAGAATTTGATCGTCCTCGAGGTGAGTTTGAAGGTCCTCTGTATTTTGGGTGCCATTTAGGGTACCCAACAACGATCCAACACTTGTCACGCGAGTGACCTTTGACATTGCAGGTAGTGCAGGTCATCACTTTGTCACCAGAATTGAGTTGTATAGGGTGTACAGTCCTACCATACATAGCAGAGAGTTCTAGAGATGGAGTAACAGCTTGTAAAATATTGCGTTGGGCCTCTTCTTGTTGGAGAGCAGCAACAACTTGTTCAACACTTGGTAAAGGAGACCTCATTAACAGTTGGCTGCGTTGAGGGCCATAGACCTCATTTAGCCCATTCAAGAATTGAAAAAGCCTTGCTTCTTCTTTTTGTAGCTCTATTTTACTCAACAGAGCTTTAATCTCCTCAATAGGGTTTAAAATGGCTGGAAGTAAGTTCATTGAATCCAGTTCTTCCCACAGAGTTTTCATCGTAGTGTAGTACTCATTGATAGAGGCAGTGTGTTGTCTAACCTCATAAAGGTCTTTACAGAGTTTGTATTTGCGTGAGCCATGTGTCAAAGTACATCTTGTCTCTAGGTTTTTCCACATCTCATAAGCATCAGTCATAAACATGATAGATTGACGAACAGATGGAGAGACGTTACCTGTGATCCAAGCGATAACCATGTTATTACATGTCTCCCACATCTCCGCCTTTGTGGTATCATCTACTGGCTTCGTCACTGTTCCATTAACGAAACCCAGTTTACGTTTTGAGGCTAAATTTATCTTCATTGATCGACTCCACGATCTGTAATCTGCTGAGCCTTGCAGCTTTTCAACTTGGATTGATGAGGAATTATCAGACGGATGAAGAAACAGGGGATTGAGCATATCTTGAAAAGAGATTCTAGCTGAACTAGATGAAAGAGGAGTTTCCGTTGTATTAGAAGAGGTAGTCATGAACAGATCTGAAGCAAAATAAGATTGAAGAAAAGATTTGCAACAATTTGACAGGAGAGAGAAAAATAGATCTGAGGTTTTAGAAGAAGATTACTGTGAAAAGATTGAGACTTTTACACAAAGGTTTCAGTAGGTAGGATCAGAAAAAGGAAAGAGCAATGTAGACAGGCAGGAAGGAAGGCTCTGATACCATGATAACTAGTGTGTGTTTAAGATAGTGTGTGAGATTGTGAAGACACCATTGAGAGAGTAAAAGTTGTGTTTGCTTTTCATTCATTTGCCTTACTATTACAGTAGTGCATCTAGCCTTTTATGGCACTGAGTACAAAGATGGTTATGCTACCAGACGAACTAGATAACAACCTTAACAGTACAACCTTAACAGCTTCTACATTTGTCAACATACTAGAGAATACACTAGGTGATAAAAGACTGAGTTGGAGCTGATTATGATTCTGCAGGTGGTCCTCATTAGATATGAGTCATTGAACTCCTGGGCTTCGATTTGGTATATAGAACGTATGATTTGGTGTCCGATTTAGAGTTCGTCGGTTTTGATTTTGAAGGTCGCCGGATTAATTCGGTTTTTGGCCGGATTTTTGTTTTGGTCGAATCTGGGAATGAATGGTATGGTTGAGTTTAAAATGTGATTTGGAGTGTGTTTGGTACTTAAAAACGTAACAAATGGTACGTTTTGGTGATGGCCGGAGTTTGGCCGGATTTGTGTCCGGTACCCGGAATCTGGAGAACCTCCATGGTTGGAGGTGGTTTTTCTTCGAGCATTCATACGAAGAACAACGTAGATGGTGATGAACAGTACCCTTTTAATCCTAAAAATCTGTTAACCTTTTCTGAAAAATGATTTTGGGAATTGATTTTTACTTTTTACTAATTATTTTTACTTTTATTTACTTTTATTTACTTTTAATTACTTTATAATTCTGAATTTAATTATAAATTTCAGAAATATTATTTTCTGAAAATGTTTTATAAATCAAGAATTTATTTCTGAATTCTATTTTAATTATTTCTTTATTTCTTTATTTATTTGTTTTTAATTCAAAAATAATTAAGAATTAAATACTTTTAATTATATTAATTAATCTCAAATAATGATTTAATTAATTTGATTATCTAATAAATGCACTTATTTATTAGATAATTTTATTAATTAATTATTACTAGATTCTAATTAATTTATTTAGAATTATTAACCAATTTTCTGTTTAAAAGTGATTTAAAATAGAAAGAAATTGTTTTAAATCCTAAAAATAATCCGGGAGCGATAAAAATAGTTTTAGAATTCTAAAATTTATTTATAAACCCGGATTAGATAATTATAAAAATATTTTGGTGATCCAATAATTACCGTGAGGGTTTATTAATGATCCTTTTTGATTCGAGAAGCGTTATTTAAATCTTTTAAAATTCTTTTAATTATTCTAAAAATACTTTTAAATATTATAATAATAATTTGAGTGCTCTTTTGTTTGAAAGTCGTATCTGCTATGTGAGTACATGTTTGAATGCTCCGTACATGTTATTAATTGTTTTAAATATTTATTCGGTAGCGATACAACGTTCGGGTAGACCCTAAAACCGAAGTTTGATTTGTATTTGGTCTTATGCCTACCTAGCCAGATGTTTAAAATAGAATATTTTAATTGTAGAAGTGAGAGAAACCCTAGCTAGTGGGCAGAGCTTACCAGCTGTATACATAGGAGCGAGAAAAACCCTAGCCAGCGAGCATAGCTTACCAGTCATATATTCAGGCAAGTATTTTCCCCATTGATCATCTTATACACTGTTTATTTTATGTTCATTGATTCATATCATGACGAATAACTATTATTCAGAGCTATTTGTGATTCTTAAATATTTTTGTGCGAACACAGTTGCTTGATATTGGTACCCTTGATGTGGGGAATTGTTTAAGATAAACTCTTCATATCCTTATTATCGTAGTAAATAATATGGATGTGAACTGTTTGTGAAACTAAGCATTTTCTGTTGAATTTGGAAATTGCTCTATTGGATTGGAAAATGGTAAAGCGTAGGAGGCCATGATGATTTCATGGTCCAACAATATTTATTGGAAAGCGTAGGAGGCCATGATGATTTCATGGTCCAGCAATATTTAAGGAGGATATGGTAACCATTCCATCTTCCTATAGGCTAACATTACTTGCCTATTTTGGTAACTTTATTGAAATCCGGGTTATACACACGGGTATAGAAATGTACCGGTGGTAGTATAAAGGGTCCCATTGCTTTTGAACCTGATCATGGGGCAATGGTGGTTTGTTTTTTTTTTTATATCCAATCCATATCGCCCGAATGGCTATTATATATTGTGAGTTGGCAGATGATTCATTTTTATGACATGCCAAATGATTCCAGTTATGGTTTGAATTATATCACAATTGTTGATTCAGTTTGCTCTATAAACTGTTTTACATTTCAGTTCATATCATGTAGCACTTATCCTGTTTTATTATAAAATCATTTATATATACTTGCTGGGCATTTCTTTGGCTCACTCTTGTTTTCACAAAACCTTTCCAGAGGAGCAGTATGTTTCCAACCAGCCGTTCGAACCATATTAGAGAGGGGCAGAGTGGTCGTGTGTCCGCACCCCAGACCTTACAGGTATTTGCGGGTTACTGTCGGCGCTAGATAGTATTTCAAATAAAATGGGATGTAATAATAAAACGTTACTAGACTTGATTTAGGTGGAGTTTATTCTATGGTTTGTAATAAGTGAGTAGTTTACTTTTGGGCTGTAACTGCTTGGTTTCATACAATAACCTGTTTGCGATCTTTGGTTGGCGGGGTCATTTGCGCATTCTGATTTATTTTATTAGTTGTGATTGGTTGGTGACCCCCGGATCTAGACCCCGGATTTGGAGGGTGTCACATAGAGTATCTCCAACCACCACCACCTGTTAGGTAAAAAATCTAGGTGACACTATGATATACATATTAGCTAAAAAATATATCTCTCCAATCCAATCACAAGACCTGTTAGCAAAAATTATAGATATCCTTTATTTCACTTCTATATCTGTTGAGTCTGTAGTCATTATCTAAAATATCCACGTCACTTTTTTACCTTATTTAAATTATATACATGGTGAAGTAATGATAAAGGTGAACCAAAATAATACTAAAATACTGTTTTTGAATTATAGCTAACCATTATTGCTAATACCATTGGAGCACAATGTGTTACAGCTTCAGCAAATTTTAGCTAACACTTATTATAGCTAACCATTATACCTAGTGCCGTTGAAGATGCTCTTAATACATTACCAACAAAACTTTATTCAAAGTAAAAGAAAAAAAATATATTATCAAGGGGTTAAATATCATATTGGTTATTGAATAACTTGTCATATTTCAAATACATCACTGATAAATTCGGAATCTCATTTAAAACAATTTTAAAGACATAAATATCAAACAGATACCTTTAAAATGTATTCTGGAAGTATAAATAATTTTTCATTGAATTCTACACATTTTTTTGAATGCTACCATAACCAAACAAAATGTTAATGATTCTAGTATTTCTGATAATTTATGTAGATTTTAAGAAAAAAATTTACTATTTATTTATATTTATATTTATATTTATTTTCTTTGATTTATTTAAAATTAAATAGTAAATAAATATGAGTTAATTGCATTTTGCATCCCCCAGCTTTAGTCCAATTTCAATTATGTATATGTAGTTTCATAAATTGCACTTTACATCCCCAAACTTTAAATCATAAGTCAAATCACAATTCCTTATACATTTTCTATCAAAAATAATATTATTTTTAACGAATACATTAACAAATGCAATATAAAATGATTGCAATGATGATATAAATTATAGATTTTAAACATATAACTAATTTTACACTTTAAAATTCTTTAAATTATAATTTAATATTATTTTTTGACCATTAATCACTTATATTATATTGGTAAAAAATTAAACTAATATGTTTCCATTAAATAAAGTTGTGACTATTATGATATATGATACGTATAAAATCATTAAAAATATTTGTACCATCTTAAAATATAAATTATATAATCACTACACAATTTTATATCGCATTTGTCAATACAATCGTTAAAAGAAATATTATTTTTAATAGAAAACGTATAAGGGATTGTGATTTGACCTATAATTTAAAGTTGGGGGATGCAAAGTGCAATTTATTAAACTACATATACATAATTGAAATTGGAGTAAAGCTGAGGGATGCAAAGTGCATTTAACTCAATAAATATCTTGAAATCTAAATATATTATCAAAATACTAGAATTCATAATCATTCATTGGTTACAATAGCATTTTAAAAAAATGTGTATAATTCGATGAAAAATTACTTTTATCATATATAAAGGTATTTGTCAAGTTATTCATTAACCAGTTTGATATTCAATCCCAGGGGTGAGCAAAATTTTCCAAACCCGCCCAAACCAGAATTTACGGTTTTGTAACGGTTCGGGTTGATAACGGTTTCGAATTTTTAAAAACCGAAAAATAATGGTTGGGTTCGGTTTGACTTGTCAACCCGACCAATATAACCCGTTCCACCCGAATATATGATAATATATAATAATTAATTTTTATTATTATTTAAGAAATATAATTCAAATTAATAATTAATATATAATTATATAAAAAGGAAAAAAAATGTGCTTACAATAGTTACAATATGTAAAATGACTAAATCGGTAAGTTTGTAACCCTATTTTTCTCAACTATCATTTTACCTAAACAACGTTATTTTGCTGGTCCATAAGACTTTGTAATTTAATTACCATATTTTGGTGATATTTTGTGATGTTAGTCCATTGATGCATTATACAATTGTGTCGATTAATTTTTTACAAATTTAAATTTTTTAAGTGGTTTAAAACTCAACCCGCCCAAACCAAACCGTTATAATTTAGACGGTTTTTTTAGTACTAACGATAACGGTTATGGTAACGGGTTGTTAAATTCTAAAACCATAAATATGGATTGGGTGATTTAGCCCTTTCAATCCGACCAACTCGACCATTGCTCACCCCTATTTAATTTTTTTATCAAGGTAACTGTTAATCCTAGAAAAGGCACCAAACCGCAGCATGCACACGGCACACCCCATGTTCTAAATTATTTCAGTTAGAATATGCTGCTATTGACGCTGCGGTATTCTTAATAATGGGTTAAATATCAAATTGGTCACCGAATAACTTGAAATATCTCATATTGCATATTGATAAATTTGGGGTCTTATTTAAAACACTTTTAAAGACTTAAATATCAAACGAATACTTTTAAAATGTACTCGAGAACTAAAATAATTTTTCATTGAGTTCTACACATTTTCATGAATGCTACCATAACCAAATGAAAGGTTAATAATTCTAGTATTTTTGATAATATATTTAGATTTTGAGAAATATATTTACTATTTATTTTTAATTTTATGGTTATTTTCTTTGATTTAATTAAAATTAAATAGTAAATAAATTTCTTAAAATCTAAATATATTATGAAAAATACTATAATTCATAATCTTTCATTTGGTTAAAGTAGCATTTAAGAAAAATGCGTAGAACTCGATTAAAAATTATTTTTACTTTGCAAGTACATTTTGAAGGTATCTATTTGATATTTATATCTTTAAAAGTGTTTTAAATGAGACCCCAAATTTATCAATGTGCAATCTGAGATATGTCAAGTTATTCAATGACCAATTTGATATTTAACCCTCTTAATAATATATGTACACGTCCAGATTCATAATGAGCTACACTCACACATCCTAAGTAGAAAGTTCTTATATAATTTATCCAATCGCAAGTAGAAAGTTCTTATATAATTTATCCAAGAAAGTATTTTACAATGTTTTTAAATAATTAATTTATTATCGGACAGATAAAAGTACATCGCATGGGCAGATGAATGTATCGCCTTCAGGTTGGGAATAAAGATAAATTCATGTAGTCAGTTGGGAATCACAAGCTCCTTTCTCCTTCAAGTTGCAGTTACATTTCTTCTGTCTGTAAAAAAAATCAGTTACTCGCTTATACACCGCAATCTTGTGTTGAATATGTTCAAGCAGATTTGTAATAGATATCTACAGATGTGTGTAATTATTTAGGATTTACCTTTTCCACAGTCATTTTCAGAAGTCTAAACATTACATGGTTATTTCGATCGCCACTCTTAGAACAGCCAAGGAACTAATAATTCAATTCAAGTAGAGATTTAAAGAAGTGCCTCCGAAATTTAGAACAAATCTGTGTGAAAAATTGTTATATTAATGGAATGGAACAAAAAGGAACCATGAAACAATTCGCATGCATGCACAAAGCACATCTATAAGTCCGAAATTTCTCATGAAAATGATTTCTTGTTATCTCTTCCAAGAACTTTGAAAAACATGCAACATCTAGGCTTCAGGAAAACTCATCGGCAATCTTGCTGCATTGATGTTTCACCCATTTAATCCCTTTCTTGAAAGATCTCTTAATTTTTCCTTCTGCAACATACCATTTATACATCATAATCCTCTTTCTTCTATCCATGTCTGGGGAATCAAACCACGATTTTGACCTTGAGGAGACCTTGGATCGATGCTTCATCCCCTGCCTTCTGACCTGCATGGTTGCATTGCCATTTGGAAGAGGCCTCCTTTGAGGAGGAAGAGGGAGAGGAAGATGACAGACATGGTCCCTTCCATTGCAAGTATTCTTGTTGACATTTTTCGCAACATTCCTTTGTGCTTTGCTCGTTCGAACGGAAGTGGGTTTAATTCGAGAGAAATTTTCCATGTCCTCTCTCTCCTCCTCCTCCTCCTATATCAACTGCTAGGGTTGAAGGAGAGAGAGGGAGAGAAAATTTAGGCTCTGATGACATTGGACTTTGATTATATAGCTATGGTTTGTGAAGTGGAGGTTGAGAATGTAACTTGGTAAGTATCGGCATGGTTCACTATATTAGAATATGCGTGGTTCTAAGATTTTGTAGAATATTTAAAAAGAACATTTCTATGAAGAGCATTGTCATCTGTTTACTTTCGCTAAAACTACTCTCAACATAACAGATATGTAAAAAATTGATTGCTATGTGCTAATTTGAGATTGGGATAAATATCAAAAACATCATTTTCTAGATTCAAATGTATCAAAATGATTACTCATTAAAAAAGTGACTCATTTTAGTCATTAATTTGAAAACTTGTATCAACAAATCATTAAAAAGTTAAAAAATTTTATCAATTTAGTCATGCTAAATGATCTCTTTGATACAAATTTTTAAGTTAATAACTAAAATGAGTCACTTTTTTAATGGGTGATCATTTTGATACATTTGAATCTAGAAAATGATGTATTTGATATTTATCCCATTTGAGATTTATTTTTTTTTGCGAGGAATGATAAATTTCATTCATGAAAAGAAACAGATGATACATCTGAAGAGATAATAAAAGCTTCATCATCTAACCGAAAGGTATGCTTAACCAATCCATGAGTCTAACGACCCATATATAGGAAAGAGATTCCCCCGGAAGTTTAGATAATTACACCTTTATATCCACCAAAAAAGGCCTCGTTAAAAACCCCACAAGAGCAAAACCATATGGGAAAAAAACTCAAGCGGGGAAAAAAGAGTGCCCTACTAAATAAATGAGTACATCATTTAACAAAAGCCTAAAAATCAAATGACTAGAAAATTCTTGATTCTTCAACTAGATTCATCCATCTTCTCTTCACTTCTTTCCAGTCACGGAAACTGAATATATTAATACAACAAAAAAATTATGTCAAAGAGCCATTAATAGAATATACATTAAATAATTATTATAGTAAACATAATAAAATTGAACAATTTTATATATCTAACCAAAGGGGTCCCCTCCCATTTGAGATTTGAAATAGAGTAAATATGTAAAACTGCAGATAATAAATTAAATATGTGAAATAGAGTAGATATTACTTTCTTTCTGGTATTAGTTGTTGGGTATAATTTAACTACAGCAACAATGAGGCAGTTATATATATTAAAACAAGAACAGGCATATAAACAATTAACAAAACAAATCAAGAAGGCAAAACAAAGTATAATCAGAGACTGTATAATAACAAGAAAGGCAAGAATAATTACCTCTCACAGAAGATTTAGCAACTACTGATAAGAGAAAGAAGAACAGCTGAGTCGCCAAACCCTTCGAGAGGACTTGACTGTTCTTGAATAGAATATTGGCCCACTTACGATGTGTTGGGATGCAGCAATATTACTTCCAGGATAAAACATCACAGATCAATGTGTTCACAGATACACCAGAGATCAACGACGACTAGCACCTCAGTTCACCTGATAATTATGTATATCACTACTACAAAACTGAACTTAGGATATACCACTTAGATAGCGTTTTTCTAGAAGCGCTATCGAAGTGCATTACTTCAATAGCGTTTTTTAGAAAAGCATAATGTAAGTTAATAAATAAAAAAACAAAAAATCAAAAATATATACTACGATAGCGGTTAAGTAAAAAACGCTATTGTAGCTTGCACTTCAATACCGTTTTCCAGACACGCTATCTAAGTTACCATATTTTAAGAAATATATATTTATTTTTTATTTATAATTTTAACACTAAAACACGAAAAAAAATCATTCGCGTCAAGAATTTTAGGTCATAACCTCCTCTCTCAGCCTCAGCCGCTCACGTCGCCGCTCACCCTCGCCACTCTCAACACCCTATCGCCGCTAATACAACCTCTGTTATGAACCTCGATCCGTTCTCTACCTCTGTTCGATTTGGGATTAAAGATTAATTTGACTGAGGTTTCATCTCTTAACTCCCTCTCTCTCTCTCTCTCTGCTGTGACACACTTCTCTCTCTCCCGCCGCTCTCTCACTCTCGCTGTTGTGACCTCTCTCTCCCGCTGCTCTGACCCCTCTCTCCCTCCCTCTAATTTCACAACCCATCTCTGATTTGATCAAATTCCTAAATAGAAACTACCATTCAATTTTCAATCTCCAAAGGTTGATTCACTATCTCTCTCTCTCCCCCTAGTACGGCATCGACATCGAGAAGCTCTACCAGTACGGCGAACGCCTCAACGAAGCCACCGATAAGTCTCAGGTCACTTATTATCTCTGCGAAGACGAGGAGTTTGTACCTCCACACTTGTTTTCGTATATCTGTACTTTTATGTTATGTGGTGTGTTTGTTTATATATGTTCGTGTTTGTGATTTATGATTTAGATCTAGTGTTATGTTTATAATCGTCATTGTTTTAAAATAATTGAGTTTTGTTTGTGTATGTGTATGTGTGTGTTCGTGTTTGTGATTTATACTTAAATTGTTCTACTATTATGTTTTTAATTGTCTTATACTTTTAGTACTTCCTTGTTTGAATATAATTGAGTATTCCGTGTGTGTGTTTCATATATTAATTGTTCTAGTATTATGTTTTTAGTTGTGTTAATAATTTAATTAGTTCCTTGTTTGAGAATTTTTAAGTGTGCGTGTGTGTTAGATTGTAGAGCTATTAACAACTTTGTGTTTGAATTCGTCGAGTCTATTTTCAGACCTTCAGCTCTATCAGGATACAATGTCATATCTGAAACTCCACCCTGGATGAAGGTAGTCAATTAACTATTCTCTTAATATATTTCCTTAGCTGGTGTGTGCTTCAGCATAGAAAAGGACTTGCAAGTACCTAATGTAGTTACTTATTTTGACTTGTAAGTTCTATAAGCTGAAACATACAGTTGGTTTCTAACCTTTGGTTGTGTTTTTACAGTTGCAAATTGGGTTGAGACACTTCTCATCTTCATGTTGAAATTTTTCTTTCAAATTTAAAATGCTTTCTGAATGCTGACGAGAGAAGCCGTCCACACGATACTAGCTCACGAACCGTGGCGATGCGCTACTTAAAGGCTAAGAAGGGTTTCTTTTTTGATCTCTTGGTCATCCTGCCTATTCCTCAGGTTCGATCTTGTTTATTTATTCATTTAATTAATTATATTTCTTGGTAATTAAGTTTTTTTTTTTAATTTCTAGGTGCTTTATGTCAATAAATAGTTCTGAATTCCTAAGTTATTGGCCGTATATAAATGTGCTGAAAATGTGATTGTCACTGTTTTGTACAGAAGCAAAACGGTTGAAGAGGATGAAAAATGCATGTATGTCATGACTAGTTAGCATGCAGAGTAGTACATGACCTTTCCTAGAACTTCTTCCTGCTGTGCGAACATGTGATGCCGATTGTTTTTGTTCATTTTCTTCCTGGGTTAAGTTAGGATTTAATAAATAAATTTGTTTATGTACGTAGAGGTTTGTGAACTCCATTGATATTAACAGAAGTAACTTATCTTTTTTTTTTTTTGCCTTAAAATTTGTAAAAATGCCATCGCATCCGATTTAAGAGAGTTGTGCTTGGTTCCTAATTTGACTACCTGGCTTCGATTTGAACATTTGAACATGAACATGTGCGGTGCTTTAAATCAAAATATTTTTTTTTATAGTTAAACACACTCGGAAACTGTACAGATCGATCAATACAACATTTTATTATCCTAAATTTCTGATGCCCCTTTATCGAACCACAGGTTGTCTTGTGGATAGTGATCCCAGCTATACTGAAGAAGGGTTCGACGACAGAAGTAATGACAATATTTTTAGTAATGTTTCTGTTGCAGTACTTACCAAAGATAATGGTAAACACCTCACATTCAGAAAGCTTGCGAAAAAACAGTGAAACTTCTTCTCGCAATGCCTTTCTCGGAGCCAGGTAATGGACATGGTAGTTGGTACCAATCTCAACTTCACCCCATCTGTATACGTACCTTGTGCCTATTTAACTACCGACTGTGTGCATGTCTGTGCGTGAGTATGCTGAGATGTTGCCTCTCTGCTGTCAGTGTTCCCCTATACTTGTGTTAAATAACCAATTTTACATTCTATTGTTAACTTCCTATATAAACGATAATGAAATTAGTGATGGTAATGCATTCATGTTCAAGTTTTCGATGTGGGACTAGCCATTATCTAATATTTAGTGTTTGTTCTAATGGTTTGTTTGAGATGCTTTCATATAGTTGTCAGTTGTTACTCTTATCGATGTGCTGCTGATATGTTATAACCGTGTCTGTGTCTTCTTCCTTGTTCTTCATAATGGTTGAGTTACTTTTATGATTATATTTGCTTCATATATTGCACTAAAAGCAATTACTGAATAAGTCTTTGTTATTTCTTCATGATTATTTTTGGGTCATTTGGTGATTCTGATATTGAAGTTGATGCATATGCATGCAGGAAGGCTTTCTTTCTTTTGCCAAGAAAACTTTGATTTGGCCTCGCCATCCGTTCAAAGATCTGGATTGGATTTTATAAACCTACTGGTTCTCTTTACTTTCTTGATTATTTTGCTTTTAGGGTTCATCAAAGGTCAGAACAGAATCAACAAGAACCGGATCTCCCTGGTTCTTTCATTGTGTTGTGCTTTTATTAGCATTGCATATCTTTCTTATGGTGTACATGTTTCTCATTTACGCCCACTAGTGTTAATTTCCCTTGGTTTCGTGCCATGTAAAGAGACTCTTAGATTATACCTTGATTTAAGGGTCCTATCTAGTTCCTGTTTCATTTACTTCTATAATTATTAAAGTACCCAATCTGTCTACTAACTAATTATGGATGGCTAATAGGTTCCGAATTATGAACAATGAAATTTCATTGGTCCAACCATCTTATGTGATGTCACCACTCACCAACAATATGGGCTGTTTCAAGGTATCATATTACAGAGATGTTATTTTATTTCTTTAAATTTTGTTGACATGTCTTTCTTATGCTTAGGCTGACAGCTTAGATGAGGCCATCAGTATTGTCAACAAAAACAAGTACATTCTTAATTTGGAAAGTTATGTTAAAACCTTGATTTTATTGCATTGAAGTCATAGATTGCTGCTCTTGGCAGGTATGGCATAGGAGCTTCCATTTTTACAACATCCGACATTGCTGCAAGGAAATTTCAGACTGAGGTAGAAGCTGGGCAGGTACAGCCGAGTTGATAAACATATTTTGTAGATCTTGTGACTTGAAGAGGAACCAAGTTGATAAACTGCATGCTACGCAGTATGCTTAACTAGTGCCAAATAATATTAGTGTAAAATGTTTCAGTCTTGTTGTAATCTGAAGGCTTTTATTATATAACCGAGATGTATATTTTTGTTTTGTGGATGTAAGCATTAAATTGGAAATTTTTAATAGCAGAATTTGTTTACGCATTTTGTGATCAACATTTTATGACTTTCTTTTGTCAAATATATTGGGGAGTATATTATTGTCTTTGTATGTTTATTATTTTTGTAAATGGTACGAATAGTACAGGTAAAAAGGAAGGCAGAAAAATAAATATATAATATTTTTTTAAAAAAAATTGTCACTTACATAGCGCTTTAAAAAGAGCTATCCAAAAGCATGTGCTTAGGAAACACTTACTTAGATCGCGCTTTTGAAAATGCTATCTAAGAGCTTCACTTACAGAATGGCAAAAAAAACGCTATGTAAGTGATCCTCACTTCAATAGCGGCTCCTTAGATAGCGTTTAAAAACGCTATGTAAGAGCTAAAAAAAACGCTATCTAAGTGCAAATCTGTAGTAGTGTATAATCTGTATGTATCGAGAGATAGCAGAGAGAAGGCTGATAGGGTTTTCGTATCCTTAGAAGTGTCGTATATGTTAACGTTATATTCTGTATGTATATAATATCAAAATAAAACGTAACGGATACTCCATAAAAGGAAAGTAAATATTCTGATTTAATTTCATTAACTGCATCAGTATTTATTTTTCAGTTACAACTGCATCAGGATTTAACTATCGTCAGGATCTGAGATCCATCAGCATTGGTCATCATCAGTATCTGATCCATCAGGATTTTAATCCGTCAGGATCTGATGCCCATCAGTATTGGGTTATGTTCAGAGTCTGTCCATCAGGATTTGATGTCTGATCAGCTCAATAATCCAAGTACTGATACAACAGTAGTAACATATAAAATCTGATGTTTTGTTAAAATAAATCAATATTCCAGGTAATAAAATTCCTCGCCTAGGTCGCCGCGAAGACGCCGAGTCATTCGCCCAAATCGCCCTTCAACCCGACCCGAGTCGTGGCGTGGCGTGGCGTGGCGTGGCGAGGCGGGCGGCGGCGGCGCGCGTGTGTGTGCGCGCGAGGCCCACTCTACATCCATGCACACCCACATGCCTTAGTAGTTGTGCACTACACTTGTACATGGAGCTATATAAAGCCACCAACCTTTCATTACCAATTCTATGTGGGACTCAAGTTATTTCAACTAAATAACCCACATAACCCATTTCAAGCAAGCAACTTCAACACAATTTATTTATGGATTCCACTAAGAAAATGTCTTAGATCAAAACATGAAAGTTTAAGTCCTCATTACAAGGAACAAACTCCACTTGTTAGTTTCCGGAAATGACATCAAGAACATATTATAAATATGCCTCAAACTTTCCATTTTCTAACAATCCCCCACGAATCCATACAGAAATCCATATCGATTCTCATCATGACTTGTTTTTCAGAGTAGGTACCCTTCCGGGTTTGAACCCTCCTAAGTCCTCTACTTCGATGGCTACCGGATTTAGATGGAATGTTTCACCTTGAATCTTTATCCGTTTGGTGTAACCACACTCCATAGACGACAACAAGTCAAAAGCTATGGTGCCAATCTACGGCTTTGAGACGTTAATGGTCATGTCTCGATCCTGTTCGTCGAATGCTTTAAGAAATAACCCTTTCCTCTAATTGCGACCACAAAATTACATTCGCTTAGCTGGGCATCTCCAGAGATATACTGCTAGCATCTCGTCATATGACTTGACCCTATTCAGAGTTCAAATAACTCTTGCTATTCTGGGAGTTACAGTACCCTTTAGGTTTACAGGGGATAGACTCCAGATACGTGAGTATCAATCTATGTAGTTAAAGGTACAACCAATTCACCCTTACAACTTGTTATTACCACATTGAATACACTTTCGAGGGATCTCCTCTCATGTGTATTGGGTTCCCGCTGTAGATGAATTACTATGGGCTATCAGTCCCATCCCCAACCTAGACTTATGGACAACAACATGCTCAAGTCCCTTAGTCAAATGATCAGCTAGGTTTTATTGAGTTCCAATAAACTCAACAGCTATGATCCTGTCAGACATTAGACCCCTTATAGACTTTAGTATAACTTGGATATGTCTCTTTGTTTTCACATTATACTTCTTGTTGTTTATCTTGTCGATAGTTGTATGGCTATCACAATGAACAGCAAAAGCAGGAAGTGGACGACTTACTACAGGTAACATTGACATAAGTCCATGTAACCATTCAGCCTCAGTCCCCGTGGCATCTAATGCACACAACTCAGCCTCAAAAGTAGACCGAGTTATAATAGTCTGTCTAGAAGACTTCCAAGATACTGCTCCACCCGCAAGGGTAAATAGGTATCCAGTCACTCCATTGGAACCAGACTTCTTAGCTATCCAACTTGCATCACTATATCCCTCTAGCACTCCAGGAAACCTCCTGTAATGCAAACCAAGATATATGGTCCCTTTCAGATATCTAAGTACTCTATCAAGAGCATCCCAATGAGTCTTGTTTGGACAGCTTGTATATCTTGCTAACTTAGACACTGAATATGGAATATCTGGCCTAGTTCCATTAGCAAGATATTGCAAACTCCCAATAATCTGAGAATACCTTAACTGAGACACATGTACTCCTGAACTATTCTTGACAAGGGCAATTTTAGGATCATACGGAGTACTTGCGATTCTACAATTTGAATAACCATACTTCTCAAGTATAGATTTCTCTATATAATGAGATTGTGTAAAGGTTATTCCATCAGTTGACTGAGTCAACTTGATACCAAGAATCACACTAGCCTCACCCATATCCTTCATTTCAAAATGCCTTTTCAAGAAACTTTTTGTCTCGTTAATAATCTCAATATTGGTTCCAAACAATAAAATATCATCCACATATAGGCACACAATAATGCATTCATTTCATTTAACCATGTAATAGACACACTTGTCACTTTCATCAACTAAAAATTCTGATTCTAAAACAGTTTCATCAAACTTTTTATGCCAGTCCCTTGGAGCTTGTTTTAAGTCATATATAGACTTGATTAACTTACATACTTTCCTCTCATTACCAGAGGCAACAAATCCCTCAGGCTGATCCATATAAATCTCTTCTTCAAGTTCACCATGAAGAAAATCTGTCTTTACATCCATTTGATGGATGATAAGACCATGTACAGAAGCCAATGCTATAAACATTCGGATTGTTGTCATTCTAGCAACTGGAGAGTATGTGTCAAAGTAATCAATGCCTTCCTTTTGCTTAAAGCCCTTAGCTACCAGCCTAGCCTTATACTTATCTATTGAGCCATCAGGGTTCATCTTCCTTTTGAATACCCATTTACATCCTATAGTAGAACACCCAGGAGGTAGATCAACCAACTCCCATGTTCCGTTAGAAACAATAGAGTCAATTTCACTTTTTACAGCACCTTTCCAGTACCTAGATTCTGAAGAATCCATGGCCTGTCGAAAAGTTAAAGGTTCATCCTCGATATTATAAGTGATAAAGTCACTTCCAAAATCCTTGACTATCTTAGCACGCTTACTCCTTCTAGGTTCCTCTACTTCATCAGGAATAGAGCTACTATCAGGATCTGCCCCCACATTTGTCATCCTTTCCACATGATTAGGAATGGACCTCGATGTGTGAGTGGGATCATCATCAGGAATACCCTGAGGTATACCAGTCTTCATAGGGAACACATCCTCAAAGAATGTTGCATCACGAAATTCAACTATAGTGTTAGCCACTATTCCGTCTATGTCAGATTTTAACACTAAAAATCTCATAGCCGTAGTGGTTTCAATATAGCCCAGAAAGATGCAATCAACAGTTTTCGGCCCTAGTTTCTTTCTCTTGTGTTCAGGGACAAGTACATTTGCAAGGCACCCCCACACATGAAGATATTTTAAACTAGTCCTTTTCTCTATCCATAATTCATAAGGTGTCTTGTCCATGTGTTTCAAAGGAACTCTATTCAGAATATGGCAAGCCGTATTCAGAGCTTCTCCCCACATGTACTTAGGCAACCCTGAATTAATCAACATACTATTGATCATATCCTTAAAGGTTCTGTTCTTTCATTCTGCCACCCCAGTAGACTCAGGTGTGTCTGGTAGAGTTACCTCATGAACTATACCATTGCTCTTGCAAAATTCATTAAACGAGTTACTCGTATACTCACCACCTGTTAGTCACAGAGGCATGCCTGTATACATCTAATAACAAGCCTAACTGTTTGTAATGCTCTGCATTACCTACATGACCTCTTAACCGAGGGAACCTCTAGTTGTAGAGTTTCTACTTGTTTTGTACTTATAATAGGCACCAAATCCTAGTTGTGTAACTGTACTTATAGAGTCAAGAATAATGCTTGAAAAAAGTTCCAAGGTTCATACCTCAAGCAAGAAGATAAAGATTGTCAAATAATCACAGTTGGGATTTGAAGAAATGAAGAATTTGCCTAAGTACCAATTCGAGAAGTATATTTGTCTATTCGAGAAGTCCAGCATTCGAGAAGTCAGGGATTCGATATCTCAAGACACTATTCGATATCTCTGAATACACTGTTCGATATCTCATTCGATATCTGATATGTCTACTACTCTATTCGAGAACTCAAGAAGTCAATAAGTCAAAGTGGTATTCGAGTTCTCAAAGAGTCAACAAGTCAAAGTTCCATTCGATATCTCAAGGACTCAGAAAGCTATTCGATATCTCGAGGATTCGATAAGTCAAATGTTCTATTCGACAACTCAAGGAATCCTGATGGAAAAGAGCTATTCGAGAAATAGTTCGATATGTCAATATAATAATGTTCGAGAACTCAGAGTTATCGATCAAGTCAATTCTAGTTCTCGAATCACTTACTTAGTCACTTCTCGAATACATTCTTGGAGACAAAATACTGAAGAAATTGTATAAGTCAGAAACCTGCAACGAGCCAATGCACTTTATGGACCACAATCTGTAACGTGCTCTGGAAAGCCTACAAGGAAGCTTGAAGAGATATAGAAGAGACAAAGGGCTAAAGAAGTGGATCTGAACAGGCTTTGCAAAGTCAAATCTGTAACCATTTGGACACTTACTCAAAAAGGATAGACAGACTCGAAAGTAATTTGTTTAGCTACCTTACGTGTAGTAAGTAGGTTGTATCCATGATATAAGGATACAGCCTCGCTTCCTTAGATAATAACTTTTGAAGAGTCAAGTTTTTCATACACTATAAGCTATATCTCTCTGAGAAAAACGAAGCTGAGAATACTATCATTTTTATTCACAGATTGTAGCAACCTTTATCTAATAATACATTAGATTAAAGTGATATTGTGTCTTGTGTTGTTCTTTATCCGCACCTACACCTTGCACACACAAACACTTATCTGCTACATAGACTCGAGACAAGAAAAGTTCAAGAATCCATTCACCACCCCCCCTCTGTATTCTTTTACTGTATTCAATACTCAACAAGTGGTATCAGAGCGGGCTGTTTATTCAAAAACAGAAAAACGATCATGAGTTCGAATACACCAAAGACTACAGGAACGGTGAAAGTCCCTAAGTTTGACAAAGAGAATTATAACCTCTGGAAGATAAAGATGCAGTTGTTCATCAAAGCATCTCATCATTTGTATCCTGAGATTCTTAAGAATGGTCCATTTGTTCCCCAACAGGAGATTCCTGAAAAGACTGTTGGAACCACTACTATTCCAAGATCTTATGTGGCTACGGATCCATCCAAATGGACAGAATCAGAAAAGGACATGGTTGCCCTTGATAGTCACCTCATGTTGCTGATTATAGATTCCATGGACATGTCAATGTTTGCAAACATTGCTTCATGTACCATTGCCAAAGAAATGTGGGATCACATTGAGGTGTTATGTGAAGGAACTGATGAGGTCAGAGAAAACAAGAAACAGATACTGGTCACACAGTATGAGGCTTTCATGGCACAACCCAAGGAAAACATTACTGAGATGTTTGAGAGATTTCACAAGCTAGTTACTGAGTTGCAGATGAATGGCAAGGTTTACAGTACCAAGGAGTTAAACATGAAGTTTCTGCTTTCTTCACCAAACCATCTAGAGCAAATGGTCATTTCTCTAAGGGAAAGAGATTTGAACAAAGTTACATATGATGTGCTCTATGGGGTTTTAAAAACTCATGAGCTTGAGCTGCTTCAGAAAAGGGCTATCCAAGCCAACCAAGGCAGAATGATAAACACATCATGTGCCTTGATTGTCAACAAATCTATTCAAGACCTAGAAGCATCTACAAGCCAATTAAGGATAGAGGAGGTGGTGGAAGAGGAAGAAACTGAAGTTGAGGAAAGTGAACCTGTTGAGGCAAAGGAGGAAGATGAGTTCTATACT
The DNA here is from genome assembly GCA_037693485.1 of Kitagawia praeruptora. Taxonomy (NCBI): domain Eukaryota; kingdom Viridiplantae; phylum Streptophyta; class Magnoliopsida; order Apiales; family Apiaceae; genus Kitagawia; species Kitagawia praeruptora. The sequence continues at coordinate 94,735,101 of CM075350.1, forward strand.
CTTGAAGAACTAGATGGAATGGAAAACACTTCATATGCTTTCATGGCCAGAAAATTTCCAAACATCAGATTTAAGAGGAACCAACCCTTCAAACCTAAAACCCAAAACCATTCATTCAACAAGAGAAAGGCACCTGTGAAACCAAACAAGAATAAGTTCAAAACCAGCCATGTGGCATGGATAGGTCATCTGTAAGGTGCTATAGATGCAATGACCTAGGGCATTTTGCCAGTGAATTCAAGAAGCCTAAAAAGAAGGATAGAGATTATCTTGAGCTCGAAGCTAAGTATGAGGCCCTTCTGAAAAAGCAGACACAAGGTAAGGCCTACATAGCTGAAGGGAAGTGTTGGGATGATTCTGAGAGTGATGGAGAGGAACAAGAATTTTGCAATTATGCCTTGATGGCCAATTCCAAGGATGACACATCTCCATCAGACCCTCAAGTACCATCTCTCACTACTATAGACATGTCTGTTTCAGAGTATAAATGCATGATTGAACAACTATCTGTTGAGATGTTTACATTCATACTAGTATGACTGCTGCTAATGAAGAGATTACTAAACTATCTACTAGAAATGAAATGTTAATCAAAAAGAATGAGGAACTTGAGCTAACTGCTATGCAAGTAGAAAACCTTAAGAAAGAAGTTGAATATCTGCAAAATAAGGTTTTGTGTGCTAGTCAGGTTGAAAAGGCTCTTAGGGATGAATTAGCTGAAAATGAATTCAAACTGAAAACTTTCAAGAAATCATCTTGTCTAGTGCAATCCTACTATGAGAAAATTGAAGCAAAACCCAAGGCTGCTATTGGACTTGATTATGACACTCTTAAACAGAGAAAAGGCTATGCTATCATTAAAGATGACACAGTTGTTCTTGAGGAAGTGCCTCACATTTTGAAAAAGACTGAAAATCCAATTTTTAAGGAATCAACATTTGAAATTGATGAGGATGCCTTACTCATCAAACAAATGTTGAATGATGAGGATGAGGCACAATCCAATGAACAACAAGCATCTTCCAAGAGTGAGAGTGTCAAGTCAAAGACCAAGGAGCCAGTAGGTGATAGGATAAGACCCAAGAAGTTTGTTAAGTTTGTTTCAGCTGGAAAGAGTGAATCAGAGAAGAAAGTGACTAAGAAGAAACAGAACAGAAATGGCAAGTTATGGATTAACAAAGATAACAACTATGCTTATATGCCTAATTCCCCTAGGAAAACTTGTCAGAACTGTTTCAGTACCAATCATTTAACTCATGCATGCAAGAAACCTGCTGGTAGTGTGTCTAAACCTTTCTATGATTGTTCTGTGCCTCTAAGACATAGAGATGCACCATTTTGTGATAAATTTGACTGTATGCCATGCAATATGAATGTTATGACTAGTTGTTTCAATCTGAGAAGGCAATTCATTGATGGTTGTATCAGTCACAATTCTCACACACTACACCAGGTCAAAGTCTTCGAGTCCTCCTAAAGCTAGGAAGGTACCTCTGTCACCTAAGTCTGAAATCTCAGGTTCTAAGACTTCTAACAGTGACAAGAAGACTAACACCAAAAAGTTGACAAGCATGTTGTTTATGATAAAACTATTTCTAAGTCACATGGACCCAAACTTGTTTGGGTACCAAAGGAGAAGTAATACCTTTGTGTTTGCAGGGCAAAGAAAGTGAAAAGAAGGTCATGTGGATTTTGGACAGTGGATGCTCAAATCATATGACTGGTGATATGGCCCTGCTATCACAGTATGAGGAAAAGGCTGGCCCAATGGTTGCTTTTGGAGATGACATCATGGGTAACACATTGGGATATGGCAAGTTAAAAGTTGGAAATGTCATCATTGAAGATGTAGCACTGGTCAAGGGACTCAAGCATAATCTGCTAAGTGTTGGTCAGTTTACTGATAGAGGATTCAAGGTGGATTTTGACAAAGATGAATGTTTGATCACCCACAAGAAGACTGGTGATTTTGCTCTATCTGGAATAAGGAAAGGAAGCCTGTTTGTAGCCAATATTGATTCTGCAAACAAGGACAAAATTTGTTGCTTTTACTCAAAAGCATCAAATGAAGATTGTTGGCTGTGGCATAAGAAACTATCACACCTGAACTTCAAAGCCATTAATTCTCTAGTCAAAAGAGAGTTAGTGAGAGGCATGCCCACACTTGAATTCTGTCAAGAAGGAGTGTGTGAGGCTTGTCAAAAAGGAAAGATGAAAAGATCAAGCCACAAGTCAAAGACAGTGACATCAATAACCAAGCCCCTACAACTCATTCATATGAATTTGTTTGGGCCTGTCAATATTATGTCACTAGGAAGAAAGAAGTATGCCTTGGTGATGGTTGATGACTTTACAAGGTATACATGGGTGGAATTTCTGGCATCAAAAGATGAGGCTCCACAAGTAATCATTGAGCATATAAAGAAAGTTGACAAGGAAGCAAAGGTCAACAATGCAAGTGTGATTGCTCTGAGAAGTGATAATAGAACAGAGTTCAGAAATGCCATACTTGAAGCATTCTGTAAAGAGAATGGTATTTCTCAGCAATTCTCAGCTCCAAGGACTCCACAACAAAATGGAGTTGTTGAGAGGAAGAATAGAACCCTAATTGAAGCTGCTAGAACAATGTTACTTGATGCAAAGATGCCTACATGTTTTTGGGCTGAGGCGGTAAGCACTGCATGCTATATCCAGAACAGAACCCTCATCAACAAAAACACTGGAAAGACACCTTACAACTTGATGACTGGAAAGAAGCCCACTCTAAAGTATGTTCATACTTTTGGAAGCAAATGCTTTGTATTGAAGGATAATTCTGAATATGTTGGTAAGTTTGATGCAAAGGCATTTGAAGGAATTTTTCTTGGCTATTCTATGGGGAGAATTGCATACAAAGTTTATGTCATCAGTCAAAAGAAAATTATGGAAAGCACAGACGTGACATTTGATGACAGAAAACTACCTGGACTAGAAGAAGCCAATAATGAAGATAAAGATCCATTGAAGTTTGATAATCTAGATGATTCTGATGAAGAGACTGAAACTGAAGTTGAAACTCAAGTTCAACAGACTCAAGTGAATGATAATACAAGAGAAGAATTTGTGCCAATCAACAGTGGAGAAACTAGCATCCAAGACACACCTGTGAGTAGTGGCAACCTCACAGGGGGAGGAAATCAGGATGATGATTTGGATGATGAAGCAACTTCAAGAATGAGAAATCAGGCTGAGCACTCAAGGAAATGGGATAGATCACACACTGCAGAGCAAATCATTGGAGATCCTAATGCAGGAGTAAGGACTAGGAGAGCAACTCAGAATGAGTGTCTATATGGTTGTTTCCTATCTCAGGTGGAGCCTAAGAAACTTGATGATGCACTGCTAAATCCAGATTGGATTATTGCCATGCAAGAGGAGCTGAATCAATTTGAAAGAAACAAAGTATGGGAACTAGTGCCTGCACCAAAGAATAGAACCATTGTTGGAACAAAATGAGTTCTGAAGAATAAGATGGATGAAGATGGTGTAATAGTAAGAAACAAAGCAAGGTTGGTTGCAAAAGGATACTCTCAACAGGAAGGCATTGATTATGATGAGACATTTGCCCCTGTTGCTAGATTGGAAGCCATCAGAATATTCTTGGTATTTGCTGCTCATTCAAACTTTAAAGTGTATCAAATGGATTTCAAGAGTGCATTTCTGAATGGAGAGTTGGAAGAAGAAGTTTATGTGTAACAACCACCTGGCTTTGAGGATCCACACTTTCCAGAATTTGTTTATAGACTGTTTAAAGCTCTGTATGGACTTAAGCAGGCTCCAAGGGCATGAGCAGATATGAGATGAGTATGATGGGAGAGTTGACATTCTTTCTTGGGTTGCAAGCAGTCAAAGGAAGGATGGTATCTTTATCAGTCAGACCAAGTACATCAAGGATTTATTGAAGAAGTTTGACTTGGAAGATTGCTCACCTGCAAAGACACCCATGGCCACTGCAACTAAGTTGGATGAAGATGCTAAAGGCAAGAAAGTAGATATCTCAGTCTACAGAGGCATGGTTGGTTCTCTACTCTATCTCACTGCAAGTAGGCCAGACATCATGTTTGCTACATGCTTGTGTGCAAGGTTTCAATCAAATCCAAAAGAATCACATTTGATTGCTATAAAAAGGATCTTTAAATATCTGAAGGGCACTCCAAACTTGGGTCTATGGTATCCTCAGGACACAGGGTTCAATCTGGTTGGTTATTCTGATGTTGATTATGCTGGATGCAGAGTGGATAGAAAAAGCATCTCAGGTAGCTGCCAGTTTCTTGGACAAAGGTTAGTCTCTTGGTATAGCAAGAAACAACAATCTGTGTCAACTTCTACAGTTGAGGCTGAATACATAGCTGCTGGAAGTTGATGTGCTCAAGTACTTTGGATTAGAAATCAACTTAGAGATTATGGACTTGTGTTGGAAAGAATTCCAATCATGTGTGACAACACAAGTGCAATCTCTATAGTTGCCAATCCTGTCAATCATTCTAGGACAAAGCACATTGACATCAGATATCATTTCATAAGAGAACATGCAACTAATGGAACCATTGAGTTGCATTATGTTTCTGCAGATAAACAACTAGCTGATTTATTCACTAAGCCATTAGATGAAGCCACCTTCACAAGGTTGGTTAGTGAGATTGGAATGCTGAATTCTTCATATTCTGGCTAGGTAAATACAGCATCTAGATTGTTGCAGCAGTAAACACTTACTTTATCTAAATTCTCAATATTTTTGGAGTAAGTGTTGGCTGAAATATGATTTATAAATATTTTAAATCTGTTGTATATTTGGCAAATCATATTTTCTTGTTAACTTGAAATTTCTATGAAATTTTGAGAAAATCACTGTTTAATTTGCTAGAATATTCTTGAATGAATATGGCTGGTAAATTTTAAAAAGATAGTGAAAATTGAGTTTCTATGAGTATATTTCGACAAGTCAGACTTCTCGAGTGATTCACTATTCGACATCTCTAACAAGTCTCATTAGAGCACTCTCGAGTTCTCGAATAGAGTCTTTTAGAGTTCTCGAATAGAGGTCTTCTTGACTTCTCGAATATAATGTTTTAGTTCTCGATTGACTGAGTTCTTGAATACTATATTTGAGTTCTCGAATCATTTGAAAAGGCTGAATTCTCGCTGAATTTTAACCGATTTTGGATTTTTATTCAGAATTCATAATTACTCATAAAAACATATTTTACCTAATTTAGATTTATTTCTAAGTTAGATAATTGTCAGCTGTGAGTTACAACCTGGTTGAGTTATCGAATAAGCCTTTCTTGACTTGTCGAATAGTTGTTTTCTACTTCTCGAATGCTTGACTTGTCGATACAAAACATACATCTAATCGACAATTCAAGTACTTCATACTTATACAATTTCACATCTATTCGATTCATTTCATTCGATTTCTCAAGCATTAAAGCTCCCATAACCCCTGAAAAACCTACCTGCTAAAAGCCAAATTTCTTCTTCAACATTCATTCTCTTTTCTCTTCTCTCCAAATCAATGGCAACCGTGAAATTCAACACTAACTTCATTGCTATCTCAAGTGATGTCGAAGCCCCAAATGCTAACTACAAGTGTTTCGTCAAATGGATGTCTGAATCTTATATCAAAGAAGCACTTACGGCCAACCCAACTCTGTATCTAGACATTCTAGAGCAATTTTGGAATACTGCCATTACAGAAACAGTTGCTCTAGATGATGGTAGTCTGGGTTATATCATTAACTGCAAGGTACTTGGTAAAGAGTTCAGCATCACTTCTGAGGACATGAGCAAGGCCCTGGGTCTTCACCAGGATGAGTATGATGGCCTTGTAACAGAAGACCAACTAGTAGAATTCTTTGAACTAACAAGGTACTCAGACACCATCAAGGTTGGAAATCTAAAACGGGCACATCTACGAAAAGAGTGGAGCTATGTGTTTGCCACTCTCCTGCAAGTATTCAGTGGAAGGAAATCCAGCTTTGACCAACTAAGTGCTCATGTTCAACAGATATGCTATTCACTTGCCTATGATAGGAAAATTGAAGTTGGAAAGCTCATAATGCAGGAACTCTATGGAAAACTTGGTAAGAACACAACCAAGAGAGGTAATGATATCTTCTTTCCTAGGTTTATTCAGTCTGTACTTAATTATCTAGATAAAAATGTGGTTGATTTACCTGGTTTAGATAAAAGTAGATTAGGCTACCCTAGATCCATGACCAAACTCATTTTTGGTAATTTGGATACTAGGAATGATGTGGATCTAAGTCTTGTAATAACTTCCCATATGCAGAAGTTATTTGAGTCTAACCCCCCACAACTTGCCAACATTTGCCTCCAAATCTGAGTTAGCCAGACCCAAGCAAGTAGAACACAGTGTTAACCCAAGGTCTGCTAACCAACCACCTCAACCAAATACTCTACCAAACACTGAGCCAACTGCATCATCCTCTCAAAAGGGTGATGTTAGTAAAAAGGAGAAGAAGAGAAAACAGGTTGTTTTTGCACCTTTAACCATTTTATCTGAAGCAGCATTGGCTGTAGAATTAGGAAGTGAGGCACCTGAATCACCCCTAATCAGGCCAAAGAAGAAGAAAACTAAAACCACCTCTTCAGTCACACAAATGGCTGAAGTTGTAAAATCAGGGGCAAACAGTTCACTAGATGTATCCTCTCAACAGGGTGAATCTATAGAATCAAGCATCCTCCCCAATGCAACTACATGTACAGAGTCAGCACATGGGAGTGATAAGGCTGGCACAACACTGAGTGGAGAGCACATCACATTTGAAACTCCCTCTATTTCTCAGGGGGAGTTGCCAAAATCTATTCTACAAGACACTTCTCTTCCAGAATCTTCATCTCAAATTTCTTTACAGCCTGCAACTCAAGCAATTGAGGAGCAAGGCATTGATCATCAAGAATTCTTTTCTCTTGATGAGCCAATGATTTCAAGTGACTTAGTGCATGACACTTTGCTCACCACCCAGGACCCACATTTAGATGGTGAGGGAATGCATGCTGGGGCATCTCCTAATGACACCATCACAAACACAGAGGTTCCACTAGTTTTTACTAGAGACTCTGTGCCTGTGTCAACTGCTGGTGTAACTCATCCCACTTCTGTGGAGACACCAGTAGTAGGGTCAATCCATCCAGTTACAGAAGTTGCATCTGTAACTGAGGAGTCTAGCTTGCCTAGCTCTAGCTCTGAATTCCTGTCACAATGGCTGAAGCCTATGCAACATGACAGTGCTTCAGGATCAGGGTCTGTTCCACCACAATTGACGATTGAAGCACCTCAAAGCTTAGTTGTGGATCAGATTCCTGAGTTTGTCAAGATTGCTCAACATTTGGTCACCTCCAACATCCCTAACCCAGACTATGAGGCCATTCTGCTATGCCATAGGGATGATGTGGAGATACAGAAGACAAAGATAGTTGATGATGCTGAGACAGATGGCAATGTAGATGCCTGGTTGCAAGGAAAATATGAAATTACTCTTGATGAAGCACTTCAATATCTCAGGGAGGAATACATCACTTCACTAGGATCCAATGCCAAATCTCTGACACCTGGTGAAGTGTATGAAGCCATGAATGATTCTCACAAGGGATTTCTCAAGGTTGCCCACTATCTTGGCAAAGGAGTCAAATCTGAAGTCAGCAAGGTGTGTGATGAGACAGTTACTAAAGTGGAAGAAATTAAGAGGACCTTTGCTGCCAAATTCCCTCAGTTGGACAGTGTGTTTAAAGACCTCAAATACTGTAACACCACCTGCACCAAGATGGATCATGGGCTAGCACTGCTAAAGGATGTTGTCACAAGTCTGGGGCACAAATTTCAATCTCTATCTGATCAAACCACAGACTCCAATGCCATGCTGAAAACAATGTTCAAGAATCAATATGGGGATAAGCTGGTAACTAAGGTCCCTGTGCATGACATGACCAAATATGAAGTTCAAAGACTCAAGGATCAATCTATCTCTGGTTCCAAGGCCACTGAGTTATTCACCAAGGTGGATACTCTGGAAAAGGAGGTGGTCAATCTAAAGATATCCAATGATCAGTTAACAAACACTGTTGCTGCCCTCAATGAAAAGTTGGACATTCAAGCCACTACCAATGCTGATGTTCTTCTTAATCAACAACAGATACTTTCTGCCATAATGAAGCATATGGGACTCCCTCTACCTGAAGCCTCTTTCAACCCAAAGGTCACTACTACAGCCTCTGTGCCTGACAACAAGCCTAAGGGGGAGAAGAGGACATTAAGGGACTCAAAATCTAAGGGGGAGAAACCTAGGGAGAAAGGCATTACAATGAATGAGGGTGGTAAACCAAGAACTGCTAAGTCAAATCAGTCTGAGAAAGAAAAGGTAGCATCCAAGGAGGAAAAATTGAAGAAAGTGGATGTAGATGAATAGGCCAAGATTCCATCTATCCCTCCATCTGAAACTGAATATGAATTCGACATTCCTGACATTGCTAAGCAATCTCTTCAAGGTGAACCTTCAGAATTCAGAAATGTTCTTACTCAAAGGTTATGTCAAGAAACTGCAAATTCTAAACTATACCATGACATAGCCTTTCTGAAGCACCTACATGAGCTGAGAAGAAGGGCAAACTTCCACTACTTTGACTACATCAAGCTTCTTGTGCAAGATGTGTTTCTAGTCACTGTAGTGAGAAGAGAAATTGTTCAGACTAATCCTTATGCCATCATCACTACCAATGATAGAGAAGTCTTAGTCCACACTGCCAAGAACCTCTTTCACATCCACATTGAAACTTTGCAAATTCTATCCAGCTCTGAACTTGGAACAATTATCAGGAAGATAGAAAGGAATAACTCATCAGACAACAATATGCTCAAAGAGATTCTCACCAAGTGCATGAAATCTCAATTGCCTCAAGTAGTTCCTCAGCCTCACTGTATCTTATATGAAAAGAATCAAGACATTGTTGCCTTCAGATTTGGCCAACACCTCAAATCAAACAACATGTCTACAATAAATTTTTTGGCTGGAGTTCTACATTCAAGGAGTGGAAAATCTAAATCTGAAATAGAGGCTCTTGACATTCTGGTGAAGTTTATCAACTCTCAGTCAGACATCAAGCCTATTGCTAAAGAGGGAAAGTCAGACAAAGATAAGGATGATCAAGACAAGAGTGGGAACAAAGGTGGATCTCAAGGAAGGAATAAGGGTGGTGATGACAAGGAGAAAAGGGATGGTAGAAGCAAGAAGAAAGATGATGACAGAGATGGTGGAAAGGTGTATGAGAGAAAGAGTGGAAAGCAGCAAGTCTTAGGCATTACTAACAGTAATCTCACCACAACACAAGACTCTGAGTCTAGGGTGAATGTTGTTAGCAATGACCTACCAAAATCTGAATCAGTGGCTTCTGCAACTGCTTTGCCAACTCAAGAAAAGGAGATGCTACTCAAGAAACCACTTGTGTATATCAAAAAGCATACTGCTAATGGTATACTACAATGGTCCAAAGACAAAGGTCTTAAATTTTTCTCAAGCAACAAAGGAAAGAAGCTGAAATGGAAGATGTCAGCCAGAAGGGCAAGAAAGGTGAAAACATCTACATCTTAGGCACTCACAATCATTCCTGGACTAGACTTGCCCTGTCTCAACATAGATTATGATGAAGATGAGATAGCATATCAACTGGCTCAGAGAATCTATCATGTAGCTATAGTTGATGACTGTCTGGAGTTCAAATACACTGATGGGAGACTCAAGAGATTCAAGCAAGGCATGTGTGAACACTGGGGCAAGTTACATGATCTACAAAGAATAATGGTGCTACTCAACCTTGAGAATGAAGAGGAGAGAAGGTGGAAAATTGAGATAGCTCATTTTATCAAGATGAAAAGAGATCATGAGGAAGAGTTGAGAAAGAAGTATGAAGCTTTGAAGATAAAGAGAGAAGAAGAGTTAGATGCTCTAGAAGCCAAAGCTGAAGAATTGAGAGCTAAAGGGTTATGCAGAGTCAAGTATAATCCTTACATTGTGGAATACATGAAATATGGCAGAAATGTGAAGGTTAGAATGGATTACATTAGCTCTTACTCTGAAGCCAAACTGAATGAAGTCATCAGAGACCTATCTGGCTCACCTCTCATTGAAGAACTCACTGCCATGGAAGACATCATCCAGGCAATGAGTGATGCAAAGAAAGCCAAGGAAGAAAAAGAAAAGGAGGATCTACAAGCCAAATCTCAAAAAGGAAAATCAAAGGAAAATGGCTAGTATCTCTTCATAACTATGAGAATGCTTTCTTTGTAATAATATTCAATCAATTTCATATATGTACTTGTCAAGATTTATCTTTATGTATGATAGGCTTGTTATCAGATATGAAATTGTGACTAAGGGTCTTACTCACAATTTGGGGGAGATTGTTAGTCACAGAGGCATGTATGTATACATCTAATAACAAGCCTAACTGTTTGTAATGCTCTGCATTACCTACATGACCTCTTAACTGAGGGAACCTCTAGTTGTAGAGTTTCTACTTGTTCTGTACTTATAATAGGCACCAAATCCTAGTTGTGTAACTGTACTTATAGAGTCAAGAATAATGCTTGAAAGAAGTTCCAAGGTTCATGCCTCAAGCAAGAAGATAAAGACTGTCAAATAATCATAGTTGGGATTTGAAGAAATGAAGAATTTGCCCAAGTACCAATTCGAGAAGTATATTTGTCTATTCGAGAAGTCCAGCATTCGAGAAGTCAGGGATTCGATATCTCAAGACACTATTCGATATCTCTGAATACAATGTTCGATATCTCATTCGATATCTCAGAGATTCGATATGTCTACTACTCTATTCAAGAACTCAAGAAGTCAACAAGTCAAAGTGGTATTCGAGTTCTCAAAGAGTCAACAAGTCAACGTTCCATTCGATATCTCAAGGACTCAGAAAGCTATTCGATATCTCGAGGATTCGATAAGTCAAATGTTCTATTCGATAACTCAAGGAATCCTGATGGAAAAGAGCTATTCGAGAAGTGGTTCGATATGTCAATATAACAGTGTTCGAGAACTCAGAGTTATCTATCAAGTCAATTCTAGTTCTCGAATCACTTACTTAGTCACTTCTCGAATACATTCTTTGAGACAAAATACTGAAGAAATTGTACAAGTCAGAAACCTGCAACGAGCCAATGCACTTTATGGACCACAATCTGTAACGTACTCTGGAAAGCCTACAAGGAAGCTTGGAGAGATATAGAAGAGACAAAGGGCTAAAGAAGTGGATATGAACAGGCTTTGCAAAGTCAAATCTGTAACCGTTTGGACACTTACTCAAAAAGGATAGACATACTAGAAAGTAATTTGTTTAGCTACCTTACTTGTAGTAAGTAGGTTGTATCCATGCTATAAGGATACAGCCTCGCTTCCTTAGCTAATAACTTTTGAAGAGTCAAGTTTTTCATACACTATAAGCTATATCTCTCTGAGAAAAACGAAGCTGAGAATACTATCATTTGTATTCACAGATTGTAGCAACCTTTATCTAATAATACATTAGATTAAAGTGATATTGTGTCTTGTGTTGTTCTTTATCCGCACCTACACCTTGCACACACAAACACTTATCTGCTACATAGACTCGAGACAAGAAAAGTTCAAGAATCCATTCACCCCCCCTGTATTCTTTTACTTTATTCAATACTCAACACCACCTCTATCTAATCTCAAACGTTTAAGTACTTTACCAGTTTGTGTTTCAGATTCAGTTTTGAACATAATGAATTTTTCTAGTGCTTCATCTTTATGTTTAAGCAAATAAACATAACAATATCTACTACAATCATCTATAAAGGTAATGAAATATCTATTATGTTCCTTAGTCAAAACACCACCAAATTCACATATGTCTGTGTGCACTAAATCTAACACATTCGAATCCCTAACCACATTATGAAAGGGTTTCCTGGTTTGTTTAGAAGTCACACATATTGACATTTAGATTTCTTATCAATGGCATGTTTTGGAATCAACTCTAAGTTCATCATATTCTTTAGAGCACCAAAATTCAAGTGACCAAGACGTGCGTGCCACAAATCAGATGATTCAACACAATTAACAGAAGGAGCAACATTATTATTAATAAAACTGCCCAAAACAGGCTCAACATTTATCAAAAATAATCCATCTGACAAGTAACCTTTGCCAAAAAATACACCAGTATTTGTAATAACTACTTTATTACATTTCAAAGAAACTTCAAAACCATTCCTAACTAAACAACTTCCACTTATTATATTTCTACGAATATCAGGAACATGATGCACTCTAGTGAGGGATAGAACACGCCCAGAAGCAAACTTCAGGTCCACATTTCCTATTCCAAGTACTTGAGCTGCACTAGCATTCCCCATCGTCACTTTCATTCCACGAGTCTGTTGATAAGATACAAATAGAGTAATATCAGTACAAATATGTACATTAGCTCCAGTATCAATCAACCATTCATGAGACGAATAAGTAGAAAGAAGTACAGGGTTGTAGGTCACATACCCGTTGTCAGTTTCAGAAGCAATAGCCTCACCAACAACCATGTTAACCGTAGGCCCACCAGTGGTACCAAGCACGGTGTTAGCTTGTGCTCCCACAACAGGTTTCTTCTCTACAGGACAGTCCTTGCTCCAATGACCAACCTGTCCACAAGACCAACATGGTTTGTTTGCCTTTGGTTTCTTAGCCTTGTTCTTGTCCTTAGACTTAGTGTTTTCCTTCTTAGTGACAGACTTTCTTTTCTGTCCTACAGTCACTACATTCACCTTCGAACTCCCAGCATGTTCAGTAGGCATCACATGTCTTTGCTTGGACTTGTGTTGCTCCTGCACAGAGATGTCCAACATCAGGTTTGTCCAAGTGATTTCTCCTTTCTGTCTTTTCAGGGAGAGTGCAAACTTTTCCCAAGATTTAGGGAGCTTTTCAATCACAGACATAACCTGAAACTTTTCAGGAAGGTCCATACCAGACTTCTTCAAAGCATGCACCAACATCTCAAACTCATGCACCTGCTCAGTCATGGATTTCGTATCCACCAGTTTAAAGTCAAGGAACCTAGCCACAGAATACTTTTCCAACCCTTGCGAGTCAGTATTATGTGTCTGGTCAAGCTTCTCCCATAAAAGCTTAGCAGTGTAGGAGTCAGATGAATAAACATCGAATAGAGTGTTCGCTAAAGCTGCCAGAATTGCAGCCCTAGCCACCCCATCCTTTTCCTCCCACATAGTATAAGCCTTAACAGTTTCAGCTTTCTCCTTAACCACAACTTGTTTCTCATACTGCACCACTTGCCATAGACCCTTTACCGTTAACCACAGTTTCATCTTTTTCTGCCAACGAAAAAAACCAACACCCCCACCGAATTTATCAGGCATACCTGACAAATCGATTGGCGGTGGAAAATGGTACGTGGTCCAGTCGATGGTAGGTACATTAACACCAGACCCAGAGACAGTCTCAACAACAGGAGTTTCCGTTCCGTTAACCATCTTGTTAATTAACAATATATAACACAGATATTCTCTTCAAGATTGTTGGGTATAATTTAACTACAGCAACAATGAGGCAGTGATATATATTAAAACAAGAACAGACATATAACCAATTAATAAAACAAATCACGAAGGCAAAACAAAGTATAATCAGAGACTGTATAATAAGAAGAAAGGCAAGAATACTTATCTCTCACAGAAGATTTAGCAACTACTGATAAGAGAGAAAAGAACAGCTGAGTCGCCAAACCCTTCGAGAGGACTTGACTGTTCTTGAAGAGAATATTGCCCCACTTACGCTGTGTTGGGATGCAGCAATATTACTTCCAGGATAAAACAGCACAGATCAATGTGTTCACAGATACACCAGAGATCAACGACGACTAGCACATCAGTTCACCTGAGAATTATGTATATAATCTGTATGTATCGAGAGATAGCAGAGCTCCATAAAAGGAAAGTAAATATTCTGATTTAATTTCATTAACTGCATTAGTATTATTTTTCAGTTACAGCTGCATCAGGATTTAACCATCGTCAGGATCTGAGATCCATCAGCATTGGTCATCATCAGCAGTAGTAACATATAAAATCTGATGTTCTGTTAAAATAAATCAATATTCCAGGTAATAAAATTCCTCACCCAGGTCGCCTCGCGTACGCAAGACGTCGAGTCATTCGCCCTTCGACACGACCCGAGGCGTGGCGTGGCGAGGTGGGTGGCGGCGACGCGCGTGTGTGTGCGCGAGGCCCACTCTACATCCATGCACACCCACATGCCTTAGTAGTTGTGCACTACACTTGCACATGGAGCTATATAAAGCCACCAACCTTTCATTACCAATTCTATGTGGGACTCAAGTTATTTCCACTAAATAACCCACATAACCCATTTCAAGCAAGCAACTTCAACTCAATTTATTTATGGATTCCACTAAGAAAATGTTTTAGATCCAAACATGAAAGTTTAAGTCCTCATTACAAGGAACAAACTCCACTTGTTAGTTTCCGGAAATGACATCAAGAACATATTATAAATATGTCTCAAACTTTCCATTTTCTAACATTAGTTTATACAACAACTTTATATTATATCCTTCCCCACGTTTAAGATTACATTTCACGTGCAAAACATGCACTTCATTGCAGTGTACAGTGACGGAGGCAAGGGGTCCAGAGGGGTCCCTGGCCCCCCTAGAATTCCAAATATCAACAGAGTAGTATACATTTTATACACATTGTGTTCGTAGTTGAGATGGTTGAAATTTATGTATTCTCTTTAGCAGACCAAGGTTCGACTCCTAAGTATGGCATTTTCTGCATTTTTTTATTTTTTGTTAACACCTTCTACAGTTTTAGCATGTTTTTAAAAATTATAAAGACACCGGCCCCCCCCCCCAAAATCTCTCTCTGGCTCCGTCACTGGCAGTGTACCTATAAATATTACATTTCCCACACCAGGGATGAAACTAGACATGTCATTTGTAGTTACGTTCGACTGAGGCCCATCAAGCAGAGGCAGAGAGGATATTCTTCTTGAGAGTGAACTGATCAGCTTTCGCGGCCTTAATAGACTACATTGCAACACAATGATTACACCTCCAGATTACACATGAGTACGCATAAATAGCACAGGGAAAGCCATAAAAAACGTCTATGCTTAATCCAAAAAATTATATTCATTCCGCTTTTATTTAGATTCCTCAAAGGGGCTACTTTTAATTTACGCAATGGAATCTAACACAGGCAGCATACAGGAATCTATATCTGATTCTACCTATGACAGAGTAAATACCACAACCAGCATTGACATTTGTAGATTAGAATAGTTGTGATGAGGAAACTGAGTTTACCCGATCCTGCAACCAGATGTTCAGTCTCATACTCTCATGATGTGTTTCTCTTAATTTCTAGTTGTTAACTCAAACTTTTTAAACTATTTTACTCGTTCTTTTGGGGTAAATATAGATTACCAGAAAAAAATGTAATGTACATCAGTAAAATCTACGTTTGGTTAATACGTGCAGGTATCTGCTATCCACACTACCTTGGAAGTAAGTTGTCCTTTCCCATCTCGACTAGCACCACACTTGTCATTGAAAAAGCCATAAAGTCGTCCAAGTCTCTTCCACCATCATATTCTTCACCAGCTTTGTTACCCTTGGGAAAGAATTTTAGAGTTGGAAAGCCATTCACTTCGTACCTGCATAGGAAATATACACCAGATATCGTATTTCAGAAGTGTAAATTTGTGGTCACCAAACCAAAAAAAAGAAAAAGAAAATAGCAGCAGGAAATGATATCATTTTTCAGAGTTTCCCAAATAGATAGAGGATGCATCCCATATAAAGGCATTTGTGAAATTTGTAGAACGTTCATCTAACAAAAGGCCAACAATTAAAATGAAATGGTTGTTCTTGCTATCAAATTTAGTGGAACTTACTTTTCGCCAATATCCTTGTGGATGTCAGCATCAATATTAGCGATCACTACATCTTCTTCCAAGTTGAAGGCCGATGCAACCTTTTCATAAATCTACAAGTTGACAGAAAGAACTCAAGATTCAAATAATAATCAGCAATTGGTTTATCTAAAAGTTTCATCAGGAGGAAAGTTTTTACATACAGGAGCAAGGCTTTTGCAGTGACTGCACCTACAAAATGTATGGCCCAATCAGAAAGATGTCTGAAATCTCTAATTGAGAAGTCTTCTTCTTGTGAAAAAATTGAATGCTATTTTCATTACAGAATACGCAGTTTTTACTCCACCTAAGCTACCCATTTTTTCAGCACATCATGTCAACAATAGGAAAACTACATTAACTAGATCAAATACCCATTCGTACCAGGATGCATAGAACTCAACCAGGACATTTTTAGTCTTATCCAAGACAATCTCAGCAAAGTTATCCGAATTAAGTACCACGACATTTGAGGGCACTGCAGCTATCTTAACATTAGTACCTACATATAAAGAGCATATGCTCATGTCAGTATCCTTCAGATAGAGTTCAAAATTGAGAACTTTCTGCTGCACATATGAGAACTTTCACATTTTTCTCAATTCCCCTGTTTCCTTAAAAAAAAAATCTAGCTGTTTATGCTTAACTATAATTGATAGCCTATGCTTCAATACTAGGCCATGGATCCTAATCTAATAAAAAATTAAACTGTCATTTTCATATCAGTCTTCTTCTCGATAATTAAGATTACAGAAAAGTTTTTTTTCATAGGAAGATGAATAGAATGAAAAGAATGCTTAGTCAGAGAATGTTGGTCAGAACAAGATGCTGAAGTTTGCCATCACTGGACTTGACTAACAACAAATGACACAATTGATGTAGGACATAATGCTATCTTTTCCGTGCATATGGTAATATAGTTCTTTAAGTATATCTAAAATAATATTAACACTCTTATCCGAAAAATGCCTGGACAAAAGACATCTAAGCAGCTAGATCATGAACATACAGACATCTACAAAGCTATGATGTGACTACCTCCTTCACTGTTCACGAAGTCTACAAGGGCTTCTGCAGTGCGTGCACCTTCATACCTTTTCAGAAAAAATATACATTACAAAGTGGATAAACTGCAAGAGCCTGCATAAGTAACAAAATTTTTGAAATCATATATGATGGTGCAACAGCTCACTCTTTGGGCTCCAGAGACCCTTTCGGAAACCACTGAATGGTTTCCTTTTGCTCATCACAATCTACCTGCTCGACAGTGATCCAATTATAAAGAATTAAAGTAAGGCTAAGATCAGTTTCATGATTAAAGTAGAGAAAATTATTGTAGGAAACAGAGTTTTACATTAGAAAATTGTCAATGATCACAAAAGCAAACCTTTCCAATCAAAATAGATTTTGCTTTCTTGAAACTTGAAACAAGCTTCTCAAACTAAGGAGCAAGCTTTTTACAATGCCCACACCTGCAACAATACACATGTAAGATTTCTGACATGATACCATTCACCCAACAGACGGTTCTGCAATACCAAATCAGACCCTAGGTGGGGAGAATAGGCCGAGATAAATTTAACTGCCTAACAGTATTAATCCAACTGAACCACAAGAATGAAACACATGATTTTAACAGTCTTACTCAAATGAAACACAAGAATGCAAACAAGTTGTTAGAGGCCCAACTTCTTACTGGGCTGGACCGAAGGCCCAGTCATGGAATGAATACCGGATTTGCGAAGGCCCATGTCATTCGGCCTCTTTATTTACAACGGTTCGATCGGTTGTATACTCCTGGGAACGTGGGAACGTGGAACACGTTCACCACCCACCTTACTCTCCGATAACTGCCAACATCGAGGTTAAAGAGGTTAACAAAGGTTTGGGGTTCATTCATTCAATCACTTACACACAATACAAACACTTTGCGTTTAATATTACTCATCAAAAAACCAGTTAACTTATTCTCACACCGGAGGTGAATCGGGGGGCCACACCCTCGCATTCTTCTTCAATTGCAGGTCCGATCGAACGGATACACCGACGGAAACTGGTTGTAACATTTGGCGCCGTCTGTGGGAAACGTAGAGTTGCGTTTGTATTGAATTATACAGTTAGCAATGGCGAATGAAACCGAGATACCAACAGCTGACGATAGTACTATGGCCGGAAATACACGCACCACTCCTCCCATCACCCCAAGGCTTTTGATTTTCGACGAAGAGGGAGACATACCGTCTCCCGAAGAACAACGGGAAATTCTGATGAAGTGGCGAGAGGAACAAAAAGCCAAGGGGAAACGGAAAGAGATAGAGAAAGAGAAAAGCAGCAGGGAGGCCGAACGTCTAGCCAAAAAGAGGGAGGCCGACCGTTTGAGGCTAGAGGCCCTAAAGCTCCAAAGGGAGGAGATCGAGTTACAGGAAAAGGCACTCCGCGAGGCTCTAGAAGCCGAAGACCCGGGGTTGGATGACCGAAGAGACAAGAGACCAAGAACCAGAATTGATGAAGATGAGTCAGGGGACTCTGAATCAAACTCGAGGAGAACCCGGTCAAAGGTGGTTTATTCCTCCGATTCGGAGGAGGAGGGTCCACATACGGACGATCGCATCCGAAGGATCGAGAAGGCCATGTTTGGAGAGAGAAAGGTCAGCCACGAGCCAGTGGTAACCGAAGACGTCGAACACTTTCGACCGCCTCCCGGAAGGCAGTTCCCGAAAATGAATGAATTTAACGGAAAGGGTGACCCCGAAGATCACTGTGAGAAGTACGAATCGCTCATGACTGGGATGGGGCACTGCGATGTGATGCTCTGTAAGATGTTCAAGACCTACCTGAAAGGGAATGCATCCATGTGGTACAGGTCGCTAAGACCTAGGTCGATAGGCTCGTATGAGCAAGTGAAGAAAAAATTCTTGAGGCACTACTCACATTTGTGCCGAAGAGAGAAGGATACAGAAGCCCTGATCCACTGCAGGCAGGGACCGAACGAAGATTTGGGCGATTACTTAGCAAGGTTCAAAGAGGAAGCCGGAATGGTCACCAACTTGGACAAAGTCAAGGCGGCTGGATTCCTCGCAGCAGGCCTCGACCCTGTTAAAGGTAAGAAGCTTCGGTCCTCTCTTTATGATATGCCTCCTAAATCTTTAAATGATATATATGTGAGAGGAGAGGCCATTAGAAGAAAATTGGAATCAATTGGGGGGTATAAGGAGAACAAGAAAAATGATAGGTATGACAGGAGGGATGACCGAAGGGATGACAGATATGACAAAAGGGACGACCGAAGGGGTTGAGGAGATATTAAGAGCAGATTGAACAATGCGAGGCCCGACAAAGGGGCCGAACGAAGAAGAGATAGAGATAGTACTGTGTTCACACCATTAAACACACCTATCTCGAAGATTCTCCATGAGATAAAGGGTAAACCTGGGTTTGTCAGACCACCCAAGTTGAAGACCCCTGAGAATAGTAGAAGCGACAGCAAATATTGTGACTACCATCGGGACAAAGGTCATAACATCGATGAGTGCTATCATTTGAAGAAGTTAATTGAAAAGATGATCAAGGATGGGGAACTGACCCAATTTGTGGGCGACTTAAGAGACAAACTCGAATCCAAGGAGAAAAGGAAGGAAGCGGAAAGTTCCGAGAAGTACCGAGGGGAGGTCAGAACAATTTCCGGAGGAACAGTGCTTGATCGGGACAGTAAGACAGCAAGGAAAAAGTATGCCAGACAGATCTATAACCTGTACCAGTCAAGTTCAGCCAAGCAACCACTACCTATCTCCTTCACCGAAGATGACTACGAGGATGTGATATGGCCGCACGAAGACCCACTTGTTATAAACCCAGTAATCGGGGAAAACAAGATATGGAAAGTGCTGGTGGATGAAGGGAGCTCAGTCAACATTCTATACCACCGAACATATTGCAAGATGAATTTGGGAGGCGAACAGCTGGAACCATGCCACGAGGCACCTTTATATGGCTTCGGTAATCAGCCTGTGCCGATAGAAGGGACCATCACTTTGTCTGTCATGATGGGAAAAGCGCCATACACTGTGGTGAAGGAAGCAAAGTTCTATGTCATTCGGGTGGATAGTCCGTACAACGGAATTCTGGGAAGGCCAGCCTTATCTCTGTTTCAGGCTGTATCCTCTATCCCTCATCTGAAGTTGAAGTTCCCAACAGAGCATGGAGTTGGAGAAATGAGAGGCGATCAGAAAGCCGCCAGAATAATCATGTTGGAGGACTTGGAAAAAGATAAAGATATCGAGATGACCGAAGCCGGAAAGAGGAAAAGAAATGAGACCGAAGCTGGGGGCAGCCACCAACTGCTGAACATTGAGTTGGAAAAGTTTGGGGCCGACCTGTCAAGCCCGATTGCTGAGCCGGCTGCAGAGACCGAAGAGGTGGAACTGTACGTAGGTCAGTCGGGAAAGATGATCCAAATTGGAAAGAGCATGGAGCCGAAATTAAAAGAGAAAGTCATCAAGGTCATTAGGGAATTCCACGACGTATTCGCGTGGAATCCCGAAGATATGCCAGGCTTGGACCCTGCGGTCGCTAAACACTGCTTAAATGTAGCTCCCGAAGCCAAGCCCGTAAGACAAAAGAAGAGGAATTTCGCCATGGAAAGGCAGAAAGTAATTCAAGTTGAAGTCGAAAAATTGCTGGAGGCAAAATTCATCGAAGAGATAGACTATCCCGATTGGTTGGCAAACGTAGTGGTGGTGAAGAAATCTAATGGCAAGTGGAGAATGTGTGTCGACTACACCGACCTGAATAAGCATTGTCCGAAATACCACTATCCCTTGCCGAACATTGATCAACTGATAGATGCTACTTCGGGGCATCAAATACTCAGTTTCCTGGACGCATTCTCAGGATATCACCAAATTGCCATGAATGCCGAGGACGTTCCAAAGACAGCATTCATCACACCGAATGGCACTTATGCCTACATAAAGATGCCCTTCGGCTTGAAGAACACCGGGGCAACATTTCAAAAGATGATCAACAAAGTGTTCAAAGCCCAGATCGGTCGGAACATGGAGTGCTACGTGGACGATATGATTGTTAAGTCCCTTTTCAAGGATCATGCCGAGGATCTGAGGGAATGTTTTGAAACGCTCAGAAGAAACAACTTGAGGATCAATCCGAACAAATGTACGTTTGGAGTAAATAGTGGGAAGTTTCTGGGATACATGGTTAGTGCCAGAGGAATTGAAGCAAACCCGGAGAAGATTAAAGCGGTCATCGACATGGAAGCGCCGAAGACCATCAGGGACATTCAAAAGCTGACCGGACGGTTAGCAGCCTTGAGGAGGTTCATTTCTAGATCGGCCGAGAAGGCCTTACCATTCTTCGAAGTTCTTCGAGGGTCCAAGAATTTCGAGTGGGGGCCAAATTGCCAGAAAGCATTTGAAGAGGTTAAAGAGTACTTAGTGAAAGCCCCACTCTTAATGAGACCCGACCCGAAAGAGACATTGCAGCTGTACTTGGCTGTGAACGACCGAACACTCGGAGCCGTGTTGGTCAAAGAGCATGAAGGGAACCAGCATTCGGTGTTCTATGTCTCTCATATTCTCAAAGATGCAGAAACAAGATATCCGAATGCAGAGAAGTTCGCCTACGGACTGGTAATGGCCGCAAGAAAGTTAAGGCACTATTTCCAGGGAAGGACGATCAAAGTTGTAACCGATCAGCCGTTAAAGAAAATCCTACAAAGGCCAGAGGCATCGGGCAGAGTGGTTGCTTGGGCAATCGAACTGGGGGAGCATGATTTGGAGTATACACCAAGGACTTCGATCAAAGCCCAAGCACTGGCGGATTTCATGGTAGAATGCTCTTTTTCGGGGCCGAATGACTTAGCTCCTGAAGAACAAATGATTCAGACACCGGGAAAATGGAAGTTGTTTGTCGATGGGTCGGTCGCCAAGGAAAAGTGCGGGGCAGGGCTAATTCTTACAAGCCCAGAAGGATTTGAGATTTGTCAAGCTATCAGGTTCACTTTCCCGTTGACGAACAACGAAGCCGAATATGAAGCACTCTTGGCAGGGCTAGATCTGGCAAGAAGTCTAGAAGTTAAGCACATTAGGGCGTTCAGTGATTCCATGTTGGTGGTAAAGCAGTTCTCAGGGGAGTATGGGCAAAAAGATCCCCGAACCAAGGCATACGCCCTTAAGGTACGTGAACAATCTTTGCTATTTGAAACTTTCGAGTTAACTCAAGTAGCTAGAGAGAACAACAGTCGGGCAGACGCCCTCTCGAGGTTAGCTTCGGCAGAAACCCAGAACCTAAATGGGTCCATCTATCTGACCGAAGTAAAGACGCCTTCGATAGACAAGAAGCAGTGCATGGAAATTCATCAAGGGGTCAATTGGATGACTCCCATCAGGGCCTTCTTGGAAAAAGGCATCCTACCACTTGAACGAAGGGAAGCACAGAAGGTGAAGTATCGGTCGGGAAGTTACACTCTGGTCGGGGGCCGTTTGTTCAGACGTTCGGCAAGCCAGCCGCTACTTAGGTGTTTAGACAAAGATGAACAACAGCTTGCTTTGGAGACGGTTCATGAAGGGATTTGTGGAGAACATTTGGCAGGACGAGCCTTAGCCTTCAAGATTCTTAGGCAGGGATTTTTCTGGCCAAAAATGAAAGAAGACGCAACAGAGTATGCAAAGAAATGCAAGCAATGCCAGCTATTCAGCACAATTTCGAAGCAACCTCCCGAAGAAATGTCTTCGGTCCTCAGCCCTATTCCATTCGCTATGTGGGCGGTCGATATTGTGGGAATCCTACCCACCAGCACTAAGCAAGCAAAATACAGTATTGTGGCAATTGACTATATGACTAAGTGGATAGAAGCAAAACCCCTTTCGGCCATTACCGAAGAGGCCGCGAAGAAATTCATGCTGGAACAGGTCATCTTGAAGTTTGGCATACCTATGGTCTGTGTGTCCGATAACGGTACTCAATTCATCGGGAGCAAGTTCAGAAAATTCCTGGCTCAATTCGGGATAAAGCAGAAGTTCAGTTCGGTAGGGCATCCCCAGGGAAATGGGGCGATCGAGGCTGCCAACAAAATCATTTTTGATGGGATCAAGAAAAGGCTAGGGGAAGCTAAGGGACTTTGGGCTGAAGAACTACCATGGGTCCTATGGGCTTACCGAACAACTACGAGATCTTCAACGGGGGAAACGCCTTTCAAACTGGCCTTCGGAACTGATGCCCTTCTACCTGTCGAAGTTGGCCTGGAGTCTTACCGAACGGAAGTGTTTAACGTCGAGACCAATGAGTTCGGACTCTGAGCGAATGTGGACTTACTGGAAGAAGAAAGAGAGGCCGCCCACCAAAGAAACTTAAGGTACCAATTGCAGGCAGCCCAGTATTATGATTCGGGGGTGAAGAAGAGATCCTTCCGAGCCGGGGACTTAGTGCTTCGGGAGTTAGCCACCTCCATGCCAGCCAAAAAAGGCAAGCTTATGCCCAACTGGGAAAGTCCATACGTGGTAATTGAAGTGGTCCGATCGGGCACCTACAAATTGGCTCATCCAGACGGTAGCCCAATCAAAAACACCTGGCATGCCGCTCGCCTTCGCCGTTTCTACCAGTAAGCTTACTGGTCCAATTTTTATTGCTTTTTACTTCAGTATTTTGTCTTATGCAACTTTATTCTGAATTCCATAAGCTAGCATCAATCTGTAATCAAGTCTATGTAAGAATTGCATGATTAATGAAAAGATTGTTTTGCTCCATTTTTTATCTGTTATTGTTAAGCTAAGTACATTTACAGCCAAAAAGCTAAGTACGCAATATTAAGCTTAATAGACCCATGTTTGGGGCCGACCGTATAAAACATGCGCCCTTTAACTTATTGGTAGTGTTCAAGTGCATTGTGTTCTAAGCTACAAATACTTGACGAATCCAAATTTGGGGCCGACCGAATGAAACTTGGCCTCTTACAAAATTGTCTTAGTATCCAAGTTGCTTTGACATTAATTAAGGCCGGGAGGAAATATTTTTCAGCCGACTGAACGAGACCTTAATCATTTACAAAACCCCTTCAATACTTGGGGGCAGCTAGGTTACGACCAAAGATGCACAAAAAGGCAAGAATTATGCTAAGGCAAAAATGGCCGAAGAAGCATAAAAATACAAGTAATTATGCCAAGGCAATATAAGGCCGAAGAAGCATAAAAATAAAAGCAATTATGCCAAGGCAATATAATGCCGAAGACGCATAAAAATAAAACAAAAATAAATATGCTAAGGCAAAATGAAGCCGAAGAGGCATAAAAAAGAAAAATCATGCCAAGGCAAATCAAAGCCAAAGACGCATGAACTGAAACAGAAGTTAAATTAAGGGCGAAGCCGAAGACGCATAAAAAAGAATATTATGCTAAGGCAAACTTATATAAAACAAGCCCGAAGGCAAAGTAAAATATTACAAGCCCGAAGGCACGAATAGTGAGCCCGAAGGTAAATTTAAATATTACAAGTCCGAAAACATTAAAAAGCTACAAAACTACAAGGCTTCATCAGCTGAAGGGTCGTCGGAAAGAGATTCATCTTCGCCCGAAGAAACCTCCAAGGGTTGATCAGCTTCCTCCCGACCAACCGGATCCTTCATCCCGAGTGAAAGATCGATCAGCTGAGTATGATCGAGGCCTAGAGAATGTGCCTTCAGCACAGCGCCGTCATATCCCATCTGATAGCATCTTTCTTCGGTCAGCTCCAGAGTCTTCTTCAGCTTCCGAACGTTCTTCCTTGTAAGTTTGAGCTGTTTGTTTCTCCACTCAACCCTAGCCCTCAAGGCGTCCATCTCCTGCAACTTGGCCTTCAAGGCATCATTCTCGGCCTTCAAGGAGTTAGATTGGCCGGTGACCCTCTCCAAGTCAGTAGTTGCATTCCGGAGGTCCTCTTCGGCCTTGACCGCCCGAACTTCAGTCTGGTTGGCCGCCTCCAGCTTCTTCTGTATACCCTCCATCCGTTCGGTCACAATGGCTGACCAAGAGACCCCCTGGAAGCAAATAAGGGAAAAGAATTAAACATTGAATACAAGTGGAAGAAATAATACCGAAGAAGAAAAAGCTTACCATGGAGAGTAAAGCCAACATCTCAGTACAAGCCTCAAGGTCGTTCGCCTTGGCAAACGTGGGCCTGTCGGCTGGCAGGATGAGACCCCGGCAGAGATCAGGGCCTACTACGGTAGACAGTTGGGGGGCAGGGACGATGATTTGATCCGTCTCGATAACTCCCCAGGGAGGAGAGTATACTTTCAGCCCGGCATCTCCCGACCGGCCCCTTTTTCGGGAGTCGGCTGAGGGGGTCTGGACGATACCATCCCCTTGATCTCGCGGAGGAGAAGAAACCAATGGAGCTTCGACCCTTTTCCCTGAATCGGGAACAGATTCCAGCTCTTTGCCGGCCGATTGGGCAGCAGCATCGGCTTCGACCGTAGCGGTTATTGAAAGCTGAGATGCCTTCCTGCGCTTGCGCTCGATGATATCCTGAAGAGTAGACACTGCACAAAAATACTAGTGTTAAACATTGGAAACTGGAAAGGAAAATACAGTAAAGGAAGCATTCAGATGGAAAAAGATAAGGTAAAGATAAATGTTACCACTACCCCAAAGGGCGACCAACCAATCATTATCCCGGCCGTCCGATACCGGAACCCTATCCATATCGAGTTCACAGAGAAGACGATAATCATGCTTGTCCGCCTCCAACATTTCGGGATACTGTAACCTCGATGGGTCCAGATCCTGCCAGCGGCCATACTTCTCCATCTTCGGGCCCGAAATGAAAGTCCACCTCTCATGGGCCCCCCTGTTGTTAGAATTTGTTTGAGCCCACTCGGCCTTGCCGGTTCGGCGGGCTATAGTGTAGAAGCCGTTGCTTTTGGAATTCCTCCGGAGCTCATAATGATGCCAGAACAGGGTTGTCCTTGGAGTCATCTTCCGAGCCAAGCATCGGGCTTGGAAAGCGTTTATATGGAAAAAGCTGTTCGGATCTAGCTGCCCTATGGCGATCCCAAGTTGCCTCAGCAATTTCTTCAGTATCGGCAACAATGGCAGCCGAAAGCCGCATTTGAAGGCCATCTCGGATATGCCGGTGGCCACGCTTCCGTCGTAGAGGGGTGGAACCTCAGGGTTGTGCCAAATATGGTCTTTCTTCCTAGGTGTGAAGAAGTACCAGACATTCCTCTCTACTTGGTATCTGGAGTGGAAGTCTTCTATTTTTTCCTCAGTCAGATGTGACCGGAAATTCGCAGCCGGATATACCTCGACGTCACTAAACGGCGAAACCTCCGAAGGACCAGCACCTTCGGTCGACCGATCCATGTCCCTGCATTCGGAAATGAAGAGACATTAGCCTTGTACTCGGACAAATGAGAAGAAAACAAAAAGAGGGGAGGCCGAGTACAGTGAGCCAAGATCGGTCGGAGAATCCTAAAATCTAAGGCAAGTCAAATTAAGGACCGTATAAAAATTACGAGGGATTGGGACAGACCGAAGGGAGTTCTCAAGGTTTGAAGATCCCGAAGGACGTCTCTAACCAGACAACTCCTCAGCAAATCCCAAGGCTCAATTAATGGGTTATACCAGGGTAACACAACCGAAATTAAAAGGAAAGGACACGCGCATGTTCTACTCAAAACGACAAGAATAAATTGCACAGGTAACTTTACATATGTACATATAGATACATACATGTGTGTATGGATACGAAAAACAGATATGAACACAAAAGCAAGAAAGAAAGTAATACAAGTGTGCGATGAATCGGGAAAAGAAGGGAAGTAATGAGAACTTGCTGGTTTGTTTGAGATCTCTGATAAGATCGAGTTCGTGGGGATAGGCCTCTTGGATGTGAGCGTCGACTGAAATCGGCGATTTGGGGGCCTCCGGTGATGAAACAACGCTCCCAATTGCTATTAAGATCTCTCTGGAGGGAGTTTTTTGCTTTGAATGTTAAAGAAATGATATGTGCGTAAAAGAAAGAAAGAAAGAAATTGTGGAGTTTAAATAGAGGAGATGTGACGTTTGGACAGAGCCGTTTCATATTCAACGGCGGGGATTGAAGCGCAAATCTCGAGGGCAGACAGCTGTCAGCCATAAAGGGGCACGGCTCCCTAGGATGCCTCAGTCTTGTCCATCGCCATTCTTATCCGAAGGGAACGTACGAACACAGGATTCCAAAGATGGACTTGGGCTTTAGCCTTCGTCCTGAGGATAACTCCAAACGAAGCCTAGGGACATGTTAAAGGCCCAACTTCTTACTGGGCTGGACCGAAGGCCCAGTCATGGAATGAATACCGGATTTGCAAAGGCCCATGTCATTCGGCCTCTTTATTTACAACGGTTCGATCGGTTGTATACTCCTGGGAACGTGGGAACGTGGAACACGTTCACCACCCACCTTACTCTCCGATAACTGCCAACATCGAGGTTAAAGAGGTTAACAAAGGTTTGGGGTTCATTCATTCAATCATTTACACACAATACAAACACTCTGCGTTTAATATTACTCATCAAAAAACCAGTTAACTTATTCTCACACCGGAGATGAATCGGGGGGCCACACCCTCGCATTCTTCTTCAATTGCAGGTCCGATCGAACGGATACACCGACGAAAACTGGTTGTAACACAAGTAGAGAAGACCAATGTGTGTCAAATGATATCCGCCAAGCTCTATATTGTTTTCTTCTTTCTAACAAATACGATCAGTAAAGGGCATGTTGGCCTACTTAGGGAAGCTTTTAGGAGTACAACCAAATTAAGGTGTCAACTTTGCTAACTAGTAAAAAATATTAATGTATTATGTTTTTTTTAATAATAGTATTTTTGATCTGTAAAAAAATAATAGTATTTTTGACATAATTATTACTAAAATTTATTTTAATAATTCATACTCAAAATTGCCAATATATTTATATATTATAATCAAATAAATATAATAAAAATTGGATAGAAATATATATGTTTTTAGGAGGGTGCCAAAAATAATATAAAACACGTCAAAAGTTGAACAATTTGTTTAACAATCTCTTTACTTCAACGAAAAATCAACAAAACTACAAAAGTATCATGTCATATATGACACTTTGACATTCATGATAGTAAATTTTCAATTTTTAACTTATCCGTTGATATTTATTTGTCAGTTAAATTTTGTTTGGTGAAAAATAGATTGCAATTTTAACAACTAATAAGGATATATAGGATATATTCAGATTATTATTAGATTGTCATCGAAATTTATTCAATATTGTATAATTCATGTATAATATTAAAAAAAAAAATTTGATTCACATATTTCATTTGTAAACTTTAAATGCTATTATCCATATTACGTAATAGGAAAATTAACTCTTTTGTGGTACAAATAAATAAGAATGATAATAAAAAAAATTCATGTTTTCATATTCAAAAAGGTCAACTTTTAAAAAATATTAACGTGAACATATCATTTTCTTAAAAAATTGAAGACTAATTTGCAATTTTCATCCGTATATTTAAATTTAAAATTCACTTTGCATTCAAAGTAAATAAATTACAATTTATATCTTAAAGTTCGACTTCATTACAATTGCATCCGTTTAATGATTTCACGTTAAATTGATCTTCACCGTTAATTAAAATTAGGGTATTAATCAATTATAATTTTTAAAATTATTATTTCAACTATAATTATAGTTTTAGAGTTTTAGAATTACCAAAATTTTATCCATAATTTAAAGATTTTTAAAATATAATTTATAATTCAAATTTTTTAAAACAAATACAATATTAAATTCTCGTAAAGTATTATATAAAATATAAATTATTACAATTTTCAAAGTAATTTTTATTAAATTATCATAATTTAAGATTTCGTTTTTTCTTCCATTTTTTTAAAACAAATTTTAAACTTTTAAATTGTTTTTTCTTAATTTTATAAAAAAAAAATTTAAACATAATGATAAATAATTAAAATATCCTCATTTTTTTACTAAGGATTACAATCAAATTTAATTAAAAAATTATTGAAAATATAAAAAGTAACAAACGATAATCCACAAAAATGTAAAATATAAATTTTTTAAATTTCTTTCAGTTGATTTTAAATTTAGACTTAAATAAAGTTATTTATAAAATAAATTATAATTTCGATAAATGAATATTTGATTGTAACGATCCGGAAAATTTCTTGTAATTTATTTTATCAAAATATATTTTTAATTGATTTTGTTTTGTTTTAATTTATTTTTAATGCATTTAAACGCGTTATGATTTTTATTAAATAGGAAAATTATCCCATACGTGTTATGTGACTTCTGTGTATCATAGAATATTTTATTCTATTTTTCTGTAATTTTTAAATTTTTAGAATACAGTTATTTCGTATTTTAATTTCCGGACTCAGCCCCTGTATTGAATTCGAGACCCTGTTTTTCATAAAACTATTTTTATATAATAATGGGTTGTTCAAAAATGTATTATTTTGTAATTTTTGTAACATTCATAATTTTTGGGAAATTTTGGCATATATATTATATTAGTTTAAAAATAAAAATTTTACATTTTTATCCCATAAAAATTATTTTTAAGGCTTAATAATTTTAATTAGGGGCTAAAAATATTTTTGGGGTATTAATTTTCAGATGAGTATAAATAGCTAAATTTTATAATTAATTATTAAAATTAATCAAAAATCAGATTTTTGATTTTTATTTTCTGGAGAATTGTTCTTGGTGTTCTTCATAATCAAACCACTTTTTGACAGTGATTCCGGCATCCAAATCGTTCATATAGGTAACCAAACTGAAGCTCTTGATCTCTACTACATGTTTATGTGTGTTTTAACATCCTAAATTGCTTGAATCGAAAATTCATAATTTTAGTTTAATATTCGAATTTTCTCGAATTTATTTTGGATTGTAGGATGATTTGTTCTTGATGTGGTTAGTGTCTATAGATTGTATACAATCTCAGGATCATGTTGATAATTTTTGTTTGATTTATAGTTGCCTAAATATGAAAATCGCGTTTTTGGGGGTGAGATATAATTTCGAATTTTCCGGATTATGTGATGATTGTTTGATGTTTTTGATGATTGTTATGAGTTGTTGAACTCATGGGCTTCGATTTGATATATAGAACGTATGTTTTGGTGTCCGATTTCGTGTTCGTCGATTTTAATTTTAAGCTCGCCGGATTTGGGTTCGGTTTTGCCGGAGTTTTGATTTGGTTAGTTCTGGGTTCGAATGGTTGGTATGGTTGTGTTTAGGAGATGATTTGGAGTGAATTTGGTGCTTAAAAACGTAACGAATGGTACGTTTTGGTGAATGCCGGAGTTCGCCGGAATTTTTTTCGGCCACCGAATTCTGGGCAATCTGCCATTGAAGGTGGTGGATGTTCTTCGAGCATTCATACGAAGAACAACGAAGATGGTGATGAACAGTACCCATTTGATCCTAAAAACCTTTTAACCTTTTCTGAAAAATGATTTTGAGAATTGATTTTTACTTTTTACTAATTATTTTTACTTTTAATTATTTTTAATTACTTTTATTTACTTTTAATTACTTTTATTTACTTTTAATTACTTTATAATTCTGAATTTAATTATAAATTTCAGAAATATTATTTTCTGAAAATGTTTGATAAATCATGAATTTATTTCTGAATTCCATTTTAATTATTTCTTTATTTAATTGTTTTTAATTCAAAAATAATTAAGAATTAAATACTTTTAATTATATTAATTAATCTCAAATAATGATTTAATTAATTTGATTATCTAATAAATGTAATTATTTATTAGATAATTTCATTAATTAATTATTACTTGACTCTAATTAATTTATTTAGGATTATTTAATTTTTAATTAACCAATTTTCTGTTTAAAAGTGATTTAAAATAGAAAGAAATTGTTTTAAATCCTAAAAATAATCCGGGAACGGTAAAGATAGTTTTAAAATTGTAAAATTATTTATAAACCCGGATTAAATATTTATAAAAATATTTTGGGGATCCAATAATTACCCAGAGGGTTTATTAATGATCCTTTTTGATTCGGGAAGGGTTATTTAAATCTTTTAAAATTCTTTTAATTATTTTAAAAATACTTTTAAACATGACAATAATAATTTGAGTGCTCTTTTATTGTGAGTCGTATCTGCTATGTGAATTACGTGCTATGTGATTATGTGATCTACTTATCGAGTCCTTATACGTGCGATGTAAATTGTCAAGGTATTAAGTATCGAGGGTTATGATGTAAATCGAGTTTTGATCGATATATATAGTTAATGTGTGTTAATTGTTTATATGATTTATATTATACGATGCCATTAAGAGTAGACGGCGTTTTCTTTGATTTACTGGCAACGATGACGATATCGTTTATTTTCAAGGATTAATTGGTAAGTATTGATTTAGGTTGTCAGCAGAGATAAGAAGATTTAATGAAGAGGGATTGGAGATGGATGTAATATTCTTTGTGGGTTATGAAGAAGGTTGGAGGTAGATGCAGTATTGTGTGGATTGTAATAAAGAAGGTTGGAGATGAAAGTATTGTTTGTGGAATTGATGGTTTACTTGTGAGGTGTTTTAACACCGAGAAAACGTCTATGTTCAAAGGGGACATTTCCAATTATTTTCTTCCGACAAAGATATTGTAGACGCGCAGGCTCGATGTCAATGGATCAGACTCGTGGCAATCGCAAGAGCGTCAAACCAACGAATGATTACAACAGAGGATGTGATGACGTAAGATAGAAGAAGAAGAAGAAGAAGAAGAAGATAGTGGTATTACTTCGGCATTACGTAGTAACAAAGGACCAGAGGCAAGTATTTTCCCCTTGATCATCTTAAAAACTGTTTGTTTTATGTTTTATTGATTCATATCATGACGAATAGCTATTATTCAGAGCTATTTGTGATTCTTAAATATTTTTGTGCGAACACAATTACTTGATTTTGGTACCCTTGATGTGGGGAATTGTTTAAGATAAACTCTTCATATCCTTATTATCGTAGTAAATAATAAGGATGTGACCAGTATTTAAAACTAAGCATTTCCTGTTGAATTCGGAAATTACTCTATTGGATTGGAAAATGATAAAGCGTAGGAGGCCATGGTTGATGTCATGGTCCAGCAATATTTATTTAAAAATGGTAAAGCGTAGGAGGCCATGGTTGCTGTCATGGTCCAGCAATATTTAAGGAGGATATGGTAACCATACCATCTTCCTATAGGCTAACATTACTTGCCTATTTTGGGTACCCCAGAAATCCGGACTATACACACACGGAAAAAAGAGAATACCGGTGGAGTATAGAGGGTCCCATTGCCTTAGAACCTGATCAGGGGGCAATGGTGTTCAGTTATATATATATATATATACAATCCATATCGCCCGAATGGCTATTATATATTGTGAGTTGGCAGATGATTCATTTTTATGACATGCCAAATGATTTCAGTTATGGATTTGAATTATATCACGGTTGTTGATTCAGTTTCTCTATAAACTGTTTTACATTTCAGTTGATTTTATGCCCCACTTATCCTGATTTTATATCAAAATTTTTATACGCTTGCTGAGCATTTCTTTCGCTCATACTTGCTGTTGTAAATTCTAACATTTCAGTAAGGTAGTTTGGCGAGACGTATCCGCACAACTCAGAAAGAGAAGAAGCGTGATGTTATTTCGAAGATGACTTGGCTCAGGATGTCTGGATTTAGAGTAAGATCTATTTTATATAATTGAGTTCTAATATTTATTATTATTATGTACTAGTCTAGTTGGCTTGGCGTACTTCTTATCGAAGTTACACCAGTGGTTTAAGATTTGATCAAAGAGAATGTTGTAAAGAAGAAATGCTTTTTATCTAATGGAATTTGGATTCTTGTTTCTAGCCCTATAACCTTAAAAGATCTTGGTATGTTTGGGGTCACAGATATTCTATTTCCAGTGTTGGACAATCACAAGTGAATGATTATTATTAAACAGGTGTTTTATTTTGAGGATTTTCGCGTGGCAACCAAATCTTCTGATCCCGGATTTGGGGGGTGTCATAGTTGGTATCAGAGCTGAGGTAATAGTAAACTAGAAACGAGAGTGTGTAGGAGTGTGTATAGCTGCTAAGTAAGGAACGTCAGAGCTCATGTAGAGTTCCTGTTGGACTATTGGATATAGTACCAATTAGTAAGTTAAGATTGGAGTACTCGTTTAAGATAGTTGTGCTGAACTGGATTGACCGCCTTGCTAATGGAGATGTTTACTGTGGAATCTTCAGAGATTTTTACGAGTCAATGACGACGTACGATATCGATATTTTTAAAACGTGGAACGGAAGAAGCTTAAATTCGAATGACGAGCTATCGAAGGAATTGGCAAAGAAGGCATAAGTAGTGACCTTGGCAATACCTTTCCTTTCTATGAATTATTTTGATATTCCGCCTACAGAGGCATTTGTTAAAAGATATATCTCTTCTTCTAAATAGTGACATTTTGACCTTCAACTTTTTGTTTTCTCCAGTGGTTAATAACTTTATTTACAATATAGTACCACTTGTTCGGTACTTTCTTTTGGTTGTTCATCTTCTCAAAAATAACACCTTTGGAATTTTTTTCAATTTTAATCCAAAGTGTGCTTCAGAGAATTATTTGTCCGAAAACATCAGTTATTAATTTGATTTCATATTCCTTTCATATTTCTGTACTCCTACTGAGACGAACAACCCTATTTATAGGGGACACCAGGTATATCTGTCTGTGTGATAGAAGTTGGATGGGACGCCATCACTGGTGTGTTGTGTATTACAAGAAGGCTGATCACCTTTAATTGTAAATGTCGGAGCTAAGACACACAACGTCGGGTTCATGGGATCATATTGATCTCTCAGTTATTCTCTTATTTCAAATCAGGTTGTTTAAAATTCATAAAATTCATAACCACAATTGTGGAACATTTGCTGTGATATGGAATCCGTTCTCTTCAAAATGTCATGATTCTTGATATCTCTATTGAATTTCAAGGGTATGCCAATCAGGTCAGGATAAACGAAATTCGCAGATAGAAATTAGATTCGCAACGGAATCGCCAAGAGCAAGCTAGCGGGTCCTAAAATGATTAGAATATCAGTGACATATCAATGGAATCAGTTCTCTCTCTCTCAAGAATATTATGTTAATGGAAAGTTGGTCGAACCATATTTGAAACGAATAACGATGGGTTGTACGACTCCAGTGATGACTGTATCAGATAGAGACCCTAAAGTGAATTGAGATTTTGGAAAAGTTATTTACGAAGGAACACTATCCCCAGTTTTGTAAGCAAGTGTGACGCCCCCAAATCCGAGGTCAGAGATTCAGGTCGTCACATCACCATCCAACCATATCCTACCTGTATTAACTTTACAACTCAATAATACATCAATCCAGACCTCAATCTTACGTACATACAAGTTAGAGCCTCAGAAACGATAATCAAAAGTAACACTAAATATTACAATTCATCTGTACAATCCGGAATCTTACGCACTTCCACTTATACAACTACACTTGAAGACGAGTCTTACTATTACAATTGAAAACCTATCAGACTTACTCTGTAGTATTTATCTGGAACTAAATCATCTCGGGGTAAATCTTCTACTCCTCTTCTGCTGGTGCGGAGTTAACTGACCAAATTCTTCTCTTTCTGAAAAGTTTTTATAAAGCAAGAATGAGCTACATAATGCTCAGCAAGTTCGCCATTTTGAAAAATAATAATGTGGTTTATTTCGAAAACGTTCACAACTGTATGGGTATATATATCTTAGATTTTAAAACATAATTCGACAATATATATGTCCGAGTTTGAGTAAAACATTTATACTCGCTAAGGAGCTTTAAGAATAACATATGAGTCCTTTATAAGGTTCCCATTTCAATATATCTCAGGTTTGAAAATATATACATATTAGTATATCATTTTCGGCAAAATACTCTACGGTTAACATACTGTACAGGGAATGCATTGATGCAAAACCTCTTTCCTTCCATTAGCTTAGAAGGTTTCTCATTCAAAAACATTTCATTCTTTGAAATAATTGCAAGAGTGCACTAACACGTGCCAATCTCTATAGAAAGTCTTGCAGTTCTAGATACTGCATGATGTTAATATTTTTCTTATCAAAAACCACACTATCGGCAACTTGGCACTTAGGCCCAAGAAGCAGTGTTTGAGTATTTTTCCAAAGTGGAGGATGGGACTGGAAGAAAACATAAAAACCTGACAAGGATTGACGATGATCAGTCGCCACAACCAAGTCCAACAATCCGCGGGTCTTCTCTACTAGTAGAAGGATAGAAACTACATCCGTAACTACCCTTGGGTGAAAACTACATCCGTGATCACCCTCGATGAAAACTACATCCGTAATCATCCTTCGGCAACACCTGGGCCGGAATAATAATTGATGGACCGCCTGGCTCACGGCCGCTTACACATCCTGGGAATCGTTCGTCAACGATTCCCACACCTGCCAGAGTCCCCTTTTTCTTTTCTTTTCAAAAATCATTTTGATAGAAAATTCGAGTAGTTGAAGTTCGACCTCAGTCGACCGATAATTCTTGAAAAACGTACAAGAAGCAAAACCTGACCGGGGGTTTTCAAAAAAATTTTGGGTGGGAAAGAGTTCGAGTTTGAAAACGCTAAAGGTATCTTGGATTAGTTTTGTCTTTAAAATAATGAACGATATTTAGTAAATAATATTTTGAGATTTAATATAAACAATTAATAAAATAATTATTTAATTAAAATAAGCTTTTAATCCAAGATAGATATTTTTGAGTATTTTTAACAACGTAAAAATAATAATTACTTAGGTATACGATACTTCCCAAATGACTCTTCGGGTTTTCGCAATTTAATCACGATACAACAATATACCGCTCCCCGGTCAATAGTATATTTGGACCGCTACGATCTCTATTGCTAGAGTCGTTGTCCGAAGAAAACACTTTCATTCTAAGTTCAAGGGTGTACAAACACATATGCATATATCTCAAACTTCAACATAATCTTGTAAAGCATAAGCATATAATACGTTTGGAAGCTATAAGCACAACAGTGAAAATCCTTATATGTAAGTTTTGAAAAGTAAACTTGCGTAGGTAAAATCAAGAATATAATCTTTTGAAAATAAATACTTAGGGTTGGAAAACTTGCCTTGGTGGGGTTGGGGTGGTCGGCTCGCGAAGTGGAAATGGAAATCTATTCATAATCAATATTTGTACGTTAGTACCTTAACAACGCTACTTAATCATAAGGTTTTTAAAAATCGTAAGACCAACTTAACGACTCCACTTGTGACCACTAACTCTCTCATATGACCATGTCGTCACATTATCACTTCCGTTACCCATTTGACTCAAATCCATTCCTCAAACTCGAAACTCAAGTGAGCATTCTTAAAACTACTTTAAACTAATCCCCTAAGTGGTTTTTCACTTGCGCATACCTCGCTCCAACATTTTTATAAAATTGAAAAATACATATTTTAATCCAATTCTTTTTGGACAGCCTTTCCACTTGTTTAATCTGTATATACTCAAATTTCCATAATATTTTCATAATTTTAAGGGGTCCTAACTCAGTTCACAAGTGGACAACACAGTGCAGTCCGAATTCCAGAACCACACTGCACTAATCCGGCCATAACTCAATATCTACACATCTCCTGGGTGTGAGCCTTATATTTCTAGAAACTACATTCAAATACCTTTCTAACCATATGTATTGGGTCTTAAGGAGACAAGTTTAAGGGGTTCAAAACCCTCCTACAAGACAGTACTTGCTCCCAGAATTTACAACAAGCATCTTATCAACTTCAACACTTCACAATAACACAATACTCTCTTTACAACCATTAACTCCACCAAGATTCATCTCTATAACATACATGAGACTACATACTCTAAGAACATGACTTACAATCACAACCACAAGCATATATCTTCAAGATTTCATCATCTAAAGCTCAAATCATCAAGATTCACTCCAAAGCTTATAGATCTAACAATCTAAAATATAAACAAGTCATGGCTAAGGGTTGAGAGAGTTTATACCTTCCTTGAGTCTCTAGGAACCTTACTAAGCCTTGATTGATTCTTGTACAACCTTAGCCAAACTTAATCTAACAAGAAACATCAAGAATATACTTAGAAATTTTCGGAGTTTCTATAACACAGCTGATAGATCATGGAAAACGGGGCCCTTACCTAGATTTTCTGAACAAGACTTCTAAAGAAGAGTTGTAGAGCATCTAACCAGCTTTCCAACAAGCTAAAGAACACCAAATTCCATTGAGAAATGAAGGAGATATGGCCGTTTGAAAATCATCACAGAAACTGTCAACAATCTGGACAGTTTGCTTTTTCAACTTGGGGAGGTGATTTGCCTAGGCTATACTACTTGGATTGCTATGAAATTTGGAACGAATATTGCCCATGGAGTGGAGAGGTTGTGGTTCAAATTTGGTGATTTTATCACGGATAGAAATGGAGATATAAATTTTTCTTCCCATGTTGTCCCTGCTGGGCAGTTTAGAAAAAATGAGAGAAATGGAGAGAGTTTTTGTGTTCTTGCTTGGTTATGAGCAATAATTCTAATACTTGTGATATATATCTAATATCCTTGGATGCATCTTTCTTTTTGTGAGGTGTCAAGCTCCTAATGGCTCTCTTTAGATTTCCTTATCCTCTTATATTGCAACCAAGTCCTCATCCTTGATGTTCTTGCATTTAAGTCCTTGGTTTATTACCTTTTGATGTTAGTTACTTTAATAAAGGTGTGATGTCATGATCCACTAACTTGGATGGTGTATAATGCAAGATTGGATGCATCCTTTTGTTCACCGACTTGATTTCTTTGTCCGGTTGTTGTTCAATTCATTGATCGTTCGAAAGAATATCTCAAGGATTTATCGATCGGATTTTACCGGAAACCTTCTTAATATTACTACTAATATATTTAATCCTCCTTTATAATCCTTGAATTTAAATTCCTTAAATATCCATAACTCCTTGTCATAGTCTCTTAAAATCTCCTAATACTCTAATAACTCTCAAATCCCAAGTTTTTATGAATCCTAATAGCAGTAGACCTCTTGCCTTCAATAATCTTCCCTTTTTCTTACACAGTGAATATAACAACATAAATTTTCAGATAATCAATTCCATCACATAACATAGGTGACTCAAAAGGTCCCTAATTCACAATGTCATAAGCTTTTACACATTTAGAATATTACAAAAATCACGGTTCTTACAGCCTCCCCTCCTTAAAAGGATTCCGTCCCGGAATCAGGTTGAAAACAGTTGAAGGTACTTTTCACGCATCGCGCTTTCTAGTTCCCATGTTGATTCCTCGACGTTCTGGTTCCTCCACAAAACTCTCACTAGCTTGACAACCTTGTTCCTCAGCACTTGTTCTTTTCTATCCATGATTTCCACGGGTTGCTCCACATAGGTCAAGTCTGGTTGTAGGTCCACTTGGTCGTACTCTATCACATGCCGATAGTCGGTGTGGTAGGGTCGTAACATAGACACATGAAACATATTATGAATTTGCTGCAAGCTTGGGAGCAAGGCTAACTCGTAGGCTAACTTCCCAATACGCCTCAAAATCTCAAAAGGTCCAATAAACCTCAGACTTAGCTTCCCTTTCTTACCAAACCGTATCAATCCTTTCCAGGGGGATACCTTTAGCATCACGAAGTCTCCCACCTCATACTCCTTTGATATCTCATAAAATTTGGCCATTCGAAATAATGGGTTTTGTAAAAAAAAACCTAATGACTTTTACATACACTCGTCTGCACCGTAAAGACGTAATATCAATTCGAAATCTTCATTTAATAATTCGTACTTATCGTGATTACAAAAATTTCTC
The DNA here is from genome assembly GCA_037693485.1 of Kitagawia praeruptora. Lineage (NCBI taxonomy): Eukaryota > Viridiplantae > Streptophyta > Magnoliopsida > Apiales > Apiaceae > Kitagawia > Kitagawia praeruptora. The sequence continues at coordinate 94,774,078 of CM075350.1, forward strand.
ATCCACCCATAAAATTACTATTCATCCAGGTTTCGAATATTTACGAAAATTAGGGTTATTGCAGTCTCCTCTCCTTAAAAGGATTCTATCTTAAGAACCTAAGGAAAATAGTTGTGGATACAATTCCAACTTTACCCTTTCCAACTCTCAGGTTGACACTTCAACCCCTTTTGTTCTCTCACCTTGGTCTCGCCAACACTTTAATGTTGTTTCTCAACGCATGCTCTCCTCGACCTGTATTCCTTATCGGTTGTTCTATGAATGAAAATTTCTGTCCCACTACTTATACGTTCCTCTTCTACCTTGTTCATAGTATCCGTGTTGAGTCCTTGTATCGTTGGGCCGTGAATACTTTGTGGTCGTGTTCTATAATCTGAGACATCGTCAATACGCACGGTATTCCTCATTTTCCTTGGCTTGATTAGCACGCATGTGTTGCCTCCCATCGGTCGTTACCACTTGCTATGGATACTATATAGTCTTCGGTATACGTCGAACAAGTTCAGCTACTATATCCCTCGTTCATTGACTTCTTCGTAACGCAAGAAAAGTGAAACTTCTTCTTTCGTAGTACACTTTACAAGAGACGTCCTTACGTCCGCATGGTGCCGATCGTGATAACAACATTCGTTTCATGGATAAGTTTTTATTCTCGACTGCCCCGTGAAATCTAAGGCACGACACTAATTATAAATTCGAACGTCTGGACAATTCTTATTCCCTGTCCGTCAGCCACAGATCAAATTAGTACATACGCCCAATCTCTTCGTTAAATATACTTGGAAGCACCTTCAATATTCGTAGTTTAATCTTAAGTCTTTATCTGACGTAATCGCTGCAGAAGTTTTGTACTGCACCACCATCTTTTCCGTATGTAAATCGATAATCTTCTAAATGGAAAGTCTTTCGTAGGTAAATCACTTGGTTCAACAATTATAAATCAACTAGGGCCATCTCTTGGCTCGGTCTTCGGCGACCTACTTATGAAATTCATTATAATTCTGTCCACGTTCAAGATTTTCTACAGGCGGAATTAATCCACTAGATCTCCATCATTCTGCTTTCGACATGTCGCGTTTGTAGTTAATAGTTTGCCAATGCCATTCTTCATACCTGTCTGCCAAACATTCTCTTAATTCTCTATACATCTTTGTCCTTCCCCATAATTTAGTCATTTTCCTCTAATCATTATTCTTTATTGTATATACTCTATTTTCTTGGTCAATACTGACTGAATTCCAATTTTGAATAATCCCTTCTATAAGTATCGGCCACCACACTGGCCTTTCTTGGGTCATAACAAATTTCTCCATTATACTCCCTGCTCCCTTTCATCACCTTCTCTTTCTTATGTTTAGTTCTAATATGAAGATATACTTATGGCACTTATGGAAAACTTTCACACTTTTCTCATAAAGTTAACGTCTCAGTTTTATGCGTGAACGCTATCATGACTAATCCCCGACTCACGGTTAGTATATCCTATCCCGTAACCTTTATGTTGTTTAGAAGTATAGGCTATCATCCCCTTTCTACTGCATCAGCACACCTCTTAAACTCTTGAAAGATGCATCATCGTGACTCTCAAAGTCATCTTTTTATCATCAAGTATAGCTAACAACGAGGTTGTTGCTAATATCTCATTTCATTCCAAAACTTTGTTCATTAATCAATAAAGGCTTCTGACTCATTAATCCACTCAAACGATACTACCATAATTTTATAACGTTTATATTAGTGTGAAATGCCAATTTTGGCACAGTACAGAGGTCGATCTTGAGTTGGTGAAACCCGCTTTTCAACCTTATCTTTGAAAAACTACTACGTGTTTTAACCGGTCAATAATTCCTACATCTCCTGTTAGGGGCATCGATTCTCGTTGGTATATGTAAGATGTCATACGCTCGTCCTCTTTCACAACTGGCACCAATCAGCCTGAGGCCTGTATGCTGCTGCGATTCCCAATAAACTTGATTAGGTGGTAATCTCGAAGGATCATTGGGGTATATCCATGCATCCATTTGCTATTTGGGGCCTTTTAAACTTTATGTCTCGCTATGTGCATCAATCCCTTTTAGCTAAGTAAAGCTTCACATTCTTGCCACGATATTTCTTCCTTTCTTGTCCATCTCACTTCCATGTTAGTTTCCTCTAAGGATATGTCTTACATCGCAATCGATTTGCATTTCTTGGATCAGGAAAAGGCTTGGTAACTCCAGAATTCATTAATATAACATCCTGACGATGGTTGGTAGGGGCGTGCTCCCAACCACCTCATCATTTCTTATAACCTTCCTCACACTAATATTAAAGGTCCTTGTGGTATGCCCCGACATGTTATTCCTACTTTAAATAATCACTCGGCATAATGCTCTGGCTGCACAATTACAACATTTGGTTTTTGCTCTCATATTGGTGCAACGGTTCACTATTGTACCTCCCGTTCACCTTAGAGTAATCACTTTTGAAAGGAATGGTTTCAAAATAGCAAGGTCCAATAGATAATTTCAATAAGAATTCCACATTGGATGTTCCAAGAATGTTGATGGTTCCAAATACTAGGAGTCTCGATTTTCGGAGATGTAAGGATGGACAAAAAGAATACAACAAGGTTTATTCCTTCATGTCCTAATAATTTTGTAATGTGATATCATAGAGAATGTTGCACGAGGGCAATGATTGTTGGATACAAAAGTCATAAAGACGGTCTTTATACAATTCTTACATCTGGCGAATACTTTTCCTCTTGAAAAATAGAGGATCTAAAAAGTCCCATTGATAAAGGTCAACCGATCGAAAGAAATTCTACTCTATGACGATAAAAATGAAGAAGTTTATCATTCAAGTAATCTGTGGTTTCAAATGAATCTTCATTATATGAATGAAAGAACAGAATATTCAAGTGACACAAAGTCTGATACAAAGATGGGTAGAATTCAAGTTGAGTGGACGACCTCACTAGGTCTCAATCAAGTCATTAGTCAAAACTTTCATCATCATACTTTACCACATGCAAAATGCATTGCGGAATTGCTGAATGAATTAAATTGGGAGTTGGACCAGTGAAACAATAACTAGTCCTTTTCAAGAAACACTAGCAACTAGCTAGACAGAATTTGCTAGTTCGCCTGTTTGAGACATCACCATTAGCTAGGACAATTAGCTAGGTGTTCTTCACAACATTACAATTTTGACTAGTTAGAACAATCAACTAGTCATTCATATTGACATATCGACTAGCAAGTTTCAATTGGCTAGAACGGAATTTCAACATCGTAGCCACTGAAGAAACTTTAGGCTACTCAGACAACGAATGGAAATAAGAAGTTATTAAGTTTGAAAAAAGAAAACTATAAAATATGAAGAGAATGTGCTAGGTATCGGAACAATCGATAACCTCTCATCAGATATTACTTATCAGTGAAACGGTCCACCCAATGGTGCCTCCGTACACATGCTTTATCAGATCTTACAGTAGAATGAAATTCAGAATACTAGTATCAAAATGATATCCTTACTATGATTTCAATGTACGACGCACAATCTCATTTTGAATAGAAGAAAGGATTCATGAGGAATATCTGGATGTTAGATCATCCTTGTTCTCAACAAGTTGATAAATATTTATGGGCTCGACTGAAGAGTGCAAGTATGAAAGAAGTACTCAAATATCAATATTCGTTTAGGAATATTCATTGATTAATTAAGGAAACAATTGTTGAACATTCCTTGGATAATTGAAAGGAAGTGTAAATAGTCCTGAGCAGAACGAAATAATTATAAACTTCAAACAGAACACTCGGGGATCAAATAAGATACTTTGGATGAGTCCCGGTTCAGAGAAAGTATATCACTGATGGTTATTCCACAAGTTTGAAGTAGAAAGCTAGAAGGATTACATAATATAAACTAATCGAGGTAACATGGTTAATGAAAAGTTTAAAATGAAGTAGTGCACCAGCCGGTAGTTACCAAAATAAGTTAATAATCATTCGTGCATCTCATTATCACCACTATGGGGGTAACTCCATCTCTTCGTCTTCGTAATACAAGACACCAACTAGTGTGTCTCTCAATCATCATCTTAAAGTCATTTATCGAGTTGGGGTTTCACAAATATATCTGTCATTTCCGTGCTTCATCTTGAAGACCAAACTTCACATCATTTCAGGGACACCTGCTAAGTCCATAGGGTCCTACTTCATGCCTTCCGACATGAATCACAAGTGGCCAGTTCCCCCTGGGAACAGATCAAAGAGATCTCTCAGGGATCTCAGTGCAGTCCATAGGTTCAGTGGCGGGTGTGTGTATGTGAACATATACCAAAAATATTGAGGTCTACAATACATATATGCGTAGTCCCTGCTAACATCTCTATCAAAGGATCCCACTCTAGACCCGTTGGTCTTTTCTTTTGGTAGAATCTGAGATCACTGTATCGCTCGTTGCAACCATATTCAACTTCTCTTGAGTCCCTTTGTTAATCCCACTTGTTTGCTCTCTAAGTTTAACTACCATGCTCTAGCGTCCGAATCATGCGTGGAATGATCTAGCACGCTCGTCTTATGATTACATTCTCGTATAACACATGTAAAATTCACCATCAAGGGTAATGAAATCCACAACGACATAGTGACCAACTTTCAGGTAAACCCGTTACTTATCGAAAATCGGATCTTATAGCCAAAGTAAAAGACTTTCATTATTCCAAGTACTAAGTACCCTTACTTATGTAGGGATGTCTAAAATTCTTAATTCTTAAAATGCCGCATTCTAAACTGTGGAGGACTATGGGCCACAAAATTTTATGCCAACCAAGTCATCCGATCATATTGGAAATATCCCTCTACCTCAGCTACTCTTGAGGTTTCGCTCCGCTTCCTATATCAATACCTCTGATACGTCATGTACAACTCTCAAACCTCTATTCATCATTCCAAAGGTCTCTAAGGATTCTATCGACCCTAGCATAATACCTCCTGTAAACACTCCAGCCCATTCTACTCACCGGTACCTCTTCCGGTAGTCCAATAATAAGTTTACTATGATCTCTTATGTCATTCTCCTACTTAGACTTAACTCTCAACACTCTCGTTTCTGAGTACTGTAACTTATCTCTCTGATACCATTTCTGTGACGCCCCCAAATCCGAGGTCAGAGATTCAGGTCATCACATCACCATCCAACCATATCCTACCTGTATTAACTTTACAACTCAATAATACATCAATCCAGACCTCAATCTTACGTACATACAAGTTAGAGCCTCAGAAACGATAATCAAAAGTAACACTAAATATTACAATTCATCTGTACAATCCTGAATCTTACGCACTTCCACTTATACAACTACACTTGAAGACGAGTCTTACTATTACAATTGAAAACCTATCAGACTTACTCTGTAGTATTTATCTGGAACTAAATCATCTCGGGGTAAATCTTCTACTCCTCTTCTGCTGGTGCGGAGTTAACTGACCAAATTCTTCTCTTTCTGAAAAGTTTTTATAAAGCAAGAATGAGCTACATAATGCTCAGCAAGTTCGCCATTTTGAAAAATAATAATGTGGTTTATTTCGAAAACGTTCACAACTGTATGGGTATATATATCTTAGATTTTAAAACATAATTCGACAATATATATGTCCGAGTTTGAGTAAAACATTTATACTCGCTAAGGAGCTTTAAGAATAACATATGAGTCCTTTATAAGGTTCCCATTTCAATATATCTCAGGTTTGAAAATATATACATATTAGTATATCATTTTCGGCAAAATACTCTACGGTTAACATACTGTATAGGGAATGCATTGATGCAAAACCTCTTTCCTTCCATTAGCTTAGAAGGTTTCTCATTCAAAAACATTTCATTCTTTGAAATAATTGCAAGAGTGCACTAACACGTGCCAATCTCTATAGAAAGTCTTGCAGTTCTAGATACTGCATGATGTTAATATTTTTCTTATCAAAAACCACACTATCGGCAACTTGGCACTTAGGCCCAAGAAGCAGTGTTTGAGTATTTTTCCAAAGTGGAGGATGGGACTGGAAGAAAACATAAAAACCTGACAAGGATTGACGATGATCAGTCGCCACAACCAAGTCCAACAATCCGCGGGTCTTCTCTACTAGTAGAAGGATAGAAACTACATCCGTAACTACCCTTGGGTGAAAACTACATCCGTGATCACCCTCGATGAAAACTACATCCGTAATCATCCTTCGGCAACACCTGGGCCGGAATAATAATTGATGGACCGCCTGGCTCACGGCCGCTTACACATCCCGGGAATCGTTCGTCAACGATTCCCACACCTGCCAGAGTCCCCTTTTTCTTTTCTTTTCAAAAATCATTTTGATAGAAAATTCGAGTAGTTGAAGTTCGACCTCAGTCGACCGATAATTCTTGAAAAACGTACAAGAAGCAAAACCTGACCGGGGGTTTTCAAAAAAATTTTGGGTGGGAAAGAGTTCGAGTTTGAAAACGCTAAAGGTATCTTGGATTAGTTTTGTCTTTAAAATAATGAACGATATTTAGTAAATAATATTTTGAGATTTAATATAAACAATTAATAAAATAATTATTTAATTAAAATAAGCTTTTAATCCAAGATAGATATTTTTGAGTATTTTTAACAACGTAAAAATAATAATTACTTAGGTATACGATACTTCCCAAATGACTCTTCGGGTTTTCGCAATTTAAACACGATACAACAATATACCGCTCCCCGGTCAATAGTATATTTGGACCGCTACGATCTCTATTGCTAGAGTCGTTGTCCGAAGAAAACACTTTCATTCTAAGTTCAAGGGTGTACAAACACATATGCATATATCTCAAACTTCAACATAATCTTGTAAAGCATAAGCATATAATACGTTTGGAAGCTATAAGCACAACAGTGAAAATCCTTATATGTAAGTTTTGAAAAGTAAACTTGCGTAGGTAAAATCAAGAATATAATCTTTTGAAAATAAATACTTAGGGTTGGAAAACTTGCCTTGGTGGGGTTGGGGTGGTCGGCTCGCGAAGTGGAAATGGAAATCTATTCATAATCAATATTTGTACGTTAGTACCTTAACAACGCTACTTAATCATAAGATTTTTAAAAATCGTAAGACCAACTTAACGACTCCACTTGTGACCACTAACTCTCTCATATGACCATGTCGTCACATTATCACTTCCGTTACCCATTTGACTCAAATCCATTCCTCAAACTCGAAACTCAAGTGAGCATTCTTAAAACTACTTTAAACTAATCCCCTAAGTGGTTTTTCACTTGCGCATACCTCGCTCCAACATTTTTATAAAATTGAAAAATACATATTTTAATCCAATTCTTTTTGGACAGCCTTTCCACTTGTTTAATCTGTATATACTCAAATTTCCATAATATTTTCATAATTTTAAGGGGTCCTAACTCAGTTCACAAGTGGACAACACAGTGCAGTCCGAATTCCAGAACCACACTGCACTAATCCGGCCATAACTCAATATCTACACATCTCCTGGGTGTGAGCCTTATATTTCTAGAAACTACATTCAAATACCTTTCTAACCATATGTATTGGGTCTTAAGGAGACAAGTTTAAGGGGTTCAAAACCCTCCTACAAGACAGTACTTGCTCCCAGAATTTACAACAAGCATCTTATCAACTTCAACACTTCACAATAACACAATACTCTCTTTACAACCATTAACTCCACCAAGATTCATCTCTATAACATACATGAGACTACATACTCTAAGAACATGACTTACAATCACAACCACAAGCATATATCTTCAAGATTTCATCATCTAAAGCTCAAATCATCAAGATTCACTCCAAAGCTTATAGATCTAACAATCTAAAATATAAACAAGTCATGGCTAAGGGTTGAGAGAGTTTATACCTTCCTTGAGTCTCTAGGAACCTTACTAAGCCTTGATTGATTCTTGTACAACCTTAGCCAAACTTAATCTAACAAGAAACATCAAGAATATACTTAGAAATTTTCGGAGTTTCTATAACGCAGCTGATAGATCATGGAAAACGGGGCCCTTACCTAGATTTTCTGAACAAGACTTCTAAAGAAGAGTTGTAGAGCATCTAACCAGCTTTCCAACAAGCTAAAGAACACCAAATTCCATTGAGAAATGAAGGAGATATGGCCGTTTGAAAATCATCACAGAAACTGTCAACAATCTGGACAGTTTGCTTTTTCAACTTGGGGAGGTGATTTGCCTAGGCTATACTACTTGGATTGCTATGAAATTTGGAACGAATATTGCCCATGGAGTGGAGAGGTTGTGGTTCAAATTTGGTGATTTTATCACGGATAGAAATGGAGATATAAATTTTTCTTCCCATGTTGTCCCTGCTGGGCAGTTTAGAAAAAATGAGAGAAATGGAGAGAGTTTTTGTGTTCTTGCTTGGTTATGAGCAATAATTCTAATACTTGTGATATATATCTAATATCCTTGGATGCATCTTTCTTTTTGTGAGGTGTCAAGCTCCTAATGGCTCTCTTTAGATTTCCTTATCCTCTTATATTGCAACCAAGTCCTCATCCTTGATGTTCTTGCATTTAAGTCCTTGGTTTATTACCTTTTGATGTTAGTTACTTTAATAAAGGTGTGATGTCATGATCCACTAACTTGGATGGTGTATAATGCAAGATTGGATGCATCCTTTTGTTCACCGACTTGATTTCTTTGTCCGGTTGTTGTTCAATTCATTGATCGTTCGAAAGAATATCTCAAGGATTTATCGATCGGATTTTACCGGAAACCTTCTTAATATTACTACTAATATATTTAATCCTCCTTTATAATCCTTGAATTTAAATTCCTTAAATATCCATAACTCCTTGTCATAGTCTCTTAAAATCTCCTAATACTCTAATAACTCTCAAATCCCAAGTTTTTATGAATCCTAATAGCAGTAGACCTCTTGCCTTCAATAATCTTCCCTTTTTCTTACACAGTGAATATAACAACATAAATTTTCAGATAATCAATTCCATCACATAACATAGGTGACTCAAAAGGTCCCTAATTCACAATGTCATAAGCTTTTACACATTTAGAATATTACAAAAATCACGGTTCTTACAGCAAGTGCTGATGATGAAGGAGTTAAGGAACCCTACTAGTTGCCTTAGCTGATTCCGAGGACGGAATCCTTATAAGGGGGAAGAATGTAACGACCCGGAAAATTTCTTGTAATTTATTTTATCAAAATATATTTTTAATTGATTTTGTTGTGTTTTAGTTTATTTTTAATGCATTTAAACGCGTTATGATTTTTATTAAATAGGAAAATTATCCCATACGTGTTATGTGACTTCTGTGTATCATAGAATATTTTATTCTATTTTTCTGTAATTTTTAAATTTTTAGAATACAGTTATTTCGTATTTTAATTTCCGGACTCAGCCCCTGTATTGAATTCGAGACCCTGTTTTTCATAAAACTATTTTTATATAATAATGGGTTGTTCAAAAATGTATTATTTTGTAATTTTTGTAACATTCATAATTTTTGGGAAATTTTGGCATATATATTATATTAGTTTAAAAATAAAAAATTTACATTTTTATCCCATAAAAATTATTTTTAAGGCTTAATAATTTTAATTAGGGGCTAAAAATATTTTTGGGGTATTAATTTTCAGATGAGTATAAATAGCTAAATTTTATAATTAATTATTAAAATTAATCAAAAATCAGATTTTTGATTTTTATTTTCTGGAGAATTGTTCTTGGTGTTCTTCATAATCAAACCACTTTTTGACAGTGATTCCGGCATCCAAATCGTTCATATAGGTAACCAAACTGAAGCTCTTGATCTCTACTACATGTTTATGTGTGTTTTAACATCCTAAATTGCTTGAATCGAAAATTCATAATTTTAGTTTAATATTCGAATTTTCTCGAATTTATTTTGGATTGTAGGATGATTTGTTCTTGATGTGGTTAGTGTCTATAGATTGTATACAATCTCAGGATCATGTTGATAATTTTTGTTTGATTTATAGTTGCCTAAATATGAAAATCGCGTTTTTGGGGGTGAGATATAATTTCGAATTTTCCGGATTATGTGATGATTGTTTGATGTTTTTGATGATTGTTATGAGTTGTTGAACTCATGGGCTTCGATTTGATATATAGAACGTATGTTTTGGTGTCCGATTTCGTGTTCGTCGGTTTTAATTTTAAGCTCGCCGGATTTGGGTTCGGTTTTGCCGGAGTTTTGATTTGGTTAGTTCTGGGTTCGAATGGTTGGTATGGTTGTGTTTAGGAGATGATTTGGAGTGAATTTGGTGCTTAAAAACGTAACGAATGGTACGTTTTGGTGAATGCCGGAGTTCGCCGGAATTTTTTTCGGCCACCGGATTCTGGGCAATCTGCCATTGAAGGTGGTGGATGTTCTTCGAGCATTCATACGAAGAACAACGAAGATGGTGATGAACAGTACCCATTTGATCCTAAAAACCTTTTAACCTTTTCTGAAAAATGATTTTGAGAATTGATTTTTACTTTTTACTAATTATTTTTACTCTTATTTACTTTTAATTACTTTTAATTACTTTTATTTACTTTTAATTACTTTTATTTACTTTTAATTACTTTATAATTCTGAATTTAATTATAAATTTCAGAAATATTATTTTCTGAAAATGTTTGATAAATCATGAATTTATTTCTGAATTCAATTTTAATTATTTCTTTATTTAATTGTTTTTAATTCAAAAATAATTAAGAATTAAATACTTTTAATTATATTAATTAATCTCAAATAATGATTTAATTAATTTGATTATCTAATAAATGTAATTATTTATTAGATAATTTCATTAATTAATTATTACTTGACTCTAATTAATTTATTTAGGATTATTTAATTTTTAATTAACCAATTTTCTGTTTAAAAGTGATTTAAAATAGAAAGAAATTGTTTTAAATCCTAAAAATAATCCGGGAACGGTAAAGATAGTTTTAAAATTGTAAAATTATTTATAAACCCGGATTAAATATTTATAAAAATATTTTGGGGATCCAATAATTACCCAGAGGGTTTATTAATGATCCTTTTTGATTCGGGAAGGGTTATTTAAATCTTTTAAAATTCTTTTAATTATTTTAAAAATACTTTTAAACATGATAATAATAATTTGAGTGCTCTTTCATTTGTGAGTCGTATCTGCTATGTGAATTACGTGCTATGTGATTATGTGATCTACTTATCAAGTCCTTATACGTGCGATGTAAATTGTCAAGGTATTAAGTATCGAGGGTTATGATGTAAATCGAGTTTTGATCGATATATATAGTTAATGTGTGTTAATTGTTTATATGATTTATATTATACGATGCCATTAAGAGTAGACGGCGTTTTCTTTGATTTACTGGCAACGATGACGATATCGTTTATTTTCAAGGATTAATTGGTAAGTATTGATTTAGGTTGTCAGCGGAGATAAGAAGATTTAATGAAGAGGGATTGGAGATGGATGTAATATTCTTTGTGGGTTATGAAGAAGGTTGGAGGTAGATGCAGTATTGTGTAGATTGTAATAAAGAAGGTTGGAGATGAAAGTATTGTTTGTGGAATTGATGGTTTACTTGTGAGGTGTTTTAACACCGAGAAAACGTCTATGTTCAAAGGGGACATTTCCAATTATTTTCTTCCGACAAAGATATTGTAGACGCGCAGGCTCGATGTCAACGGATCAGACTCGTGGCAATCGCAAGAGCGTCAAACCAACGAATGATTACAACAGAGGATGTGATGACGTAAGATAGAAGAAGAAGAAGAAGATAGTGGTATTACTTCGGCATTACGTAGTAACAAAGGACCAGAGGCAAGTATTTTCCCCTTGATCATCTTAAAAACTGTTTGTTTTATGTTTTATTGATTCATATCATGACGAATAGCTATTATTCAGAGCTATTTGTGATTCTTAAATATTTTTGTGCGAACACAATTACTTGATTTTGGTACCCTTGATGTGGGGAATTGTTTAAGATAAACTCTTCATATCCTTATTATCGTAGTAAATAATAAGGATGTGACCAGTATTTAAAACTAAGCATTTCCTGTTGAATTCGGAAATTACTCTATTGGATTGGAAAATGATAAAGCGTAGGAGGCCATGGTTGATGTCATGGTCCAGCAATATTTATTTAAAAATGATAAAGCGTAGGAGGCCATGGTTGCTGTCATGGTCCAGCAATATTTAAGGAGGATATGGTAACCATACCATCTTCCTATAGGCTAACATTACTTGCCTATTTTGGGTACCCCAGAAATCCGGACTATACACACACGGAAAAAAGAGAATACCGGTGGAGTATAGAGGGTCCCATTGCCTTAGAACCTGATCAGGGGGCAATGGTGTTCAGTTATATATATATATATCCAATCCATATCGCCCGAATGGCTATTATATATTGTGAGTTGGCAGATGATTCATTTTTATGACATGCCAAATGATTTCAGTTATGGATTTGAATTATATCACGGTTGTTGATTCAGTTTCTCTATAAACTGTTTTACATTTCAGTTGATTTTATGCCCCACTTATCCTGATTTTATATCAAAATTTTTATACGCTTGTTGAGCATTTCTTTCGCTCATACTTGCTGTTGTAAATTCTAACATTTCAGTAAGGTAGTTTGGCGAGACGTATCCGCACAACTCAGAAAGAGAAGAAGCGTGATGTTATTTCGAAGATGACTTGGCTCAGGATGTCTGGATTTAGAGTAAGATCTATTTTATATAATTGAGTTCTAATATTTATTATTATTATGTACTAGTCTAGTTGGCTTGGCGTACTTCTTATCAAAGTTACACCGGTGGTTTAAGATTTGATAAAAGAGAATGTTGTAAAGAAGAAATGCTTTTTATCTAATGGAATTTGGATTCTTGTTTCTAGCCCTATAACCTTAAAAGATCTTGGTATGTTTGGGGTCACAGATGTTCTATTTCCAGTGTTGGACAATCACAAGTGAATGATTATTATTAAACAGGTGTTTTATTTTGAGGATTTTCGCGTGGCAACCAAATCTTCTGACCCCGGATTTGGGGGGTGTCACATTGATAAACGAATAATTTTATTAAATAACTAATTTTTTGTAGTCCCAACATAATAGAAACAGTGATTTATCTTGATAAATGAATAATTTCGATTAATGAATAAATTTTTTCGATCCCGAACATATTCATTTATCGAGTACAGTGTTCAAAAATACAAATTATTAGTAGCTTAGCAAAAAAAAAGAGTACAAAGTAGTCAAAGGATCTCATAATTCCTTAAGATAAGTCCTTATAAGTTTATTTTATAAATTTATTTTTGAGTAAAAATTTTATATTTAATAATTTTTTTATATCTATATTTAATATAAATTTACTATTTTATAATTTACAAAACAAAATAAATTTTTCAAAAAAAAGTTAGAAATCATAAGTTGACTTATTCCGCCTCAAACCTCCCAAATTTTTTTTTTCCTAATATCATTTTGCAGAGTTTTGCAGAGCGCTCCTTTTTCATCTTCTTCTTTTTGGGGTAGAGTGATCCTTTCTCTTCCAAATTGTTCGATTAGAGGAAAAGCAAATTTTCAGGTATAATTATCTCTATCCCTTCTCAAATTTGCTGTTTGCACACATAAATATGTATTCTGTAATATGAATCTGACCTTTTCTTTAAATTATATACACACATTGTATCATCTCCAATCCTTGCACGGGGTTCTACACTGAACATATTCGTGAAATTGACTGTGATTTTAGTTATAATATCAAATGGGTTTCTTTATTATGGATAATTAATACGACCCAAATGCTTTTTTTTTTCCATTGACTGTGATTTTAGTTATAATATCAAATGGGTTTCTTTATTATGGATAATTAATACGACCCAAATGCTTTTTTTTTTTCCCCAATTTTTCTGCTATTTGAGTTTACATTAAGTAGTTAACTATTGATAAATATATATGAGTATAAGATCCTTGGAAGGGCCTTCCCCAACACCTTAAGGTTTTGGGTGAAATGGTTTTCTAACATGGTATCAGAGCTATGGTGTTTGTGGAGGTTTCAAGTTCGAACCCCACCGTCCCCAATATTCTCAATTTAATTTGGCATTAAGGAGTTGCTCCAAAAATGGGCTCCTAGTGACCACTCTTACCCGGAATTGCTCCAAAAATGGGCTCCTAGTGACCGTTCTTACCCCGTAGTGGGCTTGCGAGTGAGGGGGGGGTGTTAAATATATATGAGTATAAGATCCTTGGAAGGGCCTTTCCCAACACCTTAAGGTTTTGAAATGGTTTTCTAACAACTGTAGGTAATTATCTATAGTTAGGACATATTATAATACAATCCGAAGGCTATTTTTGTAAATACATGAGGGTGGATTTCATTATTACAAAAATGTCATCCATTTTTTATATTCAAAATGCTGTTAACTTTAGGTAATTAGTTAACTATAGGAACATTTTTCTCTTACATTAATTTATATTTAGTTTGATTGTTTTTTATTTGGCTGTTTGATTTTGATCTTCTAGCATTTCTGAGGTGAAATTTATACTTGTTTGAGTTTATTCGGGTTACTTTTTGTTGTTCTGTATTATCTACCAAGGTAGCTCTAAAGTCCATTGTAAAGAGGATTTTGTATATTGGACTTGATACTCTAGCATGACATACTAAGATTTTGTATGAAGAACTTGACTATATTTGGTTATATAAGCTGTTATTGGAGTCGCTCTTGAAGTGACCAAGGAGGCCTTAATCTGTAATGAAACAGCATAAATTATATAGTTGTTAGACTTTGTATTAGGATATTAGTTATCTTCAAATTGTCCTAAAGTCTATTGATTTGCGTGGTTTCTATCTTTTCTTATTTTCCTTGTAAAAGGAGATATTAAGTAGATAAATAGATGACCCGTGGAATCAAAGAATTCAAATGACAGCGAAAAACTACTAAATGTTATGATTCGACTCCCTTTTGTGTGTGATGGTGACTATAATTTTAAAGAGAGTTCAGAGTTGTTTGTAAATCGAGCATGGCAGAAGTAAGCTTGGGTGTTCTTATAGACATTGTGGATGAAGAATGGATGAGGGACACTCTGCCCGATGATGGTACTAATTTGCAGAATTGTTCTCACAATTACATCAAACTAGAATTTCTTTTGTCCATCATTCTTCAACTCTTTTTGCTTTTCCAGATCTTCAGTTGCCACCTGAACTTGCTCCTAAAACCGAGGACACTGAAGATTCAAGTATGCTTTCTTGCACTTAGTTATTAACATGCTTCCTTTTAATTATACCTTCTGGCAAATGTTAGGTTTTAACAAATTTTCGGTACCTTTATTTTTGTTACTCTTTTTGTTAAAGTAAAAAAACGGTTGAAAAGTCAAGGAAGCCTGTGATCATTCGTAGAGGATTACAAAGTACTGTCCACCTTTGCATATTTCTGTTGTGTTTACTTTGTCTAGATCATCATTGTACTCAGCAATGAAATACTCAGATAATTAAAGGCTTTACCTCCAAAATACTTAAATAATTTAAGGCTCTACCTCCAAATCAAGCTCCCTTCATCGCATTGAAGATTCTGTAAGCTAAAATTGCATGATTCAGTTGTGGTATTTGTGATCTACTGTTCAGCACTTGTAAGCTGTTAGTTCTTGACAAACATTATTATTTTCTTGAGTGACTTTTTTGTCCGTTTTTAGAAGTGACTATTTATCTGCTTATATGATCCTGAAGACATTAAATTTTATGACCATGCACTCTATTTTAGATTCCATTGGATCAGTGCGATTTGCAGCATAAAGACAAAATATCAGTAGATGTTTGTTCCATGGAGTTGTGGAGTTGATTTTGGAAGTACAAATCTATACTATTATATAAAAGCCGAAACATTAAAAGTTTGGTTGGTTGGTCGGTCGGTTGGTCGGTACGGTACTTGTTGATTTTACTTATTTACCCCTACTTAATTATAGATAAAATCCATATTTGAAAAGGTAATAGCTTGAAAAAGAAGTAAAAAAGCCAAGTTTTGGAAAGAATATATTTTAGTTAGAAAAGATAATATTCGAAAAAGAAGTAAAAAAAGATAAGTTTGAAAATGAGATATTTTAGTTTAAAATTATAGAAAAGATATTACCTTTTAGCTGAAAAAGGTAATCAGTTAGTTATTCATAATTATAATATTATTAGTTTATTTCATTAAATAGAACGACCCATGTTATTTTTGAAAAGAAGAGATTTTAGTTGGAAAATGTACAAAAGGTAATAACTAATTATTAAATTATTAGTTTATTTCATTAAATAGAACGACCCATGTTATTTTTGGAAATAAGAATTATATAAAAGCCGAAACATTAAAAGTTTGGTTGGTCGGTCGGTTGGTCGGTACGGTACCTGTTGATTTTACTTATTTACCCCTACTTAATTATAGATAAAATCCATATTTAATTATAGATAAAATCCATATTTGAAAAGGTAATAGCTTGAAAAAGAAGTAAAAAAGCCAAGTTTTGGAAAGAATATATTTTAGTTAGAAAAGATAATATTCGAAAAAGAAGTAAAAAAAAGATAAGTTTGAAAATGAGATATTTTAGTTTAAAATTATAAAAAAGATATTACCTTTTAGCTGAAAAAGGTAATCAGTTAGTTATTCATAATTATAATATTATTAGTTTATTTCATTAAATAGAACGACCCATGTTATTTTTGAAAAGAAGAGATTTTAGTTGGAAAATGTACAAAAGGTAATAACTAATTATAATTATAATATTATTAGTTTATCCACTAAATAGAATGACCCATGTTATTTTTGGAAATAAGATATTTTAGTTGGAAAATGTACCAAAGGTAATAACTGAAAAAGGTATTTGGTTACTTATTAAGAAATATAAAATAAGTAAAGAATAACTAAGTAAGGGTAGCTGAAAAAGAAGTAAAAAAAGCAAGTTTGAAAATGAGATATTTTAGTTATAAATATAGAAAAGATATTACCTTTTAGCTGAAAAAAGTAATCAGTTAGTTATTAGTAGTTATGATATTATTAATTTATTTCATTAAATCAGACGACCCATGATATTTCATCTAACTAAAATTTCTCCTTTTTAAAAAATACTACGAGCAATTTTGTTCAATATAAGTACTATTAATTAATCGATCAATTACATTTTTCAACCAAAATTTGTTACTTTTTTTTTCTTTTTTTAAACTAAAATCTCTCTTTTCAGCTAAAACGTATCATTTTTTCTATATTTTCTAATTAAAATCCCTCTTTTCTAGAAATATCACGGGCAACATTAATTTCTCATTTTACAAAAAAACTACGAACAATTTTATTTAGTAAAATAACGTAATTAAATTATAATTATTTAAAATAATCAATTACCTTTTTCACATAAACCTTGCACATGATATTTTATCTAACTAAAATTTCTCATTTTTTAAAAACACTACAAGCAATTTTGTTTAATATAATTACTATTAATTAATCGATCTTACCCTTTTCAACCAAAATATGTTACTTTTTTTTTTCTCTAACTAAAATCTATCTTTTCAGCTAAAACGTATCATCTTTTCTGTATTTTCTAACTAAAATCCCTCTTTTTCTAGAAATATCACGGGTAACATTAATTTCTCTTTTTCTAAAAGAACCATGAGCAACTTTATTTAGTAAAATAACATAATTAAATTATAATTAATATAAATTAATTAATTACCTTTTTCACCTAAAACATGTCACATTTTGAATTTTCACCTTACCTTTTATATTTTCTCTAACTAAAATCTCTCCTTTTCCAATTATATCGCGTGTGGTTCTATTTAATAAAACAAAATAATAGTATTATAATACTAATAATTAACCGATTACCTTTTTCAACTAAAATCTATCATCTTTTCTATATTTTCTAACTACAATCCCTTTTTTTAGAAATATTATGGATAACCTTTATATAATTATTATGAAATCATCTCATTGAAAAATTTAAATCATTCATGTTTTAAAAAAATCAATTCAAATTAATAAAAAATATTCATATAATATTAAAAAATTCCGTGCATCGCACGGGTTTTAAGCTAGTTATTTAAAATTGTGTTTGCCATTAACCTTTTGATGCTGTAATTTAACTACTGATGTAGTTTGTGCTAATTGGCTGGTCAAAACCATTTTCATTTAATGTGTTCTTGTCGTCTTCAGTCTTTTAAATGTTATATGTTTGTTTGATCTTCAGATCAGGAGACTCCACAAGTTGATGGGGATGCTTGGCACGATCTTGCATTAGGAACTCAATAAGTTTCCATTATGAGTTTTGCAGCTTCATATTTTAGTGAAGCGTGGATCATTGGAACCTATATAAACTATCAAAATTTTATTACCTTTGCTGTGTAGACTTTGAGTAAATTTTATGTATTTCACCCTGTGAAGTTTGCATGGCTTTTGTTACCGGTGAAACATGCGTTGCTTGCTTAAGAGCCCATAGTATGCTTCATGTGTTTTTCTTGAATCAATTCATTGATTTGATATTACCATTGAGGTTAAAAACAGAAAGAACGTGATTTTTTGCCATCTTAAGAACTAAGAAGTAATCTGGTCTGTGGTTCGCGTGAAATGCTCCCAAGATAAATTACATCTACAGGACTTTTAAGACCTAACCCTTCGGCTATCCGTGTTTTGCCTTTTGGCGGTCTAAAAAATTTAAAAATGCTTTCGAGTTCATTGTTTGTCTTTGTCAATGTTATATTTCTTTTGATATATTCGAACTCATTTCTTACTTGGTTCTTGATGAAATCTACCAATTTAAATGGCAAATCTATGATCTCTTTATGCTATAAACAAAACCGTATCAATGTTTTCATCCCACAAAATCATTATACTGTTAAAATGGACGGGACTCAGGTGTCATTTAAAAACCTCGGTATCTGTTTGATTTGTCAATATAGTAGTTTCCGATGTAATTAGAACTAGTACAGTAGTTCCATGGTCAAGATTGGTACGTAGCCTTTCTTTATTTGTGATAACTACGAGTGAGCTAGATAATCAGGATTATTTGTGTTCTAAAATAACCAAGTACCTTGACAAGTTACAGTGTCGGATTAGACAACCAACAGAAATGAAGGTTCAGGCAGAGAAATGATAAAAACATTTAAATTATGAGCAGAGTTATTGTTTTGCTAGTTTGAAAAGGTTGTATTGCAGCTCCGCAGGTGACCGACCAACCATTTCATCAACATGACTTGCAGAGTTAAGTTATTGCTACTGTTATATAGTTTAAACAGTTCCAAGATTTTTGAACTTCCCACGTATAGTAAATGACATCAAAATACCAAAGTATAACAAACTGTTGAATTTCGGAGTGAATTAAGCTATAACAAACTGTTAAATTCCTGAACAAGTAGAATTGAGTGCAAAGCGATCAAGTATTAATAGATAATTCTGTCTTTTAGTTCTGCCTCAGTTGTTTCATTCGCTACACGAAAAGCTTATGCTAAGCCGATTTCTAAAATAAATTTAAAACACTTCCACTGAAGTGAACATCTATCTCATATAAGTCACGTGAACATGGCACTGTTGAACAGCTATAGCTCATCCTGCAAAAAAAGAAAAAGAAAAATGAGAAGGCCATGTAGGCCAATCTGGTATATATATGAACCTAAATTTTCTTGCCAACTTTTTAAAAATGAAATTTCTATTGAGTAAAGTGAGTAAAGTGAGTAAACCATTCTTACCTTGACATCAGAATCCACTTCAGAATCTTCATGATCCTCCTTGTCTGTCTCAGCACCATCGGAATCCTCACCAGCATCTCCTTCATCTTCAGCCTGTAAATTAGACACAAAACTGTTGAAGTCCCAATTCAGAAAAGACTTTGTACAAAGGGAAGTTTCAAGAGCATACATCAGAATCAACTGGATCATCCTTTGATTCCTGCATACAGAACCAAATAGAGTTAGTCTTTCTCAAGTTTCCCATGCCTATAACTTGTTACTAATATAATACTTTATACATATACCGGCCATTAGTGTTGAATTAAATTTCAACATGTAAACAAAAGCATTTTTCTTTAATCTGCTCACAGGCATTTATGTATTCAATTTTCTTCAAAATAAAAGAAGAAAGTACCTCAGCCTCTTTCTTCTTTTCTGCCTCCTCAAAAGCTGCTTTCTCAGCCTGTAAAATCAGTGAACAAAACAAAATTTAAGAACCTATATGACACAGTGGAGCAGCATAGCATTAGCAGAAACTATCATACATCTTTGTTCTTGCCCCATGTTTCTTCAGCCACCTTCTTAGCATAGTCCGGATCGTCGCAGATCAAGACATTGTCAAATAGGGTTCCTGATTTCACCTGTTAAAGACACATAAAGTTAAAAGCAGTTGCTTAAATTAATTATGTTCCGATGAAGGACAAATATAGGCAGTGAAAACATTAACAGTGTGCACCGGACTATAGGTTTAAAACAATTACCTGCCACAATTCAATGCCAACATACTTTAGCTTTGGGAAAACATAGATATCTGGGTCATCCTTGAAGTCTGCATTTGAGAGGAACATACAGTCTTAGTTTGTTACTGCGTAGAAACTGTAAGGACATGTGATTTAAGCAAATCATAAATGACAAAAACCTGGGTTGTCAATCATAGGTGCCTTCCACTTTCCTTTGTAGGCAGGATTCTTAATTTTCTGCACAGATAAACAAGCTAATAAATATTGATCTCATACTATTTAAAGAAAATTTATACCAACTGTCTATAATCAACAGACCTTGGGTGTCCATGGACCCTTGTACTCGGGATTTGGGACTGTTGGGGGTGTCCACTCACCATCTTCCTCATCATCCCAGTCCTCTGGCTGAAGTTGGAAACAAATATTCAAACAGTTAGAATCTGATAGAGAACATAATCTATGCCAATCTGAGAAACTGAGTAATCATAATATGTTACCTTCTTGGCATCAGCATCCTGAATCTCCTTGGGAATGTCATCATAACCCTGTTTAATAAGACAGGTATCAAGTTTTACAGACTTGTAACTGAAGTATAGGCACATCTATTATATGATCAGAAAGTTTCAACATTAAGAGAATGAGAGCCTGTACCTCTGGTTTCTTATCTTCAGGATCAGGGATAAATTCTTTGTCATCCCAATCTTCAGGCTGTCATTTTTACGAGTGGTAGGTTTAATATTATAATCAAGGGTACCAATGTTAAATATAAAATAAGAACATACATAAGACAATGCTTAATGAATTACCTTTTTCGCCTCGGGATCCTTGATTTTCTTTGGTGGAAGAAGATCCCAGTCAGAGTACAAACTTCCTGTCTGCTTTTCCACATTATCAATGAGAATGCTGTAGGTAGCATCAGGACGAAGGATGAAGGTATACACATGAGACAACTGGTCAGTTTCACAAGGAACATCCTTCTTAATCAAGTGGTTTGTGTCATTGTATGTAAGGATAGCATGTACTTTTTTGGTGCTATATCCACAGATATCAGGTCCAAACATGATACTACAAGAAGAAACATATTACACATGATCAGTAAACCAGCAGCATTCACCAACAATAAATAATAGTAAGAAAGTAAAAAAAATACACATAAAAGATAGAAATTAAAGCCTTGCCTGTATGGGGTATCACCACCAAATTTCTTTTGATCGACTTGACCACTAAGCAACTTCATGTATCCACCACCACAGTCAAGTTTCTGTTCATGCTTGACCAAAAACTGGAAAACTAAGGTTTGGTCTTTGTTGCTGAATTCTGGAAACTCAGCTGAGATTGCATAAAACCTATAGTCTTCACTGGTTTGGATACCTGACAACAACCCAAGTGAATATTCACGTCAGAGGCAGTCTAAACATGTGACATCAGAGTTAATCATATTCTCAATAATGTTATCATCAATTCAGAAGTCATCCAAAGGATAATTAACGGATACCTTTGTCGTTAGAGTCTCCATTCCATTTACCAGAAGTGTAATTCCACTCCCCTGCCATATTTTCATCTTTCTTCCACTCTGATTTAACCCACCTACTCTCCCATCCATCTGAATTATACCAAACATATTAAGAAATGGACATACAATACTGAAAACAGGAAACAATTAATTACAACCAAAATTTACAATGCAACACCTAATAAAAAAGCAAGCAAACACATTATTACAATTTAGAGTCACAGTGAAATCGGACTGTTATATTGGCAAATGAGAACTGACATATCTGGCTGACCATATTTAGATATAGGCATTGAGGTTTTAGTCAGTAATCATGCCAATTTGTCAAAACTATCAAAGATTAAAAGAACGCCTGATTCCGCATATCAAATGAGTAGCACTTCCTGAATGATTTGATTATTATTTTTAAGATTAAACAGCAATGCATTAATAATGTGTTTCCAGTGATCGTGACAAGGTCAACTACTGCTCATCCATATCAGCAAAAACACTGCATCTTCTAACATTTCGAGGACAGTTCAAATTATTCGGATCCGTACAACCATTATAGAACACCAATTCTCACACTGAATTTAATACAACACCAAAAATGATCATCCACACATGAATCACTATTCTCATCACAATTAAAACATACTCTACCACTATAATGCAGCTACTTCAAACATCGAAATCGACACTACTTACGATCTCCTCAAAACAAAACGATCTCATCAAAACAAAACCTACACAGCAATTCAACAAAATCATAACATTTCAGCTAATTAAATCAATTAAAACAACCTAATTCACAGATCTAAACCACCAAAACAACAATCAAACTCATTTTAACCGCAAACAACACAAAAAACAACAGATCGAGACACATACGCACACACATTCAACGCCGATACTTAAAAAACAATCCAAAAACACCTCTAAAACGCTCAAATTGACAAAACAAAACAATAGATACAAATAATCTGTACGTACCTTCGAAGCGCTCTTCGAAGAAGACCTTCGCGGATGCGATCGCGAGTAGAGAGAGAAAAACTAGAGAGAGAAAGCTAGGGTTTAGTCGAGTCGCCATAGCTAAATGATAAGTTTTGTGAACTCGGAGAGAGTGTGTGTATAATATATAGTGGTGTGTGTATATGTAACCGATCTGTTACATCGGGGTTTACGCTAGGGGTATTTTTGGTATTTTGCTGGGAGTAATGGTCTGACGTGGATGCCGGCGATGATTTGGACGAATGGGATTGTGACATGTGGATTTTCCTTGTCATTGGTGTCACGTTGTTTACGTGGATTGGTTGTTGTGGTTAGGTACATGTATCTGGAATATTCCTTTTTTTTTAGTCTAGGTTTATTAGCTTTTCATTTTAAGAAATTTTGTTTTTTCATTTATTATGATCTGAATAATAAGTGTTTTTTAATGGAAAATTGCAGTTTATATTCGCGCAAATTTGTATATATGTGGAAGAATAATAAAGTGTTTTCGAAAAAGGAAAATTAATGAAGTGATGCTACAAAAATATGATTTTTTTTTAATTAATCTCTCTCAGTCTTGATGGTTATGATGGTGAATTGAAATTTTGTTGGGTGGTAAATTGAAATTTTGTTGGGCTTAATTAATCTAATCTTGAAATAAATAATTTTGTTATTACTTAAAATATGAAGCTTTACAATGTATTTTCTTTCATTTTGATAAAAAAAAAAGTATTTAAAGTTGAAATTTGATCACCAGTAGCATATCTAATGAAGCAAGTTCCTATATTTGGTAGTATTTTAAAAATGTTGAGGTTGGTGTCGATTATATTTTTCGAAAAAAAATTGTAAATATTTATATTTTATGTATTAAGCGATCTAAAAATAAAACGTCTATTTGTTTAGTTCATTTTTTATTTCATAATCATGTTGTAGTTGATAATTCGGGAATTTGTCCCGACTGAATTTCAATATTTTAGTATTAATAAAATTAAATTTTCTTGTTCATTAAAAATATATAAACTTAGCTTACTCAGTTATAATATCACTCAAAGTGGTGTCTGAGAAGGGTAGCTGTACATTGACCATAAACAAATATTTATTGAAAGAAATAATTTAAAATTCGCCACTTGTTAATGGGAAAATCGAGTTTATTGGATTGGGACGGGATATACAATGGGAGTACAGTAGTTTGTAGGACCATTATGGATTGTCATTGAAGTTAAAATTATTGATACAAACGATCAATATAGATAAAGTTGCACATGCAACAATGGTAATTGGTACCTAATTCAAACTTCTATAAACATTAATTTTTAAATAAAAATACTGGCTTTTAAGGTGTCTTTTTAATTTATCAAAATATTACAAGTGACTTTAAATATATTTAATGAATATAAAATACATAGACGGATTCACATGTTTTTCAATAGAAACATAATTGGACACACGATTTTCTTTCTAGAATTTTATCAGCTTTCCAATAAAAGGCACTTTCTTATTTAAAGATGCATTCCATTTCCTAAAAGAGCATGAACGTCTACGTTACAATTTGATATAAATCGATTATATTCAAGTAAAGACATTGTTTAAAAGAGAAGACAACTTCCACTACATTGTACTCCCTCTGTCTCATATTATTTTTCTTGTTTGAAATGTCGGCCCTATTCATAACATGTGACAAATTACTAATTTACGTCTAATCTATAAGACGGAATATAGTCATGAGTGATCTTGTTGGATTCGTATTTATGAGTACTTTAATACAGTGAAGTTTTTATATTTAAAACTAATACGAAATTAAAGATATTAACAATCAAAAATACGCGTTGGCAAACGTGTCCAGTCAAAACAGGAATGATATTTAGGGACGGAGGGAGTAGTAACTTTGTAAGATGAGTGTATGTGAATATAATTATAAAGTGTGTCAAACAAGGTTAAATAATTTAAATTTGTGCGTTATGTCGTGGTTTCACCTAATTGTATCATTGCTAAGGATTGGGAAATGCCCGATAAACGATTAAACGTACTAAAAAAAGTTACCAACTCAAATGTTAAATCAGTTCTAATTCATTTGCGAGTGACCTTATCAGTCGCTAACCTTGTGACTTGTGTATTCATGATTGAACTGACCTTGTAAGCATTTGCAAGTCGTGAGACCTGTTTTGTTTGGTGAAATCGCTGGTACCGTTGATTTGCTACAAATAAATATTCCCTCCATCCCATTTTATAAGATTCTTTTTTTTTTAACGTTCCAAAAAGAATGAAACTACTTTACTTAGAATACTATTTTTGAACAATACTTTTCATTATTACATCTATTACTTTTCCATTTTATACTACTTTTTTATTAAATAAATACTATTACATCAACTATTTTATTACTTTATCCACTTTTATATCTTTTATTACACCCATTTTCAAACTTTAGCCAATCAAATCCTTCCACCAAGCTAATTAAATAAATTTTTCTTAATCTTTGTGAGATTTTGACCGTGTCTTACAATATGGGACAGAGGAAGTATAGGGCAATGGAGAATTATTAATGAAAGTTAATCTCCTCGTATAAGTGCATATTAGTGGTCGGCATTCTTCAAGAAATGTCAACTTTATCATATAATAAAAAAATTATTATTTTTGTTCTTTATCTTTCACATCAATTTTGACACCATTATTTTAAAAAATATTCCAATGATAACCTTAAAAAAATTTATAATAGAAATATATTAGAGAAATGATACTCTAATCATCATTGCGACTATAAAGAAAGTTGGCACCATGTGGATATTTCGAATATCTTAAAATAAGTAATTTTTAACTAAAAATGAATAAGGTCAAAGTGATAAGTAGAAGAATACTCATAAATTACATAAGCGTTTGGATGAATTTAACTCATAAGTTAGTGAAGTATTTGTTAAATTAAATTAAAAAATTTAATTACTTAATATAATAATCTCAAAACATGAATTTTAAATTAAAAGACATTTAAAAATACAATTGTAAACATATAAATTATTAAACAATTAAATAAATCAAGCAATAAGAATTAAGTTAGGAAAAAATACATTGTTACTAACTTTTAACTTATAAACATATAAATTATAAGTTGAGTTCATAAATTGGGTACAAATACCCTTAATAAGTTATTTTGGATTTATAAGCCAGAAGTGGGCTTAGAAGGAGGCAGCCAAACAGGCCCTTTATGGGATGCCAATTTTTGGCATCTCAAGTTGGCACTCATGTCACTTCACTTGGTATCCCAACAACTTCAAAAGAATGCTAAGAAAAGTGTCATGTCATGTTATACCATGTAGTTGACACCCTTTTTGACACCCTCTATTGAAGATGCTCTAAAAGCATCTCTAGTGGTTGGCATGCTTCACGGGATGCCAATTTTTTCACATAATGAAAAATATTATTTCTATATTCTCCCTCTTTCACATCATTTTTGGCACTCTTTTTTGAGAAAATACTCCAATGGTTGGCACTAGGGGTGTGCATTCGGTTCGTTTAATCGAAAACCATACCGAATAATCGAAATATTTCGATTTGGTTAACCATATTTTAAATTTCGGTTCAATTTTCGATAGGAAAATTTCTGAAATTTTAATTTTCGGTTATTAACTGCGGTTAATCGAAAAATCGAATAAAAAACTGAATTATATATAATAGTTCAAAAATATCTATATTAACATAATAAATAGCAGTTTCCACATCATTAGCAATTTTGTTCTCCCGGGAATGTAATCTCTTTATCCATTTATTCCCATATGCCTTCCTATTCTTTATATAACTTCTTGAGCTTGCTTTCTTATCCAATGAGCTATATAGCTCTATATCTCCATCATACCAGACTTCAGGTTTCTTTCTTGCAGAATTAGATGATTTGAATAGAAAAGTCTTTGATCTTGGATGTTATTACCATCTTTACAAATGGGATACTTAAACTCCTCAATATCATCTAGATAAAAAAAAATGGCTTTTGATTAGATGGAATTTCTGATGTTGAAATACAATCTTTGAAAATTGGTAATGTGTCTGGTTTTTAATGCGTTCTGCTAGTTGATGTTTTTTAAACTTTTTAAACGATCAATGTGTCTGGTTTTTAATGCGTTCTGCTAGTTGATGTTTTCTAAACTTTTTAAACGATCACCCTGAAGTCTGTTGAATGCTAGACTTGAAAAACTTGTCATGAATTTCTATAATAGTATTTTGATTTCTATAATTTCTTGTATTTATATTCATCTGTAGTGTAGCTCTTCTTTGTTCTTTTTTAAAAATTTAAGTTGTATCTGGTGTCATTGTGGCCTAAATTCTATTTCTTACCTTCCTGGGGCTTTTATGTAATTCCAGCAGCTTTTGTGTAATTTCGATTTTTAATTCGGTTTTCTGTTAAAACCGAAATAATAACTTCGGTTCGGTTATGAAATCGAATATATTTCGGTTTTCGGTATCCATTTTTCCAACATTTCGGTTTCGGATGACCGAAATAAAATCCGATTTGGTTCGGATTTAATCGAATGCACAACCCTACCCGTAGCTAACTGCTCCTTATTTCCCCTTCTCCTTGGATTAATATGTAAGAATATATTTATATAGTTGCACGTGTGTAATAGTTTTATATATACTACATATTAAAAATTATTGAACATAGATAAAAAGAGACATTTATTAATATAAGATTAACCTCATGTAATATCAACCTTATCTCATGTTAAAGGGCTGCGTTTCATTGTTTGAATGTATTTTATTGTAGAAATCAACAAGTTGTAATAGCAAAATACAAATTATTAAATAAACAATTCATTTTTCTTTCTTTTTTCTTAATTTTAAACTGGTTTTTCTATCATTGTTCTCTATGTTTTTCCACCCATAGCTGCTCCACATCTCCCTTCTCCCTCATTCAATCTTTCGTTTCCCTTGACCGTAGTTCACTGAACGTTTTGTTTTACTAATTGACCCCAGTCAGAATCAATGGTGATTTCGTTTGCCGCATTTCAATTTTTTGGCTAACCTTCACTTCACAGCCAATTTCCTGTTAATTATATCACCTCCATGATTGAGCTACTGACGTTATGTTACTTGACCAGTTAGCAGTTAGTTTCAACTTTCTTTTAGCAATGTAGTTACTCTAGTAGGTTGTGGTAAGTAGAGATGTTCAAAAAGCCTGGAGCCCGAAATCCGGCCCGATCCGATCCGCAAAAAAGCCCGAAAAGCCCGGCTCGGTTCGCCCCGGCCCGGGGACCTTTGATGGGCCTCCTATTTTTCATTAAGCCCGGCCCGGCCCGAAGCTCGAAAAGCTCGGTTAAAAGCACGGGGTTTTTAAAAACCCGGATAAAGCCAAGGTTTTTAAGAAGCCCGGTTCGGCCCGGATAAAAACTCAGGATTTTTAAGAAATTCGGATAAAAATCCATTTTTTATGGATAAAATCTAAAAACATATTATAATTTTAATAAATTTTAAGAATATTAAATTTAGCAATAGAGGGGATGTGAAGGATCATGAGGTTTGGAAGAATCAACAATATACAAGACAAGCTCTTCTTTCAAGAAGACTAATTGAGTGTAGTGGATGTACTTCACGAAATGGTCATATACGAGGAGATTTATATGGCTTACAATCACCTTAAGTCATAACGCAGATTATGAGTAAAAAGTTCTTGAGTTGCAGTGATGTTTTTTGATAAAACAAATATTATGCAAGTAGTTTTTTAGTATTAGGTTTCATTGTGTCTCTTCTTATGTATTCTGGATTATAGAAGTTCAAAGGCGTAGCTCTTTAGAGGTTATTTCTTTTGTAAGATTTTCTTTTTTTATATATTAATATATTAGCTTTCCAAAAAAAAAGACAAAAATTACATATATATATATATATATATATATATATAAATTTAAAAAAAAAGGCCAAAAAAGCCCGAAAAAGCCCAACCCGAGGGCCTAAAATGGGCCTCATATTTTAGAGAAAGCCTGGCTCGGCCCATCCTCATTTTT
Organism: Kitagawia praeruptora; assembly: GCA_037693485.1. Lineage (NCBI taxonomy): Eukaryota > Viridiplantae > Streptophyta > Magnoliopsida > Apiales > Apiaceae > Kitagawia > Kitagawia praeruptora. The sequence continues at coordinate 94,803,007 of CM075350.1, forward strand.
GAAAAACCCCGGCCCGGCCCGATTCTTAAAAAGCTCGGGCTTTTTAAAGTCCGGATAAAGCCCGACCTGAAGGGTTTTTGTGCATCTCTAGTGGTAAGTTAGTATCGTTCGGCTTTCGTAAGAACAATAACTTATATACGTTGTTGGTTTTGGAGGTGCTATAAACCAAATCATATCCTACTACCAAACTATAAAGTTGGGATTGTGAGGATTTGATCCACACATGAATTGGTGTCGTAGTGAGGTTGTGATATTCACACTCCTTATTATATATTTTAATAATTGCACATGTATACTGACCCTTTTTGTTTTTGTTTTGAGTTTTTACAGTTTTTTTTGTACTAACTAGTGTCATTTCGACATTCACTCACCAAACAAGTGACTATCCACCTATTTAAAAACATTACTCTCTCTTTGGTTGTGAACTCCTTCCTGTCTAGTTTCTACTTCATTAATTTCTACTCCCGCCCCGGTCAGAGTCAATGGTGTTTCTTTCCTATATTTTTATTGTTGTGATTCTTCTAATGATCACACTTCCGTAGAATATATACCCTGTACATGGAGTTGGTATCAGTTATATTGAAAAGCAAGATATGTAATTCTTGCATTGTACATGTAAGACAACTAACCCACGTGAACTATTCCTCATAAGTTGGTCTCCATCTGAGGTGGCTATCGATCTTAGTCCTTATTGCAAGAAAGCATGTTAAATATATAGTTGACCAAGACGTTCTTCTCAAATAGGTTCATCATTGAACGCATCTACCGCATACACATCACCCCATTAGCTTTAGTTGGAGTGGTAGATATGTCATTTGCAAACAAAAATTTCATCTTAGCTTTTAGTTCTTTACAACTTTTTGTCTGATCTTGAATTCTTCTATAGCCAATCTCTCGTTAATTGTTATCACCTCCATGCCTGAACCACTGACTGTATGCTCGACCAGTTAGTTGGTGTCTTAGTAAGGATGTGATATATCATACTGTTGTTGCATGTTTTATTAACCCTGATTTGTTGTTGATTATGCTCCTTGGTTTGTTGTTCATATTTTAATGTACTAGCTTAGTGTCACCTGACCGTACTCCTACCGATTTTAATGTATAGATATTTCTGTTGAGATACCAACTTTAATGAAGTAAATATTAAAAAATAATGAAAAATGTAGTAAATTATGGGAACGAAAAGTTTAGTTGAAGATTATATTAGAATTTAGAAGTGGAGTCATTTAAATTAGGTTGAAAACTAGCAAGGAGCAGTAGCACTAGTCCACTACTCTTTACCTTGGACTTGTGTTGATGTCTAACAATTATGAAGATACTCTTTTCTATTATGCACGATTATGATGATATTGTCATTTTAGTGGGGAGTAGTACTTATTTGCCTCGTCTTTGGTATTTCTAATTTGAACTTATCCTAAAAGAAAGCATTTCATTATTATGATATTGTTACTTGATTTGGGGAATGTTAGAGGTTGCAAGCTACTTGTTGGGATTTATGGGTGATAGCATAGAGACAACTTAACTATATTTCCCTGTACTTAGTTTTTACTAAGTTGAACATACTGTCACGACCAGAGTATGTCTTTGTATTCGAATAATTGATGTCATGTAATAATTGTATGATTTGGGAGAAGTTCATACATTTGTTCAAGCCTCAAGGAATACATCTAGAAGACAGCAAAAATAAAAGTTACTGTCATGTTCTTGACAGTAAAGTTATAAGAAGACAAATGTTGCAAAGTCACGACAAAGCTACATCTGACAGCAACATTGGCTGAAGCATGGGAGAGTAACATTCTCATACTTGACAGCAAGTCTGGAGTTCCGATAGCAACATTGGCGGGAGCTCGTACTGTCAACTACTGAATATTCCTTTGACAACAGACTTTGCGGTTAAGGTTACTGTCACCTTGAATTATTTGATTTGGGTATTTTTCTCAGTCAAAGCCCGTGACAGGTTACATGTTCAAGAAATAGATTTGCTGCAACACTCTATCATTTGTAGCAAACCTGCAAAGACTACGACAGAAGCTTAAGAGATTCACAAGACAAGGCTGGTCAATTCGAGGTGTATGTAATATCCACATCTACTAGAATTGTATTAGCTAGAAATATAAATAATCTAGGTTGCTTTACTTATAAGGTTTATCTTGTCTGTATAAAAATTTAGGAAAGTCACATGGGTGTGTAAATTGTAATGAGCTGCCACTTGAAAACGACAGCAGCTCAACACCCCATGCGATAGAGACAACAAAGTATCTTAGTATACTTAGATACATCTTAGATTCTTTTCTATTCATGTACGCACACGAAGCAATCTTGTATCTCTTGAGATATCGAAGCTGGAGAAACGCTCTCTCCAGGTTGTAGCAACACTTCACACAAGATAAATAAAACATTTATCACTTATTGCTTGCATACATCTACTGATAATCTATAATCTTTATCTTCGTTGTTGATTTAAAGATTCAATTTTATCAATATTGCATTCAACCCCCCATTCTGCAATACTCCGGGACCAACATTACTACTAGTTTAGTTGAAGTATATTGTACCGGGACCTAAAACTTATGTTAGTAGTTTTCCCCCTCCTTTTCCATGTGGATGTCTAATTTACAGGGTAAAATATTTTGTTCAAGTCCTTGGATTACGTTTTTCTTCTTTTATTTTGCTTGTCTTTTTTTTTTCTTTGTCAACTCTTTCCTTCTAGTTTCTACTTAGTTGGTATATGCCTCAAGGATTTATTTTCTCAGTCCATTGGGGTTTACTTTCCCGTCTAAGTCATAATCAATGGTAATTCTTGCCTATATTTTCTGGTAGTGATTCTTCCAATGATAACAGACGACCCACATACTAAAGCCTATACATAAAAATATTATGGAAATCGGGTAATAGAAATAATGCAAAGGATAAGATACCATCTAACCCAAATGTGAACTATTCCTGATGAGGTGATCATGATCAGGGAACACGAGTCAATCGTAGTGGATAGCAGGGCCATTTGTTCCAACAATCAATAGATCACCAGCTAGAGTAGTGGTGGTTGTCGTAACCCATGCATTCGTGTTGGTCTGAGTTAAATTATTAGTTGAACAAGACGTTTTTTCCAAATACTGTAAGATCACTATTGAACGCATCTTATGTGTAAAAATATACGTTCTGTAATATACTGATCGTGATAATATTGTTGTTTGGTGGGGAGTTTTTAATAGCACAATACACTGTTATTTGGTACTTTAGTCTTTAGACTTTGCAACATATCTAAAAAATACATTAAAGATGTTCTTTTTCTATAATTATCGATCACGATGATATTTTTCTTTTGGTGGGAAATAGTTCAGTGGAGCAATACAATATTATATTGTTACTCCAATAGATTATAGAAAGTACCTTGTGTAAGAGCCGTTTATTTACTTTTGCTTTTGGAAAATTCTGGGTAGGGTTATAAAACATAACAAACCAAACCAGTATATCCTACAAAGAAGTCGGGGTTGTGAGGATTTGATTTACACAAGAGTTGATGTCTTAGTGAGGATGTAATATATCATATATGATGTTGCCGTTGTTGCCTATTATATTAAACCTGATTTGTTGTTGATTACGCTCTTTGATTTATTTATATATTAGTGTACTAGCTTAGGGGTCATTTGGAAAATCTGAATGTACATTTCTGAATCATTAAAATTTTCGAATGATTAATAATCTGAATTCTGAATAAATAATACTATTTGGTAAAAATTTGTTGAAACATTTGAATGATACACATTTACCTTTTTACAATTATAAATGTGCAGTTTTATTTATAAGTAGCTTTAATATTCCATTTGAATGAACTAATTATAACTTCAATTCATATTTTAAATTAATAAAGTAGACAATTTATACTTGCATTTTCCACACCTCTTTGTAAATTATTTTTCATTCTAATAGTGTTTGGATGTACACGTAACTAGGTTACTTCCAACCTTTTATATCAAACACATAACTATGACAGAGTGAACATTATTCTACCCCCATTTCATCTTAACGCTTAAGCATGATTTTTTTGTTTGAATGATTAATAAGTTTTTAACGATTAAGAAGAAAAAAAGAAAGCCCAAACAATCTTAACAAATCTTAAGCGTTAAAATAAGTTCATAAAGAATGATTAAGATGAAAACAAATGACCCCTTAGTGTCATTTAACATTCACACCAAACACGTGACCGTCTTCCTATCAAAAACAGCCTTCTATAATCAAGATTCATAAGCCTTTTATAATCAAGATTTGGAAGCATATCCTTCTCAATGGAAATCATAGACAATCTATTATCATATCCCTGCCCCCTCACATTATCAACATCTAGTTAAAGCTTATCTAATGCAACGGTAAGTGATTTTTTTGTGTTATTTGAGTATTAAATTTTTTTTTGTACTCTTTTAAATGAATTTTAAAAAGTGTGCATGTACTTTTTTTTTTGTACCTATACATACATACATAAAAAAAAAGTGCCCCTAAAATTTTAAATTTTTGGGTGCCCTCATTTAAGTGCATAAGCGGCTTGGTCTCAGGGCCGACTCTGAGCAACACAAAAATGAACAATATAAACATACTACAGTAAAGGAAACCCTAGAGAAATTCGATCATGTTGTCTAAATGAAGAAATGTTGGATTGTTAATCAAAAACACAATGACAATATGTTGTCAAAGCAATGTCATAGCACCCCCCAAACCCAAGTGTAACTATAGAATCAAGTAATGATTTTTGGGTTAGTAGTAGTAATACATTTATTTCTACATGTGAACTAATGTTTCTTTTTCCACTATGTTTTTTGTAGAACTCTTAAGGAACATGTATATGATAGATCTATGTTAGCTTTGAGTGCCGATTGCGCGATGATATTCATTTACCAAGTTTTTGAACCAAAGGAGGATATGTATGAAGCACTTGATACTTATTTCGAGACTGAAGGCCATAAAAAATTTGATGAAGATATTGCTATAGCTGCTAATCAAGGAATGGAAGTAGACCTCAAGAAGGAGTAGTACATGCTTACCCTGGTCTTGGGTATTTCTAATTTGAACTTGTGTCGAAGATAGTATTTCGTTATTATGATGAGATTATGATACTACTATATGATTTGGGGAATATTAGTATTACCGGGGCCTTAAAACCCCCTGGTGCTGGTAGTAAATTTTACCCTCCATCTCCCCTCTTCATCCTCTTTGTGGATGTCTAATTTGAGGAAAAATACAATATTTTGTTTAATCTCTTGGTTATGTTTTTTTCTTTTCTTTTTTATTTTGCTTGTCTTTCTATTTTGTGACTGCTTGTGCTTATACACGTGTGTTTGTCTATCGTTGTTCCTTACGTTTTCCTACCTTTAACTAGCTGCTCCCCATATCCCCTTCCTTGGATTTCTAATATGCAAGAAGATATTTTAATAATTGCATATGTAAAATAATCTCTCTTGTCTTTTTCTTGATTTTTTTGTACTAACTAGTGTCGTTCGACGTTCACTCACCAAACAAGTGAGCGTCCTCCTATAGAAAAACATTATTCCATCTTCTCTGTTGTTGTCAACTCCTTCCTTTTAGTTTCTACTTATTAACTTATACCCTCATGCTTTGTTATGATGAATATTATGAAGAATTATATCAAAGATGCTCTTTTCTTTATTTACCGATCATGATGACGTTGTTCTCTTGGTGGGGGTAATTCAATAGAGCAATGCAATATTATATCGTTACTCTAGTAGATTATGGTAAGTACCTTGTGTAAAAGCCATTTATTTACGTTGACGGTTTTGGAAAACTCTGGGTAGGGTTTACAAATCAGAACAAACCTAGCCAATATATCCTACTGAGAAGTTGGGGTTGTGAGGATTTGACTTACACAAGAGTCGGTGCCTAAGTGAGGATATGATATATAAATACATGTTGTTGTTACATGTTTTAATAATCCTGATTTGTTGTTCATATTTTTGTGTACGAGCTTAGTGTCACCTGACATACACACCAAACAAGTTATCATCCTCCTATCGACTTTAATGTAGAGATATTTCTGTTGAGATACCAACTTTAATGAAGTAAAGATTAAAAATTATGGATAATGTACTAAATTATGGGAATGAAAAGTTTAGTTGAAGATTCTGCTAGAATTTAGAAGTGGTGTCATCCAAAGGTTAAAAATTAGCGAGGAACAGTAGCACTGTCTGCTACTCTTTACCTTAGACTTGTGTTGATGTCTAACAATTATGAAGGTATTCTTTTTCTATTATGTATGATTATTGTTATGTACAATTATGATGATATTGTCATTTTGGTAGGGAGTAGTACTTGTTTGCCTCGTTATTCGTATTTCTAATTTGAACTTGTCCTAAAAAGAAAGAATTTTAATCTTATGATAGTACTACTTGATTTTGGGGATTGTTAGAGGTTGCAAGCTACTACTAGTTTAGTTGAAGTATTTTGTTCAGGGGCCTAAAACCCCTGGTAGTAGGTTTTTCCCCCTCATTTTCCATGTGGATATCTAATTCTAGGGTAAAATAATTTATTCAAGTCTTTGAATTACGTTTTTCTCTGGTATTTTTCCAATGATGACAGTTGATAAGATGTATTTTTATATATATTTTAGATAATTTTACTCCCATATTTAATTGCATTTTGCAATTATTTGGACATTTATTTAATAAATCTTAATATTTTATTGTAGAAGACAAGAATTCCTGAATTTGGAATTAAAAAGCTATTTTGGAGCTAAAAAAGGAAGAAAAAGCAGCCCGATTGTGCATCATCAAAAGATCGTAGATTAAACCTGGGCGAGCAATGAGGAAATAAGAATTGTCACAAAAATATGGAAAGTGATATATTCTTAAAGCAGGAATCCCGGTTGGAATTAATATAATTTTTGTTAAGCGAAAGGAGTCCGGTTCCAGTCCATCTAAATACCACAGCTTAGAGCGTAAAGATTTATTTATATTAATAAATATTTTATTTAATTAGAAAATTATATTTATAAATATCTAATAATATTAGATATTTATTTTTATAATTTTCGAATTAAATTATTTATTTATTAATTAAAGATTATAAGTTGTGCGGGATTAAAATGCATTTTTAAGAGCTCTCTACGAAAAGAAATAAGCCAGGTGGGTTATACGGAGTAATCATTAGCAGCATGTCACAATTGTTAAAACAGAGAAGTGTGTCGGCCAGAATCATAAAAAAATGAATGGTAAAAGAATAAAAAGTTGTCGGCCAGTTTACAGCTTTCACTCGCCAGTGGCGTGCGTGGCACGCACGCGCCCGGTTTAAAGCAGCAGCCGCCGCGCGTTGCTTGAACTTCTGTCTCCAGCGACTGGTTCTTGTACTGGCGTACTGATTAAATAAATCAACAGAAAGAAATAGAGCAGAATGGGGCGGTAATATTAAATGAATGGACGGTGCTTTTTCTGATGGTGGAAGCTCCACAATTGTGCAAATTGTGTGCGTACTTCTCCTATAAATAGAAAACCACACACCAGACTGAAACGGACCTTCCGAGCTGAAAAAAATCTGCAACTCTATCTTTTACTCTCCAAATTTTCAGAATAGTTTTTGTAATTTTAGTTTTAATTTATACAATTAAATTTTCTGCAATTTAGTATAAATTCTATTTTGGTTGAAGATTTTAAGGGGATTACTTGGAGTGCTGTTCTTTTCCATTGAAAGCTCTTCTCTTTTATGTACACCTTGGTTTAATTCTCCATTTTATTGCAAATTCGAGGTACTCCTTATTTTTATCTTATTTGTTAATATATGTTTTATATGTCTTGTTTAATTATTTTTGCCAATTCTATTAATAGGATGAGTGGGTAGTTTACTTCTAGGGTATAAGGGGGAGCCATGTTTACACCACAATAATGTTTTAATCTTATTAGTTGTTTAACGGATATAAAATAATTCTACTCGATATGTTATAAAATTTAATTTGTGTTATCGGCCGGTATCATTAATTAATTATTTGCGAATAGGAATAATAGATCGAAAGATTTTATTCACTAGAGGCATGCATACGATTAGCGGAATTGAATTTTAGTGCGAAAGCATAATTGGATTTCTGAGAGCGTTAACGCTTGAAAGAGATTAACACATGCACTAGTTAATTAAATCCGTTAAATTACTACATCCATATAATTTGTTTCGGTGTAAACATGGTGAACTCGGTCGCCCTAGACTTTTAGTTAATCGACTTTAAAACAAATTTATTTGCGTTATTTAGTTATACAAAAATTCTCAATAATTGTTTTTTTGATTAGAAACAATTGATAATAATTGAATTGAAATTGAAACTGTCTCCTTGAGGAATCGACCCGTATTTGCTAGTATCTACTACAATTGATACCGTGCGCTTGCGGTTAGACATAATTTTGCACATCAAGTTTTTGGCGCCGCTGCCGGGGAGACGCCTAGTTTCTATAATTTTAGTTTGATTGTTTTAGATTGTTTCTCTTGTCTCTTTGGAACTCTCGTTCCAACTGAGACCGATTTTACTGCTTTTCCTTGTTTAGTTGTTGATGCCCAGGACCAGGTCTCAAACGAAAGAAGATCAAGCGAAAGAGGATACAACTCCTCTTAGTCCAGATTCTGGAATTACTTGTCAACAATACATAGATCAACAAAGGAAAGAGAAGCAGCAAAAGATACCTGAATCAAAGATTGAGATGGCGGACCCTCCCAAATCTTTGAAGAACTACTCACAGCCCTCTCCGAGTGGGGTACCGACTGGCCTTGCTATGCCAGCTATTCAAGCAGAGAATTTCGAGATCAAGCCTGCTTTGCTCACTATGATCCAGCATAATCAGTTTGCTGGTCTTCCCTCTAAAGACCCTACACTTCATCTGCAAAGATTTCAACAACTCTGTTCTACAATTAAACATAAGGGAGTCACTCCAGACCAGTTGAAAGTCATGTTGTTCGGTTTCTCTCTTCGTGACAAAGCTCAAAAATGGTTGAATGATATTGACTTGACCGAGTGGGATAAAATTGCTCAAGCCTTCTTAACTGAGTTCTTTCCTCCCGACAGAACTGACGAATTGATCGACAAGATGATGGGTTTTAAACAAGATTATGGTGAATCTCTACGGGATGCTTGGGACAGATTCAAGGATTATCAACGTGCATGCCCTCACCATGGTCTTGAGAAGTGGTTTCTGATTAAACGCTTCTACAATGGTCTTGACCCTGAAACAAAAGAGATGGTTGATAACGCTGCAGGTGGCGTGTTTTTAGACAAAGGAGTTGATGATGCACATGCTTTTCTTTCAAATTTGGCTGCCAATCACTTCAGTAACCCGAGAGCAGCCAAGAAAAGAGGTAAACTTGAAGTAGATGCATACTCTCTATTATCATCTCAACTCGCTGCATTGACTCAGGAGATCCACTCATTGAAGACATCTCAGCCCTCTACTCAACCTATGAGTATCAATGCATTGTCATCCATGGCTCCTATGAATAATCCTGTTTGTGAAGTCTGTGGCATCCAAGGCCACTATGGTAACGATTGCCAATACAATTCACAACATTTTCAGATGGAGCAAGCAAATGTTTTCCAACAGAGGCAGCAGTACAATCCGTATTTCAACACTTACAATCCTGGTTGGAAAGATCATCCAAACTTCTCATATAGGAACAATAACGCTCAGAATTCAAATGTTCCTAATCAGCAGCAGCAATATCAGCAATCGTATCAGCCGCCCCCACAGCAGCAGTATAGGCCTCCTCAAGGACCTATGAATCCCCCTGGATTCCAAAGGCCTCCTCAGAATTATGCTCCTCAAGCGAATCAAGCTGCACAAGCTGATAATCAAGGTGATATGATGAAGATATTGTTACAAATGCAAACAAAGATGAACCAGATGGAGATACATAATAAGATGCTGGAAACTCAGATTGCTCAAATGGCTAGTTCTTCATCTACAAGGCAACAAGGCTCTCTACCAGCACAACCAACTCAGCCAAAGGAAAATGTGAATGCCATTGCTCTTAGGAGTGGTCGTACATATGATGCTCCTCCACTGCCTACTAACGATGTTCCTACTGAGAAAGAAAAAGAGAATTCTGAGGAAGACAAGGTAGAGAAAGTTGTTGAAGATAGAAACGAAGATGAAACTGAGGAAAGCAAGAAAAAGGACAAAGAGAAGACTGCAGTTACTACTCCACCATTTGTGCCAAAGCTCCCATTCCTTAGCAGGATGAACAAAACTAAGTTGGACCAGCAGTTTGGTAAGTTCATGAAACTTGTCAAGAATCTTGAGGTAACAGTTCCTTTCACTGATTTAATTTCTCAAGTTCCATCATATGCAAAGTTTCTTAAGGATATTCTCACTAAGAAAAGGTCTTTTGGTGAGGTGGAGACAATAGCTTTTACTGAAGAATGTAGTGCTGTTTTATAGAATAAGTCTCCACCTAAGCATAAAGATCGTGGTAGTTTTTCGATCCCGTGTCATTTAGGTGCATTGTTCATTGATAAAGCTTTATGTGATTTAGGCGCTAGCGTCTCAGTCATGCCTCTCTCGGTTTTTCAAAAACTAAATATGGGAGAATTAAAATGTACACAAATGACTTTGCAAATGGCAGACCGTTCGATAAAATATCCCCTTGGAATTTTAGAGGATGTGCCTGTAAGGGTTGGAAAATTCTATATTCCTGTAGACTTTGTAGTTTTAGATATGGAGGAGGACAGCCAAATACCTATTATTTTGGGTAGACCATTTCTCTGTACTATAGGTGCTGTTATTGATGTTAAAAGTGGGACTCTCACATTGAGTGTTGGTGATGATAAAATTACTTTTACTCTAACCTCTGCTCTTAAATCCCCTTTGCTTGAGAATACTTGCTACAGGATTGATGTTATAGATGAAATTGTCCAAGATGAGACGCCTCAGATTCTATTGAATGATGCATTGGAAGCAGTGCTCATGCTTGAAGCATACGAAGGAGAAGGACATGCTGAAGTCGATTCATTGATTCTTGAGTTGGATGGTGTAGCTGATCCGAATTGTGAGGTAACCAACACTGTCACTTCTTGTGGTGAACCTCAGGTAAACAAGTTAGAGCTAAAGTCTTTACCGTCTAATCTAAAATATGTGTTTCTTGATGAAGAAAAGACTTGTCCTGTAATTGTTAGCTCTAGTCTTGATGATAACCAGATTTTTAAGCTTCTTACTGTTTTGCGTACGCATAGAAAAGCTATTGGGTATAGTATTGATGATCTTACAGGGATTAGCCCAGATTTTTGCATGCATAGAATTCACTTAGATGATGACCATAAGCCTTGCATACAGGGACAACGTCGCTTGAACCCTAACATGCAAGAGGTTGTTAAAAAAGAAGTTTTGAAATTGTTAGATGCGGGCATCATTTACCCGATTTCTGATTCTAAGTGGGTAAGCCCAGTTCAGGTAGTCCCTAAGAAAGGAGGAACAACGGTAATTAAGAATGATAAAGATGAATTAATTCCCACTCGAATTGTCACCGGTTGGCGAATGTGCATTGATTACCGTAAGTTAAACACTGCTACTAGGAAAGACCATTACCCTCTCCCTTTCATTGATCAGATGTTAGAAAGACTTGCTAAGCATAAGTACTTTTGCAATTTAGACGGATATTCAGGGTTCTTTCAGATCCCTATACATCCTGATGACCAAGAAAAGACTACATTTACTTGCCCATATGGTACCTTTGCATATCGTAGAGTGCCTTTTGGATTGTGCAATGCCCCTGCTACTTTTCAGCGTTGCATGACTGCCATATTTTCTGATTTCATAGAGTCTATCATGGAAGTATTTATGGATGATTTCAGTGTTTATGGGTCTGATTTTGATGTATGTCTGCATAATCTTTCTAAAGTGCTTAAACGTTGTGAAGAGGTGAATTTGGTTTTGAATTGGGAAAAGTGCCACTTCATGGTAAATGAAGGAGTGGTACTTGGTCACTTAATTTCTGAACGTGGCATCCAGTTTGACAAAGCAAAAATTGAGGTGATTGAGAAACTTCCTCCTCCTGTTAATGTCAAGGGAGTGAGGAGTTTCCTTGGTCATGCAGGTTTTTATCGTCGTTTTATAAAAGATTTTTCAAAAATTGCAAAACCCCTCACTCAATTGTTGCTTAAGGATGCCACCTTTGTGTTTACTGACGCTTGTTTGGAGTCTTTTAACAGGATTAAGGAAGCTTTGATAAGTGCACCAATCATTCAATCTCCAGATTGGAATCTTCCATTTGAAATCATGTGTGATGCAAGTGATTATGCAGTTGGAGCAGTTCTCGGTCAAAGGAAAGACAAGGTATTGCACGCCATCTACTATGCAAGTAAAACCTTGGATGAAGCTCAAGTCAATTATGCTACGACTGAGAAAGAACTTCTAGCTGTGGTCTACGCTCTTGACAAATTCCGAGCCTATCTCATTGGCTCCAAAGTCATTTTTCACACTGATCATTCAGCACTCAAGTATCTGTTGGCAAAGAAAGAAGCAAAGCCAAGGCTTATTCGTTGGATTCTCTTACTTCAAGAGTTTGACTTGGAAATCAAGGATAAGAAGGGTGCTGAGAATGTGGTTGCGGATCATCTCTCACGGTTGCATTTCAAATCTGACATTGCGTCAAGTACTCCTATTAACGATTCTTTTCCAGATGATCACCTGTTTTCGGTTGCTACTCAAACTCCATGGTATGCAGATTTTGCAAATTTCTGTGTTAGTAGATCTCACCCTCCAGAATTGACTTATCAGCAAAGAAAGAGGTTTTATCATGATGCTAAACAATATTTTTGGGATGACCCTTTCTTGTATCGAAAGTGTGCTGATGGAATCTTTCGTAGATGTGTCCCTGAGTTCAAAGTACATGACATTCTCAAGCATTGTCATTCTCTCGCATGTGGAGGCCACCATGGTCCTTCCAAAACTGCTGCTAAAGTACTTCAATCCGGGTTCTTTTGGCCGTCTCTATTTAAGGATGCTCGTGATTTCTGTATGGCGTGTGATGCATGTCAAAGGACGGGTAATATTTCTAAATTCCATGAGATGCCTCAAACTGGTATTCTTGAGGTCGAGATATTTGACGTATGGGGTGTTGATTTTATGGGACCTTTCCCAACTTCTTGTGGGATGAGATACATCTTAGTTGCTGTCGATTATGTGTCCAAGTGGGTTGAAGCATTTGGATCAGTAACAAATGATTCCAAGGTAGTAATGAAGCTTTTCAAGAATATCATCTTCCCACGTTTTGAAGTTCCTAGGACAGTGATAAGTGATGGTGGTTCTCATTTTCGCCATCGACAGTTTGAAACTTTGTTGAAGAAATATGGCGTTACTCACAAGGTCGCTCTTGCATATCACCCTCAAAAGTGGAGGTTTCTAACCGACAAATCAAAAACATTTTGGAGAAAATGGTTGCAAAGTCAAGGAAAGATTGGTATTTGAAGCTAGATGATGCTTTGTGGGCTTATCGGACGGCATACAAAACACCTATAGGAACCACTCCTTATCGGTTGGTCTATGGTAAAGCATGTCACTTGCCAGTGGAATTGGAACATCGCGCCTTTTGGGCTATAAAAGAACTCAACATGGATTTGAAGGCTGCGGGGCAAGCGAGACTTCTTCAACTTAATGAGTTAGATGAGCTTCGTTTTGATGCTTATGACAACTCTCGGCTTTACAAGGAGAGAACGAAGAAGATGCATGACAAGATGATTCAGAGAAGAGATTTTCATGTTGGTGACAAGGTGTTGTTGTTCAATTCCAGACTTCGACTTTTTCCGGGGAAACTCAAATCAAGATGGTTCGGACCTTTTACTGTCACCGATGTCAAATTTTATGGTGCTATTGAAGTTATGGGACGAGATGGAACAAAATTTAAGGTCAACGGTCAACGCCTTAAATTATATGTTGATGGTGCATTCGTAGGGAAGATGGAAGTGATTTATCTTGACAACCCCTCCACGGAGATCTGAACCAGCTGAGTAGAGCCAACGACGTTAAACAAAAGCGCTTCTTGGGAGGCAACCCATGGATCATGCTTCTGCAAAGGGGAGGTCTTCTTTCCTTCTGTTTTATATATTGTAGATTTCTTTGTTTAGTTAATGAGTCATTGAGGACATTGACTCGCTTAAGTGTGGGGAGGTGTTCTCGGTGTTCTCAACGTAGTGTATATAAAAAAATTAAAAAAATTAAAAAATCGAAAATACCAAAAATAATTCTAGCCATACAATTTGATTAGTTGTTGTATTTTGCTAAATGCACCCATGCATGCTTAGGAATCTTGTGTTTATGGACGCTTTTGATTTAGAAGTGTTATGTGATGTTCTTGTGCACACACATACATTAGCATGTAGAAACTAGTAGACTAATTGAATGTGGTAAGTGATTAGAATGACATGAATATGTGCAAGGTAATTTGGTCTATATGCTTTGAGTCTAAGTAGGTGCGTTAGAGAGACTATTATTTGGGATTGATTATGCTTTGTCACACCAAGCGAGTTTTGAGCCTTTATGCATATCTTTTGCATGATTATTCGTTTGCTTGAGTGTCCACTTGTTGTTTGCATTGCTAGCACTTGCTTGAGGTCTTGCTTGAGATGCATGACATTAATTGATGATAATATGATAAAGGCAATTAGGATAACCATCATATTTCCTGTATATCCCAACCATTTATACATGATCCATTAGTTAACCCTTTGAGCCTAATCTTGTTCTTTCGATGACACACCATGTACTTGCCATAAATCCTTTTTATTGTATTAGCCTTACATTAATTTTGAACCCAATTGTCAAAGGCTAGTATTGTGCTTAAGGGAGTGATAAGGTGTGCAAAAAGGGGGGGGGGTTTTTATTGATGATCATAATTTTTGGGGAATATATTTGGGGTTTGGTTGTTAGCTTGTTAGTCGAAGTTTGAAATCATATCTTTTGGATCATTGTTCTTCATATTATTTAGCTCTCTTGAAAAAAATATATATAAAAAAAACAGAAAAAAATAAATACGAGCGCATGCATATCTTTTGTGATCCTACTAAGATTCGACTAGACAAGGTTCAAGTGTGGGGAAGTATTTATTGGTTTTAATAAGTATGGGAGTTGATTGAACTTCAATGTCAGGTACTAGCTTTTGAATTAACCTTCTTTGGCTTTCTTGACATACCTTGTCCCTAGCCCCGTTACAACCTTAACAAAGACCTTTTGATTGTCATCGATAATGTATGTTGCGTTAAAGGTTAGATTGATACCAAGGACGAAGCATGTTTATGATATTGTTGGAGTTGAGTGATACACTTACCCTTTGTTTTGAGTGAATATTTTTGTGAGTGAATGGTGAGTTGTTGCTTTTGCATAGGATATCCCAGGTTGTGTCTTAAAGATGTGCTCTTGTGTGCTTAGCATGTTTACCAGCTTATTCTTACATTTGACATGAATTTCTATGATCTTATGCATCTTCTTTGAGGACACTATGTGGATACTTGCAATTTAGACACCAAGGCATTGCATTTTCATTTTGATTCTAAAGCCGATATGGCATGAGAGGACTTGTATGTGTGGTGTTGTATTGGCATTCGATCTTTTACATGAGCTAGATGAATTTTGTGGGTATACTCACTATAGGCCCTCACGAGACAAAACTCGTCCTACTAGGGCTGCCTAGGGGTTTAACGGCTTGTTGCATGTGCTCAATGCAATCGTGTCATCTACGAAAGTGATATTAGCTAGGTTTTAGTTTTTATTTCGCTTATTTGCCCGAGGACGTGCAAATGCTTAGTGTGGGGATATTTGATAAGATGTATTTTTATATATATTTTAGATAATTTTACTCCCATATTTAATTGCATTTTGCAATTATTTGGACATTTATTTAATAAATCTTAATATTTTATTGTAGAAGACAAGAATTCCTGAATTTGGAATTAAAAAGCTATTTTGGAGCTAAAAAAGGAAGAAAAAGGAGCCCGATTGTGCATCATCAAAAGATCGTAGATTAAACCTGGGCGAGCAATGAGGAAATAAGAATTGTCACAAAAATATGGAAAGTGATATATTTTTGAAGCAGGAATCCCGGTTGGAATTAATATAATTTTTGTTAAGCGAAAGGAGTCCGGTTCCAGTCCCTCTAAATACCACAGCTTAGAGCGTAAAGATTTATTTATATTAATAAATATTTTATTTAATTAGAAAATTATATTTATAAATATCTAATAATATTAGATATTTATTTTTATAATTTTCGAATTAAATTATTTATTTATTAATTAAAGATTATAAGTTGTGCGGGATTAAAATGCATTTTTAAGAGCTCTCTACGAAAAGAAATAAGCCAGGTGGGTTATACGGAGTAATCATTAGCAGCATGTCACAATTGTTAAAACAGAGAAGTGTGTCGGCCGGAATCATAAAAAAATGAATGGTAAAAGAATAAAAAGTTGTCGGCCAGTTTACAGCTTTCACTCGCCAGTGGCGTGCGTGGCACGCACGCGCCCGGTTTAAAGCAGCAGCCGCCGCGCGTTGCTTGCACTTCTGTCTCCTGCGACTGGTTCTTGTACTGGCGTACTGATTAAATAAATCAACAGAAAGAAATGGAGCAGAATGGGGCGGTAATATTAAATGAATGGACGGTGCTTTTTCTGATGGTGGAAGCTCTACAATTGTGCAAATTGTGTGCGTACTTCTCCTATAAATAGAAAACCACACACCAGACTGAAACGGACCTTCCGAGCTGAAAAAAATCTGCAGCTCTATCTTTTATTCTCCAAATTTTCAGAATAGTTTTTGTAATTTTAGTTTTAATTTATACAATTAAATTTTCTGCAATTTAGTATAAATTCTATTTTGGTTGAAGATTTTAAGGGGATTACTTGGAGTGCTCTTCTTTTCCATTGGAAGCTCTTCTCTTTTATGTACACCTTGGTTTAATTCTCCATTTTATTGCAAATTCGAGGTACTCCTTATTTTTATCTTATTTGTTAATATATGTTTTATATGTCTTGTTTAATTATTTTTGCCATATCTATTAATAGGATGAGTGAGTAGTTTACTTCTAGGGTATAAGGGGGAGCCATGTTTACACCACAATAATGTTTTAATCTTATTAGTTGTTTAACGGATATAAAATAATTCTACTCGATATGTTATAAAATTTAATTTGTGTTATCGGCCGGTATCATTAATTAATTATTTGCGAATAGGAATAATAGATCGAAAGATTTTATTCACTAGAGGCATGCATACGATTAGCGGAATTGAATTTTAGTGCGAAAGCATAATTGGATTTCCGAGAGCAACGCTTGAAAGAGATTAACACATGCTCTAATTAATTAAATCCGTTAAATTACTACATCCATATAATTTGTTTCGGTGTAAACATGGTGAACTCGGTCGCCCTAGACTTTTAGTTAATCGACTTTAAAACAAATTTATTTGCGTTATTTAGTTATACAAAAATTCTCAATAATTGTTTTTTTGATTAGAAACAATTGATAATAATTGAATTGAAATTGAAACTGTCTCCTTGAGGAATCGACCCGTATTTGCTAGTATCTACTACAATTGATACCGTGCGCTTGCGGTTAGACATAATTTTGCACATCAACAGTCCCACATACTATAGCCTATACATAAAAATCATATCAAATCAGATGGAAATCAAGTAATGGAATTGATGGATAGGATATGATACCATCTAACCGAAATGTGAACTTTTCTTGATGAGCTGATCATGATTAGAGAACACGAGTCAATCATAGTGGACAGCAGGGCCATTTGTTCTAACAAGCAATAAATCATCAGCTAGAGTAGTGGTGGCTGTCGTAATCCATGCATTCACATTGGTCTTAAAGTTATATTATTAGTTGATCAAGACATTCTTTCTGATAAGTGGATTTTATATCCACTTATTATGCACTAATTAAGCCTAGATTGGTGATTTATCCTTAAGTATGTGGTGTCTTCTAATTCGTTTTTGTTCTTTCGGTATTTGTTGTGTAGAACTCGAAATTTCAGGTATCCTGGCGATAAAAGGTTAAAAGACGGTGGAGTTCTGGCTCAGATGGACTGGCTACGAGGAAAAAGAATTTGCGCTATCAATAGATTTATATTAATTCTTATTTAATTAACATATTTATGTAATTTATTTAATTGATAAATTAATTCATTCTGAATTAATTTATTTATTAAATTAATTATCATGATTAATTAACATTGAATTAATGTATTAATCTAAATTGATTTAATTAATTAATTAATTAATGAATTAATCATTATTTGTTTAAATGATTAATTGATTAAGTAATTAATTAAATTAAAACAAAAGAGATTTGGGTTATGAATTGCATGGGCTGAATCCATTAGAATTGAATTGGGCTGATTAAAAAGCCGTTGGGCTCAAGGCCCAATAGATGTGCAAGTTGTGTCAAAGATGGGGTACTTAGTTGCATTTTTGTGTGTGAACACAAAATTAACCAGTTGTTTACAAATGTACAAAAGATGCTCTCTGTCAACACATGCAGGAGCTATCGGCTGCCATCTCCACTCGCCTGTGCGCAGGTGAACGACACAGCTCGGAACATAATAATTTAATTTTTGTTAATA
Organism: Kitagawia praeruptora; assembly: GCA_037693485.1. NCBI lineage: Eukaryota > Viridiplantae > Streptophyta > Magnoliopsida > Apiales > Apiaceae > Kitagawia > Kitagawia praeruptora. The sequence continues at coordinate 94,821,600 of CM075350.1, forward strand.
AATATTTTATTTAAATTAGAAAATTATATTTATAAATATCTAATAATATTAGGTATTTATTTTTATAATTTCTGAATTAAATTAATTATTTATTAATTAAAGATTATAAGTTGTGCGGGGTAAAAAGCATTTCTACAGAGCTGCGTATTAAAATTCAACTACCGCCAGTTGTGGAGGAGAATTGCAATTTGGCTGGAAGACCTTTACAATTGTCTCTGGAGTGGCTAGAATTAGGCAGGCCGATAGACTTTTTAAACTGCTGACTTTGTATTATTCGTACATGGTGTGCTAAAATTGTACTATAAATATGTGTGATTTACATAGTTTTAACCAGACCTGAGAACTGAATGTTCAGTATTTTTTCTCTCCATCTTTCATCACTTTCTCTTGTAATTTCATTTTATTTTATACATTTTGAATTTCTGCAAACAGTTTATTATATACAATTTAAATTTCTGTAATGTTATTATATTTCAAACACTTTGAATTTTTGTAATTTTATTTTATTTTATACACTTAAAAATTTCTGAAAAAAAATTATTATAAGATTTAATTTAAGAATTTAAGGGAATTATCAGGAGGGCTCTTCTATTTTATTCGGTGATTATTTTATTCGGAAATCACGTGATAATTGCTTCTGATATAAACAATTGGAATGTGAACAAACAAGTTGTTCGTTCAAGGAAGATCCCACTGCTGCTGAGTGAGCCACACGCGAGTCAATTGCTGCTGATTTCGAGCGCGTGCATCACACGCGCGGGTGAGGGAGGTGAAGCGCGTGCTTCCCACGCGCCTGTAAGGAAGGTAAGTGCTTTATCCTGCCGACAACTTCTGTTGTGGAGTGCTTGTACTTTAAATTGTCCGTTGCTTTTATATATATATAATACTTTTCCTATCAATTGCATTTTGTCCGTAGTTTTGTTTTAATCGGTTTCTCTTGCTTTTATTAATTGTAAAAACTAAATTTTCGAAAGCTATTTCAATTCTATTTATTTTTATTTTTATTCTTGTAATTTTATATTTAATTAATGAAATTTTCTGCCATGATTTTATTTAATTCCATAAAGGTGCCTAGTTTAATTATGAACTAAACACTTTCATGGGGTTCTAATGTAATGAATTATTAATGCTCATGTTAATTTGATAGATAATTTGTGTTTACAATTTTTATATAAGATTGCCTTGAATGGTTGTTTTAATTGAATATAGGTGAATAGCTAACATCTATTGTGCCAAATCTCTAATGATTACGAAAGTGGATTTAGAGATTTAGGGCTTGCCATGCTAGCATAGGTATGTCGGCTTCTCCGCATTTCGGATTATAGTTTCGAAAGAATGTTATTCCCCTATGTAGTTAATTGCGGAACTTGTGATTAAATCGATTGTATCACCTATTCACATAGACATATAGTGTATTGGATATAATTGATGCCTTTATAACTTCTATCTCTTTTGTGGATGTTTATTTGGAATGGTGTGAGTTAATTGAAAGATGGCTCATATTAGTGTCGTGTTCCCGCTAGCATTCTTAACAATTGTACACATTAATTCTTGATAGTTAATAGAGCTAAAACATTCATGAAATTAAGACCCCATGCCTCTATCATATTATTTTAAACAAATTAGCCGTTACTTCATTAGTTAATTGTTATCTGCAAATAAACCATTTTAGTTCGTTCATGCTTCAATAATTAACCAAACATTGTTGAATAGACATATTTACTAAAATAACCGAGTCTTCGTGGGAACGATCCTTATTTCCCTATATTGCTTTTGGACTGCGTACACTTGCGTAGAGAAAATAGCGAACACTTTCCAAATAATATCACCATTGAACGCATATAATGTGTACAAATATTAGTCCCATGACGGTAAGTAGACTACTGTTAGGTTAGGGGACTTACACAATCCGAGATTCACAAACACCAATACAGAGCACACCCAATCGATTAGTTGACAAGATCCACCAAAGCCCGGTCAAACACTATTCAAGTATCACTTCTACTTCTATCAACAATAAGTAAAAGTAAAACAAGAACACCAAACAATAATTGACGTGGAAACACTCACGCCCCAAACTTGTATTATTAATCAAAACAGTTATCAATAATACATCAAAACAATAACACTTTAACGGTGTCCTAACCCCTGATACTTGAGCCAACAATGCTCAAGCATCACACAAACAATATTTAAGACTACATCTCTTAAGCTTTCACATCACATCAAACAATTACAATATGACTATGTATATATAGCCATCCAAAACTTAGCCACCAAGACTTACCATACTTGTTCTACAAGTCTTATCATACTTGTTCTACAAGTCTTCCAATTCTTGGCACCTAATTACCCAACTTAGTGATCAAGACATACCATATATAATAATTGTCTACACATACAATTATTATCTTACCCAAATATATCTTGGACCATCCAAGCCCATAACATCATATTGGGTTGAAACCCAACAATCCTCCCCTTCAACCCAATACCCATATCGGATTGAACGGTAACCATCAAGCCATCGACGTCCATTCGCCAATGCCTCCCCTCGAACAAGAATCTCCTCATCTTGCTCTTCCAAACATTAAGTGTCGCTAAAACCCATATAGTGACCCTCCAAACCACCCAAACCATCGTTCTTCACCATAACGATTTATCCATCTACAAAATCACGTGCATCAAACACCACGAGTGCTCTTCCACATGTTGAGTCATCTGATCCTTGCTTTCACAATCCTTCGGTCTTCTGAAGAAAATCACTAGTATCATCCAAATAGTTCACCTGGTTGATCAAGCCATTGAAACAGTTGCGATGACCTCTTCTATCTTCTTCCATCTTGAGTCTGAACACAAGATTGATCCACGGTGCAAGCCAACCGTCAAACCGCACGTAACTTTTTCTCTACCCGCTTTAGTAGCAATCTAATTGTCAGCAAATCCTTCATCATACTCTGCCATAACAATTGAACCTCAAACTTTCCCTCAACCTCATCCATCACGAACCCGAACCTTGGCTCTAGATACCACTTGTGAGGTTAGGGGACTTACACAATCCGAGATTCACAAACACCAATACAGAGCACACATATAACCAATCGATTAGTTGACAAGATCCACCAAAGCGCGGTCAAACACTATTCAAATATCACTTCTACTTCTATCAACAATAAGTAAAAGTAAAACAAGAACACCAAACAATAATTGACGTGAAAACACCCATGCCCCAAACTTGTATTATTAATCAAAACAGTTATCAATAATACATCAAAACAATAACACATTAACGGTGTCCCAGCCCCTGATACTTGAGCCAACAATGCTCAAGCATCTCACAAACAATAATTAAGACTACATCTCTTAAGCTTTCACATCACATCAAACAAATACAATATGACTATGTATACACAGCCATCCAAAACTTAGCCACCAAGACTTACCATACTTGTTCTACAAGTCTTACCATACTTGTTCTACAAGTCTTCCAATTCTTGGCACATAATTACCCAAATTAGTGATCAAGACATACCATATATAATAATTGTCTACGCATACAATTATTATCTTACTCAAATATATCTTGGACCATCCAAGCCCATAACATCATATTGGGTTGAAAACCAACAACTACCCTATTAGCTATAGCTGGAGTGGCAGATGTGTTTTTTGCAAACATAAAATTCCATCTTAGCTTTAGATTCTCTTCAATTTTTTAGTTGATCTTCGATTCGAAAGCCAATTTTCTGTTAATTATATCACCTCCTTGATTACTCTATAAGTTGCCTGACCAGTTAGTTTCAGCTTCTTTGTAGCATAGTAATTACTCTAATAGGTTGTGGTAAGTACCTTGTGTAAGAGCCGATTATTTATGTTGTTGATTATTTATTTTGTGGTAGAGCTTATAAAACACATACATCCTACTAAGAAGTTGGGATTTTGAGGATTTGACTGGCACTAGAGTCGCTATCTTAGTGAGGATGTGATACATCATATATGCTTCCGCTGTTGCTGTGCCTACTATTATGGGTGTGCATTCGGTTCGGTTAACCGAAAACCATTTTCCATCGAGTTCTACACATTTTTTTTAAATACTATTGTAATCAAATGAAAGGTTATGAATCCTAGTATTTTTGATAATATATTTAGTATTTAAAAGTTTATTTACTATTTATTTTTAATTAAAACAAGTAAAATGATAATAAAACTGAAAATAAATAGTGAGTGAATTTTTAAAAATCTAAATATATTATCAGAAATACTAGAATTATTAACCTTTCGTTTGGTTATGGAAGCATTCAAGAAAAATGTGTAGAATTCAATGAAAAATTATTTGTACTTCTTGAATACAATATAAAGGTATCCATTTGATATTTATTATGATTTTAGTGGTTCAAATGACATCGTTTTTGAATGGGTGGTCTACTTGATACATTCGAGTGCAATAGGTGACCACTTTGATATAAACCTCATTATATAATAGTATAGATTTATAAAAAACTGAATAATATGTTTTTTAAATAAAGTTGTGACTACTATGATATATGTTACGTATAAAATCATTAAAATAAATTTATAAAATCTTAAAATATAAATTATTTTGTCATTGCACAATTTTATATCGCATTTGTTAATACATTCGTTAAAAGCATTATTATTTTTGATAGAAAACGTATAAAGGATTGTAATTTGAACTATGATTTAAAGTTTAGAGATGTAAAGTGCAATTTATAAAATTATATATACATATAATTAAAATTGGAGTAAAGTTAGAGCATGCAAAGTGCAATTAACTTTAGAAAATAATTTAAAATTTGAAATGTTTAATTTAAAAGTTAGACTAAATTGCAGTTTGGGGGCTGATAAAAAGATTGTTTTGCACTTTGATGGCCGAGTTTTGAAAAAACGCATATTGATGGACAAAGTATTAAATTTAATGCGTTTTGGGGTCCCCGCTCCAGAACTGTTAACGACGTCAGTCAAATCATGGGCATCTGTGTTTATATTTAAATGTAACCGCTTTTTTTGTACAGCATGTAGTTATATACTAATTGAATCATCCCAACCCAATTCAAAGACCCTAAAAACCAATTGAAAATCAAAGAAATTAAAAACACAACATCAAAACAGAAATTAAACATCAATAACATCCAACTGATCATCATTCCTTGTAAATCAAATTAGCATACTGTCTACCACATCACCAAATTAACATACCAATAAAAGGTTTTTATCACCCCAAAAGACTTTGTAAATCAAATTCAGAGCACTAAATTGTCTACATTAACACAAAAACCATCATAATGCTCACTACTGGATGGACTTTCATGGTGCTCTAGTTTTGTCTAGCTTTTTTGACAGCCCTCAGTTGTCTTAAAGTTGTCACAGATTTACCCTTCCACTGCAAATCCTCATGTCCTTGCACTGTGCTAGATCCACCAGCTTCAGGATTGATGTTTCTTGGGACATTTGAGGCAGGCTTCACATTTTTCTTGGAATTTGCATTTGTATTTGCACCAGTAGTAGCAATGGCCTTCTCCTTTCCGACATAAGTAGTAGCATGGGCTTCCTTGTTTTTCTAAAAAAATATCAATTTAAGTAGACTATCATTTAAGTATGATATTAGATTAGTACATATCAAGTTAAGTAGAAAGCCTGAGGAAAAAAACAAGTTTGGTGGTATGTTCAACTACCTTTGAGCAAGTTCTAGAGTTGTGACCTTCTCCTTTACATCTTTTACATTTCACTAGTTTTTTCGCAGTGGCCTCAGCTGGATCTCTCCCTTCAGAAATTGCTTGTGCCACTGCATCCTTTAAGCTCACAAAAACATAAGATGTAATGTCAAAACATATGCAAGTATAAATTAAGAATTGTGTTGGACCAAAATATTTCCAGAAATACCACCTTTTTTGCACAAGTTCTGACATTATGATCTGTTGCCGTGCAATGACTACATCTAACCTTGGTGCCTCCTCTTTTCATTTTGGTAGCATCCATTGGTATGTCATTTCTTTTAACCCTCTTCTTTTTGGGTCTACCGATAGGTACCTTAACATTTGGGGGTAAAGACAAAGGTTCAGGTGTGTCCTCCCAAAATTCAGGACCTACCACTGGTTCCAAAGTGTAACTGTAAAGCTGCAAAATTGAAATATTTTAGCAATATCTTTGTTACATGTAAACCTAATTAAATTGAAATTAGAAGTGCAAATTACCTTCATATACATGTCCTTCTTGTACCACTTGCTTATATGGATGTCCCAGAGATCAGCTTTCATTGCTATACATGCACAAGCATGATAGCAAGGGATCCCTGTGAGATCCCACTTTCTGCAAGTGCACGTGCCCTTACTTAAATCGACAACAAGCTCATGGTAATATCACTTTCATAGTACTCAGCAATCCAGGTTGAATTGATCTGTTTTTGCTTGAATGTTTGCATACATGTGTGCTTTCTGTTGTAGATCTTTATCTGATAAGTTGTGGAGTGTCCAATAGGAGATGCATAAATCATCCATGGGCATGGAGGCTGACAAACATATTTCACCTTCCTACCATAATGTCTCACATTCTTAATTGGTCTTCTTTCCAAGATGGCATGCCTTTTCACTGCCTGCCTAAATACTCTAGAATTTTTAAAGCACATTGCCAGTTGAAATACAGGCTTTTCCATGTCAACATCTTCATTAAAGACTGGAAAACTATCTTCCTCCTCATCAGTGGAATTACTTGTCATTCTCTCTTCATCTAACTCAGCATACATACTATTGTTATCATCATCAATAACTTCATTATCCATATCCCTATCAAGATTGTCTTTGACACAATGATCGACATTCATATCAAACATCAAATCATCATCTTCATCATCTTTGTTACTTTATCGGAATGGAATGATTCTACATCACTGCTATCACATTCCCACCCTAGGTCACCATGTTCATGTAAATCATTAAACTCTTCTTCTGTCATTCCCTCCAACTCTCTAATGCTGTCCAGTTCTTCCTCTTCAATTTGAGTACTCTCACAGAATTCAAATGGAAAGTCACTATAGATTGAACCCCTGGCTTTCCCTCCCTTGTCTTTGACTGGCACCACCCTGGTTTTCCCTCCCCTGTCTTTCATTATCCTGCCTTCCCCTCCCCTGACCACCACTACCATGATCCAAATTGTCCTCACCCATATTAACTTGCCTATCATCTACAAATTCAACATCACAGTCTTCCAAATTGCAAGGCTGACTAACTTGACTCAATGGAGCAATAGTGGTACTATAAATTTCCACATATTTGGCCTTAGGCATCATAGCACACATTAACAATAACTCATCATCAGATTGAAGCTCAAACAAACCTCTATCCATTGTGGTTCCAGGTGCTTTATACCATATATTAAAACAACCACCTTTGTACCCAACCTCCTTAAGCATACCATATATTTCAAGCATACTTATCTGATCCACATTACAGAAATCTACGTAATCTACTGACCCTCCAACATAGTTTCTAGGATTTTCATTCATTATCCCACCATGAAATAATTTTATACTAAAATTATTTGCATCTGCAAATACCACAAAAACACCACAAATAAATGAAACTTAAAAACAAAACATTGGCAACTTACAAAACCCTAGATATTATACCAAATTAGGCGCAAATAAAGCAATACTCAAAATTAAACGCATACACATGAAACATACACATATAAGACATCTCATATATACAAAAGCCCCAAATATTATAGCCTACAAGTCATACATGTGATTTTGCATGCAAATAACACAATACAAATTGAGAAATGAGATTTTACCACTGTAATCAGGACATTCACGGGGTTTATAGACCTCAGCATCTTCTTTGAGTCTAAAAAACCAAGTCATCTCGATGGATTTGCAGTAAACTCAAGTCGAAATATCGGTATAAAGTGGTCGGGGTTAAGGAAAGTGAAGCGAATGGGAGGGAAATGGGGTGTGTAGTGTATTATACATACAATTCGTGAAAGTACTGTTTTACCCCCTTGATATTGATTTATTTACTAACGCCGTTTACAACCGTTAACAGGTCTGGAGCGGGGACCCCAAAACGCATTAAATTTAATACTTTGTCCATCAATATGCGTTTTTTCAAAACTCGGCCATCAAAATGCAAAACAATCTTTTTATCAGCCCCAAACTGCAATTTAGGAGGTGTTTGGAAGTTAGAGGTTTGGGATAAAATTAGAGGTTTGGGGGTAGATTAGAGGTTTGACCAAATGAAACCTCTAATGTGAGTGTTTGGTTGTTAGAGGTTTGAGTTAGAGGTTTGGGATCAAAAAGCTAATTTTGAAAAAGCTCATTTTAGGAGCTTTTTCAATTAGAGGTTTGCTATGTGTCACAAAAAGTTATTCAAAAAGCTATTTACCAAACGCTTTTATTCAAAACAGCTAATTTCAATCCGCTAGTCAAAACAGCTAATTCAATCCGCTAGTCAAAACAGCTAATTCAATCCGCTATCAGCTAACAGCTATCAGCTAATTCCCAAACAGGGCCTTAGTCTAAAATTTAATATGGACAAATAGTTTGGAATTTGGGGAGTGACAAAAAATGCAACCAGGTACCTACAATTTGTGTGCAACCAGGTCCAGGTACCTATGGACTTCCTTCTTTATTGGCATCATATGCTCCGATTTGTGATCAAAAGTGAAGCCCTGGGTTTAAGACTTTAAATCCTGCATAGTATGAGTTCAAAGCTAAAGCCTAGACAGTAGACAAACAAAAACAATCAATTAATTAGCAACAAAATCATGTCATCTCTCATTCTCAAAAGATCATTTAGAAGATTACTACCATCATCTTTCTCACTCCATTTTCAAAACCCTAGTTTTAAATCCCAATCTCACCATTTCTGCAATTCACATTTTATACACTCAATTCAAGCTTCTGGGTATCATTCTTTTCTGACAAAATTTAGTGGGTCAGTTTTATTTTCTGTTAATCCTTTAAAGATTTTATCTTTTTGTACAAGTGGGCGTTTTTTTGGGTCTGAGGCTGCTGCCGAGCTATCAAGCTCTGATGGGCTTACAGTCGAGGGAATCATTGCTAGTCAATGGCCCATTTTAGAAGAGAGTGTTAGTGATTGGAAGAGCCATGCTTCTTCTATTGCTCAATCCATTAATCTTATCAAGAAAAGATTGAAGGTAGACTAATCCCTTTGTTGTGTTTATTACTAGCATTTCTCTTGTTTTGGTGCTTTGTTTAAAAATGGTTCAAGAAAGTATTGTTATACATTTGTAATCGAATAGTACTATAGTAGTATCTGTGTGGTTAATGTAGAGCATCGGTATTACGGATGTATTGTTCAATAAAAGTAAACCTAAACATGGAAAAAAAAGACTTGCATGTATGAATAAAAGGTTGAAAGGAACTAACGTGCAGCATTTGTTCACATGGAAGTCAATAAGGTAGGCTGTAGAATTTGTTTACTGCAGATACAAGACTACCCAGGAAACAAGGAAATAAATATATAGTATGTAAGACATGACGTTGTTATATATGCCTATAAATATGGCCTTTGTTGTGGTAGTTAGGGAGACCACAAGAGACACAATGTAAACTCCAAATTGTATCCCGTTTGTAGCTCCATAGATGAGCAACTGTAAACACTTCTCTATCAATATAATTCAATCTTGTGTTCTTCATTGTGATTTGCTATAGCTTATATAATTTCTACATGGTATCAGAGCCTCCGATCTTCGAGGCGTCATTCTTCCGCATTTGCTCCTTTGTTTCTGCGTTTGGGAGTTTTCTGTTTGGGATGAGAATATTGCTGCGTTTGTTTTGGTTCTTTGGTTCTTTGGGAGTTTTCTGTTTGGGATGAGAATGTTGCTGCGTTTGTTTTGGTTCTTTGGTTCTGTTCGTTGTTGATCTTGAATCAATTGTTGAGCGGTTTCTGTGTGTGGGTTTAAACAAGTGTGTGTTGCTGTGTGCGTGTGTTTTACATTGTGTGTGTGTTTAAACTAAAAATATGAAGCCCAACATAATGATGGGAACTTTGATGATGGTTTTTTTTTCTCCTTTTACTTTTTTTTTATTTTTATTTTTACTTTTACTTTTCTTCTTTTTCTTTTCTTCTTACTTTTGGTGTTGATTTTTTTTGTATTGTAACCGAGAGTAAGGTTGTTTGGAAGAATGTGGGAAAAGTGTACACATTCTTTACTTGTGTGTGGGGTTGATCAATATTACCTTTTTCCAAAAAAATCACAAAATTAAAGATTCCACCAAATTCAGAAATTAAAGGGGAGAAAATTCCACCAAATTTAGAAATTACTGGGGAGAAAATTCCACCAAATTCGAAATTACTGGGGAAAAGATTCCACCAAATTCGAAATTACTGGGGAGAAGATTCCACCAAATTCTGAAATTACTGGGGAGAAGATTCCACCAAATTCTGACGTTACTGATGATCATTCCAGTCTTTGTTTGTTTTGGCCGTTCGAGCCACTGAAAATTTGCTCCGTTTTGATTTTTTTTTTGTTAATCTTCAAGTTGCATGTTTGCCATTTTCTCTCCCACATCCAACTTGAGGGAGGGTATTACGGATGTATTGTTCAATAAAAGTAAACCTAAACATGGAACAAAAAGACTTGCATGTATGAGTAAAAGGTTGAAAGGAACTAACGTGCAGCATTTGTTCACATGGAAGTCAATAAGGTAGGCTGTAGAATTTGTTTACTGCAGATACAAGACTACCCAGGAAACAAGGAAATAAATATATAGTATGTAAGACATGACGTTGTTATATATGCCTATAAATATGGCCTTTGTTGTGGTAGTTAGGGAGACCACAAGAGACACAATGTAAACTCCAAATTGTATCCCGTTTGTAGCTCCATAGATGAGCAACTGTAAACACTTCTCTATCAATATAATTCAATCTTGTGTTCTTCATTGTGATTTGCTATAGCTTATATAATTTCTACAATCGGGTTAACAGTAGAATCACACTAAATTTGGGACAAAAGTTGAACAAAGTAGTGTTTTTAGTGTATTTTGGGTGAATTTTTTTTCAAGAAAGTAGTGTGTATTTTATTGGATCCATAAATGTCCTTGTTTTTGGGTAAATTATGATGTTGTAGTTAAGATAGCAAGAAAAACATATACCACGATCGATGTTCAGTACTTGCTAAAATTATATTCAGTGTTTCTACTCTTAGGAGCAAAGGTAAGGTTTGTGTACATCTTACCATTCCTAGACCTTGCTCTTGGTATGTTTGGTCTGGTTTGGTCTACTTTTGGATCAAAATTACGTCCATTTGTACAAGCATTGATTACGCATTATTAGCAATTTACATTTGTTATGGGTAGTAGAAAAGAACTTGTTTACTCTACCCAAGCTAGGAATATTAGTTGTATTAAAGGAAGCTCTATCTCCCTTTTCTGATTTTTGTCTTCTTTTCTTGCATGGTTGAATGTTTCCAGGTTAATTTGCAGTTTAATTTTTGTGAATTATAATAGTTTTACTTTTTTGTCCTCGAGTTGATATGCAATTTATTTTTTGTGAATTATAAAAGTTTTGCTTTTTTGTCCTCGAGTTGATATCACATGATTTCTTTGAGGCTTATAAGTGTTATAAACTCCAAGATTATCTTTTTCTTGGTTACAGTGGAAGAAACTAGAAGTTAGATTGACAATGCTATCTGCACAGCTAAATAAGCCGGACTTGTGGGATGATCCTATCCATGCAGGGAAAGTAAATCGTGAGCATGGTTCACTTGTAAATAAAGTAAAGGCGATAAAGGTGTATGAGCAGGAACTGTTTGAGCATATTGATATGATAAAGCTTGCCCGTGAAGAGAATGATCCAAATATGGAATCGGTGGGCATTCAATTATTCTTTTCTAGGCATGTTTTCTGAATCATGTTTAGCTTGATTTTTTCCTGTTCTCACACTCAAAGCATCGTTAGTTATGTAACTGCTTAGTTTTTTTTCTTTAAGTTATGTCAAGTTATCATTCCTTACCTGGCTGAAGTTATTTAATACATTTGAATAACTTTTATTAAAATCCAACTTCATAATATGCATTCGTGTAGACTATCAATATAGTTTGTGTTTTCATTATATTATTTTAATTCAATCTACTAAGATTTGAAGGTATAAATTATGTTACAGGAGTCCATGAATGCATTAGCGAGTATGAGAAAAAGTATAAAGGAGAAAGAGTTGGAAGCATTGTTAGCTGGGGAGCATGATCCTTGTTCTTGTTTCATAGAGGTAAATTTATCCGCAATTGTGTAGCTTAATTAACTACACTGTCTACATTTCCGTATTCTTAAAAGTTAAATCTTCATTTCGAAATTGAAAATGTATATAAGTTGTAATAAATTTCTCATCATTGTTTACTTTATATGCGACTTGGTAAATCCAACGAGTGTTCTCCTCAACAATTAGTACAATTTTTTGGTACCGATATATAGGCTCAGGCTGGTGCTGGTGGTACTGAGAGCATGGACTTGGCATTAATGGTCATGCAGATGTACAAAATGTGGGCTCAACATCGGGGATATAGAGTTACAGTTGTAGATGAAATGCCTGGTGAGATGGCAGGAATCAAGGTTCAGTCTCACCATCCTTTATACAATTAAAATGTATTTTGTGTCTTGCTATTCTTTGTCATGAATATCATATCAATATGCTGAACAATGATTTTTATCTCTCTGCCTAGTGGTAAAGAGCAAGGACAATCTGTTGTATGAGGCTACTGAATGTTTGCTCTTTTTCCTAGTTCTTTTTAGATTTTTGGAGGCTTTTATTTGACTCAGTTGTTTGTATTGATCTTTCCTTGTAGCGAGCAACAATTAAAGTGGATGGTGAATATGCATTTGGATATGCAAAAGCAGAGGTAGGAGTGCACCGGTTGGTTCGTATATCTCCATTTGATACTGCGAAGCGCAGACATACTTCGTTTGCTGCTGTTGCTGTGATTCCAATCCTCGGTGATGGAGCTACTACCCGCTTCAAAATTAATGAATCTGATCTCCGTATAGAGCGAATGCGAGCTGGGGGTGCAGGCGGTCAGCACGTTAACACAACTGAAAGTGCTGTGAGGATAACGCACATTCCTACTGGAGTCGGTGCCTCCTGTCAAAATGAAAGGTCTCAGTTCTGATACTTAAAGTCTTACATTTCACATCCAGGATACTCTCAAGTCTTTTCTCTCCATTTTATATTTACCCCTTAAAAATGACACTCTTGATGATAAAAACAGGTCACAACATCAAAACAAAGCTTCTGCAATGTCTGTACTTCAGTCTCGCTTAGATCAGCTTGAGATAGTTCGCGAGGCTCAAGCGAATGCACAACACACACTATCTCTGAATGACATTAGTTGGGGCAACCAGATTCGCTCTTATGTGCTCCATGTATGCATTCTTATTTTTCCCAATGTACAAGTTTTCTTTGGATATAAGAGTCACGTTCTCTCTGTACTTAGCAACAACAAAAAAGTTTGATTTGGACAAAGCGGAGTTAGTTCCTGTAAGATTCATGGATTCTGAGCTATCCTAATTTCTAATCCTCTTTTTCCTGATATGTTTCCAGCCATACCGCATGGTCAAGGATCTGCGCACTAACTATGAAGTTTCAGACCCCGACTCTGTTCTTGAAGGTGATCTAGATGCCTTTATCTTCAGCTTTTTGTCTGCTTCAATGGATAAAGATGAAGATGACCAATAAAATATATACAGACTTCATTCAGAAATATTAGATAGTAAAGAAAAGCTAGCATGAAATAAAATAGGCAAAGTTGGGCATCTGCTTCGTACAAGTAATCTCACTCAGACTTTTACGGATGCCCAATCCCCATGTGATGAAAATCTGCAGCTTCAACCAAGCTTCTACACATACATCATGACGGAGAAATAATTGTTCCTAATAGAGGTGCATCGAGTCAGAAAGTGTTTGTTATTAATTCTTTTAATATTGATGCAATATGGAATTAACACTAGATTGTGTAGTTGTCTTCAGTTTTACAAGTAGACCTTGATTGCCTTTCCTTGTCATGTTTGGGGAACACAGGGCATCTAGGAAAGATTTCATAGAAAAATGTAAAATAGTTGATAACTTCTTTCTCTGGATCAAATATGTTTGAGCTTCGGTATATGTTTGATGAAAGCAATTTCTTCTAGGAAATTGGGGTTAGTGATAGCAGAAGTCATGAAAATATCTAGTATTTGTGATTTAACTAGAATCATCGGTGAAATTAACATGGATGTCAACTTACATCTGTGATCTTTATTGACGTGTTGATTTTATTGTCAGTTCTGCTCCGATGGCAATTGTTTAATCAGTGTGCGACTCTTATGCCTTGCTACAAATTTTAGATGTTCTTATAATCCTCGTTAGCATCAAATGGTATACATGACAGGAAATGGGTGTTGGATTTGAACAAATGTCAGCGAGCTTGAAGTGCTTGATACCAAGCAATCGGTCTTAATGATGACTTTAGCCAGTTCAGAACATCAACCCAACTAAGCGTCATTTGTCAAATCTAAATCATATTTTCTGACAGCAAAAGCTTCAACTACTTCAGGAAGCACACAATCTGACTTGCAAACTGATTTGTCAGCTACAAACTCACCATGATGATTTACAGCAACGCAAGCTAGCACGATACCCTTGGGTGCCAGGAGATAAAGCCCGCAAATGTTGTGGGATTAGTTCATACATTATGTAAATAAAAACTTTAAGCTCTATGAAATTAATTAGAGGTGTTTCCGTAGTTGTAGCTGTTCCTTTTCAGTGAAGAACTCAACCTGGAATTCCTAAAACCTACAAGCTAGTTCTTCGAACAAAACACTCAAAATCCAGACTACTCATCATTTTGTTCCCAAGGATTATTCATCTAAAATTCCATTGAACTAAAATAACCTGAAATATCCACTACAATTTTACAAGCTACTAGCTGGAAGTGAAATTGGACCTCAGGAAAGCGTGAGAAAATTTACAAAAAACACCTAAAACACAAAAAAAGTTTGGAGTTTCGGATATCTAGTCTATTAAGCTCCATATCAGCCACCAAGGGACAAACAAGTATCAAGAGGTTAGAAGAAAAGTATACAACACACAGACCAGCAGTTTCATCACAAAAAGTTAATAGAGGTACAAAACAGCTGCTCAGAATATACACACTCCGAATTTTTCGGGTGGGTCAGGGGGGATCGAGGTTCTACATGGCTTTGCCCCTGCTCGTATAACAGCTGCTTTGGTTAATCTTAGCAATTAAACTCACTCTAGGACAACAATAAATGGCACATTAAACATACTAATCTCAATTGAAATTAATCATAAATCCACTCCAGAGTTGTAACCATAAGCCCGACTTTGCTACTAATCTCAGAAGGTAAAGAGTATTAAAACTCCTGCTACCTAATCGCAAAAGGCTTTGAACCTTGCTACCTACTTGCACCGTTTAATTTCATGATTATCCTTAAACTTCTTATCAGCCCTGATGGAACGAACACGTATTAACAGGCTAAAAAACGAGTATAAAACATATAAACCAGCAAGTTTCATCACAAAAGTTGACAATTACGAAACAGCTGCTCAAATATACACTCAAGATTTCAGGGTTGGCTCTACATTGTTTCCCCTGCTCCTAGAACAACTAGTTTGGCTATAACAATCCATTATCTTATATTACTTAACTTGCCAGTACACTACATGTTCTTACATATGATCATGTTGCATCACACTTTGGCACACTAAACTAACCTCAGACATGCACAAACAGACCTATTGACCTAAAGTTAAATCATACATACTGTCGTAAATATCATGAAAAAGATATTAATGTCATCCCAAAAATTGGTGTCAACAAACAAATATGAAATTCATTCTAGGACAGTAGGAAGGACATGCTAAAAATTAATAGTAAAACTCCTGCTATCTAATCTCATTGAACCTTGCTACCTACTCACACTGATTGATTTCATCATTTTTTAAGCTTCTTATCAGCCATGATGGAACAAACAAGTATCAACAGGCTAAAAAAACACCTGCTCAGTATATACACTCGAATTTCATGGAGGGCCACGAGGGACCCTAGGTTCTACATTACTCCATCCTTGTTAGTAGGAATATGCTAGTTTGGTTATAACAATCAATCATCTTATATTCCTTAGCTTGCGAGTACACTACAGATTCTTACAATAAATCATGTTGTATCACACTTTGACACCCTAAACTAACCTCAGACATACACAAACCAACCTAATGACCTAATTATTTTGTAAGTTAGATCATATATATTGTCGTAAATATCATAAACAAGATAGCTTTATAATTTTTTTGTTGCTAAAACATCCAACATCAGCAATTAAAACCGGTAATCAATACAAACTAAATCAAACACTCTGTTCATGCTCTACCAAGTAAACACAGCGTTATAGCAGATGCATTTGATCAATACAACATAAGCATAGAGCCAGAAAATTTAAAATTCCATTTAACTAAAGAAACCTAAAATAAAATTACTGGACAACAATAAATGGCACTAAACAAATACATACATACATGCATATCAGGGCTGGCGACATGGGGACTCTGGGTTCTACAACCAATTATAATATATTCCTTGACTTGCAAGTACACTACAGACTCTTACATATAATCATGCTGTATCACCATTTGACACCCTAAACTAACCTTAAACATACACAGACCTAATGACCTAATAATCAAGTAAGTTAGACCATACATATTCTTATAAATATCTTAAGCAAGATATCTTCATGAATTTTTTTATTGGAACAGCTGAGATCAGCAAAAACTGGTTATCACAACAAACAAAGTCGAGCACTCTGTTACCAGGTAAACACAAAAGAGTACATTCGATACATGTGATCAATACAACATCAACATATAGCACATAAAATTTAACAAGAATGCAATGATGGTAAAATACATTTTTGGAAACAACATACAAAGAAAAATATCCATCACAAAGATCAACATTGTACGCATAAAGGTCTTTTGGGATCCCTCATCCCAAAATTAACGTCAACAAACATATATGAAACTCATTGTATGATAGTAGGACATGCCACATCAAACTAACCAACCAAAATTCTAAATAAACATAGATCCACTCCGAAGTTATAATCATAAGCCAAACTTTGCTATCTAATTTCAAAAGGTTAAAAGTAATAGAACTCCTGCTATCTAATTTCAAAAGGCTTTGAACCTTGCCACATTTCAAAAGGCTTTGAACCTTGCCACCTACTCGCACTGATTAATTTCATCATCATCCTTAAGCTTCTTATCAGTCCTGCTGGAACAAACAAGTATCAACAGGCTAAAGAAAGAATCTACAATCAATCATGGCCTCTAAAATTAAATTTTTTGAGATTATCATGGCCTCTTAAGAAGTAGTTAAAACGAGTAGTTAAATTTTTGAAAAGTCAAAATTTTTACCTCATTTTGTTAGTTATTTCTCAAAATTTTAACTACTCATTTTACCACCTCCTTTTAACTACTTCTCTACCAGTTCTTTAAAAATATTACTTAAAATCCAAACTACTCGACATTTTGTCCCATTCAACTATAAAACACCAAGGCACTGCTGGTAAAATGCAGATAAGGAAACGACGTCCAGAAAAGAATATCCATGTCAAACATCAACATTACGTCTTTCCTATCCCCATCCCAAATGAATGTCAATAAACATATACAAAACTCATTTCCGGTCAGGCCACATTTAACTAAGTAATTCAAATTCAAAATAAACATAAATCCACTCAAGACTTATAAACATAGGCCTAACCTTGCTATCCAATCTCAGCAGATTAGGCTACTAAACCTCCTCCTACCTGATCCCAAAAGGCTTCAACTTAACTAACTACTTGCACTGATTCAATTTAATGATCATCCTTAGGCTTTTTAATTATCAGCCCTGATGTGGTCAACAAGTATCAACAGGCAAAAAAGAAGAGTATACACCATATAAACCAGCAGCTTCATCAAAAAATTTATAGAATTACACTTAAACTTCCAACTAAAATTTTATCTCTCGAAATCTACAGAGTTATGTTACACTTAAACTTTAAATCAGACGATCCCTTTAGCTATTGCCTACTAGTAGTAAACGGAATATATTCTAAACCAACTATAGGCAGGATTATGGTAGTTTAGAAATAAAGTCACAAACTTGAAAATACCAATTCGTCACAGGTAGACATAAGTTGCTTCTTCTGCTTCATCAAGTACAACGAATTACAAAAAACAAATGATGTATTCTTTCCCAATAATATACCAACACGAAATGACAAAAAAAAAAAAAAATATACTATCCGAACTACTGCAACAACCATAATGTCATGTAACATGGAAAAAATGTGACAGGAAAGCAAAATTGACTCGTTAGCTTGAAATCATGAAAAGTGAATTCCTGCCTTGTTAAACAGAGAAAGAAGATGCATAAAATCTTCTTGTGCAAGCTTGGAAGATCTTTTCTCTTCATACCCTCCTTGCTTTAACACACCAATAACTTTATCCTTAAAATCAGATCGTTTCGGATCCGCATCTTCTACCTCCATCTCCTCATCATCTCCATCCTCTCCATCATCAACCTCCCTACTCAGGTCTTCACCAGTCTCTGCCAAAATTGGGACATCTACTGGCATTTCTGTATCTTCTATTGATCCATTTTCTGATAATCTTAATGCTTGCAATGTTTTGTAATTCTTTTCCAGGACAGAAAGCACACTATTCTGTTTAAATATAGAACCAATAGTCTTGTTCTTTCTATTAAAACAAATTCTGATCAACCCATCCCATTCCTTGAAATTCATTTGAGGAAGTGGTTTCCTTGGTTCGATCCTAACAACCGAAGACTCCACTTTAGGTGGAGGCCTAAAGTTATTCTTCCCAACCTTCAGTAAATGAAATACACGAGCAAAAAGCCGAGTGTTTACAGAGAGGCGACAATAAAGTGCGTCACCTGGCTGAGCAACTAATCTCATGGCAAATTCCCTCTGAAACATTATAACTGCACATCGGAAAACTGGTCGGTGCTTCAATAATTTATCAGTCAGAGGTGCAGAGATCTGATAAGGAATGTTTGCCACACAAATATCAAAGTAGGGAAGTTCAACCTTAAGCACATCACCTTGAATAATCTGCACACATTAACATTTTTCCAAGTTAGATATACTCCAGGTACTACCAACAACTAAAGAAACTACTGCACATTCTAAAATACCAATGTAATGTTGTTTATAACTAAGAAAAACACACAAGGGACATAAGCTGTAGACAGTTCTAAATATTCAATAGATATCACACTCGAGCATAACAGCTCAAATATTTTAGAAATACTGACTTAAATGGCAGAAAACTAGTAACCGTAATTCAAAATGTTGTTTAAAAAAAGTTGTCCTTTTCTAGCGCATATTACCCACACTACATAAATGAGCATCCTAGCCCAATTATGCACTTGACAATACCCCAACTCCCCAAGTACATAAAACTATAAACGTTTCATAATCTAATATTTCACACTTGAAAACAAATCAATACTCACAACCAAAAAAAGGTTCATTTCAACTTCCATTTTCTCTTCCCAACACTCTAACCTTAAACTAAACATCCCAACATCATGTTCATCAAAACTAAAGCTACGATCTTTCTACCAACTAGTCTATCATTTCGATACCCAAAAACCCATTCAACCAAACCCACCAACAAAACACATAAATTCAATAAAATTCACAACAATCATACATAATTAAACCAAACCCACCAACAAAACACCGAAACCAAACAAATTTCACAACTATACATACATAAAAACAAAAAATAGATACAAGAAAGTACCTTGAGACGATTAGAAAAAGGGGTGCCATGAAACCTGCGTTGCAATTCAAGAACCATACGAGGATCAAGCTCAACAGCAATAACAGACTTGCCAGCTTCAAGAAGCTTCTTGGTAAGATTACCAGTACCAGGCCCAATTTCAAGAATGATATCAGTGGGTTTAATACCTGATTTTTGAACAATTGAGTCTATTAAAAGTGGGTTTTTCAAAATATGCTGACCCTTTGATTTGTGAAATTGAATGCCTCCTTGATATGGTTGGCTTCTTGATGATGATGAGGGCTTTTCTTTCTTGAACTTGCCGCCTGCCATTGTTTTGGGTTGAGGTGGAGCTCAGCTAGGGTTTTAAGTTCACAAATTAGGGTTTATATATGACCAATCTCTGTTCTAAAAATCTCCCCTTTAGCCGATTAATCGATTAATCTTCTGATTGGTCAAAAAGAAAAAAAAGTTCCGATTAATCCTTTTAATTTATTTAAAATGATATATTTAATTGTAAATTAGACTAATATATTAAATCAATATCTATCTATTATATTTATATTTATTTATTTCTATTATATATATAAAGGAAAACCCCAGGAGCTCTAGAATCGCTCAATTCATATTTATCTTTTTTTCTAGAGCTCCTCTATTTTAAATAATTAAAATTAAAACTTCCTTCTTTAGGCCCTACTTTTTAGAAAAGAAATCGAAACTTCCTTTTTTAACATATTCGAAATAGAAAAGGTTTGCGAATTTGTAGGGGATAATAAATTAAATTTATATATTCGAAATAGAAAAAAATATTATATCTTTATCTTTATCTTTATATATACTATATAAAGGACCCGAGAGAGTTTTTGTTTTATTTAGTGCTATGCTTTCGTGGATCTTTGAACAATTTTATTAATCTTTTGTTTTCTTCGTCTTGCAGGTTGCTCACTAACTTTTTTGTGATTTTTAGGTTATGCTTTCGTGGATCTTTGAACAATTAATCTTTTGTTTTCTTCGTCTTGCAGGTTGCTCACTAACTTTTTTGTGATTTTAAGGTTGCTTTTGGTGTACACGATAGTAAGTCTACTAAAGTTCAGCGGGGATTGAGGCTTATGGCTTCAATTCAGGTAACATTCAAGTACACATGTTACAAGTTCTGCCTATGGTGAAATTAATTTGCTTTGCAAAAAAATTATTTGTTGATTGTTGCAACATGTAAATTCGTATTTTGATTATATTGACAGGGATCATATCAAGGGAGAAGATGTTGCTCTAGGACACTCAGATTCTATATGATGAAACAAATTCTCAGATGATACCCTTCTGACAAACAACATAACCAACAATTTTTATTATTTGTTTCAGATATTAGTTGCAACTTTGCATAGAGGTTTCCTCCTAAAAATCTAATATATTCAAAACATTAAACATGCGTACCATAGATATCTATATATGAATGATGATTGAAGCTTTTTTAATTTCCCAAAAACAAGTTCCCACGCTACTTCTGTTTTCTATTATCTTCGTCTATTCTTTTAATTTTGTTATTCATTCTTATTATGTTTAATTTTCAATGTACATGACTCATGTTTAGTGATTTTCATGTTGGTTGTTTTTTTTTTAGTTTTTAAGGTCTGAATCTATTGATTTAATATTTGCTTGCTTCGTTTTTATTTTTAAATTCATTATTTGCTATGATTTTAGTTATAATTATGGATTATTAGTAACCATTGGTTATTTTTTGCTTTGGCTTTTGTATTTTTTTTTGTAGTGATCTCGGTATAGAAACACCTGATCATGTGAATAAGAATTAGGAGATCTTTCTCTGTTTGAGAAGTAGAGGAATTTGAGAAATTTGGCACAAAAGGTTTGAACTTTTACCATTTCCTCTTTATTTATTTACTGTTAATTGTTAATTTATCGTTATTATCTTCTCATTGTTTTTATCATAATATTCCAATGTCTTCTTTAAATTAATTCAATCAAATCTACTTTTTTATCCATATGTATTTATTATAACGGGTGTCGGCCTAAGAAAACGTGACACAAAATCGACATAAAAAAAGTTTATATTTTTTTGTGTATATATATTAAAATTTGTACAATATTTTGTTCACTAATTTATTTGTAGATATTTTCATTTTGATTTCTTTCTTAAAGAGTCTATATTTTGAAAAACGGCTTATATGTATTTATTACAACGGGTGTCGGCCTAAGAAAGCGTGATACAAAATCGAAATAAAAAGCAAGTATATATTTTATTTAGTTGTCTACATATATTAAAATTTGTACGTACAATATTGTGATCAATAATTTATTTATAAATATTTTCTTTCGATTTCTTTCTTAAATTTATAATTTGAATCTTTTTTTTTTAAAATATTACATGGTCGCCGCGAAGCGCGGCTTTGTAACCACTGGTTGTTCTTTGCTTTTGATTTTGTATTTTTTATGTTAGTGATCTCAGTACAGAAACAACTGATCGTGTGAACAAGAATTAAGAGATCTTTCTCTGTTTGAGAAGTAGATGCACTTGAGAAACTTGGTACAAAAGTTTTGAATTTTTATCATTCCCTCTTTATTTATTTATTGTTAATTGTTAATTTGTCGTTAAAATCTTCTCATTGTTTTTGATCATAATATTCCAACGAATTATTTTAATTAATTCAATCAAATCTGCATTTTTATCTATATGTATTTATTACAATGGGTGTCGGCCTAAGTAAACGTGACACAAAATCGACGTAAAAAATAAGTATATGGTTTATTTTGATGTGTGTATATATATTCGTACAGTATTGTGTTCACTAATTTATTATAGATATTCTTTTTGATTTCTTTCTTAAATAGTCTCTATTTTGAAAATTTTTTAAAAATATTACACGACCGTCTAAAAAATTGTAAGAAAAAATTGGTATAGAAAAATATATGAATAATACATCTTATTATCCATGAATATTTAATTTATACAATATTTTGTTCACCAATCTATATTGATATTATACATATATTTTTGTCGATTTTTTCTTAAATATTCTTTTTTTAAAATTTTTAAAAAAGGCCGCCGCAAAGCGCGGCTTAGTCGACTAGTTTATATATATAAAGGAAAACCCCCAGGAACTCTAGAATCGCTCGATTCATATTTATCTTTTTTTCTAGAGCTCCTCTATATTAAATAATTAAAATCAAAACTTCCTTCTTTAGGCCCTATTTTTTAGAAAAGAAATCAAAACCTTATTTAAACTGGATAAGAAATTTTCAAATTTAAAATAAAAAAAGGTTTTCAAACTTCTCTATTTTAAATAATTAAAATCAAAACTTCCTTTTTTAGGTCCCATTTTTTAGAATAGAAATCAAAACTTTATTTAAACTGAACAAGAAATTTTTAAATTTGAAATAAAAAAGGTTTTCGAACTTCTCTATTTTAAATAATTAAAATCAAAATTTCCTTTTTGAGATCCAAGGAGAATCTCCAGAAGCTTTAAAATCATTCAAATTTCTAGAACTCATGTATTTTAAATATTAAAAATTAAAACTTTTCTTTTTTGACCGATCCAAATTTACATTTGTAATGAAGGAAACATAATGATATAAAAGGTAAGTTTATTTATATATAATGATTATTAAAGTTTGGAAGAATACATACATTATTATAATCAAAATCAAATCTAAATTTGCATGGATATTAAGGCTATCGGCCTATATAAATCACCAACTTCCTAGCTAATTATCACTGTTATAGTTTTTTTTTCTTTCGATGTCTATTTTGCCTTCAGTTTTGCTTTTCACCTTAGATGTTGTCCATCTTTTGTGCTAATATTGATATTGCTTTAATTATAAGGTCTAAGCGGATATTGGTTTAATTTTGATGGAGAGAAGATCCATAATTTCAGAATACTTGAACAAAATTATAATATTCAAATCTACCCAAAATCTTCTACAACAAAGAAAGGTACGTCTTACTTTCGTACTATTCTTGATATTATTGATTTTTGTTTGTGACTTAACTTATGATATATTATTTTCTTAGTTTCAGCAAATGTTATTGTGTGATTTTCTCCACGAATAACGATTGTTTCTTCCTTCACAAAGTAATGTATTTTGAAACCATTTTCTTTTCGTATACATGTTTGTATTAGTTTTTGTGGTTTGATTATTTTAATTTATATTCTTATACATTGACTGTTATTTACATTCTTGAAGTGATAGATCGATAGAATTTGAATTTTATTACTTATAGGCTAGATTTCAAATTTAATATTAACATATGTATCAATTACATGTAAGGCTATATCATGAGTACGAGGGAATCTATCATGCTAATTTCGTAATAAATCTTATATCTATATTCTTATTTTTGATATCTGATTTTCATAATTTTTTTCATATGATATTTTTTGCAGGAAAAGTTATAATAAAGTTACAAAATCGTACATGAGGATACTTTGTTGTAATAAGTTCTTGATAACATAATGGGCACGTTTGGGGGTATTTTAAAATAAATAAGTAACTTATAATTTAAAGTATATAAGTGTTATTTAAGTGATAAGTAAAATATTATTTTTAAGTTATTTTTTGTGTTTGGATATTTTTACTTATATGTTGATGATGCGTTTGGTAAATCGTAACTTATAAGTTAAAACATTCTTTTGAGAAAAAATTAAATTTCTAATATATTGATGTAAAATTAAAATGTAAATTTTTTTGAAACAAACAAAATAAGAAAATGCAAATTAAAAGCAAAAATGTGATAAATGTAACTTCAATTTAATAAAAAATTAGTTTATCACATGAAATTTGGATAGTATCCGAATTTCAAGAAGTTAACAAAATTCAATTTAATAATTTGATTTTCAACTAAATAGAAAATATTAAAATTAACATATTCGAAATAGAAAAGAAATCAGAAATTCCTTTTTTAACATTAACATATTCGAAATAGAAAAGGTTTTCAAATTTGTAGGGAATAAAAAGTCAAAATTATATATTCGAAATAGAAAAAAAAAAAAATTCCAGAACTTCCTTTTTTAACATTAACATATTCGAAATAGAAAATATTCGAAATAAACAAAAAAATTAATATTTCAGAATTTCCTTTTTTAACATTAACATTTTGTCATTATTATCTTCTCATTGCTCTTGATCATAATATTTCACGTTTTCTTTTAAATTATTTAATCAAATCTGTTTTTTTATCTATATGTATTTATTACAACGGGTGTCGGCCTAAAAAATGTGATACAAAATCGACGTAAAAAAAAGTTAATGGTTTATTTTGTGTTCACTAATTTATTAATATTTTTTTATTTCTTCCTTTAATAGTCTATATTTTGAAAATTTTAAAAAAAATTACAACGCCGTCGAAAATGTGTCTTATATATATTTATTACAACGGGTGTCGGCCTAAGAAAACGTGATACAAAATCAACATAAAAAATAACTATATAGTTCATTTAGTTGTCTATATATATTAAAATTTGTACAACATTTAAAGATATTTTCTTTTCGATTTCTTTCTTAAATTTATATTTTGAATTTTTAGAAAAAAAATATTACAAGGCCACCGCGAAGCGCGGCTTAGTCAACTAGTATATATATAAAGGAGAACCCCCAGGAGCTCCAGAATCGCTCAATTCATATTTTTCTAATTTTCTACAACTCCTCTATTTTAAATAATTAACCCTATCATTAATTGCAGATTTTCGTTTTTAATTAATTGTGTATATTCTTATATATATTATGGCTTGATTGGAGAAAACTTCAATGTCTAATATTTTATGATCATCTAAATATTAATGGAGGTTTGTCCAAATTTACATGTGTATTTATATATGCATGTGCATCATGTAGTTATGTGTGCAAGTTTTTATAATATTTATGTGCGTCACAGTATTCAATTTAATTATCTAACATTTGGAACCTTTTTTTAAAAGTATACTTATAAGTGTTTTGTAAATCTCAACTTTTCAATACGTCTCAATTTCCACTACAAAAGACCTCAAGATATCAATTCAATGATTGTTATTGATTTTTCGTTGTGATTTTTGTATGCACTTTATCTATACTCCTATTATTGTAATTGGTATTTTTGCTTGCTGGATAATTTAGAGTTACGATTTAATCCGTGCTTTTTCATGTATGATGTGAATAATGATAATAATTGACACGGAGTCATAACTTCAATATCATCAATATCAATCAATAAGCAATATTTCAATATCTATCTATTATATATATAAAGGAAAACCCCCAGGAGTTCTAAAATCGCTCGATTCATATTTATCTATTTTTATAGAATTTCTCTATTTTAATATATATAAAGGAGGATACACGGGAACTTATGTGGCGCTCTAAGATCGTCTCAATCAATTTTTCTAATTTTCTAAAATTTTTGAATATATATATATATATATATATATATATATATATATATATATATATAAAGGAGGATACCCGGGAACTTATGTGACGCTCTAAGATCTTTGAATATATATATATATATATATATATATATATATATATATATATATATATATATATATATATATATATATATATATATAAAGGAGGATACCCGGGAACTTATGTGACGCTCTAAGATCGTCTCAATCAATTTTTCTAATTTTCTAAAATTTTTGAATTTTAAACACTAATAAATATAAAAATATCATTTAACATATTAGAAGTAGAATATGTGTTCGAATTTATAGAGAACAAGAGTTCGAATTTATAGGGAAGACATATGATTAGAAGTTCTATAGGAAGTAGAATAAGTTTTTATAAGGCATATGCATAGAAGTTCTATTGGAAGTAGAATTGGAGTTCGAATATATAGAGAATAAGAGTTCGAATTTATAGAAAAAAACATATAAATAAAAGTTCTATTAGAAGTAGAATAGGTGTTTGAATATATAGAGCAGACATATAATTAAATATTTTATAGAAAGTACGATCATCTTAAATTATATGATTAGAAGTTCTATTGGAAGTAGAATTAGTATTTATAAGGCATATGATTAAAAGTTCTATTGGAAGTAGAATAGGAGTTCAATTTTATAGAAATAAACATATAAATAAACGTTGTATTAGAAGTAAAATAGGTGTTTGAATAAATAGAGCAGACGTATAATTAAATATTTTATAGAAAGTACAATCTTCTTAAATTATAATTTTTTATATTACTCCATCCGTCCCACCCAATTATTAACACTTTTTTTGTCATTTTCTTGCACGCATTTTAAGGTGAATTTTAAGGACATATCATAACTTATTTTTAAAATTTTCTTTTTTGTATAAAAATAGGATTGTTCTACTTTTATACAAAAAAAGAGGAAAATTTTAAAAATAAATTATGAAACTACCCTTAAAATCTACCTTAAAATGCGTGTCAAACATCCTATTTTAAGATCGTCTCAATTATAATTTTAATATTTTAAAAAAATATTGTAACGCCCGCCGCGAAGCGCGGCTTTATCGACTAGTATATATATAAAGGAGGTTACGCGGGAGTTTATGTGGCGCTCTAAGATCGTCTCAATCTATTTTTCTAATTTTCTAGAATTTTGAATTTTAAACATTAATAAATATAAAATATCATTTAACATATTAAAAGTAGAATATGTGTTCGAATTTATAGAAAATAAGAGTTCGAATTTATAGGTAAGACATATGATTAGAATTCTATTGGAAGTAGAATAAGTTTTTATAAGACATATGCATAAAAGTTCTATTGGAAGTAGAATTGGAGTTCGAATTTATAGAAAATAATAGTTCGAATATATAGAAAAAACATATAAATAAAAGTTCTATTAGAAGTAGAATAGGTGTTTGAATATATAGAGCAGACATATAATTAAATATTTTATAAAAAATACGATCTTCTTAAATTATATGATTAGAAGTTCTATTGGAAGTAGAATTAGTATTTATAAGGCATATGATTAAAAGTTCCATTGTAAGTAGAATAGGAGTTCAATTTTATAGAAATAAACATATAAAAAACGTTGTATTAGAAGTAAAATATGTGTTTGAATATATAGAGCAGAAATATAATTAAATATTTTATAGAAAGTATGATCTTCTTAAATTATAATTTTTTATATTACTCCCTCCGTCCTACCCAATTATTAACACTTTTTTTGTCATTTTCTGGCACGCATTTTAAGGTGAATTTTAAGGACAGTTCATAACTTATTTTTAAAATTTTCTTTTTTGTATAAAAATAGGATTGTTCTACTTTTATACAAAAAAAGAGAAAATTTCAAAAATAAATTATGAAACTATCCTTAAATTCCACCTTTAAATGCGTGTCAAACACCCTATTTTGAAATGTTAACAAACCGACAGGAAATATATTCATAAATCCAAATACTATTGTCATAAAAAAAGTCATCGTATTTAAAAAGAAAAAAATTGATTTGTTAACATAATAAAAGAACATTCTCATGCAGGAATCCCAAATAAATACAGAAGTATCTTTAATATAAAGAGAAAATAAGATCTGTTTTCATTTTCTAAAACTCCATAAATTTTGTTAAGACTTAATTGCATGAGGATGGCCTCAACTATTTTTTTTTTTTGCATAAAAATGGCCCAAGTATTATTTTAAGTAGATGATTGCATTCCATCTAAATTAATGTAAAAATTGCTGTTTATTTTTGGGCCATTTTTGTGTTAAAAAAAACATTGTTCAGCCATCATGTTGTAGTTAAGTCACAAATTGAATACACTCAGCTATTTAAAAAATATAGTTAGGCCATCACACTGTCTACTTTTATACTTTGGCCATTTTTGTGCAAAAAACAAATAGTTGAGGCCATCCTCCTGCAATTAAGTCATTTTAGAAAGTCTAGAGAAAGTATAAATTGGATTCACTCTATTTTTTAGGTTTTGATTCTAAGGAAAAATTTTTTTGTGTAAGATAAGTATCATCAATAATATGTAATGAAGTTGGAATTTCGATCTCAAACGAGAGCGGATCGAAACGTTTTTAATGGGAAGACGACTCACTATAAAAGATTGTATTAGCTATTAAAATGTCATATTGATGTTATAAATTTCATTTTATTTTTAGGATTTGACTTTTATGGATAAACATTGTCATTCAAGTGATATATGTAAAAGTTAGGTTTTTGGTCTTTACGAGAGAGCGGACCAATAGTAATAACCGTGTTTAATGAGAAAACGGTTCATTAGAGAAGACCGTATAAAAGATGTTTGAATATATTAGGAGTACATAAAATAAAATGTTTTATTGGAAGTAGAATACGAGGACGGTGGAGACGTTTTATACAATTTTTTTTAAAACTATGTATCTTTTCTTCCTAGAAACCTTTATTTTAACTTTTTTATAGAAGTTAATTATACTTGCATTAGAAAAATATATCCATAAATTTAATATTATTCCCGTCACGAAAAGTCTTCGTATTTTTTTTTTTGATATGTTAACATAATAGAAAGACATTCTCATGCGAAAGTTGTAAATAAATACAGGAATATTTATTATATACAGAAAATATAAAATGTTTTCATCTTTTAAAACTCCAAATTATTAGAAAGTTTAAAGAATATAAAAATTGGAATTTACTCTCTTTATATAATGAAGTTAGAATTTTGGTTCCAAATAAGAGCGGCTCAAAATGTATTTAACGGGAAGACGGATCTCTAGAAAAGATTGTATTAGCTATTAGAATTTGATACTGATGTCATAATTTTTTTTATTTTTACGGTTCGATTTTATGGATAAATTTTTTTATATAAGTCTTTATAATATATGTTAAAGTTGGAATTTCGGTTTTAACGAAAGAGCGGCTCAATCGAAAGAATTGTGTTTAACAAGAAATCGATTCATTAGAGAAGACTATTTAATTATTAAAATTTAATGTTAGTATTATAATATAACGTAAATATATTGATTTTTTTTTAAAAAAATATTGTAACGCCGCCGCGAAGCGCGGCTTTATCGACTAGTATTATTATAATATCCGATTAATGTTCCGATTAATCCGTCCGATTAATCCCCGCTTACCCGATTAAGCGCTAAGCGGTACCCCGACAGCCCTATGCCGCCTGGAACACTGATGACCATACGGTGTAGATGTTCTAAATTTTAATAACAATTATAAGTAGGGATTTTTTTCAAAAATAAATAAGATCCATATTTCTTTATAAAAAATACTACCTTCGTCCCATAACGCATTTCAATGTGTTTAGACCGGGTACTTGTAAATTATATTTTTTAATTTTTTCGATTTATATAAAAAGATTCTATATTTTTATACAAAACAAAATTTTTTAAAAAGTATTAATTATAGGTATCCCGTCCAAGTGCATTGAAATGCGTGCAAAAAAAAAGAGTGTCAAACAAAATGGGACAGAGTATTTTGTTTAGTATTTCACAAATATTCACAACTAATATTAACAAAAATCAATCACAAATATAATTTTAGAAATTAGTAATTGAAAATCATTTTTGATTGTATAATAGATTATTTAACAAGTTAAATTGCTAAAATGCAATCAAAATTAACTTCAAATTTTTTTTCCCAAAAAAATTGAAATAAAGTTGTACTTGGTTTCAATCCCTATTTTTGCAAATAATTTTAGAAGATGCTAAAATTATCAAATAACTTAAAAAAGTAGCAATTTTGATAATTTCACATGATTTTTTATCTTCAAAAACATATAATTATATATTTTATATCATTTTATTTCGTCTAATTAATTTCATTTTATACACATAACCAGGTTTTTTTTCAATTTTTTGAAAACTGTGAATTGGTTAAAGTTAAAAAAACATTACAAAAAAACAACATAAATTTCAGTATGTATCTTTTAGGTAATGATGACAAAAAGAATTTATTTTTGATAAAAATTAAGTAATAATTATATATATTCATTATTATCGCTGCCGCCTATATATAACACGTTGGAGTTGGGACTTGGACTATTCATGATGTCACAACCGTTTAATCTCTACTTAATCAACGCACGCACATAAATCGAATTGGAGGGAGCGCAATTTGTCTCAGATTAGCCGGCGACTTCAAATTCCGGTAAGCCTAACAAACTCTCACTCCTCTGATTCCAAACCCTAATTGCATCCAACTCTATTCTTTTATACAATATTCTTCCAAATTTGATTTAATAGTATCGATTGAATTTAATCATCAGAGGAAAAGAAAGAAATAATGAGTGGTGATGTGGAAGGCTCGTCAGTGATATCACCCGATGATGTATTGCAGACGTTGATGAATGACGGTACAATCGATGCCATTCGATTAAAGATTATTACTCAGCTCAAAGCCAATGTAATCTCGTTTACTACCTCCTGTTTTCCGTTTTTCTCTTTTACGTATCTAACACAACTGTTTTTCAGTACATTGTTATTCCGTAATGAAATTAAGTTTACTTGTTTTTTCGATAACGTGTCATTTGATTTGTGATATGGAGGTTAGTGTTGTTAGTGTGCATTGGTATTTCATTAACTATTCTTGGTTGAGCTTGGGACTCGGGTTTTTTTTATTGACATGGATTTTTGTACAAAGATTGATTGGAAAGTAACAAGTGATTTCTATGTTTCTGATTTTTTGTTATATCAGCTTTTTCTCATGTTTTTGAGGTGTGATTAAGTTGCTTTAGGTTGCAATTAAGTTTTGTGATATGGGTAAAGTATATTGACTTGTCGATTATGCTGTATTGTATGTTTAACTATACTGGGATATACACTAGACTTTAAACTTTCATTTACACCTTTTGTTCTTTGAGCTGCCTGATCAGTTCTTGTGTTCCACACTTTCCATGTGCTTCTAATACTTGGAAAGGAAAGAGTGTTAGGGACAGGGGTTTGAATTTAGTCTTTGTTATGGCGGAACCGAACGCTTTTATCATCTTTATCATGGTCACATTGAGTCATTGACCATGTCGTTTTGTTACTGTTTTTCTGTATGTACTTGTGTTTAAGAGTAACTGGACTCGCAATCATGTGTAATTATTGTGATCTCTGTATATGGAGTTGTTAGGGGGAAGTTCAATCTTTCTCAGGGTAATCTGATAAGTCAAATGCAGTTGTATTGGGGTGTTTTTTCCTCCTTTACGATGGAGCTTCTTCACAGGCTCAAACAGGGCCATTTTTTTAGCTGTTGAGATTGAGGAGCACACATCTTGATTGTCTTTCATTTCTACTTGTTATACAGACACAATGGATGCATTTCAAAGTCCCTTTAACTCTGCCTTCTATTAGACAAACTTGTCTTATATCATGCAAAAAGTTAAAAGAGTACCAAGACATGTTGCAAGTGTCTTATGCAATAATTTTCTACTATTACAATTTTTTTAAGGTTACAATTCTGTTTCAGATAATAAAATTTATTAAAAAATTGTGTATCACTTTTTATAGGAAGAGCTTAAGAACAACACCATAAAAATGGTGGAGCAGAGCAAGGTTCTTAACACTCCTGGAGCAGAAAAGCAAACTAAAAGAGAGCTATTTGATGCTCTTCGGCAGGAACTAGAGTAAGCATCAGTCTTGATTTTACATTGTAGATGCATGTTCATTTATATGTCCAACTTCTAGTTGCTACTATATTCTAGATCATGTATTACTTGCTACAAGCTTGGTAGATAATGTTTTTAGAAATAAGGTCTTCAAACTAGCTTGACTCTTTAATATAAACAATAAGTAGATAATTAAGTCAATAAGGTTTAAACTATCCTAAACAGCATAATCTGTAAGGACATAACCAATGTTCAAGGTGAGGTGAGAAAACTCTTTCAAGTGTAGTACAAAACTTGCAGGTACAGTAAATTGTACAATCTTAATCTCATAAATAATTTCGTCAGTAAGGTTTTCCCCCCAAAATATGAAGTTCCAACAGTAGTGCTTCATGTTCTATTGTTGCCTGCATTCAGGGACTGTTATAATCTTGCCCGTTTGGCTTATCATAAAAGAATTCACTTTTCACTTAAAAGTTATTTTTCATTACCTATAAGTTATAACTTATAAGTAAAAAAAAAACTTTTTGACTTATAAGTTACTATTAGTCCGGATAATTTTATTAGTAATATATAACTTATAATATATAAAAAAAATAAAAACATAATGAAAAAGTGACCTTTACAAGCTATACTATTCAACTAGCATAAAAAACCCGTGCGAGGCACGGGTCGCTATTTTAAATTGTATTTTTAAATTAAATTGTGCATGATCAATGTATTTCAAAGTACTTCATGTGATTAATTAATGAAATTTTGCTTGTTAATGGCACATATGCGATTATTGTGTAGTTATTTAAGTATGTTTAAGTTTGTAATCTGAAAATTAATATGAGTAATATTGATAGTAATGTTAATTTTTCTTTTTAAGAGTCATATAATAGAATTCGAGTGTTTTATAAGCATCGTCTAATTAAGAGGATTTTTCAGAACACTTACAATACTAAACTGTTCTTCCACTTCTTTGAAAATGATACATCCATTTAGTTCGATCTTCAATAATATTCAAGATACAAACTAAATAGGCTTCAAGATATTGCATTATGCGAATGTAGGTTTTACTCTTGATATTAATCAAAAACTTCGTAAATCTTCAAATATTCTACTCAGGCCTTGCGCTTTCACTTAAAACTATCTTTCCAACTCTTTCATCTATTTTCTTCTAATTTCTTCATTTTAAGCATCCTTTGTCCTTTACTATTCCTTTGTCCGCTAGACTTGTAAAACACCAGATAATTCTAATTGACTGAATAAATATATCTTGTGTAACTACAAGCTTATCACACTCTAGAATATTTTTTCGTGCTTTTATCATCATAAGTTAAAGTTGCTCATATGCCTTATGTTCGTGCTTTAACAATGAATTAATCATTTTTTTTTCAAATACAGTTTCATCCAAATATCCTAATTGGAGTGAACAGATAGACCAAAGACTTGAATGAGTTTGTTGTTTCTCTTAGCGAATTACGAGCCTCTAGCTAGCTTTACTTATTTTCTAAAATTTATTATAATTTTTTAATTGATATTTTAATTATTTAAAAAAATTCAAAATTTTTACCTTTAATCAATTGTGTCTTGGTAAATAAATATTTGATAAATCAATAAATTCGTCAAATAAATAATTTGTATAGTTCTATATATTGACATCGATAGAGAATAATATTAATAAATGATATAACATAATATACTATAATCCGAATCAATAAATGTAAAAATAAAATATAGCCAAGAATTGTTATTATGTTGATTATTATTATTATTATTATTTTAAAGTTTAATTTAGCTCCAAATTTATTTACAAATGTATTACTATTAAGACATTCACATATTACGTGTATTATTTATAAACACATGTGACATTGTGGCGTAGTGGCAAGAGCATGCATAAGTTACTTGATAGATTTCCCATGAACACTATTTTTTAATAAAAATGTGTTGGTGTTTTAGCTAAGTTTAATTTAGCTCCATAGTTATTTACAAATGTATTACTCTTAAACGACATTGACTTATTATGTGTATGATTTGAAAACACATGCGACATTGTAGCACAGTGGTAAGAGCATGCCTAAGTTATTTGATAGACTCAAGTTCTCGATTCCCATGAACAACACATTTTTTTAATAAATATTAAACATAAGGGCAAATTGGTATTTTCATGTGCATTAAAAAATCTCACATTTTCTTCTTGTGTTGGCCTTGATAGATTCCCATGAACAACACTTTTTTTAATAAAAATGTGTTGGTGTTTTAGCTAAGTTTAATTTAGCTCCATAGTTATTTACAAATGTATTACTCTTAAACGACATTGACTTATTATGTGTATGGTTTGAAAACACATGTGACATTGTAGCATAGTGGTAAGAGCATGCCTAAGTTATTTGATAGACTCAAGTTCGATTCCCATGAACAACACATTTTTTTAATAAATATTAAACATGAGGGCAAATTGGTATTTTCATGTGCATTAAAAAATCTCACATTTTCTTCTTGTGTTGGCCTATTATATATATAATAGATTTTATGAAGTCAAATTGCAAAATTGAAAGAAGTAACTAGAATAAGTACTTATTTTTGATTTCATAAGTTACTAACAGGTTACAAGTCACTTTTATTCAACATACAGTGATATAGCAAACTTATAAGTTAATTATGAGGGAAAAAAACAGGGTTTAGTATACTCAAATCACGCTGCGAGTTTTGGCTGCTTGCTGCAATTTGAACATAAAAGGGTGGTGTATCCATATTTTGCTTTATCAGACAACAAATTGCAGTAGAGCAAAGATGTTATGATACTTGAGCTGGAAGCTTTGTCTTGTCTTGGCAATAAGCTAATGAACATTGTGACTAGTGACTACGGATAGGGTATTAACTGACAAAGTAAAACTGCCTGGTTAATTTCTTCCTTGGCCTCTTGAACCATGCCCATAAGTCTTTTTTGTGCAAAATGTTGCACATGGTACTGTTGCAATATAGGGTTCGTTAAAAAATATATAGTCCCAACTAAAGTGTGTGAAAGACAGCTCTTTTCGGACTTAGAAGTGCAGAAGTTTTTTAAATAAAAAGAAGAACAAATTATTCGAAAATAGGTATCACTTTTTCCAACTGGTGATTTGGGCATGTGCAATGTAGTTGCATTTTCATGTACAATGTATACTGCCTTGCTTGTGCAACTGGGGGGTTGAAGGAAATTTTTTACGTGCTCTTATCTCGGGCTAAAGGTTTTATGCCACATTTTTTTAAAACACTGGGAATTGAACCGAAGGATAACGTCTAAGGTTATTCTTCTATAAACCCTTGTTGTCGAGGTTAAAAATTTATGTCCTACATTTGGTACAAAAATACTGGAAAAAAAACATTCCTAAGTAGTTTTACGGAAGCTGTTGCAGGGAAGTTACAACTGACATTAGTGGAAATAAGAGGCCATTCTCTCTAGAATTTATAAGGATGAGTGACTGAAAATTTCCCTTGAATCTCCTCTAACACAAGGATTGGAATTTCATTTAAAGTATATTTGTAGGAAGTTATTTCTGAAGCAATGTTGATTTTTACAGTTGGATATAGTGCTGAAAAATTATAGTTTTTAGAGGTCTCTCAGCATATTTTTTCTTGCAATATATTTTTTTTCTTGTATAAGAATTTAAAGAATCACCTTCAATATTAATTTTAATTTAGTGTTTGACTTCAATTTCTTATAAATGGTCTGCAGAAGTTCAGTGCTTGAGAAAGCCTCCAAATCAGTTTGGGAGCTTATTTTGGATCAGAAAGGAATAGGAAAGGATATAAACGAAACAGTTGAGAAAGTGTTCTGTCGATTAAGTGGCCGGGAACCTCCATTATTTCCTTCAATAGTTGAATCCGAACCACAGCTAGAGAAAGAGAAGACTAAAGATGCAGAGAATGAAATAACTAAAGAGAAAGAGAAAGAGAAAGAAACAGAAACAAAGAGAGAGACTGACAAAGAGAGACTGGAAAAGAAAGGAAAAGAAAAAGAAAATTCAGATACTGCGTTGAAGAAAAGGAAATATATCGATACCAATACAGAAGAGGGAGGAGATGAAGGTGCAAGCAGATCTAGTATTTGATCGGTAATATTGTCACATTTATGAGGATCAATGTTTTAATTTTCAGGTCTTGAGTCAGTTGTCCACGAGACAGTTTTTATGAAAACTGAAGCTATTCTGATTATGAAGTTAATGATCTTCTCGGATTTTCTTGTCATAATATACTGTTTATGTCTGTGTTTGTGTGTATAATTAAATGCAATAGTTGCAACTCTCAATAAGTACCCCCCTCCCAACCCAGAGGTTAAAAAATTAATTTTTAACTATGCACTTTTTTATTGTTTTCTTCTTCTTTGAAGAGTTAGATGACATCATTCAAAAAAAGAAAAAAAGGTAGCTGTCCTGTAGACATTGGAAAGTAATCTCTTGATGTATATTTACACGTTAAGGAATCCCTAAATGTAGGTTGCATCTTTAGGAAATTGTACATGAGGTATCCATAGAAATGTTCCAAACTTCATCAATTTGATATTAGCCTTGAAATATAAAGCTAAGTTGGTTGTATTCTTGTAGATTCTTTCTATAAATTTTAATCAACCTATTTGGAGTCTGGACTCTGGACTACAAAGAACAAGAAGTCAAGAACTGCACATGTAGCATCAGATCTATCTCGACTTCATATGTAAATACATAACGGTACGTGCATGGTGTAAATGAATGTAGTCCTGTTAAATTTGTCTTTCGGAGAATTTAATAGCAATCAATTTATTGTTTGCATTGGTCAGTAGTAGGTGTGAATATCATTTGCACACATGCAATTAACACTCCTACGGGT
The DNA here is from genome assembly GCA_037693485.1 of Kitagawia praeruptora. NCBI lineage: Eukaryota > Viridiplantae > Streptophyta > Magnoliopsida > Apiales > Apiaceae > Kitagawia > Kitagawia praeruptora. The sequence continues at coordinate 94,858,751 of CM075350.1, forward strand.
AAACAAAACACACCTGGTTAATTGAGAACTCAAATGAGATTTACCCATGCTCCCATGTGGCATGGGGAACATTAAATATTCACTAAAAGGTCAAGTTTAACAGTAAGTTAGCCACAGCGTGTCCATAGATATCCCTCGTCCTTGGTTAAGGTCGAGGGTTCGAGACTCAGTTGAGGCAAGTGTGTGCATGAGAATTTAAATTTGTTGTCATTGACCTTGACAAAAAAAATAAAACAAAAACCTTTAAAGCTTTTTCTTGATTGTCCTAATCCCATTCTCTTTCTTTTCAACTTGAACATCATAGCAGAATCCACCTTTGAGCATGTTTGACTGTTTCTGGCTTCATTGCCGGCTCTTTTCTCGGGAAAGTAATCAGTTCTTTTTTGCTAATAGTAATCAGTCCTTTTTAAGCCTCCTCTTCTGATCTATTATATGCTTTTCTCTTCCTGTAATTCAATAATTCCCGAGTGTTTTACAGACTATATACAGGCTATCAAAGGAAAATTAACGTTTTATAGCTAGGAGCCCCATTCAATTTGGACTAAGATATCCAAACCACAGGAAATGGTTCTTTAACTCACAGAATCAGCATAAACTTGCACGTTTAATCTCCTTAAAATGTCTAACCCCCGGCATAAAGTTAAGACTTCATGTTGTATTAGAGGCACACTTAAAAATTCTTGATTTAGATGCTATAGAAATTGACACAAATTTTAAAAGCAAAGTATGATGACAATTAATAAATTCAACCGAGGATTGAAAATTACAACTAATAAAAATTGATTTATTTTTTGAAATTTAATAAACAAGTCATTTCCGTTCAGATAAGTAGCATATCCCTCACCTCACACACATTCTAATAAATGAAGGATAATGTATTATAAATATCAACCCTTACCCTAGTTAGATTTGAAGAGAACAAATGAACATTACATAAGTGCAAATGTTTAATACGAAGAATGAAAAAGCTCGAGATTTGCAGAAAAGCTAATCAAAACTAGTAAACTATTATAACTAGCAAAATGTCTTAATGTTATGTGCATCTGCATCCTAACCTACCCTAAGTACCTCTTGGAACAGAGTTGTTACATAGGTATTTCAAAAAACATGCCTACAAGTGAATTCCTATGTCTGAAAATGATTCAGAAAGAAATTTTAACTCAATCTAACTGCCATTGTAACCACCATTAATCATAAATCATCACCAGGGATGAACATGAGTTGGACTTTGAGTTTCAACATCTTGCTGCCTTGGTTCATGAAAGACATGATAAGGGTACAATGATAGGTCTGTTGTAGTTGCATTCAATTCTTGTGGAGGCAACCAAGAGAGCAGCTTTGGCGTGAGCATCAAACCATTTGCTTCACAATACTGATCAACAGCATGTTTTGTACCAACATGATTATTTGTAATAAAACATTGCTGTTCATGACTTGTCATTTTATTTGCAAAAATGTTGTTGGTGTTGGGGTTCAATCCTTGTTCAGTAATCAAACTTGTGTCAACAAGTTGGTTATTTGCAGTTTCAGCAAAAGTTATTCCAGTACTATTGGTCAGAGGGTTACCCATGCCTACTTCCTCCCCATCAAGATGTTGGTAAAAAAAGCCCGAATTGACTTGTGATATATTAATCACTGAAGATGGCCCGTGAATGATGTCCGTACCTTGATTAAAAAAGACGGTGCTTTGATTCTCAATCACATGATTTGTTGATGTTTCATCTACAATAGGAAATTGGGCAATCGTTACAGAGGATGTATTTGTATAAAAAGTCATATGATAGCATTTTACTATAGGCACAACGATGAATATATAACCTTTTACCTGACATTGAGGTTAAATCCACATTTCCAGGATGTGGATTAATTCTCACACGCAAATTCTGAAGATGACGAGGAAGTCCAACAGGTGAGTGGAAATTTTGGTCATGGTATTGGAGTTGAGAAGCAACACCTGGTGTGGTTGAATTTACAGAACTGCAAGGAAAATGAGCATTTGTTGTTGCTTTTATGTTTTGGATCTGATGATGTTGGCCGAGAGGTGTAGGGAACTTTTGAACTTAATATTGCTGCATTTCATGAGGAACGATTTCACTGACATGATTTTTGTTGAGGTTGCAAGTATGTTCTGATAATGCAGGCAAGTTATTTGAGTCGAAATACGGGTGAGGTAGAGTTGGAAAAGTTTGTTGGCTTAGTTCAAACAATCTGGGATCACATTGTAGAAGCTTCTCATAGTGCTTATCTAGAATACCAGGAGGAAATGTGATGAAGTGCCTCCTGCAAAAACAATAATCATCAATAGAAAGGCAAAATTTATTGTTGCAAATATGTATTTTATGAGGTAAGTTATGTGTGCGGCTGAGTCTACTCTTGTTATGCGATCAACATGTATGTACAGGTATTTATATTCTAGTCACTTAGTTCAACTTCTACCAAATGTGTAAATTCATCACCACATTCAAAGTCACGGACCCGGCAGGAGTGTACCAAATGGCATTAAACTCGATCTCAACAAAGTCATAAAATTTTAAATTCAGATTAGGCTGATTTATCATTATAGTTATTACTAACTTGTAAGTGGATCACCAAGTTAAAAAATATATCATTCAATGAATAAAATTCTTGAAAACTTGCAAGTTGGTTCCCATCATTTTCGTTAATTTATTTATTAATAATTTGCTTGCATAGACTTGATTTTATGAAACTATCACCAGGTGCAAATACAACAATACCATAATAACAGGCCAATCCAAAACTATCCACCAATGCAAACCCAATACCATAATAATAACTCGATCCAAAATTGGTGATATGGCATTATTCACCGATGCAAATCCAATATCATAACAATAGCCTGACGGCCCTGACCTAGAATTCAATACATTTGAACTTCATTAATCAAAAATCCGAACTAATTCTACTAATCTTTTTAAACATAGGTTGACTCAATTGAAGATGTAAAATAATTAAATTTTGAAATTATAATATATTAAAAATAAATAATAATGCATATGCATTATTATTTATTTTTAAATAATAAATTGTAATATACTCAGTAGAGTATATGTATAACTCGATTTTCAAGTCGCTCATTTATCGCACGGTTGAAACCTGAATTCGGATCAGAAGAATATTTGCATGACTCGATTTTCGAATCAAATTCAAGTATTTCTCCAAGTGCATGTTAGGAATAGATTGACTCATTTAGTACTTGGCATGGTTCTAAAAATTCCCGATTTAGCCGATTAATCCCCGATTAATCCTCTGTAAGGTAAACAATCGATTCGATTTTTGAAATTCGATTAATCCTATGAATTTATTTAAAATGATATGTTTAACTATAAATTAGACTAATATATTAAATATTAATATAATATCCGATTAATACTCCCCGATTACCCGATTAATCCTAAATCGGCACCTCAACCGATTTATACCGATTACCGATTTTTACAACCATGGTTAATAACTTTCACAGGAGACTGTCTATATATACTAAAAGTAGTTCATGAAAATGGCAGAAGATTGGAATGTGGAGAACGCAATTATGATCACCTGAAGCTTGGAGCTTGACCTCCGGTGAAATCTGATGCTGTTTGCCAAAGAGTATGCTTTCGCGGTTGCGGATTAGTTTCAAGGAAGTATGTAGGTGGATGCTTTAACTGCAAATTACATTACATACATTGGTTGCAGTACATTAGATCCATTCGACAAGTATAAACAAAACAAACACTTCAAAATTTAGCAATAACAGTATCATTCAACCTCAAGTTCCAAGACTCCAGGTCTCTCTTCACCCACGGTAGCATTAATACCAATAATATCGGACCACTGAATTTCAATCTTTCTCTTTAGAGCTCCCTCGAGAATTTCCCAAACAATCTTCTTTTTCGCATAGTAGCATTTAGCTATTAGATCACCTTCATTCCTACACGGCCTCTGCAAGAATTTTATATCTAAATATTCACTTGAGTAAAAGAAAATAATGAAAAATAACCAAGGAAGCGAAGGGAAGTTCATACATACCATCCAAGTGCCGATTTAAAGTAGTTTAGCAGGAAAGTTTGATGCCTTCAACTTTTCATGATCCAATTTCGGTTCTTTCTTCCTTGCTTCCGATAACTTCAATTCAATCGAGTTTATAAAGGACGGAGTCTTTTGCAGTTTCAAACCAAGTGGACTTTTATCTTTGTAGAACATAATATCCTTCTCCTACACAAAAAACAACATTTGTTTCAAACAAATAATTAATAAAAACAAAAACCCTAACCCTAATAATTTTTCATCATAATACACTCTCAGAGCTTTAAGAACAAGAAAGAAAACCTTAAGATCCAAGTCTTTAGAGAGTCGGATTCTCTTGGACGACGAAGCGGCTGCAGAATGATTTGCATGGCGCTTATTGAGGTGTTCATGTCCATTGATAGCAAGAACCTGGTCACCCCCATATCTATAGCTATCAATCTCAATGGAAATATAAATCTCATTCGTAGACTCAGGATTTCCCATAATAATTATAACCATCAGCACTTTATATAATAACAACTTCATTCTCAGCTACGTACCCTTTTCAATTCGTTAAATACGTACGTGTATTATCTGTTCCGTCCGCTTTGGGATGGAAAGCAGCTGTTTAATTTCTCCTAACCTAACTCCTCATAAATGTAACAAAATTTGCCCCTGCATGCCTATTTGTGGGATGCGAAATTACAGATACATCGAGCGGAAAAATATATATGTAGGTTAAAAATGGGAAGAAAGCAACCTAGCATACATTATTGTTATATTAAATTAAATTGAAATATACAAGTCCCGTTACAGGAAGGACTCTTCTTTAACCTAAATTCCTGCTAACTAACCTAAATAAGTTCACTCCTATTAGTCAACTACCTATCAAACTACTTCTCTTCTTTTCCTATTTACTATCTGCGGGATAATTAATTATCTACTGTAGTTTTTTTTTTAAAAAGCAATGATCTACTGTAGTTGTAATTTGTTTTTGCTAGTGTCATGTTTTTTTAGTTAAATAAACACACTCAGATATTCACGTTATATTTCTCAAAATTGAATTATCAACTTCTGGTAATTACCTTTATAAAGGGAGTGAAAAAGGAATGTACGTGTGAAATACAGTACCTTTATACTTAGGAGGCTTCATTAAAACCACCTTATTTGGTTGAGGGGTAGTTTGGTCACTTATTTGGTACACTCAATATCAACCATTAGATTTTAAGATAGATTAATGAGAACAGTTGGATATAATAATAAAAACAACTTTTTAATGTATTTATATTATATTATAAATTACTCCAATAAATACACAGGGAAATGTTTGTTTTTCATTCATGTTCATAAGCAAACTAGGTACACTCAATATCAATCATTGGATTTTAAAATAGATGAATGAGAACAGTTGGATATAATAATAAAAAAACTTTTTAATATATTTATATTATATTATAAATTACTCCAATAAATACACAGGGAAATGTTTGTTTTTCATTCATGTTCATAAGCAAACTAGGGTATATTTGGTTGTTTGGTAGTTTGGTCACTTTATTTGGTACACTTAATAACAACCATTAGATTTTAAAATAAATAAACGAGAATCGTTGGATCTAATGCTAAAAAAATATTCCTTTTCAAATATTTAGAATACTTTTATAATTTCCAAGTTCGAATCCCACCAAAAAAATATCTCTATTAAACATTTATATTATTTTGAATATTTTGATTTATAGCCTTTTACAATGAGTATATGTTCATTGACAAATCTCGTAGTAAGCGAGTATCGAACCCAGAATCTCTGGATCGACTAGAGGGTAGCTCAGGTAAGCTCAACCAACTGATCGAGTTACCTCAACTTGCTTAACGAGTTTGATAAACTCGTTAACATTTATAAACTACTCTAACGAGTTAACCATTTATATTATTTTATAAACTACTCTAACATTTATATTATTTTATGAACTACTCTAATGAGTTTAATAATCAATTCTCATCAACAACATATTATTAACATATTATTAATGAAAATACTATCATTAAAAATACTATCAAACATGTATTATAATATTTTATTATATTTTATAACTAGTCGATAAATTTTTTTAAAAAAATTCAATATATTTATGTTATATTATAATTTTAATATTAAATTTTAATAAATAAATAATCTTCTCTGATGAATCGATTTCTTGTTAAACATGATTCTTTCGATTGAGCCGTTCTCTCGTTAAAACCGAAATCCCAACTTTAATTATAAAAACTTATATAATAATTTTTATCCATAAAATCGAACCGTAAAAATAAAAAAAATTATGACATCAGTATCAAATTCTAATAGCTAATATAATCTTTTCTAGTGAGCCGTCATCCCGTTAAATACGTTTCGAGCCGCTCTTATTTGGAATCGAAATTTTAACTTCATTATATAAAGGGAGTAAATTCCAATTTTTATATTCTTTAAACTTACAGCTTCCGCATGTGAATGTATTTCTGTTATGTTAACATATCAAAAAAAAATTAAATACGAAGACTTTTCGTTACGGGAATGATATGGGCTAAAGTAAGCCCTAAAGACATATTTAATGTTGCATTAATTAGACCTAGTATGGTCCAAACGTGGGGCCCACTAGATGGCCCAAAAATCCTAGTTAAATATTAATTTCGTAATTAATATTCATGGCTAATTAGCAGCTGGGAAATATAAGTCAAATAAGGATATTATCTCTCCAAAGAGTAGCCTCCAAGGCACATAGTCGTACAAGGAAACGGACTCCTACAAGGAAGGAGTCTAGATCCTTCCTCAAGGTTGACTTGCCCACCAAGTCACCTAACCCTACCATAATTCTGAGGCTTCTCAGCCTATATAAAGGGTCAGACCCCTCAACTCAGAACTACGTTTTTGGCTTGATCTTTGATATTCATCAAAGTACGTAGGCATCTTGTGAAGGCAGATACAGCCACGAGCACGAGAGCAGCCATTAAAGCACGAAGCTCACGTACCCTAGCATTAAATACAGCAAACCCTAGCCGCAATCTAATAACCTAGTTTTTATTCCACAACATTTGGCGCCGTTTGTGGGAAGACAACATCAACCATGGTTAACACACGAAGGACACCAGCAATAACAGAGCCAATCGCAACCGAGGCTCTACCTCTTAGCTCTGCTCCGCCCCTCACTGAACAAGTACCTCCAACATCCGGGACTATCGTTCCGTATCAAGTTTCTCAACCCCTAGGGACGACTTCCCATGTTGAGAGTACGCTACCTCCGATCGTCCACACAAATCCAGGGACTAACCCCCTCCAGGTGGGGATTTCTTCCTTGATTGTAGATCCCAATAACCCTCTACGAGGAGTTCAGATCCACACTACGGATCTCCCCATAAGCACCAATCCGATGTACGGGCTGCCTAACTACCCTCCTACCCAAGGAGCTGGACCAAGTGGTCATGCCCTGTATATTCGAGATCAAGATTATAACGATTTTTCTGGTCCTTATACGGATGAGTCAACTTCTGACGATGATTACGAACGTGATGAAGCTCCAAGGAGGCGACGTGCAAGTAAAGAACCTCGAGGAAGAACTCAAACTACTCACGATGGACTCCCTTCAACAACTACTGAGAGGATTAAGGCTTATGAAGCCGAGATCTTAAGATTAAAGGAAGACATGGCCAGAGAACAAGCCCGATCTAATCAGACTCGACCTCCTCCGACTTCAGGAGGGATTCCCTTCATAGATTTGGAAATGTCTTCAAGGAGACGCCGAAGGGATGAAGCCCCAACCAGAGGGACTACAAGGGTGGAATTCCCCAAGAGTAACCCCAAAGACCTGATGCTACAAGGAGATCTTGATGATCCAACCCCTCCATTCACTGTGGAGGTGATGAACGCACATATCTCCCGAAAGTTTAAGATGCCCACAATCAAAGCTTATGATGGAACGGGGGATCCCGCAACTCATGTGAGAACGTTTACGAGCGCATTGTTACTGCAGCCTGCTAACGACGCCCTTAAGTGTAGGGCGTTTCCCCAAACCCTGTCGGGCATGGCGCAACGCTGGTATAGTCGTTTACCTCCAAACTTGATTAGCTCTTTCAAGGAATTGAGTACCGCTTTTGTCAGTCAATTCATTAGCAGAAGAATCCATGAGAAAAGCTCTGCATCCCCTATGTATGTAGTACAGGGAAAGAACGAGAACCTGAGGGATTATGTCAAGCGATTCACTAAGGAGACCCTGAACATCACTGATTTGGAAAATAAGGTGGCTATGGTAGCCTTGCAGCACGGAACCACGGATCTCTTTTTTAAGAGGTCGCTGGCAAAACACCCCCCTGAAAGCATGGATGAGCTCCAACGAAGGGCAGACAAGTATATAAAAGCTGAGGACAGCATGAAAAAGGAAGCCGCATTGGGCAATGGAGGGAACAACAAGCGGAAGCAAGAACAAGAATACGACGCTAGGGACAAGTTGTTAGTAGTATTTTTGTGTGTTCGTTCGCAGGGAAGGACTGAATGTAATATCAAGTTCAAGTTTCTTATCTCTCACAATTTAGAAGTGTAGAAGAATGTTGTGTTTGTTTATAAACTAAATTAAACTAAACTAAATTAAACTAATTATCAATCGAGAATAAAATATATGAGGAAAACAATCCAAGAACTGGGGTTCCTCACTTGGTTTCAATGCACATTCAATATCTATGTGATGTCTACGTTCTTATTCTGCTGAAAACAATTCTTCTAAGGTTATAATGTTCTCTTCCAAGATACAATATAATGTCTACAACTATACCCTAATTGTCACTTCCGTGATACAATCAAAGACAATCATAAACTATTAAGCTCCAAGAATTATAAGTCTCACAACTCTCTTATTAATCTTCCAATCAAATATTCGAGTTATGTCTGTTAAATCATGTACTAAAATTGCAACTCCTCTTCCAAGTTATTACAATCCCTAAAATCCAATCAAAGGTTCATGACTCCCCTAATTGTGTTAAGCCCTCAATAACAGATCAGCAAAGCAAGAAAATCACAGATAATTAAACACACATGAATACCAAGGAATAATACCCAATCCTCAGATTAGAGAATTAGTTACACATAATTAAAGAAGAAAACAAAATAATAATGATAATGAATGAAAACATAATATTGAAGAAAGAATTGAAGATCGAAAGTACCTTGATACGATTAAAAGCTATGAATTGTTATGATTTACAATGGTAGGATGTGTTTAAATAGGCTCTACAAATCTTGCCTAGCAAGAAAATACCAAAACAGAATTATAATAGAATTTCTGCAAAATACGTTTCCTAAACTGATTCTGTTTTTAAGGAAAATTCCTAGCTGACTTTTCTTCAGATATTCTGGAACGTTCCAATCGTAATTGGACCTCTGGACCACTTTAGAATGATAGAGAATCTCGGTATCTTCGCGTGGACTGCTTACGGGCTTCAAACGGAGTTGTAGAACTCAAGATATGGACAAAATAGTAAAAACTGTAATTTTTCAGCACCGCGCGCGTGCAACCTGCGCCCAACAGTCTGTTCTTCGCGCAGATTGCTTCTACCCGGCGCAATTTGCTCGTGGGATTCCTATCCCAAGTTGTAGAAAATCTCCCAGGCTTCGCGTGGGCAGTAAGATCGCTGAAAACGGACTTCTAGAACTCCATATATGGCCAAAACAGTATAAGCTGCGCAGCCTTCCCAGAAAATCCGAATTTTAATCAATTAAATCTCCAAAAACGATAGAAGCATCAACTTTAATCAACATTCTCGTAAATCTGCACAACTAAGCAAAACACATCAAAACTACAACAACTTGAGTCCAAAACAATCAATTTAAGCCGAACGGAGGCATTCCAAGTGGATATAAAATCCACTTATCAAACCCCCAAACTTAAACTGATGCTTGTCCTCAAGCATAAACAATTACAACTACCTAATTAGTACCACTTCCGTAGGTGATCACGGTTGCATTTGGCATATGCAACAAGCCCTTTAAACCCCTAGGCAGCCCTAGTGGAGGAGTAAGGTCTCGTGAGGGCCTATAGCGAATGTACCCACAAAATCCATTTAACCTAATGCAATGCAATGCATGAATGCAACTAATATGAAATATGCAAAATCCCTTTCAAACTCACTAAAACCAACTAACAAGCAAATATCTCAAAGAATGCAACAAATCCATGCAGAGCTCGACTAAGTCCCCGTATACTAACAGTACATGACAGAAACGTGCGTGTGTGCGATGCTCATCAGAAATACTCCCAAAACTAGGTCAAAAATCATACATGCTTTCCGTCAAGACAATCACAGGTTTATAATCAGAATAGACTGTAGACACTTCATAACCTAGGAACACCTCCACCCTTATCCAAGGTAGACAGAAACTCATGCTTCATTACTAAACTACGACACTATATACAATACGCATGCTTATTTAACCGTGCAATGAATGAGACCCCAAAAGGCTTATACAATAATACCCATGTAGCGAGTGTTAGGTCAGCAATCCCAAACCACAAGGGCTTTAGGTTACTAGGACTAAGTCCCCTCAGACTTAATTACTCGAGTATTAAAGAGCCCACTCTGGTTAATTTTGCATATAAACAAATAACTTATTGACTCTTTTTTCTTTTTTCTTTTTCTTTTTTTTTTCTTTTTTTTTTTGCAATCTGGAATGAGCCTTTCTCATTTCCAACCCTAGACTACTCATATAAATATGAGCTGGCTACTAGCCATTTGACACCTAGCCATTATTGACAATTATGAACAACTAGCATGAAATTCCTGTTTTCCCCCAAACTTAGATTTTAATGTTCCTACGCTATAAAGGGAATAACGAAAATTCTAAATATAAACAAGTGATTAAATCTCAAAACATCCCACAGGCATGACCCTAACCTAGCCCAAAAGCACCCAATGAGTTTGTGTAAAAATTTTGTTCCCGTAACATGCAAGTCAATTTTCTAGAAACTATAAATCAGCCCTCTACTCATCATCACCACACTCAATTAAAAATCTACCTATCAATCAGAATCAGCTCGTCCTAAGGGATCATGAAATATGCATGCCATGAAAATGCAACTAAATGAAAACTCACATGGTATACGAAAATAAAAAAAGAATGTCCTATATGAGACAAACGTAAATAGCACAAACATATATGCATGATTTACTACTAATAATATGCAAAACAAGAAATCCTACATGAACACATAATACAACAACTACTAATCCCTCAAACCACCCCCAAACTTAAAATATTCAATGCCCTCATTGAATGGAAGGTAATACAAGGGATAATAGAAAACATACCTAAATAAAATTGCCGAAAAGCGTGGGTTGCCTCCCACGAAGCGCTTCTTTAACGTCAATAGCTTGACGTTACTTCTACCTGGAAACTTCAATGAGGAGAAAAAACAAACAGATGCACATATCTACGAATTTCTAATATAAGTTTATTGTTCAAATAAACCTTAGATTCATTGAAAGGTACGAAAACTTTCAAGAACCTATCATGCTCAAGAGACTTGGAAACATCAAAATAGCTAGAAAAATCGTCAGAATAATCATTATAAGTACGACTCATATACTCCTCCCAAATCGGATCCTTATACTCTAAAGCAAGATTTTCAACATCCTCAATCTTAACTTCCTTCTCTTTTATAATTGGACACTCATCAATTTTAATCTCGTCTACCAATGTATTAAGCTCAAAATTTTCTAGATTTGGTAGAATTTCAATTGCATCCAAATTATCATTAATGCGCATGGGACAATTATCAACTACACAAGTAGACTCATCAGACACAACATTATCATTAATTGCTAAACAAGAATCATGGCATAGAGGAAAATTGACACAAGGGGGAGTTCTATAACAACCTTCATGCCACACTGCTCGAACTTCCCAAATAAAATTATTTAGTTTAGCATTCTCCTCGTACCAAGCTATTGAATCACATGGAATATCATTATCACTAGCAATCTCTAAAGTTGGTTCATCAAAAACTCCCAAAGAAAGTAAAGGAGGATTAGACTGAGTTCCTTGAATCATTTTATTGAGTGCAATCTCCCAATCAGCAAGTAAAGAAGGATTAGACTGAGTTAAACTCGTATCAACATCATTACACATATATGGATAAACATCATCATGATATTGATTTTCAAACGAATATGAATAATCATTGCTAGGGGCATATGGAGTATAAAATGAGTTCTCGGAATAGAACGAATTCACCTGATATGCATTACAATCCTCATAAGAATTGAATTGTGGGTAAGGATTGAAGTCTTGATATTGTTCCTGACTGTTTTAGAAATTCTGAGCATTGTTCCAACCAAAGTTGTACTCCATCTAGTCTCTCTCCTCAAAACCTGTTTAAGTTGTCTACCTCAAAGAACCTGTAGACACACCAAAGAAAGAAATACAAAAAGAAAGAAAAGAAAAATATATACAAAGATAAAATCTAAACAATAAGAAACAATTAACCTAAACTCAACTATACTGCCTTCCCTGGCAGCGGCACCAATTTGTTAGTAGTATTTTTGTGTGTTCGTTAGCTAGCCTACTAGTAGTAAATGGAATATATTCTAAACCAATTGTAGGCAGGATTATGGTAGTTTAGAAATTAATTCACAAACTTGAAAATACCAATTTGTCACAGGTAGACATAATCCTGTGCTTCATCAAGTAAAACGAATTACAAATAACAAATGATGTATTCTTTCCCAATAATTTACCAACACCAGATTACAAAAATTAAATTATACTATTCCGAACTACCGCAACAACCATAATGTCATGTAACATGGAAAATGTGTGACAGGAAAGCAAAATTAAATCGTTAGCTTGAAATCATGAAAAGTGAATTCCTGCCTTGTTGAACAGAGAAAGAAGATGCATAAAATCTTCTTGTGCAAGCTTGGAAGATCTTTTCTCTTCATACCCTCCTTGCTTTAACACACCAATAACTTTAACCTTAAAATCAGATCGCTTCGGATCCGCATCTTCTACCTCCATCTCCTCATCATCTCCATCCTCTCCATCATCAACCTCCATACTCAGGTCTTCACCAGTCTCTGCCAAAATTGGGTCATCTACTGGCATTTCTGTATCTTCTATTGATCCATTTTCTGATAATCTTAATGCTTGCAATGTTTTGTAATTCCTCTCCAGGACAGAAAGCACACTCTTCTGTTTAAATATAGAACCAATAGTCTTGTTCTTTCTATTAAAACAAATTCTGATCAACCCATCCCATTCCTTGAAATTCATTTGAGGAAGTGGTTTCCTTGGTTCGATCCTAACAACCGAAGACTCCACTTTAGGTGGAGGCCTAAAGTTATTCTTCCCAACCTTAAGTAAATGAAATACATGAGCAAAAAGCTGAGTGTTAACAGAGAGGCGACAATAAAGTGTGTCCCCTGGCTGAGCAACTAATCTCATGGCAAACTCCCTCTGAAACATTATAACTGCACATCGGAAAACTGGTCGGTGCTTCAATAATTTATCAGTCAGAGGTGCAGAGATCTGATAAGGAATGTTTGCCACACAAATATCAAAGTAGGGAAGTTCAACCTTAAGCACATCACCTTGAATAATCTGCACACATTAACATTTTTCAAAGTTAGATATGCTCCAGGTACTACCAACAACAGTTAAGAAACTACTGCACATTCTAAAAGACCAATGTAATGTTATTTATAACTATGAAAAACACACAAGGGACATAAGCTGTAGACAGTTCTAAATATTCAACAGATATCACACTCGAGCATAACAGCTCGAACATTTTAGAAATACTGACTTAAATGGCAGAAAACTAGTAACCGTAATTCAAAATGTTGTTTTAAAAAAAGTTGTCCTTTTCTAGCGCATATGACCCACGCTACATAAATGAGCAGCCTAGCCCAATTCTGCAAGTATCTCGTCCAACTTTTATTTTAACAGTGCCTATCACCCTATGCACCCATATACAGAATACAGACTATGGTATCAATTTCACATCCACCCCCCACCCCACTTGCACTTTCAAAGTGTAACACATCCCTCCATAAAGGAAATTGACTTTATTTCAATACACAGAGGGTACAGTGCGGGTTATAATCTCATACACAAACTTCATCTGTTTCCCGTCCATTATAACTGGTCGTAGCTTAAAAACAGCTCTTGACAAATGACAATACCCAAGTACATAAAACTATAAACTTTTCATAATCTAAAAGAAGGGTATGAGAAACTAAAGATACGATGTAAATACTCTAACCTCTCCCCTTCCCTCCATCTAACCCATCTCTTCAAACATCAATTCCTTCCAAATTTCCTTTTAATTTCTTCTTTCTCGATCTGCTACTTACCCACTAATTCTTTGATTCATCTTTGAGACTTAAAAACACAAAGTTGGTTTTTTTGCACATAAGCTGTTTGGCTAATGCTTCACTGAGAAAAGCCTACTTACATCTGCTTATGCCTCGCCCAAATGTTTGTGAAAACGCCTCGCCCAAGTTGTTATGAAAAAGTCTTGCATAGTTGCAAGTTTTTGTCTTGCATTGTTGCAAGTTTGTTGTCTTGTTCATGTGACAAGGGTTTTAGTTACCAAATTCAGTCTAGTTTTAGTTGCATTTTGCTCTTGCTCAAGGAACTCAAGTGTGCCTAGAATTATGAATATTATCAGCTGGAACTGCCGAGGCATAGGCCTCCCTTCGAATATTCGGTTCCTTAAAGACATGGTATGTCAAGAGAGACCTGCTTTTATTTTTTTGTGCGAAACTAAGGATAATAAAGGTAGGATGGAGAGGGTAAGAAGAGCTATTCAGTTTGATGGTTTAATTTCAGTTGACTCTCAAGGTAAAAGTGGAGGTTTGGCTTTATTATATAAGAGTAAAGATCAAGTTCAACTGCGTAGTTATTCCCGCAATCACATTGATGTTGAAGTGAGATTAGAAGGTAAACATCCTTGGAGGTTATCGGGTATATATGGAGAACCGGATAGAAATCAAAGGAGAAGGACGTGGGAGCTGCTTCGTAACTTGGCAAGGGATGCAAACTTACCTTGGTGTGCAATCGGAGATTTTAATAATGTAGTGTCTCAGCAAGATAAAAAGGGCGGAGCACCATATCCCAACTGGTTAATTGAGGGGTTTAATGAAGTTCTATCGGATACGGGGCTTGTTGATTTAGACTTGGTTGGTCATCAATACACGTGGGAGAGGGGTAGGGGGACGACAGATTGGACTGAAGTAAGGCTAGATAGGGCTTTAACATCTGTATCATGGCTTAACTTATTTCCGGTAGCTAAACTTTATAACTTGGAGGGCTCACCTTCTGATCATAGTCCGATCATGTTAGCTGCAGAGACTAGTGACAGAAGTTTGGGACATGGAAAGTTTAAATTTGAAAATGCATGGCTAACGGAGCCAATGTGTAGACAGTTGGTTCTGGAGAGCTGGGAGACATGTCAAGATGAAGATATTCAGATGAAAATAAGGTCTTGTGGTGAAAAGCTTTATCAATTGGGTAAAGAGGTAACCGGAAAGTTTGGGGAACGTATTAAGAATTGCAAGAAAGAGATGAGGAGGTTGAGAAAATATAGTGATCCTACCTCGGTCCTGAAGTACAAGGAAGCAAAAGACAGATTGTTTCTTATTTTAGAGCAAAAGGAGATTTTCTGGTGGCAACGCTCTAAGCAATTTTGGTTACATTCAGGTGATAAGAACAGCAGGTATTTTCATGCCTCGGCAACTGTTCGAAGAAGAATCAATCAGATTAACAGATTAAGAGATGGTGAAGGGAACTGGGTGGAGTGGAATAACGGGTTAGCTGAGCACATTTCAGAGTACTATGACCATCTGTTTAAGGCTACACAGACTAACTGGAACGAAGTGATTGAATGCATAGAGACGAAAGTAACAGCAGATCAGAATACAGACCTTTTAAGGCCAGTAACGAACGAAGAAGTAAGGTTGGCTTTATTTCAAATGGATCCTGACAAATCCCCGGGGCCAGATGGGATGACACCAGCTTTTTATCAAAAGCATTGGCTAATAGTAGGCAAGGATGTGGTTAATTTGGTTAGAAAATTCTTTCAGGATGGAATTATGCCAAAGGGTTTAAATGACACAAATGTAGTTCTTATCCCGAAGAAGAAAAATCCAGCTAGCGTGGGGGATCTTAGACCAATATCCCTTTGTAATGTAGTGGTCAAAATCATCACAAAAGTAATGGCGAATCGTATGAAGCTCATGTTAGACAGTGTGGTTTCCCAATATCAAAGTGCTTTTATACCAGGAAGATCGATTACAGACAACGTAATGGTTGGGTATGAGATGATTCATTACCTCAAGAGGACAAGAAGAGGTAATAATGGTGGAATGGCTTTAAAAATCGACATGAGCAAGGATTACGATAGAATCAAATGGGATTACTTGCGAGAGATTCTTTGCAAAATGGGGTTTCATGACTGGTGGGTGCATCTAATTCTTCAATGCGTTAACTCAGTATCATATAACACTACTCATGGGTTTAGGGTTATGGGCCCGGTGATACCAAGTCGGGGTCTTCGTCAAGGAGATCCATTATCTCCTTATCTCTTTATTCTCTGTGCTGAGGGCCTTTCTGCTCTTTTACAAAAATACGAGACTCAACGGTTGATCCATGGTATTAAGGTATGTCGTCAAGCTCCTAGTGTCAACCATTTACTGTTTGCAGACGACAGTTATATGTTTTGCAAGGCAAATGAAGAGGAAGCTCTGCAGATGGTTGATATTCTTCAGATTTTTGAAGGGGCATCGGGTCAGCAGGTGAACTATGCGAAGTCATCAGTGTTTTTTAGCACAAATGTGGACAGGGAGAGCAGGGATAGAATATGTCAAATAATTCAGATGAGTGAGGCTGATGGGTCAGTGGTTTATCTGGGGTTACCTATTATGGTTGGCCGCAATAAATCTAAAGTGCTGGGATATTTGAAAGAGAAAGTGAAACAGAAGGTTCAAACTTGGAAGGAGAAGTGGATTTCTCAGGCTGGTAGAGAGATCCTTGTTAAAAACGTAGCTCAAGCTATTCCCACATACGCGATGAGTACGTTTTTGCTTCCAAAGGAAATTACGAGAGACTTCGAAAGAAGCCTATCTAGGTACTGGTGGGGGGTCAAAGAAGATTCGAGGGCAGGAATTTTTTGGATGAATTGGGATAGATTAAGTTATCACAAATCCAGGGGGGCATAGGGTTTCGAAACTTTCATGACTTCAATCTGGCCCTACTAGGAAAACAGGAGTGGAGGTTGATCACAGGTCCAAATCGTTTGGCTAGCAAAATCTACAAAGCAAAATATTTTCCCAATAGTCATTTTCTTGACTCGAAGTTGGGTGACAACCCCAGCTATATTTGGAGCAGCATCTGGGAAGCCAAGTCAATTATTTTGGCAGGGGCTCGATGGAAGCTGGGTAATGGTGAGCAGATTAAGGTGATTGGTCAGCCATGGCTCCAGGAGGAAATTAATCCTTACGTTACTACTGAGCTTCACGGGCTGGAGAATGCTACTGTGAATTCGTTAATGACTATGGATGGTCAACAGTGGGATAAGGACATTATTTCAGATATCTTTAATCAAAGAGATCAGCAGTGCATTTTGAAGCTGCCAGTAGGGGGAGGGGATGAGGTTGACATGCTGTATTGGAATGAGGAGACCAGTGGTAACTATACAGTTAGAAGTGCATATAGGCTTCTTCAAAGGCAAAAAGGAGCATGGAATACAAATTATGGTAGTAGTGTATGGAAATCGCTGTGGAGGATTAAGGCACCTCCCAAGGTGCTAAATCTAGTTTGGCGTGCTCTGTCCCACTGCTTGCCCACGAAAACTGCTCTCTATGCCAAACGTGTTCCTGTTTCGGTGGTGTGCCCAGTTTGCAACCAAGACCAGGAGACAGTAATTCATGCTTTAATTAATTGCCCTTTTGCAGCTCTCTGCTGGAGGAAGAGAGGTAGAGTTTGTCAAGCTACAAATGATACTAGTTTTGATGTTTGGCTGAAGCGTATGTTAAATCTCACGGATAAAGCAGAACATGGTGAAATTGTTACCCTTTGCTGGAATATTTGGCAAGCCAGGAACAACATGCTTTGGAATCGGAAAAAAGGTGAGGTTAATTTTGTGGTGTCCTCGACAAGGCAGTATCTTGCAGAATGGAGTAAAGCCCAAGGAATGTCAACTAAGGCTCTATACAGGGATGTAGAAAGTGGTGATGGAGCAATATCTTGGGTTAAACCTAAAAAAGATGTAGTCAAGATAACGGTCGACGCTGCGATATTTGCTGAGACTTCTATGTATGGAATTGGCTTGTTGGCTCGAGATGACAAAGGGGAGGTGGTTCAAGGGAGATCAGAACTGCTCCAAGGCTCAGTTAGGCCAGATTATGCAGAAGCTATAGCTGTCAAGGAAGCTCTAAGCTGGGTAAAGGGAGGAGATTGGAGGAATGTTGTGATTGAGACGGACTGCGTAGCTGTGGTTCAAGCGATTCGTAGTAAAGTTAAGATGAGTTCTCCTTTTGGTACTATAATTATGGAGTGTCGGTTGATGCTTTTGAATCAAAACATTGAGTTATGTTTTATTAGACGATCTGCTAACATGGCTGCTCACTTTTTAGCGAGGAGGTCATGTTCTTTCCCAGGTCGAGTTTTCGATAGGAGGTCTGTTCCTATTGAATTAGAATCCATCTTGTTGGCTGATTTGTTTGAGTACTATATCTTTCTTTGTGTAAAAAAAAAAAAAAATAAATAAACTTTTCATAATCTAAAATTTCACACATGAAAAGAAATCAATACTCGCAACCAAAAAAATGGGTCATATCAACTTCCATTTTCTCTTCCCAACACCCAAACTGTAAATTAAACATACCAACATGTTCGTCAAAACTAAAGCTGCAATCTTTGTAACAACTAGACCATCATTTCAATACGGAAAAACCCATCCAACCGAAACCCACCAACACCACTTTAAATTCAGTAAAATTCACAACAATCAAACATACAAGCAACCAATTTCATATCCACCAAACCTAAAGATACAATCTTTTCAACAACTAGACCATCATTTCGATACCCATTAAACCAAACCCACCAACAAAACACCAAAACCCAACAAATTTCACAACTATACATACATAAAAAACAAAAAAAAATACATACAAGATAGTACCTTGAGACGATTAGAAAAAAGGGTGCCTTGAAACCTGCGTTGCAATTCAAGAACCATACGAGGATCAAGCTCAACAGCAATAACAGACTTGCCAGCTTCAAGAAGCTTCTTGGTAAGATTACCAGTACCAGGCCCAATTTCAAGAATGATATCAGTGGGTTTAATACCTGATTTTTGAACAATTGAGTCTATTAAAAGTGGGTTTTTCAAAATATGCTGACCCTTTGATTTGTGAAATTGAATGCCTCCTTGATATGGTTGGGTTCTTGATGATGATGAGGGCTTTTCTTTCTTGAACTTGCCGCCTGCCATTGTTTTGGTTGAGGTGGAGCTCAGCTAGGGTTTTGAGTTCACAAATTAGGGTTTATATATGACCATACGGTGTAGATGTACTTGTAGAGAGGGAACACATGCGCCTACATGTGTGCTCTTTTTACTGATTAAAATATTGTTTTTATGTTTTCAATATTACAACCGATTTATTTTAACTAATTTTACAAAATATAGTTCTAAATTTTAATAACAATTATAAGTAGGGATTTTTTCAAAAATAAATAAGATCCAATTTTTTTTTATAAAAATAGTATTTTGTTTAGTATTTCACAAATATTCGCAACTAATACAAACAAAAATCAATCACAAATATAATTTTAGAATTTAATAATTAAAAATCATTTTTGGTTGTATAATAGATTGTTTAACAAGTTAAATTGCTGAAATGCAATCAAAATTAACTTCAAAATCTTTTTCCGAAAAAATTGAAATTAAGTTGTATTTGGTTTCAATCCCTATTTTTGCAAATATTTTTAGAAAATGCTAAACAAAATAACTTTAAAAAGTAGTAATTTTGATAATTTCACATGATTTTTTATCTTCAAAAACATAAAATTATGTAATTTATATCATTTTAGTATTATTATTATTTTATATTTTAGTGAAATACACAACAACATCAAAATTAAAAACTTAACAAGTTGATTGCATGGAGTATTTAATTTATTTTCATATACATGATTATGTTGATGCATTTTATTTCGTCTAATTAATTTCATTTTATACACATAACCAGTTTTTTTTTCAATTTTTTTAAAAATGTGAATTGGTTAAAGTTAAAAAAGGGGTTTTTTCAAAAATACCCATCCTTCAAAATATTTTTTTAAAAATACTACCACTTTTGAAACTATTTATAAAAATATCTTTCTTTAAGATTCTTTTTTCAAAAATACGGTTTGCAACCTGTACAACCATTGCAACCTCATTTATAACTTCTGGCGGCGCAGTCGTGTAAGTTGCAAATGAGGTTGCAAATGTTACAAAGGTTGCAAAAGTTACAACTGAAAACTGGAGGTTGCAAAACTAGCAAAGATTGAAAATTCGTTTGCTCTCCTATATAGCATATAAGGTTGCATATGAGGTTGGTACGCAACCTCATATGCAACCGAAAACTGTACCAACCTCATATGCAACCTTATATGCAATCGAAAACTGAAAACTGAAAAATGGAAGTTCAAGTTCCTGTTTTCAGTTGTCATTTTCGACCTCTTTTTCGAAAATGACAACCGAAAACAGGAACTTGAAATCAGAAATTCATATGCAACCGTTGCAACCATTGCAACCTTTCCAATCTTTGCAACCAAAAATTAAAAGTTGCGGCTGGTGCCGCCCTTATATACAAAAGGTTGCATAGGTTGTAGATAGTATTTTTGAAAATAAAAATTAAAAAGGTAGTTTTTTTGAAAATAAAACTTAAAAGATAGTATTTTTGTAAATAACTTTTAAAGTGGTAATGTGTTT
Source organism: Kitagawia praeruptora (assembly GCA_037693485.1). Classification (NCBI taxonomy): domain Eukaryota; kingdom Viridiplantae; phylum Streptophyta; class Magnoliopsida; order Apiales; family Apiaceae; genus Kitagawia; species Kitagawia praeruptora. The sequence goes on from CM075350.1 coordinate 94,879,756, forward strand.
GAAAATACTTTCAAAAAGATAGTATATAGGGTAATTTCCCTAAAAAAAACATAATTTTCAATAATTATCTCCTCTTAGGTAACGATGACAAAAAAAAATAATAATCTATTTTTGATTAAAATAAGTGTTTCAAAAAAAAAAATAATAATAGTTTTTTCTCATAATAATATTCATTATTATCGCTGCTTATAATACGTTGGAGTTGGGACTTGGACTATTCATGATGTCACAACCGTTTAATCTCTACTTAATCAACGCACGCACATAAATCGAATTGGAGGGAGCGCAATTTGTCTCAGATTAGCCGGCGACTTCAAATTCCGGTAAGCCTAACAAACTCTCACTCCTCTGATTCCAAACCCTAATTGCATCCAACTCTATTCTTTTATACAATATTCTTCCAAATTTGATTTAATAGTATCGATTGAATTTAATCATCAGAGGAAAAGAAAGAAATAATGAGTGGTGATGTGGAAGGCTCGTCAGTGATATCACCCGATGATGTATTGCAGACGTTGATGAATGACGGTACAATCGATGCCATTCGATTAAAGATTATTACTCAGCTCAAAGCCAATGTACAGCCTGTTTGGGAACCCCTGCTTAAAGTAAAATGGAGCTTTAAGTTGTTTTGGGTGTGTTTGGCAATAGGAGCTTTAAGCTCGTTTTAAGTTAAAAAACTGCTTTAAGTCATAAGTTCTATTTAGGTACTTTTGACTTATGACTTATGACTTATCAAGTTTTTTTTTTTTTTCACGATTCTTGATTCTTGTAAAGTTTAAATATTAAGAATTTAAAATTTTTTTAAGTCAAATTTCATTTTAAGTCAAAATTATTAAATCTCCATTTAACTTTAAGTAAAATTACCCAAACACTTTCATTCAACTTAAAGTAAACAACATCACTTTCTCCTTTAAGTTAAAAACACCTCCGTAATCTCGTTTACTACCTCCTGTTTTCCGTTTTTCTCTTTTACGTATCTAACACAACTGTTTTTCAGTACATTGTTATTCCGTAATGAAATTAAGTTTACTTGTTTTTTCGATAACGTGTCATTTGATTTGTGATATGGAGGTTAGTGTTGTTAGTGTGCATTGGTATTTCATTAACTATTCTTGGTTGAGCTTGGGACTCGGGTTTTTTTTATTGACATGGATTTTTGTACAAAGATTGATTGGAAAGTAACAAGTGATTTCTATGTTTCTGATTTTTTGTTATATCAGCTTTTTCTCATGTTTTTGAGGTGTGATTAAGTTGCTTTAGGTTGCAATTAAGTTTTGTGATATGGGTAAAGTATATTGACTTGTCGATTATGCTGTATTGTATGTTTAACTATACTGGGATATACACTAGACTTTAAACTTTCATTTACACCTTTTGTTCTTTGAGCTGCCTGATCAGTTCTTGTGTTCCACACTTTCCATGTGCTTCTAATACTTGGAAAGGAAAGAGTGTTAGGGACAGGGGTTTGAATTTAGTCTTTGTTATGGCGGAACCGAACGCTTTTATCATCTTTATCATGGTCACATTGAGTCATTGACCATGTCGTTTTGTTACTGTTTTTCTGTATGTACTTGTGTTTAAGAGTAACTGGACTCGCAATCATGTGTAATTATTGTGATCTCTGTATATGGAGTTGTTAGGGGGAAGTTCAATCTTTCTCAGGGTAATCTGATAAGTCAAATGCAGTTGTATTGGGGTGTTTTTTCCTCCTTTACGATGGAGCTTCTTCACAGGCTCAAACAGGGCCATTTTTTTAGCTGTTGAGATTGAGGAGCACACATCTTGATTGTCTTTCATTTCTACTTGTTATACAGACACAATGGATGCATTTCAAAGTCCCTTTAACTCTGCCTTCTATTAGACAAACTTGTCTTATATCATGCAAAAAGTTAAAAGAGTACCAAGACATGTTGCAAGTGTCTTATGCAATAATTTTCTACTATTACAATTTTTTTAAGGTTACAATTCTGTTTCAGATAATAAAATTTATTAAAAAATTGTGTATCACTTTTTATAGGAAGAGCTTAAGAACAACACCATAAAAATGGTGGAGCAGAGCAAGGTTCTTAACACTCCTGGAGCAGAAAAGCAAACTAAAAGAGAGCTATTTGATGCTCTTCGGCAGGAACTAGAGTAAGCATCAGTCTTGATTTTACATTGTAGATGCATGTTCATTTATATGTCCAACTTCTAGTTGCTACTATATTCTAGATTATGTATTACTTGCTACAAGCTTGGTAGATAATGTTTTTAGAAATAAGGTCTTCAAACTAGCTTGACTCTTTAATATAAACAATAAGTAGATAATTAAGTCAATAAGGTTTAAACTATCCTAAACAGCATAATCTGTAAGGACATAACCAATGTTCAAGGTGAGGTGAGAAAACTCTTTCAAGTGTAGTACAAAACTTGCAGGTACAGTAAATTGTACAATCTTAATCTCATAAATAATTTCGTCAGTAAGGTTTTCCCCCCAAAATATGAAGTTCCAACAGTAGTGCTTCATGTTCTATTGTTGCCTGCATTCAGGGAATGTTATAATCTTGCCCGTTCGGCTTATCATAAAAGAATTCACTTTTCACTTAAAAGTTATTTTTCATTACCTATAAGTTATAACTTATAAGTAAAAAAAAAACTTTTTGACTTATAAGTTACTATTAGTCCGGATAATTTTATTAGTAATATATAACTTATAATATATATAAAAAAATAACAACATAAAGAAAAAGTTACCTTTACAAGTTATACTATTCAATTTTATGAAGTCAAAATGCAAATTTGAAAGAAGTAACTAGAATAAGTACTTATTTTAGAATTCATAAATTACTAACAGGTTACAAGTCACTTATATTCAACATACAGTGATATAGCAAACTTATAAGTTAATTATGAGGGTAAAAAACAGGGTTTAGTATACTCAAATCACGCTAGCGAGTTTTGGCTGCTTGCTGCAATTTGAACATAAAATGGTGGTGTATCCATATTTTGCTTTATCAGACAACAAATTGCAGTAGAGCAAAGAAGTTATGATACTTGAGCTGGAAGCTTTGTCTTGTCTTGGCAATAAGCTAATGAACATTGTGACTAGTGACTACGGATAGGGTATTAACTGACAAAGTAAAACTGCCTGGTTGATTTCTTCCTTGGCCTCTTGAACCATGCCCATAAGTCTTTTTTGTGCAAAATGTTGCACATGGTACTGTTGCGATGTAGGGTTCGTTAAAAAATATATAGTCCCAACTAAAGTGTGTGAAAGACAGCTCTTTTCAGACTTAGAAGTGTAGAAGTTTTTTAAATAAAAAGAAGAACAAATTATTCGAAAATAGGTATCACTTTTTCCAACTGGTGATTTGGGCATGTGCAATGTAGTTGCATTTTCATGTACAATGTATACTGCCTTGCTTGTGCAACCGGGGGGTCGAAGGAAATTCTTTACGTGCTCTTATCTCGGGCTAAAGGTTTTATGCCACATTTTTTTAAAACACTGGGAATTGAACCGAAGGCTTGATCAGTACCAGATTCTTTAGTACCCGTTGACCACTGAATCTGCAATGAAGAAGATTGAAGACAATAACACGTTGGTTTTGGAGTAGGATTTTTACTGTGGAGTAGGATATTTGGTTTTGGAGTAGGATTTTCACAGTGGGGTAGGATTTTAGTCTTGGAGTAGGATTTTCATTTTTTTGGGTCCGATATAGTCAATGTCAGTGCCGCTATAGTCGTCTACCATGACAGACCAATCCGCTCTTAGTGTTCTGCGTTTAAATACATCATTTTGTGTTTACCTCTATAGAAAGAGTCATAACCGTGCATTCATCTCTTGACATTTTTTTCGGGGGAAAAAACAATGATCCGTAGAATAAACATGGAGAATGCCAGTTCCTCTATAGTCAATGTCAGGTCCTATATAGTCAATATCAGTGCCGCTATAGTCGTGTACATGATAATTTTTATTAAGTTAATGATGTTTGTTTTAGTTGGAAAATGTATAGAAGAAAGGTAGTTGGACGTTGAAGGCCCGACATAGACCAACCCGCTCTTAGTGTTCTGGGTTTAAATACATCATTTTGTGTTTACCTCTGCAGAAAGAGTCATAACCGTGCATTCATCTCTTGACATTCTTTTCGGGGGAAAAAACTATTATCCGTAGAATAAACATGGAGAATGCCAGTTCCTCTATAGTCAAAGTCAGGTCCTAAGTAGTGAATGCCAGTTCCTCTATATTCAATGTCAGTGCCGCTATATTCGTCTACCATGATAATTTTTATTAAGTTAATGATGTTTGTTTTAGTTGGAAAATGTATAAAAGAAAGGTAGTTGGACGTTGAAGCCCGACACAGACCAACCTGCTCTTCGTGTTCTGGGTTTAAATACATCATTGAACTCTTGACATTTTTTTGGGGGAAAAAACAATGATCCGTAGAATAAATGGTGGAGAATGCCAGTTCGTATATAGTCAAAGCCAGTTCCTCTATAGTCAATGTCAGGTCCTATATAGTCAAAATCAGTGCCGCTATAGTCGTGTACATGATAATTTTTTTAAGTTAATGATGTTTGTTTTAGTTGGAAAATGTATAGAAGAAAGATAGTTGGACGTTGAAGGCCCGACACAGACCAACCCGCTCTTAGTGTTCTGGGTTTAAATACATCATTTTGTGTTTACCTCTGCAGAAAGAGTCATAACCGTTCATTCATCTCTTGACATTTTTTTCGGGGGAAAAAACTATGATCCGCAGAATAAACATGGAGAATGCCAGTTCCTCTATAGTCAATGTCAGGTCCTATATAGTCAATATCAGTGCCGCTATAGTCATGTACATGATATTTTTTATTAAGTTAATGATGTTTGTTTTAGTTGGAAAATGTATAGAAGAAAGGTAGTTGGACGTTGAAGCCCGACACAGACCAACCCGCTCTTAGTGTTCTGGGTTTAAATACATCATTTTGTGTTTACCTCTACAGAAAGAGTCATAACCGTGCATTCATCTCTTGACATTTTTTTCGGGGGAAAAAACTATGATACGTAGAATAAACATGGAGAATGCCAATTCCTCTATAGTCAAAGCCAGTTCCTCTATAGTCAATGTCAGGTCCTATATAGTCAATATCAGTGCGGCTATAGTCGTGTACATGATAATTTTTATTGAGTTAATGATGTTTGTTTTAGTTGGAAAATGTATAGAAGAAAGGTAGTTGGACGTTGAAGGCCCGACACATACCAACCCGCTCTTAGTGTTCTGGGTTTAAATACATCATTTTGTGTTTACCTCTACAGAAAGAGTCATAACCGTGCATTCATCTCTTGACATTTTTTTCGGGGAAAAAACTATGATCCGTAGAATAAACATGGAGAATGCCAGTTCCTCTATAGTCAATCTCAGGTCCTAAATAGTGAATGTCAGTGCCGCTATAGTCGTCTACCATGATAATTTTTATTAAGTTAATGATGTTTGTTTTAGTTGGAAAATGTATAGAAGAAAGGTAGTTGGACGTTGAAGCCCGACACAGACCAACCCGCTCTTAGTGTTCTGGGTTTAAATACATCATTTTGTGTTTACCTCTATAGAAAGAGTCATAACCGTGCATTCATCTCTTGACATTTTTTTCGGGGGAAAAAACAATGATCCGTAGAATAAATGTTGGAGAATGCCAGTTCCTCTATAGTCAAAGCCAGTTCCTCTATAGTCAAAGTCAGGTCCTATATAGTCAATATCAGTGCCGCTATAGTCGTCTACATTGATAATTTTTATTAAGTTAATGATGTTTGTTTTAGTTGGAAAATGTATTTTTATTAAGTTAATGATGTTTGTTTTAGTTGGAAAATGTATAGAAGAAAGGTAGTTGGACGTTGAAGCCCGACACAGACCAACCCGCTCTTAGTGTTCTGGGTTTAAATACATCATTTTGTGTTTACCTCTACAGAAAGAGTCATAACCGTGCATTCATCTCTTGACATTTTTTTCGGGGGAAAAAACTATGATCCGCAGAATTAACATGGAGAATGCCAGTTCCTCTATAGTCAATGCCAGGTCCTATATAGTCAATATCAGTGCCGTTATAGTCGTGTACATGATAATTTTTATTAAGTTAATGATGTTTGTTTTAGTTGGAAAATGTATAGAAGAAAGGTAGTTGGACGTTGAAGGCCCGACACAAACCAACCCGCTCTTAGTGTTCTGGGTTTAAATACATCATTTTGTGTTTACCTCTGCAGAAAGAGTCATAACCGTGCATTCATCTCTTGACATTTTTTTCGGGGGAAAAAACTATGATCCGTAGAATAAACATGGAGAATGCCAGTTCCTCTATAGTCAATGCCACTTCCTCTATAGTCAAAGTCAGGTCCTATATAGTCAATAGTAATTTACTAATATGATTTTATTTAGGTAATGATGTTACGTTTTCAAAGAAACAAGAGAAAGGAGAAAGGACTTTTTCAGCCTAAAATATTCTCAACAATAATTTATATAATCTATTTTTATATTTTTAATACATATGATTGATAACAAAACTATTATTTCTATCTTCGTGTCCGAAATAAATTGTGAAAATATTGGGGGTGACATTAATTTACCTTCGTGTCCGAAATAAATTGTGAAAATATTGGGAGTGATTGAGAGTCGAACCTGTCATCTGCCAATTAAAATTAATACACATGAAGTAGTCATACTCAATATTTCAATATTTTAAAACTCCGTAAATATTAGAAAATTTAAAGAATGTAAAAATTGGAATTTACTCTTTTTGAAGGTTTTAATTTTTAAGAAAAAAAAGTTATTTCATAAAATAAGTGTCATCAATAATATGTAATGAAGTTAGAATTTCACTTCTAAATAAGAACGGCTCGAAACATGTTTTAAGGGGAAGACGGCTGACCAGAAAAGATTGTATTAGCTATTAGAATTTGATATTAATGTCATAATTATTTATTTTTATTTTTAAGGTTCAATTTTTATGGATAAAAATTATTATATAAGTCTTTATAAAATATGTTGAAGTTGAGATTTAAGTTTTAAAGAGAGAGGGACTTAGTCGAAAGTTTTCAGATGATAAATATTACGAAACTACAGTAATTATTTATAATGATCTGTTAGACTATAACTCGATTATAAAGTATGGTTCATATGAATTTTTATGTAATATGACTAATTGATCAATATAATACATAATGATTGAGTACTAAGATAGTATACGATAAAATCAAAAAAAAATGATTGTAAATTCATATACATGCATGGGTATTAACATCAACTGAAATATTTATAAAATTTTAAAATTGAGTTAAAAAATAATTCCAAATATAAAATTAAAAAATGATATGTAAAATTACAAAATAAATATTAAAATATTAGATAAATTGAAATCTTATCATTTATCATATTTTTAATTACAAAATTATTTGAATATATATAAAATTTTGGACGAGAAATTATTAGAAATATTTTTAATTATTTGAATGAATGTTCTCATATCTATATAAAACTGATTACATTTATGTTTTTCAACAGTTTTATTATTACTAATATTGAACAAGTTTTATTACTAAAACTCAGTACATTAATGTATGGAGTCCAATAGTCCAAGTAACTAATTAAACAAGTCTAAAAGTCACCTGCAGTTCAAATTCAAAGGTCGTTAGTATTAACTATTCGGTAAAGGGTGTGTATCTTAGTCTCTTAGCATTTCTGAACCCCCTATTTAAGTAAGTCAAGTCAGTGTTAATCACTTCTCATCTTTCTCAAACACCTTTCATTCTTCCTTCAACTTTCCTGCACCCAATCCCTCTTCTTTCAAATGGCTATCATTGTCATCGATTACTTCTATATACTGTGGCCATAAATGGGATCGGCTATGGGATTCTCTTTAAGGTTATTCTTCTATAAACCCTTGTTGTCGAGGTTAAAAATTTATGTCCTACATTTGGTACAAAAATACTGGAAAAAAAACATGAGTAATCAGCACTTTGCACCCCTTATCTTTGGGCGCTTTTTCAATTTGGTCTCAAATTATGTTTCTTGGCAGATTACCTGAAACATTAAATGTCGCTTTGATATGCACCCCTTTGAGTTTTTTTTTAAAAAATTTGACAGGGATATTTTCGGTATTTAGAAAATTATTTTTCAGAAAAAATGAAAAAATTATATTTATTTAAAAAAAAATATTTTTTGGTTTTTAAAAATATTTTTGAAATTATATTTTCAACAAATTGTTCTTGAAGATCGATCACATTTTGGTGGTGTTATCGGACTCCATTTTTGACGTTCAAATATCCGAATCGAAGCTTGCAAATCCTAGTGTCATAATCTGCTATCAAAATCCACCCAGGTTATCATCTTGAATTTTTATGAATTTTAATTTAAAATTTTAAATTTTAGGGTTCATGATATCCAAATTTAGGTGTTTTTGATCTGTTGATTCTTTGTGAAAACTAATTCTTCCTGCAGCTCCTACGTGTTGTTTACAATCATTTTATGTATTTACTTGCACCAAATGACATCGATTTGATGTAGAATGAAGTGGTTATATTTTTTTAAACTTTGAACGATTCGTTCGTTCGTTACAATGATTTTCTGTTAAAACTGAAACCATACAGAGATTGCTTGTGTTCCGAGCTTTGTTTTGATGTATAGAACGCATGATTTGTTTCACAAACGAGACCATTCGAGTTTCACCGGATTTTTGCTTCGAGTTGCCGAATTTTGGTCGAATCCGGTCCGTTCTTGTTGTTTTTGGTCGTTTTGTTTTGTGTTAGAGTTGCCAGCAGTCATGGTACTTGTTTTGCTGTCGAAACGAAGCGTAGCCGTGCCTAAATGAGTTAACCGGAAGTCGCCGGATTCTTGCTCGCCGGCCGGATTCTGGGTTTCTCGCCGGAATCTGGAAATTCGGTTGAATATTCAAACTGTTTTTCAATTTTTATTTTTGTGTTAATTTTGTTTCATTTTAATGATTGGTTTGATATGTTTCTTGTAAATTATTTTTTAAAATTCACAATTATTTCTGAATATTTATTTATTTAATTTTCAAAAATTATTTATTTATTATTTTTAAAAACCAAAAAATATATTTTTTAAAATAAATATAATTTTCTGAATTTTTTCATTTTTTCTGAAAAATAATTTTCTAAATACCTAAAATACCCCTGTCAAATTTTGAAAAAAAACTCAAAGGGGTGCATATCGAAGCGACATTTAATGTTTCAGGTGCAATCTGCCAAGAAACATAGTTTGAGACCAAATTGAAAAAGCGCCCAAAGATAAGGGGTGCAAAGTGCTGATTACTCAAAAAACATTCCTAAGTAGTTTTACGGAAGCTGTTGCAGGGAAGTTACAACTTACATTAGTGGAAATAAGAGGCCATTCTCTCCAGAATTTATAAGGATGAGTGACTGAAAATTTCCCTTGAATCTCCTCTAACACAAAGATTGGAATTTCATTTAAAGTATATTTGTAGGAAGTTTTCTCTGAAGCAATGTTGATTTTTGCAGTTGGATATAGTGCTGAAATTTTTTAGTTTTTAGAGGTCTCTCAGCATATTTTTTCTTGCAATATTTTTTTTTCTTGTATAAGAATTTAAAGAATCACCTTCAATATTAATTTTAATTTGGTGTTTGACTTCAACTTCTTATAAATGGTCTGCAGAAGTTCAGTGCTTGAGAAAGCCTCCAAATCAGTTTGGGAGCTAATTTTGGATCAGAAAGGAATAGGAAAGGATATAAACGAAACAGTTGAGAAAGTGTTCTGTCGAAAGTGTTCTGTCGATTAAGTGATCGGGAACCTCCATTATTTCCTTCAATAGTTGAATCCGAACCACAGCTAGAGAAAGAGAAGACTAAAGATGCAGAGAATGAAATAACTAAAGAGAAAGAGAAAGAGAAAGAGAAAGAAACAGAAACAAAGAGAGAGACTGACAAAGAGAGACTGGAAAAGAAAGGAAAAGAAAAAGAAAATTCAGATACTGCATTGAAGAAAAGGAAATATATCGATACCAATACAGAAGAGGGAGGAGATGAAGGTGCAAGCAGATCTAGTATTTGATCGGTAATATTGTCACATTTATGAGGATCAATGTTTTAATTTTCAGGTCTTGAGTCGGTTGTCCACGAGACAGTTTTTATGAAAACTGAAGCTATTCTGATTATGAAGTTAATGATCTTCTCGGATTTTCTTGTCATATGCTAATTGATAATATATACTGTTTATGTCTGTGTTTGTGTGTATAATTAAATGCAATAGTTGCAACTCTCAATAAGTACCCCCCCTCCCAACCCAGAGGATAAAAAATTAATTATTAATTATGCACTTTTTTATTGTTTTCTTCTTCTTTGAAGAGGTAGATGACATCATTCAAAAAAAAGAAAAAGAGGTAGCTGGCCTGTAGACATTGGAAAGTAATCTCTTGATGTATATTTACACGTTAAGGAATCCCTAAATGTAGGTTGCATCTTTAGGAAATTGTACATGAGGTATCCATAGAAATGTTCCAAACTTCATCAATTTGATATTATCCTTGAAATATAAAGCTAAGTTGGTTGTATTCTTGTAGATTCTTGCTATAAATTTTAATCAACCTATTTGGAGTCTGGACTCTGGACTACAAAGAACAAGAAGTCAAGAACTGCACATGTAGCATCAGATCTATCTCGACTTCATATGTAAATACATAACGGTACGTGCATGGTGTAAATGAATGTAGTCCTGTTAAATTTGTCTTTCCGGAGAATTTAATAGCAATCAATTTATTGTTTGCATTGGTCAGTAGTAGGTGTGAATATCATTTGCACACATGCAATTAACACTCCTACGGGTAAACAAAACACACCTGGTTAATTGAGAACTCAAATGAGATTTACCCATGCTCCCATGTGGCATGGGGAACATTAAATATTCACTAGAAGGTCAAGTTTAACAGTAAGTTAGCCACAGCTTGTCCATAGATATCCCTCGTCCTTGGTTAAGGTCGAGGGTTCGAGACTCAGTTGAGGCAAGTGTGTGCATGAGAATTTAAATTTGTTGTCATTGACCTTGACAAAAATAAAATAAAACAATAACCTTTAAAGCCTTTTCTTGATTGTCCTAATCCCATTCTCTTTCTTTTCAACTTGAACATCATAGCAGAATCCACCTTTGAGCATGTTTGACTGTTTCTGGCTTCATTGCCGGCTCTTTTCTCGGGAAAGTAATCAGTTCTTTTTTGCTAATAGTAATCGGTCTTTTTTAAGCCTCCTCTTCTGATCTATTATATGCTTTTCTCTTCCTGTAATTCAATAATTCCCGAGTGTTTTACAGACTATATACAGGCTATCAAAGGAAAATTAACGTTTTATAGCTATGAGCCCCATTCAATTTGGACTAAGATATCCAAACCACAGGAAATGGTTCTTTAACTCACAGAATCAGCATAAACTTGCACGTTTAATCTCTTTAAAATGTCTAACCCCCGGCATAAAGTTAAGACTTCATGTTGTATTAGAGGCACACTTAAAAATTCTTGATTTAGATGCTATAGAAATTGACACAAATTTTAAAAGCAAAGTATGATGACAATTAATAAATTCAACCGAGGATTGAAAATTACAACTAATAAAAATTGATTTATTTTTTGAAATTTAATAAACAAGTCATTTCCGTTCAGATAAGTAGCATATCCCTCACCTCACACACATTCTAATAAATGAAGGATAATGTATTATAAATATCAACCCTTACCCTAGTTAGATTTAAAGAGAACAAATGAACATTACATAAGTGCAAATGTTTAATACGAAGAATGAAAAAGCTCGAGATTTGCAGAAAAGCTAATCAAAACTAGTAAACTGTTATAACTAGCAAAATGTCTTAATGTTATGTGCATCTGCATCCTAACCTACCCTAAGTACCTCTTGGAACAGAGTTGTTACATAGGTATTTCAAAAAACATGCCTACAAGTGAATTCCTATGTCTGAAAATGATTCAGAAAGAAATTTTAACTCAATCTAACTGCCATTGTAACCACCATTAATCATAAATCATCACCAGGGATGAACATGAGTTGGACTTTGAGTTTCAACATCTTGCTGCCTTGGTTCATGAAAGACATGATAAGGGTACAATGATAGGTCTGTTGTAGTTGCATTCAATTCTTGTGGAGGCAACCAAGAGAGCAGCTTTGGCGTGAGCATCAAACCATTTGCTTCACAATACTGATCAACAGCATGTTTTGTACCAACATGATTATTTGTAATAAAACATTGCTGTTCATGACTTGTCATTTTATTTGCAAAAATGTTGTTGGTGTTGGGGTTCAATCCTTGTTCAGTAATCAAACTTGTGTCAACAAGTTGGTTATTTGCAGTTTCAGCAAAAGTTATTCCAGTACTATTGGTCAGAGGGTTACCCATGCCTACTTCCTCCCCATCAAGATGTTGGTAAAAAAAGCCCGAATTGACTTGTGATATATTAATCACTGAAGATGGCCCGTGAATGATGTCCGTACCTTGATTAAAAAAGACGGTGCTTTGATTCTCAATCACATGATTTGTTGATGTTTCATCTACAATAGGAAATTGGGCAATCGTTACAGAGGATGTATTTGTATAAAAAGTCATATGATAGCATTTTACTATAGGCACAACGATGAATATATAACCTTTTACCTGACATTGAGGTTAAATCCACATTTCCAGGATGTGGATTAATTCTCACACGCAAATTCTGAAGATGACGAGGAAGTCCAACAGGTGAGTGGAAATTTTGGTCATGGTATTGGAGTTGAGAAGCAACACCTGGTGTGGTTGAATTTACAGAACTGCAAGGAAAATGAGCATTTGTTGTTGCTTTTATGTTTTGGATCTGATGATGTTGGCCGAGAGGTGTAGGGAACTTTTGAACTTAATATTGCTGCATTTCATGAGGAACGATTTCACTGACATGATTTTTGTTGAGGTTGCAAGTATGTTCTGATAATGCAGGCAAGTTATTTGAGTCGAAATACGGGTGAGGTAGAGTTGGAAAAGTTTGTTGGCTTAGTTCAAACAATCTGGGATCACATTGTAGAAGCTTCTCATAGTGCTTATCTAGAATACCAGGAGGAAATGTGATGAAGTGCCTCCTGCAAAAACAATAATCATCAATAGAAAGGCAAAATTTATTGTTGCAAATATGTATTTTATGAGGTAAGTTATGTGTGCGGCTGAGTCTACTCTTGTTATGCGATCAACATGTATGTACAGGTATTTATATTCTAGTCACTTAGTTCAACTTCTACCAAATGTGTAAATTCATCACCACATTCAAAGTCACGGACCCGGCAGGAGTGTACCCAAATGGCATTAAACTCGATCTCAACAAAGTCATAAAATTTTAAATTCAGATTAGGCTGATTTATCATTATAGTTATTACTAACTTGTAAGTGGATCACCAAGTTAAAAAATATATCATTCAATGAATAAAATTCTTGAAAACTTGCAAGTTGGTTCCCATCATTTTCGTTAATTTATTTATTAATAATTTGCTTGCATAGACTTGATTTTATGAAACTATCACCAGGTGCAAATACAACAATACCATAATAACAGGCCAATCCAAAACTATCCACCAATGCAAACCCAATACCATAATAATAACTCGATCCAAAATTGGTGATATGGCATTATTCACCGATGCAAATCCAATATCATAACAATAGCCTGACGGCCCTGACCTAGAATTCAATACATTTGAACTTCATTAATCAAAAATCCGAACTAATTCTACTAATCTTTTTAAACATAGGTTGACTCAATTGAAGATGTAAAATAATTAAATTTTGAAATTATAATATATTAAAAATAAATAATAATGCATATGCATTATTATTTATTTTTAAATAATAAATTGTAATATACTCAGTAGAGTATATGTATAACTCGATTTTCAAGTCGCTCATTTATCGCACGGTTGAAACCTGAATTCGGATCAGAAGAATATTTGCATGACTCGATTTTCGAATCAAATTCAAGTATTTCTCCAAGTGCATGTTAGGAATAGATTGACTTATTTAGTACTTGGCATGGTTCTAAAAATTCCCGATTTAGCCGATTAATCCCCGATTAATCCTCTGTAAGGTAAACAATCGATTCGATTTTTGAAATTCGATTAATCCTATGAATTTATTTAAAATGATATGTTTAACTATAAATTAGACTAATATATTAAATATTAATATAATATCCGATTAATACTCCCCGATTACCCGATTAATCCTAAATCGGCACCTCAACCGATTTATACCGATTACCGATTTTTACAACCATGGTTAATAACTTTCACAGGAGACTGTCTATATATACTAAAAGTAGTTCATGAAAATGGCAGAAGATTGGAATGTGGAGAACGCAATTATGATCACCTGAAGCTTGGAGCTTGACCTCCGGTGAAATCTGATGCTGTTTGCCAAAGAGTATGCTTTCGCGGTTGCGGATTAGTTTCAAGGAAGTATGTAGGTGGATGCTTTAACTGCAAATTACATTACATACATTGGTTGCAGTACATTAGATCCATTCGACAAGTATAAACAAAACAAACACTTCAAAATTTAGCAATAACAGTATCATTCAACCTCAAGTTCCAAGACTCCAGGTCTCTCTTCACCCACGGTAGCATTAATACCAATAATATCGGACCACTGAATTTCAATCTTTCTCTTTAGAGCTCCCTCGAGAATTTCCCAAACAATCTTCTTTTTCGCATAGTAGCATTTAGCTATTAGATCACCTTCATTCCTACACGGCCTCTGCAAGAATTTTATATCTAAATATTCACTTGAGTAAAAGAAAATAATGAAAAATAACCAAGGAAGCGAAGGGAAGTTCATACATACCATCCAAGTGCCGATTTGAAGTAGTTTAGCAGGAAAGTTTGATGCCTTCAACTTTTCATGATCCAATTTCGGTTCTTTCTTCCTTGCTTCCGATAACTTCAATTCAATCGAGTTTATAAAGGACGGAGTCTTTTGCAGTTTCAAACCAAGTGGACTTTTATCTTTGTAGAACATAATATCCTTCTCCTACACAAAAAACAACATTTGTTTCAAACAAATAATTAATAAAAACAAAAACCCTAACCCTAATAATTTTTCATCATAATACACTCTCAGAGCTTTAAGAACAAGAAAGAAAACCTTAAGATCCAAGTCTTTAGAGAGTCGGATTCTCTTGGACGACGAAGCGGCTGCAGAATGATTTGCATGGCGCTTATTGAGGTGTTCATGTCCATTGATAGCAAGAACCTGGTCACCCCCATATCTATAGCTATCAATCTCAATGGAAATATAAATCTCATTCGTAGACTCAGGATTTCCCATAATAATTATAACCATCAGCACTTTATATAATAACAACTTCATTCTCAGCTACGTACCCTTTTCAATTCGTTAAATACGTACGTGTATTATCTGTTCCGTCCGCTTTGGGATCGAAAGCAGCTGTTTAATTTCTCCTAACCTAACTCCTCATAAATGTAACAAAATTTGCCCCTGCATGCCTATTTGTGGGATGCGAAATTACAGATACATCGAGCGGAAAAATATATATGTAGGTTAAAAATGGGAAGAAAGCAACCTAGCATACATTATTGTTATATTAAATTAAATTGAAATATACAAGTCCCGTTACAGGAAGGACTCTTCTTTAACCTAAATTCCTGCTAACTAACCTAAATAAGTTCACTCCTATTAGTCAACTACCTATCAAACTACTTCTCTTCTTTTCCTATTTACTATCTGCGGGATAATTAATTATCTACTGTAGTTTTTTTTTTTTAAAAAGCAATGATCTACTGTAGTTGTAATTTGTTTTTGCTAGTGTCATGTTTTTTTAGTTAAATAAACACACTCAGATATTCACGTTATATTTCTCAAAATTGAATTATCAACTTCTGGTAATTACCTTTATAAAGGGAGTGAAAAAGGAATGTACGTGTGAAATACAGTACCTTTATACTTAGGAGGCTTCATTAAAACCACCTTATTTGGTTGAGGGGTAGTTTGGTCACTTATTTGGTACACTCAATATCAACCATTAGATTTTAAGATAGATTAATGAGAACAGTTGGATATAATAATAAAAACAACTTTTTAATGTATTTATATTATATTATAAATTACTCCAATAAATACACAGGGAAATGTTTGTTTTTCATTCATGTTCATAAGCAAACTAGGTACACTCAATATCAATCATTGGATTTTAAAATAGATGAATGAGAACAGTTGGATATAATAATAAAAAAACTTTTTAATATATTTATATTATATTATAAATTACTCCAATAAATACACAGGGAAATGTTTGTTTTTCATTCATGTTCATAAGCAAACTAGGGTATATTTGGTTGTTTGGTAGTTTGGTCACTTTATTTGGTACACTTAATAACAACCATTAGATTTTAAAATAAATAAACGAGAATCGTTGGATCTAATGCTAAAAAAATATTCCTTTTCAAATATTTAGAATACTTTTATAATTTCCAAGTTCGAATCCCACCAAAAAAATATCTCTATTAAACATTTATATTATTTTGAATATTTTGATTTATAGCCTTTTACAATGAGTATATGTTCATTGACAAATCTCGTAGTAAGCGAGTATCGAACCCAGAATCTCTGGATCGACTAGAGGGTAGCTCAGGTAAGCTCAACCAACTGAGTTACCTCAACTTGCTTAACGAGTTTGATAAACTCGTTAACATTTATAAACTACTCTAACGAGTTAACCATTTATATTATTTTATAAACTACTCTAACATTTATATTATTTTATGAACTACTCTAATGAGTTTAATAATCAATTCTCATCAACAACATATTATTAACATATTATTAATGAAAATACTATCATTAAAAATACTATCAAACATGTATTATAATATTTTATTATATTTTATAACTAGTCGATAAATTTTTTAAAAAAAATTCAATATATTTATGTTATATTATAATTTTAATATTAAATTTTAATAAATAAATAATCTTCTCTGATGAATCGATTTCTTGTTAAACATGATTTTTTCGATTGAGCCGTTCTCTCGTTAAAACCGAAATCCCAACTTTAATTATAAAAACTTATATAATAATTTTTATCCATAAAATCGAACCGTAAAAATAAAAAAAATTATGACATCAGTATCAAATTCTAATAGCTAATATAATCTTTTCTAGTGAGCCGTCATCCCGTTAAATACGTTTCGAGCCGCTCTTATTTGGAATCGAAATTTTAACTTCATTATATAAAGGGAGTAAATTCCAATTTTTATATTCTTTAAACTTACAGCTTCCGCATGTGAATGTATTTCTGTTATGTTAACATATCAAAAAAAAATTAAATACGAAGACTTTTCGTTACGGGAATGATATGGGCTAAAGTAAGCCCTAAAGACATATTTAATGTTGCATTAATTAGACCTAGTATGGTCCAAACGTGGGGCCCACTAGATGGCCCAAAAATCCTAGTTAAATATTAATTTCGTAATTAATATTCATGGCTAATTAGCAGCTGGGAAATATAAGTCAAATAAGGATATTATCTCTCCAAAGAGTAGCCTCCAAGGCACATAGTCGTACAAGGAAACGGACTCCTACAAGGAAGGAGTCTAGATCCTTCCTCAAGGTTGACTTGCCCACCAAGTCACCTAACCCTACCATAATTCTGAGGCTTCTCAGCCTATATAAAGGGTCAGACCCCTCAACTCAGAACTACGTTTTTGGCTTGATCTTTGATATTCATCAAAGTACGTAGGCATCTTGTGAAGGCAGATACAGCCACGAGCACGAGAGCAGCCATTAAAGCACGAAGCTCACGTACCCTAGCATTAAATACAGCAAACCCTAGCCGCAATCTAATAACCTAGTTTTTATTTCACAACATTTGGCGCCGTTTGTGGGAAGACAACATCAACCATGGTTAACACACGAAGGACACCAGCAATAACAGAGCCAATCGCAACCGAGGCTCTACCTCTTAGCTCTGCTCCGCCCCTCACTGAACAAGTACCTCCAACATCCGGGACTATCGTTCCGTATCAAGTTTCTCAACCCCTAGGGACGACTTCCCATGTTGAGAGTACGCTACCTCCGATCGTCCACACAAATCCAGGGACTAACCCCCTCCAGGTGGGGATTTCTTCCTTGATTGTAGATCCCAACAACCCTCCACGAGGAGTTCAGATCCACACTACGGATCTCCCCATAAGCACCAATCCGATGTACGGGCTGCCTAACTACCCTCCTACCCAAGGAGCTGGACCAAGTGGTCATGCCCTGTATATTCGAGATCAAGATTATAACGATTTTTCTGGTCCTTATACGGATGAGTCAACTTCTGACGATGATTACGAACGTGATGAAGCTCCAAGGAGGCGACGTGCAAGTAAAGAACCTCGAGGAAGAACTCAAACTACTCACGATGGACTCCCTTCAACAACTACTGAGAGGATTAAGGCTTATGAAGCCGAGATCTTAAGATTAAAGGAAGACATGGCCAGAGAACAAGCCCGATATAATCAGACTCGACCTCCTCCGACTTCAGGAGGGATTCCCTTCATAGATTTGGAAATGTCTTCAAGGAGACGCCGAAGGGCTGAAGCCCCAACCAGAGGGACTACAAGGGTGGAATTCCCCAAGAGTAACCCCAAAGACCTGATGCTACAAGGAGATCTTGATGATCCAACCCCTCCATTCACTGAGGAGGTGATGAACGCACATATCTCCCGAAAGTTTAAGATGCCCACAATCAAAGCTTATGATGGAACGGGGGATCCCGCAACTCATGTGAGAACGTTTACGAGCGCATTGTTACTGCAGCCTGCTAACGACGCCCTTAAGTGTAGGGCATTTCCCCAAACCCTGTCGGGCATGGCGCAACGCTGGTATAGTCGTTTACCTCCAAACTTGATTAGCTCTTTCAAGGAATTGAGTACCGCTTTTGTCAGTCAATTCATTAGCGGAAGAATCCATGAGAAAAGCTCTGCATCCCCTATGTATGTAGTACAGGGAAAGAACGAGAACCTGAGGGATTATGTCAAGCGATTCACTAAGGAGACCCTGAACATCACTGATTTGGAAAATAAGGTGGCTATGGTAGCCTTGCAGCACGGAACCACGGATCTCTTTTTTAAGAGGTCGCTGGCAAAACACCCCCCTGAAAGCATGGATGAGCTCCAACGAAGGGCAGACAAGTATATAAAAGCTGAGGACAGCATGAAAAAGGAAGCCGCATTGGGCAATGGAGGGAACAACAAGCGGAAGCAAGAACAAGAATACGACGCTAGGGACAAGTTGTTAGTAGTATTTTTGTGTGTTCGTTCGCAGGGAAGGACTGAATGTAATATCAAGTTCAAGTTTCTTATCTCTCACAATTTAGAAGTGTAGAAGAATGTTGTGTTTGTTTATAAACTAAATTAAACTAAACTAAACTAAATTAAACTAATTATCAATCGAGAATAAAATATATGAGGAAAACAATCCAAGAACTGGGGTTCCTCACTTGGTTTCAATGCACATTCAATATCTATGTGATGTCTACGTTCTTATTCTGCTGAAAACAATTCTTCTAAGGTTATAATGTTCTCTTCCAAGATACAATATAATGTCTACAACTATACCCTAATTGTCACTTCCGTGATACAATCAAAGACAATCATAAACTATTAAGCTCCAAGAATTATAAGTCTCACAACTCTCCTATTAATCTTCCAATCAAATATTCGAGTTATGTCTGTTAAATCATGTACTAAAATTGCAACTCCTCTTCCAAGTTATTACAATCCCTAAAATCCAATCAAAGGTTCATGACTCCCCTAATTGTGTTAAGCCCTCAATAACAGATCAGCAAAGCAAGAAAATCACAGATAATTAAACACACATGAATACCAAGGAATACTACCCAATCCTCAGATTAGAGAATTAGTTACACATAATTAAAGAAGAAAACAAAATAATAATGATAATGAATGAAAACATAATATTGAAGAAAGAATTGAAGATCGAAAGTACCTTGATACGATTAAAAGCTATGAATTGTTATGATTTACAATGGTAGAATGTGTTTAAATAGGCTCTACAAATCTTGCCTAGCAAGAAAATACCAAAACAGAATTATAATAGAATTTCTGCAAAATACGTTTCCTAAACTGATTCTGTTTTTAAGGAAAATTCGTAGCTGACTTTTCTTCAGATATTCTGGAACGTTCCAATCGTAATTGGACCTCTGGACCACTTTAGAATGATAGAGAATCTCGGTATCTTCGCGTGGACTGCTTACGGGCCTCAAACGGAGTTGTAGAACTCAAGATATGGACAAAATAGTAAAAACTGTAATTTTTCAGCACCGCGCGCGTGCAACCTGCGCCCAACAGTCTGTTCTTCGCGCAGATTGCTTCTACCCGGCGCAATTTGCTCGTGGGATTCCTATCCCAAGTTGTAGAAAATCTCCCAGGCTTCGCGTGGGCAGTAAGATCGCTGAAAACGGACTTCTAGAACTCCATATATGGCCAAAACAGTATAAGCTGCGCAGCCTTCCCAGAAAATCCGAATTTTAATCAATTAAATCTCCAAAAACGATAGAAGCATCAACTTTAATCAACATTCTCGTAAATCTGCACAACTAAGCAAAACACATCAAAACTACAACAACTTGAGTCCAAAACAATCAATTTAAACCGAACGGAGGCATTCCAAGTGGATATAAAATCCACTTATCAAACCCCCAAACTTAAACTGATGCTTGTCCTCAAGCATAAACAATTACAACTACCTAATTAGTACCACTTCCGTAGGTGATCACGGTTGCATTTGGCATATGCAACAAGCCCTTTAAACCCCTAGGCAGCCCTAGTGGAGGAGTAAGGTCTCGTGAGGGCCTATAGCGAATGTACCCACAAAATCCATTTAACCTAATGCAATGCAATGCATGAATGCAACTAATATGAAATATGCAAAATCCCTTTCAAACTCACTAAAACCAACTAACAAGCAAATATCTCAAAGAATGCAACAAATCCATGCAGAGCTCGACTAAGTCCCCGTATACTAACAGTACATGACAGAAACGTGCGTGTGTGCGATGCTCATCAGAAATACTCCCAAAACTAGGTCAAAAATCATACATGCTTTCCGTCAAGACAATCACAGGTTTATAATCAGAATAGACTGTAGACACTTCATAACCTAGGAACACCTCCACCCTTATCCAAGGTAGACAGAAACTCATGCTTTATTACTAAACTACGACACTATATACAATACGCATGCTTATTTAACCGTGCAATGAATGAGACCCCAAAAGGCTTATACAATAATACCCATGTAGCGAGTGTTAGGTCAGCAATCCCAAACCACAAGGGCTTTAGGTTACTAGGACTAAGTCCCCCCAGACTTAATTACTCGAGTATTAAAGAGCTCACTCTGGTTAATTTTGCATATAAACAAATAACTTATTGACTCTTTTTTCTTTTTTCTTTTTCTTTTTTCTTTTTCTTTTTTTTTTCTTTTTTTTTTTTGCAATCTGGAATGAGCCTTTCTCATTTCCAACCCTAGACTACTCATATAAATATGAGCTGGCTACTAGCCATTTGACACCTAGCCATTATTGACAATTATGAACAACTAGCATGAAATTCCTGTTTTCCCCCAAACTTAGATTTTAATGTTCCTATGCTATAAAGGGAATAACGAAAATTCTAAATATAAACAAGTGATTAAATCTCAAAACATCCCACAGGCATGACCTTAACCTAGCCCAAAAGCACCCAATGAGTTTGTGTAAAAATTTTGTTCCCGTAACATGCAAGTCAATTTCCTAGAAACTATAAATCAGCCCTCTACTCATCATCACCACACTCAATTAAAAATCTACCTATCAATCAGAATCAGCTCGTCCTAAGGGATCATGAAATATGCATGCCATGAAAATGCAACTAAATGAAAACTCACATGGTATACGAAAATAAAAAAAGAATGTCCTATATGAGACAAACGTAAATAGCACAAACATATATGCATGATTTACTACTAATAATATGCAAAACATGAAATCCTACATGAACACATAATACAACAACAACTACTAATCCCTCAAACCACCCCCAAACTTAAAATATTCAATGCCCTCATTGAATGGAAGGTAATACAAGGGATAATAGAAAACATACCTAAATAAAATTGCCGAAAAGCGTGGGTTGCCTCCCACGAAGCGCTTCTTTAACGTCAATAGCTTGACGTTACTTCTACCTTGAAACTTCAATGAGGAGAAAAAACAAACAGATGCACATATCTACGAATTTCTAATATAAGTTTATTGTTCAAATAAACCTTAGATTCATTGAAAGGTACGAAAACTTTCAAGAACCTATCATGCTCAAGAGACTTGGAAACATCAAAATAGCTAGAAAAATCGTCAGAATAATCATTATAAGTACGACTCATATACTCCTCCCAAATCGGATCCTTATACTCTAAAGCAAGATTTTCAACATCCTCAATCTTAACTTCCTTCTCTTTTATAATTGGACACTCATCAATTTTAATCTCGTCTACCAATGTATTAAGCTCAAAATTTTCTAGATTTGGTAGAATTTCAATTGCATCCAAATTATCATTAATGCGCATGGGACAATTATCAACTACACAAGTAGACTCATCAGACACAACATTATCATTAATTGCTAAACAAGAATCATGGCATAGAGGAAAATTGACACAAGGGGGAGTTCTATAACAACCTTCATGCCACACTGCTCGAACTTCCCAAATAAAATTATTTAGTTTAGCATTCTCCTCGTACCAAGCTATTGAATCACATGGAATATCATTATCACTAGCAATCTCTAAAGTTGGTTCATCAAAAACTCCCAAAGAAAGTAAAGGAGGATTAGACTGAGTTCCTTGAATCATTTTATTGAGTGCAATCTCCCAATCAGCAAGTAAAGAAGGATTAGACTGAGTTAAACTCGTATCAACATCATTACACATATATGGATAAACATCATCATGATATTGATTTTCAAACGAATATGAATAATCATTGCTAGGGGCATATGGAGTATAAAATGAGTTCTCGGAATAGAACGAATTCACCTGATATGCATTACAATCCTCATAAGAATTGAATTGTGGGTAAGGATTGAAGTCTTGATATTGTTCCTGACTGTTTTAGAAATTCTGAGCATTGTTCCAACCAAAGTTGTACTCCATCTAGTCTCTCTCCTCAAAACCTGTTTAAGTTGTCTACCTCAAAGAACCTGTAGACACACCAAAGAAAGAAATACAAAAAGAAAGAAAAGAAAAATATATACAAAGATAAAATCTAAACAATAAGAAACAATTAACCTAAACTCAACTATACTGCCTTCCCTGGCAGCGGCACCAATTTGTTAGTAGTATTTTTGTGTGTTCGTTAGCTAGCCTACTAGTAGTAAATGGAATATATTCTAAACCAATTGTAGGCAGGATTATGGTAGTTTAGAAATTAATTCACAAACTTGAAAATACCAATTTGTCACAGGTAGACATAATCCTGTGCTTCATCAAGTAAAACGAATTACAAATAACAAATGATGTATTCTTTCCCAATAATTTACCAACACCAGATTACAAAAATTAAATTATACTATTCCGAACTACCGCAACAACCATAATGTCATGTAACATGGAAAATGTGTGACAGGAAAGCAAAATTAAATCGTTAGCTTGAAATCATGAAAAGTGAATTCCTGCCTTGTTGAACAGAGAAAGAAGATGCATAAAATCTTCTTGTGCAAGCTTGGAAGATCTTTTCTCTTCATACCCTCCTTGCTTTAACACACCAATAACTTTAACCTTAAAATCAGATCGCTTCGGATCCGCATCTTCTACCTCCATCTCCTCATCATCTCCATCCTCTCCATCATCAACCTCCATACTCAGGTCTTCACCAGTCTCTGCCAAAATTGGGTCATCTACTGGCATTTCTGTATCTTCTATTGATCCATTTTCTGATAATCTTAATGCTTGCAATGTTTTGTAATTCCTCTCCAGGACAGAAAGCACACTCTTCTGTTTAAATATAGAACCAATAGTCTTGTTCTTTCTATTAAAACAAATTCTGATCAACCCATCCCATTCCTTGAAATTCATTTGAGGAAGTGGTTTCCTTGGTTCGATCCTAACAACCGAAGACTCCACTTTAGGTGGAGGCCTAAAGTTATTCTTCCCAACCTTAAGTAAATGAAATACATGAGCAAAAAGCTGAGTGTTAACAGAGAGGCGACAATAAAGTGTGTCCCCTGGCTGAGCAACTAATCTCATGGCAAACTCCCTCTGAAACATTATAACTGCACATCGGAAAACTGGTCGGTGCTTCAATAATTTATCAGTCAGAGGTGCAGAGATCTGATAAGGAATGTTTGCCACACAAATATCAAAGTAGGGAAGTTCAACCTTAAGCACATCACCTTGAATAATCTGCACACATTAACATTTTTCAAAGTTAGATATGCTCCAGGTACTACCAACAACAGTTAAGAAACTACTGCACATTCTAAAAGACCAATGTAATGTTATTTATAACTATGAAAAACACACAAGGGACATAAGCTGTAGACAGTTCTAAATATTCAACAGATATCACACTCGAGCATAACAGCTCGAACATTTTAGAAATACTGACTTAAATGGCAGAAAACTAGTAACCGTAATTCAAAATGTTGTTTTAAAAAAAGTTGTCCTTTTCTAGCGCATATGACCCACGCTACATAAATGAGCAGCCTAGCCCAATTCTGCAAGTATCTCGTCCAACTTTTATTTTAACAGTGCCTATCACCCTATGCACCCATATACAGAATACAGACTATGGTATCAATTTCACATCCACCCCCCACCCCACTTGCACTTTCAAAGTGTAACACATCCCTCCATAAAGGAAATTGACTTTATTTCAATACACAGAGGGTACAGTGCGGGTTATAATCTCATACACAAACTTCATCTGTTTCCCGTCCATTATAACTGGTCGTAGCTTAAAAACAGCTCTTGACAAATGACAATACCCAAGTACATAAAACTATAAACTTTTCATAATCTAAAAGAAGGGTATGAGAAACTAAAGATACGATGTAAATACTCTAACCTCTCCCCTTCCCTCCATCTAACCCATCTCTTCAAACATCAATTCCTTCCAAATTTCCTTTTAATTTCTTCTTTCTCGATCTGCTACTTACCCACTAATTCTTTGATTCATCTTTGAGACTTAAAAACACAAAGTTGGTTTTTTTGCACATAAGCTGTTTGGCTAATGCTTCACTGAGAAAAGCCTACTTACATCTGCTTATGCCTCGCCCAAATGTTTGTGAAAACGCCTCGCCCAAGTTGTTGTGAAAAAGTCTTGCATAGTTGCAAGTTTTTGTCTTGCATTGTTGCAAGTTTGTTGTCTTGTTCAAGTGACAAGGGTTTTAGTTACCAAATTCAGTCTAGTTTTAGTTGCATTTTGATCTTGCTCAAGGAACTCAAGTGTGCCTAGAATTATGAATATTATCAGCTGGAACTGCCGAGGCATAGGCCTCCCTTCGAATATTCGGTTCCTTAAAGACATGGTATGTCAAGAGAGACCTGCTTTTATTTTTTTGTGCGAAACTAAGGATAATAAAGGTAGGATGGAGAGGGTAAGAAGAGCTATTCAGTTTGATGGTTTAATTTCAGTTGACTCTCAAGGTAAAAGTGGAGGTTTGGCTTTATTATATAAGAGTAAAGATCAAGTTCAACTGCGTAGTTATTCCCGCAATCACATTGATGTTGAAGTGAGATTAGAAGGTAAACATCCTTGGAGGTTATCGGGTATATATGGAGAACCGGATAGAAATCAAATGAGAAGGACGTGGGAGCTGCTTCGTAACTTGGCAAGGGATGCAAACTTACCTTGGTGTGCAGTCGGAGATTTTAATAATGTAGTGTCTCAGCAAGATAAAAAGGGCGGAGCACCATATCCCAACTGGTTAATTGAGGGGTTTAATGAAGTTCTATCGGATACGGGGCTTGTTGATTTAGACTTGGTTGGTCATCAATACACGTGGGAGAGGGGTAGGGGGACGACAGATTGGACTGAAGTAAGGCTAGATAGGGCTTTAACATCTGTATCATGGCTTAACTTATTTCCGGTAGCTAAACTTTATAACTTGGAGGGCTCACCTTCTGATCATAGTCCGATCATGTTAGCTGCAGAGACTAGTGACAGAAGTTTGGGACATGGAAAGTTTAAATTTGAAAATGCATGGCTAACGGAGCCAGTGTGTAGACAGTTGGTTCTGGAGAGCTGGGAGACATGTCAAGATGAAGATATTCAGATGAAAATAAGGTTTTGTGGTGAAAAGCTTTATCAATGGGGTAAAGAGGTAACCGGAAAGTTTGGGGAACGTATTAAGAATTGCAAGAAAGAGATGAGGAGGTTGAGAAAATATAGTGATCCTACCTCGGTCCTGAAGTACAAGGAAGCAAAAGACAGATTGTTTCTTATTTTAGAGCAAAAGGAGATTTTCTGGCGGCAACGCTCTAAGCAATTTTGGTTACATTCAGGTGATAAGAACAGCAGGTATTTTCATGCCTCGGCAACTGTTCGAAGAAGAATCAATCAGATTAACAGATTAAGAGATGGTGAAGGGAACTGGGTGGAGTGGAATAACGGGTTAGCTGAGCACATTTCAGAGTACTATGACCATCTGTTTAAGGCTACACAGACTAACTGGAACGAAGTGATTGAATGCATAGAGACGAAAGTAACAGCAGATCAGAATACAGACCTTTTAAGGCCAGTAACGAACGAAGAAGTAAGGTTGGCTTTATTTCAAATGGATCCTGACAAATCCCCGGGGCCAGATGGGATGACACCAGCTTTTTATCAAAAGCATTGGCTAATAGTAGGCAAGGATGTGGTTAATTTGGTTAGAAAATTCTTTCAGGATGGAATTATGCCAAAGGGTTTAAATGACACAAATGTAGTTCTTATCCCGAAGAAGAAAAATCCAGCTAGCGTGGGGGATCTTAGACCAATATCCCTTTGTAATGTAGTGGTCAAAATCATCACAAAAGTAATGGCGAATCGTATGAAGCTCATGTTAGACAGTGTGGTTTCCCAATATCAAAGTGCTTTTATACCAGGAAGATCGATTATAGACAACGTAATGGTTGGGTATGAGATGATTCATTACCTCAAGAGGACAAGAAGAGGTAATAATGGTGGAATGGCTTTAAAAATCGACATGAGCAAGGATTACGATAGAATCGAATGGGATTACTTGCGAGAGATTCTTTGCAAAATGGGGTTTCATGACTGGTGGGTGCATCTAATTCTTCAATGCGTTAACTCAGTATCATATAACACTACTCATGTGTTTAGGGTTATGGGCCCGGTGATACCAAGTCGGGGTCTTCGTCAAGGAGATCCATTATCTCCTTATCTCTTTATTCTCTATGCTGAGGGCCTTTCTGCTCTTTTACAAAAATACGAGACTCAACGGTTGATCCATGGTATTAAGGTATGTCGTCAAGCTCCTAGTGTCAACCATTTACTGTTTGTAGACGACAGTATTTTGCAAGGCAAATGAAGAGGAAGCTCTGCAGATGGTTGATATTCTTCAGATTTTTGAAGGGGCATCGGGTCAGCAGGTGAACTATGCGAAGTCATCAGTGTTTTTTAGCACAAATGTGGACAGGGAGAGCAGGGATAGAATATGTCAAATAATTCAGATGAGTGAGGCTGATGGGTCAGTGGTTTATCTGGGGTTACCTATTATGGTTGGCCGCAATAAATCTAAAGTGCTGGGATATTTGAAAGAGAAAGTGAAACAGAAGGTTCAAACTTGGAAGGAGAAGTGGATTTCTCAGGCTGGTAGAGAGATCCTTGTTAAAAACGTAGCTCAAGCTATTCCCACATACGCGATGAGTACGTTTTTGCTTCCAAAGGAAATTACGAGAGACTTCGAAAGAAGCCTATCTAGGTACTGGTGGGGGGTCAAAGAAGATTCGAGGGCAGGAATTTTTTGGATGAATTGGGATAGATTAAGTTATCACAAATCCAGGGGGGCATAGGGTTTCGAAACTTTCATGACTTCAATCTGGCCCTACTAGGAAAACAGGAGTGGAGGTTGATCACAGGTCCAAATCGTTTGGCTAGCAAAATCTACAAAGCAAAATATTTTCCCAATAGTCATTTTCTTGACTCGAAGTTGGGTGACAACCCCAGCTATATTTGGAGCAGCATCTGGGAAGCCAAGTCAATTATTTTGGTAGGGGCTCGATGGAAGCTGGGTAATGGTGAGCAGATTAAGGTGATTGGTCAGCCATGGCTCCAGGAGGAAATTAAT
This sequence comes from Kitagawia praeruptora, assembly GCA_037693485.1. NCBI lineage: Eukaryota > Viridiplantae > Streptophyta > Magnoliopsida > Apiales > Apiaceae > Kitagawia > Kitagawia praeruptora. The sequence continues at coordinate 94,908,101 of CM075350.1, forward strand.
CCTTACGTTACTACTGAGCTTCACGGGCTGGAGAATGCTACTGTGAATTCGTTAATGACTATGGATGGTCAACAGTGGGATAAGGACATTATTTCAGATATCTTTAATCAAAGAGATCAGCAGTGCATTTTGAAGCTGCCAGTAGGGGGAGGGGATGAGGTTGACATGCTGTATTGGAATGAGGAGACCAGTGGTAACTATACAGTTAGAAGTGCATATAGGCTTCTTCAAAGGCAAAAAGGAGCATGGAATACAAATTATGGTAGTAGTGTATGGAAATCGCTGTGGAGGATTAAGGCACCTCCCAAGGTGCTAAATCTAGTTTGGCGTGCTCTGTCCCACTGCTTGCCCACGAAAACTGCTCTCTATGCCAAACGTGTTCCTGTTTCGGTGGTGTGCCCAGTTTGCAACCAAGACCAGGAGACAGTAATTCATGCTTTAATTAATTGCCCTTTTGCAGCTCTCTGCTGGAGGAAGAGAGGTAGAGTTTGTCAAGCTACAAATGATACTAGTTTTGATGTTTGGCTGAAGCGTATGTTAAATCTCACGGATAAAGCAGAACATGGTGAAATTGTTACCCTTTGCTGGAATATTTGGCAAGCCAGGAACAACATGCTTTGGAATCGGAAAAAAGGTGAGGTTAATTTTGTGGTGTCCTCGACAAGGCAGTATCTTGCAGAATGGAGTAAAGCCCAAGGAATGTCAACTAAGGCTCTATACAGGGATGTAGAAAGTGGTGATGGAGCAATATCTTGGGTTAAACCTAAAAAAGATGTAGTCAAGATAACGGTCGACGCTGCGATATTTGCTGAGACTTCTATGTATGGAATTGGCTTGTTGGCTCGAGATGACAAAGGGGAGGTGGTTCAAGGGAGATCAGAACTGCTCCAAGGCTCAGTTAGGCCAGATTATGCAGAAGCTATAGCTGTCAAGGAAGCTCTAAGCTGGGTAAAGGGAGGAGATTGGAGGAATGTTGTGATTGAGACGGACTGCGTAGCTGTGGTTCAAGCGATTCGTAGTAAAGTTAAGATGAGTTCTCCTTTTGGTACTATAATTATGGAGTGTCGGTTGATGCTTTTGAATCAAAACATTGAGTTATGTTTTATTAGACGATCTGCTAACATGGCTGCTCACTTTTTAGCGAGGAGGTCATGTTCTTTCCCAGGTCGAGTTTTCGATAGGAGGTCTGTTCCTATTGAATTAGAATCCATCTTGTTGGCTGATTTGTTTGAGTACTATATCTTTCTTTGTGTAAAAAAAAAATAAATAAATAAACTTTTCATAATCTAAAATTTCACACATGAAAAGAAATCAATACTCGCAACCAAAAAAATGGGTCATATCAACTTCCATTTTCTCTTCCCAACACCCAAACTGTAAATTAAACATACCAACATGTTCGTCAAAACTAAAGCTGCAATCTTTGTAACAACTAGACCATCATTTCAATACGGAAAAACCCATCCAACCGAAACCCACCAACACCACTTTAAATTCAGTAAAATTCACAACAATCAAACATACAAGCAATCAATTTCATATCCACCAAACCTAAAGATACAATCTTTTCAACAACTAGACCATCATTTCGATACCCATTAAACCAAACCCACCAACAAAACACCAAAACCCAACAAATTTCACAACTATACATACATAAAAAACAAAAAAAATACATACAAGATAGTACCTTGAGACGATTAGAAAAAGGGGTGCCTTGAAACCTGCGTTGCAATTCAAGAACCATACGAGGATCAAGCTCAACAGCAATAACAGACTTGCCAGCTTCAAGAAGCTTCTTGGTAAGATTACCAGTACCAGGCCCAATTTCAAGAATGATATCAGTGGGTTTAATACCTGATTTTTGAACAATTGAGTCTATTAAAAGTGGGTTTTTCAAAATATGCTGACCCTTTGATTTGTGAAATTGAATGCCTCCTTGATATGGTTGGGTTCTTGATGATGATGAGGGCTTTTCTTTCTTGAACTTGCCGCCTGCCATTGTTTTGGTTGAGGTGGAGCTCAGCTAGGGTTTTGAGTTCACAAATTAGGGTTTATATATGACCATACGGTGTAGATGTACTTGTAGAGAGGGAACACATGCGCCTACATGTTACTGATTAAAATATTGTTTTTAAGTTTTCAATATTACAACCGATTTATTTTAACTAATTTTACAAAATATAGTTCTAAATTTTAATAACAATTATAAGTAGGGATTTTTTCAAAAATAAATAAGATCCAATTTTTTTTTATAAAAATAGTATTTTGTTTAGTATTTCACAAATATTCGCAACTAATACAAACAAAAATCAATCACAAATATAATTTTAGAATTTAATAATTAAAAATCATTTTTGGTTGTATAATAGATTGTTTAACAAGTTAAATTGCTGAAATGCAATCAAAATTAACTTCAAAATCTTTTTCCGAAAAAATTGAAATTAAGTTGTATTTGGTTTCAATCCCTATTTTTGCAAATATTTTTAGAAAATGCTAAACAAAATAACTTTAAAAAGTAGTAATTTTGATAATTTCACATGATTTTTTATCTTCAAAAACATAAAATTATGTAATTTATATCATTTTAGTATTATTATTATTTTATATTTTAGTGAAATACACAACAACATCAAAATTAAAAACTTAACAAGTTGATTGCATGGAGTATTTAATTTATTTTCATATACATGATTATGTTGATGCATTTTATTTCGTCTAATTAATTTCATTTTATACACATAACCAGTTTTTTTTTCAATTTTTTTAAAGGGATAGTTTCAAAACTACCCATGTGAACTATCAGATTTTTAAATATATACTACCCATCTTTCTGAAATTCTAAAAATACAGACCTTGTTTTCAAAATTCCAAAAATACTACCTTCCTCAATTGCAACTTTTGCAACCTCATTTGCAACTTCCAGTTTTCAAATTTCTGATTTCATGTTCTGGGGCTCAGATGTCATTTTCGACCTCTTTTTTGGACTCTGATATATCAGAGTCCAAAAAAGAGGTCGAAAATGACATCTGACAAATGGAACTTGAAATCAGAAATTTGAAAACTGGAAGTTGCAAATGAGGTTGCAAATGAGGTTGCAAGGCCCCGCCAAGGGCACTCATAATTGGTGACTTTGGGTTGCAAGGCCCCGCCAGGGGCACTCATAATTGGTGGATTTCTGATTTGCAACTTTCAGTTTTCAGTTGCAAAAGTTGCAACTGAGGTTGCAAAAGTTGCAATTCAGGTTGCAAACCGTAGTTGCAACTGAGGTTGCAAAAGTTGCAACTGAGGAGTTGCAACCTCAGTTGCAAAAGTTGCAACCTCAGTTGCAAAAGTTGCAACCTCAGTTGCAAAAGTTGCAACTGAGGTTGCAAAAGTTGCAACTGAGGTTGCAAAAGTTGCAACTGAAAACTGAGGTTGCAAAAGTTGCAACTGAGGTTGCAAAAGTTGCAACTGAAAACTGAGGTTGCAAAAGTTGCAACTGAGGTTGCAAAAGTTGCAACTGAGGAGTTGCAACTGAGGTTGCAAAAGTTGCAACTGAAAACTGAAAGTTGCAAATCAGAAATCCACCAATTATGAGTGCCCCTGGCGGGGCCTTGCAACCCAAAGTCACCAATTATGAGTGCCCTTGGCGGGGCCTTGCAACCTCATTTGCAACCTCATTTGCAACTTCCAGTTTTCAAATTTCTGATTTCAAGTTCCATTTGTCAGATGTCATTTTCGACCTCTTTTTTGGACTCTGATATATATATATATATATATATATATATATATATATATATATATATATATATATATCAGAGTCCAAAAAAGAGGTCGAAAATGACATCTGAGCCCCAGAACATGAAATCAGAAATTTGAAAACTGGAAGTTGCAAATGAGGTTGCAAAAGTTGCAATTGAGGAAGGTAGTATTTTTGGAATTTTGAAAACATAAAAGTATAATGAGGTAGTATTTTTGAAAAAATGATTTTATAGAAGTGAAAAGATAGTTGGGTGGTAGTAAAATTGGAAATAATTATTAAAATCTTATGTATTTATGTAAATATCCCTTTTTTAAAAATGTGAATTGGTTAAAGTTAAAAAAGGGGTTTTTTCAAAAATACCCATCCTTCAAAATATTTTTTTAAAAATACTACCACTTTTGAAACTATTTATAAAAATATCTTTCTTTAAGATTCTTTTTTCAAAAATACGGTTTGCAACCTGTACAACCATTGCAACCTCATTTATAACTTCTGGCGGCGCAGTCGTGTAAGTTGCAAATGAGGTTGCAAATGTTACAAAGGTTGCAAAAGTTACAACTGAAAACTGGAGGTTGCAAAACTAGCAAAGATTGAAAATTCGTTTGCTCTCCTATATAGCATATAAGGTTGCATATGAGGTTGGTACGCAACCTCATATGCAACCGAAAACTGTACCAACCTCATATGCAACCTTATATGCAATCGAAAACTGAAAACTGAAAAATGGAAGTTCAAGTTCCTGTTTTCAGTTGTCATTTTCGACCTCTTTTTCGAAAATGACAACCGAAAACAGGAACTTGAAATCAGAAATTCATATGCAACCGTTGCAACCATTGCAACCTTTCCAATCTTTGCAACCAAAAATTAAAAGTTGCGGCTGGTGCCGCCCTTATATACAAAAGGTTGCATAGGTTGTAGATAGTATTTTTGAAAATAAAAATTAAAAAGGTAGTTTTTTTGAAAATAAAACTTAAAAGATAGTATTTTTGTAAATAACTTTTAAAGTGGTAATGTGTTTGAAAATACTTTCAAAAAGATAGTATATAGGGTAATTTCCCTAAAAAAAACATAATTTTCAATAATTATCTCCTCTTAGGTAACGATGACAAAAAAAAATAATAATCTATTTTTGATTAAAATAAGTGTTTCAAAAAAAAAAAATAATAATAGTTTTTTCTCATAATAATATTCATTATTATCGCTGCTTATAATACGTTGGAGTTGGGACTTGGACTATTCATGATGTCACAACCGTTTAATCTCTACTTAATCAACGCACGCACATAAATCGAATTGGAGGGAGCGCAATTTGTCTCAGATTAGCCGGCGACTTCAAATTCCGGTAAGCCTAACAAACTCTCACTCCTCTGATTCCAAACCCTAATTGCATCCAACTCTATTCTTTTATACAATATTCTTCCAAATTTGATTTAATAGTATCGATTGAATTTAATCATCAGAGGAAAAGAAAGAAATAATGAGTGGTGATGTGGAAGGCTCGTCAGTGATATCACCCGATGATGTATTGCAGACGTTGATGAATGACGGTACAATCGATGCCATTCGATTAAAGATTATTACTCAGCTCAAAGCCAATGTAATCTCGTTTACTACCTCCTGTTTTCCGTTTTTCTCTTTTACGTATCTAACACAACTGTTTTTCAGTACATTGTTATTCCGTAATGAAATTAAGTTTACTTGTTTTTTCGATAACGTGTCATTTGATTTGTGATATGGAGGTTAGTGTTGTTAGTGTGCATTGGTATTTCATTAACTATTCTTGGTTGAGCTTGGGACTCGGGTTTTTTTTATTGACATGGATTTTTGTACAAAGATTGATTGGAAAGTAACAAGTGATTTCTATGTTTCTGATTTTTTGTTATATCAGCTTTTTCTCATGTTTTTGAGGTGTGATTAAGTTGCTTTAGGTTGCAATTAAGTTTTGTGATATGGGTAAAGTATATTGACTTGTCGATTATGCTGTATTGTATGTTTAACTATACTGGGATATACACTAGACTTTAAACTTTCATTTACACCTTTTGTTCTTTGAGCTGCCTGATCAGTTCTTGTGTTCCACACTTTCCATGTGCTTCTAATACTTGGAAAGGAAAGAGTGTTAGGGACAGGGGTTTGAATTTAGTCTTTGTTATGGCGGAACCGAACGCTTTTATCATCTTTATCATGGTCACATTGAGTCATTGACCATGTCGTTTTGTTACTGTTTTTCTGTATGTACTTGTGTTTAAGAGTAACTGGACTCGCAATCATGTGTAATTATTGTGATCTCTGTATATGGAGTTGTTAGGGGGAAGTTCAATCTTTCTCAGGGTAATCTGATAAGTCAAATGCAGTTGTATTGGGGTGTTTTTTCCTCCTTTACGATGGAGCTTCTTCACAGGCTCAAACAGGGCCATTTTTTTAGCTGTTGAGATTGAGGAGCACACATCTTGATTGTCTTTCATTTCTACTTGTTATACAGACACAATGGATGCATTTCAAAGTCCCTTTAACTCTGCCTTCTATTAGACAAACTTGTCTTATATCATGCAAAAAGTTAAAAGAGTACCAAGACATGTTGCAAGTGTCTTATGCAATAATTTTCTACTATTACAATTTTTTTAAGGTTACAATTCTGTTTCAGATAATAAAATTTATTAAAAAATTGTGTATCACTTTTTATAGGAAGAGCTTAAGAACAACACCATAAAAATGGTGGAGCAGAGCAAGGTTCTTAACACTCCTGGAGCAGAAAAGCAAACTAAAAGAGAGCTATTTGATGCTCTTCGGCAGGAACTAGAGTAAGCATCAGTCTTGATTTTACATTGTAGATGCATGTTCATTTATATGTCCAACTTCTAGTTGCTACTATATTCTAGATTATGTATTACTTGCTACAAGCTTGGTAGATAATGTTTTTAGAAATAAGGTCTTCAAACTAGCTTGACTCTTTAATATAAACAATAAGTAGATAATTAAGTCAATAAGGTTTAAACTATCCTAAACAGCATAATCTGTAAGGACATAACCAATGTTCAAGGTGAGGTGAGAAAACTCTTTCAAGTGTAGTACAAAACTTGCAGGTACAGTAAATTGTACAATCTTAATCTCATAAATAATTTCGTCAGTAAGGTTTTCCCCCCAAAATATGAAGTTCCAACAGTAGTGCTTCATGTTCTATTGTTGCCTGCATTCAGGGAATGTTATAATCTTGCCCGTTTGGCTTATCATAAAAGAATTCACTTTTCACTTAAAAGTTATTTTTCATTACCTATAAGTTATAACTTATAAGTAAAAAAAAAACTTTTTGACTTATAAGTTACTATTAGTCCGGATAATTTTATTAGTAATATATAACTTATAATATATATAAAAAAATAACAACATAAAGAAAAAGTTACCTTTACAAGTTATACTATTCAATTTTATGAAGTCAAAATGCAAATTTGAAAGAAGTAACTAGAATAAGTACTTATTTTAGAATTCATAAATTACTAACAGGTTACAAGTCACTTATATTCAACATACAGTGATATAGCAAACTTATAAGTTAATTATGAGGGTAAAAAACAGGGTTTAGTATACTCAAATCACGCTAGCGAGTTTTGGCTGCTTGCTGCAATTTGAACATAAAATGGTGGTGTATCCATATTTTGCTTTATCAGACAACAAATTGCAGTAGAGCAAAGAAGTTATGATACTTGAGCTGGAAGCTTTGTCTTGTCTTGGCAATAAGCTAATGAACATTGTGACTAGTGACTACGGATAGGGTATTAACTGACAAAGTAAAACTGCCTGGTTGATTTCTTCCTTGGCCTCTTGAACCATGCCCATAAGTCTTTTTTGTGCAAAATGTTGCACATGGTACTGTTGCGATGTAGGGTTCGTTAAAAAATATATAGTCCCAACTAAAGTGTGTGAAAGACAGCTCTTTTCAGACTTAGAAGTGTAGAAGTTTTTTAAATAAAAAGAAGAACAAATTATTCGAAAATAGGTATCACTTTTTCCAACTGGTGATTTGGGCATGTGCAATGTAGTTGCATTTTCATGTACAATGTATACTGCCTTGCTTGTGCAACCGGGGGGTCGAAGGAAATTCTTTACGTGCTCTTATCTCGGGCTAAAGGTTTTATGCCACATTTTTTTAAAACACTGGGAATTGAACCGAAGGCTTGATCAGTACCAGATTCTTTAGTACCCGTTGACCACTGAATCTGCAATGAAGAAGATTGAAGACAATAACACGTTGGTTTTGGAGTAGGATTTTTACTGTGGAGTAGGATATTTGGTTTTGGAGTAGGATTTTCACAGTGGGGTAGGATTTTAGTCTTGGAGTAGGATTTTCATTTTTTTGGGTCCGATATAGTCAATGTCAGTGCCGCTATAGTCGTCTACCATGACAGACCAATCCGCTCTTAGTGTTCTGCGTTTAAATACATCATTTTGTGTTTACCTCTATAGAAAGAGTCATAACCGTGCATTCATCTCTTGACATTTTTTTCGGGGGAAAAAACAATGATCCGTAGAATAAACATGGAGAATGCCAGTTCCTCTATAGTCAATGTCAGGTCCTATATAGTCAATATCAGTGCTGCTATAGTCGTGTACATGATAATTTTTATTAAGTTAATGATGTTTGTTTTAGTTGGAAAATGTATAGAAGAAAGGTAGTTGGACGTTGAAGGCCCGACATAGACCAACCCGCTCTTAGTGTTCTGGGTTTAAATACATCATTTTGTGTTTACCTCTGCAGAAAGAGTCATAACCGTGCATTCATCTCTTGACATTCTTTTCGGGGGAAAAAACTATGATCTGTAGAATAAACATGGAGAATGCCAGTTCCTCTATAGTCAAAGTCAGGTCCTAAGTAGTGAATGCCAGTTCCTCTATATTCAATGTCAGTGCCGCTATATTCGTCTACCATGATAATTTTTATTAAGTTAATGATGTTTGTTTTAGTTGGAAAATGTATAAAAGAAAGGTAGTTGGACGTTGAAGCCCGACACAGACCAACTTGCTCTTCGTGTTCTGGGTTTAAATACATCATTGAACTCTTGACATTTTTTTGGGGGAAAAAACAATGATCCGTAGAATAAATGGTGGAGAATGCCAGTTCGTATATAGTCAAAGCCAGTTCCTCTATAGTCAATGTCAGGTCCTATATAGTCAAAATCAGTGCCGCTATAGTCGTGTACATGATAATTTTTTTAAGTTAATGATGTTTGTTTTAGTTGGAAAATGTATAGAAGAAAGATAGTTGGACGTTGAAGGCCCGACACAGACCAACCCGCTCTTAGTGTTCTGGGTTTAAATACATCATTTTGTGTTTACCTCTGCAGAAAGAGTCATAACCGTTCATTCATCTCTTGACATTTTTTTCGGGGGAAAAAACTATGATCCGCAGAATAAACATGGAGAATGCCAGTTCCTCTATAGTCAATGTCAGGTCCTATATAGTCAATATCAGTGCCGCTATAGTCATGTACATGATATTTTTTATTAAGTTAATGATGTTTGTTTTAGTTGGAAAATGTATAGAAGAAAGGTAGTTGGACGTTGAAGCCCGACACAGACCAACCCGCTCTTAGTGTTCTGGGTTTAAATACATCATTTTGTGTTTACCTCTACAGAAAGAGTCATAACCGTGCATTCATCTCTTGACATTTTTTTCGGGGGAAAAAACTATGATACGTAGAATAAACATGGAGAATGCCAGTTCCTCTATAGTCAAAGCCAGTTCCTCTATAGTCAATGTCAGGTCCTATATAGTCAATATCAGTGCGGCTATAGTCGTGTACATGATAATTTTTATTGAGTTAATGATGTTTGTTTTAGTTGGAAAATGTATAGAAGAAAGGTAGTTGGACGTTGAAGGCCCGACACATACCAACCCGCTCTTAGTGTTCTGGGTTTAAATACATCATTTTGTGTTTACCTCTACAGAAAGAGTCATAACCGTGCATTCATCTCTTGACATTTTTTTCGGGGAAAAAACTATGATCCGTAGAATAAACATGGAGAATGCCAGTTCCTCTATAGTCAATCTCAGGTCCTAAATAGTGAATGTCAGTGCCGCTATAGTCGTCTACCATGATAATTTTTATTAAGTTAATGATGTTTGTTTTAGTTGGAAAATGTATAGAAGAAAGGTAGTTGGACGTTGAAGCCCGACACAGACCAACCCGCTCTTAGTGTTCTGGGTTTAAATACATCATTTTGTGTTTACCTCTATAGAAAGAGTCATAACCGTGCATTCATCTCTTGACATTTTTTTCGGGGGAAAAAACAATGATCCGTAGAATAAATGTTGGAGAATGCCAGTTCCTCTATAGTCAAAGCCAGTTCCTCTATAGTCAAAGTCAGGTCCCATATAGTCAATATCAGTGCCGCTATAGTCGTCTACATTGATAATTTTTATTAAGTTAATGATGTTTGTTTTAGTTGGAAAATGTATTTTTATTAAGTTAATGATGTTTGTTTTAGTTGGAAAATGTATAGAAGAAAGGTAGTTGGACGTTGAAGCCCGACACAGACCAACCCGCTCTTAGTGTTCTGGGTTTAAATACATCATTTTGTGTTTACCTCTACAGAAAGAGTCATAACCGTGCATTCATCTCTTGACATTTTTTTCGGGGGAAAAAACTATGATCCGCAGAATTAACATGGAGAATGCCAGTTCCTCTATAGTCAATGCCAGGTCCTATATAGTCAATATCAGTGCCGTTATAGTCGTGTACATGATAATTTTTATTAAGTTAATGATGTTTGTTTTAGTTGGAAAATGTATAGAAGAAAGGTAGTTGGACGTTGAAGGCCCGACACAAACCAACCCGCTCTTAGTGTTCTGGGTTTAAATACATCATTTTGTGTTTACCTCTGCAGAAAGAGTCATAACCGTGCATTCATCTCTTGACATTTTTTTCGGGGGAAAAAACTATGATCCGTAGAATAAACATGGAGAATGCCAGTTCCTCTATAGTCAATGCCACTTCCTCTATAGTCAAAGTCAGGTCCTATATAGTCAATAGTAATTTACTAATATGATTTTATTTAGGTAATGATGTTACGTTTTCAAAGAAACAAGAGAAAGGAGAAAGGACTTTTTCAGCCTAAAATATTCTCAACAATAATTTATATAATCTATTTTTATATTTTTAATACATATGATTGATAACAAAACTATTATTTCTATCTTCGTGTCCGAAATAAATTGTGAAAATATTGGGGGTGACATTAATTTACCTTCGTGTCCGAAATAAATTGTGAAAATATTGGGAGTGATTGAGAGTCGAACCTGTCATCTGCCAATTAAAATTAATACACATGAAGTAGTCATACTCAATATTTCAATATTTTAAAACTCCGTAAATATTAGAAAATTTAAAGAATGTAAAAATTGGAATTTACTCTTTTTGAAGGTTTTAATTTTTAAGAAAAAAAAGTTATTTCATAAAATAAGTGTCATCAATAATATGTAATGAAGTTAGAATTTCACTTCTAAATAAGAACGGCTCGAAACATGTTTTAACGGGAAGACGGCTGACCAGAAAAGATTGTATTAGCTATTAGAATTTGATATTAATGTCATAATTATTTATTTTTATTTTTAAGGTTCAATTTTTATGGATAAAAATTATTATATAAGTCTTTATAAAATATGTTGAAGTTGAGATTTAAGTTTTAAAGAGAGAGGGACTTAGTCGAAAGTTTTCAGATGATAAATATTACGAAACTACAGTAATTGTTTATAATGATCTGTTAGACTATAACTCGATTATAAAGTATGGTTCATATGAATTTTTATGTAATATGACAAATTGATCAATATAATACATAATGATTGAGTACTAAGATAGTATACGATAAAATCAAAAAAAAAATGATTGTAAATTCATATACATGCATGGGTATTAACATCAACTGAAATATTTATAAAATTTTAAAATTGAGTTAAAAAATAATTCCAAATATAAAATTAAAAAATGATATGTAAAATTACAAAATAAATATTAAAATATTAGATAAATTGAAATCTTATCATTTATCATATTTTTAATTACAAAATTATTTGAATATATATAAAATTTTGGACGAGAAATTATTAGAAATATTTTTAATTATTTGAATGAATGTTCTCATATCTATATAAAACTGATTACATTTATGTTTTTCAACAGTTTTATTATTACTAATATTGAACAAGTTTTATTACTAAAACTCAGTACATTAATGTATGGAGTCCAATAGTCCAAGTAACTAATTAAACAAGTCTAAAAGTCACCTGCAGTTCAAATTCAAAGGTCGTTAGTATTAACTATTCGGTAAAGGGTGTGTATCTTAGTCTCTTAGCATTTCTGACCCCCTATTTAAGTAAGTCAAGTCAGTGTTAATCACTTCTCATCTTTCTCAAACACCTTTCATTCTTCCTTCAACTTTCCTGCACCCAATCCCTCTTCTTTCAAATGGCTATCATTGTCATCGATTACTTCTATATACTGTGGCCATAAATGGGATCGGCTATGGGATTCTCTTTAAGGTTATTCTTCTATAAACCCTTGTTGTCGAGGTTAAAAATTTATGTCCTACATTTGGTACAAAAATACTGGAAAAAAAACATGAGTAATCAGCACTTTGCACCCCTTATCTTTGGGCGCTTTTTCAATTTGGTCTCAAATTATGTTTCTTGGCAGATTACCTGAAACATTAAATGTCGCTTTGATATGCACCCCTTTGAGTTTTTTTTTAAAAAATTTGACAGGGATATTTTCGGTATTTAGAAAATTATTTTTCAGAAAAAATGAAAAAATTATATTTATTTAAAAAAAAATATTTTTTGGTTTTTAAAAATATTTTTGAAATTATATTTTCAACAAATTGTTCTTGAAGATCGATCACATTTTGGTGGTGTTATCGGACTCCATTTTTGACGTTCAAATATCCGAATCGAAGCTTGCAAATCCTAGTGTCATAATCTGCTATCAAAATCCACCCAGGTTATCATCTTGAATTTTTATGAATTTTAATTTAAAATTTAAAATTTTAGGGTTCATGATATCCAAATTTAGTTGTTTTTGATCTGTTGATTCTTTGTGAAAACTAATTCTTCCTGCAGCTCCTACGTGTTGTTTACAATCATTTTATGTATTTACTTGCACCAAATGACATCGATTTGATGTAGAATGAAGTGGTTATATTTTTTTAAACTTTGAACGATTCGTTCGTTCGTTACAATGATTTTCTGTTAAAACTGAAACCATACAGAGATTGCTTGTGTTCCGAGCTTTGTTTTGATGTATAGAACGCATGATTTGTTTCACAAACGAGACCATTCGAGTTTCACCGGATTTTTGCTTCGAGTTGCCGAATTTTGGTCGAATCCGGTCCGTTCTTGTTGTTTTTGGTCGTTTTGTTTTGTGTTAGAGTTGCCAGCAGTCATGGTACTTGTTTTGCTGTCGAAACGAAGCGTAGCCGTGCCTAAATGAGTTAACCGGAAGTCGCCGGATTCTTGCTCGCCGGCCGGATTCTGGGTTTCTCGCCGGAATCTGGAAATTCGGTTGAATATTCAAACTGTTTTTCAATTTTTATTTTTGTGTTAATTTTGTTTCATTTTAATGATTGGTTTGATATGTTTCTTGTAAATTATTTTTTAAAATTCACAATTATTTCTGAATATTTATTTATTTAATTTTCAAAAATTATTTATTTATTATTTTTAAAAACCAAAAAATATATTTTTTAAAATAAATATAATTTTCTGAATTTTTTCATTTTTTCTGAAAAATAATTTTCTAAATACCTAAAATACCCCTGTCAAATTTTGAAAAAAAACTCAAAGGGGTGCATATCGAAGCGACATTTAATGTTTCAGGTGCAATCTGCCAAGAAACATAGTTTGAGACCAAATTGAAAAAGCGCCCAAAGATAAGGGGTGCAAAGTGCTGATTACTCAAAAAACATTCCTAAGTAGTTTTACGGAAGCTGTTGCAGGGAAGTTACAACTTACATTAGTGGAAATAAGAGGCCATTCTCTCCAGAATTTATAAGGATGAGTGACTGAAAATTTCCCTTGAATCTCCTCTAACACAAAGATTGGAATTTCATTTAAAGTATATTTGTAGGAAGTTTTCTCTGAAGCAATGTTGATTTTTGCAGTTGGATATAGTGCTGAAATTTTTTAGTTTTTAGAGGTCTCTCAGCATATTTTTTCTTGCAATATTTTTTTTTCTTGTATAAGAATTTAAAGAATCACCTTCAATATTAATTTTAATTTGGTGTTTGACTTCAACTTCTTATAAATGGTCTGCAGAAGTTCAGTGCTTGAGAAAGCCTCCAAATCAGTCTGGGAGCTAATTTTGGATCAGAAAGGAATAGGAAAGGATATAAACGAAACAGTTGAGAAAGTGTTCTGTCGAAAGTGTTCTGTCGATTAAGTGATCGGGAACCTCCATTATTTCCTTCAATAGTTGAATCCGAACCACAGCTAGAGAAAGAGAAGACTAAAGATGCAGAGAATGAAATAACTAAAGAGAAAGAGAAAGAGAAAGAGAAAGAAACAGAAACAAAGAGAGAGACTGACAAAGAGAGACTGGAAAAGAAAGGAAAAGAAAAAGAAAATTCAGATACTGCATTGAAGAAAAGGAAATATATCGATACCAATACAGAAGAGGGAGGAGATGAAGGTGCAAGCAGATCTAGTATTTGATCGGTAATATTGTCACATTTATGAGGATCAATGTTTTAATTTTCAGGTCTTGAGTCGGTTGTCCACGAGACAGTTTTTATGAAAACTGAAGCTATTCTGATTATGAAGTTAATGATCTTCTCGGATTTTCTTGTCATATGCTAATTGATAATATATACTGTTTATGTCTGTGTTTGTGTGTATAATTAAATGCAATAGTTGCAACTCTCAATAAGTACCCCCCCTCCCAACCCAGAGGATAAAAAATTAATTATTAATTATGCACTTTTTTATTGTTTTCTTCTTCTTTGAAGAGGTAGATGACATCATTCAAAAAAAAGAAAAAGAGGTAGCTGGCCTGTAGACATTGGAAAGTAATCTCTTGATGTATATTTACACGTTAAGGAATCCCTAAATGTAGGTTGCATCTTTAGGAAATTGTACATGAGGTATCCATAGAAATGTTCCAAACTTCATCAATTTGATATTATCCTTGAAATATAAAGCTAAGTTGGTTGTATTCTTGTAGATTCTTGCTATAAATTTTAATCAACCTATTTGGAGTCTGGACTCTGGACTACAAAGAACAAGAAGTCAAGAACTGCACATGTAGCATCAGATCTATCTCGACTTCATATGTAAATACATAACGGTACGTGCATGGTGTAAATGAATGTAGTCCTGTTAAATTTGTCTTTCCGGAGAATTTAATAGCAATCAATTTATTGTTTGCATTGGTCAGTAGTAGGTGTGAATATCATTTGCACACATGCAATTAACACTCCTACGGGTAAACAAAACACACCTGGTTAATTGAGAACTCAAATGAGATTTACCCATGCTCCCATGTGGCATGGGGAACATTAAATATTCACTAGAAGGTCAAGTTTAACAGTAAGTTAGCCACAGCTTGTCCATAGATATCCCTCGTCCTTGGTTAAGGTCGAGGGTTCGAGACTCAGTTGAGGCAAGTGTGTGCATGAGAATTTAAATTTGTTGTCATTGACCTTGACAAAAATAAAATAAAACAATAACCTTTAAAGCCTTTTCTTGATTGTCCTAATCCCATTCTCTTTCTTTTCAACTTGAACATCATAGCAGAATCCACCTTTGAGCATGTTTGACTGTTTCTGGCTTCATTGCCGGCTCTTTTCTCGGGAAAGTAATCAGTTCTTTTTTGCTAATAGTAATCGGTCTTTTTTAAGCCTCCTCTTCTGATCTATTATATGCTTTTCTCTTCCTGTAATTCAATAATTCCCGAGTGTTTTACAGACTATATACAGGCTATCAAAGGAAAATTAACGTTTTATAGCTATGAGCCCCATTCAATTTGGACTAAGATATCCAAACCACAGGAAATGGTTCTTTAACTCACAGAATCAGCATAAACTTGCACGTTTAATCTCTTTAAAATGTCTAACCCCCGGCATAAAGTTAAGACTTCATGTTGTATTAGAGGCACACTTAAAAATTCTTGATTTAGATGCTATAGAAATTGACACAAATTTTAAAAGCAAAGTATGATGACAATTAATAAATTCAACCGAGGATTGAAAATTACAACTAATAAAAATTGATTTATTTTTTGAAATTTAATAAACAAGTCATTTCCGTTCAGATAAGTAGCATATCCCTCACCTCACACACATTCTAATAAATGAAGGATAATGTATTATAAATATCAACCCTTACCCTAGTTAGATTTAAAGAGAACAAATGAACATTACATAAGTGCAAATGTTTAATACGAAGAATGAAAAAGCTCGAGATTTGCAGAAAAGCTAATCAAAACTAGTAAACTATTATAACTAGCAAAATGTCTTAATGTTATGTGCATCTGCATCCTAACCTACCCTAAGTACCTCTTGGAACAGAGTTGTTACATAGGTATTTCAAAAAACATGCCTACAAGTGAATTCCTATGTCTGAAAATGATTCAGAAAGAAATTTTAACTCAATCTAACTGCCATTGTAACCACCATTAATCATAAATCATCACCAGGGATGAACATGAGTTGGACTTTGAGTTTCAACATCTTGCTGCCTTGGTTCATGAAAGACATGATAAGGGTACAATGATAGGTCTGTTGTAGTTGCATTCAATTCTTGTGGAGGCAACCAAGAGAGCAGCTTTGGCGTGAGCATCAAACCATTTGCTTCACAATACTGATCAACAGCATGTTTTGTACCAACATGATTATTTGTAATAAAACATTGCTGTTTCATGACTTGTCATTTTATTTGCAAAAATGTTGTTGGTGTTGGGGTTCAATCCTTGTTCAGTAATCAAACTTGTGTCAACAAGTTGGTTATTTGCAGTTTCAGCAAAAGTTATTCCAGTACTATTGGTCAGAGGGTTACCCATGCCTACTTCCTCCCCATCAAGATGTTGGTAAAAAAAGCCCGAATTGACTTGTGATATATTAATCACTGAAGATGGCCCGTGAATGATGTCCGTACCTTGATTAAAAAAGACGGTGCTTTGATTCTCAATCACATGATTTGTTGATGTTTCATCTACAATAGGAAATTGGGCAATCGTTACAGAGGATGTATTTGTATAAAAAGTCATATGATAGCATTTTACTATAGGCACAACGATGAATATATAACCTTTTACCTGACATTGAGGTTAAATCCACATTTCCAGGATGTGGATTAATTCTCACACGCAAATTCTGAAGATGACGAGGAAGTCCAACAGGTGAGTGGAAATTTTGGTCATGGTATTGGAGTTGAGAAGCAACACCTGGTGTGGTTGAATTTACAGAACTGCAAGGAAAATGAGCATTTGTTGTTGCTTTTATGTTTTGGATCTGATGATGTTGGCCGAGAGGTGTAGGGAACTTTTGAACTTAATATTGCTGCATTTCATGAGGAACGATTTCACTGACATGATTTTTGTTGAGGTTGCAAGTATGTTCTGATAATGCAGGCAAGTTATTTGAGTCGAAATACGGGTGAGGTAGAGTTGGAAAAGTTTGTTGGCTTAGTTCAAACAATCTGGGATCACATTGTAGAAGCTTCTCATAGTGCTTATCTAGAATACCAGGAGGAAATGTGATGAAGTGCCTCCTGCAAAAACAATAATCATCAATAGAAAGGCAAAATTTATTGTTGCAAATATGTATTTTATGAGGTAAGTTATGTGTGCGGCTGAGTCTACTCTTGTTATGCGATCAACATGTATGTACAGGTATTTATATTCTAGTCACTTAGTTCAACTTCTACCAAATGTGTAAATTCATCACCACATTCAAAGTCACGGACCCGGCAGGAGTGTACCCAAATGGCATTAAACTCGATCTCAACAAAGTCATAAAATTTTAAATTCAGATTAGGCTGATTTATCATTATAGTTATTACTAACTTGTAAGTGGATCACCAAGTTAAAAAATATATCATTCAATGAATAAAATTCTTGAAAACTTGCAAGTTGGTTCCCATCATTTTCGTTAATTTATTTATTAATAATTTGCTTGCATAGACTTGATTTTATGAAACTATCACCAGGTGCAAATACAACAATACCATAATAACAGGCCAATCCAAAACTATCCACCAATGCAAACCCAATACCATAATAATAACTCGATCCAAAATTGGTGATATGGCATTATTCACCGATGCAAATCCAATATCATAACAATAGCCTGACGGCCCTGACCTAGAATTCAATACATTTGAACTTCATTAATCAAAAATCCGAACTAATTCTACTAATCTTTTTAAACATAGGTTGACTCAATTGAAGATGTAAAATAATTAAATTTTGAAATTATAATATATTAAAAATAAATAATAATGCATATGCATTATTATTTATTTTTAAATAATAAATTGTAATATACTCAGTAGAGTATATGTATAACTCGATTTTCAAGTCGCTCATTTATCGCACGGTTGAAACCTGAATTCGGATCAGAAGAATATTTGCATGACTCGATTTTCGAATCAAATTCAAGTATTTCTCCAAGTGCATGTTAGGAATAGATTGACTCATTTAGTACTTGGCATGGTTCTAAAAATTCCCGATTTAGCCGATTAATCCCCGATTAATCCTCTGTAAGGTAAACAATCGATTCGATTTTTGAAATTCGATTAATCCTATGAATTTATTTAAAATGATATGTTTAACTATAAATTAGACTAATATATTAAATATTAATATAATATCCGATTAATACTCCCCGATTACCCGATTAATCCTAAATCGGCACCTCAACCGATTTATACCGATTACCGATTTTTACAACCATGGTTAATAACTTTCACAGGAGACTGTCTATATATACTAAAAGTAGTTCATGAAAATGGCAGAAGATTGGAATGTGGAGAACGCAATTATGATCACCTGAAGCTTGGAGCTTGACCTCCGGTGAAATCTGATGCTGTTTGCCAAAGAGTATGCTTTCGCGGTTGCGGATTAGTTTCAAGGAAGTATGTAGGTGGATGCTTTAACTGCAAATTACATTACATACATTGGTTGCAGTACATTAGATCCATTCGACAAGTATAAACAAAACAAACACTTCAAAATTTAGCAATAACAGTATCATTCAACCTCAAGTTCCAAGACTCCAGGTCTCTCTTCACCCACGGTAGCATTAATACCAATAATATCGGACCACTGAATTTCAATCTTTCTCTTTAGAGCTCCCTCGAGAATTTCCCAAACAATCTTCTTTTTCGCATAGTAGCATTTAGCTATTAGATCACCTTCATTCCTACACGGCCTCTGCAAGAATTTTATATCTAAATATTCACTTGAGTAAAAGAAAATAATGAAAAATAACCAAGGAAGCGAAGGGAAGTTCATACATACCATCCAAGTGCCGATTTGAAGTAGTTTAGCAGGAAAGTTTGATGCCTTCAACTTTTCATGATCCAATTTCGGTTCTTTCTTCCTTGCTTCCGATAACTTCAATTCAATCGAGTTTATAAAGGACGGAGTCTTTTGCAGTTTCAAACCAAGTGGACTTTTATCTTTGTAGAACATAATATCCTTCTCCTACACAAAAAACAACATTTGTTTCAAACAAATAATTAATAAAAACAAAAACCCTAACCCTAATAATTTTTCATCATAATACACTCTCGGAGCTTTAAGAACAAGAAAGAAAACCTTAAGATCCAAGTCTTTAGAGAGTCGGATTCTCTTGGACGACGAAGCGGCTGCAGAATGATTTGCATGGCGCTTATTGAGGTGTTCATGTCCATTGATAGCAAGAACCTGGTCACCCCCATATCTATAGCTATCAATCTCAATGGAAATATAAATCTCATTCGTAGACTCAGGATTTCCCATAATAATTATAACCATCAGCACTTTATATAATAACAACTTCATTCTCAGCTACGTACCCTTTTCAATTCGTTAAATACGTACGTGTATTATCTGTTCCGTCCGCTTTGGGATCGAAAGCAGCTGTTTAATTTCTCCTAACCTAACTCCTCATAAATGTAACAAAATTTGCCCCTGCATGCCTATTTGTGGGATGCGAAATTACAGATACATCGAGCGGAAAAATATATATGTAGGTTAAAAATGGGAAGAAAGCAACCTAGCATACATTATTGTTATATTAAATTAAATTGAAATATACAAGTCCCGTTACAGGAAGGACTCTTCTTTAACCTAAATTCCTGCTAACTAACCTAAATAAGTTCACTCCTATTAGTCAACTACCTATCAAACTACTTCTCTTCTTTTCCTATTTACTATCTGCGGGATAATTAATTATCTACTGTAGTTTTTTTTTTTTAAAAAGCAATGATCTACTGTAGTTGTAATTTGTTTTTGCTAGTGTCATGTTTTTTTAGTTAAATAAACACACTCAGATATTCACGTTATATTTCTCAAAATTGAATTATCAACTTCTGGTAATTACCTTTATAAAGGGAGTGAAAAAGGAATGTACGTGTGAAATACAGTACCTTTATACTTAGGAGGCTTCATTAAAACCACCTTATTTGGTTGAGGGGTAGTTTGGTCACTTATTTGGTACACTCAATATCAACCATTAGATTTTAAGATAGATTAATGAGAACAGTTGGATATAATAATAAAAACAACTTTTTAATGTATTTATATTATATTATAAATTACTCCAATAAATACACAGGGAAATGTTTGTTTTTCATTCATGTTCATAAGCAAACTAGGTACACTCAATATCAATCATTGGATTTTAAAATAGATGAATGAGAACAGTTGGATATAATAATAAAAAAACTTTTTAATATATTTATATTATATTATAAATTACTCCAATAAATACACAGGGAAATGTTTGTTTTTCATTCATGTTCATAAGCAAACTAGGGTATATTTGGTTGTTTGGTAGTTTGGTCACTTTATTTGGTACACTTAATAACAACCATTAGATTTTAAAATAAATAAACGAGAATCGTTGGATCTAATGCTAAAAAAATATTCCTTTTCAAATATTTAGAATACTTTTATAATTTCCAAGTTCGAATCCCACCAAAAAAATATCTCTATTAAACATTTATATTATTTTGAATATTTTGATTTATAGCCTTTTACAATGAGTATATGTTCATTGACAAATCTCGTAGTAAGCGAGTATCGAACCCAGAATCTCTGGATCGACTAGAGGGTAGCTCAGGTAAGCTCAAAAAACTGAGTTACCTCAACTTGCTTAACGAGTTTGATAAACTCGTTAACATTTATAAACTACTCTAACGAGTTAACCATTTATATTATTTTATAAACTACTCTAACATTTATATTATTTTATGAACTACTCTAATGAGTTTAATAATCAATTCTCATCAACAACATATTATTAACATATTATTAATGAAAATACTATCATTAAAAATACTATCAAACATGTATTATAATATTTTATTATATTTTATAACTAGTCGATAAATTTTTTAAAAAAAATTCAATATATTTATGTTATATTATAATTTTAATATTAAATTTTAATAAATAAATAATCTTCTCTGATGAATCGATTTCTTGTTAAACATGATTCTTTCGATTGAGCCGTTCTCTCGTTAAAACCGAAATCCCAACTTTAATTATAAAAACTTATATAATAATTTTTATCCATAAAATCGAACCGTAAAAATAAAAAAAATTATGACATCAGTATCAAATTCTAATAGCTAATATAATCTTTTCTAGTGAGCCGTCATCCCGTTAAATACGTTTCGAGCCGCTCTTATTTGGAATCGAAATTTTAACTTCATTATATAAAGGGAGTAAATTCCAATTTTTATATTCTTTAAACTTACAGCTTCCGCATGTGAATGTATTTCTGTTATGTTAACATATCAAAAAAAAATTAAATACGAAGACTTTTCGTTACGGGAATGATATGGGCTAAAGTAAGCCCTAAAGACATATTTAATGTTGCATTAATTAGACCTAGTATGGTCCAAACGTGGGGCCCACTAGATGGCCCAAAAATCCTAGTTAAATATTAATTTCGTAATTAATATTCATGGCTAATTAGCAGCTGGGAAATATAAGTCAAATAAGGATATTATCTCTCCAAAGAGTAGCCTCCAAGGCACATAGTCGTACAAGGAAACGGACTCCTACAAGGAAGGAGTCTAGATCCTTCCTCAAGGTTGACTTGCCCACCAAGTCACCTAACCCTACCATAATTCTGAGGCTTCTCAGCCTATATAAAGGGTCAGACCCCTCAACTCAGAACTACGTTTTTGGCTTGATCTTTGATATTTATCAAAGTACGTAGGCATCTTGTGAAGGCAGATACAGCCACGAGCACGAGAGCAGCCATTAAAGCACGAAGCTCACGTACCCTAGCATTAAATACAGCAAACCCTAGCCGCAATCTAATAACCTAGTTTTTATTCCACAACATTTGGCACCGTTTGTGGGAAGACAACATCAACCATGGTTAACACACGAAGGACACCAGCAATAACAGAGCCAATCGCAACCGAGGCTCTACCTCTTAGCTCTGCTCCGCCCCTCACTGAACAAGTACCTCCAACATCCGGGACTATCGTTCCGTATCAAGTTTCTCAACCCCTAGGGACGACTTCCCATGTTGAGAGTACGCTACCTCCGATCGTCCACACAAATCCAGGGACTAACCCCCTCCAGGTGGGGATTTCTTCCTTGATTGTAGATCCCAACAACCCTCCACGAGGAGTTCAGATCCACACTACGGATCTCCCCATAAGCACCAATCCGATGTACGGGCTGCCTAACTACCCTCCTACCCAAGGAGCTGGACCAAGTGGTCATGCCCTGTATATTCGAGATCAAGATTATAACGATTTTTCTGGTCCTTATACGGATGAGTCAACTTCTGACGATGATTACGAACGTGATGAAGCTCCAAGGAGGCGACGTGCAAGTAAAGAACCTCGAGGAAGAACTCAAACTACTCACGATGGACTCCCTTCAACAACTACTGAGAGGATTAAGGCTTATGAAGCCGAGATCTTAAGATTAAAGGAAGACATGGCCAGAGAACAAGCCCGATCTAATCAGACTCGACCTCCTCCGACTTCAGGAGGGATTCCCTTCATAGATTTGGAAATGTCTTCAAGGAGACGCCGAAGGGCTGAAGCCCCAACCAGAGGGACTACAAGGGTGGAATTCCCCAAGAGTAACCCCAAAGACCTGATGCTACAAGGAGATCTTGATGATCCAACCCCTCCATTCACTGAGGAGGTGATGAACGCACATATCTCCCGAAAGTTTAAGATGCCCACAATCAAAGCTTATGATGGAACGGGGGATCCCGCAACTCATGTGAGAACGTTTACGAGCGCATTGTTACTGCAGCCTGCTAACGACGCCCTTAAGTGTAGGGCGTTTCCCCAAACCCTGTCGGGCATGGCGCAACGCTGGTATAGTCGTTTACCTCCAAACTTGATTAGCTCTTTCAAGGAATTGAGTACCGCATTTGTCAGTCAATTCATTAGCGGAAGAATCCATGAGAAAAGCTCTGCATCCCCTATGTATGTAGTACAGGGAAAGAACGAGAACCTGAGGGATTATGTCAAGCGATTCACTAAGGAGACCCTGAACATCACTGATTTGGAAAATAAGGTGGCTATGGTAGCCTTGCAGCACGGAACCACGGATCTCTTTTTTAAGAGGTCGCTGGCAAAACACCCCCCTGAAAGCATGGATGAGCTCCAACGAAGGGCAGACAAGTATATAAAAGCTTAGGACAGCATGAAAAAGGAAGCCGCATTGGGCAATGGAGGGAACAACAAGCGGAAGCAAGAACAAGAATACGACGCTAGGGACAAGTTGTTAGTAGTATTTTTGTGTGTTCGTTCGCAGGGAAGGACTGAATGTAATATCAAGTTCAAGTTTCTTATCTCTCACAATTTAGAAGTGTAGAAGAATGTTGTGTTTGTTTATAAACTAAATTAAACTAAACTAAACTAAATTAAACTAATTATCAATCGAGAATAAAATATATGAGGAAAACAATCCAAGAACTGGGGTTCCTCACTTGGTTTCAATGCACATTCAATATCTATGTGATGTCTACGTTCTTATTCTGCTGAAAACAATTCTTCTAAGGTTATAATGTTCTCTTCCAAGATACAATATAATGTCTACAACTGTACCCTAATTGTCACTTCCGTGATACAATCAAAGACAATCATAAACTATTAAGCTCCAAGAATTATAAGTCTCACAACTCTCCTATTAATCTTCTAATCAAATATTCGAGTTATGTCTGTTAAATCATGTACTAAAATTGCAACTCCTCTTCCAAGTTATTACAATCCCTAAAATCCAATCAAAGGTTCATGACTCCCCTAATTGTGTTAAGCCCTCAATAACAGATCAGCAAAGCAAGAAAATCACAGATAATTAAACACACATGAATACCAAGGAATACTACCCAATCCTCAGATTAGAGAATTAGTTACACATAATTAAAGAAGAAAACAAAATAATAATGATAATGAATGAAAACATAATATTGAAGAAAGAATTGAAGATCGAAAGTACCTTGATACGATTAAAAGCTATGAATTGTTATGATTTACAATGGTAGGATGTGTTTAAATAGGCTCTACAAATCTTGCCTAGCAAGAAAATACCAAAACAGAATTATAATAGAATTTCTGCAAAATACGTTTTCTAAACTGATTCTGTTTTTAAGGAAAATTCGTAGCTGACTTTTCTTCAGATATTCTGGAACGTTCCAATCGTAATTGGACCTCTGGACCACTTTAGAATGATAGAGAATCTCGGTATCTTCGCGTGGACTGCTTACGGGCCTCAAACGGAGTTGTAGAACTCAAGATATGGACAAAATAGTAAAAACTGTAATTTTTCAGCACCGCGCGCGTGCAACCTGCGCCCAACAGTCTGTTCTTCGCGCAGATTGCTTCTACCCGGCGCAATTTGCTCGTGGGATTCCTATCCCAAGTTGTAGAAAATCTCTCAGGCTTCGCGTGGGCAGTAAGATCGCTGAAAACGGACTTCTAGAACTCCATATATGGCCAAAACAGTATAAGCTGCGCAGCCTTCCCAGAAAATCCGAATTTTAATCAATTAAATCTCCAAAAACGATAGAAGCATCAACTTTAATCAACATTCTCGTAAATCTGCACAACTAAGCAAAACACATCAAAACTACAACAACTTGAGTCCAAAACAATCAATTTAAGCCGAACGGAGGCATTCCAAGTGGATATAAAATCCACTTATCAAACCCCCAAACTTAAACTGATGCTTGTCCTCAAGCATAAACAATTACAACTACCTAATTAGTACCACTTCCGTAGGTGATCACGGTTGCATTTGGCATATGCAACAAGCCCTTTAAACCCCTAGGCAGCCCTAGTGGAGGAGTAAGGTCTCGTGAGGGCCTATAGCGAATGTACCCACAAAATCCATTTAACCTAATGCAATGCAATGCATGAATGCAACTAATATGAAATATGCAAAATCCCTTTCAAACTCACTAAAACCAACTAACAAGCAAATATCTCAAAGAATGCAACAAATCCATGCAGAGCTCGACTAAGTCCCCGTATACTAGGTCAAAAATCATACATGCTTTCCGTCAAGACAATCACAGGTTTATAATCAGAATAGACTGTAGACACTTCATAACCTAGGAACACCTCCACCCTTATCCAAGGTAGACAGAAACTCATGCTTTATTACTAAACTACGACACTATATACAATACGCATGCTTATTTAACCGTGCAATGAATGAGACCCCAAAAGGCTTATACAATAATACCCATGTAGCGAGTGTTAGGTCAGCAATCCCAAACCACAAGGGCTTTAGGTTACTAGGACTAAGTCCCCTCAGACTTAATTACTCGAGTATTAAAGAACTCACTCTGGTTAATTTTGCATATAAACAAATAACTTATTGACTCTTTTTTCTTTTTTCTTTTTCTTTTTTCTTTTTCCTTTTTTTTTCTTTTTTTTTTTTGCAATCTGGAATGAGCCTTTCTCATTTCCAACCCTAGACTACTCATATAAATATGAGTTGGCTACTAGCCATTTGACACCTAGCCATTATTGACAATTATGAACAACTAGCATGAAATTCCTGTTTTCCCCCAAACTTAGATTTTAATGTTCCTACGCTATAAAGGGAATAACGAAAATTCTAAATATAAACAAGTGATTAAATCTCAAAACATCCCACAGGCATGACCCTAACCTAGCCCAAAAGCACCCAATGAGTTTGTGTAAAAATTTTGTTCCCGTAACATGCAAGTCAATTTCCTAGAAACTATAAATCAGCCCTCTACTCATCATCACCACACTCAATTAAAAATCTACCTATCAATCAGAATCAGCTCGTCCTAAGGGATCATGAAATATGCATGCCATGAAAATGCAACTAAATGAAAACTCACATGGTATACGAAAATAAAAAAAGAATGTCCTATATGAGACAAACGTAAATAGCACAAACATATATGCATGATTTACTACTAATAATATGCAAAACATGAAATCCTACATGAACACATAATACAACAACAACTACTAATCCCTCAAACCACCCCCAAACTTAAAATATTCAATGCCCTCATTGAATGGAAGGTAATACAAGGGATAATAGAAAACATACCTAAATAAAATTGCCGAAAAGCGTGGGTTGCCTCCCACGAAGCGCTTCTTTAACGTCAATAGCTTGACGTTACTTCTACCTTGAAACTTCAATGAGGAGAAAAAACAAACAGATGCACATATCTACGAATTTCTAATATAAGTTTATTGTTCAAATAAACCTTAGATTCATTGAAAGGTACGAAAACTTTCAAGAACCTATCATGCTCAAGAGACTTGGAAACATCAAAATAGCTAGAAAAATCGTCAGAATAATCATTATAAGTACGACTCATATACTCCTCCCAAATCGGATCCTTATACTCTAAAGCAAGATTTTCAACATCCTCAATCTTAACTTCCTTCTCTTTTATAATTGGACACTCATCAATTTTAATCTCGTCTACCAATGTATTAAGCTCAAAATTTTCTAGATTTGGTAGAATTTCAATTGCATCCAAATTATCATTAATGCGCATGGGACAATTATCAACTACACAAGTAGACTCATCAGACACAACATTATCATTAATTGCTAAACAAGAATCATGGCATAGAGGAAAATTGACACAAGGGGGAGTTCTATAACAACCTTCATGCCACACTGCTCGAACTTCCCAAATAAAATTATTTAGTTTAGCATTCTCCTCGTACCAAGCTATTGAATCACATGGAATATCATTATCACTAGCAATCTCTAAAGTTGGTTCATCAAAAACTCCCAAAGAAAGTAAAGGAGGATTAGACTGAGTTCCTTGAATCATTTTATTGAGTGCAATCTCCCAATCAGCAAGTAAAGAAGGATTAGACTGAGTTAAACTCGTATCAACATCATTACACATATATGGATAAACATCATCATGATATTGATTTTCAAACGAATATGAATAATCATTGCTAGGGGCATATGGAGTATAAAATGAGTTCTCGGAATAGAACGAATTCACCTGATATGCATTACAATCCTCATAAGAATTGAATTGTGGGTAAGGATTGAAGTCTTGATATTGTTCCTGACTGTTTTAGAAATTCTGAGCATTGTTCCAACCAAAGTTGTACTCCATCTAGTCTCTCTCCTCAAAACCTGTTTAAGTTGTCTACCTCAAAGAACCTGTAGACACACCAAAGAAAGAAATACAAAAAGAAAGAAAAGAAAAATATATACAAAGATAAAATCTAAACAATAAGAAACAATTAACCTAAACTCAACTATACTGCCTTCCCTGGCAGCGGCACCAATTTGTTAGTAGTATTTTTGTGTGTTCGTTAGCTAGCCTACTAGTAGTAAATGGAATATATTCTAAACCAATTGTAGGCAGGATTATGGTAGTTTAGAAATTAATTCACAAACTTGAAAATACCAATTTGTCACAGGTAGACATAATCCTGTGCTTCATCAAGTAAAACGAATTACAAATAACAAATGATGTATTCTTTCCCAATAATTTACCAACACCAGATTACAAAAATTAAATTATACTATTCCGAACTACCGCAACAACCATAATGTCATGTAACATGGAAAATGTGTGACAGGAAAGCAAAATTAAATCGTTAGCTTGAAATCATGAAAAGTGAATTCCTGCCTTGTTGAACAGAGAAAGAAGATGCATAAAATCTTCTTGTGCAAGCTTGGAAGATCTTTTCTCTTCATACCCTCCTTGCTTTAACACACCAATAACTTTAACCTTAAAATCAGATCGCTTCGGATCCGCATCTTCTACCTCCATCTCCTCATCATCTCCATCCTCTCCATCATCAACCTCCATACTCAGGTCTTCACCAGTCTCTGCCAAAATTGGGACATCTACTGGCATTTCTGTATCTTCTATTGATCCATTTTCTGATAATCTTAATGCTTGCAATGTTTTGTAATTCCTCTCCAGGACAGAAAGCACACTCTTCTGTTTAAATATAGAACCAATAGTCTTGTTCTTTCTATTAAAACAAATTCTGATCAACCCATCCCATTCCTTGAAATTCATTTGAGGAAGTGGTTTCCTTGGTTCGATCCTAACAACCGAAGACTCCACTTTAGGTGGAGGCCTAAAGTTATTCTTCCCAACCTTAAGTAAATGAAATACACGAGCAAAAAGCTGAGTGTTAACAGAGAGGCGACAATAAAGTGTGTCCCATGGCTGAGCAACTAATCTCATGGCAAACTCCCTCTGAAACATTATAACTGCACATCGGAAAACTGGTCGGTGCTTCAATAATTTATCAGTCAGAGGTGCAGAGATCTGATAAGGAATGTTTGCCACACAAATATCAAAGTAGGGAAGTTCAACCTTAAGCACATCACCTTGAATAATCTGCACACATTAACATTTTTCAAAGTTAGATATGCTCCAGGTACTACCAACAACAGTTAAGAAACTACTGCACATTCTAAAAGACCAATGTAATGTTATTTATAACTATGAAGAACACACAAGGGACATAAGCTGTAGACAGTTCTAAATATTCAACAGATATCACACTCGAGCATAACAGCTCGAACATTTTAGAAATACTGACTTAAATGGCAGAAAACTAGTAACCGTAATTCAAAATGTTGTTTTAAAAAAAGTTGTCCTTTTCTAGCGCATATGACCCACGCTACATAAATGAGCAGCCTAACCCAATTCTGCAAGTATCTCGTCCAACTTTTATTTTAACAGTGCCTATCACCCTATGCACCCATATACAGAATACAGACTATGGTATCAATTTCACATCCACCCCCCACCCCACTTGCACTTTCAAAGTGTAACACATCCCTCCATAAAGGAAATTGACTTTATTTCAATACACAGAGGGTACAATGCGGGTTATAATCTCATACACAAACTTCATCTGTTTCCCGTCCATTATAACTGGTCGTAGCTTAAAAACAGCTCTTGACAAATGACAATACCCAAGTACATAAAACTATAAACTTTTCATAATCTAAAAGAAGGGTATGAGAAACTAAAGATACGATGTAAATACTCTAACCTCTCCCCTTCCCTCCATCTAACCCATCTCTTCAAACATCAATTCCTTCCAAATTTCCTTTTAATTTCTTCTTTCTCGATCTGCTACTTACCCACTAATTCTTTGATTCATCTTTGAGACTTAAAAACACAAAGTTGGTTTTTTTGCACATAAGCTGTTTGGCTAATGCTTCACTGAGAAAAGCCTACTTACATCTGCTTATGCCTCGCCCAAATGTTTGTGAAAACGCCTCGCCCAAGTTGTTGTGAAAAAGTCTTGCATAGTTGCAAGTTTTTGTCTTGCATTGTTGCAAGTTTGTTGTCTTGTTCATGTGACAAGGGTTTTAGTTACCAAATTCAGTCTAGTTTTAGTTGCATTTTGATCTTGCTCAAGGAACTCAAGTGTGCCTAGAATTATGAATATTATCAGCTGGAACTGTCGAGGCATAGGCCTCCCTTCGAATATTCGGTTCCTTAAAGACATGGTATGTCAAGAGAGACCTGCTTTTATTTTTTTGTGCGAAACTAAGGATAATAAAGGTAGGATGGAGAGGGTAAGAAGAGCTATTCAGTTTGATGGTTTAATTTCAGTTGACTCTCAAGGTAAAAGTGGAGGTTTGGCTTTATTATATAAGAGTAAAGATCAAGTTCAACTGCGTAGTTATTCCCGCAATCACATTGATGTTGAAGTGAGATTAGAAGGTAAACATCCTTGGAGGTTATCGGGTATATATGGAGAACCGGATAGAAATCAAATGAGAAGGACGTGGGAGCTGCTTCGTAACTTGGCAAGGGATGCAAACTTACCTTGGTGTGCAGTCGGAGATTTTAATAATGTAGTGTCTCAGCAAGATAAAAAGGGCGGAGCACCATATCCCAACTGGTTAATTGAGGGGTTTAATGAAGTTCTATCGGATACGGGGCTTGTTGATTTAGACTTGGTTGGTCATCAATACACGTGGGAGAGGGGTAGGGGGACGACAGATTGGACTGAAGTAAGGCTAGATAGGGCTTTAACATCTGTATCATGGCTTAACTTATTTCCGGTAGCTAAACTTTATAACTTGGAGGGCTCACCTTCTAATCATAGTCCGATCATGTTAGCTGCAGAGACTAGTGACAGAAGTTTGGGACATGGAAAGTTTAAATTTGAAAATGCATGGCTAACGGAGCCAATGTGTAGACAGTTGGTTCTGGAGAGCTGGGAGACATGTCAAGATGAAGATATTCAGATGAAAATAAGGTTTTGTGGTGAAAAGCTTTATCAATGGGGTAAAGAGGTAACCGGAAAGTTTGGGGAACGTATTAAGAATTGCAAGAAAGAGATAAGGAGGTTGAGAAAATATAGTGATCCTACCTCGGTCCTGAAGTACAAGGAAGCAAAAGACAGATTGTTTCTTATTTTAGAGCAAAAGGAGATTTTCTGGCGGCAACGCTCTAAGCAATTTTGGTTACATTCAGGTGATAAGAACAGCAGGTATTTTCATGCCTCGGCAACTGTTCGAAGAAGAATCAATCAGATTAACAGATTAAGAGATGGTGAAGGGAACTGGGTGGAGTGGAATAACGGGTTAGCTGAGCACATTTCAGAGTACTATGACCATCTGTTTAAGGCTACACAGACTAACTGGAACGAAGTGATTGAATGCATAGAGACGAAAGTAACAGCAGATCAGAATACAGACCTTTTAAGGCCAGTAACGAACGAAGAAGTAAGGTTGGCTTTATTTCAAATGGATCCTGACAAATCCCCGGGGCCAGATGGGATGACACCAGCTTTTTATCAAAAGCATTGGCTAATAGTAGGCAAGGATGTGGTTAATTTGGTTAGAAAATTCTTTCAGGATGGAATTATGCCAAAGGGTTTAAATGACACAAATGTAGTTCTTATCCCGAAGAAGAAAAATCCAGCTAGCGTGGGGGATCTTAGACCAATATCCCTTTGTAATGTAGTGGTCAAAATCATCACAAAAGTAATGGCGAATCGTATGAAGCTCATGTTAGACAGTGTGGTTTCCCAATATCAAAGTGCTTTTATACCAGGAAGATCGATTACAGACAACGTAATGGTTGGGTATGAGATGATTCATTACCTCAAGAGGACAAGAAGAGGTAATAATGGTGGAATGGCTTTAAAAATCGACATGAGCAAGGATTACGATAGAATCGAATGGGATTACTTGCGAGAGATTCTTTGCAAAATGGGGTTTCATGACTGGTGGGTGCATCTAATTCTTCAATGCGTTAACTCAGTATCATATAACACTACTCATGGGTTTAGGGTTATGGGCCCGGTGATACCAAGTCGGGGTCTTCGTCAAGGAGATCCATTATCTCCTTATCTCTTTATTCTCTGTGCTGAGGGCCTTTCTGCTCTTTTACAAAAATACGAGACTCAACGGTTGATCCATGGTATTAAGGTATGTCGTCAAGCTCCTAGTGTCAACCATTTACTGTTTGCAGACGACAGTTATATGTTTTGCAAGGCAAATGAAGAGGAAGCTCTGCAGATGGTTGATATTCTTCAGATTTTTGAAGGGGCATCGGGTCAGCAGGTGAACTATG
This sequence comes from Kitagawia praeruptora, assembly GCA_037693485.1. Lineage (NCBI taxonomy): Eukaryota > Viridiplantae > Streptophyta > Magnoliopsida > Apiales > Apiaceae > Kitagawia > Kitagawia praeruptora. The sequence goes on from CM075350.1 coordinate 94,940,115, forward strand.
CGAAGTCATCAGTGTTTTTTAGCACAAATGTGGACAGGGAGAGCAGGGATAGAATATGTCAAATAATTCAGATGAGTGAGGCTGATGGGTCAGTGGTTTATCTGGGGTTACCTATTATGGTTGGCCGCAATAAATCTAAAGTGCTGGGATATTTGAAAGAGAAAGTGAAACAGAAGGTTCAAACTTGGAAGGAGAAGTGGATTTCTCAGGCTGGTAGAGAGATCCTTGTTAAAAACGTAGCTCAAGCTATTCCCACATACGCGATGAGTACGTTTTTGCTTCCAAAGGAAATTACGAGAGACTTCGAAAGAAGCCTATCTAGGTACTGGTGGGGGGTCAAAGAAGATTCGAGGGCAGGAATTTTTTGGATGAATTGGGATAGATTAAGTTATCACAAATCCAGGGGGGGCATAGGGTTTCGAAACTTTCATGACTTCAATCTGGCCCTACTAGGAAAACAGGAGTGGAGGTTGATCACAGGTCCAAATCGTTTGGCTAGCAAAATCTACAAAGCAAAATATTTTCCCAATAGTCATTTTCTTGACTCGAAGTTGGGTGACAACCCCAGCTATATTTGGAGCAGCATCTGGGAAGCCAAGTCAATTATTTTGGCAGGGGCTCGATGGAAGCTGGGTAATGGTGAGCAGATTAAGGTGATTGGTCAGCCATGGCTCCAGGAGGAAATTAATCCTTACGTTACTACTGAGCTTCACGGGCTGGAGAATGCTACTGTGAATTCGTTAATGACTATGGATGGTCAACAGTGGGATAAGGACATTATTTCAGATATCTTTAATCAAAGAGATCAGCAGTGCATTTTGAAGCTGCCAGTAGGGGGATGGGATGAGGTTGACATGCTGTATTGGAATGAGGAGACCAGTGGTAACTATACAGTTAGAAGTGCATATAGGCTTCTTCAAAGGCAAAAAGGAGCATGGAATACAAATTATGGTAGTAGTGTATGGAAATCGCTGTGGAGGATTAAGGCACCTCCCAAGGTGCTAAATCTAGTTTGGCGTGCTCTGTCCCACTGCTTGCCCACGAAAACTGCTCTCTATGCCAAACGTGTTCCTGTTTCGGTGGTGTGCCCAGTTTGCAACCAAGACCAGGAGACAGTAATTCATGCTTTAATTAATTGCCCTTTTGCAGCTCTCTGCTGGAGGAAGAGAGGTAGAGTTTGTCAAGCTACAAATGATACTAGTTTTGATGTTTGGCTGAAGCGTATGTTAAATCTCACGGATAAAGCAGAACATGGTGAAATTGTTACCCTTTGCTGGAATATTTGGCAAGCCAGGAACAACATGCTTTGGAATCGGAAAAAAGGTGAGGTTAATTTTGTGGTGTCCTCGACAAGGCAGTATCTTGCAGAATGGAGTAAAGCCCAAGGAATGTCAACTAAGGCTCTATACAGGGATGTAGAAAGTGGTGATGGAGCAATATCTTGGGTTAAACCTAAAAAAGATGTAGTCAAGATAACGGTCGACGCTGCGATATTTGCTGAGACTTCTATGTATGGAATTGGCTTGTTGGCTCGAGATGACAAAGGGGAGGTGGTTCAAGGGAGATCAGAACTGCTCCAAGGCTCAGTTAGGCCAGATTATGCAGAAGCTATAGCTGTCAAGGAAGCTCTAAGCTGGGTAAAGGGAGGAGATTGGAGGAATGTTGTGATTGAGACGGACTGCGTAGCTGTGGTTCAAGCGATTCGTAGTAAAGTTAAGATGAGTTCTCCTTTTGGTACTATAATTATGGAGTGTCGGTTGATGCTTTTGAATCAAAACATTGAGTTATGTTTTATTAGACGATCTGCTAACATGGCTGCTCACTTTTTAGCGAGGAGGTCATGTTCTTTCCCAGGTCGAGTTTTCGATAGGAGGTCTGTTCCTATTGAATTAGAATCCATCTTGTTGGCTGATTTGTTTGAGTACTATATCTTTCTTTGTGTAAAAAAATAAATAAATAAATAAACTTTTCATAATCTAAAATTTCACACATGAAAAGAAATCAATACTCGCAACCAAAAAAATGGGTCATATCAACTTCCATTTTCTCTTCCCAACACCCAAACTGTAAATTAAACATACCAACATGTTCGTCAAAACTAAAGCTGCAATCTTTGTAACAACTAGACCATCATTTCAATACGGAAAAACCCATCCAACCGAAACCCACCAACACCACTTTAAATTCAGTAAAATTCACAACAATCAAACATACAAGCAACCAATTTCATATCCACCAAACCTAAAGATACAATCTTTTCAACAACTAGACCATCATTTCGATACCCATTAAACCAAACCCACCAACAAAACACCAAAACCCAACAAATTTCACAACTATACATACATAAAAAACAAAAAAAAATACATACAAGATAGTACCTTGAGACGATTAGAAAAAGGGGTGCCTTGAAACCTGCGTTGCAATTCAAGAACCATACGAGGATCAAGCTCAACAGCAATAACAGACTTGCCAGCTTCAAGAAGCTTCTTGGTAAGATTACCAGTACCAGGCCCAATTTCAAGAATGATATCAGTGGGTTTAATACCTGATTTTTGAACAATTGAGTCTATTAAAAGTGGGTTTTTCAAAATATGCTGACCCTTTGATTTGTGAAATTGAATGCCTCCTTGATATGGTTGGGTTCTTGATGATGATGAGGGCTTTTCTTTCTTGAACTTGCCGCCTGCCATTGTTTTGGTTGAGGTGGAGCTCAGCTAGGGTTTTGAGTTCACAAATTAGGGTTTATATATGACCATACGGTGTAGATGTACTTGTAGAGAGGGAACACATGCGCCTACATGTGTGCTCTTTTTACTGATTAAAATATTGTTTTTATGTTTTCAATATTACAACCGATTTATTTTAACTAATTTTACAAAATATAGTTCTAAATTTTAATAACAATTATAAGTAGGGATTTTTTCAAAAATAAATAAGATCCAATTTTTTTTTATAAAAATAGTATTTTGTTTAGTATTTCACAAATATTCGCAACTAATACAAACAAAAATCAATCACAAATATAATTTTAGAATTTAATAATTAAAAATCATTTTTGGTTGTATAATAGATTGTTTAACAAGTTAAATTGCTGAAATGCAATCAAAATTAACTTCAAAATCTTTTTCCGAAAAAATTGAAATTAAGTTGTATTTGGTTTCAATCCCTATTTTTGCAAATATTTTTAGAAAATGCTAAACAAAATAACTTTAAAAAGTAGTAATTTTGATAATTTCACATGATTTTTTATCTTCAAAAACATAAAATTATGTAATTTATATCATTTTAGTATTATTATTATTTTATATTTTAGTGAAATACACAACAACATCAAAATTAAAAACTTAACAAGTTGATTGCATGGAGTATTTAATTTATTTTCATATACATGATTATGTTGATGCATTTTATTTCGTCTAATTAATTTCATTTTATACACATAACCAGTTTTTTTTTCAATTTTTTAAAAAATGTGAATTGGTTAAAGTTAAAAAAGGGGTTTTTTCAAAAATACCCATCCTTCAAAATATTTTTTTAAAAATACTACCACTTTTGAAACTATTTATAAAAATATCTTTCTTTAAGATTCTTTTTTCAAAAATACGGTTTGCAACCTGTACAACCATTGCAACCTCATTTATAACTTCTGGCGGCGCAGTCGTGTAAGTTGCAAATGAGGTTGCAAATGTTACAAAGGTTGCAAAAGTTACAACTGAAAACTGGAGGTTGCAAAACTAGCAAAGATTGAAAATTCGTTTGCTCTCCTATATAGCATATAAGGTTGCATATGAGGTTGGTACGCAACCTCATATGCAACCGAAAACTGTACCAACCTCATATGCAACCTTATATGCAATCGAAAACTGAAAACTGAAAAATGGAAGTTCAAGTTCCTGTTTTCAGTTGTCATTTTCGACCTCTTTTTCGAAAATGACAACCGAAAACAGGAACTTGAAATCAGAAATTCATATGCAACCGTTGCAACCATTGCAACCTTTCCAATCTTTGCAACCAAAAATTAAAAGTTGCGGCTGGTGCCGCCCTTATATACAAAAGGTTGCATAGGTTGTAGATAGTATTTTTGAAAATAAAAATTAAAAAGGTAGTTTTTTTGAAAATAAAACTTAAAAGATAGTATTTTTGTAAATAACTTTTAAAGTGGTAATGTGTTTGAAAATACTTTCAAAAAGATAGTATATAGGGTAATTTCCCTAAAAAAAACATAATTTTCAATAATTATCTCCTCTTAGGTAACGATGACAAAAAATAATAATAATCTATTTTTGATTAAAATAAGTGTTTCAAAAAAAAAAATAATAATAGTTTTTTCTCATAATAATATTCATTATTATCGCTGCTTATAATACGTTGGAGTTGGGACTTGGACTATTCATGATGTCACAACCGTTTAATCTCTACTTAATCAACGCACGCACATAAATCGAATTGGAGGGAGCGCAATTTGTCTCAGATTAGCCGGCGACTTCAAATTCCGGTAAGCCTAACAAACTCTCACTCCTCTGATTCCAAACCCTAATTGCATCCAACTCTATTCTTTTATACAATATTCTTCCAAATTTGATTTAATAGTATCGATTGAATTTAATCATCAGAGGAAAAGAAAGAAATAATGAGTGGTGATGTGGAAGGCTCGTCAGTGATATCACCCGATGATGTATTGCAGACGTTGATGAATGACGGTACAATCGATGCCATTCGATTAAAGATTATTACTCAGCTCAAAGCCAATGTAATCTCGTTTACTACCTCCTGTTTTCCGTTTTTCTCTTTTACGTATCTAACACAACTGTTTTTCAGTACATTGTTATTCCGTAATGAAATTAAGTTTACTTGTTTTTTCGATAACGTGTCATTTGATTTGTGATATGGAGGTTAGTGTTGTTAGTGTGCATTGGTATTTCATTAACTATTCTTGGTTGAGCTTGGGACTCGGGTTTTTTTTATTGACATGGATTTTTGTACAAAGATTGATTGGAAAGTAACAAGTGATTTCTATGTTTCTGATTTTTTGTTATATCAGCTTTTTCTCATGTTTTTGAGGTGTGATTAAGTTGCTTTAGGTTGCAATTAAGTTTTGTGATATGGGTAAAGTATATTGACTTGTCGATTATGCTGTATTGTATGTTTAACTATACTGGGATATACACTAGACTTTAAACTTTCATTTACACCTTTTGTTCTTTGAGCTGCCTGATCAGTTCTTGTGTTCCACACTTTCCATGTGCTTCTAATACTTGGAAAGGAAAGAGTGTTAGGGACAGGGGTTTGAATTTAGTCTTTGTTATGGCGGAACCGAACGCTTTTATCATCTTTATCATGGTCACATTGAGTCATTGACCATGTCGTTTTGTTACTGTTTTTCTGTATGTACTTGTGTTTAAGAGTAACTGGACTCGCAATCATGTGTAATTATTGTGATCTCTGTATATGGAGTTGTTAGGGGGAAGTTCAATCTTTCTCAGGGTAATCTGATAAGTCAAATGCAGTTGTATTGGGGTGTTTTTTCCTCCTTTACGATGGAGCTTCTTCACAGGCTCAAACAGGGCCATTTTTTTAGCTGTTGAGATTGAGGAGCACACATCTTGATTGTCTTTCATTTCTACTTGTTATACAGACACAATGGATGCATTTCAAAGTCCCTTTAACTCTGCCTTCTATTAGACAAACTTGTCTTATATCATGCAAAAAGTTAAAAGAGTACCAAGACATGTTGCAAGTGTCTTATGCAATAATTTTCTACTATTACAATTTTTTTAAGGTTACAATTCTGTTTCAGATAATAAAATTTATTAAAAAATTGTGTATCACTTTTTATAGGAAGAGCTTAAGAACAACACCATAAAAATGGTGGAGCAGAGCAAGGTTCTTAACACTCCTGGAGCAGAAAAGCAAACTAAAAGAGAGCTATTTGATGCTCTTCGGCAGGAACTAGAGTAAGCATCAGTCTTGATTTTACATTGTAGATGCATGTTCATTTATATGTCCAACTTCTAGTTGCTACTATATTCTAGATTATGTATTACTTGCTACAAGCTTGGTAGATAATGTTTTTAGAAATAAGGTCTTCAAACTAGCTTGACTCTTTAATATAAACAATAAGTAGATAATTAAGTCAATAAGGTTTAAACTATCCTAAACAGCATAATCTGTAAGGACATAACCAATGTTCAAGGTGAGGTGAGAAAACTCTTTCAAGTGTAGTACAAAACTTGCAGGTACAGTAAATTGTACAATCTTAATCTCATAAATAATTTCGTCAGTAAGGTTTTCCCCCCAAAATATGAAGTTCCAACAGTAGTGCTTCATGTTCTATTGTTGCCTGCATTCAGGGAATGTTATAATCTTGCCCGTTTGGCTTATCATAAAAGAATTCACTTTTCACTTAAAAGTTATTTTTCATTACCTATAAGTTATAACTTATAAGTAAAAAAAAAACTTTTTGACTTATAAGTTACTATTAGTCCGGATAATTTTATTAGTAATATATAACTTATAATATATATAAAAAAATAACAACATAAAGAAAAAGTTACCTTTACAAGTTATACTATTCAATTTTATGAAGTCAAAATGCAAATTTGAAAGAAGTAACTAGAATAAGTACTTATTTTAGAATTCATAAATTACTAACAGGTTACAAGTCACTTATATTCAACATACAGTGATATAGCAAACTTATAAGTTAATTATGAGGGTAAAAAACAGGGTTTAGTATACTCAAATCACGCTAGCGAGTTTTGGCTGCTTGCTGCAATTTGAACATAAAATGGTGGTGTATCCATATTTTGCTTTATCAGACAACAAATTGCAGTAGAGCAAAGAAGTTATGATACTTGAGCTGGAAGCTTTGTCTTGTCTTGGCAATAAGCTAATGAACATTGTGACTAGTGACTACGGATAGGGTATTAACTGACAAAGTAAAACTGCCTGGTTGATTTCTTCCTTGGCCTCTTGAACCATGCCCATAAGTCTTTTTTGTGCAAAATGTTGCACATGGTACTGTTGCGATGTAGGGTTCGTTAAAAAATATATAGTCCCAACTAAAGTGTGTGAAAGACAGCTCTTTTCAGACTTAGAAGTGTAGAAGTTTTTTAAATAAAAAGAAGAACAAATTATTCGAAAATAGGTATCACTTTTTCCAACTGGTGATTTGGGCATGTGCAATGTAGTTGCATTTTCATGTACAATGTATACTGCCTTGCTTGTGCAACCGGGGGGTCGAAGGAAATTCTTTACGTGCTCTTATCTCGGGCTAAAGGTTTTATGCCACATTTTTTTAAAACACTGGGAATTGAACCGAAGGCTTGATCAGTACCAGATTCTTTAGTACCCGTTGACCACTGAATCTGCAATGAAGAAGATTGAAGACAATAACACGTTGGTTTTGGAGTAGGATTTTTACTGTGGAGTAGGATATTTGGTTTTGGAGTAGGATTTTCACAGTGGGGTAGGATTTTAGTCTTGGAGTAGGATTTTCATTTTTTTGGGTCCGATATAGTCAATGTCAGTGCCGCTATAGTCGTCTACCATGACAGACCAATCCGCTCTTAGTGTTCTGCGTTTAAATACATCATTTTGTGTTTACCTCTATAGAAAGAGTCATAACCGTGCATTCATCTCTTGACATTTTTTTCGGGGGAAAAAACAATGATCCGTAGAATAAACATGGAGAATGCCAGTTCCTCTATAGTCAATGTCAGGTCCTATATAGTCAATATCAGTGCCGCTATAGTCGTGTACATGATAATTTTTATTAAGTTAATGATGTTTGTTTTAGTTGGAAAATGTATAGAAGAAAGGTAGTTGGACGTTGAAGGCCCGACATAGACCAACCCGCTCTTAGTGTTCTGGGTTTAAATACATCATTTTGTGTTTACCTCTGCAGAAAGAGTCATAACCGTGCATTCATCTCTTGACATTCTTTTCGGGGGAAAAAACTATGATCCGTAGAATAAACATGGAGAATGCCAGTTCCTCTATAGTCAAAGTCAGGTCCTAAGTAGTGAATGCCAGTTCCTCTATATTCAATGTCAGTGCCGCTATATTCGTCTACCATGATAATTTTTATTAAGTTAATGATGTTTGTTTTAGTTGGAAAATGTATAAAAGAAAGGTAGTTGGACGTTGAAGCCCGACACAGACCAACCTGCTCTTCGTGTTCTGGGTTTAAATACATCATTGAACTCTTGACATTTTTTTGGGGGAAAAAACAATGATCCGTAGAATAAATGGTGGAGAATGCCAGTTCGTATATAGTCAAAGCCAGTTCCTCTATAGTCAATGTCAGGTCCTATATAGTCAAAATCAGTGCCGCTATAGTCGTGTACATGATAATTTTTTTAAGTTAATGATGTTTGTTTTAGTTGGAAAATGTATAGAAGAAAGATAGTTGGACGTTGAAGGCCCGACACAGACCAACCCGCTCTTAGTGTTCTGGGTTTAAATACATCATTTTGTGTTTACCTCTGCAGAAAGAGTCATAACCGTTCATTCATCTCTTGACATTTTTTTCGGGGGAAAAAACTATGATCCGCAGAATAAACATGGAGAATGCCAGTTCCTCTATAGTCAATGTCAGGTCCTATATAGTCAATATCAGTGCCGCTATAGTCATGTACATGATATTTTTTATTAAGTTAATGATGTTTGTTTTAGTTGGAAAATGTATAGAAGAAAGGTAGTTGGACGTTGAAGCCCGACACAGACCAACCCGCTCTTAGTGTTCTGGGTTTAAATACATCATTTTGTGTTTACCTCTACAGAAAGAGTCATAACCGTGCATTCATCTCTTGACATTTTTTTCGGGGGAAAAAACTATGATACGTAGAATAAACATGGAGAATGCCAGTTCCTCTATAGTCAAAGCCAGTTCCTCTATAGTCAATGTCAGGTCCTATATAGTCAATATCAGTGCGGCTATAGTCGTGTACATGATAATTTTTATTGAGTTAATGATGTTTGTTTTAGTTGGAAAATGTGTAGAAGAAAGGTAGTTGGACGTTGAAGGCCCGACACATACCAACCCGCTCTTAGTGTTCTGGGTTTAAATACATCATTTTGTGTTTACCTCTACAGAAAGAGTCATAACCGTGCATTCATCTCTTGACATTTTTTTCGGGGAAAAAACTATGATCCGTAGAATAAACATGGAGAATGCCAGTTCCTCTATAGTCAATCTCAGGTCCTAAATAGTGAATGTCAGTGCCGCTATAGTCGTCTACCATGATAATTTTTATTAAGTTAATGATGTTTGTTTTAGTTGGAAAATGTATAGAAGAAAGGTAGTTGGACGTTGAAGCCCGACACAGACCAACCCGCTCTTAGTGTTCTGGGTTTAAATACATCATTTTATGTTTACCTCTATAGAAAGAGTCATAACCGTGCATTCATCTCTTGACATTTTTTTCGGGGGAAAAAACAATGATCCGTAGAATAAATGTTGGAGAATGCCAGTTCCTCTATAGTCAAAGCCAGTTCCTCTATAGTCAAAGTCAGGTCCTATATAGTCAATATCAGTGCCGCTATAGTCGTCTACATTGATAATTTTTATTAAGTTAATGATGTTTGTTTTAGTTGGAAAATGTATTTTTATTAAGTTAATGATGTTTGTTTTAGTTGGAAAATGTATAGAAGAAAGGTAGTTGGACGTTGAAGCCCGACACAGACCAACCCGCTCTTAGTGTTCTGGGTTTAAATACATCATTTTGTGTTTACCTCTACAGAAAGAGTCATAACCGTGCATTCATCTCTTGACATTTTTTTCGGGGGAAAAAACTATGATCCGCAGAATTAACATGGAGAATGCCAGTTCCTCTATAGTCAATGCCAGGTCCTATATAGTCAATATCAGTGCCGTTATAGTCGTGTACATGATAATTTTTATTAAGTTAATGATGTTTGTTTTAGTTGGAAAATGTACAGAAGAAAGGTAGTTGGACGTTGAAGGCCCGACACAAACCAACCCGCTCTTAGTGTTCTGGGTTTAAATACATCATTTTGTGTTTACCTCTGCAGAAAGAGTCATAACCGTGCATTCATCTCTTGACATTTTTTTCGGGGGAAAAAACTATGATCCGTAGAATAAACATGGAGAATGCCAGTTCCTCTATAGTCAATGCCACTTCCTCTATAGTCAAAGTCAGGTCCTATATAGTCAATAGTAATTTACTAATATGATTTTATTTAGGTAATGATGTTACGTTTTCAAAGAAACAAGAGAAAGGAGAAAGGACTTTTTCAGCCTAAAATATTCTCAACAATAATTTATATAATCTATTTTTATATTTTTAATACATATGATTGATAACAAAACTATTATTTCTATCTTCGTGTCCGAAATAAATTGTGAAAATATTGGGGGTGACATTAATTTACCTTCGTGTCCGAAATAAATTGTGAAAATATTGGGAGTGATTGAGAGTCGAACCTGTCATCTGCCATTTAAAATTAATACACATGAAGTAGTCATACTCAATATTTCAATATTTTAAAACTCCGTAAATATTAGAAAATTTAAAGAATGTAAAAATTGGAATTTACTCTTTTTGAAGGTTTTAATTTTTAAGAAAAAAAAGTTATTTCATAAAATAAGTGTCATCAATAATATGTAATGAAGTTAGAATTTCACTTCTAAATAAGAACGGCTCGAAACATGTTTTAACGGGAAGACGGCTGACCAGAAAAGATTGTATTAGCTATTAGAATTTGATATTAATGTCATAATTATTTATTTTTATTTTTAAGGTTCAATTTTTATGGATAAAAATTATTATATAAGTCTTTATAAAATATGTTAAAGTTGAGATTTAAGTTTTAAAGAGAGAGGGACTTAGTCGAAAGTTTTCAGATGATAAATATTACGAAACTACAGTAATTATTTATAATGATCTGTTAGACTATAACTCGATTATAAAGTATGGTTCATATGAATTTTTATGTAATATGACAAATTGATCAATATAATACATAATGATTGAGTACTAAGATAGTATACGATAAAATCAAAAAAAAATGATTGTAAATTCATATACATGCATGGGTATTAACATCAACTGAAATATTTATAAAATTTTAAAATTGAGTTAAAAAATAATTCCAAATATAAAATTAAAAAATGATATGTAAAATTACAAAATAAATATTAAAATATTAGATAAATTGAAATCTTATCATTTATCATATTTTTAATTACAAAATTATTTGAATATATATAAAATTTTGGACGAGAAATTATTAGAAATATTTTTTAATTATTTGAATGAATGTTCTCATATCTATATAAAACTGATTACATTTATGTTTTTCAACAGTTTTATTATTACTAATATTGAACAAGTTTTATTACTAAAACTCAGTACATTAATGTATGGAGTCCAATAGTCCAAGTAACTAATTAAACAAGTCTAAAAGTCACCTGCAGTTCAAATTCAAAGGTCGTTAGTATTAACTATTCGGTAAAGGGTGTGTATCTTAGTCTCTTAGCATTTCTGAACCCCCTATTTAAGTAAGTCAAGACAGTGTTAATCACTTCTCATCTTTCTCAAACACCTTTCATTCTTCCTTCAACTTTCCTGCACCCAATCCCTCTTCTTTCAAATGGCTATCATTGTCATCGATTACTTCTATATACTGTGGCCATAAATGGGATCGGTTATGGGATTCTCTTTAAGGTTATTCTTCTATAAACCCTTGTTGTCGAGGTTAAAAATTTATGTCCTACATTTGGTACAAAAATACTGGAAAAAAAACATGAGTAATCAGCACTTTGCACCCCTTATCTTTGGACGCTTTTTCAATTTGGTCTCAAATTATGTTTCTTGGCAGATTACCTGAAACATTAAATGTCGCTTTGATATGCACCCCTTTGAGTTTTTTTTTTAAAAATTTGACAGGGATATTTTCGGTATTTAGAAAATTATTTTTCAGAAAAAATGAAAAAATTATATTTATTTTAAAAAAAATATTTTTTGGTTTTTAAAAATATTTTTGGAATTATATTTTCAACAAATTGTTCTTGAAGATCGATCACATTTTGGTGGTGTTATCGGACTCCATTTTTGACGTTCAAATATCCGAATCGAAGCTTGCAAATCCTAGTGTCATAATCTGCTATCAAAATCCACCCAGGTTATCATCTTGAATTTTTATGAATTTTAATTTAAAATTTTAAATTTTAGGGTTCATGATATCCAAATTTAGGCGTTTTTGATCTGTTGATTCTTTGTGAAAACTAATTCTTCCTGCAGCTCCTACGTGTTGTTTACAATCATTTTATGTATTTACTTGCACCAAATGACATCGATTTGATGTAGAATGAAGTGGTTATATTTTTTTAAACTTTGAACGATTCGTTCGTTCGTTACAATGATTTTATGTTAAAACTGAAACCATACAGAGATTGCTTGTGTTCCGAGCTTTGTTTTGATGTATAGAACGCATGATTTGTTTCACAAACGAGACCATTCGAGTTTCACCAGATTTTTGCTTCGAGTTGCCGAATTTTGGTCGAATCCGGTCCGTTCTTGTTGTTTTTGGTCGTTTTGTTTTGTGTTAGAGTTGCCAGCAGTCATGGTACTTGTTTTGCTGTCGAAACGAAGCGTAGCCGTGCCTAAATGAGTTAACCGGAAGTCGCCGGATTCTTGCTCGCCGGCCGGATTCTGGGTTTCTCGCCGGAATCTGGAAATTCGGTTGAATATTCAAACTGTTTTTCAATTTTTATTTTTGTGTTAATTTTGTTTCATTTTAATGATTGGTTTGATATGTTTCTTGTAAATTATTTTTTAAAATTCACAATTATTTCTGAATATTTATTTATTTAATTTTCAAAAATTATTTATTTATTATTTTTAAAAACCAAAAAATATATTTTTTAAAATAAATATAATTTTCTGAATTTTTTCATTTTTTCTGAAAAATAATTTTCTAAATACCTAAAATACCCCTGTCAAATTTTGAAAAAAAACTCAAAGGGGTGCATATCGAAGCGACATTTAATGATTCAGGTGCAATCTGCCAGGAAACATAGTTTGAGACCAAATTGAAAAAGCGCCCAAAGATAAGGGGTGCAAAGTGCTGATTACTCAAAAAACATTCCTAAGTAGTTTTACGGAAGCTGTTGCAGGGAAGTTACAACTTACATTAGTGGAAATAAGAGGCCATTCTCTCCAGAATTTATAAGGATGAGTGACTGAAAATTTCCCTTGAATCTCCTCTAACACAAAGATTGGAATTTCATTTAAAGTATATTTGTAGGAAGTTTTCTCTGAAGCAATGTTGATTTTTGCAGTTGGATATAGTGCTGAAATTTTTTAGTTTTTAGAGGTCTCTCAGCATATTTTTTCTTGCAATATTTTTTTTTCTTGTATAAGAATTTAAAGAATCACCTTCAATATTAATTTTAATTTGGTGTTTGACTTCAACTTCTTATAAATGGTCTGCAGAAGTTCAGTGCTTGAGAAAGCCTCCAAATCAGTTTGGGAGCTAATTTTGGATCAGAAAGGAATAGGAAAGGATATAAACGAAACAGTTGAGAAAGTGTTCTGTCGATTAAGTGATCGGGAACCTCCATTATTTCCTTCAATAGTTGAATCCGAACCACAGCTAGAGAAAGAGAAGACTAAAGATGCAGAGAATGAAATAACTAAAGAGAAAGAGAAAGAGAAAGAGAAAGAAACAGAAACAAAGAGAGAGACTGACAAAGAGAGACTGGAAAAGAAAGGAAAAGAAAAAGAAAATTCAGATACTGCATTGAAGAAAAGGAAATATATCGATACCAATACAGAAGAGGGAGGAGATGAAGGTGCAAGCAGATCTAGTATTTGATCGGTAATATTGTCACATTTATGAGGATCAATGTTTTAATTTTCAGGTCTTGAGTCGGTTGTCCACGAGACAGTTTTTATGAAAACTGAAGCTATTCTGATTATGAAGTTAATGATCTTCTCGGATTTTCTTGTCATATGCTAATTGATAATATATACTGTTTATGTCTGTGTTTGTGTGTATAATTAAATGCAATAGTTGCAACTCTCAATAAGTACCCCCCCTCCCAACCCAGAGGATAAAAAATTAATTATTAATTATGCACTTTTTTATTGTTTTCTTCTTCTTTGAAGAGGTAGATGACATCATTCAAAAAAAAGAAAAAGAGGTAGCTGGCCTGTAGACATTGGAAAGTAATCTCTTGATGTATATTTACACGTTAAGGAATCCCTAAATGTAGGTTGCATCTTTAGGAAATTGTACATGAGGTATCCATAGAAATGTTCCAAACTTCATCAATTTGATATTATCCTTGAAATATAAAGCTAAGTTGGTTGTATTCTTGTAGATTCTTGCTATAAATTTTAATCAACCTATTTGGAGTCTGGACTCTGGACTACAAAGAACAAGAAGTCAAGAACTGCACATGTAGCATCAGATCTATCTCGACTTCATATGTAAATACATAACGGTACGTGCATGGTGTAAATGAATGTAGTCCTGTTAAATTTGTCTTTCCGGAGAATTTAATAGCAATCAATTTATTGTTTGCATTGGTCAGTAGTAGGTGTGAATATCATTTGCACACATGCAATTAACACTCCTACGGGTAAACAAAACACACCTGGTTAATTGAGAACTCAAATGAGATTTACCCATGCTCCCATGTGGCATGGGGAACATTAAATATTCACTAGAAGGTCAAGTTTAACAGTAAGTTAGCCACAGCTTGTCCATAGATATCCCTCGTCCTTGGTTAAGGTCGAGGGTTCGAGACTCAGTTGAGGCAAGTGTGTGCATGAGAATTTAAATTTGTTGTCATTGACCTTGACAAAAATAAAATAAAACAATAACCTTTAAAGCCTTTTCTTGATTGTCCTAATCCCATTCTCTTTCTTTTCAACTTGAACATCATAGCAGAATCCACCTTTGAGCATGTTTGACTGTTTCTGGCTTCATTGCCGGCTCTTTTCTCGGGAAAGTAATCAGTTCTTTTTTGCTAATAGTAATCAGTCTTTTTTAAGCCTCCTCTTCTGATCTATTATATGCTTTTCTCTTCCTGTAATTCAATAATTCCCGAGTGTTTTACAGACTATATACAGGCTATCAAAGGAAAATTAACGTTTTATAGCTATGAGCCCCATTCAATTTGGACTAAGATATCCAAACCACAGGAAATGGTTCTTTAACTCACAGAATCAGCATAAACTTGCACGTTTAATCTCTTTAAAATGTCTAACCCCCGGCATAAAGTTAAGACTTCATGTTGTATTAGAGGCACACTTAAAAATTCTTGATTTAGATGCTATAGAAATTGACACAAATTTTAAAAGCAAAGTATGATGACAATTAATAAATTCAACCGAGGATTGAAAATTACAACTAATAAAAATTGATTTATTTTTTGAAATTTAATAAACAAGTCATTTCCGTTCAGATAAGTAGCATATCCCTCACCTCACACACATTCTAATAAATGAAGGATAATGTATTATAAATATCAACCCTTACCCTAGTTAGATTTAAAGAGAACAAATGAACATTACATAAGTGCAAATGTTTAATACGAAGAATGAAAAAGCTCGAGATTTGCAGAAAAGCTAATCAAAACTAGTAAACTATTATAACTAGCAAAATGTCTTAATGTTATGTGCATCTGCATCCTAACCTACCCTAAGTACCTCTTGGAACAGAGTTGTTACATAGGTATTTCAAAAAACATGCCTACAAGTGAATTCCTATGTCTGAAAATGATTCAGAAAGAAATTTTAACTCAATCTAACTGCCATTGTAACCACCATTAATCATAAATCATCACCAGGGATGAACATGAGTTGGACTTTGAGTTTCAACATCTTGCTGCCTTGGTTCATGAAAGACATGATAAGGGTACAATGATAGGTCTGTTGTAGTTGCATTCAATTCTTGTGGAGGCAACCAAGAGAGCAGCTTTGGCGTGAGCATCAAACCATTTGCTTCACAATACTGATCAACAGCATGTTTTATACCAACATGATTATTTGTAATAAAACATTGCTGTTCATGACTTGTCATTTTATTTGCAAAAATGTTGTTGGTGTTGGGGTTCAATCCTTGTTCAGTAATCAAACTTGTGTCAACAAGTTGGTTATTTGCAGTTTCAGCAAAAGTTATTCCAGTACTATTGGTCAGAGGGTTACCCATGCCTACTTCCTCCCCATCAAGATGTTGGTAAAAAAAGCCCGAATTGACTTGTGATATATTAATCACTGAAGATGGCCCGTGAATGATGTCCGTACCTTGATTAAAAAAGACGGTGCTTTGATTCTCAATCACATGATTTGTTGATGTTTCATCTACAATAGGAAATTGGGCAATCGTTACAGAGGATGTATTTGTATAAAAAGTCATATGATAGCATTTTACTATAGGCACAACGATGAATATATAACCTTTTACCTGACATTGAGGTTAAATCCACATTTCCAGGATGTGGATTAATTCTCACACGCAAATTCTGAAGATGACGAGGAAGTCCAACAGGTGAGTGGAAATTTTGGTCATGGTATTGGAGTTGAGAAGCAACACCTGGTGTGGTTGAATTTACAGAACTGCAAGGAAAATGAGCATTTGTTGTTGCTTTTATGTTTTGGATCTGATGATGTTGGCCGAGAGGTGTAGGGAACTTTTGAACTTAATATTGCTGCATTTCATGAGGAACGATTTCACTGACATGATTTTTGTTGAGGTTGCAAGTATGTTCTGATAATGCAGGCAAGTTATTTGAGTCGAAATACGGGTGAGGTAGAGTTGGAAAAGTTTGTTGGCTTAGTTCAAACAATCTGGGATCACATTGTAGAAGCTTCTCATAGTGCTTATCTAGAATACCAGGAGGAAATGTGATGAAGTGCCTCCTGCAAAAACAATAATCATCAATAGAAAGGCAAAATTTATTGTTGCAAATATGTATTTTATGAGGTAAGTTATGTGTGCGGCTGAGTCTACTCTTGTTATGCGATCAACATGTATGTACAGGTATTTATATTCTAGTCACTTAGTTCAACTTCTACCAAATGTGTAAATTCATCACCACATTCAAAGTCACGGACCCGGCAGGAGTGTACCCAAATGGCATTAAACTCGATCTCAACAAAGTCATAAAATTTTAAATTCAGATTAGGCTGATTTATCATTATAGTTATTACTAACTTGTAAGTGGATCACCAAGTTAAAAAATATATCATTCAATGAATAAAATTCTTGAAAACTTGCAAGTTGGTTCCCATCATTTTCGTTAATTTATTTATTAATAATTTGCTTGCATAGACTTGATTTTATGAAACTATCACTAGGTGCAAATACAACAATACCATAATAACAGGCCAATCCAAAACTATCCACCAATGCAAACCCAATACCATAATAATAACTCGATCCAAAATTGGTGATATGGCATTATTCACCGATGCAAATCCAATATCATAACAATAGCCTGACGGCCCTGACCTAGAATTCAATACATTTGAACTTCATTAATCAAAAATCCGAACTAATTCTACTAATCTTTTTAAACATAGGTTGACTCAATTGAAGATGTAAAATAATTAAATTTTGAAATTATAATATATTAAAAATAAATAATAATGCATATGCATTATTATTTATTTTTAAATAATAAATTGTAATATACTCAGTAGAGTATATGTATAACTCGATTTTCAAGTCGCTCATTTATCGCACGGTTGAAACCTGAATTCGGATCAGAAGAATATTTGCATGACTCGATTTTCGAATCAAATTCAAGTATTTCTCCAAGTGCATGTTAGGAATAGATTGACTCATTTAGTACTTGGCATGGTTCTAAAAATTCCCGATTTAGCCGATTAATCCCCGATTAATCCTCTGTAAGGTAAACAATCGATTCGATTTTTGAAATTCGATTAATCCTATGAATTTATTTAAAATGATATGTTTAACTATAAATTAGACTAATATATTAAATATTAATATAATATCCGATTAATACTCCCCGATTACCCGATTAATCCTAAATCGGCACCTCAACCGATTTATACCGATTACCGATTTTTACAACCATGGTTAATAACTTTCATAGGAGACTGTCTATATATAGTAAAAGTAGTTCATGAAAATGGCAGAAGATTGGAATGTGGAGAACGCAATTATGATCACCTGAAGCTTGGAGCTTGACCTCCGGTGAAATCTGATGCTGTTTGCCAAAGAGTATGCTTTCGCGGTTGCGGATTAGTTTCAAGGAAGTATGTAGGTGGATGCTTTAACTGCAAATTACATTACATACATTGGTTGCAGTACATTAGATCCATTCGACAAGTATAAACAAAACAAACACTTCAAAATTTAGCAATAACAGTATCATTCAACCTCAAGTTCCAAGACTCCAGGTCTCTCTTCACCCACGGTAGCATTAATACCAATAATATCGGACCACTGAATTTCAATCTTTCTCTTTAGAGCTCCCTCGAGAATTTCCCAAACAATCTTCTTTTTCGCATAGTAGCATTTAGCTATTAGATCACCTTCATTCCTACACGGCCTCTGCAAGAATTTTATATCTAAATATTCACTTGAGTAAAAGAAAATAATGAAAAATAACCAAGGAAGCGAAGGGAAGTTCATACATACCATCCAAGTGCCGATTTGAAGTAGTTTAGCAGGAAAGTTTGATGCCTTCAACTTTTCATGATCCAATTTCGGTTCTTTCTTCCTTGCTTCCGATAACTTCAATTCAATCGAGTTTATAAAGGACGGAGTCTTTTGCAGTTTCAAACCAAGTGGACTTTTATCTTTGTAGAACATAATATCCTTCTCCTACACAAAAAACAACATTTGTTTCAAACAAATAATTAATAAAAACAAAAACCCTAACCCTAATAATTTTTCATCATAATACACTCTCAGAGCTTTAAGAACAAGAAAGAAAACCTTAAGATCCAAGTCTTTAGAGAGTCGGATTCTCTTGGACGACGAAGCGGCTGCAGAATGATTTGCATGGCGCTTATTGAGGTGTTCATGTCCATTGATAGCAAGAACCTGGTCACCCCCATATCTATAGCTATCAATCTCAATGGAAATATAAATCTCATTCGTAGACTCAGGATTTCCCATAATAATTATAACCATCAGCACTTTATATAATAACAACTTCATTCTCAGCTACGTACCCTTTTCAATTCGTTAAATACGTACGTGTATTATCTGTTCCGTCCGCTTTGGGATGGAAAGCAGCTGTTTAATTTCTCCTAACCTAACTCCTCATAAATGTAACAAAATTTGCCCCTGCATGCCTATTTGTGGGATGCGAAATTACAGATACATCGAGCGGAAAAATATATATGTAGGTTAAAAATGGGAAGAAAGCAACCTAGCATACATTATTGTTATATTAAATTAAATTGAAATATACAAGTCCCGTTACAGGAAGGACTCTTCTTTAACCTAAATTCCTGCTAACTAACCTAAATAAGTTCACTCCTATTAGTCAACTACCTATCAAACTACTTCTCTTCTTTTCCTATTTACTATCTGCGGGATAATTAATTATCTACTGTAGTTTTTTTTTTTTTAAAAAGCAATGATCTACTGTAGTTGTAATTTGTTTTTGCTAGTGTCATGTTTTTTTAGTTAAATAAACACA
This sequence comes from Kitagawia praeruptora, assembly GCA_037693485.1. Taxonomy (NCBI): domain Eukaryota; kingdom Viridiplantae; phylum Streptophyta; class Magnoliopsida; order Apiales; family Apiaceae; genus Kitagawia; species Kitagawia praeruptora. The sequence goes on from CM075350.1 coordinate 94,959,775, forward strand.
CTCAGATATTCACGTTATATTTCTCAAAATTGAATTATCAACTTCTGGTAATTACCTTTATAAAGGGAGTGAAAAAGGAATGTACGTGTGAAATACAGTACCTTTATACTTAGGAGGCTTCATTAAAACCACCTTATTTGGTTGAGGGGTAGTTTGGTCACTTATTTGGTACACTCAATATCAACCATTAGATTTTAAGATAGATTAATGAGAACAGTTGGATATAATAATAAAAACAACTTTTTAATGTATTTATATTATATTATAAATTACTCCAATAAATACACAGGGAAATGTTTGTTTTTCATTCATGTTCATAAGCAAACTAGGTACACTCAATATCAATCATTGGATTTTAAAATAGATTAATGAGAACAGTTGGATATAATAATAAAAAAAACTTTTTAATATATTTATATTATATTATAAATTACTCCAATAAATACACAGGGAAATGTTTGTTTTTCATTCATGTTTATAAGCAAACTAGGGTATATTTGGTTGTTTGGTAGTTTGGTCACTTTATTTGGTACACTTAATAACAACCATTAGATTTTAAAATAAATAAACGAGAATCGTTGGATCTAATGCTAAAAAAATATTCCTTTTCAAATATTTAGAATACTTTTATAATTTCCAAGTTCGAATCCCACCAAAAAAATATCTCTATTAAACATTTATATTATTTTGAATATTTTGATTTATAGCCTTTTACAATGAGTATATGTTCATTGACAAATCTCGTAGTAAGCGAGTATCGAACCCAGAATCTCTGGATCGACTAGAGGGTAGCTCAGGTAAGCTCAACCAACTGAGTTACCTCAACTTGCTTAACGAGTTTGATAAACTCGTTAACATTTATAAACTACTCTAACGAGTTAACCATTTATATTATTTTATAAACTACTCTAACATTTATATTATTTTATGAACTACTCTAATGAGTTTAATAATCAATTCTCATCAACAACATATTATTAACATATTATTAATGAAAATACTATCATTAAAAATACTATCAAACATGTATTATAATATTTTATTATATTTTATAACTAGTCGATAAATTTTAAAAAAAAAATTCAATATATTTATGTTATATTATAATTTTAATATTAAATTTTAATAAATAAATAATCTTCTCTGATGAATCGATTTCTTGTTAAACATGATTCTTTCGATTGAGCCGTTCTCTCGTTAAAACCGAAATCCCAACTTTAATTATAAAAACTTATATAATAATTTTTATCCATAAAATCGAACCGTAAAAATAAAAAAAATTATGACATCAGTATCAAATTCTAATAGCTAATATAATCTTTTCTATTGAGCCGTCATCCCGTTAAATACGTTTCGAGCCGCTCTTATTTGGAATCGAAATTTTAACTTCATTATATAAAGGGAGTAAATTCCAATTTTTATATTCTTTAAACTTACAGCTTCCGCATGTGAATGTATTTCTGTTATGTTAACATATCAAAAAAAAATTAAATACGAAGACTTTTCGTTACGGGAATGATATGGGCTAAAGTAAGCCCTAAAGACATATTTAATGTTGCATTAATTAGACCTAGTATGGTCCAAACGTGGGGCCCACTAGATGGCCCAAAAATCCTAGTTAAATATTAATTTCGTAATTAATATTCATGGCTAATTAGCAGCTGGGAAATATAAGTCAAATAAGGATATTATCTCTCCAAAGAGTAGCCTCCAAGGCACATAGTCGTACAAGGAAACGGACTCCTACAAGGAAGGAGTCTAGATCCTTCCTCAAGGTTGACTTGCCCACCAAGTCACCTAACCCTACCATAATTCTGAGGCTTCTCAGCCTATATAAAGGGTCAGACCCCTCAACTCAGAACTACGTTTTTGGCTTGATCTTTGATATTCATCAAAGTACGTAGGCATCTTGTGAAGGCAGATACAGCCACGAGCACGAGAGCAGCCATTAAAGCACGAAGCTCACGTACCCTAGCATTAAATACAGCAAACCCTAGCCGCAATCTAATAACCTAGTTTTTATTCCACAACATTTGGCGCCGTTTGTGGGAAGACAACATCAACCATGGTTAACACACGAAGGACACCAGCAATAACAGAGCCAATCGCAACCGAGGCTCTACCTCTTAGCTCTGCTCCGCCCCTCACTGAACAAGTACCTCCAACATCCGGGACTATCGTTCCGTATCAAGTTTCTCAACCCCTAGGGACGACTTCCCATGTTGAGAGTACGCTACCTCCGATCGTCCACACAAATCCAGGGACTAACCCCCTCCAGGTTAACCATGGTTAACCCTCCACGAGGAGTTCAGATCCACACTACGGATCTCCCCATAAGCACCAATCCGATGTACGGGCTGCCTAACTACCCTCCTACCCAAGGAGCTGGACCAAGTGGTCATGCCCTGTATATTCGAGATCAAGATTATAACGATTTTTCTGGTCCTTATACGGATGAGTCAACTTCTGACGATGATTACGAACGTGATGAAGCTCCAAGGAGGCGACGTGCAAGTAAAGAACCTCGAGGAAGAACTCAAACTACTCACGATGGACTCCCTTCAACAACTACTGAGAGGATTAAGGCTTATGAAGCCGAGATCTTAAGATTAAAGGAAGACATGGCCAGAGAACAAGCCCGATCTAATCAGACTCGACCTCCTCCGACTTCAGGAGGGATTCCCTTCATAGATTTGGAAATGTCTTCAAGGAGACGCCGAAGGGCTGAAGCCCCAACCAGAGGGACTACAAGGGTGGAATTCCCCAAGAGTAACCCCAAAGACCTTATGCTACAAGGAGATCTTGATGATCCAACCCCTCCATTCACTGAGGAGGTGATGAACGCACATATCTCCCGAAAGTTTAAGATGCCCACAATCAAAGCTTATGATGGAACGGGGGATCCCGCAACTCATGTGAGAACGTTTACGAGCACATTGTTACTGCAGCCTGCTAACGACGCCCTTAAGTGTAGGGCGTTTCCCCAAACCCTATCGGGCATGGCGCAACGCTGGTATAGTCGTTTACCTCCAAACTTGATTAGCTCTTTCAAGGAATTGAGTACCGCTTTTGTCAGTCAATTCATTAGCGGAAGAATCCATGAGAAAAGCTCTGCATCCCTTATGTATGTAGTACAGGGAAAGAACGAGAACCTGAGGGATTATGTCAAGCGATTCACTAAGGAGACCCTGAACATCACTGATTTGGAAAATAAGGTGGCTATGGTAGCCTTGCAGCACGGAACCACGGATCTCTTTTTTAAGAGGTCGCTGGCAAAACACCCCCCTGAAAGCATGGATGAGCTCCAACGAAGGGCAGACAAGTATATAAAAGCTGAGGACATCATGAAAAAGGAAGCCGCATTGGGCAATGGAGGGAACAACAAGCGGAAGCAAGAACAAGAATACGACGCTAGGGACAAGTTGTTAGTAGTATTTTTGTGTGTTCATTCGCAGGGAAGGACTGAATGTAATATCAAGTTCAAGTTTCTTATCTCTCACAATTTAGAAGTGTAGAAGAATGTTGTGTTTGTTTATAAACTAAATTAAACTAAACTAAATTAAACTAATTATCAATCGAGAATAAAATATATGAGGAAAACAATCCAAGAACTGGGGTTCCTCACTTGGTTTCAATGCACATTCAATATCTATGTGATGTCTACGTTCTTATTCTGCTGAAAACAATTCTTCTAAGGTTATAATGTTCTCTTCCAAGATACAATATAATGTCTACAACTATACCCTAATTGTCACTTCCGTGATACAATCAAAGACAATCATAAACTATTAAGCTCCAAGAATTATAAGTCTCACAACTCTCCTATTAATCTTCCAATCAAATATTCGAGTTATGTCTGTTAAATCATGTACTAAAATTGCAACTCCTCTTCCAAGTTATTACAATCCCTAAAATCCAATCAAAGGTTCATGACTCCCCTAATTGTGTTAAGCCCTCAATAACAGATCAGCAAAGCAAGAAAATCACAGATAATTAAACACACATGAATACCAAGGAATACTACCCAATCCTCAGATTAGAGAATTAGTTACACATAATTAAAGAAGAAAACAAAATAATAATGATAATGAATGAAAACATAATATTGAAGAAAGAATTGAAGATCGAAAGTACCTTGATACGATTAAAAGCTATGAATTGTTATGATTTACAATGGTAGGATGTGTTTAAATAGGCTCTACAAATCTTGCCTAGCAAGAAAATACCAAAACAGAATTATAATAGAATTTCTGCAAAATACGTTTCCTAAACTGATTCTGTTTTTAAGGAAAATTCGTAGCTGACTTTTCTTCAGATATTCTGGAATGTTCCAATCGTAATTGGACCTCTGGACCACTTTAGAATGATAGAGAATCTCGGTATCTTCGCGTGGACTGCTTACGGGCCTCAAACGGAGTTGTAGAACTCAAGATATGGACAAAATAGTAAAAACTGTAATTTTTCAGCACCGCGCGCGTGCAACCTGCGCCCAACAGTCTGTTCTTCGCGCAGATTGCTTCTACCCGGCGCAATTTGCTCGTGGGATTCCTATCCCAAGTTGTAGAAAATCTCCCAGGCTTCGCGTGGGCAGTAAGATCGCTGAAAACGGACTTCTAGAACTCCATATATGGCCAAAACAGTATAAGCTGCGCAGCCTTCCCTGAAAATCCGAATTTTAATCAATTAAATCTCCAAAAACGATAGAAGCATCAACTTTAATCAACATTCTCGTAAATCTGCACAACTAAGCAAAACACATCAAAACTACAACAACTTGAGTCCAAAACAATCAATTTAAGCCGAACGGAGGCATTCCAAGTGGATATAAAATCCACTTATCAAACCCCCAAACTTAAACTGATGCTTGTCCTCAAGCATAAACAATTACAACTACCTAATTAGTACCACTTCCGTAGGTGATCACGGTTGCATTTGGCATATGCAACAAGCCCTTTAAACCCCTAGGCAGCCCTAGTGGAGGAGTAAGGTCTCGTGAGGGCCTATAGCGAATGTACCCACAAAATCCATTTAACCTAATGCAATGCAATGCATGAATGCAACTAATATGAAATATGCAAAATCCCTTTCAAACTCACTAAAACCAACTAACAAGCAAATATCTCAAAGAATGCAACAAATCCATGCAGAGCTCGACTAAGTCCCCGTATACTAACAGTACATGACAGAAACGTGCGTGTGTGCGATGCTCATCAGAAATACTCCCAAAACTAGGTCAAAAATCATACATGCTTTCCGTCAAGACAATCACAGGTTTATAATCAGAATAGACTGTAGACACTTCATAACCTAGGAACACCTCCACCCTTATCCAAGGTAGAAAGAAACTCATGCTTCATTACTAAACTACGACACTATATACAATACGCATGCTTATTTAACCGTGCAATGAATGAGACCCCAAAAGGCTTATACAATAATACCCATGTAGCGAGTGTTAGGTCAGCAATCTCAAACCACAAGGGCTTTAGGTTACTAGGACTAAGTCCCCTCAGACTTAATTACTCGAGTATTAAAGAGCTCACTCTGGTTAATTTTGCATATAAACAAATAACTTATTGACTCTTTTTTCTTTTTTCTTTTTCTTTTTTCTTTTTCTTTTTTTTTTCTTTTTTTTTTTTGCAATCTGGAATGAGCCTTTCTCATTTCCAACCCTAGACTACACATATAAATATGAGCTGGCTACTAGCCATTTGACACCTAGCCATTATTGACAATTATGAACAACTAGCATGAAATTCCTGTTTTCCCCCAAACTTAGATTTTAATGTTCCTACGCTATAAAGGGAATAACGAAAATTCTAAATATAAACAAGTGATTAAATCTCAAAACATCCCACAGGCATGACCCTAACCTAGCCCAAAAGCACCCAATGAGTTTGTGTAAAAATTTTGTTCCCGTAACATGCAAGTCAATTTCCTAGAAACTATAAATCAGCCCTCTACTCATCATCACCACACTCAATTAAAAATCTACCTATCAATCAGAATCAGCTCGTCCTAAGGGATCATGAAATATGCATGCCATGAAAATGCAACTAAATGAAAACTCACATGGTATACGAAAATAAAAAAAGAATGTCCTATATGAGACAAACGTAAATAGCACAAACATATATGCATGATTTACTACTAATAATATGCAAAACATGAAATCCTACATGAACACATAATACAACAACAACTACTAATCCCTCAAACCACCCCCAAACTTAAAATATTCAATGCCCTCATTGAATGGAAGGTAATACAAGGGATAATAGAAAACATACCTAAATAAAATTGCCGAAAAGCGTGGGTTGCCTCCCACGAAGCGCTTCTTTAACGTCAATAGCTTGACGTTACTTCTACCTGGAAACTTCAATGAGGAGAAAAAACAAATAGATGCACATATCTACGAATTTCTAATATAATTTTATTGTTCAAATAAACCTTAGATTCATTGAAAGGTACGAAAACTTTCAAGAACCTATCATGCTCAAGAGACTTGGAAACATCAAAATAGCTAGAAAAATCGTCAGAATAATCATTATAAGTACGACTCATATACTCCTCCCAAATCGGATCCTTATACTCTAAAGCAAGATTTTCAACATCCTCAATCTTAACTTCCTTCTCTTTTATAATTGGACACTCATCAATTTTAATCTCGTCTACCAATGTATTAAGCTCAAAATTTTCTAGATTTGGTAGAATTTCAATTGCATCCAAATTATCATTAATGCGCATGGGACAATTATCAACTACACAAGTAGACTCATCAGACACAACATTATCATTAATTGCTAAACAAGAATCATGGCATAGAGGAAAATTGACACAAGGGGGAGTTCTATAACAACCTTCATGCCACACTGCTCGAACTTCCCAAATAAAATTATTTAGTTTAGCATTCTCCTCGTACCAAGCTATTGAATCACATGGAATATCATTATCACTAGCAATCTCTAAAGTTGGTTCATCAAAAACTCCCAAAGAAAGTAAAGGAGGATTAGACTGAGTTCCTTGAATCATTTTATTGAGTGCAATCTCCCAATCAGCAAGTAAAGAAGGATTAGACTGAGTTAAACTCGTATCAACATCATTACACATATATGGATAAACATCATCATGATATTGATTTTCAAACGAATATGAATAATCATTGCTAGGGGCATATGGAGTATAAAATGAGTTCTCGGAATAGAACGAATTCACCTGATATGCATTACAATCCTCATAAGAATTGAATTGTGGGTAAGGATTGAAGTCTTGATATTGTTCCTGACTGTTTTAGAAATTCTGAGCATTGTTCCAACCAAAGTTGTACTCCATCTAGTCTCTCTCCTCAAAACCTGTTTAAGTTGTCTACCTCAAAGAACCTGTAGACACACCAAAGAAAGAAATACAAAAAGAAAGAAAAGAAAAATATATACAAAGATAAAATCTAAACAATAAGAAACAATTAACCTAAACTCAACTATACTGCCTTCCCTGGCAGCGGCACCAATTTGTTAGTAGTATTTTTGTGTGTTCGTTCGCAGGGAAGGACTGAATGTAATATCAAGTTCAAGTTTTTTATCTCTCACAATTTAGAAGTGTAGAAGAATGTTGTGTTTGTTTATAAACTAAATTAAACTAAACTAAATTAAACTAATTATCAATCGAGAATAAAATATATGAGGAAAACAATCCAAGAACTGGGGTTCGTCACTTGGTTTCAATGCACATTCAATATCTATGTGATGTCTACGTTCTTACTCTGCTGAAAACAATTCTTCTAAGGTTATAATGTTCTCTTCCAAGATACAATATAATGTCTACAACTATACCCTAATTGTCACTTCCGTGATACAATCAAAGACAATCATAAACTATTAAGCTCCAAGAATTATAAGTCTCACAACTCTCCTATTAATCTTCCAATCAAATATTCGAGTTATGTCTGTTAAATCATGTACTAAAATTGCAACTCCTCTTCCAAGTTATTACAACTAGCGTTCTACCCGTGCTACGCACCGGTCGATAAATTGTATTAATAAATTAATATAAATATATTATTTTAATTTTTATTTAAAAATATATAATTTTATTGGAATTTTAATTAACGTAAGTATAAAATTACTTATCCGTGAATTCATACCAATGAATTAATATTATGAATCAATCATCAAAACAAATATAACCCCCGTTGAAAAGTTCAAAATCCCTCTTTATTGTTTTTTTTAAATTTAGCTTTCATTTTATTTGTCTCTTTATTAGAGAATATTTATACGTATCATGTTAACAAAATTTTCACCCATATTCTGAGAATCGGTATATTTATTAAATATGGATTCCTTAAAATATTTGTTATATTAATTTATTGAAAAAATTTGTATGGTCGTGGTTAAATTTTCGATTACATATTAAACATGTGTAGAAAATTAATCCTCACGACTCTAATAAATCATTAGACTGTCTATCAAAAAAAGGTTGCATGTTTCAGCGATATGAGAAATGATATCTATTGTACAAAATATATGTAACGAACATAGTTATAACAATAAAACTTTCATCTAATCTAGTTTGCTATGTGATTGTTCAATATCATTTTTACAAATTATATGTCTTTTTATTAATGAATTGATTTACTATAAAAAAATTATGAACTAACCAAACAAATTCAATATATCACGCTATTAGAGTAACATATAATTGTTAGATTTTACGGTTATTGCGCTTAGCTTATTTGTAAAGACAACTTAAAATGTGCATTTTCAGTTTGGAAGTTTGTATTTTGGTTTTTTTTATTCTTTTCTAGTCAAACATGGAATAATAAATTTTAGTTTTCTTTTATTCTTAAAATAAGACATATGAAAATGAGTATCACCTATCTTTTTTTTTTTTAATTTAACTAACTTCTGAAAATAAGCTACTGTCCATAAAATTGAAATCAAGTGTGTAATATATAAACACATAATCACATTGTTATATATATAACAATGTCCTTGTAATTCAGATTTTGGGTTAAATAACATGAAATTCCTTTAACAGTGAGTATATTTTTCTACGTATATAAGAAGAAATAGCTTATGTAGTCCTAACAAATCATTTTGTACATTCATGTCATGTACTTTAGGATCTTGAATGAAAATGACATGATATTAAATCGTGTACCCGAAATTAGAACACAAAATGACACTAAATTACACAAATTTTTTTGTGTACACAAAATGAAATGAAATACGCGAATAGAAACAATTTTACAATTATATGAAATATTACTATGTATCCGAGTTATGTAAATATATAATTATATGTCTTAGAATAACATTGAGATGTTACAAAACAAAACTAATTAAGAGTAGCATGCTTGGTGTAAAGTCTCCCAAACAAAATGTAACCCTCCTTTTTATTTTTTCTTATTTCTCATTAACAAATATCTTTCTTTGTGTAGAATCTTTCTACCAAGTTATTTAGTTTTCTTAACCATTTTTTATGCTTCGTTGATATAAAAAAATATAGTCAACCAACCAAGCAAATTCAATATATACTCTTAGGTTAAGATATAGGAATTGATACTATTACTTTAATTCAAGAATACAAAATTTAAAAAGGCACACTTTTAATAAAAACAATATATAATTTTAATTGTATAAACCTTTTTATTTATCATTATTAATAATTTTTATAACAAAAACCGTAGCTGCTGCTCTCTCTCTCCACCTTTCCCAAAAGATGCTAAACTAAAGTTTAGGAGCCGATATTAGTTTTTTAAGTTTTTTTTAAAAAAATTATATTGATTTTTCTTTTATTTTTGAATAAAAATATCATTGAGAGTCTCCGTTGGTGGATTTGATATACCAAAATATTAGATTTTTTACTAACTCCTTGTAAATGATAAGCCTTATTTTCTTTTCCTTGATTTTACTTTGGTTTTTTCTAAATATCTCTCTTTATTGAGAGCCTAATAAACCTTATTTTCTTTTCCTTGATTTTACTTTGGCTTTTTCTAAATATCTCTCTTTATTGAGAGCCTAATATCCAGTTTGTGGATTTTGTCTACCCATATATTAGAGTTTGTTATATTAGTTCATTGATTTTGATAGTATAGAATCACAGTTCTGGTCGGTTGTTTGAATACGTTATGACAAATCAGATATACATATTCCTCACGTTTATAACAAATTGTTAGATTATCTCGCCGAAAAGACTATATAATTTAGTGACATAAGCTAGAGATGTACCATAATTGAAGATCTATTCAATGATTGGATAAAGGAAATTACTGATATAATTTAGCATGTGTTTGTTCAATTTTAATTATTTTTGTAGATGTTGTATGCCCTTTTATTGATGATTTTAGAGGTTTAATTATTTTTGTGTATGACATATGTCCTTTTATTTTATTGATTAATTAATTATCAATAATTAAATAGTAATTTATAAGAAAATTTGTGCTAAATTGACCAATTAATTATGGAAATATTCAATAACAATATTTTCATTGACTCCGTAATATTTTTTATTTTTTGATTGATAATTTATACACTAAATAATGTAAAGTACTATTTAAAAGTATATTTAATAGTTTGAATAATTTAAATACATTGTCAGGTCAAAATTTTTCCCATTAATTATTGCATAGTCAAAAATTTTCATAATTAAAATGTTAAAGGATGATTGGTTTAAAATTCATTCTAATATTTTAATTGGTTGATTAGCATTTTTTATGACTGAATTATTTAATACTTTACATAACTTAAATTTTGAATGTGTATTTAGAATAGTGTGGTAAATAATTTTATATTGTTAATAATTTTTAATTCAAGATTTTAATTGTACCTTATGATTTTAAATTGAAAGTTTGAGATATCAAAATATCTATTATAAATATAATAGATTCATGTATTAATGTATAAATTTTTAAATTAAATAATTATTGTATTTAGAATAAAATTGTTAAGTAATCACTGAATAACATTGACAACCCAACACTGTAAAAAAACATTTATCTATAGGCACACCTAATAATGTAAACAAATCAGTGTAATGTGATAAGGATTGATGCCTACAATTTAATAAGTCGCTGAATTATTGAAGTTTGCTATTGAATATTCTAATGGGAAGTAATTCTGAGAGAATCCGGACTGGAGAAGATGATAACCTAAATCGATTTCTATTTTTTTTTTGTCAGAAACGTTTTTCTGTTGAATTTATTGGACAATTAAAACACGACACATATAATACATATATACAATCAAAATAAAAAGATAATCTGTCCAAGTATAGAATGCCATATAATAATAAAAAAATAAAGTTGTACATTAACCGAAATTGATATGATTTAGGCATGAGAAGAATTGATGCATACACTTAGTTTATCAAAGTTGGCTAAGTCTGATGGGAAATAGGGAATAAGCGCCTTGAATTTCCTGTAATGTTTAAATTGATGTAATAATTATATATTTTAGTTTGTAAGAATTTTAGTTTATATAAATTGTTTATTTGTTACCCGTTAAAATAAAAATTAGTATTTATTATGTTTAGTTAATTGATATGAAAAAATAAAAATTAATTGTTAATTAATGTAACTTGATTTGAGTTTGGTCTTGGCTGAAACGTAGAATCTAGATCCAATAGAGAAACATGTTACATTAAGTTTAATTGATTTAAATTTAATAGATTCTGAATGATGTTAAAATAATTCACAATCTTGTGATTGGTTAACTAATATATGTTAAAAAATAATTCATATTTAAAAGATAAATAACCCTATGTAATATATTGTTATGCGGATTTATAGAAAATAATATTTACGGTTAGTAGAAATTTTCAAAATTAAAAATCATGTGATATGCGAAGTTAAATCAAGATATTTTTATATTTAAATTTAATTTAACCGCGATTAGTAAATTAGAATAAGCATGGTAAATAATAAATTTTTTGTATATGATTGATTAATTTTAAGTTTAGAAGTAAATTGTGATTGCCTCTAAAATAATTTAATTTTTTAATTGGTAATTTATTCACCAACCAATAATAATACTCTTATAGCGTATATTTAATAATTAAAATAATTAAAATATCTGTAGTGTTCGTTTATATGAATTTATTAATTATTTAATTAACAAATTGTGAATAAATATATTTTTGAACCTTTTAAAAAATCGAGTTTTTGAAGATATGGATTTTATCCAAGCTATTTATGGATTTTATCCAAGTTATTTAAAATCCGATTATTCAGATTTTTAGTTAAGTTAAATTATATTTATTTAATATCGATTATAATTGTACAATATATGTTATAAAAATCAATTTATAATGTATGATAATATGATTGTGACTGACTTTATACTAAAAGAGTGGTTGATTAATGAATGATTAATTATGAAATTTAATTTTAAATATATAGTGGTATATCGTGATTGATTTCAAATTAAAATTGTGATTTTATAGTAAATATTTTTTGATATAAAAAATAGGTATTTATGGATATGTTTAATAAAATTATTAGTGTATTTAAATTAAAAGTGTTAACTAACCATGGTTAAAGAGGTACGGTGAGATTGTAAATAAGGAAAGGTCTAAATTTTAGGAATTAGATCTGATTGGTCCTAAAATAATTCCTTGATTGTGATTGGTTAACTGACGTGTGGTAGACTCAGGTATGATAATAAAGGATCCCTAAAATCCAATCAAAGGTTCATGACTCCCCTAATTGTGTTAAGCCCTCAATAACAGATCAGCAAAGCAAGAAAATCACAGATAATTAAACACACATGAATACCAAGGAATACTACCCAATCCTCAGATTAGAGAATTAGTTACACATAATTAAAGAAGAAAACAAAATAATAATGATAATGAATGAAAACATAATATTGAAGAAAGAATTGAAGATCGAAAGTACCTTGATACGATTAAAAGCTATGAATTGTTATGATTTACAATGGTAGGATGTGTTTAAATAGGCTCTACAAATCTTGCCTAGCAAGAAAATACCAAAACAGAATTATAATAGAATTTCTGCAAAATACGTTTCCTAAACTGATTCTGTTTTTAAGGAAAATTCGTAGCTGACTTTTCTTCAGATATTCTGGAACGTTCCAATCGTAATTGGACCTCTGGACCACTTTAGAATGATAGAGAATCTCGGTATCTTCGCGTGGACTGCTTACGGGCCTCAAACGGAGTTGTAGAACTCAAGATATGGACAAAATAGTAAAAACTGTAATTTTTCAGCACCGCGCGCGTGCAACCTGCGCCCAACAGTCTGTTCTTCGCGCAGATTGCTTCTACCCGGCGCAATTTGCTCGTGGGATTCCTATCCCAAGTTGTAGAAAATCTCCCAGGCTTCGCGTGGGCAGTAAGATCGCTGAAAACGGACTTCTAGAACTCCATATATGGCCAAAACAGTATAAGCTGCGCAGCCTTCCCTGAAAATCCGAATTTTAATCAATTAAATCTCCAAAAACGATAGAAGCATCAACTTTAATCAACATTCTCGTAAATCTGCACAACTAAGCAAAACACATCAAAACTACAACAACTTGAGTCCAAAACAATCAATTTAAGCCGAACGGAGGCATTCCAAGTGGATATAAAATCCACTTATCAAACCCCCAAACTTAAACTGATGCTTGTCCTCAAGCATAAACAATTACAACTACCTAATTAGTACCACTTCCGTAGGTGATCACGGTTGCATTTGGCATATGCAACAAGCCCTTTAAACCCCTAGGCAGCCCTAGTGGAGGAGTAAGGTCTCGTGAGGGCCTATAGCGAATGTACCCACAAAATCCATTTAACCTAATGCAATGCAATGCATGAATGCAACTAATATGAAATATGCAAAATCCCCTTCAAACTCACTAAAACCAACTAACAAGCAAATATCTCAAAGAATGCAACAAATCCATGCCGATCTCGACTAAGATGGTAATTGGTTTCGATGATTCAGACTTGGAAGGGGTGAAGTTCCCCCATGATGACCCGCTGGTCATAACTCCTGTGATTGGAAACTCAGAAGTAAAACGAGTCTTGATAGACAATGGAGCTTCTGTGGATATTTTGTTTCATGATGCGTTTGTGAAGATGGGGTACAACAACTCTCAGTTGACCCCTACAAACATGCCCATATACGGATTTAACGGAGTGGAGTCCAACGTTGAAGGGACTATTCAGTTACCCGTGACTATTGGGCAGGAGCCTAAGGAGGCGACTCAGATGCTGAACTTCTTGGTGATTAAGGCAGCCTCAACATACAACGCAATCCTTAGAAGGACTGGACTTCATGCGTTTAAGGCTGTGGCCTCTTCCTATCATATGAAGATTAAGTTTCCGACACGGAATGGTGTCGGAGAACAGAAGGGTGATCAGAAGATGGCAAGAAGTTGCTATGTAGCCGCACTAAGGGCCGATGGAGTCGGGGGGCAGGTTCTTCCAATTGAAGACATGGATGTCCGCGATGATGAAGAGCATAGAGGGAAGCCAGCAGAGGATTTGATTCCCATACCTCTAGAGCCGAACGATCCTGAAAAAGTTACTTATGTTGGAGCATCTCTGAAAGAACCCCTGAAGGGCAAGTTGATAGAATTCTTACAATAGAATAGCGACGTGTTCGCTTGGACAGCAGCTGATATGCCAGGGATTGACCCCCAACTCATAACTCATAAGTTAAATGTTGATCCCAAGAGGAAGCAATAAAGCAGAAGAAGAGAAACTTTGCTCCTGAGAGGCAAGAGGCCATTAAGCAAGAAGTGGATAAGCTCTTGGAAGCTGGTTTTATTGAAGAGATTCAGTTTCCTGAATGGTTAGCAAACCCTGTGATGGTCAAGAAAGCGAATGGGAAGTGGAGGATGTGTATAGACTTCACTGACCTGAATGACGCATGTCCAAAAGATTGTTTTCCCCTTCCAAGGATTGATATGTTGATAGATGCCACAGCTGGACATGAGATGTTAAGCTTCATGGATGGATTCAGCGGCTATAATCAGATTAAGATGCACAAGGATGACATCCCTAAGATATCTTTCATAACTGACTTTGGTGTCTTCTGTTATCTTGTTATGGCGTTTGGTCTAAAGAATGCAGGAGCTACTTACCAACGGCTGGTGAATAAGATATTTGCCCATCTGATTGGAAAAACCATGGAGGTGTATGTTGATGACATGTTAGTCAAGAGCCTACTCAAGGCTGATCATATTAAGCACCTCGGAGAGGCATTTGAAGTGCTGAGGCATCATAAGATGATGTTGAATCCCGCCAAGTGTGCCTTTGGCATTGGATCTGGAAAGTTTTTAGGGCTGATGGTTTCAAAGAGAGGCATTAAGGCCAATCCTGACAAGATCAAGGCGATTTTAGACATGGAGCCACCACGTTCTATAAGAGATGTGCAGAAGTTGACAGGCCGAGTGGCAGCCTTAGGGAGGTTTATCTCCAAGTCTGGTGATAAGTGTTTACCTTTCTTTCTAACATTAAAGAAGGTAAAGAATTTTGAATGGACACCCGAAAGTCAAGAGGCCTTTGAACAATTGAAGAAATACATGGCTGAAGCCCCGCTATTGGCCAAGCCTAGCGTCGGAGAGACTCTTTATCTATACCTGGCGGTATCTGAGCAAGCATTGAGTGTCGTCCTCATACGGGAAGAGAACAAGGTTCAGAAACCCATCTACTACGTGAGTAAGGTGTTGCATGGAGCTGAGTTGAACTATTCTACCATTGAGAAGTTTGCTTTAGCATTGGTAACAGCTTCAAGGAAACTACGACCTTACTTTTAGTCACACAAGATTGAAGTCCTGACGGACCAGCAGTTGAGAAGTATCCTGCATAGCCCGAAAGCCAGTGGAAGGCTAATTAAGTGGGCGATCGAACTCGGAGAATTTGACATTTCATATAAGCCTCGGACAGCCATCAAGGCTCAGGCATTAGCTGACTTCGTGGTTGAATGTACCATTGGCAACCAAGAAGTCGGGGGGCAGAAGATAGTAACCACCCCTGCGGTTGAGAGTAAGGATGAAGAACTTGTACCTGATCAGAAATAATATTGGGTGCTCTATTTTGATGGAGCATCAAAAACAAAATCTAGTGGCGCTGGTTTGGTATTGCAAAGTCCCGACGGGTTCATAGTGGAGTACGCTCTGGAGTTGGACTTCCCAACTACCAATAATGAAGCTGAGTACGAAGCCCTAATAGCCGGATTGGGATTGGCCAGAGTCATGAGGGTCAAGAACCTCAAAGTGTGTGGAGATTCAAGACTGGTAGTCTCGCAAGTGAATGGTGAATTTGAGGCCAAGGATGATACTATGGCGAAATATTTACGAGTTGTGAAAGCTGTCATGACTCAATTTGACGAGTGCTATCTAGAGCACATCCCAAGAGAAGAGAACGTTAAGGCCGATGCTCTCTCTAAGTTCGCTTCTTCTGAGATAGAGAATTATGCAGGAAGTGTTTACTTCCAGGTCTTGAAGGCCCCGACCATCAACTCTAAGTTGGTAGCACCGATCGACGTTGGATAGATCCTATTAAAGCTCATTTGGAAACCGGATGGCTCCCTGACAATGCCTTGGAGGCACGAAAATTGTCAGTGAGGGCATTGAGATATGCCCTGATCGAAGGCATCTTGTATAAGAGATCGTTTGTCATCCCGTATTTGAAGTGTTTAAGGCCCCAAGAGGCTAAGGAAGCATTAGAGGAAGTTCATGAAGGGATCTGTGGGCAACACTTGGGGGGCAGAGCCCTAGCCCACAAGATTACCCGCCTGGGATTCTATTGGCCAGAGATGTTGGCAGATGCCCAGGATTATGTCAAGAAGTGTGACAGATGTCAAAAACACGCCCCTGTTGTAAGGCAGCTGCCTGAGAGGTTAACCTCAATCAGCTCTCCCATTCCGTTTGCAATGTGGGGGATGGACATTCTTGGTCCTTTCCCCATGGCTTCAGCATAAAGGAAGTTTCTGATTGTCGCCATTGATTACTTCACTAAGTGGATTGAGGCTAAACCTTTAGCCAAGATAACCACCAAGCAAGTTTCCCAGTTCTTCTAGGAGAACATAATTTGTAGGTATGGAATCCCGCGAATCCTTGTGACGGATAATGGGACACAGTTTAACAATGAGGAATTCAAGAAGTATTGTGAGGAAAACGCTATTGAGCTTCGTTTTACCTCGGTGGCACATCCGCAAGCAAATGGACAGGCCGAAGTGGCCAATCAGATCATCCTAGACGGATTAAAGAAAAGGGTCGAACGCTCGAGGAATACTTGGGTGGATGAGTTGCTGCCTATACTCTGGGCGTATCGCACCACCTGTAAGGTGACAACAGGAGCAACTCTGTTTTTGCTGGCTTATGAAGCTGAGGCAGTTGTACCACTAGAAATCATGCATGCATCACCTCGAATTGAGGCATTTGAACCTGAGACTAATGAAGAAGGCATGAGGCTCGCCCTAGATCTGATTGATGAAGTTAGGGACGAGGCAAACGCCAGAAATGCGGAGCATCAAAAGAAAGCATCCTTCTATTACAACCACAGGGTTAAGGAGAGGTTCTTTCTGCAAGGTGACTTGGTTCTTAGGAAGATCGAGGCTTCTGGAGTTGGTCAGAAGGGAAATCTAGCCCCGAACTGGGAAGGGCCGTATCGAGTCAAGAAGACGCTAGGACGTGGATCTTACAAACTGGAAACCTTGGACGGGGTTGAGGTGCCCCGGACTTGGCATGCATGGAACCTCAAGGTTTACTATGTTTAAGCTCTCCTGAAGAGGACCTAGCTTTTTGCCTATGTAATAGAAGTAGAAATAAGGTCGATGAAACCATTCCAAGTTTTTAAACTTGAGATATTGGAAGTAGAGTATCTATGTAAGGGTTGTGCCCGTTTATGCTACCTATGTAAGGGCTGTGCCCATTTCTTCATACTAATAAGACTATCCTACATTTTCGCATAAGTTACGAGCATTACTTATTGATATATATGCATAAAATGCTAAACTACACATGCGAACATGAATAAGTTGAGAAACATCAAGGACAATGGATTACGAATTAAAAGTTATGCCCGAAGGCAGAATACATAAACGATTAGTTCAAGATAAGTTAACAAAAGTACAGAGTCATGCCCGAAGGCAGAGTACATAAATAGATAGATAAAAAGAGCAACTACTGGGCATCTCCAATATGCTCATCCTCTTTATCTTCGCCAAGATGAGCAGAGGGATCTGGCTCCAGGATCCTCTCATCATCCTCTTGGTCCTCCTCCTGGGTGTCCTGCACTGCCAAGGCCATAGGAGCATGAGGGCTAGGGAAGTCTGAAACATTAAGGGTACCAGGAAATCTCCTAGTAACCTCAGCAAGAGCTTCGTCCCATCCCTGAGTAAACTGGTAAGGGAATAGAGAGTCGTCATGCTTCTCCATGAAGCCCACATACTCCTGGGAGGCAAGGTAGTCATCAATCAGGTCGTCCTTGCCCTTCTTGAGAGTGACATTTTCAGCCTGAGACTCTAGATGCTCTTTCTCCCTCCTCGCTAAGGTAGCTTTGACAGAGGCCAGTTCATCCTGAGAGTCATCATACTTTGCCTTATAAGTCTCATAGGATGAACGCCAAGTCTTAGCCTGGAATATGGACCCTTGGAAGTTGGCGTTAGCCTACAAAAGATAAAGTTAGAACCACGATTCAAATAGCAAACAAGTATATAGAGAGAGGGAAGTAAGGAGCTTACAGCAGCAAAGGCCTGAGCCCCAGCACTCTCGGCTCCTTCAAGAGTGGAGCCGGATACCAAATCTTTGAAATCACCGGGAGTTATGGAATGATAGGACCAATCTGTTAGTAGTATTTTTATGTGTTCGTTCGCAGGGAAGGACTGAATGTAATATCAAGTTCAAGTTTCTTATCTCTCACAATTTAGAAGTGTAAAAGAATGTTGTGTTTGTTTATAAACTAAATTAAACTAAACTAAATTAAACTAATTATCAATCGAGAATAAAATATATGAGGAAAACAATCCAAGAACTGGGGTTCTTCACTTGGTTTCAATGCACATTCAATATCTATGTGATGTCTATGTTCTTACTCTGCTGAAAACAATTCTTCTAAGGTTATAATGTTCTCTTCCAAGATACAATATAATGTCTACAACTATACCCTAATTGTCACTTCCGTGATACAATCAAAGACAATCATAAACTATTAAGCTCCAAGAATTATAAGTCTCACAACTCTCCTATTAATCTCCCAATCAAATATTCGAGTTATGTCTGTTAAATCATGTACTAAAATTGCAACTCCTCTTCCAAGTTATTACAATCCCTAAAATCCAATCAAAGGTTCATGACTCCCCTAATTGTGTTAAGCCCTCAATAACAGATCAGCAAAGCAAGAAAATCACATAATCAAGCATGCATGAATACCAAGGAATACTACCCAATCCTCAGATTAGAGAATTAGTTACACATAATTAAAGAAGAAAACAAAATAATAATGATAATGAATGAAAACATAATATTGAAGAAAGAATTGAAGATCGAAAGTACCTTGATACGATTAAAAGCTATGAATTGTTAGCTATCAATTGTTATGATTTACAATGGTAGGATGTGTTTAAATAGGCTCTACAAATCTTGCCCAGCAAGAAAATACCAAAACAGAATTATAATAGAATTTCTGCAAAATACGTTTCCTAAACTGATTCTGTTTTTAAGGAAAATTCGTAGCTGACTTTTCTTCAGATATTCTGGAACGTTCCAATCGTAATTGGACCTCTGGACCACTTTAGAATGATATAGAATCTCGTTATCTTCGCGTGGACTGCTTACGGGCCTCAAACGGAGTTGTAGAACTCAAGATATGACAAAAATAGTAAAAACTGTAATTTTTCAGCACCGCGCGCGTGCAACCTGCGCCCAACAGTCTGTTCTTCACGCAGATTGCTCCTACCCGGCGCAATTTGCTCGTGGGAATACTATCCCAAGTTGTAGAAAATCTTCCAGGCTTCGCGTGGGCAGTAAGATCGCTGAAAACGGACTTCTAGAACTCCAGATATGGCCAAAACAGTATAAGCTGCGCAGCCTTCCCGGAAAATCCGAATTTTAATCAATTAAATCTCCAAAAACGATAGAAGCATCAACTTTAATCAACATTCTCGTAAATCTGCACAACTAAGCAAAACACATCAAAACTACAACAACTTGAGTCCAAAACAATCAATTTAAGCCGAACGGAGGCATTCCAAGTGGATATAAAATCCACTTATCACAATCCATGGCATGCCTGCAATCTCCAACAATCGAGTCCTTCTTCCTAATACCCCAGTTGGGACGCCAAGCGCTCTTGGAAGAGCCATATGCTTCTTCAACATCAGCTACATGGGGCCTCAAGTAGGCATCCGTGGCCGTTGGGGCTCGAGGATCCTTCCCTGAACGAGCCCTCTTTAACCTAGCAGTGTCTCCATCTTCAGGCTCATTAGTCTTGTTGTTAAAAGCTGCAGCTGCAATTACAAAACAAAAGACAAATAATGGGTATGAGACAATCATATTCAGGTAAAGGAATACAAAAAGAAAGGAAATTACCATTATTGGTCACTCGGGAAAGTCCCAAAGATTTAAGCTGGAACTCATTCAGGAGATCCCAAGCCATAGTAGTATGATTATCTTTGATGAGCTCCTTGTAGGCCTGGGTCTCTTCCTCGTTGAGCTCAATATCATTGGCACTGCCATCTACGACCTTACCAAAGGTACTACGAAAAACATTGCCCCAATCTCCACCTTCCCATGTCAAATACATGAACTCCTTCTTCCACTTTGGGTTGGAGTCAGGAATAGATTGGGGGTGAAAGATTGGAGGAGTGGAAATACAGTGACTAATGTAAACCCAACCCGGAGTAGATTCAGCAGAATTCTTAAATTGAAAAATCTTTCTAAAGAGAGCTACAGAAAGAGGGAATTTGTTTTTAAGGCAGAGGACCATGAAACAATTGATCACCCTCCAAGAGTTGGGGGGAAGTTGGCAAGGGTTAATTCCTACATCTGCTAAGAGCCTAGGAATAAACTCATGGAATGGGAATCGAACCCCTGCAACAATGGCACCCCTATAAACACAAAGTGCATCGGGGCGCCAATGGCAAGATCGATCCCCAGGATCAGCTGGGACAAGTCTATAGGGTGATTCTATTTTATACATCCTGTTATAATCAGTGATCTTTTCTATGTCATGAAAGATGTTACTATGATTAAAGGAATCAAGGTGTGACAAGGATGGAAAATCTTCTTTACGATTTAAAATCATATCCTGTAAACTCATGAGGGGAGAACGAATGATGATACCTCTTTTGGAGGCTCCTTGCAATTTCTGGAAACGAAGTGCTGCATGATCCTCTGCCATCTCAGTAAATCTTCAAAGGAAATCTGCAAAGGATGAAGAAATTATTAGAACAATCTTCAAATCTTCAAAGGAATTGAAGAACAAACCCAGAAAAAGGGTGATCTTCAAACTATAAAATTAGAAATTCTGGAAAATACCTTGAGTATTCTTCAAATCTTCAACAGCAACTGGAAAATTTATGGAAAATTGCCAGAAAACTTGAAGGATGCCTTCAAATCTTCAGAGAATCTGCAGAAATGTGCAGATTTGAGGTTGAAAGTCTATGAACTTTGAATGATCTTCAAAGAATGAAGATCAAACTCAGATTCTTCAAAGGAAATTTCTTAAAGAACTTTGGAACTTTTGAGAGAGAGTTTTTAGGAACTTTTGTGATGAAAGTGAAAATGAAAGCCTTGGCCTTTATATAGGCAAAAATCTAGGGCATCTCAACCGGTTAGGGAGAATGTCAACCGGCTGTAGCCTATTTGAAGCCTTTGTGGGTCGTCAACACAAAATTGGACTCTAAAAGGCCCAACAACACCAAGCCTGTTAAGGCCCAAGTCCAGCTAAAGTAATTAAAAAGAATTAAGGCCTATCACGGCCCAACCAAGATTGATAAACCTAATTAAGGTTATGATTTAAGGTCATTTTGACCCATAGTAAAGGCCCAACCAAAACTTAAAAAAGTTTTGTAGGCCCAAACGATTTGAAAACCTAGGTCCAGCCCATGAAAATTAAAAGACAGGGCCCGTTAAAATCCATAATGAGACTTGGAGTTACCAAAAGGAAGCACGAGGTCGTGACAATTGACCTCGTTTTCTAGTATAATTACGAGCTCGACAAGGTGACCTGGAGAATTCAATCTGAGGTCGTAAGCAACCTTGAAAATTGAGGTCGGAACAAAACAGATTTTAGGTCGCATAAATGAGATCGTTTTTGACTTATAAAAAGCAAAATGAAGCCACGACCTACCACTTAAATTGAGATCGTTATAATGTGACTTGAGATCGCAAATCTCAGGTCGAATTTGAACTAGGAAGTGTAAAAAATCCCCACGACCTGGGACACATTTGAGGTCGTTCTTGTTCTATAATGAAGTTGAGGTTGTAATATATCGAGGTCGTGAGATCCAGGTCGAAAAAGAACTGAAATCCATGCAAAAACTGCGCAACCTGGAACCATTATGAGGTCGCAATGCTGGGGTCGGAAATAAATTGTAAATCGAGCTTGAAGTTCACGACCTGTGACCAACTTGAGATCGTTTTAGACTGGCCGAGGTCGTGATGATGAGCTCGAATTTAGCTTAAAAATTGAGGTCGTTTTACACGACCTGGATGCTATTTTGAGCTCGAATTTAGCTTGAAAATTTGAGAAAAATAAAGCAATAAAAACCCCGAATCCCGATTGTGATCCATGTAATTGCTGGAAAATTCGATAGATTTTCTAAGTGATACGGGTCGAGAATACACTGATTTCCCCTAAAATTTCCAGGTTGAAAATGACTTAGGAAACATGAAAAATAATTTTACGCTCGAAGCACAATCTAATATTTTAAATTAGTGCCATTTTAGCGCCGTTTAGTGCCGTTTAGCGCCGTTTAATGCCGTTTAGCGTCGCTTAACATTGTTTTAGCGTCGTTTAAGGCAACTTAGTGCCGTTTAGCATCGTCTAACATTCGTCGTAAATGCGTCGGTCGCTCCACGCTTTACAAAAAAGACGATACCCGTAAAACACTAGTGTACAAAGATAAACCCTGACCCAAGTCTCGAAAAAGGCCGTTATAACTTCAAGGAAAGCCTGATCAGCTTTCCTAGAAGTTGGGGGGCAAATGATATGGGATAAAATAAGCCCTAAAGACACATTTAATGTTGCATTAATTAGACCTAGTATGGTCCAAACGTGGGGCCCACTAGATGGCCCAAAAACCCTAGTTAAATATTAATTTCGTAATTAATATTCATGGCTAATTAGCAGCTGGGAAATATAAGTCAAATAAGGATATTATCTCTCCAAAGAGTAGCCTCCAAGGCACATAGTCGTACAAGGAAACGGACTCCTACAAGGAAGGAGTCTAGATCCTTCCTCAAGGTTGACTTGCCCACCAAGTCACCTAACCCTACCATAATTCTGAGGCTTCTCAGCCTATATAAAGGGTCAGACCCCTCAACTCAGAACTACGTTTTTGGCTTGATCTTTGATATTCATCAAAGTAAGTAGGCATCTTGTGAAGGCAGATACAGCCACGAGCACGAGAGCAGCCATTAAAGCACGAAGCTCACGTACCCTAGCATTAAATACAGCAAACCCTAGCCGCAATCTAATAACCTAGTTTTTATTCCACAACAGGGAATAATATGAAATTTATGGATATATTTTTCTAATGCAAGTATAATTAACTTGTACAAAAAAGTTAAAATAAAGGATTTCTAAGAAAATATATATATACTTTTAAAAAATTGTGTAAGATGTCTCCACCGTCCACGTATTCTACTTCCAATAAAACATTTTATTATATGTATTCCTTATATATTCAAGCATCTTTTATACGGTCTTCTCTAATGAACCGTTTTCTCGCTAAACACGATTGTTACTATTGATCCGCTCTCTCGTTAAAACCAAAAACCTAACTTTTACATATCACTTGTATGATAATGTTTATCCATAAAAATAAAATCCTAAAAATAAAATAAAATTTATAACACCAATATGATATTTTAATAAATAATACAATCTTTTATAGTGAGTCGTCTTCCCGTTAAACACGTTTCGAGTCGCTCTCATTTGGGATCGAAATTCCAACTTCATTACATATTATTGATAAAACTTATCTTACACAACAACAAACTCTTTAAAATCAAAACCTAACAAATAGAGTGAATTCCAATTTACACTTATTCTAGACTTTCTATAAATTATGGAGTTTTAGACAATGAAAACACATCTTATTTTCTTTTTATATTATAGATATTCCTGTATTTATTTAGGATTCCTACATGACAATGTTCTTTTGTTATGTTAATACATCAAATATTTTCTTTTTAAAAAACAATGACTTTTTATGACAATAGTACTGGATTAATACATTAATTTTTCTAATAGAAGTATAACTAACTTTTATAAAAAAAAATATAATTTAAGAATATCGTACTTTCTATAAAATATTTAATTATATGTCTGCTCTATATATTCAAACACATATTCTACTTCTAATAGAACTTTTATTTATACGTTTTTTCTATAAGTTCGAATTCTTATTCGCTATAAATTTGAACTTTTATTCTACTTCCAATAGAACTTTTAATCATATGCGTTGATATGGGCTAAAAGTAAGCCCTAAAGACACATTTAATGTGGCATTAAATGAACCCAATATGGTCAAAACGTGGGGCCCACTAGATGGGCCCAAACCCAATATATAATATTAATTTCGTAATTAATATTAGTGGTAATTATCAGCTCAGCAATAAGAGTCAAACAAGGATACTACTCTTGCCTGACTTAGCCCCCAAGGCACACACTCCAACATGGAAACTGATTCATACATGGAAGGAGTCTAGAATCTTCCTCAAGGCGGTGACTTGCCCACCAAGTCACCTAATTCTACTACGATTCTAGGGCTTCTCAGCCTATATAAAGGGTCTGACCCCTCATTCTCAGAACTACGTCTTGGCTTGATTCTCAATACGAGATACGTAGGCAATCTGTGAGGACCGATCAGTCTCGAACACGGAAACAGCTATTAAAGCACGAAGCTCCCTAACCCTAGCATTAAATACCATTCATAACCTAGTTTTTATTCCACAACATTTGGCACCGTCTGTGGGAAGAAAACATCAACCATGGTTAACACACGAAGAACACCAGCAACTACCGACCCTATTCCACTCAGCTCCGCCCCGCCAGCAACAGGTCTGGTGCCCCCAACGACCGGGACTATCATTCCGCATCAAGTTTCTCAACCCCTAGGGACGACTTCCCATGTTGAGAGTACGTTACATCCGATCGTCCACACAGATCCAGGGACTAATCCTCTACAGATGGTGGTTTCTCCCTTGATTATAGATCCCAACAACCCTCCACAAGGAGTCCAGATCCACACTACGGATCTCCCCGTGAATACCAATCCGATGTATGGATTGCCTAACTACCCTCCTACTCAAGGAGCTGGATCAAGTGATCATGCCCTGTATATCCGAGATCGAGATTATCGCGATTTTTCCGGTCCTTATACGGATGAGTCATCTTCTGACGATGATTACGATCGTGATGAAGCTCCAAGGAGGCGACGTGCAAGTAAAGAACCTCGAGGAAGAACTCATACTACTCACGATGGACTCCCTTCAACAACTACTGAGAGGATTAAGGCTATGAAGCCGAGATCTTAAGATTAAAAGAAGATATGGCAAGAGAACAAGCCAGGTCAAATCAGACTTTACCCCCTCCAACATCAGGACCGATTCCCTTTATAGACTTGGAGAGGCCTTCAAGAAGGCAAAGAAGGGCTGCCGCCCCAATTGGAAGAACAACGAGGGTGGAAACCCCCAAGAGCAACCCCAAGGATCTGATGCCACTTGGGGATCCTGATGATCCCATACCCCCATTTACTGAGGAGGTGATGAATGCTAGTATCTCAAAGAAGTTTAAGATGCCGACAATTAAAGCTTATGATGGAATGGGTGATCCCGCAAACCACGTTAGAACATTCTCAAATGCTCTGCTGTTGCAGCCTGCAAGTGACGCTTTGAAGTGTAGGGCATTCCCTCAAACTCTATCAGGTATGGCTCAAAGATGGTATAGTCGGCTGCCTGCAAACTCAATTGGTTCCTTTAAGGAGTTGAGTGCTGCTTTCGTTAGTCAGTTTATCAGCGGAAGAGCGCATGAGAAAAGTTCTGCATCTCTTATGTATGTGGTAAAAGGGAAGAACGAAAGTCTGAGAGACTATCTTAAGAGGTTCACCAAGGAGACTTTGAACATCACTTATCTGGACGATAAGGTTGCAATGGTAGCCTTGGAGCATGGCACCACCGACCTATACTTTAAGAGATCATTGGCAAAGCATCCTCCCGAGAATATGGCTGAGCTTCAGCGAAGGGCTGATAAGTACATCAAGGCTGAGGATAACACGAAGAAGGAGGTCACAATAGGCAATGGTCGGGGTAACAATGATACAAAAAAGCGCAAGCAAGAGCAGGATTATGATGCTAGGGACAAGTATCCCCGAACTAGCAAAGACTCTGATTCGCCGCCAAAAAAGAGCATGTGACCAAGGTTCTCTGACTATGCAAGGTTAAATGCTCCTAGAAGTCAAATATTGTTGGAGATCGAGAAGGATAAGGACTTCCGATGGCCGAAGCCACTCAGGGGAGACCCCGCAAAGAGAAACAAGGATCAATATTATCGGTTCCACTGAGATGTGGGGCATGATATAGATGATTGTAGACAGTTAAAGGATGAGATCGAATTCTTGATCCGCAAAGGAAAGCTAAGTAACTTCACCAAGGGTGAAGATCGTGGATCCCAAAGAAGGGACTACGATAGGAGAAACAATGATAGAAGGGATAATGATCGTGATCGTAACACGCAGCCCCGAGGGCCAGTTATTAACATGATCTGGGGAGGCCCGACAGCGGCTGGTATGACTCGAAACTCTCTAAAGGCATATGCCAGGGAGGTGATGCACATTGTGGGAGAGGCCCCGAAGCATGCTAAAACCGAAATTGTGATTGGTTTTGATGATTCTGATCTTGAAGGGGTGAAATTCCCCCATGATGACCCGTTAGTTATAACCCCTGTGATTGGGAACTCGGAAGTAAAGCGAGTCTTGATAGACAATGGAGCTTCTGTTGACATTCTGTTTCATGATGCTTTTGTGAAAATGGGATATACCGATTCTCAGCTGACCCGGACCAACATGCCCATCTACGGATTCAATGGGATTGAGTCCAAGGTGGAGGTTACTATCCAGTTACCCATGAAAATCGGGCAGGAACCTAAAGAAGCTACTCAGATGTTGAATTTTCTGGTAATTAAGGCAGCCTCAACTTATAACGCAATCCTGGGAAGGACTGGACTTCATGCGTTCAAGGCTGTTGCCTCAACATATCACATGAAGATTAAGTTTCCAACCCGGAATGGGGTCGGAGAACAAAAAGGTGACCATAAGATGGAAAGAAGTTGTTATGTATCCGCACTAAGAGCTGATGGAGTCGGGGGGCAGGTACTCCCGATTGAAGACATGGATGTCCGTGGTGATGATGAACACCGAGGGAAGCCAGCAGAGGATTTAATCCCCGTCCCTCTAGAGCTGGGCGACCCAGAGAAGGTTACATATATAGGAGCATCTCTGAAGGAACCCCTGAAGGGCGAATTGACAGCGTTCTTGCAAGAGAATAGCGATGTGTTTGCTTGGACAGCAGCGGACATGCCAGGGATTGACCCCCAACTTATAACTCATAGGTTGAACGTCGATCCTGAACGGAAGAAGATAAAGCAGAAAAAGAGGAATTTTGCTCCTGAAAGGCAAGAGGCCAGTAAGCAAGAAGTTGACAAACTATTGGAAGCTGGGTTTGTTGAAGAAATTCAATTCCCCGAATGGTTAGCTAACCCTGTGATGGTTAAGAAGGCGAATGGAAAGTGGAGGATGTGTATAGACTTCACTGATCTGAATGATGCATGTCCAAAAGATTGTTTTCCTCTGCCTAGGATTGATATGTTGATAGATGCCACAGCTGGACATGAAATGTTGAGCTTCATGGATGGTTTCAGCGGATACAATCAGATTAAGATGCACAAGGAGGACATTCCTAAGGTATCTTTCATAACTGACTTTATTGTTTTCTACTATCTTGTTATGGCTTTTGGTTTAAAGAATGCAGGAGCTACTTACCAACGGCAGGTGAATAAGATATTCGCCCATCTGATTGGAAAAACCATGGAGGTCTATGTTGATGACATGTTAGTCAAGAGCCTACTCAAGGCAGATCACATTAGGCACCTCAGAGAGGCATTTGAAGTGCTAAGGCACCACAAGATGATGCTGAATCCAGCCAAGTGTGCTTTTGGCGTTGGATCGGGAAAATTTTTGGGTTTGATGGTTTCGAAAAGAGGAATAGAGGCCAATCCTGACAAGATCAAAGCCATCTTAGACATGGAATCACCCCGTTCTGCGAGGGACGTACAGAAGTTAACTGGCCGAGTTGCAGCCCTGGGGAGATTTATCTCCAAATCTGGTGATAAGTGCTTGCATTTCTTTCAAGCATTAAAGAAAGTGAAAAATTTTGAGTGGACCACAGAGAGCCAAGAGGCCTTTGAGCAGTTGAAGAATGTTTACACTAAAACACGCAAGCGTACGTGGTCACAAGTAATATATAAGGTTAAGTCCAAATTCGTTCCCACAGGGATCTGGTTATGGTTTTAATTCAGTGGATGCACCTATGCAACAATGTATGATTGTTATGCATTGCTAAGACAAATAACAAATATGGGTTTTAACTATCTAAATTAACTAAAAAGCAAATTAACAAAACTACAAATTAACTAACTAGCAAGAATTGAAATCTAATTACTTCTGCAAGATAAACCATGGAATCCTAACTTCATTAAATACTTTGCTTAGATCTGACGCCTTTAATCACTATATGCAATGATTATGA
This sequence comes from Kitagawia praeruptora, assembly GCA_037693485.1. Classification (NCBI taxonomy): domain Eukaryota; kingdom Viridiplantae; phylum Streptophyta; class Magnoliopsida; order Apiales; family Apiaceae; genus Kitagawia; species Kitagawia praeruptora. The sequence continues at coordinate 94,988,754 of CM075350.1, forward strand.
TATCTGATCGGATAACACGAAACAAGTACACGCTACTTCTCAGTATACGTATACCAAACTAAACATACATCCACAAAAGAGATAGAAGATGAATAGACACCAATTATGCTTAGACCCTATATCTCTATAGAATTTGAAAACATAACGGTTGAAGAACAAGTTATCCACATTGATCACATAGGGCAGCATAATATCTCTATTGACGCCACAAATCATGATGTTAAAACATCAACCTATCCTATGCTAGGATGGCAAGTTCTAAATCTCAAGATCCACTCTCGCTTCACAAGAGATTAACAAATTAGATGTTAGCTACGCATCTAAATTCATAAAGCACAACCATACGAGGATATCATATATACATCACACACAGATCTGTAAAGCATCAAGATACTAAAGCTCCATAAATAAATCCGTTAGAATCCCATGACAACGATTAGTTCATAATCGAACCTCTCGTCATCATGGGATCAAGTGAAACAATGATAAAAACAAAGTATGAAAAAAATACAAATAAACCTAAGTAATTGATATGTAATGGTTCTACTCCTAATGATAATGATCTATTACAAGGGTTGGATGTGTTTATATAGGCTCTATACATCTTGCCCAGCAAGAAAATACCTTATCAGAATTATAATAGAAGTACGTTTCCTAAACTGATTCTGTTTTAAAGGGAAATTCGTAGCTGCCTTTTCTTCAGATTTTCTGGAACGTTTCAATCATAATTGGACCTCTGGACCACTTTAGAATGATAGAGAATCTCGTTATCTTCGCGTGGACTACTTACGGGCTGAAAACAGACTTATAGAACTCAAGTTATGGCCAAAACAAAAATTCAAAAATCTGGCAGAATTTCTCCGCGCTGACTGCGCTGACGTTACTGTTCATGGCGCAGGAGCCTCGGATTGGGCGCATGATGCGCCGATGGTGGCTGCCGGGAGCTGATTTTTGCTGCCGGGAGCTGATTTTGGCTGATTTTCTTCGTTTTAACTCCTTTTGCGCCCGTTCTTTTTGCGTTCTCTTCCGTTTTCAATCCTCTATGCTTGGAATCCTCATGGTGAACCACAACAAGATTCCATTCTTCATTATTAAGCTCGAATTCAACTCCAAAAGTGAGAGAAACAACGATCTTAAGCAACATTCTTCCAAATCTACACACTTACACAAAACACATCAAAACTACAACAAACTTGAGTCCAAGACAATCAATTTAAGCCGAATTGAAGCGATCCAAGTGGATATAAATCCACTTATCACACCCCCAAACTTAAACCGATGTTTGTCCTCAAGCATAAACAATTACAACTAACTAACTAATTAGTACCACTTCCGTAGGTGATCACGGTTGCATTTGGCATATGCAACAAGCCCTTTAAACCCCTAGGCAGCCCTAGTGGACGAGTAAGGTCTCGTGAGGGCCTATAGCGAATGTACCCACAAAATCCATTTAACCTAATGCAATGCAATGCATGAATGCAACTAAATGAAAATGCAAATAATCTAGTACTAATATCCTACCATACCTTCAAATCCTCTCATGCCATATCAACTTAAGAATCAAAGTAAATACGCAATGTCTTGGTGTCGAAAGTGCAAGTATTCACATAGTCTACTCAATGAACATGCATAAGTTCTCACAAGCCCATGTCAAGTGTAAGAATAAGTTAGTAAACATGCTAAGCCTACAAGAGCACATCTTTGAGACAACACTTGGGATCTCATACGCAAGAACAAGCAAACACTCACAATCCACTCACAAAAGAATATTCACTCAAGAACAAGGGTAAGTGTATCACTCAATTCCAACAAAATCATAAACACGCTTGACATTTGGTATCAATCTAACTCTTAACACAACATACATCAATGACGATAATCAAAAGGTCTTTATTTGGGTTGTAACGGGGCTAGGGACAAGGTATGTCAAATAAGCCAAAACAGGTGAAGTGTCAAAAGCTAGTAGGAACTATAATAATCATACACAACCACCTATTTTTTTCCCCCACATAAATTTAACCAACAAAAACACTCGAATAGTCGACTAAAGTGGGATCACAATAAACACAAACATGCTCTCATAATATTTTTTTTATTTTTTTTTCTCTTCTCTTTCTTTTTTTTTCTTTTTTTCTTTTTTTTTCTTTTTCTTTTTCTTTTCGAGAGCTAAATAAAACACAAACAATAATATAAACAATAACAATGATCCCATAATTTATTACACATGTCGACTATCAAGTAAACAACCAAACCCAATATTCAATATTTCCCCCCAAAATTAAGACCAACAATAAACCCCTCCTTGCACACCTTATTACTCCCTTAAGCACTCTACTAGCCTTTGACAATGTGGGTTCAAATTAATGTGAGGCTAATACAAGAAAAAGGTCTAGGCAAGTAATGTGGTATGTCACCGAAAAATAGGATTAAGCTCAACGGGTTAACTAATTGATCATGTAAACATGGTGTGGTAATATGGGAAAATATGCGGTTATTCCTAAATGCCTTTATCATTTTAATCGTCAAATAATGTCATGCGTTTCAAGAAAGACCTCAAACAACTGCTAGCAATGCAAACAATCCGTGGACACTCAAGCAAACGAATAAATTGCAAATATGCAATAAGCAATAAGGCTCAAAATCTCACTTGGTGGAAAAACATACTCAATCCCAAGCAACATCTCTCTAACGCACCAACTTGTATTCAAAGCATGCAAACTAAATCATCTTGCACATATTCATGTCCTTCTAATCACTTACAACATTCAATAAATCTACTAGCTTTAACTTACTAGTGTATGTGTGTGCACAAGAACAAAGCATATCACTTTTCAAACAAAAGCGTCAACAACACAAAATTCCTATCAAGCATGGGTGCAAATGCAAACTATTATGAACTCACATGGTATACAAACATAAAAACAGAATGTCCTATATGAAACAAACGTAGATAACACGAACATAAATGCATAATTTACTACTACTAATATGCAAAGCATGAAATCCTACATGAACACAATGACTAACAATCACATATATATACACTACTTATCCCTCAAACCACCCCCAAACTTAAAATATTCAATGTCCTCATTGAATGGAAGTAAATACAAGGGAAAGTAGAAAACATACCTTGGGTTGCCTCCCAAGAAGCGCTTCTTTAACGTCAATAGCTTGACGTTACTTCCAAGCCTCCATTATGGATGATAATAGTTGGCCTGGTCATCTCTTTGCGAGACTTCATCGTCATCACGGCGGCACACTTTCTGCCCTTTCTCCTCGCTTGGCCTATTCATGTAACAACCATGACCTATTCCAATGCCTTCATCTATTGACCCAAAATCTTTCAATTTGTAGAACAACACACACTCGCGGGGTTCGCTTGAATATAATGGAGGAGGGTAAATGTAAGTTGCTGAAGCCTTTGGTTCCTCAAAGAGAACTTCCTCCATTGGCTCTAATGCGCTACCTCCATCTTTAAATTCTGAGACAAGTAGAAGACCTGCATCTTTCTCATGTTCATCAGCCTCTTGGTTCGCACATACCCATTCTTGAAATTTCTGTAGCCCAACAGTGTCTTCTTGGTTCGCACATAACAATTCTTGAAATTTGCGTAGCTCATCAGTGTCTGTCTCAAATAGTGCCCTTTCCAAATCATCCACCTCACTAGCTTGATCAAATTCCTCACATGGCTTATGAACACTCTCCTCCTCTTGGAATTTGTCTTCTTCAATTAAGCATGCAGTACCTTGCTCCAAGTCATCGTTATTTTCTGGAATTGCTTCTTGTATGAATTGCTGATTCTCTTGTTCCAAGACTCTCAAAACTTGAGCAGCTAATGTCCCCATAGATTTGATAAGCTTCTCATTATTCTCTGCAAGCATCCTAATCTCCTTCAAATCATCATCTGACTGAAAAGTAGGAGTAGGTTGCTGATGTTGAAACTCTTCACTACCAAAGACATATGACATATCTGGAACATCTTGCTGGTACTGTTGAGGATAGTATTGAAAATATGGTTGTTCTTCATAAGTGACATATGGATCAACTCCTCCGTAGTAACAATATTGTGAGGGATCATGAACGCCAAAACACCGCTCACATTGTTGAGGCTGTTGAATATCACCTTGGTTGCTCCAGCACTGATACGTCTCATGTGCGCCCGCACATAGCTCAAAAACACTAACCACCTGCTGAACTCCATAGTAATTTAGAAAATCCATCTTCAACTACAATGCTCTCTGACAAGTACCTGAAACACCACAAAACAAACAAACTAAGTAAGAAATCCGAGTCAGTGAACGCTAACTACCACTATTGACAAGCACATAAACCAAAAATAAAACACCGATGATCCCCGGCAGCGGCGCCAAAAACTTGTTTACACTAAAACACGCAAGCGTACGTGGTCACAAGTAATATATAAGGTTAAGTCCAAATTCGTTCCCACAGGGATCTGGTTATGGTTTTAATTCAGTAGATGCACCTATGCAACAATGTATGATTGTTATGCACTGCTAAGACAAATAACAAATATGGGTTTTAACTATCTAAATTTACTAAAAAGCAAATTAACAAAACTACAAATTAACTAACTAGCAAGAATTGAAATCTAATTACTTCTGCAAGATAAACCATGGAATCCTAACTTCATTAAATACTTTGCTTAGATCTGACGCCTTTAATTACTATATGCAATGATTATGATATCTGATCGGATAACACGAAACAAGTACATGCTACTTCTCAGTATACGTATACCAAACTAAACATACATCCACAAAAGAGATAGAAGATGAATAGACACCAATTATGCTTAGACCCTATATCTCTATAGAATTTGAAAACATAACGGTTGAAGAACAAGTTATCCACATTGATCACATAGGGCAGCATAATATCTCTATTGACGCCACAAATCATGATGTTAAAACATCAACCTATCCTATGCTAGCATGGCAAGTTCTAAATCTCAAGATCCACTCTCGCTTCACAAGAGATTAACAAATTAGATGTTAGCTACGCATCTAAATTCATAAAGCACAACCATACGAGGATATCATATATACATCACACACAGATCTGTAAAGCATCAAGATACTAAAGCTCCATAAATAAATCCGTTAGAATCCCATGACAACGATTAGTTCATAATCGAACCTCTCGTCATCATGGGATCAAGTGAAACCATGATAAAAACAAAGTATGAAAAAAATACATATAAACCTAAGTAATTGATATGTAATGGTTCTACTCCTAATGATAATGATCTATTACAAGGGTTGGATGCGTTTATATAGGCTCTATACATCTTGCCCAGCAAGAAAATACCTTATCAGAATTATAATAGAAGTACGTTTCCTAAACTGATTCTGTTTTAAAGGGAAATTCGTAGCTGCCTTTTCTTCAGATTTTCTGGAATGTTTCAATCATAATTGGACCTCTGGACCACTTTAGAATGATATAGAATCTCGTTATCTTCGCGTGGACTACTTACGGGCTGAAAACAGACTTATAGAACTCAAGTTATGGCCAAAACAAAATTTCAAAAATCTGGCAGAATTTCTCCGCGCTGACTGCGCTGACGTTACTGTTCATGGCGCAGGAGCCTCGGATTGGGCGCATGATGGGCCGATGGTGGCTGCCGGGAGCTGATTTTTGCTGCCGGGAGCTGATTTTGGCTGATTTTCTTCGTTTTAACTCCTTTTGCGCCCGTTCTTTTTGCGTTCTCTTCCGTTTTCAATCCTCTATGCTTGGAATCCTCATGGTGAACCACAACAAGATTCCATTCTTCATTATTAAGCTCGAATTCAACTCCAAAAGTGACGGAAACAACGATCTTAAGCAACATTCTTCCAAACCTACACACTTACACAAAACACATCAAAACTACAACAAACTTGAGTCCAAGACAATCAATTTAAGCCGAATTGAAGCGATCCAAGTGGATATAAATCCACTTATCAAAGAAATACATGGCTGAAGCCCCGTTGTTGGCCAAACCTAGTCCTTGGGAGATTCTTTACTTATACCTGGCGGTATCCGAACAGGCATTGAGTGTTGTTCTTGTTAAAGAAGAGAAGAAGGTTCAGAAACCCATCTACTACGTGAGTAAGGAGTTGCATGGGGCGGAGTTGAATTACTCTCCCATTGAGAAATTTGCTTTGGCATTGATTACTGCCTCAAGGAAATTGCGACCATACTTCCAGGCCCAAAAGATCGAAGTCTTGACAGACCAACAATTGAGAAGCATATTGCACAGCCCGAAAGCAAGTGGAAGATTGATCAAATGGGCCATAGAGCTTGGAGAGTTTGATATCAAGTATAAGCCTCGGACAACCATCAAGGCTCAGGCATTGGCTGACTTCGTGGTTGAATGCACCATTGACAACCAAGAAGTCAGGGGGCAGGAGATGATAACCACCCCTGAGAACGAAGATAAAGATGAAGAACTGATAGCTGACCAGAAAGAGTATTGGGTGCTCTATTTTGATGGATCATCAAAAACAAAATCTAGTGGTGCGGGTTTGGTTTTGCAAAGCCCCGATGGGTTCACAGTTGAGTATGCTTTGAAATTGGATTTTCCTACTACTAATAATGAAGCTGAGTATGAGGCATTAATAGCCGGATTGGGATTGGCCAGAGTCATGAGGGTCAAGAACCTCAAAGTGTGTGGAGATTCAAGACTAGTAGTCTCGCAAGTGAATGGTGAATTTGAGGCCAAGGATGATACTATGGCGAAATATTTGCGAGTTGTGAAAGCTGTCATGACTCAATTTGATGAATGATATGTAGGGCACATCCCAAGAGAAGAGAACGTTAAGGCCGATGCCCTCTCTAAGTTCGCTTCTTCTGAGATAGAGAATTATGCAGGAAGTGTTTACTTCCAGGTCTTGAAGGCCCCGACCGTCAACTCAAAGTTGGTAGTACCAATCGATGTTCGAAGCTGTTGGATAGATCCTATCAAAGCTCACCTTGAAACCGGTTGGCTCCTGACAATGCCTTGGAGGCACGAAAGCTGTCAGTAAGAGCATTGAGATACGCCTTGATCGAAGGCATTCTTTATAAGAGATCGTTTGTCATCCCATATTTGAAGTGTTTAAGGCCCCAAGAGGCTAAGGAAGCACTGGAAGAAGTTCATGAAGGGATCTGTGGGCAACACTTGGGGGGCAGAGCCCTAGCCCACAAGATTACCCTCCTGGGATTCTATTGGCCAGAGATGTTGGCAGATGCCCAGAATTATGTCAAGATGTGTGACAGATGTCAAAAGCACGCCCCTATTGTAAGGCAGCCGCCTGAGAGGTTAACCTCAATTAGCTCTCCCATACCGTTTGCAATGTGGGGGATGGACATACTTGGTCCTTTCCCTATGGCGTCAGCACAAAGAAAGTTTTTGATAGTAGCCATCGACTACTTCACCAAGTGGATTGAGGCTAAACCTTTAGGCAAGATAACCACCAAGCAAGTTTCCCAGTTCTTTTGGGAGAACATAATCTGTAGATATGGCATCCCGCGAATCCTTGTGACGGATAATGGGACACAGTTCAATAATGAGGAGTTCAAAAAGTACTGTGAGGAGAATGCTATTGAGCTTCGTTTTACTTCAGTAGCACATCCGCAAGCAAATGGACAGGCCGAGGTGGCCAATCGAATCATCCTGGATGGATTAAAGAAAAGGGTTGAACGCTCGAGGAACACTTGGGTGGATGAGTTGCTGCCTATACTCTGGGCATATCGCACCACTTGTAAGGTGACAACAGGAGCAACCCCGTTTTTGTTGGCTTACGGAACCGAGGCAGTTGTGCCCTTGGAGATCATGCATGCATCACCTCGAGTTGAGGCATATGAACAAGAGACCAATGAAGAAGGAATGAGGCTCGACCTTGATCTAATTGATGAAGTCAGGGACGAGGCAAACGCTAAGAATGTGGAGCATCAGAAGAGGGCATCCTTTTACTACAACCATAGGGTTAAGGAAAGGTTCTTCCAGCAAGGTGACTTAGTTTTGAGAAAAATAGAAGCTTCAGGAGTTGGAGCAAAAGGAAAGCTGGCCCCTAATTGGGAAGGGCCATACCGAGTCAGGAAGACGTTGGGGCGAGGATCATACAAGTTGGAGACCTTGGACGGGGTTGAGGTGCCCCGTACTTGGCATGCCTTGAACCTCAAGATTTATTATGTGTAAGCCTTCCTAGTAAGGACTTGGCTTTTATCTATCTATTAAGGGAAGTAGAAATAAGGTTCGATGAAACCATTCCAGGGCTTAGTACCCCAAGTAGGACAGTAGGAAATTATGTAAGGGTTTGAACCCACTTCAAGTTATTAATGCAAGTTTGTTTTCCATTCTATGATTGTGTGATTTTATTTATGTGCCAAGCACCTGATGAGTGCGAGTCAAGGATGACCAAGTAACGAAAATAAAGAATACACAAATGGAAATAAAACAATTGCATAAATAACCCTAAGGGGCCGAATTTAGAGTTAAGTTACAAACCATAAAAGTTAAGTCCCGGAGGACCTTGATTAAAAACTGGAAAGATAAAGCCACAAGCGGCTAACAAGGCCATGCAAGACCACTTACTCCTCGGAGGATTCCCCTACCACTTCTTGTTCTTGATCTCCTCCCTCCTCCTCTTCGGAGCTCTCATCACCGTCATCATTATCTTCTTCGGCCTCCGTCTCCATGGGTTGCGCCACTCCCTTCTGCACCACGTCCCCTTCTTCTTCTGATGTCTCAGTCGAAGATACGACTCTGGCATGAATTTGCTTTCCAGGGAAAGATTGCCTCACGGCTGCCTCCCTCTTAGACATGGCCTTTTTTCCGGCAGAACGGGAAGAAGATGAACCGGAGCTAGTGACACTGGCCGCTTTCCTCAAGCCAGAACTGGAAGGGCGGCGACTACCCTTGGAACCTGATGTGCATTCCGCTTGATTTTCAACACCAACAGCCCAGTTAGGGTAGGGAAAATCTGCTGGGTTGACCACTGTAGGATGCTTGTGGCTAACGGCACCAATGGCCTTGTTCCAACCGACGGACATGTTGAATGGCCGCATTTCATCATCATGCTTATCCATGAGCTCGAAAAACCCTTCTGACTTATGGTAGGCTTCAATCACCTTGTCAGCTTTGGCAGACATCTTCTTTGCCATAGAACGGAGATTCTTTTGAAGAGAATGGCAGTTGGCCTCAGCTCGGACAGCTCTAGAGTCCAAATCTTGTATCTGCTCTTGGAGCTGTGCCTTCTCGTTCTTCAGTATGGCATTGTCATCCCTATGAGCACGACCTTGACGAGTCGCGGATTGAAGATAGGCATTGGCCTGCAACAAGGGAATTAGAAAGACGTTTATAGCTAACAAAGTAATTAAGAACATTAAGTGAACAATTTGATACCTGATATAAGGCCTGAGCTCCGAGGTGTTCGGATTCATCGATTTTATCCCCCGCGGTGACAGTTAGGAGATCATGAGGGGTGATAGAAAGCCTCGACCAATCTAAGCATAGAGTAGAGCTCCCCATGACAGAATCTTGCTCACAGATGCCCCAATCTGGAGTAAAGGGGATCCTAACGCCTTCACCGGCATTGCGAGACCTTTTTCCCCCTTGGCTGCATCCCACTAGGAATTGAGGAACTTGTCTTTCAGAGGGATTCAGTTGAGCTTCCGCATGCTTTATCATACGCCTTGTAACAGTTGGTTGGTTCTCGGGGAGATTGTCCAGCTCCTCAGCAGCTGAAATATGAGAGAAAAAACATCGGAATAAGAACAAACATAGTTCATAATGAAGTCACGAAGGAAAAATTACCCTCAACAGAAAGAAAGCTCAAGCCAGCTTCAATGAGTTTCTTCTCAGTAAGAATCATTTTATAATGAGAACACCCTTCATCGGCAAGCAGTTTATCCCTGTCGTGCAATTGTTGGTCAGTAAGGTCGAGCACGAAATGTGAACTATCCTCTGCGACCCCGAATCTCTTAACGAAGAAGTGGCCCCAATCGCCACCTTTCCACTCCAAAACGGCAAATTCCCTATCCCAAGTATGATGGGAATCGGGAAAAGAGAAGGAGTTTACAATATGAGGGAGACTGTTTCGGAGTTGAAAGCCAACATATCCTGGTGAGGAATCAGGAGAATTCTTGGTCATGAAGATGCTTCTGAATAAAGTTATGTCCCAAGTGATGTTCAACTCTTTACATCTTAGCATGAAGATAATCAAGAACCTCCAGGAGTTAGGATACAGTTGACATGGGTGGATCTGGAGCTCCGCCAGGAACCTGATAATAAAAGGATGAACCGGGAACCTCAATCCCGCCTCTAAAGCACCTTTAAAAACACATAATCTTTCTGGGTGCTAGTTGCAAGTCCGGTCTCCCGGATTTGGTAGGCAAACATTGATCACATCGGGAAAACTGTACGTACTCCTAATCTTCACAATGTCCTTCTTTTTCAACTTAGAATGACAATGGAAGGCAGCCAAATTTGAACTGTTGGGAAAAGCTTCCCCCATGGTGCTTAACAAGTCTAATAAAGAAACAAATCGACGTTCAACATAACGATGAGGCTTGAGTTTTAGCATACCTTTAACCGTTCTGGCCATGCTCCTCTTCCTCATAGCTTCCTCCATGGAAATTGGGGGGATCGGGCGTCTGTCAGCCATATCGAGCTTGGACTTGAAGATGAGCTTGAAAAGCTAAAGAACTAGAGAATTTTAGAGCTTGAGAGAAATTTGAGAAGTGAGGAAGAATGAAGGATGCTCCCATTCTTTTATAGAAAAGGTGTGACCTGTTACTCCAGGTTGAGATACAGGCCGGATCGTGTTTACAGGTCATGTATCGGATAAATGCAAAAAAGAGATGAAAACTATCTGTTAATAAATGAAGGGACTCGTCAAAAACTCAAAATAAGGAACTAAGAATATCAGTTGGTATCTGACAAAGGAAGTTTTAAAAGTCTCATCAAGAAGTTAACATAAAGTATGGGATTAGCAGTGCTAATTAAGATCAAGGGAAGTCTTAAGCAAAAGTTATGAATAACCATATTGTTGACTCCCCAAACTCATGGTCATCTAGACCACGAAAACTCATGGTCATCTAGACCACGAAGACTCAAGGTCAGCAAGACCACGAAAACTCATGGTCATCTAGACCACGAAGACTCAAGGTCAGCAAGACTGCAGAAGACTCATGGTCATCAAGACCACGAAGACTCAAGGTCAACAAGACCACGATAAACTCACGGTCATCAAGACCACGAACATACATGTTCATGAAAGCATCACGTTCAAGAAAAAGGTCGGAGTATTGAAGCCAAGAGTGCAAAAAAAAAAAATTGACATGGTCCGACCGGAAGCCGGCTGACCGGAGTAAACCGGAGGGTTCCAGCCGACCGGTGGCTAGCCGATTCGGCCGACCGGAGTTCGTCAACACCATGGGAGTTTTCGTCAAGACCCCGACTATTTTTGTCATGTTCGTCAAGACCACGAACATACGTGTTTATGAAAACATCATGTTGAAGAAGGAAATTGAGGCAAAAAAAAAAAATTCAGCCGACCGGAAGCCGGCCGACCGGGGCAAACCGGAAGGCTTCAGCCGACCGGGAGCCAGCCGACCGATGGCTAGCCGACCGGCGCACCCGGGAGGCTTCGGCCGACCGGGGTTCTTCAGGGGTACGAGTATTTTTGTCCGACCCGGAGTGATCAGGGGTACGAGTATTTTTTGTCCAACCCGGAGTGATCAGGGGTACGAATATTTTCAATCAACCCGGGTTCATCAGGAACATGAAGATTTCTGATTAGCACATATTATTGCCGTTTAAGCACAGATTAGTGCCGATTAAGCACAGATTAGTGCCGATTAGCACAGATTAGTGCCAATTAGCACAGATTAGTGCCGATTAAGCACAGATTAGTGCCGTTTAAGCACAGATTAGTGCTGATTAGCACAGATTAGTGCCAATTAGTGCTGTTAGTGTCATAATATGCCGTTTAACATCGTTTAACACTGTTTACACGTTGTTTAAGGCTGATTAGCACTGTGTAGTGCCGTTTAACACTGTTTAGTGTCGTTCAACATCGTCGTAAATGCGTCGGTCGCTCCACGCTTTACATTAAGATGATATTGTTGAAAGTACTTGCGTAAGAGCAATAAACCCTGACCCAAGTCTCAGAAAGGCCGTTATAACTTTATGGAAAACCTGATCAGTTTTCCTAGAAGTTGGGAGGCAAATGATATGGGCTAAAAGTAAGCCCTAAAGACACATTTAATGTGGCATTAAATGAACCCAATATGGTCAAAACGTGGGGCCCACTAGATGGGCCCAAACCCAATATATAATATTAATTTCGTAATTAATATTAGTGGTAATTATCAGCTCAGCAATAAGAGTCAAACAAGGATACTACTCTTGCCTGACTTAGCCCCCAAGGCACACACTCCAACATGGAAACTGATTCATACATGGAAGGAGTCTAGAATCTTCCTCAAGGCGGTGACTTGCCCACCAAGTCACCTAATTCTACTACGATTCTAGGGCTTCTCAGCCTATATAAAGGGTCTGACCCCTCATTCTCAGAACTACGTCTTGGCTTGATTCTCAATACGAGATACGTAGGCAATCTGTGAGGACCGATCAGTCTCGAACACGGAAACAGCTATTAAAGCACGAAGCTCCCTAACCCTAGCATTAAATACCATTCATAACCTAGTTTTTATTCCACAACATGCGTTATAAATACTATTCTACTTCCAATAAAACTTCTAATTATATGTCTTCCCTATAAATTCAAACTATTCTCCTCTATAAATTCGAAAACCTATTCTACTTCTAATATGTTAAATGATATTTTTCTACTTCTAATAGAACTTTTATTTATATGTTTTTTCTATAAATTCGAACTCTTATTCTCCATAAATTCGAACTCATATTCTACTTGCAATAGAGCTTTTAATTATATGCATTATAAATACTTATTCTACTTCCAATAGAACTTCTAATCATGATGTCTTCCCTTTAAATTCGAACTTTTTTCTCTATAAATTCGAACACCTATTCTACTTTTAATATGATAAATGATAATTTTACATTTATTAGTGTTTGAAATTCTAAAATTCTAGAAAATTAGAAAAATAGATTGAAACGATCTTAGAGCGCCACCTAAACTCCCGTGTATCCTCTTTTATTTATATATATTGATGATTTACTTTCCTCCTAATTAAAAAATATATCTGAACATGAGATTTAAAAAGTTAAAAAAATATTTTAATAATAAAAATATATATATACAACTTAAAATTTTAACAATAAAATATAATTTAAAAAATTTACAACGGTGCATCGCACGGGTTATAGGTTAGTATAGTTAATTAAGTTTTTCAGATTTTTTTTTAATTTGGTAAGAAATACCTTTGACAAATTGACTTATGTTACAATTTCAACTCATGTAAGTGGTCGTTTTCTGTAAATTTTTCACATTATATTAATTAAGCGGAATTTGATGCCTATTTAAGTTGAACTCGATTAAAACTAGAATCAGTTAAAATTTATTGTTGAATTCCAATATTTGTTCGAATTTGAGCCATGTCAAGTTCATGTTATCCAGTCTCTCAGTTGGTTTAAAAAAAAGGGTCGATCAGTTCAAAAGGGCTTCCTTGAACGGTGGTCCTTTGTATCACAATTTTTAGTATAATGATCCAAAATATTATAATTGAAAAAAATTGTCCTTTTAATCACGAAAAAACGCATTGACAGGTTATGTTTCTGAAAAACGCATGGTCAACATGTGTTTTCCCATATATTATTCAGCAGAACAGGTGACAACGCATGTTCAAGTTGCACTAGTTTAATGCCCGTGCTTCGCACACGGGAGTTCATATTTTAAATAAATTTTACTTTAAATTTTAATAAATTATGTGTAGTTTTATAATGTAGAAATGAAAAATTATAGTAGTACTAAAAAGTTGCCTACTTTAATAGTTAAAAATGTTAATTTCCGGAAGAACATGAGTTGTTTTGATATTTTAAATTACAATTAGTATAACAAATTATTAATACAATAATCAATTTTAGAAAGATCAAAAATCGAACATTGTAATATTATTTTAGTAGTGTCAACTATATCATGTTTTATAACTGTAGGAGATAAAAAGAATAAATTAAAACAATTAAATCATAATACGGGGAAAAAAATGAAGTTAGTATGCTCTCACTCAATTTAAAGTTAAATTTTAAGTAAATACATTAAAGTCACAGACACGCACAACACAGAGACACATGGATAGATTTTAAGACATCACAGAATGGGGAGCAAGGAACTCTTCTTCATCCTTTTTTTTTTTTCCCGATTACTCTGCCAAATCTTTGAAAGAATATGCCAATTTTATCATCTATGGAGTAATTAAAAATTAATTAATAATTATCGACGATCCAACAGTACGGATGTCAATATATTTCTAATTTAGTGATATTACCAAAATTTTAACAATTAAAAAAAGAATTTGGATAATGAAATTAGTAGTCAACTATTGAACTGCCAAGAAAAATGACACATCATTAAACAAAATAATTTTTCACAAAATTAAACAAAATCATTAAAATAAAATTGTTTATTTATTTTAAATAAATTAAAGTAATTTATTTAAGTAATTTGTTATCATTAAACAAAATTTAAAATAATTTAAAATTTGTGGAAGGAAATAATTTTGGCAAGAAAATAATTTGTGTTTTGTGAAGGAAATAATTATTTGGCATTTTGGAATATTTTAATTGGATGGCCCTGGCGGGCCCATTATAATTATAACCAATCAAAATTATTTGTTAAAAATTTTTGGTATTATCAAGGAAATAATTTTTGGCTGGTATTATCAAGGAAATAATTTTTGGCAAGAAAATAATTTGTGGTTTGTCATGATGTGTATTTTATATAATATCGGGTCAATATATTTTAAAATATAGATCATATCATATAACTGGATGGGTAATATAAACAATCCCGAACCTTATCAAGGAAATAATTTTTGGCAAGAAAATAATTTGTGATTTGTCGTGATGTGTAATTTATATAATATCGGGTCAATATATTTTAAAATATGGATTATAATTATAACCAATTATTTGGCATTAATAATAACAACTGCCAAGAAAAATTGACAATTGTTAGAAAAGAAATAATGTTTGGCAAGAAAATAATTTGTGTTTTGTGAAGGAAATAATTATTTGGCATTTTGGAATATTTTAATTGGATGGTCCTGGCGGGCCCATTATAATTATAACCAATCAAAATCATTTGTTAACAATTTTTGGTATTATCAAGGAAATAATTTTTGGCAAGAAAATAATTTGTGGTTTGTCATGATAACAAAAATTAACAATTGTTAGAAAGTAAATACTTTTTGGCAAGAAAATAATTTGTGGTTTGTCAAGGAAGTTATCAAGGAAATAATTTTTGGCAAGAAAATAATTTGTGGTTTGTCATGATAACAAAAATTAACAATTGTTAGAAAGTAAATAATTTTTGGAAAGAAAATAATTTGTGGTTTGTCGTTATCAAGGAAATAATTTTTGGCAAGAAAATAATTTGTGGTTTGTCATGATATGTACTTTATATAATATCAATTATCTAAGTAATTAAAGGTACTAAAATGGGTACCAAAATTTGTTACCAATTATTTGGTATTAAGGAAGTTATCAAGGAAATATTTTTTGGCAAGAAAATAATTTGTGATTTGTCATGATGTGTATTTTATATAATATCAATTATTTGATTAATTAAAGGTACTAAAATAGGTACCAAAATTTGTTACCAATTATTTGGTATTAATAATAACAACTGCCAAGAAAAATTGACAATTGTTAGAAAGGAAATAATTTTTGGCAAGAAAATAATTTATGGTTTGTCATGATGTGTATTTTATATAATATCAATTATTTGAGTAATTAAAAGTACTAAATTGTTTACCAAAATTTGTTACCAACAACGACACACATCATTAAATAAAATATTTTTTCACAAAATTAAACAAAATCATTAAAATAAATTATTTATTAAAATAAATTGTTTATTTATTTTATATAAATTAAAATAATTTATTTAAGTTATTTGTTATCAATAAACAAAATTTAAAATTTGTGGAAGGAAATAATTTTTGGCAAGAATGTTTTAATTAGATGGTCCTGGCGGGCCCATTATAATTATAATTGACAATTGTTAGAATGGAAATAATTTTTGGAAACAAAATAATTTGTGTATTGTCAAGGAAATTTTTCTTAGCAAGAATGTTTTAATTGGATGGTCCTAGCGGGCCCATTATAATTATAACCAATTATTTGGCATTAATAATAACAACTGCCAAGAAAAATTTACAATTGTTAGAAAGGAAATAATGTTTGGCAAGAAAATAATTTGTGTTTTGTGAAGGAAGTAATTATTTGGTATTTTGGAATATTTTAATTGGATGGCCCTGGCGGGCCCATTATAATTTAACCAATCAAAATCATTTGTTAACAATTTTTGGTATTATCAAAGAAATAATTTTTGGCAAGAGTGGTTTGTCGGGTCAATATATTTTAAAATATGGATCATATCATATATCTGGATGGGTAATATAAACGGATCCCGAACCTAATCCTAAGCATATAATTTACTACTATAATGGGTCATGGATATCCATCAAACCTAGAGATCCCAGGGAACCCTAGGAGAGCCGCCGACTCCAACTACCGTCCATGTACGATCCATACTGGATCTGACCAACTGCCCATCCTACCTCCTCTACGTTCTTGACAGCCCATCTTTGTCTCAGTAGAGTCTTTCAGCAGAATTAGTTTTAACTTTTCATTGGCAAACCAAGATGTCATGATGTGTATTTTATATAATATCAATTATTTGATTAATTAAAGGTACTAAAATGGGTACCAAAATTTGTTACCAATTATTTGGTATTAATAATAACAACTACCAAGAAAAATTGACAATTGTTAGAAAGGAAATAATTTGTGGTTTGTCATGATGTGTATTTTATATAATATCAATTATTTGAGTAATTAAAAGTACTAAATTGGGTACCAAAATTTGTTACCAACAACGACACACATCATTAAAAAAAATAATTTTTCACAAAATTAAACAAAATTATTAAAATAAATTATTTATTAAAATAAATTGTTTATTTATTTTAAATAAATTAAAATAATTTATTTAAGTAATTTGTTATCAATAAACAAAATATAAAATAATTTAAAATTTGTGGAAGGAAATAATTTTTGGCAAGAATGTTTTAATTAGATGGTCCTGACGGGCCCATTATAATTATAATTGACAATTGTTAGAAAGGAAATAATTTTTGGAAACAAAATAATTTGTGTATTGTCAAGGAAATTTTTTTTGGCAAGAATGTTTTAATTGGATGGTCCTAGCGGGGCCATTATAATTATAACCAATTATTTGGCAATTGTTAGAAAGGAAATAATGTTTGGCAAGAAAATAATTTGTGTTTTGTGAAGGAAATAATTATTTGGTATTTTGGAATATTTTAATTGGATGGCCCTGGCGGGCCCATTATAATTTAACCAATCAAAATCATTTATTAACAATTTTTGGTATTATCAAAGAAATAATTTTTGGCAAGAGTGGTTTGTAGGGTCAATATATTTTAAAATATGGATCATATCATATATCTGGATGGGTAATATAAACGGATCCCGAACCTAATCCTAAGCATATAATTTACTACTATAATGGGTCATGGATATCTATCAAACCTGAATTTGGATCCCGAACCTGAGGAAAGGGTTATCCAGCAATTTATAATATATAGATTACAAGCTTCAAGGAAAAAATTAAAAAAACTGAAAACGCCATTTGTTCTTGCGTTTCCTTGGTGATGGAAAAATTGAACATCAACCAACAAATCCCAGCTCAATAAGGAAAAAGCATTGATCTGATTATTTTTTATAAACCTAAGTAAAAGTTGCGTGACTTTGTCATGATAAGGGTCATATCTTCGGGTTGTGATCTTTTGAGCATTTTAACTTTATATTGTGATTAAAAAGGCCTTTTCTCTTCTTTGAATTTCATTCCCGAATATGAAGTAGCTAGGATGAACAAAATCGTATAGAAAACATTATAATTGAAAATTTGACTGAATCATATTCATGGCTAAATTTGGTGGTTGAAATAATTTTCAAATGTTCGGTATTTTTTGTATCTATATATAGATCCATTGGATTCTCACTCCCCTTTGTAACTTGTACGGTTCTAATGATTCATTTAAATAAATAAAAATACTGAAATGTTAATTATATATTTTATTTCTAATTTGAGATTTCTTTTCGAGGTGTAACATTTCTCAGCAGTAAGGAAACAAAAACACCCAGTGAAGGATTTAACAAGTTTTACTGTGTTCTGGACTACTTCTAGAAAAGAAAAGAGGTTACTGGCTGACTGCGGTGACTTTTCTTGAATATGGTCTACCAAATCGGCCAATTTAAACCTGCCATTGTACAAAAGTAAAAGAAAAAACAATAAAAACAGGTTAAAAATGAGAACTTGATTAATTAACCCAAACACGTTGTTAAGATTCTTCCCACTTTTTAGACAAATCTTGATTAAAGACCCTTAAAAATAGATCACAGAGTGAGCCATTAGGGGGTCTACTGCACTTATGGATTTTGAAAACAATAAACTACAAGTTGTGCTCTTTGTTTCTGGCCTCATCATTCTCAGCTTCTCAGGTATTTACATTGATATTTTTATGTTTCTCTGTTCTTACTACATTTGCAGTGTTGGCACATAGTGGTTGTGTTTGCACATAGCTTTTTATGTTTAGTTCAAACCAACCAGTTTAACTTATGTTTAACTGGTTGTTTGTCAGGTGCACTGCACTGAGTATTTCAGTAAACTAGATTTTTAAGTATAGGAATGAGTTTCGAATCTATGAGTGTCTTGACGCTAGACTATCAACGAATCCTCATTGAATGAACTTAATATTTATATGAAATAAAAAGGAGTGAAAATGCTACTTTTACTTATTTTTCAAAGTTTTGACAGTCCAATACTATTAGTTGATAAGGAGTTCGTATAAGGTTCAAACGTGGATTTCTGTCTTGCTGGATAGATTGTTCTTAATTTCATCATTTGGGTCTGTATTGGTTGGATTCACTTTTACTCAGCAATCTTTACTTAAGATTGGTCTTGCTGGATAGATTGTTCTTTTTTTTTTTTTTTGACAGAAAGGATAGATTGTTCTAAATTTCATCATTTGGGTCTGTATTGGTTATTTCGTTGGATTCACTTTTACTCAGCAATCTTTACTTAAGATTGGTCCAGTGTGAGATGACTTTGAGATGTGCAAAAAAATTGCAATACAATAGTATACAATTACTTATGTGTTTGGTTAAAATTAATTATTCTTTTAAGTTATGAACCTCCACTCTCAGGATTGATATGCAGAACTGCAGTGGTAGTAGCAAGGACTTGCTACTACTACACTTTGTTTATGATTGAATCTTAGAGGCATTCTTATCATTTGATAGATTTAAGTCCATGGCCTATTTTTAGCTATGACTGAATCTATTTTCACCGATTTCTTTTGCAAGTAATGGATCATTATGATCCTGCACCTTGCGGGTAATCAAAGGTCCATTGCTTTGCTGTTAGGTAGGAAATACTATTTATGAATACGATAGCGGCTCTTGTGTTGCAGAGTACTGCTCAGAATGGTGAGATGAAGTGCTTTTAGTGGTAGACCTGTCGCGAAAAGTGGTAGGCGTAAGTTAGGGGTGACCACGTATTGGTTTAGTCAGTCTGTCGTGTATATGATGAAAAAGTATGCTAATTTAGTACAAAATACAAATGTAAATATTGTAAATTTTGAAATTTTAACAATGTGATTGTAGCTCTACTTTCTATTCAAGGTTTACTAGGCAAACTTTGATGCATTACTTATCCCGGTAAGAAATAGGAAATGAATGAAAAAGATTGACAATGTACACAAGTGTAACTACTTGATTTGAACTCTGTGAACTCTCCTATTTGTTGTTTAAACATTTCTTGTCAGGTAATCTTATTTAACTTTGTGTAGTTGTGAAAGAGTAATTAAATTATTTCTCAACTATGAACCAACAGAGTCCCGGTATTTTTGACGTGATTGTGTGTGCATTACTGGCTCAAATTCCTTATTATAGACTTTTAAGTGCATTTTTATCTACCTCTTTATATTTTTATTTTACCCTCATTTAATGATAACTGTTCTCACATTCTTCATATCACAGCTGAAAAATGTAGACAGTTGGTTGGTGAAGAGGCCTCATCGCAGAGTGGTAAGTTTACTTTCTTAAATTGTTTTGATGGGAGCACTGGTACAATGGCATGTGCAGTTAAGGAGGGTGTGAAGCTCTATGTCTACACCATCAGATCGTCACATGTTGAACGAGCTAGGCATAAAGCAATTGAAGCTTCACTAGTTGACGCGCTGTCACAAGGCTTGAGCGCTAAAGATGCAGCTCTGCAAGCCCAACAAGAGGGAAAGAAAGCTGCAAAACTTGCAACCCGACAAGCCAAGCGTATTATAGGCCCTGTCATTTCGTCAGGGTGGGATTTTTTTGAAGCTGTGTACTACGGGGGCACAATGTCCGAAGGTTTACTTAGGGGAACAGGGACTCTTTTCGGAACTTATGCTATTGGATTCCTTGGCGAGCAAAAGTTTGGAAGAGTGGGTTATTTGCTAGGTAGCCATCTTGGAAGTTGGGTAGGAGGAAGAGTTGGGCTAATGGTATACGATGTGGTAAATGGCGTAAGCATCCTCCTTCACTTTACTGAGACTGTGGAAACTATATCTTCTGATGGTATTTCAGAGGCAGAAGCCAAAGATTATGTCTCATCTGTGCTTGAAACTGTACAGCCACCTGAAGGGGGTAATATCTTGAATGATATTATCTTTAAAATAGTATCTCAGATCTTTCCGGGGACTCCATCTGATTCAAATGAATATGAAACATCTGGCACTGAAAGTTCCGAACCTTGTGAGGATTCATACGCTTATGAAACCCTGACCTATACGAGCTCTGAAACTCCTGAGGACAGCAATTATTATGAGTCCACAACCTATGAAAACCCTGAGATGCACGAAGAGCTTTAGATAAGAGAAATCCAGGTGAGTCCATTTTTTCGTAACTAGATCATAGAAATCCAGGTATGTAACTGAGCTTTTGCTCTAAACCAATAGGAAAATTCATGAAAAGTTGCTGCGCTGGTTCATCAAATACTGTCTAGTTGTAACATAACCAGCAATTTCATCAAATTCCAAGTAAAATTCCTCAGATTGCATAATACTATCGTTTTCCCCTCTGAAGTCGTTTAGGTGAAGAGTGGAACGGGAAACGAATGGAATGACAAAATCTTAAACAAAATTTAAGGGAAAACAATTTTGTAATTACACATGAATCAAAATTAAAATCCAAAAAAACAAAATCCTGATGTAATAACTTTTTAACGGATATAAATCTATTCTATTATGAATCAAAATTAAAATCCAATTCCAATTCCAATTATTCAAATTTCAGTTCCAAATCGGAATAAACAGGGCAAACCAAACTACTATAAATAAATAAACCGCCCCAATTAAATCTTCTCACTTGACTTTGTTTCGAAAAAAACCCTAACCCCCAAATTGAGATAATTTCTCAATCTTGCATCTTGTAGATTATTTTTAGTATGTTCTTTTGAGACAAAGATTCTAAGCTTGGTTAATTTTTGCCAAAACGCTCTTAACGGTTGTAGCAAGGGAAGATCCAGTAAAAAAATGCAGGTGACTCCAGAAACTGACAAAGAGGGAACTGAATTGATTTTTCTTAAAAGAACAGGGTACAAAGGTTATATTGCTGGCTACTAAAACAATTTGTTGTGTGGAAATTGAACCTACATTCTAAACAAAACTACAGCCATAACCTGACATTTTAAACCAAGTAACCAACACAACAACATAAGTCATGCTTACAATTTTACATACTAAAACTATATTAAGACAATTTTATGATCAATTGTTAGGCTTCTGTAATGATATAGATGTGAACTTGGAATTTTCAGCCTTGTGGATTGAGTAGCGTTATAGTTTTTCTGTGATCCTTAAATTACTATATTAAGACTTGGCTGAAATATTGTTTATAAAATTTCCACTACATTGGACAGAAACATTATTAATGGACAAAATGAAAATGCCACTAGTTTTTCTGGTTGTAGCTAAATTTAAGCTTTCATGCTTATGATAGTCCATATATGTAGGCAACTATATTTTTTGGACAATTGTGATTTTATCAGGTAACTTGCCCAAGCACCTAGAGCAACTCCAAGGCTACTCAACAAACATCAATCTGGATACAATAGCCAGCCAACTGACGAGAAGTGCTGCTCCAACGTGCTGACTTGGTTCAACATTCTTTTAGCCAGATCCAACTTCCTGGCCATATATAGCCAGAATATTCCAATGGCTATCCTGATAATATAATAAAATATTGAGTTAATTGCAAAAAGTTGTCCAGATTTTACACTCATTTTCAAAAAGGTGACCAAACTTTCAATTTTGCAAATTGGTGGTCCTTTTAAAAAAGTGGCGGGAAATGATTTTCAGCTTATTTGGCAGGGGTAAAATGGGAAAATATGTTATTTTACTAAAAAAAATGCTAACCACCCCAAAATTAACCAAAAAATCCTCAAATTAATATGTATCACCATATGATTGGTTATATTCGTAATAATAATAATAATAATGCCCCTCATGCATGCACATAAATTGACTAATTAAATCTTGACAACTCATATTTGTGGATTTTTTGGTGAATTGATGTGCATACATGGGGGACATTATTATTATTATGAATATAACCAATCATATGTAGAGCCGGCAATTTCGTACACGACACGAAAACACGACACGAAAATGACACGAAAATTACGGGTTTGGGTTGACCTTTGCGGTACACGAACACGAAAGTACACGAAATTACACGGATGAATTTAGTGTCGGTTTTGGGTTTACCCTTGGGTACACGACACGAAACGAAAATACACGAAATAAATAAATAGTTAAATAATTTTATTAAAATTATATGAATATATATTTTAAAATGATATTTTATATATATAATTTTTACATAAGATAAATACAAAATAGTTTCAAATTTTAGTTTCACAAGACTTAAGCACACTTCATTCCTTATGACATACTGACTTAAGACTCGACTAGTAAAAAATTAATATTTAAATATTTTTATTTTTATTCAAAAATTACACGAAACACGACACGAAATGTACACGAAATAAAGGTACACGAACACGAAACGAAACGAATTCTTAACGGGTCGGTTTTGGATTTGGCATTAAGTACACGAAACACGAAAGTACACGACACGAAAGTATACGAAATGAACGAATTGCCAGGTCTAATCATATGGTGACACATATTAATTTGGGAATTTTTGTGGATAATTTTTGGAATCTCTAGCGTTTTTTTCCCATTTTACCCCTGCCAAAAAACTGAAAATCGCCTTTAACCACTTTTTTGTAAGGAAAAAGGCAAATTTGGCCACCATTTTGCAAAATTGAAAGTGTGGCCATTTTTTTGAAAATGAGTGTAAAATCTGGCCACCACTTTGAAATTTACTCTAAAATATTTGCATCTTTTCCCTCTTACTTCAACATATTCTGAGATTGCTTTTTTCTACCTTTTGTTCTTCACTGATTTGTAATAAAATAATGATCGAATAATTATATTTATTCTAGCTAAATCTTTACTAATGATCGAATAATTATATTTATTTAGCTAGCTCAATGGTTAGCACCGTTGGAGATGCTCGTATAGATATTAAATGAGATGTGTAATTATTATTTAATAAATCGTTATTCCTACTTTTGGCATATTTTAATCTTAGATGATAATTATAGTTAGGGGTGTGCACGGGTCGGTTCGGCTCGGTTTTTACCGAAAACCGTTACCAAACCGTACATGTCGGTTTCGTTCGGTTTTTACCTATTAACTGTAACCGAACCATTCGGAACGATTTTTTTCGGTTTCGGTTTTTTTCGGTTTTTTATTTTTAATACTTAATATCATGCTAGTAAAAATTATAAGTTTCTAATTTTCTTAAACCCACTATTCCTACGAAGGTGGCGCATGTTTTAGCTTAAAGGTGGTCATAAGATCAATCAATTCATTTTTAAAATATAAAACTATAAAATCAAATTTTTTGACATTTTTAAATCTTTTTAAGTACATAATTATTTTTTGATAGATTATTAATAATTAGTGTAAAAAATAAGATGGGAAACTTTTGCAATTCAAGTTCTACTAGCTTTTGTCTTTATATAAAATTCTATATTTATATAAGTATATAATATAAAAATATAAATTATTAAAATAATATATTTTCGGTTCGGTTTTTCGGTTCGGTTATTGGGATAAAACCGTAACTGTTACCAAACCGTTCCGTCGGTTCGGTTCGGTTACGGTTTTTTTCGGTTTTTGTCGGTTACGGTTTTTTTCGGTGCGGTTTTTCGGTTTTTCGGTTCGGTTTCGGTTTTTCGGTTTTATTTTGCTCACCCCTAATTATAGTATTGACAAAAATTAGATAAACTCTAAAACTGAAATAGTAAAAATGCAAATATAGTACAGATGAATATAGTTTTGTTCTCTCAAATAAAAGAAAATAAGTAGTTTGGCATTGCGTAGACGAATACTTCTAGCCCATTTGATACAAGATTGAATGGGTAGTCCAGATTTGAATCGATCTCACTTGATCTCTCTACTTCGAATTACAATTCGCAGAATGTAACTCATAAGTCTTCCATTACTAGTTTAAAGTCTACAATATATCTTCCACCACTAGTCTAAAGTCTACAGTCTTCCACTACTACAAGTCTAAATTCTGAATATCTACAGCTAAAGACGAACACAAAATTTTTACATATCTAAAGACGGACACGAAATGTCTACTAATGAACATGGTTAAGTTTGTATATAAATGCAGATTCAGGAGTGGATGAAAATCGCTCCGAATTTTATTTCTGATGTACTGATTATCGATTCGATTTAATGAGAAGTAAGTACGTTTATGTCAAAAAAAAAACTCCAAGTATAACATTTACAAACTATATATTCCACACAGATTCAGAAGCAAAAATGAAAATACAGAGCTTCATGTGGTTACTTACAATCATGCTCATCTTCTTGCAACACCAACCAGTTGCTTCATCATCACCTATACATTTGACTCCTACCATGCAAAAAATTGCATTGTTTTAGTTTAAGCTAAGCTTGGCAATTACAACTCCTACAAACTGCTCCTCTTATTCTGATAGTAACAATCATGTAATTCAGTCGTATCCAAAGACAGTAGATTGGAATATGAGTTCTGATTACTGCACATGGGAGGGGGTTACCTATGAACATAAGACAGCAGACATAATTAGACTTGATCTAACTTGCAGTCAGTTGGAAGGAGCCATACTTCCAAACAGCACCCTCTTTCAACTCTCTCATCTCCGGTTCCTTAACCTTTGTTGGAATGACTTTTCACTCTCCGGTCAGTTCCCTAAAGAATTCGGTATCTTTGCAAAAGGTTTGACGCATCTCAACCTCTCTAATACTGGAGTTTCAGGGAGAGTCCCTTCAGAAATCTCTCATTTGTATAATTTGGTCTCACTTGATCTCAATCACAACGATGATGCTAACCTTGAAGGTGAAGATTTTAAATCACTATTGCACAACTTAACTCAACTGAGAGTGCTTAATCTTCAATGGGTTGACATTTCCTCTATTTTACCCGCGAATTTCTCTGCTTCCCTAAGAGTTCTTAACCTTGTGGGTACTGGTCTACACAGTGTATTACCCCAAGAGGTTTTCCATCTCCCCAACATAGAAGTGCTAGATTTATCCTCCAATAGTATTAACCTCACTGCTACATTACCCAAAGTTAAGTGGGGAAGTAGTAGTAGTCTCCGATACCTTAATCTTGGAGGCATAAACTTAA
This sequence comes from Kitagawia praeruptora, assembly GCA_037693485.1. Lineage (NCBI taxonomy): Eukaryota > Viridiplantae > Streptophyta > Magnoliopsida > Apiales > Apiaceae > Kitagawia > Kitagawia praeruptora. The sequence continues at coordinate 95,014,762 of CM075350.1, forward strand.
ATGTAGGTATACCTGATTCAATAGCCTTCCTGCAGTCATTAACCAGTTTGGAAATCTTTGGTTGTAATTTGTACGGGCCCATACCAAGAACCGCAAGGAACCTTACTCAACTTACTTATTTAGACCTCAGTCTTAATCATCTAGCTGGTCAAATTCCAACACTTATATCAAACCTTACAAACCTAAGAGTTATATCCCTTTTTTATAACAATCACAGGTTAGTTGCCCTCTTGGGTTTCCCACCTGAGAGAACTCTATAGGGTTGATCTGAGTTATAATTCACTAAACGGACCCCTGCCCTCTTCATTGTTTGACCTTCCATTATTAAAAACCCTAAATGTGGCATATAATGGGTTCACTGGTCAACTATATGAATTTGATTCTACCAAGTCACGGCTGGAATCTTCTGATTGTATACACAATTTTCTCACTGGACCCTCCTCGAATATCTTGATCTTTCTCACAACAGTCTATCCGTGAAAATTACAAGTATGGTCACACTCCCTCCTAAGCTTCATCACTTGGGATTGTCATCTTGCAAGCTGAAAGATTTCACATATTTCTCTGCTAATACAGAGTACATCCAACATTTAGATCTATCAAACAATCAAATTGATGGGGAAATTCCTCAATGGATTGGTTCAGTGGGTTGGTCCTCATACTCCAATTTGAATCTATCTCACAATAGACTAATAGGTGGTCTTGAGCAACTACCTTGGAATAATGTTGGTAATCTCGATCTCCAGTACAATATGCTTAACGAATCAGTGCCCACCTTGATTTGTAATGCAAGCTCTCTTGATATTCTAAATTTGTCCCATAACAAGTTGGGCGGTGTACTCCCCATTTGTCGAACAAGTTTGACTCACCTTTCAGTGTTTGATTTGCGGAAGAATAACATTAAGGGGATCCTTCCGCCAAAATTATCAAATTTCCGTAATTTGCAAAGTATAAATTTGCATGGGAATAGATTAGAAGGAAAAATTCCTTCTTCTTTTGCGGAGTTAAATTTCTTGGAAACTCTTGTTCTTGGAAGTAATCAAATAGAAGATACATTTCCGCAGTGTTTGGAAGCTCTTCCAAATCTCCAAGTTCTTATCCTGAAATCAAATAAGTTTCATGGGATTATAAACAAGAGTTTTAAGATAGATCACCCATTTCTTAGCTTGAGAATCATTGATCTGTCATACAACGAGTTTGCACATCCATTGCCGGCAATATATTTCAAAAACTTCAAGGCTATGATGGATGGTAATGTGAATGAGATAGAGCCTAGTTATATGGGTAATTACTATTATAAAGATTCGACGGGTCTGGTGATTAAAGGAGTAGAGATTGAGTTAGGTAAAATTTAACTATGTTCACAACCATTGATGTATCGGGGAATAATTTTGAAGGGGAGATTGTGGAACACATTGGAAATCTACTGTCACTCAGATTTCTAAATTTTTCCCACAATCGTCTCGCATGCCACATACCATCCTCATTTGGAAAACTGTCAATGTTGGAGTCACTAGACCTCTCATTCAACCGACTTGAAGGAGAAATTCCTCAGCAGCTCACGAGTATAAATTCACTTGCACGTCTAAATCTGTCTTGCACCCAACTCAGAGGTCATATTCCACAAGGGCCACAATTCAATACGTTTGAAAATGATAGCTATGTGGGTAACTTTGGGCTGTGTGGACATCCCTTGTCAAGAAACTGTGAAAATGATATTGGGACCAAAGAAGAAGAAGATGAGGATGAAGAATATATTTTCAAATGTTTTACTTGGGAAGCTGTGGCTATTGGATATGGGTGTGGAGTGGTGCCTGCATTTATCATCGGATACCTAATGTTGCTGGCAGGAGAATCATTGCCAGAGAATTGGGCCTCTGTCAGAAATTAGAATAATGTACAGTTGGGCACATGTGATGCACACATATTCTACGGTTCTACCTAACATGGGAGAATGTGGGGAGCTCATCATGAAGAGAACATGGGAGAACATGGGAGGCATCAAACAACCTGGCATATGCATTATGTAGCTGTTAAGAGTTTAGCTTGTATATATATTCACGTATTTTTCCTATAAATGAATAACAAGAGAGAATTACTCTTCTTCTCTATACTCTCTATAAAAAAAATTCTATTGTTCTTATATTTTTAGTTGGTATCAGAGCAAAACACTGATTCCTCTCTACTTGTTTAAGTCTATCTTTGCTCTTTTTGAGCTTTATCAAACATACTTTCACTAGACAGTGATCTTTTTTTGTTGCTTCCGTTGAACAGCCTCTTTTTTTCATTTTAATCAGGCTGTCTATTATTATCAACATAACCCATCTTCCCGGTTTATTCTTCTGCGTCTGAACTTGCTGCTTCTGTAATTCTTGTTGCCTACTGCAATCTTTGATTGTTGCCAATATCATATACTAAGAGCCTACTGCTCTCTACGATCGTTATAAAATTGTTACCATGGTGAATACCAGTACCGACTCCTCTTCTCTTGATGCTTCAACGGGTGGATCTACTATCTCCTCGATGAGTACTCCAACAATGAACATGATGATAGCTTCCGAACCAATGTCAATTCCCGGCGGAATTAAATTGAAAGGAGGTTCTAACTATGATGTTTGGTCCCAGTTTGTGACTATGTTCATTGTTGGGAGAGGTAAAAAGGGGATTATTACCGGTACTACAAAGCAACCTAATGTTGGTGATACAACTTATGATAAATGGATGATGCTATCGTAAAGGGATGGCTTATCAATTCTATGGAAACTGATGTTATGATGTTGTTTATTCGTCTATCCACTTCAAAGGAGGTTTGGGATGCTGCTAGTCGCACATTTTTTGAGGGGGCTGATAAATCAATAATTTATGATTTGTCTCGAAAGGCTATGTCCATTAAGCAGGGAGGAAGACCTATTTCAAATTACTGTTCAGATTTGAAGTTTATTTGGCAGGAACTTGATCATCATAAACCCATCACGTTTACTCAGGTAGATGCTGTTAAGGTACGATTGATTGAAATTGAAGAATAGCGAGTTTATGTATTTCTTGCAGGACTGGATGACACATACGATCCTATCCGAGGAGAAATCTTACGCACTGATCCGCTTCCTAGCACCGACGGGAAGAGCATTGTCGTAATACAATGCTGAGTCAGGGAGATGTATCTCAGGTTGCTATGGTGGCTAAAAGATATGTTCAACCTTCTCTTTCTCAACAAAATTCTTCAACTACAGTAAGTGGAAAGTGTTCGTATTGTGGTAGTAACAGACATCTCATTGAGTCGTGTTTCAAGAAAAATGGATACCCAGAATGGTGGAATGAACATAAAGAAAAGTTGAGGTCCAGAGGCAAGGGTAAGGTGGCATTATGTACATCATCTCCACAGTCAGTGGAAGCATCTCCTCAACAGGTGGAAAAATTAGTGCCAACCTCTCATTCTATAGTTGATTCCTCCCTTCAGTAAGGTAATCAAGGTAAGGCATTAGTTACTACTAATTTGGCAAAGGATAATGGTTGGATTCTTGACTCCGGTGCTACGAATCATATGACTTTTGATTCGTCCCTTTTACGTGATTATTGTTTGCCTAAATGCTCCACTATTGTTAATGCAAATGGTGTTTCATACCCTATTACTGGAGCTGGAAGAGTTGATTTAACGCCATCTTTATCTTTGGAACACACTTTGTTGATTCCTAATCTCTCTAACAATTTGTTATCTGTGCCACAAGTCACTTCACAATTAAAATGTTTAGTATTAATATATCCCAATTTTTGTCTTCTCCAGGATATCAGCAGCGGGGAGATAATTGGGCGTGGTACTAAGAGAGAGGGTTTATACTACGTTGATGATGTTTATGCAAATCTTGCCTTGTCTGCAAAAGGTTCTGTTTCTTCTAATATAAAAGATCAAATTTGGTTGTGGCATCGACGTTTGGGTCATGTGTCTTTTGGTTATCTAGCGTATTTGTTTCCTGCTTTATTTTCTGAATATAAACCTTCAGATTTTCATTGTCAAATGCGTATTTTGGCAAAAAGTCATTGTGTTTCGTATCCACCTAGTCCTAATAAAAAGAGTACACCTTTTTCTTTGGTTTATTCAGATGTTTGGGGGCCATCACCCACTACAACTACTTCAGGATTTCGTTGGTTTGTTATATTTGTTGACGATTGTACTCTCATGACTTTGCTTTATTTAATGAAACAGAATAGTAAAGTAGCTGAACTTTTTCAGAATTTTCATAAAATGATAAAAACCCATTTTTCTAGAAATTTACAAGTTCTCCGTTCTGATAATGGTGGAGAATTCATAAACAAAATTTTGAAAGGATATTTTAAGGAACATGGAATTCTTCATGAGACAACTTTTGTTGATACCCCACAGCAGAATGGTGTGGTTGAAAGGAAAAATAGACAATTACTTGAAATTACACGTGCAAGTTTAATTGGTGCAAATATGAAACCACGGTGGTGGGAAGAAGCCATTACTACTGTTGTTCATCTCCTCAATCGTGTCCCAACAAGTGTTCTGCAATTTCAAACACCATTGGATAAACTTGCTTCCTTCGTAGATATTACATCTTGTCTTACTATCCCTTCACGTGTCTTTGGGTGTGTTGCATTTGTAAATTTACAGAAACATCTACAAAGCAAGCTTGACCCGTGTGCTTTGAAATGTGTTTTTGTGGGTTATCATCCGTTCCAAAAGGGATATCGTTGTTACCATCCTCCTACCCGTAAATTTTATGTTTCCATGGATGTGACTTTTTCTGAACAGGAGATGTTTTACGACTCATCAATACTTGATTCACATCTTCCGGGAGGGAGTAATAATGTTGAAGAAGTGAATTGGATGGAGTTAGTTCCAGATAATTGTGTTCCAGAAAGTGTTCCAGGAAGAGTTCTTGAAAGTGTTCCAGGAAGTGTTCTAGTAGAACATGGACAGAATACTACTAGTGTTGAAGAACTCTCTCTCTCATCTATAGTACCCACACCTAATTCCAGTTTGGTTCATGCCGGAGTTTGGGATGCACGGAATTCCTCTTAAATAGGGTGAAATCGAGTAACTATGCAGATTAGCATGGAACTTTACAGCAAAACATTGACCTGATATGGATGTGACACTTTACTTATCAACTACAAACTTAAGATGATATAAAAGTTGATTATAAAATAAGGAGACAAATTTGTTTTTAGTATCTATATAGAGGACAAGTAACAACAGATCTCTAGTATAATATCAAGTTAAACAAATTAAAAACCATGTCCTGCATTTTACAAACTAATTAACAACTAGAAGTATGTGACAAAATCAGCTACATTAATAATATGCAGAAATGGGAGGAAAGAAACATGATTTTGAAGTCAAAATTTCTCACAGATTAGGCATTAAATTAAACTAAGAAACAAATTACAATCATCATCCAGACTTTTATGTTCAAAATAGTACATATAATCAACATATATGAATCAATGATTATAATCAGTACTCACTTGCAGAAGACACGGGATTGATCACTTTGCAAACTTCAGAAGCGACTTTCCTCCCTCATACATCACCAAACTCTCCGTGAAGGAAGTCTCTATAGTACAAGACTTGGGTCTTAACAGCGGATCATCTACAGCCCCACGCATACCAAATCCAAGATATTTGTGATGCATGGTCTTCAGATCACATGCCAATATGCCTCTGATGTCAAGAACTCCCGGCACGGCATGCGTCTCTATTAAAAGTGTTGCCCTATTTGTAATATCAAGTGGCCACCCACCTTCCTTGAGTGTGGCTGAAAAACATAAAATCCAGGAGATAACACCATCTTCCTGTTTCATCAACCATATACGATAAGGATGGCTGACGACACCATTCCTGTGCTGTGCGTCAAAAACACAAAGCACGAGTGAACCCTCAAACTCCATAAGCTCAAACATGGCAGTTGCTCGTAGACACTTGGAAACTTTTCTTGGCACTTTAAGTTCCCCAAACACCTCACTCTCAAAGTCGAACGACAACATCCAAAGATCTCCACTACTATAACAACGGCCATCTTCTTGATATTGGGGCTTGGTATTTTCCAACCAATAAAAACTACCATTAACATAAACCCCATCAGCCTGACCCATTCTAGGAACCACAGGATCCTTAATCTTCCTCCACGTACGTTTCCGCAAACTATAAACCTCAACCTTAGGAGCCACATCCCCAAACTGATTCCCCTTATTATCCGAAACATAAACAACCCTAACCACTCTATAATCATCACAAGCCTTATTAAACCCCAGCCCAGATATAAAAAAACTATTGCAGATATTATCAAAAAGGCTCTTAAAACAACTGGTAACAAGGGCTCTGTTAGTTTTAACACAAGGGTTCCAAAGATACAAATGCCGAGAAGCGTAAAACTGTTATGCAAAATTCACGCAAGCGCACGTTGTCACAAGTAATATATGATTAAATCAAGTTCGTTCCCACAGAGATCTAGAATGGTGTTCAATTCAGTAAATATGCCTATGCAACAATGTATGGTTTTAACTCACTGCTAAGAAAAGTAACAAATTGGGGTTGATTATCTAAATTATACTAAGATGCGAATTATAAAACTAAGAATTAACTAATTAACGAGAATAAAAATTGAATTACTTATATGAGAATAAACATGGAATCCTAGTTTCATCATCTACTTCACTTAGAGTTGCAGCCTTTAATTAAAACATGCGATGGTTTGATATCTGATCGGATAACACGAAAAGAGTAAAAGTTACCTCTCGGTATACTAGTACCAATCTACACATACATCCACAAAAGAGATAGAAGATGAATAGGCACCTATTATGTTTAGACCCTATATCTCTATAGAATTTGAAAACATAAAGGTTGAAGCACAAGTTATCCACTTAGATCACATAGGGCAGTATAAGTATTTTCATCTCACACCACAATCATATTGATAACAATTATGAACCTATGCTAGCATGGCAAGTTCTAAATCTCAAGATCCACTCTCGCTTCACAAGAGATTAACAATTCAATTTAGATGTTAGCTACGCATCTAAAAGCATTAAGATTAACCATACGAGGATATCAAGAATTCACCACACATAAATCTTTAAGGCTTGCAAACTACTAAGCTACATAGATAAATTCACTAGGATCCCACGACAACGATTAGCCCATAATTGAACCGTTCATCATCGTGGGATTTGATGAAAACATGATAAATAACAAGATATGAATAAAAGACGTAATTATATTAATAAACAAGAGTTTGAGAAAACAAATCTAGAACAAAGGATGAAGTAGATCTAGATCTGTTGCTTGTCACGAGCGTTGAACCCTTCTCTCCTTTTCTCCCTTGCAGATCTAAGCTGGTTACAATAATAAAACTATGATAATCTGTATATCTCTATTACAATGGTAGGATGTGTTTAAATAGGCTCTAAAAGTCTTGCCCAGCAAGAAAATACCAAAACAGAATTATAATAGAATTTCTGCAAAATACGTTTCCTAAACTGGTTCTGTTTTTTAAGGGAAATTCGTAGCTGACTTTTCTTCAGTTTTCCAGAGCCGTTCCAGACGTAATTGGGCCTCTGGACCAACTTAGAATGATAGAGAATCTCGTTATCTTCGCGTGGACTGCTTACGGGCTGAAAACAGACTAATAGAACTCAAGATATGGCCCAAACAGTGAATCTCACGCGTGCAGCCCAATAAATCCGAATTTTAATAAATTAAATCTCCAAAAACGACAAAAACATCCACCATAATCAACATCCTTGTAAATCTGCACAACTAAACAAAACACATCAAAACTACAAGAAACTTGAGCCCAAGACCATCAATTTAAGCCGATTTAGAATGTTCCAAGTGGATATAAACTCCACTTATCACACCCCCAAACTTAAACCGATGCTTGTCCTCAAGCATAAACAATTACAACTAACTAACTAACTAGTACCACTTCCGTAGGTGATCACGGTTGCATTTGGCATATGCAACAAGCCCTTTAAACCCCTAGGCAGCCCTAGTGGACGAGTAAGGTCTCGTGAGGGCCTATAGCGAATGTACCCACAAAATCCATTTAACCTAATGCAATGCAATGCATGAATGCAACTACTATGAAAATGCAAGATCCCCTTCAAACTCACCAAAACCAACTAACAAACAAATATCTCAAAGAATGTAACAAATCCAAGCAGAGCTCGACTAAATCCCCGTATACTAACAAATACATGAACAGAAACGTGTGTGTGTGCGATGCTCATCAGAAATACTCCCAAAACTAGGTCAAAAATCATACATGCTTTCCGTCAAGACAATCACAGGTTTATAATCAGAATAGACTGTAGACACTCCATAACCTAGGAACACCTCCACCCTTATCCAAGGTAGACAGAAACTCATGCTTTATTACTATGACACATAATAGAATATACAATACGCATGCTTATTTAACCGTGCAATGAATGAGACCCCAAAAGGCTTATACAATAATACCCATGTAGCGAGTGTTAGGTCAGCAATCCCAAACCACAAGGGCTTTAGGTTACTAGGACTAAGTCCCCTCAGACTTAATTACTCGAGTATTAAAGAGCTCACTCTGGTTAATTTTGCATATGAACAAATAACTTATTGACTCTTTTTTTTTTCTTTTTCTTTTTTTTTTCTGCAATCTGGAATGAGCCTTTCTCATTTCCAACCCTAGACTACTCATATAAATATGAGCCGGCTACTAGCCATTTGACGCCTAGCCATTATTAACAATTATGAACAAGTAGCATGAAAATTCCTGGTTTCCCCCAAACTTAGACTTTAATGTTCCTGCGCTATAAAGGGAATAACGAAAATTCTAAATATAAACAAGTGATTAAATCTCAAAACATCCCACAGGCATGACCCTAACCTAGCCCAAAAGCACCCCAATGAGACTGTGTAATAAATTTTGTTCCCGTAACATGCAAGTCAATTTCATAGAAACTATAAATCAGCCCTCTACTCATCATCATCACACCCAAATCAACATCCACCTATCAATCAGAATCAGCTCGTCCTAAGGGCTCATGAAATATGCATGCCATGAAAATGCAACTAAATGAAAACTCACATGGTATACGAAAATAAAACAAAATGTCCTATATGAACACACGTAGATAATACGAACATAACAATCATGCATGAACTATCACTACTATGCAAACATGATATCCTATATGAACACAAAATACAACAATATATATACAACTACTAATCCCCCAAACCACCCCCAAACTTAACATATTCAATGTCCGCATTGAATGGAAGTAAATACAAGGGATAGCAGAAAACATACCTGAAATGACGAAGCAGTCACCCTCCTCGAATGAATCTGGCGGAGGATATTGCGCACGAGCTCCATAGACTGGTCACCTTGCCTGAATACTACAAAACCCACAATTGACAAGAACACAAATTCGTAATAAAAATAAGATTAGAGAAAAAGATTTACCCAATACGAATCAAAGAGGTGAACTTGCAATTAATTCCTCTTTAGAATTGAATTTATTAGAGATTTAAATAAAATAGAAGAGGAATTGGATTTGTATGTATAGGTGTGTATATAATAATAATAATTATTATTATAATTATAATAATAATTAATAATACTAAATATAATAATAATAATACATAAATAATAATAATAAATAAAAATAAATAAATAAAAATAAATAAGAATAAAAATAAAAATAATAATAATAAGTAAGAATTAGAATATAAATAGGTTTAGAATTTTTTGAGAAAAAATGAGAGGTTTTTGAAATAGAAATAGGAAAAGAATTAGAGAGAATGGGGGTATAAATAGAATGAGAGGGGAAATATTTTTTTTTTTTATACAAATACACATGCACAGGCGCGGGGAGCAGGCTGAAAATTTTCTGAAATCTCTGGAAGAAGCGCAGCTTGCGCGCGTGTAAGGCAAATTGCCTCCATTCCAGACACGGCAATGCAGCTTGCGCTTCAGGATGGCAGCTTGCCTCACAGACAGTTGCGCAGGCGCAAGTTGCGCCACAGGGGCGCAATTTGCCCTGTAACGCATGTTGCTCCTGCGTGACACACCAAAAAAATTCGATTTTTCTGATTTTTTTTTTTTTTTTCACAAAACACTCAAATTTTTTTTTTTTTTTTTTTTTTTCCTACACTAATGCATGGGTTGCCTCCCACGAAGCGCTTCTTTAACGTCAATAGCTTGACGTTACTTCCTCAAATCATGGTGGTTTCAAAAGAAAAACTGAACCATCTTCAACAGACAAACCACTCATACGAATGTTGACATCTTGATTGCTTGCTTTCCACAAATCTCCTTCATCAGACTTCAACCTAATTTTACTTCCCAACGACCAAATCTTCTTCTTTTTCTTCTTCACTCCTCTAAAGTACTTCTCCGACTCAACTAGCTGAACAAAAATTTCTTCTTCCTTATCATCTGCTTTCCACCTTCGCAACACGTTATCATGCCCCTCTTCAAAAATTACTATCTCATTATTCAAAAGGACATACCTCAAATGTGGTGGAAGTTTCCCAAGCTTGACACTCGAGAGATCTTGAACTGAAGAACTGTCAATGGAATCACTAATGGGATGCTTTAGCACATATATGTCAGATTTTTCGCTCAATAACTGATCAAACTTCTTTCTCTGACCCGTATCAACTATTTCCACACTGCAACACTCCTCATCCTCTGTTGGAAATTTCATTGCCTTGAATACATTAAAGGTGACACTCTGATCTTGCACCCTCATTATAAGCTCTCCTTTTTGCACATCAATCAAAGTCTTTCCTGTAGCCAAGAACGGTCTTCCCAAGATTATGGGAATCTTCTTATCTTCTTCGAAATCCAAGATAACAAAATCAGCTGGGAATATGAGCTTATCAACCTTCACCAAAACGTCCTCCACTATGCCCCTTGGATAAGTGATAGATCGATCAGCCAACTGCAAAGAGATGTTAGTTGGCTTTGGCTCCGGTAGACCAAGTTGCTTGAAAACAGACAAGAGCATGAGATTAATGCTAGCTCCCAAATCACATAAACATTTGCCGAAAGAAAGGTTGCCAATAGTACATGGAATAGTGAAACTTCCTGGATCTTTCAGTTTAGGTGGCAACTTCTGTTGCAGAACGGCACTACACTCCTCTGTCAATGCCACTGTTTCATAATCTTCCAACCTTCTCTTCCTTGACAAAATATCCTTCATGAACTTTGCATATCTCGGCATCTGCTCCAATGCTTCAACAAAAGGAATGTTAATGGACAGTTTCTTGAAGACATCCATAAATTTCTGAAACTGTTTTTCTTGACTTTTCTTCAAACGTCCAGGGAATGGAGGAGGCGGATAGATCTGATTATTCATTGAAGATTGCTCCGGAATAAAATTTTCAACAGGTTTCTTGCTCTTCTCACCATCAAGCTTATCAGCCACTAAATCAGATTTCTCAATTTCTGGCACTGCAGATTTTTCAACCTGCTGATTCTGAACATCTTCATCTTCTTCAGTTGCTAATTTAGGATCACTCGTGACTTTTCCGGATCTCAAAGTAACAGCTTTCACCTGCTCATGAACCTCCCTCTTGCCTGGATTACCCTCCGTATCACTAGGAAGAGTTCCTTGTTGCATATTTACCAAGGCACTTGTAATCTGTCCTATCTGAGTCGCTAAGAGCTTCTGACCAGCTTGTAAGTTCTTTAATGCTATCCACATCTCATCAGATTTATCATTAGATGATTGCCCCGCATGAGCCTGGGGTTATTGCTGCTGAAATCCCGGAGGTTGATATGGTGTCCTTGGAGCATAAGGCTGTTGATAGCCTTGATTGTACGGCTTCACTTGCTGATAAGACTGTTGAGTATTTTGATTGTTGCTCCAGCTGAAGTTAGGATTGTTCCGATTATTAGGATGATAAGTGGCTGGAACTGGTGCAGCAGGTCTCTGAAAATTACTCACGAACTGTGCTGATTCAGAAGAGATAGCACACTGATTTGTCTCACGTGCGCCCGCACATAACTCACAAACACTAGCCACCTGCTGAACTCCATAATTAGCAAGAGAATCCACTTTCATAGCAAGAGCCTTCAACTGAGCCGTAATCATTAAAGCTGTATCTACTTCCAAAATTCCTGCTGCCTTGCCTTGAGATAGCCTTTGGGTTGGATTCTGGTATTCATTAGCAGCCATCATCTCTATAAGATCATAAGCTTCATCATAGCTCTTCGCCCAAAGAGCTCCACCTGATGCTGCATCTAGTAAAGGCCTAGATTGTGCTCCCAACCCATTGTAGAATCCATTAATAACCATCCAATCAGGCATGCCATGATGAGGACACTTCCTTAGCATCTCCTTGTAGCGTTCCCAAGCCTCACACAAGGACTCACCAGATTGCTGTTGAAATTGAGTCAACTGATTCTTTAATGCTGCAGTTTTCGCCATAGGGAAGAATTTAGTAAGGAACTTCTGAGCAAGATCTTCCCATGTAGTAATGGAACCAGGTGGCAAAGAGTGTAGCCAGCTCTTAGCCTTATCCCTCAGAGAGAATGGGAAAAGCCTCAACCTGATAGCATCATCCGTCACACCATTACACTTGAAAGTGTCGCAGATTTCAATAAAGTCCCGAACATGCATGTTAGGATCCTCCGTAGAAGCTCCCCCAAACTGGACTGAATTCTGCACCATCTGAATTGTGCCAGACTTAATCTCAAAATTGTTCACTGCAATAGCTGGCCTAATAATGCTAGACTGGATATCATTGAGTTTCGGCTGAGAATACTCCCTCAAAGCCTTAGCTGCTGCTGCTGCATCTGCCATTGCTACTGTAGTTTCAGATTCCTCTTCCTTATTCTCTAAGTTCTCTACAAGATCGTCTTCCGCCAGTTTTTGTAAACGAGCTTGTAAGCGTGTTCGCATACAAACTCAAGTACCTGAAACACCACGAAACAAACAAACTAAGTAAGAATCCGAGTCAGTGAACGCTAACGACCACTATTGACAAACACATAAACTGAAATAAAAACACCGATGATCCCCGGCAGCGGCGCCAAAAACTTGTAATGCAAAATTCACGCAAGCGCACGTTGTCACAAGTAATATATGATTAAATCAAGTTCGTTCCCACAGAGATCTAGAATGGTGTTCAATTCAGTAAATATGCCTATGCAACAATGTATGGTTTTAACTCACTGCTAAGAAAAGTAACAAATTGGGGTTGATTATCTAAATTATACTAAGATGCGAATTATAAAACTAAGAATTAACTAATTAACGAGAATAAAAATTGAATTACTTATATGAGAATAAACATGGAATCCTAGTTTCATCATCTACTTCACTTAGAGTTGCAGCCTTTAATTAAAACATGCGATGGTTTGATATCTGATCGGATAACACGAAAAGAGTAAAAGTTACCTCTCGGTATACTAGTACCAATCTACACATACATCCACAAAAGAGATAGAAGATGAATAGGCACCTATTATGTTTAGACCCTATATCTCTATAGAATTTGAAAACATAAAGGTTGAAGCACAAGTTATCCACTTAGATCACATAGGGCAGTATAAGTATTTTCATCTCATACCACAATCATATTGATAACAATTATGAACCTATGCTAGCATGGCAAGTTCTAAATCTCAAGATCCACTCTCGCTTCACAAGAGATTAACAATTCAATTTAGATGTTAGCTACGCATCTAAAAGCATTAAGATTAACCATATGAGGATATCAAGAATTCACCACACATAAATCTTTAAGGCATGCAAACTACTAAGCTACATAGATAAATTCACTAGGATCCCACGACAACGATTAGCCCATAATTGAACCGTTCATCATCGTGGGATTTGATGAAAACATGATAAATAACAAGATATGAATAAAAGACGTAATTATATTAATAAACAAGAGTTTGAGAAAACAAATCTAGAACAAAGGATGAAGTAGATCTAGATCTGTTGCTTGTCACGAGCGTTGAACCCTTCTCTCCTTTTCTCCCTTGCAGATCTAAGCTGGTTACAATAATAAAACTATGATAATCTGTATATCTCTATTACAATGGTAGGATGTGTTTAAATAGGCTCTAAAAGTCTTGCCCAGCAAGAAAATACCAAAACAGAATTATAATAGAATTTCTGCAAAATACGTTTCCTAAACTGGTTCTGTTTTTTAATGAAATTCGTAGCTGACTTTTCTTCAGTTTTCCAGAGCCGTTCCAGACGTAATTGGGCCTCTGGACCAACTTAGAATGATAGAGAATCTCGTTATCTTCGCGTGGACTGCTTACGGGCTGAAAACAGACTTATAGAACTCAAGATATGGCCCAAACAGTGAATCTCACGCGTGCAGCCCAATAAATCCGAATTTTAATAAATTAAATCTCCAAAAACGACAAAAACATCCACCATAATCAACATCCTTGTAAATCTGCACAACTAAACAAAACACATCAAAACTACAAGAAACTTGAGCCCAAGACCATCAATTTAAGCCGATTTAGAATGTTCCAAGTGGATATAAACTCCACTTATCAAAAACACATGTAAATCAGTTAATAGCATAAGCCCATCAACAGAATCAATTAGTTTCAAGCTATTAGTCCGGGTAGTAAAGGGAACCTCATATTTTTTGACAACTTTCAAGTTTTCGACGGAAATCAAGGAACAATGCTTTTGGAGAACAATAGATGGGGGAATGACTAAGACAACATCATTATCATGGCAATGTGAGATAGCATGCTTGATTTGGGAAGAAATGAAAGTAGGGTTTGTAATAAGAGAGTACCATTTCTTGTTGACCGATGTTGACCGGATTAGAGATTTTACCGGGAGCCTTAAGAAGATGTTGGCGGCTGTTTCTTGTGGGAGATCATTAAACGACATCGGAGCATTCTTTGAGGGCGACATTTTTGCAACAACTAGGGTTTCAGACAAAGTGTGTGAAATGTGTGTGTCTGTAATGGGTTACTACTTACTACTCCCTCCGTCTCTAAATAAGTTGTCTGTTTTGACGGGACACGTTTGCCAACACACACTTTTGATCGTTAATATCTTGTATTTCGTATTAGTATTAAATATAAAAACTTCATTGTATTAAAGTACTCATAAATACGAATTCAACAAGATCACTCATGACTATATTTGGTCTTATAGATTAGACGTAAATTAGTAATTTGTCTCTTGTTATGAACAATCCCGACATTTCAAACGAGCGACTTATTATGAGACGGAGGGAGTACTACTCTGTTAAAGGCTTAAAGACACGCGGAATTATATGAAGAGCCAGTTGCATTTTTGTGGCTATACTTACCCTCGGTTTACAAAAAAAGTTGTTGTACTTTATATTTTACAAATCGGTGGCTGTATTTTCATTTTAAATCGTTAACCATACTAACAGAGTTAGACGGTGATACGGACCTAGTTGTAATAAGATAAAATTATCGAGGGTAGGAATGGTATTTCACCATTATACACACATATATGATCTGTTGATCTCATTCCCTCCAATTCACTCTGATCGTCATTTAGGGGATTAGCTAGTGTCTTTGCGGGTCAGCCTATTGATTGTGATTCTTTGGGCTCGTGGGTTGATCTTAAGAATGGTTGGAGGTGTTCCGTTCCGAGACGCGAAGATCCAGTTTGGTTCATGCCGGAGTTTGGGATGCACGGAATTCCTCTTAAATATGGTGAAATCGAGTGAGTAACTATGCAGATTAGCATGGAACTTTACAGAAAAACATTGACCTGATATGGATGTGACACTTTACTTATCAACTACAAACTTAAGATGATATAAAAGTTGATTATAAAATAAGGAGACAAATTTGTTTTTAGTATCTACATAGAGGACAAGTAACAACAGATCTCTAGTATAATATCAAGTTAAACAAATTAAAAACCATGTCCTGCATTTTACAAACTAATTAACAACTAGAAGTATGTGACAAAATCAGCTACATTAATAATATGCAGAAATGGGAGGAAAGAAACATGATTTTGAAGTCAAAATTTCTCACAGATTAGGCATTAAATTAAACTAAGAAACAAATTACAATCATCATCCAGACTTTTATGTTCAAAATAGTACATATAATCAACATATATGAATCAATGATTATAATCAGTACTCACTTGCAGAAGACACGGGATTGATCACTTTGCAAACTTCAGAAGCGACTTTCCTCCCTCATACATCACCAAACTCTCCGTGAAGGAAGTCTCTATAGTACAAGACTTGGGTCTTAACAGCGGATCATCTACAGCCCCACGCATACCAAATCCAAGATATTTGTGATGCATGGTCTTCAGATCACATGCCAATATGCCTCTGATGTCAAGAACTCCCGGCACGGCATGCGTCTCTATTAAAAGTGTTGCCCTATTTGTAATATCAAGTGGCCACCCACCTTCCTTGAGTGTGGCTGAAAAACGTAAAATCCAGGAGATAACACCATCTTCCTGTTTCATCAACCATATACGATAAGGATGGCTGACGACACCATTCCTGTGCTGTGCGTCAAAAACACAAAGCACGAGTGAACCCTCAAACTCCATAAGCTCAAACATGGCAGTTGCTCGTAGACACTTGGAAACTTTTCTTGGCACTTTAAGTTCCCCAAACACCTCACTCTCAAAGTCGAACGACAACATCCAAAGATCTCCACTACTATAACAACGGCCATCTTCTTGATATTGGGGCTTGGTATTTTCCAACCAATAAAAACTACCATTAACATAAACCCCATCAGCCTGACCCATTCTATGAACCACAGGATCCTTAATCTTCCTCCACGTACGTTTCCGCAAACTATAAACCTCAACCTTAGGAGCCACATCCCCAAACTGATTCCCCTTATTATCCGAAACATAAACAACCCTAACCACTCTATAATCATCACAAGCCTTATTAAACCCCAGCCCAGATATAAAAAAACTATTGCAGATATTATCAAAAAGGCTCTTAAAACAACTGGTAACAAGGGCTCTGTTAGTTTTAACACAAGGGTTCCAAAGATACAAATGCCGAGAAGCGTAAAACACATGTAAATCAGTTAATAGCATAAGCCCATCAACAGAATCAATTAGTTTCAAGCTATTAGTCCTGGTAGTAAAGGGAACCTCATATTTTTGGACAACTTTCGAGTTTTCGACTGAAATCAAGGAACAATGCTTTTGGAGAACAATAGATGGGGGAATGACTAAGACAACATCATTATCATGGCAATGTGAGATAGCATTCTTGATTTGGGAAGAAATGAAAGTAGGGTTTGTAATAAGAGAGTACCATTTCTTGTTGACCGATGTTGACCGGATTAGCGATTTTACTGGGAGCCTTAAGAAGATGTTGGCGGCTGTTTCTTGTGGGAGATCATTAAACGACGTCGGAGCATTCTTTGAGGGCGACATTTTTGCAACAACTAGGGTTTCAGACAAAGTGTGTGAAATGTGTGTGTCTGTAATGGGTTACTACTTACTACTCCCTCCGTCTCTAAATAAGTTGTCTGTTTTGACGGGACACGTTTGCCAACACACACTTTTGATCGTTAATATCTTGAATTTCGTATTAGTATTAAATATAAAAACTTCATTGTATTAAAGTACTCATAAATACGAATTCAACAAGATCACTCATGACTATATTTGGTCTTATAGATTAGACGTAAATTAGTAATTTGTCTCTTGTTATGAACAATCCCGACATTTCAAACGAGCGACTTATTATGAGACGGAGGGAGTACTACTCTGTTAAAGGCTTAAAGACACGCGGAATTATATGAAGAGCCAGTTGCATTTTTATGGCTATACTTACCCTCGGTTTACAAAAAAAGTTGTTGTACTTTATATTTTACAAATCGGTGGCTATATTTTCATTTTAAATGGCATTTTGGTGGTTATCGTTAACCATACTAACAGAGTTAGACGGTGATACGGACCTAGTTGTAATAAGATAAAATTATCGAGGGTAGGAATGGTATTTCACCATTATACACACATATATGATCTGTTGATCTCATTCCCTCCAATTCACTCTGATCGTCATTTAGGGGATTAGCTAGTGTCTTTGCGGGTCAGCCTATTGATTGTGATTCTTTGGGCTCGTGGGTTGATCTTAAGAATGGTTGGAGGTGTTCCGTTCCGAGACGCGAAGATCCAGTTTGGTTCATGCCGGAGTTTGGGATGCACGGAATTCCTCTTAAATAGGGTGAAATCGAGTGAGTAACTATGCAGATTAGCATGGAACTTTACAGCAAAACATTGACCTGATATGGATGTGACACTTTACTTATCAACTACAAACTTAAGATGATATAAAAGTTGATTATAAAATAAAGAGACAAATTTGTTTTTAGTATCTATATAGAGGACAAGTAACAACAGATCTCTAGTATAATATCAAGTTAAACAAATTAAAAACCATGTCCTGCATTTTACAAACTAATTAACAACTAGAAGTATGTGACAAAATCAGTTACATTAATAATATGCAGAAATGGGAGGAAAGAAACATGATTTTGAAGTCAAAATTTCTCACAGATTAGGCATTAAATTAAACTAAGAAACAAATTACAATCATCATCCAGACTTTTATGTTCAAAATAGTACATATAATCAACATATATGAATCAATGATTATAATCAGTACTCACTTGCAGAAGACACGGGATTGATCACTTTGCAAACTTCAGAAGCGACTTTCCTCCCTCATACATCACCAAACTCTCCGTGAAGGAAGTCTCTATAGTACAAGACTTGGGTCTTAACAGCGGATCATCTGCAGCCCCACGCATACCAAATCCAAGATATTTGTGATGCATGGTCTTCAGATCACATGCCAATATGCCTCTGATGTCAAGAACTCCCGGCACGGCATGCGTCTCTATTAAAAGTGTTGCCCTGTTTGTAATATCAAGTGGCCACCCACCTTCCTTGAGTGTGGCTGAAAAACGTAAAATCCAGGAGATAACACCATCTTCCTGTTTCATCAACCATATACGATAAGGATGGCTGACGACACCATTCCTGTGCTGTGCGTCAAAAACACAAAGCACGAGTGAACCCTCAAACTCCATAAGCTCAAACATGGCAGTTGCTCGTAGACACTTGGAAACTTTTCTTGGCACTTTAAGTTCCCCAAACACCTCACTCTCAAAGTCGAACGACAACATCCAAAGATCTCCACTACTATAACAACGGCCATCTTCTTGATATTGGGGCTTGGTATTTTCCAACCAATAAAAACTACCATTAACATAAACCCCATCAGCCTGACCCATTCTAGGAACCACAGGATCCTTAATCTTCCTCCACGTACGTTTCCGCAAACTATAAACCTCAACCTTAGGAGCCACATCCCCAAACTGATTCCCCTTATTATCCGAAACATAAACAACCCTAACCACTCTATAATCATCACAAGCCTTATTAAACCCCAGCCCATATATAAAAAAAACTATTGCAGATATTATCAAAAAGGCTCTTAAAACAACTGGTAACAAGGGCTCTGTTAGTTTTAACACAAGGGTTCCAAAGATACAAATGCCGAGAAGCGTAAAACACATGTAAATCAGTTAATAGCATAAGCCCATCAACAGAATCAATTAGTTTCAAGCTATTAGTCCTGGTAGTAAAGGGAACCTCATATTTTTGGACAACTTTCGAGTTTTCGACTGAAATCAAGGAACAATGCTTTTGGAGAACAATAGATGGGGGAATGACTAAGACAACATCATTATCATGGCAATGTGAGATAGCATGCTTGATTTGGGAAGAAATGAAAGTAGGGTTTGTAATAAGAGAGTACCATTTCTTGTTGACCGATGTTGACCGGATTAGCGATTTTACCGGGAGCCTTAAGAAGATGTTGGCGGCTGTTTCTTGTGGGAGATCATTAAACGACGTCGGAGCATTCTTTGAGGGCGACATTTTTGCAACAACTAGGGTTTCAGACAAAGTGTGTGAAATGTGTGTGTCTGTAATGGGTTACTACTTACTACTCCCTCCGTCTCTAAATAAATTGTCTGTTTTTACGGGACACGTTTGCCAATACACACTTTTGATCGTTAATATCTTGAATTTCGTATTAGTATTAAATATAAAAACTTCATTGTATTAAAGTACTCATAAATACGAATTCAACAAGATCACTCATGACTATATTTGGTATTATAGATTAGACGTAAATTAGTAATTTGTCTCTTGTTATGAACAATCCCGACATTTCAAACGAGCGACTTATTATGA
The DNA here is from genome assembly GCA_037693485.1 of Kitagawia praeruptora. Lineage (NCBI taxonomy): Eukaryota > Viridiplantae > Streptophyta > Magnoliopsida > Apiales > Apiaceae > Kitagawia > Kitagawia praeruptora. Next base: position 95,035,012 of record CM075350.1, read on the forward strand.
GACGGAGGGAGTACTACTCTGTTAAAGGCTTAAAGACACGCGGAATTATATGAAGAGCCAGTTGCATTTTTGTGGATATACTTACCCTCGGTTTACAAAAAAAGTTGCTGTACTTTATATTTTACAAATCGGTGGCTATATTTTCATTTTAAATGGCATTTTGGTGGTTATCGTTAACCATACTAACAGAGTTAGACGGTGATACGGACCTAGTTGTAATAAGATAAAATTATCGAGGGTAGGAATGGTATTTCACCATTATACACACATATATGATCTGTTGATCTCATTCCCTCCAATTCACTCTGATCGTCATTTAGAGGATTAGTTAGAGTTTCTTCGCACCTCTTTTCTATCTCATTCAAGCAGCTGTAATCATGAACTGGTTTACGAGAAAACGAGAAGATATGCATATTTATGGTCAAAGAGAGTGCCCTAATTACACAGGTATGTGTATTCATATTTGTATTTATAATCTAATTTGTAAATATGCATGTGGTACTGTAAAAATTGGGGCTTTCATGTTTTTATATATGGGTTTGCTATTTACATATTAGATATGTCATGGGTTGTCTTTTTCTATATTTATTGCCTCCATTGTCGGTGATTTGAGTTAGTTTCACCATTCTGTGCTTGTTTAGATGTATGTTAAATTCTTGTTTAGATATCCTTTATGTAGATGTCCTGTATATGAATTAAGTTTTTTTTTGGTGCTAAATCGTATGTGAATTATGTTGTGTTACATTTTCGTGTTTGTTGCAGATCCTGATTATTTTACAATTAAAATGTATCATAGTGGTGAATGGGATGAACATATGAGTAGCTATAAGTTTGGTAAAATAGATTACTTTGACTGTTGCAATGTTGATAGAATTAGTTTGATTGAAATACATGCTATGCACGGAGAATGTGGAGAAGTGCAGGGAGGGTGTTTAATGTGCTGGTATAAAAAACCAACAACAAGTGTAGTTGAAGGGTTGACAGATTTACTTAACGATGTAGATGTTTTGAAATTAGCTGAGTTGCTTGATAAAAAAATTGGTTATATGGAGGTGTATGTGTCGATAGTATCGAAACCATTAAATGTTGAAGGACTGGCTGTTAAATCCAGTTTTGAGCCGTTTGTTGATGCTGAGCATGAGGCTCTGTCTTTAGAAGAAATCGACAAGAGGAGTGCTGGTAAAGGAAAAAGGTCAAGCAATACCAAAAAAAGACACAAAAAGGAAAGAAGCTGGTAAAGAAGCAGAAATAAAGGGGATGGGGAAGATGATTTATTTGCAGAACAAAATTTGGATGTTGATGATGCAGAAATAAAGGGGATGGGTAATGAAAGCAGTGTTGATGATGAGAGTGAGGTTAGTTGGCATGAAGATAGTTCAAATTTGGATGAAGCTGATGATGATATCTATTTTGAGGAATATGTTGATGAATATGGTGCTGGAAAGGATGACAATGAATTACAAGGTGGTTATGATGATGCTAGTACAGAGTGTGGAAGTAGTTCAGATGAAAGAATGGCAGTGAGTAGTGACGATGAGGAAGAGAAAAAATCTTATGTAGAGTTCAATGAGAAAATTGTCATGGCAGATCCTGAGTTTCAATTAGGAATGCTCTCTGCTAATGGTCCAATGTTAAGGACAGTAGTGAGAACTCATGCTATAAGGCATAGAAGACCAATCAAAAGACAGCAAAACATGGGATCTAAGATACAATACGTGCGCACTGGAGGCTGCAAATGGAAAATATATGCTAATAAATGCAAAAGATCAGATACTTATCAGATTAGGACTTTCATTCCTGAACATACATGCCAACAAACTTTTCATCAAAAACTGATTACTGTTGCTTGGATTGTTAGGGCCTACGAAGATGAGATCCGTATGAATCCTACATGGGATATTGAAGCTTTCCACAGAAAGTTGGTGAATGATTTGAAGTGTCATCTTAAAAAGGCAATGGTTTATAGGGCAAAACATTTGGCCTTAAAAGTTATACATGGCAGCCATGAAAAACAATATGAAATGCTATAGGATTATGGTCATGAATTGAGAAGAGTGATGCCAGATTCTTCTTTTGTAGTAGAAATGGAGGAAAAAGAACCTGGACAGGACAGAGGTAGATTTAACAGGATGTACATTTGTTTAGGGCCAAAATGTTACCCAAAGAAGGTAGTTTCTGTACAACAGCAATGAAAAAGCTAAACAAGTAGGTTTTTAATTCACTTGACTGAATATATAATAGAAATTACATGAATTTATTATGTATAGTATGTGTGATTCATGTGTTTAATTCATGTAGGGCAATAGTCAGGTATGCAGATGCTCTAGCAGAATGGTCAGGTGGACCTAGGTTTCTTGTCACTACTACTTCTGGGGGCTATGAAATGGTTGTGGACATTTTTAATAAGACATGTGCATGTAATAAGTGGCAATTGTCTGGAATTCCATGTTTTCATGTTGTGGCATGCTATCATTCTCGAAACATGGATCCTGTACAAGGCATACACCAATGCTATAGCAAGGAGATGTATTTAAAGGTATTTAACATGTATTCTGTTTAATTGTTATTGTGCGCAACTTTTACTTATGTCATTTTTTCACAGGTTTATGAACATATTCTAGAGCCAATTAATGGAGAAGAACATTGGGAATCAACACCATTTCCAAAACCCTTGCCTCCAATTGTCAAGACTGCTCCAGGAAGACCCAAGAAAAGATCAAGAAAAAATGATACTCCAGTGATAGATCCTACCAAACGAAAGAGAGAGAATACCTCATTAAGATGTAGTCATTGTAAAGATTATGGACACAACAAGAGGACTTGTGCTACAAAGGTAATATTTATGCATTTTATATGTTCATTCTTAATTTCTGAATATGTTAGGTGTAATGATAATTGGTAAAAATGCAGAAAAATGAAGATAAAGTTAAGGAAGGAGAAAATCTTGTTGAGACTGGTGGGGAAAATAATGAGACTGTTGGTGGCATTAATGGAACTAGTGATAAGCAAGTTGAAGTAAACCCAGGTGCTTCACAACCTACTGATAATTTGCAAGAAAGTCAATAGTTACCAGCAAGGCCCCCAATTGCAAGTTACACAACTGTTAAGCCTTCAAATGCAAGGCATTCATCTGCAAGTCCAACAGCCTCTAAACAAGTTCAAGGTGGAGTTTTTAACAGGCCTTTCATAAGATCAGGGATGCCAAAACAGGCTTCTAATTCCTTGGACCCAGAACCTAGATACTTCTTACATAAGGGCCGAAAAGTGATCACTAGACATGAGCTTCAGAGGGCAGCAAATGTGACAAAAAAGCAGAAGTAGTTGGATTTTTATGAACCATCTTTTGTTTCAAAACTATGAAAATAGTGGGTACTTTATTTTATGACGTTTGTAAAACATTAGAAACCATATTTGGTCTTGCAGAAGTCATGTAACCTGCTTAATTATTGCGATCTTTAATGTTTAAATTCGTGCACTTTGTTATTATTACAAATTGCAATCTTATTTGAGTTCTTAAAAAAATTACAACTAGTTGTATTGTTCTTCTAATTGTACAATGATGTTTATTTATTTGTATAGAACAGATAATTGTCAAAAATTCCATATTCCATGTATTATATCAACTCTGTTAGTATGGTTAACGGTAGCCACCAAAATGCCGTTTAAAATGAAAGTATAGCCAGTAGCCACCGATTTGTAAAATATAAAGTACAGCCACTTTTTTGTAAACCGGTGGTAAGTATAGCCACCGAAATGCAACTGGCTCTTATAAGAATGGACGGAAATGAAAAATAAAAATTCTTCTTCAGCACCATTTTATTTCACATTTTATCTCATCTTTTTTGCTGAAATGTCGTTTCTCAAGGCTGAATGCAAAAAATGCCGATGATTCCAAAAAAAAATTCAGAAAAAATCCATGATTATACACATGTCATAATATTGTTGATCATTTCCTAATTGTAATATGAATGAACTACGTATGCATTTATATGTCCCTCAAATCAAAACGTATCATTTATCATTTGGGGAATTGTTTTGAAATAACTAGCACTACTCTCCTGAATGCAGTATAAAAAGGAACCAAGCTTATCAAAAATTTTAATAAAAAAAAGTCTCAGAAAAATATACAATGATAAGGATAATTCTCTATTGGTATTTTCTTTCGTTTTTTTTACATGAATGCATATAAAATTCAGGCTGAGTTTTGTACAATCAAATTTTAAAAATGAGACTTACATTCTTCTTGTTTGTACAAGCAAATTTCATGAAGAAGCCATGAGACGCAAACGCACAAACAAGAAGAATATAAGTCTCATTTAAGCAAGTGTTTAAAAAACAATTGATTTATGCATGCACCCCTCCTAGATCGAAGAGGCACATACACTGATTATAGGTGGATCAAATGCATTCCACAAAGGAGAGATAAAAAGCTACTGGTTGCTAAATAGAAGATCCAAACTTATAAAAAGAGTACTTCAACCATCAAAAGAAAACATATCAACTTAATAAGCATGCAGATAACATAAGAAGCAATTGAAAGTAAAGTTTACACGATAAATCATCTGATATACATAAGTACTTCCTAAGCATGCTACATAAAGAAATTACATCATGTTGATTGTTGAGTTCAAAAGTTCCTCCACAAAATTCTCTCAGCGGAAACCAGCACCTTTAAACAACTCCATATATATGTCGAACAGACTGCACCGAATAAACTTAGCAACACTTTCAAAACAAAATCAGCCACACCTGCAATGTAAGAACCTGAGAGGATAATTACAGCAACAAACACGATCAATCCATGTTCATACGATTATGTATTGTGTGTAAAAATATAACTATGGAATACGTCAAGTTATGGTTGGCAATAAAAGAATAATTGTTCCAGAAACTGTTCAAAAGTTCACTTAATCGGCAAAAATTTGAACAGATCAAACAAGATATGAGATGTATACTACTAATGCGGAGAACAGAAGTAGATAACTTAAAAACTCTAAGAATGGTCAGACAGAACAGCATATCTGCTTTCAATACGCTCTAATAGCTAATATAGAACATCTCAGTACATTACACTATCTACAGTTCAAAGGTCCTATACTCCTATCTCTTTATCTCAACGCAGGTCACACGACTCACACCTGACAGAGTTGTCCAGATTTTTGAAATAAAAACTGCAATGAGATCTAACCTCAAAAGGATTCTAATAATGATACCAAATTATAGACTTCATGGAGCTTAAAGATTACACTAGTAAGTACTGCATTAATGTTTGTTACCCGCAAAGGGATATTTAAATTTCTTTATTACAACTTTAAGTCATCTAGTCCGTTTCACAGCTCCCCATTAGAGTAACATGGTCATTATTTTTTAGACAATTGTGAACTTTATCAGGCAACTTGACCAAACACCTTATAGCTTATAGCGGGAAATCACAGTAGGAAACATGATACCAAATTCTAGACTTCACACAGATTAAACATAATTATTATATTAAATTTTACTACCACGAACTAGAATTTCATATGCAAAACAGAACAGATAATATTGATAGATAAATGATTATAACCAGTAGAGATGGAGATTAACATCTACTTACCACCACAAAACTCACAATTTCTCACTGTGCATACTTCAACAATGACTTTCCACCATCGAACATGACTAAACTCTCTGTGAACGAAGTGTCTACAACACAAGGCGCAACAAGGAACTGGGAAACCTCTTCGCCCCCACGCTTACAAAATCCATGATCTTTATACGTATTGAGATTACATGATAATACCCTTGAAACCTCAAGAATGCCCAAAGGATACGACTCTAATATAAGTGTTCCGCTCTTGGTAATATTCATAGGAAATCCATATCTCTTCAGTACAGCTCTAAAACGTAAAGCCCAAGAATTTTCACCATATTCATGCCTCATCAACCTTATAACATAAGTACATGCGGTATTATCTTCATTCCTGTCCTGTATACCAGAAACACAAAGAGAGAGCAAACCCTCAAACTCCATAAGACTATGATTGGCACTTAGTCCTATACAACTGGAAACTTCATCTGGCACTTTAATTTCCCCAAACAACTCAGTTTCAAAGTCAAATGACAATATCCAGACATGTTTACTCCATTCTTCCTCATTCCTGACTTTGGTTTGTAACCAGTAGTACCTACCCTTGACATAAATCCCATATTCCATACCAATTCTAGGAACAACAGGGTCCTTTAACTTCCTCCACGTATGCTTCTTCATATTATAAATCTCGACTCTAGGAGCCACTTCTTCATAGCCCTTCTGATTATAAACAATCCTCACAACTCTGTAATCATTACTAGCCTCATGAAACCCGAACCCCACAATAAAATACCATCGGTCACGATTATCAAGAGATTTCTTAAAACAAGTGGAAACAAGCACTAAATGCCTTCTAACACAAGGATTCCACAAATACAAGTCTCAAGAACAGTAATGTGCGTGTAAATCAGTTAATAAAACAAGTCCATTAACCGAAGCGACTAATTTCAAGCTATTAGTCATAGTTTAATTCAAGTTATCAAATTCAATTATCAATTCCATATTATAATATTACCTACTTAATAATTTTTTCAGAGAAGATTGAGGGGGTTTCACTGTGGATACATCTTCACTCGTGCTTCAATTAACAATTGAAAGCACATAAAGTGACAAGTGAAACAGAAATTCCAAATTTGTAAATTCGATTCTCGCTCCATACTACTTGTCAGCTTAGAATCAAACATGTAGCGATAATTAATTAAATATAGAAAAAGTTTTACAGTTCCTTTTTCTTTAATGTTACATGTTCCATGCACACCATGTATCATGTGAATAACCGTAATACATATTTATCACATTGTTCGGAAGTTCACAGTTATTTTAGTCTACTGAGTACCTGATTCAAGACCTCATTTAAGGTTATATTCAAGTGTGAAGCAGGAGGTACCACTAGCAGAATATTAAAATACCGGAATTACAAGTAGCAGCTGGGAATGAAACTTTACAATATTTGAGTGAGATTTAAAAAAAATTGAGAAATTAGGCATCACGTCTGAAGCAAAAAGCATAACACAAAACTATGAGGAATTGAGTAGCAATTTCGTATGAGATAGATTATGTTCAGGAATCACACAAACTACTCTAAAGGCTACACCAGACAAGCAAGTTCACTCAACATAAATTATGCCAATGTAAGAAGTGCCATAAATTATTTGGAAATCTCATTTTGCGAAAACATTTTGCTTTACTGGAATTGGATGAACAATGAATACAAACAACATTAAGCAGAGCCACTACATTGCAACACGCACTTGCTATAATGCGACACACTGTACCATGATGGTACATCATCGCAGATATTGACAGAACATGAAGCAACACAGCGACGGGACCCCAATCAAATGTACATATATAGGGCTCACTTTATTGTCAGAAATAAAGCCCGCTAACGCTAATATGTGCACCATTCATATACACATTAATTAAAAATATTTTTTGAGTAAACAAAAAATAAGTTTCACAATAATTATGAAGAATACTCATGCACCCTTTAGAGATCTAACAGGCACATACACGATTTATAAGTGAATCCAATGCATTTCAGAGAAAACCAAAAGAGGGATTAATAAAGACAAAATTCATTTGCTCAGTTAGCTAAAAAAAAGAGGATCCGATCAACTAAAACGAGAACTGTAAACATCTGGCAAACACATATTAATCAAGCACATATAGTAGTAATAAATGGGAGTTTAGTTTCTCCACAAGAAATTCCTAAATTTGGTATGTGAAGAAAACACATCATGTTGAGTTCAAAAGTTTCTCCAAAGAAAATTCAGCAAAAGTTAGCAACTTCAAACAACTTCATATGTATGCCGCACCTCGGAGAATTAGCAGGATTTCAAAGCAAATTAGCAACTATACCTGCAGCATAAGTACCTCAGTGAGTAATTACAGCAACAAACACAATCGATCTATGCTCATACAATTATATATTGCACAATATAAGGTTTAAAAGTCCTGTATGTTTCTCTGATTCTCTCAGCACAGGTCACAACTCACACCTGACAGTTATCCAGATTTCAAGAATAAGAACTGCATTAAGGTCTATCTACAAAACGATTCCAATAAGAGACATAAACACAAGTCCCTAAAAGCATTTTACAAGTTTTCTTCATATACAGGACAAGTTAACAAGCACCTTTCCAAAATATAATCAGTCAAACACTTCAACAATTCTGTACCTTCAAAATATTATCCAATTCCACAGCATCTGCATTGCAATAATGTTTGCTATATGCAAAGGTATATCTAAATTCCTTCATCATAACAACTAAATCGTTTGATGCAAGTCGCAGCTTCTCATTCAAGTTACATAGGCATTTTCTACTAGACAATTGTGAACTTTATCAGGCAACTTGTCCAAAATTAAACCTCATTACTGATACCTTGAACTTTAAAAGGGGAAAACTGAAGTAGGTAAATCTGCAGATTAGCACGGGACTTTTCAACAAATCATGACTTGGTCTAGACGTGACAGTCTATTTATTTACTACCAACTTAAAATCATTTAAACTTGCATACTTGATTATAAACCCTTCCACGTATATAGGGAGACAAATTTGTTTTTAGTATTTATCGGAGAAGTAACAACAGATCTCCAGTATTCTACCAAGCCAAACAAATTTACAAACCCTGTAATGCTTTTCACGAACCACTTAACGACTACAACTCGTAACAAGTGATGTTCTTTTTAAAGATAAACACAGAAAAAGCAAGGGAAAAATTATTATATCATAAAGATATGATACGAAACTCAGCTACATTGATAATTACCAGGAAATGAAGGAAAGAAACATAAAAGCAAAGTCAAAGTTTCTCAAAACTTGGCCATAAAATAGAAATTTACTACAATCATCCATAATTTATTTTATTTTATTGCTAAAGTAAAATCATCCAGATTTCTATATACTAAGTAGTGGACAAATCGTATATATGTATCAATAATCGTAAAATAAAAACACGGTCCATGTATACTGATAAGTTTGAAATCTACTTACCACCAGAAGACACATAAAATTTGATTACTTTGCAAACTTCAAAAGTGACTTTCCTCCCTCACACATAACCAGACTTTCCATGAAGGAAGTGTCTACTGAATAAGGGGGCCCAAAAGCTACCATGTGATCCTCTACAACCTCAGGCTTACCATATCCAAGATCTTTGTGATGCATGGTGTTCAGGTTAACTGATACTAACATTTTGTATAATCAAAACGTTCCTGAAACGGATCCACCTGTATTAGAAGTGTTCCCCCCTTTGTTATAGTAATTGGCCACCCACCTTCCTTGAGTGCAGCTCTAAAACGTAACTTCCAAGAGAAGTCACCATTTTTCTGCCTCATCAACCATATAAGATAAGGATGGGTGGTCACTCCATTATTGTGCTGTACGTCAAATACACAAAGAGCGAGTGAACCCTCAAATTCCATTAGCCTAAATTTGGCAGTTTCACCTATGCAAAGGGCAACTTTTCTTGGCACCTTGAATTCCCCATACACCTCTTTCTCAAAGTCAAACGACAAAATCCAGAGGTCTTCACTATAATTATAACGAAAATGATCCAAAACTTTGGGAAGGGGTGTCTCCAACCAGTAAAAACTACCATTAGCATAAACCCCATCAGCTGAACTGTACCTCGGAACTACAGGATCTTTAATCTCCCTCCACGTATGCTTTCTCAAACTAAAAACCTCAACCTTAGAAGGACTCATCCTATCCCAGGCACAAAAAATCCTAACAACCCTATAATCATTACTCGCTTCATGAAAACCAAACCCGACAAGACAAAAAAATGTGAACCAGTCATGAATAACATTATTGAAACAAGTCGAAAGAAGGGTTCGGTGAGTTTTAACACAAGGGTTCCACATATACAAATCGTGATAACTTGTAAACGTACAAATATCAGTTAATAACATAAGCCCATCTACTGAACCAACTAGTTTTAAGGTATTACTCCTAGGAGTAAAGGGAAGCTTATATTTTTCGAAAACTTCCGAAGTTTCGACTGAGATTAAGGAACAGTGTTTGTCTCGAGAAAGGACTGGAGGGATTATCAACACAGCATCATCATTACACTGTGAGATAGCATGCTTGATTTGAGAAGAAATGAAAGTAGGGTTTGTAATAAGAGAGTACCATTTCTTGTTGACTGATGTTGACCGGATTAGGGCTTTGACCGGAAGTTGTAAGAGGATGTTGACGGCCATTTCGGTAGGAAGATCTTCAAACGATGTCGTTTTGGTCCTCGACGCCATTCCTCAGAAACTAGGGTTTAAGCTTAGAAGAGAGAGTGTTGTGTACTTGTGTTGGGTCAGTGTCTGCTGGGTAAGTTGTAAGAACTAAGAACTTGATTTTGGATTAGAGCATCTTGACTATAATGGTTGGCTATAATAATATAAAATAAAATAATAGTTGGCTAAAATTTTTTGAACCTGCAAGGTATTGGGCTCCAACGGGGGTTGGCTATAATGATTGGCTATATTTTGAAAGTAGTATTTTAATATTATTTTATTAATATAAGAAACGATAACAAATGCAGCTACTTTATGTGCCTGACTTCTAAAATATTAAGTAATTTAATACATTATTTTATTTTTAGGGCTTTCTTACAGATCCAGCAGAAATCAACAAATATGGCCAATCTGTTGAGCTTGGCTATCATTATTGACAAGGGTCATTGCCGGTTGGAGGGATGCATTCTACACAAGTTGGCTATAATATATACAGTGCTATGCCATGTAGGACTAATTTAGACAAGAGCATCTCCGGTTGGAGATGCTCTAAGAAATTGTGAATTTCTTATTTTAAACAGTACTAAGAAATTACTATTCCAAATAAATACGAATTCGTAAAAGATTATAGCTGAAACTTGTTCCTTTTTATGAATGATCATAACAAAATGACTAAATTGCAATTTGCAACTTTGATTCGGAACAAAATCAGTTAGGTACTTATAGTTTACATAATTGTACTTTGCATTCCTATGAATGTTTGGGCGCTGCAAATTGCACCCATTTCGTGTATTTTTACCAAATTGTCCCTGATAATTTGGTAAATTCAGAATAATTAATTACATTTTGATCACTAAAATATGAAATGTCGCATACATGAACCGTTAGCATTTCTAGAAAAAAGGAGTAGGGTTTGTTTTTCGATAGGGAAAGAGACAGGGGAGTTGGCTGTAATTGATACACCTTTTTCGGAGGGACGAAATGGATTTCTTCGAGACGGGTTAACCACTTTTTAAACCGTGAGAGGGAGGTCATTCAGAACCCGCCGGCTCCAGAACGGGGGCCAGCACCGACGGAAGTAGCCCACCCCGCTACCGATAAAAAAAAGCGTGCGGCACTTTGAAGGGACATTCAAACTTTGATTCGTGAACAACTTCACGAACATTGTGAAAAAGGGAACAAAAAATTTCGAATTTTCATTTTTTTTTCGAATTCTTCCTAATTTTTTTCGAATTTGGAAAAATTCTTCCTAAATTTTTTCGAAAAAAATTATGAAAACTCGAAAATTTTTGTTCAAGGGTTCATGTATAAAACATTTCATATTTTAGGGATCAAAATGTAATTAAGTATTCTGAATTTACCAAATTATCCCTGGGTTTTTGGTAAAAATACACGAAAGGGGTGCAAGTTGCAGCGCCCAAACATTATTAGGGATGCAAAGTGCAATTATGCAAACTGAGTTTGGTCCGAACCGAAGGGTTGCAAATTGCAATTTATTCTAACAACATTTAGTAACTACTTATATCAAATAAGATTAGAGATGCACAAAAAGCCCGAGCCCGAAAATCTGGCCCGGCCCGATCCGGCCCGGCAAAAGCCCAGTCTTATCCCGGTCTTTTAAAAAGCCCGGTCTTCGGCCCGGCCTGATTAAAAGCCCGGTTCGACCCGAAAAAGCTCGGGTAAAATTCGATTATTCTAGTATACTTACATAAATATTTATGTATTTACACTTCCTACAAATATAAAAATAATTTAAGTACATATATATTCACATATTCATTATTAATAATAAGATTATTTATATGCATATATTACGATACATGAAGGAAAACAAGTTAAGTACACGTGTAATCAATTAATATATCATCAAATCAAAAAGTAAATCGATAAATGTAATAATTGTATCGGTAAAATAGATTGTTTAACACATGTCTGTCATTATTACATAAAGAACATTCTTATGTAACATAAAATCTCGATCCAATTTGATCCCGGAAAAAGCCCGATCCGGCCCGGCCCGCTTCAGGCCCGGAAAAAAACCCACCGCAACCCGTTTCGAGGGCCTAAACGGGCTCATATTTTTCACAGAAGCCCGGCTCGGCCCGGTCAAAGTCAAAGTCTGGACCGGGCTTTGACCAAAAAGCCCTGGCTTTTCGAAGCCCGGTCAAAACCCGACCCGATGGACCTTTTGTGCATCTCTAAATAAGATACGAAGGAGATACTAAGAAATAAAGTTCATAAATTTTCTAAAAAATTTCTAACAGTAACTCATAGAGATGTTCGAAAATGTCAAAACCCGAAATTCGGCCCATTCAAAGTTCAAAAATTCGATTCAAAAAAGTTCGATCTTGTTCGCGAACTTTATACAACCTCCTATTTTTCATCAAATTCAATCCGATTTGAAGTTTGAAAAGCTCGAATAAAAATAAAAAGCATAATCTAAAATTGCCTAAGTAGGGCAGCTGTGATTGGATGGAATTTATATGCGTCGTACTTATGTTCTATTGTTTCAAGATTGATTTTATTGTTCTGGGTAGCATACTAGGTTCGTATAATCTGAACTCTTAACATTTTAAAATAATAAGCATAATATGAAATTCAAAGAGTTGGATTTGTTCTTGGTTGTCAAGTCGTTATTAGTTAATATTATTTTAAAAAATAATTCTAGGAAAATTAATCAGAGGTTCGTGTCAAGAAAGAGCTAATGACCTAGGATATGAAAGCTAGACGTCGACCTAGGAGCAAATAACAGGTGAAAAGCCTGTTTTCACTTCAATAATACAGTAGGGCAAAGAACCATTCATAAATCAATACTCTCCACCCCTCTCGTCAATAAGCTATCTTTCTTTCTTTTCTTTTTTTATATTTATACACACATCCATCTTGTCATTGACAAGGTTCGAACCCTCGCCCCTAAATGGAACGAGGGATACCACTGGTGAGAGGTCAATGAGCAATCTTTCACTCGCAGAACACCAGAAAAGGTTATCTATTCCCCAATGTGATACTGGGTCATTTCCCTACTTTTTCACTCTGAAACTTCACTTGATACTTCTAGAAATGTTCCCAATTTTTCCCTTAAAACACTCAACTACATCATCTTTTCAAGTATCTCAAACCTAGATCAGCATCACTATCAAATCCAGTTTCAGCCTGCCTCCCTACAAAAGGACTCAACATCCACAGCATATTTTCGTAAATCATTGCAGCAAGAAAGTTAGTTGAGGTCAAATTATATGCTTTTGGATACACTCTAATACATTGATTTGATAAAATAGCTAGATTAGTGCTAAGCTTAAGTACTACACTAACTCAGGAGGAAACACATCCATAGTACAATACAAGCAACAAGTTTTGAATTTAGAATATAGGAATACAGGAGCTAGACAGCCAGTACATAGTCCTAATTACTGCAGGAACTATACAGCTAGTTGATTTGGGAAGTAACATTACAGAGTTGGATTGAGCATCTACTTTTAATGTTGTCTAGCTGCTCTAAGGAAGTTGTCGAAAGGGCTAGCAGGAGGCAACCTCAGAGCCAACCGTGACTCCATTGGCACTAAAGCTCCGCCAACAGGTCCATCTTCACCCATTATCTGCACATATTAACAATTATATGACAGCATTATACAGAAACAGAGTATATACTGATAAATATTTACAGGAAGTGTGTAGATTTTGATCCTGATATTCAAAAGTTTATGTCTTAATATATACAAACTTATAATCTGTGCAATGCATGGACTTTTTAATATCTTTAAATTAATATTTGCAGTAATATCTATGTATTTTAATTGTATCACCTTCCTAAATATTCAATAAACTATACAAAGCTGTAAAACTAATGGACCCTTGACCTCTCTTATTAGATGTAGCATTTTCATATATTAATTAATTTTACTGTAGCTTCCAGGAAACAATTAATTCACAAATACAGAGTTTGTTATTGTATTAGTTGGCAGGAATCGGACCCAAAATATTTCAAAAATACTCGGTCGATGATGATGGCCAGACTACCAAATATTCCCTTTACAGTTATCTACATGTGTTTGTGTAATGTGTCAAAGCCTCAAAGGTAATGAATGAGGTTAAGAAAGATTGAATACTCATCAGAAGGTAGTGCGATTTAATTGTCATCAACACATGAAAATTATATGAAGAATTAACGATGATGAAGTTTTGCCAGTTGCAATATACGTAGTCTCCCACTACCAACTACTAACTTGGTGTAATCTATAGCAGTAAACTAACTCGGGTTCTGATGCGTAAATATGTTAAGTGCCACTTTCCGGTGGTAAATATGTGAAGTGCCACTTTCCGGTGGCCCTTGGGGCCTAAGTTACCCGGGGTCACGGCCACTATTTTACCTTGAGTACCCGTGTTGGACACTCGACAATTGGCATGGGATGGATAATTGACACGTCATATTGGGCCAAAAACATGAAAAATTTACAAATATTGCCCGAGTCTGACACTTGGACACGTATTCATGCTGGACACGTGCAGCCAAGTGGGCTAACATAGCTTCTGGTTTATAATAAACCTAACTTAAAGCTACTATGAGCACAAGCATGTAATCCCAGAAGCTAGCTCGGGAACTGAATAGACCTTGGAAAATGGCAACATTTAAAGACTATAACCGAGTCTACCTAAAAATGATAAATGCATCTCTAACTATAACGTATTGACCATGAAAGAAAACCTATTGCCACTGCAAATTTGCAACAACAAAATTATTTGATATAATTTTACCTTGCTATATGAAGGCTGCTCATCAGCAGGAATCGTTGTAAAAGGAGAAATTGATTTCATGTGCTGATGATTCTCATTAGATAGCCAATTAGTTAGCTTTTTTCTTGTGTCCGTACCCAGAGTTTGACATTGGCTAGCCATGGCACTGAACGGAAGGGGTGAAGTTGAGACAGTTGTTCCAGCCACCTGACCAGCTACTTCAAGTGCCTGTAACCACGCCAAAGTTTAATACTGACAAAAATTGCTTGCAAACATAACTCCAAGATTCAGATCAAGCAACATCCCCTAATTTTGGCTGAGAAGACTAGAGTAAAACTTTAGGTTTTTAAAGGACAGCATGTCAAGCAACCACAGCATGATGTAGTATCACGAAAGTAGCAGTTAGGACTCTAAACTAATTTTTAGAGCAAACGCAAACATCTGACTGCATACAGATAAATTTAGCAAAATGAGCCCTTGTAAACAAAACGTTGTCAAGTTACGAGTTTTTTGTAACCAGAGAATAGAAACTACTCATATATATACTGTAATAGCGTCTGACCGTTATACTGTAATTGAAAGACAATACACTTCGGATCCCACCTTGCAGGCGTGGTTTATGTCGAACACATTAATCAAAACTTCTTTTGATTCCAAAAGCAGATATATCATTGTCCTTGTAAATATTAGCAAGAGCTTTCTTTTTACCTCGTATAAGTTACTTCTAATGAATAAATTGGGTCAAACATGTCATACAAAGGAGGGGAAACGGAAAAAAAGAAATTACAGATTCCAAAAGCTGCCCAATGCTGATAATGTGAGACATTGAAGGGGAAGCAGGCAATTTGGGTATGAAATTGGTGAAGTCAGCAACAGAGGATTCACTAGTTACATCGTCATCACCTGATGAATCGCTAGGAAAATCCTGCAATACAAGGGACAAATACATAATCCATGTCATCATTAAGAGCGACATCTATATACAGTATGTGCGAAAGATGACCCGGGTATAAGGTATGTCTCACAGCACTTCACAGCACTTTAACCTATCATTTGACAGTTTTATACTCTTTTGAACAGAAAGAACTATATAAATACCCCATCAAATGAAAGGGATCCCTTTGCATGTGCAAATGCCTGAACATGATCCATGTCAATCAGGGATTGTGGACCAAACATGAATGCGTCATCGGGTACAAACACTTCTGAAAGCTGCTGAACTAAATCATTTGCCTCCATCTAAGAAAACCAAAGATAGACGTGAGTATAATATGTATCATACTTAACACTGACAAGGATAGGATAGGAAATTATCGCTTAAAGGGCAGCTCATCATAATCAACACAATTCAGACCTTAGTAATTTTTGATAAACTTTGGGATAAAATGTCCAGCATAATATTCTCCGATTCAAAGATATTCTTCCGTAACTCAGACAGCAAAGAGGAAGCTCCTTCATTATCTTTAGGAGAACCATATTCCCCCACATTAGCCAGGGGCTTTACAAAGACCTGAAAGTCATTACTGATGCCAACGTACGGGTCAACCTGTATACAAGCAAGGTAGATACTGAGTTTGAAACTTGAAAAAGAAAAACATGCATAAAACTGACCCAATTTTTCTTATGAAATCAAGAATATTATACATCGCAGAAGAGCAAGATACAATTACATAAATTTTTTATGACTGCATTCTCGTAAAATCAAGAAACAATTCCACATCCCCAAAAAATTACATGAGCACACATATGTCGTGAACAAATGCGACTAAACCTACATATTTTCTGCTAGAATATAACACTGAATTTAGCCCGTGGAACAGATAAAACTTTGCTTGCAATGAGAGAATTGGATATTTAGTTTTCACCATTACTAGCAGTCGGTATGTTCTGTGGAACAATATATATCCATGCAACTTCACCTGGAACTAATAACAATCTCTAGTAGTTCAAATCCTACCTAGTTACCTACAATAAAGTTGTGTGCACCTCACGTGTAAATCAAAGTGTAAACATCTAAAATGAGATGACAAAAGATGGAACCTCGACTGTAAGCATACAAAAACATTCCCTCAACTCTCAAGTCTCAATCAATTCTAAAAAATTATACTGACAAGTTGCTTTTGAACTGCAAACAAAACCATACATCATATCTCAGAGATGACTTCAGTAGATCATTCACATGTGGAATCTGATAAAGCTTTGCAGCAAGTTGCAACATTGCAGTTGACAAAATCAGGAGCGACCTCTGGTAAACTGAAGAAAAGATTCCTGAGAGAAATTTATAAAGTGTCAAAGGTATATATTTAGTTTTTAAAGATTCAAAAATTGTTATACAGATATGCAATTACATATACCATGGTCAGGGTCTAGTGATAACTTCCTAAGTGACAGAGGAAGCTGAAAGAAGCGAACTACAAGGTTGCCATTGGAGCTCTGCAAATTATCAAGGTAAGAAAATCAAGAAAACAATTACTATCACCAGAGAAAAAAGAATAGTAATAGATATCAGAATAATTATCACCAGGAGAGTGGCAACCTCCAATGACCCGTAAAAAAGTCAGTTTTGGTTAAGTAACCAACTCACTCAAGTCCTTAAGGTGTTAGGAGGAGACCTTGAGTGGATAATATATACTATTCAACAGTTTTGATAGATCTGATGTTATTTTCCAAGTGCATTTATCCTCTTTTAAACATTACTTGGTGAAATACACTAATGCAAAATAAACAAATGTTTTTGACGAATGTAGTGCTAAAAACTTACCCTGAGGCGAGATGATAGAAGGGTCAAGCAGAATGAGTGAGCTATAGCTTCAATATTTGAAGGTAAGTTATCTGGGAGATTGGATTGTAGGAAAAAAGCAGATAACAACTGAGTTATTTGATCCTCATTCAGCGTGACAACTGGTGGCTCCTGTTTTGAAAAAGAATTTAGTGTTATAGCATTAAGTCACGCACTAGAATAATCCTGAAAGTAAAAAAGGAGCTTACTGCCTCTTCCAAGCTATTTGACCCAGCTGTCCTGTCGATGATAGTACTCAGAGTGTGCAAATTAGGGGAATTCTTGCGAGCCCATCCCTGTTTCCAATCTTCTTCACCATTTTCTCTTTCCTTTAAACCATCTTGAGCATTACTACTTCCTTGCTTTTCTACTTTATTTCCATCCTTTTCTCTTCTAAGCTTATCAAGTAGATTTGAAATTGAAGCAGAAGCAGGTTCGGTACTAGAACGCCATCTCCTTGTGGGAATTGAACTATCATATCCATGATAGTTTGGCATGAGCAAAACAGCAAATATCTGGTGTGCTCTCACACGAACTTCAACATCTGCATGCAACATTGCTTTCAAAAGTTGAACAAGAAGAGCTTCCGGAAACACCTATGTTGAAACAAGAAAGTGAATAAAGGACATTAAGTTGTTGTACTGCAGAAGCAATTTCACAGTTAATGAGCTCCATCATGAATGATGATAGTCATCCAATTAAATTATCAATAGCAAACTATAATCTCACTGAACTTCGGATTAAATGCATTTTTTGAATGTTACACATATGAGCTGTGAGAGAACAATATTAGGCTCCGTTTGTTTGCAGGAAAATAACTTGATTTTGGAAAATATTTTTCCAGATGATAAATATGCTCTCAAGGTTATGATTTATTCATTCGCCAAATCAATACTAAAATACATGAAGTTTGACTTGTAGCACAAGACATACCAAGTAACTTCAAGCACTCGTATGGAAATTTCCTATTATCAATAATATAAATAAAAGCACATCCCAGAATATATAATATATAAATATCTTTTTTAACAATAATAATAATATACGTTAACATCCCCCTCAAACTCACTCATGATACTCAGAATCATGAGTTTTTGTCATTTGATTATAAAAATTGTGGAAAAATCTTCAAATTAGAAAGAAAAAAAAAATCTCTTTCGAAAAGAGGAAGTCATTTTCCAGAAATCCGTAACATTTTACAAAGGACATTTCCTCCTTTGAAAAACATTTTTATTTTCCGGAGACCATACGACCAAGGAAACAGAATTTCTGATTTTCCTTTGTTTGTTTGACTTCTGGACTTGAGCTAAACAAACACTGTAATTTCAGGATTACTGGAAAATAATATTTCTGACAAACAAATGGAGCCAAAGGTTGAATGACTGTTATTCTGGCAATGTTACAGGGCCATATGTTTGTGTTAGTAATATTAAGTGTTATATATCCTATTAGTGTGTGAGTTGTTACTAAGGATATTAAAACTTGATAATAGAACCAGAAGATGGTAACTAAATTGCAGGAAGAAACATGTTGCTCGCCTCGCATGCCAAGACAACATATGTTTGTGTTAGTAATATTAAGTGTTATATATCCTATTTAGTGTGTGAGTTGTTACTAAGGATATTAAAACTTGATAATAGAACCAGAAGATGGTAACTTAATTGCAGGAAGAAACATGTTGCTCGCCTCGCATGTCAAGACAACATAGTCAAAGGGACTGTATTAGACTAGTACGGAAATGTTAAACTATAATCAAAAGAAGCAAGAGAGAAAGGCCTAAACGATTTCCACAAGAAATTCTGTCATTCCGCCTTTAGTTACATGAGAGCACATCAGGTACTAAGTTGAGAATTGTGGCAAGCCAACAAGGAGATTTAGGTTAATGTACAAACTAAACCACTAATAAAGAGGCTTGGGATAAAAACCATTACAAGACCACATACGGTGTTCATTGTCATGAAGAAAAAATGATTGTGCAAGAGATGTAAGGCATCTTGTTGCAATTTCTTCAAATGTACAAGACATGTAATGCATCTTGCAGTACTTGACAATTACAAGAGGCATGACCAGCAAGTGTTACTTTCAGATGCTTTCTTAGTTTCTTGTTAAATCAATTTCATGTGCAGTGAGAAAATTATCTTACCTGCTGGGATTTTGAAGTTGCTAATGATATCATATCCGCAACAACCATCAGGGATCGAATTGTTGCCCTCGCATAAACCCTAGTAACTGGAAGATTCTCCAGACTTATTGCCATCATGTCAAATAGTGGTCGCACATCAGCAATCTGATACAGATATTTTTTAAAAAAAGTGCTTAAAATACCAAAAACTAAGCAAGAGAAACTCTTGTAAAAATGTCATGGTGTATACCCCTCTGGCTGTTTCAAGTAAGCAATCTTCAATAGAATTTTGGAGGATGATATTCAAGTTTAACTCTTGTTCCCCTACTAAATCAACTGATGCTTGAAGGCTTTTCCTCATATGCCTGCAGAGGTCATTCACAAAACCAATGTCCGAAAGTACAACACCGGACCTAATTTGCCGAGCCAAAGCAGTAGCGGTTTGGACGATATCAGACTTAATTTTGGGATCATGTGAAACATTTTTATGGTCCAAATGACGAACAACAGCAGTTAAAATATATTGTTGATGCCCTGCAATAAAAAAAGAGCATCAAAACATTATTTCCAGATCAAGATCCTATAAAAAGCCACAAGAACATTAATTCGATCTTGAACACAAATAGAAGTCGTTTAAACACTAAAAACTAGCAGGTTCTATGGAGAATTGATCAAGACCGCATAATTGGTTTAATTAACATAAAACTAGCAGGTTCTACAACTTGACGAGGATGAGAATGAGGCAGACAAACATTCAAAACCAAAGCATGTTTTTTGGACAGTTCCAATTAATTTATTTTTTAAAATAGTAAATAAAAATCCTACACTCTGGTCTTTGCAGATCAATTAAATGTAAGCAACGCATAAATAATCAACTTACCTAGATACTCCATATAATATGACATATCAGACAAAACCATCATGGCCAATCCATGTCTAGAATCCCAATGCTGACCCATGTCAAAATAGATAAACATTGGATCCAATATCAGACGCATTGTCGTACTCTCCTTCGCCAGTTCAACCATCCGTTGCAGACAAATTTGAACCCATACTTTTGGAGTCTCAACCTCTTCTCTGCAGAAGATGAGATAAAACCATGTTAAGAACCCTAATCAGGTTCAAGATTAACATATATGCATACATTTTGGCATGGAGAAGTTATTAATTTAGGTCAACATGACTCAGACCTAGTTAAAAGACAAGGGTCCCTCTTTTCAGGTCGAGGCCTGATGATCACACAGCTAGAATTTATTTCACTACCAACACCGGCACTGCCTTGTCCTTCACATCGAACTACTTCATCTACCCAATTATGATGTGCCTCCCTTCTAGCAACATCTCCTTCACTACTTTTACCAGGCTCATAGTTATCCAAAATAGCTTTTACAATCTGCAACCAGAATAATAGATATCAGTGAAGATGCTACAAGATTCACAAACAACTTGTACGGTAAGGAGGCATACGTTTGATTTATATGTGAAAGCAAATCGAAAATTATAAACAGATTATACAGTATTTACAAACTCCGCAACTTTAATACTAAATTCTCTTTTTCTTTTTTGGGATTAATAAACCCCTAAACAATATACTCAAGTCATCATGCAACCCAAGTAAATAGTCAATGTGACTATCTATATTTTAAAGCGATAATGCCAACCCAAACAGTGTGGCACTGCAGAATGTACACTTTCTGCAGCAGATTAATGTTATATTTTAATATCCTGCAAGCATTATGCTCTTGTCAAATTAACCAAATTCTACAACCAGTAGTTTATTTAGTAGAAGAATGTGACAAGAAGCATCACCAAATGATTTACGGCGACCTTAATAAAAAGAAGGCATGACATGTTTTGCAGAATAATTGAAACAAAGCATCAAATTGGCACTCCAAAAATTTGTGAGGAAATAATAAACCACTCTCGTGATGACATATTTACTTAAATTATTACTCCTACTTAAGTGGATTCAATATTCCTAGGTAATAAACTTATAATAGACAAACCTCATCAAAATCGACAAAGATGTATGAAAATTCTGCCATATACCACACCTGCAGAGGAAATATACCAGGTAAGCAAAATTGCAAGCAAAAAAATGAAATAGGCATTAGGGTTATGAAATACTATACTATAACACATCATTCCATATAGTAGCATTAGACAATAAACATCAGTACATCACCAGTGAACCATGAAATCTTTTTAACTTATAGGTACCATTGATGAAATGCACTGCAAGCTTGATGCCTGCAAACAGCGGCTTTCATGTTCTTCACTAGTCTGATGAGCTAGTAAACATACTTTGGGTACCAAATTCTCAATATTATGTGTGTATGTGCCATCCACCTGTTTACACATGACACTGTCAGATTAAAGTTCAAATAAAGCTAATGCTATCAGATTTTATACATGAATTACTCCATGTCTCCATCATTTAAGAGAAACTACGAACAACTACAAGGCATTAAATTTATTTACTCCTATTCCACTGAATAAATTACAAAGCCTGATTTACATCATTTCTCTACACATAATCAAGAAAGATGTCTTGTATAACAAGAGAAGTGCATACTTGCTCTTAGTATAAGTGCACGCAATGAGAGCTTCGTGCACATAGTTTTTGTATGGTACTTCCAACGATATCCTTTATAGTGGTTTTTCTCATAGCATCCAATACTTATTCAACTGATTTCTAAACAAGAAAATCAAAATCATGTTTCATGTTTCATTCTTACCATTAACATGTAGCAAATCAATAATGTATCATGGACTCCAGCATGAAGTATTATAAAGCAAATATTGAGGATAAAAGTCTAGAGATCATAAATGTTAATAGTAGCAGAACTTTTTGCCAGGTTATATCTGCGTACATCAATTGTGTATCACATGACTAAGAACATGTAAAAAATTTAAAATGTTGCCAAGTTCGACACTTAGACACTTCCATTCAACGGTAACAAAGACACAAAACATAGGCAATACTTTTACCTGACTATATATGAATTTTGTCAAGGTTTGACATCCAATCATCTGAACCACATTCCGTTTAGAGTTATCCAACAGTTCAATTACTAGGTTCAGTAGATTGACAGCAAAATATGCCCTGCAAAATTTTGAAAATGATAAAATCCGAAATGTATCGTAAAAGGCAACATGTGTATAAGCACAAATCAGAACTTCCTTCTTGATTGGCACTCGTAAGGTTGATAGTTATGAAGTTAATATAATATATCGTAATAGTTTCTAACTGTTAGTAGCGCTCTCCATAAGTTTCTATGTCTTGATAGCCTCTCAATCAACAAAATGGAGTCCAACAGGTGAACAATTTTAGTAATGACACTAACCACAATTGCTATCTCCAATTTTCCTCTATTTCTATTCTCGCGTCTTAAAATTTATACCTCCTACTTGACCGTGAAAACCTCTTCAACTATAGTTTTAACTTTTAACAGCAGTATACAACCTCTTCAACTATAGTTTTAACTTTTAACAGCAGTTTACAATTGGACACTGCATATATTTCTCATCATTATATCATTACCTCGAACATTCATTCTCAGAAGACAGTTCCTATTAAGAATGATAAGAAAAAGAATAGAAATACTTGCTTGGTTGTCACATCGATAAGTCGAGTGGAGTCAATGGAGGTACAACTTGTCGACTAGTCGTATACTAGTCGAGAAATTAATAATGATATATAAAATAATATATAATGATATATATCTAATAGATATGCTTTCTCACATCAAAATTCCAACACTATCATATGTATATTGATTACAAAATAGATATGTTAACTACAAACATCTCTTTTTCTTTCCCATTCCATTTAACACATGCACATATATCTGTTTTAATCAATTTATACACACATAAAGACATACACATAAGTTTTATTTCAATTAAGAATAAAAGAAAGAAAAAGAAAAACAAAGATTACCATGTTGCATGTTGTTGCTCTTGACTAGTCTTGAGTAGGATTTAGAAAATGGTTTTTTAGAAAAATAAAAACCAGATTTGCACTAGTCGACTGACTAGTCGATAAGTCGACTGACTAGTCATCCAAGTCTATCGACTAGTCGAAAATTCGCAAGTTGACCTTTCTAGTCGATCCTTTAAATCCAACTAGTCGACTAGTCGAGCGCCATGACAAGAATGCATGCTTGAATATGATATATTAGTCATAATTAAAACGCATATCTGTAATTTCATACAAAATCGAATGGTAGGAGTGGTTTTAGGGTTACTTTCTGTGATTAATTTAAATATTTGAACTTATCATATTTTTCAGTTTTATGCTTGGTACTATTTTCATAATTGTGCAGTAAACAGGAAGATTGACTCCACATGCAGATAAAGTCAATGATTTTGTGAGAAACAAAGATGATCACTCAATTAAGGAGAGTTATACAGGGCCATGCTACTGAAAATTCTTATATACATGCTAAAGTAAAAAGTCCATGTAGGTCATAGTTCCCACGTCCACAAGACCACAAAGAGAAAAAGGATGTATGCAGTCTTACACTATGTTGTTTCCAAAATTCGAACATGTGACCTAGCTAATAGCAAAAATACACTTGACCATGGCACCAAGTACAACATTCACTTCGGTTTCTTCATTTTTCAGACAAACTGATTTGATGCATCATACGTGTTTTGTACGTTGTTGGACACGAAGATAACTGATGAAATCTGTCACATAGTCTCTTTTATTTTATTTTATTTTCTCGTATTATTCATTTAAATTAGTTTGCTTGTTGCATTTACTTGGACAAATAAATTACAATTTTGAGTTCGTGTTTTATGCGGCTTAATTTGTACTTGCCCATGAACTTACGTACACCCGTGCACCAAACAAAGTGTTCGTTGAAGTTTGAATTTGAGTACATGTACATCCCCTAAATTTGGCTGAGAAGTCTACAGAGTAAAACTTTAGGTTTTCAAAGGACAACATGTCAAACAGACCACAGCGTGATGCAGTATCATGGAATTAGTAGTTAGGACTCTAAATTAATTTTTAGAGCAAACACAAACTTTTGACTGCAACAGATAAATTTAGCAAAATGAGCACTTCCATACTTGATACTGCTATGGCCAAACAAACATCTCAGTTCTAAGAAACAGCATAACTTACATTTGCTCCTTGCAAATGGAGAGCAATTTATTGTACACCTCTGACACAATTTTGATAGATTTAATGTGCTCAGACCGCAATTCTTTAGAGCACCTTTCTTCGAGATATTTTGCAATCTGTTAGAAATAAACATTACAAACAAAACATTAGCAGTGCAATTTACTTTCATTACATCCCATATATATATTTATTCACTATATTTTAGAATAAGACGGTAGATTCTATACTTTTGGGATCCTGAAAGGGTTTTTTGCAGCATATTCACATAACTTGACAATTTTGCGGTCATTAGGAGAGGCATCCTGCACATGAAAGTGTAAATATGAAATTGACAAGTTAAAAAATAATATCAATAAAAAGCTCTACCCTTAAACATATGATAGACGTCCTGGAAAATGATCACCAATTTATATATTTCTCAAAGACATTACTCATCAATCTAAACAAGTTGAGGGCCAACATAATTTCACATCAGACATTGCTTAAATAAAGAGGTGATTCATATCAAGTTTAAGTACTGACGTTTAATTAATTTTATAAAACTTGTGCTGTCTGTCGACTCTGTCCTCGATCCAGAAATTTACATAAGGCTCCAAGTATAAGTGATTTAGCCTGTTTATAACTAAAACCCTATAGATAAAATGCTGAAGTAGTATAGGACAATTTGAACCAATAAGTTGTTGCAACTTTACTAGCTCCACGGTCCTAAGTATATCGCTTATCGCTTGGTGTGCTAGATGCTAGAATATACCATACTGTAATGTGCATGAGTGCATCACATTTTAGAGCTCTTTTCCTTTTTTTCATTTTTTTGGGGTGGGGGGATTTTACATATTTTTACATCGGTTAGTTTTTGGGTATACAGGTAGGGGGAGTGAGGATGGAAGGATTACTGCCACTATGCTATAAACGAATCCACCTGGTTCTTGAGATGGACATTACATCCTCAGAAGATGACAGTGGAAACAGAAGATAAGACAGTTAATCAAAGAAAATAACAATATTCATACTCGGTACTCACAGGTAATTTGGGGAAGATTTCAGCAAGCAACTTCTTGTATCTCTTAACTGGTTGTCGAGATCGTGATCTCAAAGCCGGGCAACAAACACACATGTTCCCACATGCTGGGAATATCTTTTGAGAGATAAAACCCATTCTCCTAAATTCCCAACAAAATACAGAATTAATAACTTTAATATACAACTCCAAAAATACACAACAATTGCAATTTTGCTACACCACAGCTTTTAAACTTTATAAAAAAACCCTAAGCTTAAAAAGTGAGTTACTGATCCATAAAAAAAACAAAAGCAGTAAATAACAAAGTGCTATGTAACTGCTAAAGCTATTAAAACTACTAAAAACCCCAAAACATAAATTAAATTCACAAGAAACAGTGACTAAAATACAAGTATCTTGCAAATGCACAAAATCACACCAACCCACAAGAACAAACCCAGCTACTAACCAAAACAAACCCTAAAATTGTAC
Organism: Kitagawia praeruptora; assembly: GCA_037693485.1. NCBI lineage: Eukaryota > Viridiplantae > Streptophyta > Magnoliopsida > Apiales > Apiaceae > Kitagawia > Kitagawia praeruptora. Next base: position 95,061,577 of record CM075350.1, read on the forward strand.
ACATAAACACAAGTTCACAAATACCCACCAAGCAAAACTTCACTAACAGCTCAAATTTAGCAAACAAAAAGTCAAAAAAACACAAATATAAACAAAACCCAAGAACCCATGTGAGTAAATATAATAATCAGAAGAAGAAGAAACACATACCTAGCAGTGTAAAGGCAGATCTGGAGAGGGAAAAAAACCCAACTACGAAAAGGGTTTATAAGAAAATGTGTGTATAAATTCAAGCAAGAGAGAATAAACAGTAAAGTTGAGAGATCACACTCAATAGAGTGTGTGTTTGTGTGTGAGCGCGTAAATCAATACAAAAATTGAAACAAAGACAAGGAAAGTGGGGACAGAAATGGGGGGTGATCACGTGAGTGATTCAGTTTGTTTATCAGGGGCAAGATAAAAGAGTGTTCTTTTTCTTGGTTTGTCAGAAGTGTGTACAGGCGTATACCATTTTCATTATTACTACTCTACTACTGTTTGCTACGGAGTAGTATTTTTTTTCTTTTTTTTTTGCTAAATTAATTTAATTTATTTTCCTAGACAGTCTTTAGGTTTGAATTGAGTTTGATATTTTCAGGCACTACTTTTTATGAATATTATATTTTTATACAATTCATCCACGACGAATGTTTATAAAAATAATTATTTTTAGAATTTTAAACACTAATAAATATAAAAATATTTATTAATATATTATAAATGGAATAGGTGTTCAAATTTATAGATGAGAAGAGTTCGAATTTATATGGAAGACATAAGTAAAAGTTCTATTGGAAGTAAAATTGGTATTTAATTACAAGGCATGTGATTAAAGGTTCTATTGAAAGTAGAATAGGAGTTCGAATAAACACTAATAAATATAAAAATATATTTTAACATATTAGAAATAGAATAGATGTTTGAATTTATAGATGAAAAGAGTTCAAATTTATAGGAAAGACATATAATTAGAAAGTTCTATTGTAAGTAGAATGGGTATTTATAAGACATATGATTAAAAATTCTATTAGAAGTAGAATATGAGTTCGAATTTATAGAGAATAAGAGTTCGAATTTATAGAAAAAAGTCAAAAACATATAACGATAAGTTATATTGGAAGTAGAATAGGTGTTTGAATATATAGATGAGACATATAATACGATATTCCAAAATTATACATTTTTTATACTTCTATTACAAAAAAATTTCATAAATCCAATACTAATCTCATAAAAAAAATCTTCTTCTTTAAAAAGAAAAGAACCAATGTGCTAACATAATAAAAGAATATTATCATGTATCTATAATATAAACAGAAAATAAGATGGTTTTTTTATTTTTTTAAAACTCCATAAATTTTAGAAAGCTTGAAGAAAATAAAAATTGGAATTCACTCTATTTTCAGGTTTTGATTATAAGAAAAAAAAAAGGGGTGAAAAACCAAAATGCCCACATTTTAATTCCAGCTGCCCAAAATACCCACGAATGAAACTATCCGCCTTTTTTACCCACGGGCCACGCATTCTGAGAATGCGTATAGGGTACACGCAATTCTGCAATGCGTATAGGTCGAGCACGCATAACAGTACTGCGTACACTTTGTTAATTCAGCTTCAGTATACACGTGAACAGTACTTGCAATACGCATGTTGAACATGCGTGTTAGGCACTGTTTAACTTCTCTCTCGATCGATGCCGGAAGCGTTTTCCGGTCAATATTTCAAGCGATTCGTTCAGTGCTTTCCAGGCATATTTGGATACCATGTCATATACCAAAACGATCGCCTTTACTTACTCTACAAGCCTATACCAACCATTTTCCAGTTTATTAGCCGGAATAGAAACCCCCAAATCGAGTTCTTTTTTCCGATTTGTTTTCCAGATCATTCGTATACACCCCTGCGGGGCCTGAAATCATCAACTGAATATGGTAGCATGTAGAGACATGTATTGGCATCATTTTTATGTGCTTAGTTTTTGTGGAGGTGGCCTGAATCGGATGGACGGGAGGAGGCGATTTCCAGGCGATTTTTTGGTCGCCGGAGCGCCAGAGCTGTTTATGAAGAAATGACGTCAGCTGACGTCAATGCGCATCTGGGTGATGCGTAACCCCATATGCGCATTACCAGAATGCATATCCCAGAGTACGCATGCCCAATATGCGTATCTCGTGGGCAAAAAGGGCGGATGTTCCCGCATATCGGCATTTTGGGCAGGGGGACTACAAAAGTGGTGTATTTTGGTCATTTTCTCAAAAAAAAAAAGTTGTATAAGATAAGTATCATCAATAATATGTAATGAAGTTAGAATTTCGATCCGAATGAGAGCGGCTCGAAAGGTGTTTAACGGGAAGACGGCTCACTAGAAAAAATTGTATCAGCTATTAGAATTTGATATTGATGTTATAAATTTTATTTCATTTTTCAGATTTGATTCTTATGGATAAGCATTGCTATACAAGTAATATATGTAAAAGTTTGGGTTTTGATCTTAACAAGAGAGCGGCTCAATAGGAGTAACCATGTTTAACGAGAAAGCATTCATTAAAAAAACCGTGTTGAATATTAAAATTTAATATTGATGATATAATAGAAAATAAATATATTTAAATTTTTTAGAATTTTAGTACTTTAAATATTAATAACTAAAAAACTATTTTTTAACATTTTAGAAGAATGATAGGTGTTCAAATTTATAGAGAATAAGAGTTTGAATTTATAGGGAAGACATATAATTAAAAGTTCGATTTGAAGTGGAATAGATGTTTGTAAAACATATAATTAAGAGTTTATTGTAAGTTAAATAGGAGTTTTAATTTGTAATAAGAATAGTTTGAATTTATAGAAAATATAATTAAAAAAATTTTGGAGGTAGAAAAGATGTTGAATATATATATAAAAAATACATATAATAAGATGTTTTATTGGAAGTAGAATATGAGGACGGTGGAGACGTCTTATACGATTTTTAAAAACTAAATATATTTTTTTCTTATAAATCTGTTATTTTAACATTTTTATATAAGTTAATTATACTTGCATTAGTAAAATATATCCATAAATTCAATATTATTCCCGTAACGAAAAGTCTTCGCATTCAAAAAATTTGATGTGTTAACATAACAGAAAAACATTTTCATGCGAAAGCTGTAAATTAATACAGGAATATCTATAATATACATAAAATATAAGATGTATTTTCATCTTTTAAAACTCCATAAATAATAAAAAGTTTAAAAAATGTAAAAATTGGAATTTACTCTCTTTAAGGTTTTAATTTTTAAGAAAAAAAAATATTTCACAAGATAAGTGTCATCAATAATATGTAGTGAAGTTAGAATTTCGGTTCCAAATAAGAACGGCTCGAAACATGTTTTAACGGGATGACGGCTCACTAGAAAATATTGTATTAGCTATTAGAATTTGATACTAATGTCATAATATTTGTTTCATTTTTAGTATATAAGTTTTTATAATCTATACTATTATATAATAAGCAAATAGGGGTATAATTTAGTTGTTTGGTTCAACTTGGTTCAACCATCTAAAAGAATATTAATCATTAGATATTTAGTAATTAGATAATAGCCGTTAGATCTAATAATAAGAAATATTCTATATTTAAATTCCACTTCTAAAGATACAAGGTTCGAATCCCGTCAACAACAGATTTACATTAAGATTTTATATTATTAGTTCTAATCAATACATATCATTTATTAAATGACTATTATTATTACTAATAATTTTATTAATTAATGTTACAAAGTTAAATTATATCCATAATAAATTATTATACTCTATTCTATTTAACTATTAAAATTAATATAATATAACATAGAGTGAAGTTCTCTGGAGTACTCATTTAATTGGAGTACATATACATTTTGCATTCAAAATTTTGCAAACTTTATTATTTTGCAAAGCTTATTACGTGAATATCACTATTTCATCGAAAATCTTGAAAATTTTGTATGTCTTGCTAACAAAATATTGCAAAACGAATTGTTCTGCAAAACACATTTGGGTTGCAAAATATATATGTTTTGATCGCAAAACATAAAGAATTTTCAAGATGAACATATTTCAAAACATACATGATTTTCAAGATTATCAATGAAATTATGATATTCATATAACAAGGTTTGCAAAATAATAAATTTTAAAATATTTTGAATGCAGAACATATATGTACTCCAAGTACTCCAATTAAATAGTACTCCATAGAACTTTTCTCATATAACATAATTATTGATTTTTTTTGAAAAATTATAATGTCGCCGCGAAACACGACTTTATCGACTAGTTTTTTAATATAAAATTAGTGTAAAAGCCCGTGTAAGGTACGGGCATTGAACTAATTCCTCGTCCAAAATTGTGTGTATATTCAAATAATTTTGTGATAAAAAATATGATAAACGATAAAATTAGATGATTAAAAGCAGGGGATGATTGAATACAGAGGTAATTAGATGTGATAATCTATATATCTATATCTATATCTATACTATTATATAAATTCCGAAACATTAAAAGTTTGGTTGGTCGGTTGGTTGGTACCTGTTGAATTTACATATTTACCCTTACTTAATTACAAATAAAAATCTTCTTTTTCTTTTAATAACTAAGCACTTTCCTTTTTTTCTTATGTAACTAAAAAGTATATTATAATTATTATTAACTAATCAATTAACTTTTTCAGTTACCTTTAAACTTTTATCTAACTAAAATATCTCATTTTCCAATTACACCAGATTACCTTTTTCAGCCAAAATAAGTTAACTTTTCTATTTTCTCTAACTAAAACCTTTTTTTTTTCATTTTTTAATAACTAAGCACTTTCCTATTTCAGATAAAATATAATATCTTTTATATTTTATCTAACTAAAAAGTATATTATAATTAATAACTTTTTTTCTTTTACTTAGAAAAAAAAAATATCTCTTTTTCCAATTACATCACGGGTTACCTTTTTCAACCAAAACAAATTACCTTTTTTATTTTCTCTAATAAAAACCTCTCCTTTTCAAATTATATCATGGGCGATTCTATTTAATAAAATAATAATAATAATAATATAATACTATTAATTAACCGATTACCTTTTCATCTCTAGATATATCACGGGTAACATTAATTTCTCATTTTCTAAAAACACTACGAGCAATTTTATTAAAATAACAATTAAATTATAATTACTATAAACTAATCAATTACCTTTTTCACCTAAAATATGTCATCTTATTAATTTTCACGTTATCTTTTTCTATTTTCTCAAACTAAAATATCTCTTTTTTCCAATTATATCACATACGGCTCTATTTAATAAAATAATAATATTATAATACTAATAATTAACTGATTATCCTTTTCAGCTAAAACGTATCATCTTTTCTATATTTTCTAACTAAAATCCCTCTCTAGAAATATCACGGGCAATATTAATTTCTCTTTTTCTAAAAACAATACGAGCAATTTTATTTTGTAAAATAACATAATTAAATTATAATTACTATAAACTAATCAATTACCTTTTTGGCCTAAAACATGTTATCTTTTTAATTTTCACTAACTAAAGTCCTCTCTTTTTCCAATTATATAACGGGCATTCTATTTAATAAAATAAAATAATAATTTTATAATTACTAATGATTAACTGATTACCTTTTTAACTGAAACCTATCACATTTTTTAACTAAAATAACTGCTTTTCTATAAATATCACAGGATAACATTTATATAATTATGATCATCATCTCATTTACAAATTTAAGCCTCCAAAATTCATATTTTAAATAAATTAATTCAAATTAATAAAAAAAAACTAATATAATATTTAAAACAATCCGTGCATCGCACGGGTTTTAAGCTAGTATATTATAATGCCTGGAGATCGAAAACGCACTAGAAGAGTTTACGATATTTTTCTTGAATTCTCATTTTTTTTTTGATTTTTCATTATATATATATATATATATATTATAATGCCAGGAGATCGAAAAGTTACCAAATTTATTTAAAATAGTTTTCTTGCAATCTTAAAAATAGGATTTAAAATCATTTTTTAATTAAAACCATTTTTTAATTTAATTTAACCTTAATGTCATTGCTATTCTTTAGGCCCAAGAAGATAAATGTCATTTAAGTACAGTAAAGGCCATTTAAGTACTTGCTTATAGAGAAAAGAATTAGCAAAAAGGAAATATGTTTCAGTTAAACTCTTAAGTAATAATAATAATAATAATATTTTCGAATACATTGACGACACCTATTTTGTTGCGTAAAAAAATACTTTTGAAATCCAATATTGATAAACATTTGTAAAGTTCAACGTTGGATAAGTAAAAGTAACATTTTTGTATCATTTTTGCTGTCAATGGCATTATGAGAGACGTGATTACTTAGTTTGTTGATAAATTTGTTTGTATGATGATAAAAAGAAGCAAAATGTAAATGTGATAAGAGGTGTGATTGACTTAACTTGTCGATAAATTTGGTTGCATGACAAACAGAACTTAATAGACAATTAAGCAAGTACTTAAATGGTCTTTACTATACTTAAATGGCATTTACCTTCTTGGGCCTAAATAATAGCAATGACATTACGGTCAAATTAAATTAAAAAATGATTTTAATTAAAAAATGGTTTTAAATCCTATTTTTAAGATTGCAAGAAAACTATTTTAAATAAATCTGGTAACTTTTCGATCTATATATCTATATATATTATGAGTAGGGATCTAGAGAAAACCCCTTTAAAATGAGAACTTAGAAAACTAAATTAAAATATAGCACATATGGTATCCAAACTTAGAAACATTTAAGATATTTTTTTCAATTTTCGTTTTTTAAATTTTTTTATTAAATTTATTTTCTTGCATTAAATAGCCATTAATGACATATTAATTAGTCATTAATTATACCTAACGAATATATATTAAATTTATTTATTTTATTTATTTAAAAAATTAGAAAACTTTATTTGAGCATTATAATGATTATTTCAATATTAAATTCTAATTACATATAAAATTAAGTCTATTTTTAGGTAAAATGACGATTAATTTTTTTTTTTACAGTGCATCCTTTTTTATTTGTTATCGAATACCACTGCAATTTCTTTCTTTTAGTACAGACGACCTTTAAATTTTCAAGCAATTTTTATTATTAGTGATTATAGAAATCGTAATAAATTATGGAAGTATATAAATCTTCGCTTAACACCTATAATAAAATAATACAAATAGTTTTTTATTTTTACACATGAATAAATTACACATGAGTTATGATCAAACCGATTGAATTGAAAAACCCAATTTTATCGGTAGATTAAATCGATAAAAAAGTTATACACCCGTTGTTCATTGTATTATGTCGAAATAAATTAATATTTTAATTAAATAAATTCTTACATTACTAACGAACATGTATATTATTGAGAGGGGCGTCGTTTTTATAGAGTGTTATTATATATAGTATTTATAACTTTTTATCGTAAAGACTAAGACTTTGTTTGGGATTGCTATTAAAAATTGTTGTGCTGTTGAAAAAAGTGATGTTGCGAAAATCAGATAACTATTTGGTAATATTTTTTATATATGCATGTTTTGCATATTATTTTTTTAAAAAATAATGTTTTTGGTGAGAATTGATGTTTGGCATCAGTAACTGCTAGCAATTTTTGCTTTAAAAGCAGCTTTTCAACCAAAATCACTTTTCAAAAAAAAAAATATCAATTTACCTATTTTTCAGAAATAAGCTGTTGTTGATGTCGGCAACAGCAATACCAAAAGGGGCCTAAGTTTGTATTATAATTGTTACTTTTTTATGTTTTGATATTTTTGAGATTATTAAAATTTTAGATATATAATGAGAGTAGTTTCAAACTTATAATTCATGTCAATTTTTTTAGAAAATATTTAAGAGACCAATCAATTTTTGAAAATTAAAAAATTAATTCATCTGTTTCCAATATTTTAAAATGAAAATTTGTTAACCGCGCGAAGCGCGGATAAATTACCTAGTATATTATAATGCCTGGAGATCGAAAACGCACTAGAAGAGTTTACGATATTTTTCTTGAATTCTCATTTTTTTTGATTTTTTATTAAAATTTTTTCTTGCATTAAGTAGCAGTTTAATGGCATTTTAATGACATTTTAATAATCATTAATTACCCTTATTATATATATATATATATATATTGGCCTTTGCTCCATAAAGAACACTCTTATATAACAAACAATAAAGAACACTATAAAATCATTTATTCCAATAGATCCATTGGCCCCGCCAGGGGCACCCAATACAAAAAGTTCTTATATTTTTAGGCTCTATCCATCCAGCAAAAAAAAAAAAAATTTGAAAATTTTGCTGTTCATGATGACGTCACTGATGACGTTATGACCAAACTAATTAAATTGAACAAACTCAACCATTTTATCGGAAGATTAAATTGATAAAAAAATTATATGCCCATTGTTTCATTATATTGTGTCAAAATAAATTAATATTCAAATTAAATAAATTCTTAAACTATTATTGAACATGTATATTATGAGAGGGGTGTCGGTTTTAAAAAACGTTATTAAGTTGTATTCAATATTTGTAACTTTTGATTGTAAATATTACGTTCATATTGTAATTTTTATTTTTATATGTTTGTGATGTTTTTAAGATTATAAAAATTTTAGATATATATAATGAAAATATTTTTCCAATTAATAATTCATGTAAATTATTTTTAAATTAATTTTTAATAGAAAATTCATAAGAGACCAATCAATTTTTAAGAATAATAGAAATTAATTTATCTATTACAGTACTTTTATATAAAAATTTATTATAATAGCAGGAAACTGGAGAGACTTGCACTCAGAAGCTTCAAAATATTTTTCTTGAATTTTCACATTTTTTATTTTTTATTAAAATAATTTACTTGAATTTAATTAATAATTAATTATACCTATTAAATATATATTAAATGCACTTTATTTCATATTTAATATAAAAGTTTAACAATTTTATTAGAACATTATTAAACTACCCACATTTCCATTCCATTTGCCCAAAATACATGTTTCCATTTCCGTCCGCCCTTTTTACCCACGGGCCACGCATTTCCTTCATGTGTAGAGGGGTATACGCATTTCGGGAATGCGTGGCCACAGACTACGCAAGAGCACAATGCGTGCCTTTGTTAAATTCAAATCAGAGAACGTGAACAGTGACTTTGAATACGCATTCTGCAGATGCGTGGGTTGTGAAACGCATCTTGAGAATGCGTATTCAAAGTAACTGTTCATCGTCCTCTTCCCCGTCGCCGAACGTCTTTTGCTCCATTATTTCAACCACTTCGTGTGCTCTCTACATGCATCGAACAATTGCATACTATACACCAAACGACTCGTATTTGCATCCTCTACAACTCTATAATTCTCAATTTCAGTTTCTTTATCCGAATTAAAAAGGCACAAAGCGGAGGTTTTTTCCGATTTGAATTTCCGATCGTATTGTACACGCCCCTGCGGGGCCAAAACTCAACAAATGAATATGGAATGATGTAGAGGAAGGCATGGGCATCATTTTGATGTGCTCAGTTGTTGTAGAGGTGATCGGAATTTGCTGGACAAGAAGAGGCGATTTTCAGGCGATTTTTCGCCCATCTGAGCTCCGTTCACGTTTTTGAAGAAATGACGTCATCTGACGTCAATACGCATGTTGGTCATGCGTGACTCGAGAAACACATTCTGGAAATGCGTATTCTAAGCGACGCATGAGCAACATGCGTACTCCGTGGGTATTTTGGGCGACTTCTTCCGGAAATGGGTATTTCGGGCAACTTCCATAGAAATGTTGTGTAGTTTGGGCAATTTTTCTTATTATTATTATTATTATTATTATTATTATTATTATTATTATTATTATTATTATTATTTTGTTATAAAATATTAATGATTTATATAAAAATAACATTATTTTAAGGTAAAACAATAAAATAAAATAATTTTTATCGTCATTTCTAATCCTTATTCAAAATCATTTCAAATTTTTTGGCAATAATTAATAAACGATTTTAACTTTTCGATAAATTCATAATCAATGATCGTGAAATTCATGATAAGATACATAAGTATATATATTTTTCGATTAACATCCACAATTTAAATAAAAGTAATATCGTGGAATTTACATTTATACCTGAACAAATTATACACGGGGTGTGACCAACTCGATTAAATTGAATCAAGTGTACCCTTTTTTCGTCAATTAAATCAATAAAAAAATTACCCATTCGTTGTTTGATTATTTTGTGTTGGAAAAATTAATATTCTAATTAAACACATTCTTATACTATTACTAATCAGTTAATCATGCATGTATGTTATGAGATGGGAGACGGTGTTTAAAATCGTTAATTAGTTATATTTAATATTTACAAATTTTTATTATAGGAATTATGTTGACATTGTAGTTTGGTATGGGAAAAAGTAAAAGTTGTTTAAGGAGTTGTTTTTTGCTATTTTAAACAAATTCTCACTTTTTGAGCATTAAGTAAGGGTGTTATAAAACGAGCATCGGCTTTAAAAACAATTATATGTACAAATTTATTATAAAATTTAATAAAAGAATATTAGAATATGTGAGTATCACTTTGATGTGTCCATGAATTTAATTTTAATGTTACAAACAAAACAGTTCTTATAAAATGCTCTGAAAAATTAATTAAATGTAGAGATACGGGTGTCGGATCACTCCAAAAAAACATTGAGCATGATTTACAATATGCATTTGAATTTTGCTTTTTTCCTCATAAAACCAAATATATCGACAAGTGAAATCAATCACACCTCTCATCACATTTACATTCTAATTCTTTTCATCGTACAATCAATTTTACTAACAAATAATTTAATAACAAATTAAGCAATCACGTCTTTTATGATGTCATCGACAATATAAAAGATTCACAAATGTTATTTTTACTTATTCAATGTCAAATTTTGCAAATGTTTGTCAATATTGGATTTCAAAAGCATTTTTTATGCGACAAAATAGGTTCGTCAATATCTTCAAAATTATTATTATTAATATTCAAGAATTTAACCGAAACATGTTTTTTTCACCTAATTTTTTTCTCTTTTTAATTTTTAAACATTCAAATTTAATTACATTTCACATAATTTTTAATTTATCATATTAATTTTCAAATAATAAAATTTAACAAACAATAATGTTATGTGTATAATTTTTAAAAATATTTTCGTGCCGCGCGTAGCGCGGCTTTGTTACCTAGTATATTATAATGCCAGGAGATCAGAAATGCACCAGAAACGTTTTAAATATTTTTCTTGAATTTTCAATTTTTTGATTTTTTATTAAAAATATGTTCTTGCATTAAATAACTCTTAATGGCCTTTTAATTAGTCATTAATTACACCTATTAAATCTATATAAAATTTACTTTATTTCACATTTTTAAAAATTTTAAAAACTTTGTTTGAGCATATAATTATTATTTCAACATAATATATATATAATTATAATTAAGTGTATTTTTAGGTAAAATAATGACCGAAAATTGTTTATATCGCATTCTTTTTCATTCCCTATAAGACTACATTAATTTCTTTTCGAACGATCATAAGTAGTAAATATGATCTTAACTTCTCAAACAATTTTGATTATAACTCATTTAGAAATCGTAATAAATTATGAAAATATATAGATCTTCGCTTAACATTTGAAATTTGTATAAAAAAAATACAAACTATTATTATTTTTGCACATTAATAAATTATACATGGAGTATGACCAAACCGATTAAATTGAACCAACCAAACTATTTTTTCAGCGGATTAATGGATAAAAAAGTTACGCCTGTTGTTCATTATATTGTGTCGAAATAAATTAATATTCTGATTAAATAAATTCTTACTCTAATATTGAATATTTTTGTGATGGGAGGGGTGTCGGCTTTAAAAAATGTTATTCTATTTAATATTTATAATTTTAATCGGAAAGATTACGTTCGTATTGTCATTGCTAATTTTTATGCTTATTCTATTTTTTACGATTATCAAAATTTTATTTATACGATTAGAGTAGTTTTCTAATTAATAATTTATATAAATTGTTTTAAATCAATTTTTGAGGAAATTCTTAAGAGATCAATAAATTTTTAAAAATAATAAAAATTATTTTATCTAACTTCAATATTTTCAAATATAAGTTTATAAACCGCGCGAAGCGCGGATTATAATGCCTGGAGATCGGAAAGTTAATAGAAGCGTTCAAAATGGCTTTCTTGAATTTTGGTTTTTTTTAAATTTTTTTATTAAAATTATTTTCCTGCATTAAACAGCTTTTAATGACATATTAATTAGTAATTAATTATACCTAAAAATATTTATTTATTTTATTTTATTTTATTTAGTTAAACAATTATAAAACTTTATTTGAGCATTATATTTAATATTTTAATAGTAAAAGTAATTAAATTTATAATTAAGTTTATTTTTAGGTAAAATGACGACTGAAAATTATTTACATTGCGCCTTTTTTATTTTCTGTCGAATAACACTCCAATTTTTTTCCGAATAATTGTAATACAGATACCATTAACTTCTCAAGCATTCTTCAATATTAGTAATTATGATCGTAATAAATTATAGAAGTATATAAATTTTCGCTTAACACCTATAATAAAAATAATACAAAGAGTTTTTATTTTTACACGTGAATAAATTACACATGGGTTATGACCAAAGCAATTTAATTGAAAAAACCCAACTTTATTGATAGATTAAATAGTTAAAAAAGTTATATACCCGTTGTTCATTATGTTGTGTTGAAATAAATTATTAACATTCTATTTAAATAAATTCTTACACTACTATTGAACATGTATGTTATGAGAGGGGCGTCGGCTTTAAAAAGTATTATTATATATAATATTTTTAACTTTTGGTTATGTTTGTATTATAATTGTAACTTTTTATGTTTATGATATTTTTGAAATTATGAAAATTTTAGATATGTAAAGAGAGTATTTTCAAACTTATAATTCAAGTAAATTGTTTTGATTCAATTTTTTGTAAAAAAATTTAAAAGACCAATAAATTTTTAAATGAATATTATATTTACAAAAATATTCCTACGAAACCACTTGATTTATAATTAAATCAGTACAAATTTATTTTAACCTTTGGGTTGTTCCCGAGGACATCCTCAGATGGAGATCGGAAATGCACCAAAACAGTTCAAGGTATTTTTCTTGAATTTTCATTTTTTTGATTTTTTTTATTAAAATTCTTTTTTTGCATTAAATAGCTATTAATGACATTTTAATTAGTCATTAATTACACCTATTAAACATATATTAAATTTACTCTATTTAATTTGTTTAAAAATTAGCAAAATTTAGTTGAACATTACAATTATTTTTTCAATATTAAATATTAATTATATATAGTTATGTTTATTTTTAGTTAAAATGACGAATAATAATTGTTTATATTGCGTTATTTTTTATTCCATATTCATGATCACTATAATTTCTTTTCAGATGATTATAGGGTACACGACTTTAACTTCTCAAGCAATTTTTATTATCAATAATTGTGAAAATCGTAATAAATTATGGAAGTACAAGATATTTAGTTAATATCTGGAATTGTATACAAACAGTACAGATAGATTTTCAATTTTGCACATGAATAAATAATACATGATTTTTTTTTTTTGATAAGCAGAAGTAACATTAGAAAAGCTTTAACGGCACTTACAAAAGATAGCTAAAAAGCTAGACAAACTACTAGACCAAAAGCAAGATCTAGATACAGCTTGAAAGAACCAGCTGGACAAAGGCTACCTAAACATAGAAGATAAGAAACTTATTTGAAAGCAAACAATTTGAGCCTGAACCAACCATCTATTAACCATCGGTAGCTATCACTCCCTCGATACTAGCTACATCGTTGGATGGACCACCCACTTCATAAGAAGAAAGCGGATAATCATGCTGAAGACTCCGTGCTTGACTGAACAAGTGACAATCTAAAGATGGTGAAGAGCTTACATCCTCTAACAAAATGCCTTTGCCCTTATCTTGGTAGTTATGAGACAAAGGGACCTGCTGAGCCTCAGAATGAGTATCGTTGATCACCACACCCCTGCCAAGCTGGGAGGGCAGTTGAGTAGTAGGTCCTGCAAATGGATCAAAACCATCCTGGGATTGAGAGTTAATCCAAGGAACCTGTTCAGTGACTGACCCATCTCTAAATTCATCTCTAAATAATACATGAGTTATGATCAAATCGGTTAAATTTAACAAATTCAGTCATTTATCGGAAGATAAAATTGATCTGTATCTATATATATTATAATGCTTGGAGATCGGAAATGCACCAGAACAATTCAAGGTATTTTTCTTGAATTTTCGTTTTTTTTTTATTTTTTTATTAAAATTCTTTTCTTGCATTGAATAGCTATTAATTATATTTTAGTTAGTCATTAATTACACATATTAAACATATATTAACTTTACTCTATTTAATTTGTTTAAAAATTAGCAAACTTTAGTTGAACATTATAGTTATTTTTTCAATATTAAATATTAATTATATATAGTTATGCTTATTTTTAGTTAAAATGACGAATAACAATTGTTTATATTGCGTTATTTTTTATTCCCTATTCAAGATCCCTATAATTTCTTTTCGGATGATTATAGGGTACACGACCTTACCTTCTCAAGCAATTTTATTATCAATAATTGTGAAAATCGTAATAAATTATGGAAGTACAAGATATTTATTTAATATCTGGAATTTTATACAAACAGTACATATAGATTTTCAATTTTGCACATGAATAAATAATACATGAGTTATGATCAAATCGATTAAATTTAACAAATCCAGTCATTTATCGGAAGATAAAATTGTAAAAAAGCTATACACCCATTGTTTCGTTATATTATGTTGAAATAATTTTTTATTGTAATTAAACAAATTCTTATACTATTATTGAATATTTTATTATGAGAAGGCTGTCGATTTTAAAAAACATTATTAATCAACTTCTCAAATAATCTTTATTATCAATGATTGTGGAATCGTAGTAAATTATGGAAGTACATGGATCTTTATTTAATATCTAAAATTTGTAAACAAATCATGCGCATACACACATGAGTTATGACCAAACTAATTAAATTGAACAAACTCAACCATTTTATCGGAAGATTAAATTGATAAAAAATTATATGCCCATTGTTTCATTATATTGTGTCAAAATAAATTAATATTCATATTAAATAAATTCTTAAACTATTATTAAACATGTATATTATGAGAGGGGTGTCGGTTTTAAAAAACGTTATTAAGTTGTATTCAATATTTATAACTTTTGATTGTAAATATTACGTTCATATTGTAATTTTTACTTTTATATGTTTGTGATGTTTTTAAGATTATCAAAATTTTAGATATATATAATGAAAATATTTTTCCAATTAATAATTCATGTAAATTATTTTTAAATTAATTTTTAAAAGAAAATTCATAAGAGATCAATCAATTTTTAAGAATAATAGAAATTAATTTATCTATTACAGTATTTTTATATAAAAATTTATTATAATAGCAGGAAACTGGAGAGACTTGCACTCAGAAGCTTCAAAATATTTTTCTTGAATTTTCACATATTTATTTTTTATTTAAATAATTTTCTTGCATTTAATTAATAATTAATTATACCTATTAAATATATATTAAATACACTTTATTTCATATTTAATGTAAAAGTTTAACAATTTTATTAGAACATTATTATTATCATTATTTTGTTATAAAATATTAATGATTTATATAAAAATACCATTATTTTAAGGTAAAACAATGAAATAAAATAATTTTTATCGTCATTTCTAATCCTTATTCAAAATCATTGCAAATATTTTGGCAATAATTAATAGACGATTTTACCTTTTCGATAAATTCGTAATTAATGATCGTGAGAATCATGATAAGATACAAAAGTATATATATTTTTCGATTAACATCCACAATTTAAATAAAAGTAATATCGTAGAATTTACATTTATACCTGAACAAATTATACACGCGGTGTGACCAACTCGATTAAATTGAATCAAGTGGACCCTTTTTTCGTCAATTAAATCAATAAAAAAATTACCCATGCATTGTTTGATTATTTTGTGTTGGAAAAATTAATATTTTAATTAAACACATTCTTATACTATTACTAATCAATTAATCATGCATGTATGTTATGAGATGAGAGACGGTGTTTAAAATCGTTAATTAGTTATATTTAATATTTACAAATTTTTATTATAGGAATTATGTTGACATTGTAGTTTGGTATGGAAAAAAGTAAAAGGTGTTTAAGGAGTTGATTTTTGTTATTTTAAACAAATTCTCACTTTTTGAGCATTACGTAAGGGTGTTATAAAACGAGCATCGGCTTTAAAAAAAATTATATGTACAAATTTATTATAAAATTTAATAAAAGAATATTAGAGTATGTGAGTATCACTTTGATGTGTCCATGAATTTAATTTTAATGTTACAAACAAAACGTTCTTATAAAATGCTCTAAAAAATTAATTAAATGTAGAGATACGGGTGTCGAATCATTCCAAAAAAACATGAAGCATGACTTACAATATGCATTTGAATTCTGTTTTTTTGGTCATATAACCAAATATATCGACAAGTGAAATCAATCACACCTCTCATCACATTTACATTCTAATTCTTTTCATCATACAATCAATTTTACTAACAAATAATTTAATAACAAATTAAGCAATCACGTCTTTTATGATGTCATCGACAATAGAAAAGATTCACAAATGTTATTTTTACTTATTCAATGTCAAACTTTGCAAATGTTTGTCAATATTAGATTTCAAAAGCATTTTTTATGCGACAAAATAGGTTCGTCAATATCTTCAAAATTATTATTATTATTAATATTCAAGAATTTAACCCAAACATGTTTTTTTTCACCTAATTCTTTTCTCTTTAATTTTTAAACATTCATATTTAAATACATTTCACATACTTTTTAATTTATCATATTAAATTTCAAATAATAAAATTTAACAAAAAATAATGTTATGTGTATAATTTTTAAAAATATTTTTGTGCCGCGCATAGCGCGGCTTTGTTACCTAGTATCTATATATATTATAATGCCTGGAGATCAGAAATGCACCAGAACAGTTCAAGGTATTTTTCTTTAATTTTCGTTTTTTTGATTTTTTTTATTAAAATTCTTTTCTTGCATTAAATAGCTATTAATGACATTTTAATTAGTCATTAATTACACATATTAAACATGTATTAAATTTACTATATTTAATTTGTTTAAAAATTAGCAAACTTTAGTTGAACATTATAGTTATTTTTTCAATATTAAATATTAATTATATATAGTTATGTTTATTTTTAGTTAAAATGACGAATAACAATTGTTTGTATTGCGTTATTTTTTATTCCCTATTCAAGATCACTATAATTTCTTTTCGGATGATTATACGGTACACTACCTTAACTTCTCAAGGAATTTTTATTATCAATAATTGTGAAAATCGTAATAAATTATGGAAGTACAAGATATTTATTTAATATATGAAATTGTATACAAACAGTACATATAGATTTTCAATTTTGGACATGAATAAATAATACACGAGTTATGATCAAATCGATTAAATTTAACAAATCCAGTCATTTATCGGAAGATAAAATTGATAAAAAAAGCTATACACCCATTGTTTCGTTATATTGTGTTGAAATAATTTTTTATTGTAATTAAACAAATCTTATACTATTATTGAATATGTATATTACGAGTGGGCTATCGGTTTTAAAAAACATTATTAACCAACTTCTCAAATATCTGAAATTTGTAAACAAATCATGCGCATACACACATGAGTTATGACCAAACTAATTAAATTGAACAAACTCAACCATTTTATCGGAAGATTTAATTGATAAAAAAATTATATGCCCATTGTTTCATTATAATGTGTCAAAATAAATTAATATTCAAATTAAATAAATTCTTAAACTACTATTGAACACATATATTATGAGAGGGGTGTCGGTTTTAAAAAACGTTATTAAGTTGTATTCAATATTTGTAACTTTTGATTGTAAATATTACGTTCATATTGTAATTTTTATTTTTATATGTTGGCGATGTTTTCAAGATTATAAAAATTTTAGATATATAAAATGAAAATATTTTTCCAATTAATAATTCATGTAAATTATTTTTTAATTAATTTTTAATAGAAAATTCATAAGAGACCAATCAATTTTTAAGAATAATAGAAATTAATTTATCTATTACAGTACTTTTATACAAAAATTTATTATAATATCAGGAAACTGGAGAGACTTGCACTCAGAAGCTTCAAAATATTTTTCTTGAATTTTCACATTTTTATTTTTTATTAAAATAATTTTCTTGCATTTAATTAATAATTAATTATACCTATTAATTAAATATTAAACACACTTTATTTCCTATTTAATATAAAAGTTTAACAATTTTATTAGAACATTATTATTATTATTTTAATATTAATGATTTATATAAAAATACCATTATTTTAAGGTAAAACAAAAAAAATGAAATAATTTTTATCGTCATTTCTAATCCTTATTCAAAATCATTGCAAATTTTTTGGCAATAATTAATAGACGATTTTAACTTTTTGATTAATTCGTAATCAATGATCGTGAGAATCATGATAAGATACATAAGTATATATATTTTTCGATTAACATCCACAATTTAAATAAAAGTAATATCGTAGAATTTACATTTATACCAGAACAAATTATACATGGAGTGTGACCAACTCGATTAAATTGAATCAAGTGGACCTTTTTTTCGTCAATTAAATCAATAAAAAAAATTACCCATTCGTTGTTTGATTATTTTGTGTTGGAAAAGTTAATATTCTAATTAAACACATTCTTATACTATTATTAATCAATTAATCATGCATGTATGTTATGAGATGGGAGACGGTGTTTAAAATCGTTAATTAGTTATATTTAATATTTACAAATTTTTATTATAGGAATTATGTTGACATTGTAGTTTGGTATGGAAAAAAGTAAAAGGTGTTTAAGGAGTTGATTTTTATTATTTTAAACAAATTCTCACTTTTTGAGCATTAAGTAAGGGTGTTATAAAACGAGCATCGGCTTTAAAAACAATTATATGTTCAAATTTATTATAAAATTTAATAAAAGAATATTAGAATATGTGAGTATCACTTTGATGTGTCCATGAATTTAATTTTAATGTTACAAACAAAACAGTTCTTATAAAATGCTCTGAAAAATTAATTAAATGTAGGGATACGGGTGTCGGATCACTCCAAAAAAACATGAAGCATGACTTACAATATGCATTTGAATTCTGCTTTTTTCGTCATAAAACCAAATATATCGACAAGTGAAATCAATCACACCTCTTATCACATTTATATTCTAATTCTTTTCGTCGTACAATCAATTTTACTAACAAATAATTTAATAACAAATTAAGCATTCACGTCTTTTATGATGTCATCGACAATAGAAAAGATTCACAAATGTTATTTTTACTTATTCAATGTCAAACTTTGCAAATGTTTGTCAATATTGGATTTCCAAAGCATTTTTTATGCGACAAAATAGGTTCGTCAATATCTTCAAAATTATTATTATTATTAATATTCAAGAATTTAACTTAAACATGTTTTTTTTCACCTAACTCTTTTCTCTTTAATTTTTAAACATTCAATTTTAATTACATTTCACATAATTTTTAATTTATCATATTATTTTTCAAATAATAAAATTTAACAAACAATAATGTTATATGTATAGTTTTTAAAAATATTTTCGTGCCGCGCGTAGCGCGGCTTTATTACCTAGTATATTATAATGTCTGGAGACCGAAAACGCACTAGAAGAGTTTACGATATTTTTCTTGAATTCTCATTTTTTTATTTTTTATTAAATTTTTTTCTTGCATTAAGTAGCAGTTTTATGGCATCTTAATGACATTTTAATAATCATTAATTACCCTTATTATATATATATATATATTATATATTAAATTTACTTCATATTATTTATATATACAAAAGATCGACAAACTTTATTTGAGCATTATAATTATTATTCCAATAAAAAAATTTAACTATATGTGGCCAAAAAAAATTTAACTTGCATATATATAATTAATATTATTTTTATGTAAATTAGCTATTTAATATTGTTCACATTGCATCATTTTTAGTTGTGTCGAAATGTTATACATATGTTGTTTCATTATAACGTGGCAAAATAAATTAATATTCTAATTATATAAATTTGTATACTATTACTGAGCAAGTATATTATGAGAGGGGTGTTGGCTTTAAAAACGTTATATAATTATAATTAATAGTGTAATTGCTATTTTTTATGTTTATACTCCCTCCGTCCCTTCGAATTCTTTACATTTGTGGACCAGTTTTCGGTACAGATTTTAAGGTGCATTTTAAGCATAGTTCTATAACTTATTTTTGATATTTTCTTCTTTTTTTGTATAAAAATAGAACAATCCTATTTTTATATAGAAAAAGAAAATATAAAAAGTAAGTTATAGAACAATCCTTAAAATGCGTGTCAGACACGCACTTTTTTATGTAAAGAAATGGGTGGGACAGAAGGAGTAATATTTTTAAGATTATTAAAATTCTTGATATATAATGAGAGTATTATTCCAATAATTCATACAAACTGTTTTAAATCACTTTTTTTAGATTTTTTTTAAAATACCTATTAATTTTAATGTTAATTTATCTATTTTCAGTAGCTAAAAATAAAATTTTATTAACCGCGAATGCCTGGAGATCGGAAAGTTACCAGAAACTTTTAAGGTATTTTTCTTGAATTTTTGCTTTTTAATTTTTTAATTAAAATTAATTTCTTGCATTAAATAGCTCTTAATGACATATTAATTAGTCATTAATTATACCCAAAAAATATGTATTAAAGTTATTTTATTTTATTTATTTGAAAATTTATTAAACTTTATTTTAGCATTACAATAATTATTTCAATATTAAATATTAATTACATATATAATTAAGTTTATTTTTAGGTAAAGTGAAGACTAAAAATTGTTTGCATTGCATCCTTTTTTATTCCCTATCGAATACCATTCTAATTTCTTTTCGGACAATTGTAGTACAGACGATCCTTAATTTCTCAAGCAATCTTTATTATTAGTGATTATGGAAATTGTAATAAATTAAAAGTATATAAATCTTCGCTTAACACCTGTAATAAAAATAATATAAATAGTTTTTCATTTTTACACATGAATAAATTAAAGGGTGAAATCCCCAAATACCCACCTTTTCAAACTAACTAACCAAAATACCCATATGCGTGAACTTCCGCCCAAAATACCCACCATATACGTATGTCCAACATGCGTAGTCTTCCTTTTTTTTTCTAAGAATCAAGCCACGCAAAGCTAACATGCGTATTCTTTTCTTTTTTTTCTTTTATAAAAATTGAACACGCATTTATGCTATGCGTAGTCTCTCAATACGCAAGTGTAGTTTGCGTGTTTTTTTTTTTTTATAAAGATTATGCATAAGCTACGCATGGTAACCATGCCCATGTCCCATTTGAGTTTTGTTTTTTTTTTTACTTTGAAAGCTACACGCATGTCTTATTTGCGTGATCCGTCTTTTAAAAAAAAATATATAAATATGTACGCATGTGTCACTTGCGTGGCGCCTTCACAAAAAATGGGGTATTTATATACGCATTTTGTACATGCGTATTCGACAGGTATTTTGGGCGGAGCTTCCCGCCTATAGACATTTTGGGCAATGGATTATCAAAAGTGGTGTAATTTGGTCATTTTCTCTAAATTAAACACGGGTTATGATCAAACTGATTAAATTGAAAAAATCCAATTTTAGGTAGATTAAATAGAGAAAAAAGTTATACACCCGTTTTTCATTATATTTTGTCAAAATAAATTAATATTCTAATTAAATAAATTCTTATACTACTATTTAATATGTATGTTATGAGAGGGGCGTCGGCTTTAAAAAGTGTTATTATATATAATATTTATGACTTTTGATCGTAAAGATTGTGTTTATAATATGATTGCTACTTTTTATGTTTATATTATTTTCGAGATAATTAAAATTTTAGATATATAAAGAGAGTATCTTCAAACTTATGATTCATGTAAATTACTTTGAATAATTTTTTTTTAAAAAATTCTTAAAAGACCAATCAATTTTTAAAAATAAAAAAAGATAATTAATCTATTTTCAATATTTTAAAATGAAAATTTATGAACCGCGCGAAGCGCGGATAAGTTGGCTAGTATATTATAATGCCTGGAGATCGGAAATGCACCAGAACAGTTCAAGGTATTTTTCTTGAATTTTCATTTTTTTGATTTTTCTTATTAATTTTTTTTGCATTAAATAGCTATTAATGACATTTTAATTAGTCATTAATTACACCTATTAAACATATATTAAATTTACTCTATTTAATTTGTTTAAAAATTAGCAAACTTTAGTTGAACATTATAGTTATTTTTTCAATATTAAATATTAATTATATATAGTTATGTTTATTTTTAGTTAAAATGACTAATAACAATTGTTTATATTGCGTTATTTTTTATTCCCTATTCAAGATCACTATAATTTCTTTTCGGATGATTATAGGGTACACGACCTTAACTTCTCAAGCAATTTTTATTATCAATAATTGTGAAAATCGTAATAAATTATGGAAGTACAAGATATTTATTTAATATCTGGAATTGTATACAAACAGAACAAATAGAGTTTCAATTTTGCACATGAATAAATAATACATGAGTTATGATCAAATCAATTAAATTTAACAAATCCAGTCATTTATCGGAAGATAAAATTGATAAAAAAGCTATACACCCATTATTTCGTTATATTGTGTTGAAATAATTTTTTATTGTAATTAAACAAATTTTTAGACTATTATTGAATATGTATATTATGAGAGGGCTGTCGGTTTTAAAAAAACATTATTAACCAACTTCTCAAATAATATTTATTATCAATGATTGTGGAATCGTAGTAAATTATGGAAGTACATGGATCTTTACTTAATATCTAAAATTTGTAAACAAATCATACGCATACACACATGAGTTATGACCAAACTAATTAAACGAAGTGGAGGTTAAAACGGCATTATTTCAAATGCACCCAGATAAGGCGCCAGGCCCCGATGGCATGACACCTGCATTTTTTCAAAAACACTGGAAGATCGTGGGTAAGGATATTGTGCAGTTGGTGAGGAATTTCTTTACGAGGGGATACGTAAGTAGAGAGTTGAATGCTACTAACATTGTGTTAATTCCAAAGAAGAAAGGGCCAACAGTGATGAGTGAGTTAAGACCAATCTCTTTGTGTAACGTGCTTGTTAAAATCATTACGAAAGTAGTAGCAAATCGACTGAAAGCAACCCTGGAAACTATCATTTCGGAGAATCAAAGTGCATTCATGGCAGGAAGGCTTATATCAGACAATGTGATGGTATCATATGAGGTAATGCACTATCTCAAAAGGAAACGTAGAGGGAGAGATGGGCATATGGCTTTAAAGCTAGATATGAGTAAAGCGTATGACCGTATTGAATAGGAATATCTGAGAGCTATGTTAATAAAGATGGGGTATGATTCGTGGTGGGTACATTTAATATTGCAGTGCGTGTGTACTGTTTCATATCGTGTTACTCATGCAAGGAGGGAGGTTGGTCCTATTTATCCTAGTCGTGGTATTCGCCAAGGGGATCCCCTATCCCCTTACTTGTTTATTCTCTGTGCGGAAGGGCTGTCAGCATTGCTACGGAGATACGAACAAAGGAAACTGATTCAGGGTATTAAAGTCTGTAGACAAGCTCCAAGTATTTCTCATATGCTTTTCGCTGATGACAACTATCTATTCTGTAAAGCAAATGAGGAATCAGCTAGGCATATCTTAAGGTTATTGCAGATTTTTGAGAAAGGGTCTGGCCAGAAGGTTAATCTTGACAAATCTTACGTTTTTTACAACACAAACACATGTCAGGACAGAAGGGAGCAGGTGGGTCAGGTACTGCAAAAGAGGGAGGCTGGAGATGATTGTACGTACTTAGGCCTTCCTAATATGATGAGAAGAAGTAAAGTGGCTACGTTGGGTTTTCTTAAAGAAAGAGTTAAGCAACGGGTATTGAGCTGGGATGGTAAGTATATATCTCGAGGGGGAAAGAAGTGTTAGTAAAATCAGTTGCTCAATATTTACCTACATATGCCATGAGTGTCTTTTTACTTCCAGAAGAAATAACGAAGGATATGGAGAGAAGTATTTCAAGATTTTGGTGGAATTCTAAAGCGAATGATAGTAAAAGTATACATTGGATGAGTTGGTCTCATCTGAGTAGACACAAATCTTTAGGAGGGATGGGGTTTCGTGATTTCAGGGACTTTAACCTGGCCCTTTTAGCTAAGCAAGGGTGGAGATTTCTCACTAATCCAAACGGTTTGGCTAGCAAGGTATACAAAGCTAGGTATTTTCCAAATGGGAAATTTTTAGAAGCTGGAATTGGAAATAATCCAAGCTATATTTGGATAAGCATATGGGAAGCCAAAGGTGTCGTTGCTGCAGGTATGAGATGGGTTGTGGGGACAGGGGAGTCGATTCAGGTAGTGGGTCAACCGTGGTTAAGGGATGATCAAAATCCGTATATGTGCCACCCCCCAAATCCGGGGTCAGAAGATTTGGTTGCCACGCGAAAATCCTCAAAATAAAACACCTGTTTAATAATAATCATTCACTTGTGATTGTCCAACACTGGAAATAGAACATCTGTGACCCCAACATACCAAGATCTTTTAAGGTTATAGGGCTAGAAACAAGAATCCAAATTCCATAAAAAAAAACATTCCTTCTTTACAACATCTTTTTTTTTTTTGATCAAATCTTAAACCACTGGTATAACTTCGATAAGAAGTACGCCAGGCTAACTAGACCATCACATAATAATAATAAATATTAGAACTCAATTATATAAAATAGATCTTACTCTAAATCCAGACATCCTGAGCCAAGTCATCTTCGAAATAGCATCACGCCTCTTCTCTTTCTAAAGTGTGCGGATAAGTCTCTCCAAATTACCTTACTGAAATGTTAGAATTTACAACAGCAAGTATGAGCGAAAGAAATGCTCAGCAAGCATATAAAAATTTTGATACAAAACCAGGATAAGTGGGGTATAAAATCATCTGAAATGTAAAACAGTTTATAGAGAAACTGAATCAACAACTGTGATATAATTCAAATCCATAACTGAAATCATTTGGCATGTCATAAAAATGAATCATCTGCCAACTCACAATATATAATAGCCATTCGGGCGATATGGATTGGATACACTTATATAACTGAAACATAAAACACCATTGCCCCCTGATCAGGTTCATTAGCAATGGGACCCTCTATACTCCACCGGTATTCTCTTTTTTTTTTCCCGTGTGTGTATAGTCCGGATTTCATAAGGGTACCAAAATAGGCAAGTAATGTTAGCCTATAGGAAGATGGTATGGTTACCATATCCTCCTTAAATATAGCTGGACCAACTACTTAACGTGGCCTCCTACGCTTTACCATTTCCAATCCAATAGAGCAATTTCCGAATTCAACAGGAAATGCTTAGTTTTAAATACTGGTCACATCCTTATTATTTACTACGATAATAAGGATATGAAGAGTTTATCTTCAACAATTCCCCACATCAAGGGTACCAATATCAAGCAACTGAGTTCGCACAAAAATATTTAAGAACCACAAATAGCTCTGAACAATAACTATTTGTCATGATATGAATAAATGAAACAGAAAATAAAAAGTGTTTGGAATGATCAAGAAAATACTTGCCTCTGGTCCTTAGCTATTGCGCAAAGTCGAGGTAACCCGTCAACCTTCTTCTTCTATCTTACGTCATCATGACCTCTGCTTTAATCTTGCCTTGGTTTACGCTTCAGCGGTTGCCACGAGTCTGATCCGTCGATATCGAGCCTGCGCGTCTACTTCTATCTCTGTCGGAAGAAAATAATTGGAAATATCCCCTTTGAACATAGACATTTTCCCGGTGTTAAAACACCTCACAAGTAAACCAGCAATTCCACAAACAATACTTTCATCTCCAACCTTCTTTATTACAATCCACAAACAATACTGCCTCCATCTCCAACCTTCTTCATAACCCACAAAGAATATTACATCCATCTCCAATCCCTCTTCATTAAATCTTCTTATCTCCGCTGACAACCTAAATCAATACTTACCAATTAATCCTTGAAAATAAACGATATCGTCATCGTTGCCAGTAAATCAAAGAAAACGTCGTCTACTCTTAATGGCATCTTATAATATAAACCATATAAACAATTAAGCACACATTAAATATATATCGGTCACAACTCAATTTACATCATAACCCTCGATACTTAATACCTTAACAATTTACATCGCACGTATAAGGACTCCATAAATATATCACATAATCACATAGCATGTAATTCACATAGCAGATATGATTCACAAATAAAAGAGCATTCAAAGTATTTTTAGAATATTTAAAAATAGTTTTAAATCACTTAAAAGAATTTTAAAAGATTTAAATACCCTTTTTCAATCAAAAAGGATCGCTAATAAACCCTCAGGGTAATTATTGAATCTCCAAAATATTTTAATAAATATTTAATCCAGGTTTATAAATAATTTTAAAATTTTAAACCTATTTTTATCGCTCCCGGATTATTTTTAGAATTTAAAACAATTTCTTTCTATTTTAAATCACTTTTAAACAGAAAATTTGTTAATTAAAAATTAAATAATCCTAAATAAATTAATTAGAGTCAAGTAATAATTAATTAATAAAATTATCTAATAAATAATTACATTTATTAGATAATCAAATTAATTAAATCATTATTTGAGATTAATTAATATAATTAAAAGTATTTAATTCTTAATTATTTTTGAATTAAAAACAAATAAATAAAGAAATAAAGAAATAATTAAAAATGGAATTCAGAAATAAACTCTTGATTTATCAAACATTTTCAGAAAATAAAAATTCTGAAATTTATAATTAAATTCATAATTATAAAATAATTAAAAGTAAATAAAAGTAAATAAAAGTAAATAAAAGTAAATAAAAGTAAAAATAATTAGTAAAAAGTAAAAATCAATTCCCAAAATCATTTTTCAGAAAAGGTTAACAGATTTTTAGGATTAAACGGGTACTGTTCATCACCATCTCCACTGTTCTTCGTATGAATGCTCGAAGAACATCCACCACCTTCAATGGCGGATTGCCCAGAATCCGGTGGCCGGAGAAAATTCCGGCGAACTCCGGCGACATCAAAAACGTACCATTCGTTACGTTTTTAAGCTCAAAATCGTTCCAAATCATCTCCTAAACACAACCATACCATTCAAACAATCCCAGAATCAACCGAACTAAAAATCCGGCCAAAAACCGAACCATTCCCGGCGAGCTTCAAAGATTTTCCGATCAAAACTCGTTTTTACTCATTTCTAAATCATATCACACGTTCTCTATATAAAAACGAAGCTTAGAACTTCAACAATCTATTCAAAGCATCAAGAACAGCAACCAATCAACAATCCGACCGGAAAATTTAAAATTAAAACTCACCCACACTAAACTCGATTTGCTTAAATCGGGCATGAAAAATTAAACAAAAATCATTATAAAATCCCTGAGATCATAAGAAAGCTATAGACACTAACCACATCAACAACAAATCATCCTACAATCCATACCAAATTTAATTCATACGAAAATTAACTAAAAAAATAAAATTTCGATCGAGGCATACACACATATCAACACCCACATAAACGTGTAGTAGAGATCAAGAGCTTCAGTTTGGTTACTCACATGATCGATTTAGATCCCGGAATCACTGTGAAAAACGGGTTTGATTCTGATGAACACCAAGAACAATTTCCAGAAAATTAAAATCAAAAATCTGATTTTTGATTGATTTTAATAATTAATAATAAAATTCTTCTATTTATACTAATCTAAAAAAATAATACCCCAAAAATATTTGTAACCCCTAATTAAAATCATTAAGCCCTAAAAATAATTTTTATGGGATAAAAATGTAAAAATTTTATTTTTAAACAAATATAATATAAATGTCAAAATTCTCCAAAAATTACGAATATTACAAAAATTACAACATAATGCATTTTTAGATATCCTACTAATATATAAAAATAATTTTATCGAAAACAAGGCCTCAAATACAATACAGGGGCCGCGTCCGAAAATTAAAATGCAAAATAACTGTATTCTAAAAATATAAAAATTACAGAAAAATAGAATAAAATATTCTATGATACACAGAAGTCACATAACACGTATGGGATAATTTTCCTATTTTATAAAAATCATAACGCGTTTAAATGCATTAAAAATAAACTAACACACATTAAAATCAACTAAAAATATATTTTAATATAATAAATTACACGTAATTTTTCGGGTCGTTACATTCTTCCCCCTTATAAGGATTCCGTCCTCGGAATCAGCTAAGGCAACTAGTGGGGTTCCTTAATTCCTTAACTCCTTCCTTAACTCCTCATCATCAACACTTGCTTTACAAAACTGGGGATAGTGTTCCTTTGTAAACAACTTCTCCAAAATCTCAATTCACTTATATGGTCTCTATCTGACACAGTTATCACTGAAGTCTTATAACCCATCGTTATTCGTTCCAAATATGGCTCGACCAACTTTCCATTAACATAATATCCTTGAGAGAGATAGAGAGAGTGAACTGATTCCATTGATATATCACTGATATTCTAATCATTTTAGGACTCGCTCTTGCTCTTGGCGATTCCGGTGCGAATCTAACTTCTATCTGCGAATTGCGCTTATCCTGACCAGGCTGACCTGATTGGCATATCCTTGAAATTCAATAGAGATAACAAAAATCATAAAATTTTGAAGAGAACAGATTCCATATCATAGCAAATGTTCCACAATTGTGGTTATGAATTTTATGAATTTTAAAGCAACCTGATTTGAAATAAGAGAATAACTGAGAGATCAATATGATCACATGAACCCGACGTTGTGTGTCTTAGCTCCGACATTTACAATTAAAGGTGATCAGCCTTCTTGTAATACACAACACACCAGTGATGGCGTCCCATCCAACTTCTATCACACAGACAGATATACCTGGTGTCCCCTATAAATAGGGTTGTTCGTCTCAGTAGGATTAGAGAAATATGAAAGGAATTCCAAATTTGTTATTTTCCGAAAAGAAGAACCAGGAAGAAAGTACCGAACAAGTGGTACTATATTGCAAATAAGGTTATTAATCATTGGAGAAAACAAAAAGTTGAAAGTCTCAGAAATTTAAAAATAGGTTTCATAGTAACCACTGAAACAATTGAGATTCAAAATGGAGATTGAACACAAGTATCAAAATTTCACTGTTTAGAATAGGAGATATATCTTTTAACGAATACCTCTTTGGGAGGGATGTTCGCACTTATTCACGCAAGAGAACGTGGTCAACAAGTAATATAGAGTAAATAGGATTCGTTCCCACAGAGACTCAAATTGTTCGTTATGTTCACTTATGCACCAGCTTATGATTTACACTCACTGCTAAGACAATCACAATATTGGTTTGATTTAACTATTGATTAATTACCAACTAAGCCAATTACGAGGAAATAACTTAACTTTAACTTTATAATAAACAAACATGGGATTTCAATTTCATTTACTACTTCATCTAGAATCTTATGCCCTTTAGCCTAGCATGTGACCGAGTTGATTACTGATTAGATGCACTAAACTGATACACACCAACTTTCGTTGTGCATATACCATCCTACTGATCATCCACAATTGATAGAAGTCACGTAGTCACCAAATATGTGTAGTCCCTATATGTCTATAGCAATTGAACACATACCGGTTGAAAATCAAGCACCCATTAAACCACATAGTCGATGCAAGATGGTTAGAATTACATCACAAATTAATACATGTTCTTCACATGCAAAAACCTATGCTAGCATGAATTGTTCTAAACCCTAGATCCACTTTCGCATTCACTAGGATTAAACAAACAATTACAAGTGTTCGCGACTCACTTATAACGAATAAGCATAAACATACTAGGCAATCAATACATTCAATCACACACCAAGGCATAATTAACACTCAATTTCTAGAATCCATAGCAAAATCTATTAAAATCCCATGACAACGAATTAGCCCATAATCGACCTCATCGCCATCATGGGTTCAATTGATAACATAATTCTAGAACAACAAATAATTAAAAGAAGAGAGAAAATAAGGTTCAGAAATAACTCCCCAAAGTAGAAGAATACAAAAATTCCAAAGATTACTCCTTGCTTGTCACTAGCTTGGAGATGTATCTTCCAATTGTTCTTGGCTACAATGTTGATGATAAAATAAAACTAGAGATTGCTACTCGCTAGATAGATGTGTTTTTAGGGTTTTTAACATATATATAGCTGCCCAAAAATAAATAGGCCCAACAAGTTTTGACCCGGTAGAAAACGACCCAACAGGCATGCACCACACGAGGCAACAACGCCCCAACAAGCGCTAGAGCGCCTGAAAACGTGCAAGAGCGCCTCCAACTCCCTATCTAGAATTGTAGAGCTTTCTCTCCTCTTCGCGTGGGCTTTTGAATCGCCCAATTCCGATGTCTAGAACTCAAGTTATGGCCAAAATCGTAAAAAGGGCAAAACTGTAAATTTCCAGCGCGACCTTGAGCAGACTGCTCAGCATTGGAGCAGTCTGCCCAGCAACATTCTGCCAATCTGGCGCAGACTGCTCAAGATATGGCGCAGTCTGCTCAGAAACTATCTGATGGAAATTTCTGTCCTTCGTTTTTCAGCTCTATTTCCTTCGTTTTTGCTCCGTTTGCTCCCGTTCTTTTTGCGTTCTCTTCCGTTTTCAATCCTCTATGCTTGGAATCCTCATGGTGAACCATAACAAGACTCCATTCTACATTATTAAGCCCGAATTCAACTCCAAAAGTGACGGAAACAACGATCTTAATCAACATTCTTCCAAACCTACACACTTACACAAAACACATCAAAACTACAACAAACTTGAGGCCAAAGCAATCAATTTAAGCCGATATGGAACGCTCCAAGTGGATATAAATTCCACTTAGCACACCCCCAAACTTAAACCGATGCTTGTCCTCAAGCATAAACAATTACACTATCTAACTAACTAGTACCACTTCCGTAGGTGATCACGGTTGCATTTGGCATATGCAACAAGCCCTTTAAACCCCTAGGCAGCCCTAGTGGATGAGTAAGGTCTCGTGAGGGCCTATAGCGAATGTACCCACAAAATCCATTTAACCTAATGCAATGCAAATGCATGAATGCAACTAATATGAAAAAAAAATGCAAAGACCCCCTTCAAACTCACCAAACCAACTAACAAGCAAATATCTCGACGAATGCAACAAATCCAAGCAGAGCTCGATTAAGTCCCCGTATACTAACAATACATGAACAGAAACGTGCGTGTGTGCAATGCTCATCAGAAATACCCCCAGAACTAGGTCAAAAATCATACATGCTTTCCGTCAAGACAATCACAGGTTTATAACTAGAATAGACTGTAGACACTCCATAACCTAGGAACACATCCACCCTTATCCAAGGTAGACAGAAACTCATGCTTTATTACTATACTACGACACTACATATACAATACGCATGCTTATTTAACCGTGCAATGAATGAGACCCCAAAAGGCTTATACAATAATACCCATGTAGCGAGTGTTGGGTCAGTGGATCCCAGACTATAAAGCCTTAGGTCACTAGGACTAAGTCCCCTCAGACTTAATTACTCGAGTATTAAAGAGCTCACTCTGGTTAATTTTGCATTAACAAACAACACTTGACTCTCTTTTTTTTCTTTTTTTTTTCTTCTTTCTTTTTTTTTTCTTTTTTTTTCGCAATCTGGAATGAGCCTTTCTCATTTCCAACCCTAGACTACTCATATAAATATGAGCTGGCTACTAGCCATTTGAAGCCTAGCCTTTATTGACAAATATTAACAACTAGCATGAAAATTCCTGGTTTCCCCCAAACTTAGACTTTAATGTTCCTACGCTATAAAGGGAATAACGAAAATTCTAAATATAAACAAGTGATTAAATCTCAAAACATCCCACAGGCATGACCCTAACCTAGCCCAACAGCACCCCAATGAGACTGTGTAATAAATTTTGTTCCCGTAACATGCAAGTCAGTTTCATAAGAACTATAAAGCAACCCTCTACTCATCATTAGTGCACTCAATCAGACACCTACCTACCAGTCAGAGTTAGTTCGTTCAAAGGGATCATGGAAAATGCATGAATGCATGAATTATGCTATGCACTCTAGAATGCCACTACATGACTCACATATAACAATATGCGTGATACATGATGAACAATTTAAACATTATGCATGATAATACTACACTACATGTCCTATATGCATCTAACTACTAATCACAATCTTCACTTCCCACCCCCAAACTTAAATTCTTCAATGTCCCCATTGAAGGCGAGAAACAAAGAAGGTGCA
Source organism: Kitagawia praeruptora (assembly GCA_037693485.1). Lineage (NCBI taxonomy): Eukaryota > Viridiplantae > Streptophyta > Magnoliopsida > Apiales > Apiaceae > Kitagawia > Kitagawia praeruptora. The sequence continues at coordinate 95,094,355 of CM075350.1, forward strand.
CAGGAATACCTCAATCATCAGCAGGGTCACCCTCCTCGGGTGGTAATGGCTTGAGCCCGAGTGCAAAAACTTCCTCATTTGACAACTTACGAAGCACCTGAAAATTATTAGAATCAGCTAGCCCACGAGACTTATGTAGAATGTCAACTCTTCTTTCCCAGGGAGTTGCATCCAACAACTGAAATAGCCCCTTTCTTCCTTCGTTCTCAATGCCAGAAATCCCACTTGAAGCTTTTTCCACTGGATCTGATTTTTCTAGCTGCTCAATCTCCTTCTTCACATTCTTATCAACAACGTCCACTTTGAAACACTCCTCTGAATCTGACGGATATTTTGTCGCCTTGAACACATTGAAAGTGACTTTCTGATCATGCACTCTCATGGTAAGCTCTCCTTTTTGCACATCAATCAGAGTTCGGCCCGTAGCTAGAAATGGCCTTCCCAAGATGATAGGAATCCTCTTATCCTCCTCAAAGTCCAGTATAACAAAATCAACCGGAAAAATCAGCTTATCCACCTTCACCAATACATCCTCCACTATACCCCTAGGATATGTGATCGACCTATCTGCCAACTGCAAGGTCATATTAACAGGTTTCGGATCAGGTAACCCAAGTTGCTTAAAAACAGACATCGGCATCAGATTAATGCTAGCTCCCAAATCACATAAGCACTTGCTGAAAAGTTGTTTGCCAATAGTGCAAGGTATGGTGAATCTCCCCGGATCCTTCAGCTTAGGTGGCAACTTTTGTTGCAAGACAGCACTACACTCCTCCGTCAAAGCGACGGTCTCTAAATCCTCGAGTTTCAATTTCCTCGAAAGTATGCCCTTCATGAACTTGGCATAACTTGGCATTTGTTCAAGTGCTTCAGCAAATGGTAGATTTATGTGCAACTTTTTGAACACTTCCAAGAACTTTGCAAATTGCTTATCAAACTTCTGTTTCTGAAGCCTTTTAGGGAATGGCGGAGGCGGATAAACTTCTTTGCTAGCTTCCGTAATTTCTGAACCTGTTTTCCCATCTGACTTCTCTTTTCCTTCCTCACCGGATGCCTTCTGAATGACCGGGAGATCTGAATTAGAAGACCGAATAGACCCCTCAGACGCGCCCGCGCCCAAATCACTGTTCACAGCATTTTCAAGTTCTTCGTTAAACTGCTTTTTGACTCCCAGATCGTCTGTAACCTTTCCAGAACGTAACGTAACAGCATGAATCTGTTCCTTGACCTCCTTTTTACCCGGATTAGCTTCCGTGTCACTAGGTAATTGCCCTTGAGGTCTGTTCAAAAGAGCATTGGCCAGTTGGCCCATTTGATTTTCAAGAGTTTTCAGAGATGCTGCTTGACTCTTGTACATCATTCGCAATTCTTCCATTTCTGACTTCTCATTAGATTGCACATGACTTCCTGGTTGCTGTTGATGAAATCCAGGTGGATTGTATGGTGGTCTTTGGGCATAGGGTTGTTGATAACCCGAATTGTTGAACTGCCTTGAACTATACTGCTGACCCTGAGATGGTTGTTGCATAGCATTCTGATTGTTGCTCCAACTGAAGTTAGGATGATTCCTATTGTTGGGATGATATGTATTGGGAGCAGGTTGTGACGGCCTCTGATAATTGTTGAAAAACTGTGCCGACTCACTAGAAATTGCACATTGATTAGTGTCATGAGCCCCCGCACACAATTCACAGACCATGGCGACTTGTTGAACCCCCACCTTAGCCAAAGAGTCCACTTTCATGGTTAGAGCCTGTAGCTGAGCTGCTATAGCTGTTGTGGCATCCATTTCAAGTACACCTGCAACCTTACCTTGTGGAATACGCTGTGTCGGATTCTGATACTCGTTTGCAGCCATCATTTCAATCAAGTCATAGGCCTCTTCATAGCTTTTGGCCAACAGAGCTCCTCCAGATGCTGCATCGAGCATTGCTCGAGAATGACTTAACCCATTGTAAAAACTATTGATGACCATCCAATTGGGCATCCCATGATGAGGACATTTCCTGAGCATCTCCTTGTACCTTTCCCAAGCCTCACACAGTGATTCACCAGAATGCTGACTAAATTGTGTAAGAGCATTCCTCATGGCAGCAGTCTTTGCCATAGGAAAAAATTTAGTCAAGAATTTTTGTGCCAGATCTTCCCATGTATTGATGGAACCTGCTGGAAGTGAATGCAACCAGCTTTTTGCTTTGTCTCTCAAAGAGAATGGAAACAACCTTAGCTTGACAGCGTCTTCAGAAACTCCGTTGGTTTTGAAGGTGTCACAGATCTCAATGAAATCCCTGATATGCATGTTGGGATCCTCAACAGGTGAACCCCCAAACTGGACTGAGTTCTGGACCATTTGGATCGTGCCCGGCTTGATCTCAAAATTATTTGCAGCAATAGCCGGCCGCACAATACTCGACTGAATATCATTAATCTTGGGCTGAGAATATTCCTTCAGCGCCTTGTTATCTGCCATTTCTCCAGTAACTTCCAACTCTTCTTCACTTTCTTCCACTAAATCCTCTTCGTGCTTCTCTTCTTCCAGATTTTCTTTACGAGCTTGAGATCGAGTAAGCATACACGCTCAAGATAGTACCTGAGAAACCCCAAAGTAAATGAGTGAGAAAAATGTCTGAGTCAGTGAATTTAATCCAAATTGATGACAAGATCGTAAACTAAACAAACAATGAACCGAGTCCCCGACAGCGGCGCCAAAAACTTGTTCGCACTTATTCACGCAAGAGAACGTGGTCAACAAGTAATATAGAGTAAATAGGATTCGTTCCCACAGAGACTCAAATTGTTCGTTATGTTCACTTATGCACCAGCTTATGATTTACACTCACTGCTAAGACAATCACAATATTGGTTTGATTTAACTATTGATTAATTACCAACTAAGCCAATTACGAGGAAATAACTTAACTTTAACTTTATAATAAACAAACATGGGATTTCAATTTCATTTACTACTTCATCTAGAATCTTATGCCCTTTAGCCTAGCATGTGACCGAGTTGATTACTGATTAGATGCACTAAACTGATACACACCAACTTTCGTTGTGCATATACCATCCTACTGATCATCCACAATTGATAGAAGTCACGTAGTCACCAAATATGTGTAGTCCCTATATGTCTATAGCAATTGAACACATACCGGTTGAAAATCAAGCACCCATTAAACCACATAGTCGATGCAAGACGGTTAGAATTACATCACAAATTAATACATGTTCTTCACATGCAAAAACCTATGCTAGCATGAATTGTTCTAAACCCTAGATCCACTTTCGCATTCACTAGGATTAAACAAACAATTACAAGTGTTCGCGACTCACTTATAACGAATAAGCATAAACATACTAGGCAATCAATACATTCAATCACACACCAAGGCATAATTAACACTCAATTTCTAGAATCCATAGCAAAATCTATTAAAATCCCATGACAACGAATTAGCCCATAATCGACCTCATCGCCATCATGGGTTCAATTGATAACATAATTCTAGAACAACAAATAATTAAAAGAAGAGAGAAAATAAGGTTCAGAAATAACTCCCCAAAGTAGAAGAATACAAAAATTCCAAAGATTACTCCTTGCTTGTCACTAGCTTGGAGATGTATCTTCCAATTGTTCTTGGCTACAATGTTGATGATAAAATAAAACTAGAGATTGCTACTCGCTAGATAGATGTGTTTTTAGGGTTTTTAACATATATATAGCTGCCCAAAAATAAATAGGCCCAACAAGTTTTGACCCGGTAGAAAACGACCCAACAGGCATGCACCACACGAGGCAACAACGCCCCAACAAGCGCTAGAGCGCCTGAAAACGTGCAAGAGCGCCTCCAACTCCCTATCTAGAATTGTAGAGCTTTCTCTCCTCTTCGCGTGGGCTTTTGAATCGCCCAATTCCGATGTCTAGAACTCAAGTTATGGCCAAAATCGTAAAAAGGGCAAAACTGTAAATTTCCAGCGCGACCTTGAGCAGACTGCTCAGCATTGGAGCAGTCTGCCCAGCAACATTCTGCCAATCTGGTGCAGACTGCTCAAGATATGGCGCAGTCTGCTCAGAAACTATCTGATGGAAATTTCTGTCCTTCGTTTTTCAGCTCTATTTCCTTCGTTTTTGCTCCGTTTGCTCCCGTTCTTTTTGCGTTCTCTTCCGTTTTCAATCCTCTATGCTTGGAATCCTCATGGTGAACCATAACAAGACTCCATTCTACATTATTAAGCCCGAATTCAACTCCAAAAGTGACGGAAACAATGATCTTAATCAACATTCTTCCAAACCTACACACTTACACAAAATACATCAAAACTACAACAAACTTGAGGCCAAAGCAATCAATTTAAGCCGATATGGAACGCTCCAAGTGGATATAAATTCCACTTATCAAGGGATATCAAAATAATTCATAGAAAGAAAAGGTATTGCCAAGGTCACTACTTATGCCTTCTTTGCTAGTTCATTCGATAGCTCGTCATTCGATTTTAAGCTTCTTCCGTTCCACGTTTTAAGAATATCGATATCGTATGCCATCGTCAACTCATAATAATCTCTGAAGATTCCACAGTAGACATCTCCATTCGCCAGGCGATCTATCCAATTCAGCACAACTATCTCAAACGAGTACTCCAATCTTAACTTACTAATTGGTACTATATCCAATAGTCCAACACGAACTCTATATGAGCTCAGACGTTCCTTACTTAGCTATACACACTCCTACACACTCTCGTTTCTAGTTTACTATAACCTCAGCTCTGATACCAACTGTGACACCCCCCAAATCCGGGGTCAGAAGATTTGGTTGCCACGCGAAAATCCTCAAAATAAAACACCTGTTTAATAATAATCATTCACTTGTGATTGTCCAACACTGGAAATAGAACATCTGTGACCCCAACATACCAAGATCTTTTAAGGTTATAGGGCTAGAAACAAGAATCCAAATTCCATAAAAAAAAACATTCCTTCTTTACAACATCTTTTTTTTTTGATCAAATCTTAAACCACTGGTATAACTTCGATAAGAAGTACGCCAGGCTAACTAGACCATCACATAATAATAATAAATATTAGAACTCAATTATATAAAATAGATCTTACTCTAAATCCAGACATCCTGAGCCAAGTCATCTTCGAAATAGCATCACGCCTCTTCTCTTTCTAAAGTGTGCGGATAAGTCTCGCCAAATTACCTTACTGAAATGTTAGAATTTACAACAGCAAGTATGAGCGAAAGAAATGCTCAGCAAGCATATAAAAATTTTGATATAAAACCAGGATAAGTGGGGTATAAAATCATCTGAAATGTAAAATAGTTTATAGAGAAACTGAATCAACAACTGTGATATAATTCAAATCCATAACTGAAATCATTTGGCATGTCATAAAAATGAATCATCTGCCAACTCACAATATATAATAGCCATTCGGGCGATATGGATTGGATACACTTATATAACTGAAACATAAAACACCATTGCCCCCTGATCAGGTTCATAAGCAATGGGACCCTCTATACTCCACCTGTATTCTTTTTTTTCCGTGTGTGTATAGTCCGGATTTCATGAGGGTACCAAAATAGGCAAGTAATGTTAGCCTATAGGAAGATGGTATGGTTACCATATCCTCCTTAAATATAGCTGGACCAACTACTTAACGTGGCCTCCTACGCTTTACCATTTCCAATCCAATAGAGCAATTTCCGAATTCAACAGGAAATGCTTAGTTTTAAATACTGGTCACATCCTTATTATTTACTACGATAATAAGGATATGAAGAGTTTATCTTCAACAATTCCCCACATCAAGGGTACCAATATCAAGCAACTGAGTTCGCACAAAAATATTTAAGAACCACAAATAGCTCTGAACAATAACTATTTGTCATGATATGAATAAATGAAACAGAAAATAAAAAGTGTTTGGAATGATCAAGAAAATACTTGCCTCTGGTCCTTAGCTATTGCGCAAAGTCGAGGTAACCCGTCTACCTTCTTCTTCTATCTTACGTCATCAAGACCTCTGCTTTAATCTTGCCTTGGTTTACGCTTCAGCGGTTGCCACGAGTCTGATCCGTCGATATCGAGCCTGCGCGTCTACTTCTATCTCTGTCGGAAGAAAATAATTGGAAATATCCCCTTTGAACATAGACATTTTCCCGGTGTTAAAACACCTCACAAGTAAACCAGCAATTCCACAAACAATACTTTCATCTCCAACCTTCTTTATTACAATCCACAAACAATACTGTCTCCATCTCCAACCTTCTTCATAACCCACAAAGAATATTACATCCATCTCCAATCCCTCTTCATTAAATCTTCTTATCTCCGCTGACAACCTAAATCAATACTTACCAATTAATCCTTGAAAATAAACGATATCGTCATCGTTGCCAGTAAATCAAAGAAAACGTCGTCTACTCTTAATGGCATCTTATAATATAAACCATATAAACAATTAAGCACACATTAAATATATATCGGTCACAACTCAATTTACATCATAACCCTCGATACTTAATACCTTAACAATTTACATCGCACGTATAAGGACTCCATAAATATATCACATAATCACATAGCATGTAATTCACATAGCAGATATGATTCACAAATAAAAGAGCATTCAAAGTATTTTTAGAATATTTAAAAATAGTTTTAAATCACTTAAAAGAATTTTAAAAGATTTAAATACCCTTTTTCAATCAAAAAGGATCGCTAATAAACCCTCAAGGTAATTATTGAATCTCCAAAATATTTTAATAAATATTTAATCCGGGTTTATAAATAATTTTAAAATTTTAAACCTATTTTTATCGCTTCCGGATTATTTTTAGAATTTAAAACAATTTCTTTCTATTTTAAATCAATTTTAAACAGAAACTTGGTTAATTAAAAATTAAATAATCCTAAATAAATTAATTAGAGTCAAGTAATAATTAATTAATAAAATTATCTAATAAATAATTACATTTATTAGATAATCAAATTAATTAAATCATTATTTGAGATTAATTAATATAATTAAAAGTATTTAATTCTTAATTATTTTTGAATTAAAAACAAATAAATAAAGAAATAAAGAAATAATTAAAAATGGAATTCAGAAATAAACTCTTGATTTATCAAACATTTTCAGAAAATAAAAATTCTGAAATTTATAATTAAATTCATAATTATAAAATAATTAAAAGTAAATAAAAGTAAATAAAAGTAAATAAAAGTAAATAAAAAGTAAATAAAAGTAAAAATAATTAGTAAAAAGTAAAAATCAATTCCCAAAATCATTTTTCAGAAAAGGTTAACAGATTTTTAGGATTAAACGGGTACTGTTCATCACCATCTCCACTGTTCTTCGTATGAATGCTCGAAGAACATCCACCATCTTCAATGGCGGATTGCCCAGAATCCGGTGGCCGGAGAAAATTCCGGCGAACTCCGGCGACATCAAAAACGTACCATTCGTTACGTTTTTAAGCTCAAAATCATTCCAAATCATCTCCTAAACACAACCATACCATTCAAACAATCCCAGAATCAACCGAACTAAAAATCCTGCCAAAAACCGAACCATTCCCGGCGAGCTTCAAAGATTTTCCGATCAAAACTCGTTTTTACTCATTTCTAAATCATATCACACGTTCTCTATATAAAAACGAAGCTTAGAACTTCAACAATCTATTCAAAGCATCAAGAACAGCAACCAATCAACAATCCGACCGGAAAATTAAAAATTAAAACTCACCCACACTAAACTCGATTTGCTTAAATCGGGCATGAAAAATTAAACAAAAATCATTATAAAATCCCTGAGATCATAAGAAAGCTATAGACACTAACCACATCAACAACAAATCATCCTACAATCCATACCAAATTTAATTCATACGAAAATTAACTAAAAAAATAAAATTTCGATCGAGGCATACACACATATCAACACCCACATAAACGTGTAGTAGAGATCAAGAGCTTCAGTTTGGTTACTCACATGATCGATTTAGTTCCCGGAATCACTGTGAAAAACGGGTTTGATTCTGATGAACACCAAGAACAATTTCCAGAAAATTAAAATCAAAAATCTGATTTTTGATTGATTTTAATAATTAATAATAAAATTCTGCTATTTATACTAATCTAAAAAAATAATACCCCAAAAATATTTGTAACCCCTAATTAAAATCATTAAGCCCTAAAAATAATTTTTATGGGATAAAAATGTAAAAATTTTATTTTTAAACAAATATAATATAAATGTCAAAATTCTTCAAAAATTACGAATATTACAAAAATTACAACATAATGCATTTTTAGATATCCTACTAATATATAAAAATAATTTTATCGAAAACAAGGCCTCAAATACAATACAGGGGCCGCGTCCGAAAATTAAAATGCAAAATAACTGTATTCTGAAAATATAAAAATTACAGAAAAATAGAATAAAATATTCTATGATACACAGAAGTCACATAACACGTATGGGATAATTTTCCTATTTTATAAAAATCATAACGCGTTTAAATGCATTAAAAATAAACTAACACACATTAAAATCAACTAAAAATATATTTTAATATAATAAATTACACGTAATTTTTCGGGTCGTTACAGTATATCACTTCGACACATCCAGCATTATTGAATAACAATGTTTCTTCTTTGATGGAGATAGATCACAGAAGGTGGGATGTGGAAATTCTGGCTGATATTTTTAATGATAGAGACCATCAATGCATAAGAAATATTCAGCTGAGTGAAGATGGTGGGGAAGACAGGGTGTATTGCAGTAAGGAAAACACAGGGCTCTTCTCAGTTCGTAGTGCTTATAGACTTCTGCAAGCCCAGAAAGAGAGTTGGAGATATGAGAACAATGTCAGTTTCTAGCGTCGAATCTGGAGAATTAAGGCTCCACCTAAAATTCTGAACCTTGTTTGGAGATCATTGTCTTGTTGTCTTCCAACAAAAGTCATGTTGCAGTATAAGCATGTCCAAGTGGACAGTCTATGTCCAATCTGTAGGAGGGGGAGGAAACTATTACTCATGCATTACTAAGTTGCTCTTTTGCTGCCCAGTGTTGGCAGGTGGTGTTTCCAGATTTGCAGAGAAACGAAGAGGACGATCTATCTCAATGGTGGGAGAAGGTTTTATCCAGGAGTGACAATGATAACCAAGCATTAGCTGCTACTGTTTGTAGGTCAATCTGGAAGGCAAGGAATGAGGTGGTGTGGAATAACAGGTATACTCGAGTATTTGTTGTGAATGCAAAAGCTAAGCAATATCTTGAACATTGGAAATTTGCCCAAAGAAATATTTCGATTGCTCGGTTCCCAAATACGATTGAAGGGGACGGGGATAGTGTTTGGGTTAAGCCACAGGAGTTATCAACCAAGATATCAGTGGATGCAGCAACATTTAGAGAGTTCAGAGCGTATGGGGTAGGCATGGTAGCAAAAGACTCACAGGGAGATTTGATCCAGGCAAGAACAGTGCGTAAGCAGAGGGAGGTGGAAGCTGATTTTGCAGAAGCCATGGCTATTAAAGAGGCGCTCAGCTGGGTTAAGAACTTAGCATGGCAGCATGTGATAATAGAATCGGATTGTCTTGTAGCAGTGCAAGCAATTCGTAGTAAGGTGGCTATGAGGTCTCCGTTTGTGTAACGGCCCCAAATCTGGGGTCAGGAGATTTGGTCATTACGCGAAAAATCCTCAAATAAATTCACCTGTTTAATAACACACTATCCCTTGTAATTATCCAAAATTGAAATATCATCTCTGTGACCCCAACTAACCAAGATCTTTTAGGTTATAGGGCTAGAATCAAGAATCCAAATTCCATTAAATAAAAAGTTTCTTCTTTACAACATTCTCTTTGATCAATCTTAAATCACTGGTATAACTTCGACAAGAAGTATACCAGGCCAACTAATCTAATACATAATTAGAGTCCAACTATATAAAATAAGTCTTACTCTAGATCCAGGACTCCCGAGTCAAGCCATCTTCAAAATAGCGTCTTCCTCTTCTATTTCTGAACTACACGAATAAGTCACGCCGAACTACTTTACTGAAAAGTTAGAATTTAAAACAACAAGTATGAGCGAAAGAAATGCTCAGCAAGTATATAATAGAGTATACTAAAATACTTTTGAAAATAAAAATTTGAAGGTTTTACAAATCCAACTTGAGGATGGTACCATTGTTGAAATATTTATAACTAAGATTTTTCAATAGGAAAGAGGTTTACCGAATTCAAGAAGGACTTCACCTCGACAGCTTTATAAAACGACTTTAATATTTATCTCAATAATTTGTATAGCGATTTTCGATAACACTTTGATAACTGAGCAACAGATGCTTCGGCTACTAAGAGACAACATTTAAGAAAATTCACGAAGATACATCAACTCTCAATTTAACAAACATTCAAGAAATTCTCAATTATTCATAATCTCCTTCTTGTCGGCTAAGTACTTACATACTTAGCTGCCAAACCGGCCTGACAATAATGAGTTGAATAAATAAGAAGATCTCAATTCATTCTCGATTTTAACCATCACTGTGCAACAAATGCTTCAGTAATAATTTGAATCTCGAATTTATTTAGAACAATTCAAAGGAAGATTCGACATTTGATTCTCAACAATAAAATATGATTTTTCAGAAGGAACAACCATTCAAGATTGGAACTACGATAAGACGCCACGAGCTAAGCTGGGTGATCAGCCCACAACAGAACTCCGAACCACATACACAATGTGATTCTCGATATAAAAGGATCTTTAGGCACACACATGCCTTAATACGAATATGATAGGGGGACCGGTGCCTCGGTCAAAAAGGGCGTTCCAATATGATAAGGATATTCGAACGAAAGGGATTCACATTCCCAACAGATATTAAAGCGTATCATAATCATGAAAGATATGAAAAATAGTTTTTATAGGGGTAAAGAGCAATTTTAAACTTTCATAACACAATGGGTAAAAATACATGCTTGCGATAAGTTGAAAGCAGTTATAAAACTGATTTAAATGACTTGAATGATTTCTCGCGAATTTACGAGTTTAAATAAGGCATTTGCAAAATTTTCATTTTTAAGAAAGCATAATATTTTAAAAGCATGCATACTCTGAACGAAAGAGTACGGTTAGTAGACTTGCCTTAGGTCCTAGCTAATAAGTACGCTTGACGATTTAGAGAGAACATTCCTTCGTTTGTCCCACGTGTCCAATCCTCTGATTTAATCCTCTTTCGATTCGATACACTTGCGGTTGCCACGAACCTGGTTCACCGAGATCGAACTCGCACGTCGTTTCTACAGTTAACACAAGACGGTACTTCAGTTTTCGAAATGACTCTACGGTCTATCGACGCTAGCACGCCACTCTAACACGTCTAACTTAATCACAAATATTTCATAAAAGACGGAAATGTCCCTTTTTAAAGTGGACACTTCCCGATGTATTAAACACATCACAACAACCATCAAATCAACCAAATCAACATACAATAACTTTATAACATATAAGGCTTTATGCCCGACAATCTCTAATCACACATCACTCTCAATTAACAAATTAATTCTCGTTCGTAATCCTTATCGATAACCGAGAATAGACGTAGACACTAATATCAATTAAGTAGCGACAATCCTTATAATCGTTATCACGTAATCACATAAACATAAAGGGACTCTTAGTCGTTAGATTAGAGTCGCAACATTTTAATTAATAAATTAAATACAGCTCTAAACTCAAATAAAAATCTGGACCGGATAGTGTGTCACTACGACGACCACTATCGGCTAACCATTTTAACAAGTACCATATCTTAACATTAATAGATATCCACCTTCTAACCAAGTCAATCACAATCAGATACATTTGTAACTCAAAAATATTAATCATCACATTTGAGCATATAAGATGTTATTGACCAAAAACTCAAGTCCATATTGCATACTTAAACAAAACATTCAAATAGATTTCCATGCTTTAATAATATTTAATAAATTGAACAAATCAATACTTTAACACGAAGCCTTTTTCTAATACCATATCGAATGCTATATCTACCTAACATAAAATATTTAGTTTGAAATGATCATTTTAACTAGGCCAAGTACCAACCCAAACTTAATAGAAATAGTTTTGTAAAATCTGCGCAACTTGCACTCTAATAATCCTCATAAATAGGAAAACCATCATTTGGCTACAAAACCTCTTTTATTGCAAACCTGAACATTATAAATTTCTCTCATAAAAACGTTGAAGTGAAACTATCAGTTTACCTAGGCCAAGTAACAAGCCAAAGTTAGTTTAAAAACAAAGTTGTCGGTTTTGTACTACTCATACTCAAACATTTTTAGTAAATTGATAAATCAATATTTTTACTTACAATTTTTATGGGATCACCCTGAACCATCCCTCTAGTAACCATAAAAATTTCGGCTTCAAACATAAGGTTTAAGTGGGTGAAATATGGTTCCAAAATCAGTAACCCGAGAGGTTACTCTATTCTGCGCAGGTTTTACTAAAATATCGTTTTCTCCTAGCTCGTTAACTCAAATGACACACCGTTTTCTCCTACACAAAATAGACTCCAAATAGAACAATTTTCATCAAATGACCACTGCCCAGAACAGGACAGAACTGTCTCGAATAAACAGAGTAAAACAGGACAGTTGCTGGAAATTTCTGGACAACTAGTATAACTTATTAAATCAAGTAAACACCTTCTTATCATATGACATGCAACTAGATTCCCTTCACAAGAATCAATTCAGCAAGCAATATCAAGTAGTAAATCCTCACAATCAAGCCCACCGGATCTCGTATTGATCATCTCCGGTGGAGAAGGGTTCGGTGGTGGCCAAGAATCGGCACCCCAACCTACTTCACCTCTAAATCAAGAATCGCTTACAAACCATCAATTAACAACATCATCTAAGCTCATATTTAGCATTGCATGTGAGTTTTGAATCATCTCCCTCATATACACACACACCGAATATACCTACACACATGCAACCATCAAAACTTCAAAATAAACTCAACCCATTGACATTTAGTACCTAAACCACCATAATCTAACAAGAAATCAAATAAAAACTAGCTTAAGAGATTGAAAATGGAAGAAGAAATGAGGGAGAGGATTCGGAAGTGAGGGAGAGAGTGAGGGGAGAGCCGAGAGTGATGAGAGAATGAGATGAGAGAAGAGAGAAATGAATTTTTTGTGTTTTTGGTTCTATTATTCTCCTAATGCCACTTGGCTTGCATGCAAGATTAACAATGGTGACTCATCTTCTCCATACTCCCAGCACACGACATGTGTTTACATGCAAAAATCTGATCATAATAGCTTGCCACGTGTCCTCCTAATCGATTAATCACATTTCGTTTCGTTTTAATGCTGAAAATAACGATATAATAATTACTCGAAAAAAAATCCTTTATAAATCATGAAAAATTTATCTGAGCATTATAATATTATAAAACTACTGTAAATAAAATTTCAGAATTTTTAAACCATTTTTGGATTTATTACGAATTTTAGAAGAAAAATCAATATTAAATCATTTAAAAATCAAATTTCTACAAAAATAATATTTTTATATTTTTGAAAAGTCCTAAAAATAATTATTATCATTAGGAAGCATTGAAAAGAATTTTTCAAAAAAATTTTGTATTTTTCATAAATCTTTTTCTAAAATCTCATTTTTACGAATTTCATAAATAATTAAGAAGTGGTTATAACAACGACAAACACAACCACACGGTCCAGACAGGTACAGATAACACGTTTAAGTCATATATCCATATCTATCCAATTCAGATGACTCACATAATCACTTAGGCAGTTAAGTCACATTGACTTTATTCACAAAATTTAAAACGAACCTATTTTCCACTTAATCATACACAAACAGCATTTAATCACATAAATGCTTCACAATCGAATAAATATTATAAAATAATAATTAACTATTCTCTTCTTTCATCAATTCTATCGGTCGACGTAATAATAATAATAATTTTATTTTGAAAATTCGGGTTGTTATAGTTTGGTTGCATTATAGAAGATTGTCGGCTATTGATGCAAGAACTCAACACAGTAAAGTTGTTTTTTATTAAACGGTCTGCTAATATGGCAGCTCACGAGCTAGCTCGAGTGTCATATTCTTTTCCAGATCGAGTATTCGATAGGAGGTCTGTTCCTATTGAAGTGAAGGATGTATTGATTCGTGAACGTTTTTAGTAATAAAATTTCCTTGTTCGTCAAAAAAAAAAATTGAACAAACTCAATCATTTTATCGGAAGATTAAATTGATAAAAAAATTATATGCTCATTGTTTCATTATATTTTGTCAAAATAAATTAATATTCAAATTAAATAAATTCTTAAACTATTATTGAACATGTATATTATGAGAGTGGTGTCGGTTTTAAAAAACGTTATTAAGTTGTATTCAATATTTGTAACTTTTGATTGTAAATATTAAGTTCATATTGTAATTTTTATTTTTATATGTTTGTGATGTTTTTAAGATTATCAAAATTTTAGATATATGTAATGAAAATATTTTTCCAATTAATAATTCATGTAAATTATTTTTAAATTAATTTTTAATAGAAAATTCATAAGAGACCAATCAATTTTTAAGAATAATAGAAACTAATTTATCTATTACAGTACTTTTATATAAAAATTTATTATAATAGCAGGAAACTTGAAAGACTTGCACTTAGAAGCTTCAAAATATTTTTCTTGAATTTTCACATTTTTATTTTTTATTAAAATAATTTTCTTGCATTTAATTGATAATTAATTATATCTATTAAATATATATCAAATACACTTTATTTCATATCTATTATATATATAATACCACAACATGTACTATTTTAATCCATCCTAAATTACATGTTAACCCTCTACATTCATTAATGCACATCAATTAAAATTCATATTTAATATGTGCATTCATTAATATACATTAATCCATCCTAAATTACCATGTTAACCCTCTACATTCATTAATACACATCAATTAAAATTCAAATTTAATATGTGCATTCATTAATATACATTAATTAATTCGTATTTAATACTATCTACTTAATTATAACACTTTCGTTACATTGCAATTAACTAAGCATTCGAAGAAGTTTGTGTCTCGCACGAGTATAGAAGCCTTGGAACTCATTGTAATTGAAGAAATAATACTGGAACATTAACTTCAGATTGCTAACTACATATTTTTTCTATGCAATCTACAGATTTTGTGTACTGTAATTTAGTATTTTTACTTTATAAAAATGTGTCTAATACAATATTTCTTAACACTTTCTTGGCCTTGGCGCACTACTTGACATTTTGTCATATCAAATACAAGAAATATAGGACGATGAGCACTTTGGAAAAATAAAGAGTGCATTTGAATGTTTTAACCAAAATGGGAGATCTTGAAACGAGAATAAAATTAACATTGATTAAAAAGGAACGCGCTAAACTAAAAAAAAATTTAATCATCACAATATCAATTTTTAATATTAATATCAAAACGTAACGAGAAAAACTGCAATATCAATTATAAAATAGAACAATCCCGTGCCTTGCACGGGAATTGAAGCTAGTTTAATATAAGAGTTTAACAATTTTATTAGAACATTATTATTATTATTATTATTTTGTTATAAAAAATTAATTATTTATATAAAAATACCATTATTTTAAGGTAAAACAATAAAATAAAATAATTTTTATCCTCATTTCTAATCCTTATTCAAAATCATTGCAATTTTTTTGGCAATAATTAATAGACGATTTTAACTTTTCGATAAATTCGTAATCAATGATAGTGAGAATCATGATAAGATACATAAGTATATATATTTTTCGATTAACATCCACAATTTAAATAAAAGTAATATTGTAGAATTTACATTTATACCTGAACAAATTATACACGGGGTGAGACCAACTCGATTAAATTGAATCAAGTGGACCCTTTTTTCGTCATTTAAATCAATAAAAAAATTACCCATTCGTTGTTTGATTATTTTGTGTTGGAAAAATTAATATTCTAATTAAACACATTCTTATACTATTACTAATCAATTAATCATGCATGATGTTATGAGATGAGAGACGGTGTTTAAAATCGTTAATGTTATTCCCAGATTACACACTTGTATAACTGTAGAAGGGGGGTTGAATACAATTCTTGATATTTAAAAATTTCTGATAAGAACCACAGAAATCTATAAGGAGATAATTGCTTAATGAGAAATGATTCACAAACACATAAAAAATCAGGTGGTTAAATGTACCACCTAAGACTTATATTCGAAGAAAACTCTGTGATACAAATGTACACAACTTCTGATTTACAACTCTTTGCTTCTAAAGATATTCAAGAAACCCTAAGCAAATGTATCTGTTTTCTTAGTTTCTAAAGAGTTGCTACACTTGGTTATATATCCCAAGTTTACAAGTACTACATGAATAAGATAATATTAATCTAATTCAAGTTGACTTGCTACTCCACTCCAAATCCACATGTAGCCGAAAGGTTGTCCTTGTGAACAGATATGTCCCCTGCACCTTTCTTGTATGTACTGTGTAAATGGAATGCTTCTTTCTTCTGCGTTTCCAAAGTATGGCTGCCATACTGCTTTTTATACCTACTATCAACCCATCTGATCTGTCAGTCAAACCTGTCCTTATCAAATGCTAATTCTCAGCTAGCATAGAAGAAAGTGTCCATGATTATCCGTTGATGTTGTACACAGTCATCCGTTGATGGTAGTTTGAGCTGTATCCGTTGATAGAGTAGATTTGAGTTGTATCCGTTGATAGAGTCATGTTCTCATCCGTCGATACACTTTCACTTAGACAGAATTACATGGCATAGCTTATTTACAATTGGCTACCATATTCTGCCTATCCGTTGATGGTCAACATGACTCTGAATAAAAACACTATCAACTGATAAATAGAGATATTGCAGTATGCTACAAAACCTCAACCGTTGATGAGCTACCTATCAACGGATAGAGTTATAATGTCTCATCCGTTGACAGTTACAAAACATGACTTATACAATTTTGATTGATTGTGAAGTTATCATCAAGTACAACATGTTCCTAACAATCTCCCCCAATTTATACTTGATGGCAATAAAGCATAAATTTAGGACCTTGATGATAACAAAACATTCCTAAGGATATATATAGAACTATGCAAAAATTGTATTAAGCTACAAAAATTAAAACACAACAAGTTTGAGAAATTTACAGAGAAGTGCTCCTCTAGTCTGAGCAGATTAATACTGTTTCTTCTCTCTGGTTGGCATCACCCTTGATTTTCCTTCTTTGGCAGAGTTGGACTCAATTTGCATTTGGAGTTGCCTATAGAAGGCATCTGCTTCAACAACTTTTGAATTTAGCTTTTGTTGTAACCATCTCAGGTATTGAGAACTAGCCTTTGATAGTTGGTCTTCTAACCTGAAGAATCTCCTGTTACCATCTTCATCCCTGAACTCCAACATCCAGAAGGGTTGAAGGTGGATTTTCTGTCCATTGAATGGGATCTTCATTTTCCTTGGTAGTCTTGATGGTGAGTTCCATTCTCTCCTTATCTGTTCTATTATGTCCAGTATCTCCCCTTTTGGTATCATGAAGAACCCTGTGTATCTCTTGATTGCAGAGAACACTTTGGTTAAGGTCAGATAATTTTCTCCAAGAACCCTCTGTAGTGGCCATGTCCTTTCCATTCCTCCCTTGTATACAAAGACCAATCTCTCAGGCAAATGTTTATATTTGTCAATTCCTCTTACTTCTGACAATTCATCCAGATACAGATTCATGCCAGAGTATTCCTCAATATCTGCTTGATAGATAAAATCATCATTGTTTTCCAAGATTGACTGCTTGACAATAACAGGTACCCTAGCAACCTGAATTGGTTCCTTTGAAGGTTGCTTCCTTGGTATCCTTTTCTTCTGTTTAGGCTTCTGTTGAGGCTTCAGCAAGAATGAAGGAATCTCAATGGAGTCAAGATTCATTGGTTCCTCTTTAGGGATTATAGGGTCACCATGGAAATTCACAGCTGGGTCGAATACTTGTGCAGAAAAAGATTGTGATGAGCCAACAGTTTCTCTTCTTGCAATTTCTGGAGAGACAGGCCTCCTTGCCTTTGATTTCACTCTCCTTTTAGTTTTGGATTTGGGGACTTCCTCAGGTTCCCTCATTTCATCCTCTACCTCATCCATTAACTCCTGAGCCAGCCTGGCTTGCTTCTCTTCTGAGTTTTCATATTGATTTTCTTCACTTGGATGAGCTTCCCTTAGAAGTTTGGAGGTTTCCTCTCTTTTTGCTTCAACAAATCTAGGATGGTTGTTGGATATATTTAACACTTTTCCATTCCTTATTATTACAACCATCCAATCTCTTACACTCTTATTTGTCTTTTCCTTGAACTCTTTGATTGTCTTTCCCATTAGCTTTTCATCATCATCCTTGGGAAATGGAAAGTCCAATTGTAACTTGTTCTTCCCATTTGCCTTTGGTGGAGAGAAGGCTCTGGTTCTTATGCATGGTTCAAATTCTTTGACATAGGATGGTTCAGCATCATAGAATGTAGGAGCCACAATTTCTGGAGTGAGCACCTTCAGGATTGTAGTTGATGTTGTTGGAGCTGAGGACTGAGTAGAGAACAAAGTTGATACAATTGATGCATTGATCATTCTCTCTGTCCTCAGAATTCTTTCATTTGCCTCCTTGTTGATCTTTTCTTAGGCTTCTATTCTGGCTTGCCTTTCACCATCTGAGATTTCTGATATACTTTGAACCTCAGGCAACACCATTTTCTTCTTCTTCACAGGGGAAGCCTCTATAGAGAACTCTGTTGGATTGACCACTATAATTGGCTGTTGCTCCCCCTCACTTTGTGCTATCTTGCTACTGGATGCTGGAATTTGACTAGAAGTAGCTGCAACCTCTTCTACCTTTTTCTCCCCTTTTTTGTTAGAATCAAGGGCTGGAGGTGAGGCTGCAAGTAGCCTTTCCAGTAGCTCAGTCTGTTTGGCTTGGTTGGCAATGACTGTTTGTATTTGAGATTCCATACTATCCACTCTGGAGGAAAGATGCTGAACTGATTTGGCCAGAATATCTTCCTTTAACAACTTGCTAGTCAGCACCTTCTGAGTGGTAGTAGGGGCTAGTGCCTCAATCCTGGCATCTAGTTCTACTTTCATTTCCCTTATTGCAGTTTGCACCTCCTCCTGTTGGGTTCTTTGAATAACCATATGCATCTTGTGAAGTTTGAGTGAGGCCAGTATTTGCTGAAGGATAGCCTTCCTCTGTGGATCTGCATTCTGGTGCTCAGCCATAGCAGATTGATATTGCTTCATAATCTCCACATTGAAGTCACCAACCACAGTGGTAGAAGAAAATAGCCATTCTGGAGTATCTTCCATATTGACTTCTTCATCACTGGAGGTGCTAGCACTGTCATTATTGCCAAACTCTTCATTGTCAGCATCTGAAGGCAGAGCTGTCAAAGCTTATTTTGCTCTTTGTAGAGATTGAGAGGTGTGAACTAGGTGCATTGCCTCATCTGCCTCCACATTGCCCTGTTGTGCCATGACTTGATAGGCAGAAACAGGATGAGTAAAGGTTTCAGGATCCAAAGAGATGGAGTCAATAATTGACTGATATTCTAGTCGAAATTCCATCTCTTTAGAAGCTTCATTAACCTCCATTAACTCACTTGCAATGGCTGAATCTTCCTGCCTTATTTCTCATGTAGTCCCTTCTCTCCTCTCATCTCTTTTCTTGCATCAGGGGCTCCCCCTGGCTCACACCCTCACCTTCACCTACTAAGGTGGAACTCTCTTGCTCTCCTTTTGCCTGACCGGAAGAAATGGTCAGCCTCTCATTATTTTGCTCTCCTTTTGCCTGCTCACAAGGCAGCCTCTCAATCCCTTCCCTCATTCCTAAAAGTGTTTCAACTACTACAAACTCCTCCACAGTTGACATGGGAATGTCACATTTTGCAGTGGTAGAGAGTTGTCAACGGATAAAGTGTATCCGTTGATGTAGTAGTTATTGCTGTCAACGGATGATTAGTTGTAGACACATCCGTTGATGGAGAAACACTTGTCAACGGATGAAGGATATCCGTTGATGAAGGAAAAAGAGTATCAGTTGAAGTGAAAACCAACACTGAATTTTTGGTGATTGATTTTAAGGAAGAGGCCAAAGATAGTGTTGTGAATTCAGGAATGGAAGATTGATGGCCCAACAAATCATCTAAAAGATGATGACCACCAATTGATTGGGGCTTCTCCAAGAATTTTAAAGATGGAGAATCAGGAATTGATGTAGATATCATATCCACATCCAGAGATGGAGTTGGTGATGGTGGATTGAAATGTGTATCGATTTGAAGGTTAAGATCAAGGGGTTGTGACTCCACATTTATTGAAGTCACATCAAACTGAATTTGAGAAGGTACAGTTTGTTGTATTGTGTGTGCACCCTGTGATTCCCCAATGGTTTTGGATTTTACTCTTCTACCATAGGTTTTTGAGTGAGAGCTATCTGTGTCTTTTGCCCTTTTGTGTAGTGTTCCTGGAGTGGAACTTAAATCAGTAGTCACACCCTGTTGAGAGGATGTAACTAGAATTTGGCTTGAAGGTTCATTAACAGTCTTTTGAGAGACTGAAATGTTGGTTGCACCTACCTCACCTTCCTTATCCTTAGGGCTTCTTTGATGTTCACCCTGTCCCTCACCACTCACTACCACCTTCACACTCCCCTCAAGAGTTTTGGTAGTTTTTGCAACAGGTGTTTTTTGAGAGACACCTGAGGTTTGTCTTTTAGATTGTGGTTTTGGAACTTTGGATTTGGTCACTTTGGTAGGAGCCTGTTTGGTCACAGCTACAGACTCCATTGTGACACTAGAAGGCAAAGAAATTTGGGGTTAGAGATAGGAGTTTCAGGGTTGGAAACAGTTACCTGAACAATTGGTAGATATACCAATTGTACTTCTACATTTAGGTTCATTCGAATCAAATCACTTAAGACTCTTTTCTCCTGAACAAAACAATTGAACTTGCTATCCGGGTTAGCAATGGATAGCTCATTCTCAGATACATGCAGTGCTAAGAGCATGAAAAACCTAGCAAAATAAATATTCTTGCTCCTAGTTTCCTTTCTACCTAATTTAGCTGTTATCTCATACATGACTAGTGTGCCAAAATTATAGAATTTATCAGTCAAAAGCATACACAGCATAACTAGCATGGAATTGGTAACAGCATCAAAGTTACTAATTTTGTCAGAAAAAGTTTTAATGAAGGCATCACAAAAATAACTCCATTCTTTAACCATACCTTTCCTAACAATTTTCCCTAAGTTCTCAGTACTGAGGGTATAATTTATGGAATTAAGCATGGTAACAATTTCAGCATTACTGGGTACTTCCAGACAGTTATTCTCAGGCAATTTTAAACAAGCAGTTATCACATCAGAATTAACTACATAGTTTTTACCCTTTAAAGAAAAAGCAAGTGTACCGTCTGTGCCAATGTACTCAGCAGATGCCCACACCTCTTCAATTACCTCGTGGATTAGAGGAGTGGTGGTAGTAATAGCATATGACAGTTTGCATTTCTTCACGAAATTCATCATGGTATGATAAGCTTCTGGAGCGTTCACTGTATCAACAAAGGCCGCGGAATTGTTCTTCTCATAGGTGAACCCAGTGGAAGACATCATCTTAACAATAGGCGCCATTGAAGTGTTTGAACTTTTGTTGTAGAGAGTTTTAGTGAAGAAGATGCAGTTAACTTATGAGATTCTTGAAAATGAATAAAGGTGAGAAGTGAGAGCACAAGACAGCCTTTTATATTTTTCAAGAATTAAAAATGAAATAATTAAAAGTAATTACTCCATTGGACAAAAGTAACTGTCAGATAATAAATGAAAATAAAAGAAGTACAACCGTGACTAAATATACACGTTTATCAACGGCTATATTAAAAAATATTGTATATCAACGGATATAGAATGGACGGTTGAGAAAACAGTTTATCCATCGATGACGTGGAAAACCTGTTATCCGTTGACATACGAAAATCTAGTAATGTGTTTATACTACCAACGGATAAAAGGATATCCGTTGATAAGCAAATTTTGCCTTAGACAAAATTTCTGCAGAAAATTTTTCTGAGAGTTTTTTAATTCTCAATTAAATCAAAACACATTTCTAGCTGCAATACAGTATGATTAGATATCACTAGGAATTATGAGAAATTAAGCATACCTGGTTCACCTACCAATCTTGTGAATGAAGATTCATCAAGAGGCTTGGTGAAGATATCTGCAACCTGCATTTCACTTGGTACAAAGTGCATTTCTAATGTACCATTCATCACATGCTCTCTAATGAAGTGGTATTTGATGTCAATATGCTTGGTTCTCGAATGTTGCACTGGATTCTCTGTGATGGCAATAGCACTAGTGTTGTCACAGAAAATTGGAATCTTCTCAACTTTTAGACCATAGTCAATAAGTTGATTTTTCATCCAAAGAATCTGTGCACAACAACTTCCAGCAGCAATGTACTCAGCTTCAGCTGTAGAAGTGGAGACTGAGTTCTGTTTCTTACTGAACCATGACACAAGCCTGTTCCCTAGAAATTGACAGGAGCCTGTAGTACTTTTCCTATCAATTCTGCAACCTGCATAGTCTGCATCTGAATAGCCAATTAGATCAAAGCCAGAATCTCTTGGGTACCAAATGCCAAGATTTGGTGTTCCCTTGAGATACCTGAAAATTCTCTTAATAGCAATCAAGTGAGACTCTCTAGGGTCGGCTTGAAATCTAGCACACAGACAAGTGGAAAACATTATATCAGGACTGCTAGCTGTTAGATATAGAAGTGAGCCTACCATGCCTCTATAGCTTGAGATGTCTACAGACTTTTCCTTAGTATTCAACTCAAGCTTAGTTGCAGTGGCCATAGGTGTTTTTGCAGAGGCACAATCCATTAAGTCAAATTTCTTTAAAAGATCATAAATATATTTTGTTTGACTTATGAAAATTCCCTCATTAACTTGCTTCACTTGTAAACCAAGAAAGTAAGTTAATTCAACCATCATGCTCATTTCATACCTACTTTGCATAAGTTTGGCAAACCTTTTGCAAAGCTTCTCATCTGTAGACCCAAAAATAATATCATCTACATAGATTTGAACAAGTATTGAAGAACCATTGACATTTCAATGAAATTAGGTTTTATCTACTGTACCTCTAGTGAAGTGATTTTCCAAAGAAATTGAGATAAAGTGTCATACCAGGCTCTTGGTGCTTGCTTCAAACCATAAAGTGCTTTCAGGAGAAGATATAAATATTCTGGAAATTCTGGATCTTCAAAACCAGGAGGTTGATGGACATATACCTCTTCTTCCAGTTCCCCATTTAGAAAGGCACTTTTGACATCCATCTGATAGACTTTGAAATTGGCATATGCTGCATAGGCTAGGAAGATTCTGATTGTCTCAAGTCTTGCCACTGGAGCAAAAGTTTCATCAAAATCTATCCCTTCTTCTTGAGAATAGCCCTTTTCCACTAATCTAGCTTTATTTCTCACAATTATGCCATTTTCATCAGTCTTATTCTTGAGAACCCATTTGGTACCTATGACACCTCTATCATCAGGTTTGGGCACAAGCTTCCATACTTTATTTCTCTCAAATTGGTTTAGCTCTTCTTGCATTGCTAATACCCAATCTGGATCTAGAAGGGCATCTTCCACTTTCTTAGGTTCCTTTTGAGACAGGAAACTACTGTATAGGCATTCTTCTTGTTTGGCCCTCCTAGTTTGGACTCTTGAGTTTGAGTCACCAATGATTAACTCAAAAGGATGATCTCTGGTCCATTTTCTTGAAGGTGGAAGGTTTGATCTAGATGAGGTTGCTTCATCTAAATGAGCATGATCTTGTTGACTGGTCATTGAGTGTTGATCTTGAGAAACTCCCCCTGAGTTTGTTGTCCTTGCGGAATTATGAAGTTGACTGTCAACGGATGCATCATTTTGTCTATCAACGGATGCTCCATTTTGCCTATCGACGGATGCATGAGAATGCCTATCAACGGATGCATCTGATGCTCCAGTATGACTGTCAACGGATGCTTCATTTCCAGTGTTAGCATCACTTCTAGTTGGACCAACAACTCTAGGCGAATTTTCATGGTCATGATCTTCATTTTCCTCATCATCATCAATGTACATTCTTCCTTCTACCTCATTTTCAAATTCCAACTTTTCATGGAAGCCTTCATCATTTAGATCTAGAATCTTTTGATCATCAAACACAACATGTACAGATTCCATAACAATGTTGATTCTTAGATTGTAGACTTTGTAGGCTTTCCCTGCTGCATACCCAACAAAGATAGCTTCATCTGCCTTTGCTTCAAATTTGCCCAAGTTATCTCCATGATTCCTTAGCACAAAACACTTACATCCAAAGACATGAAGAAAAGCTAAAGTTGGTTTCTTGTTGGTGAATAACTGATAAGGAGTCATTCCTCTAGCTTGATTGACCAAGGAAATATTCTGAGTGAAACAGGCAGTGTTGACAGCTTCAGCCCAGAAATATGTTGGCAATCTTGATTCACTTAACATTGTTCTAGCTGCTTCAATGAGAGTTCTGTTTTTCCTTTCAACAACCCCATTTTGTTGAGGTGGTCTAGCAGCAGAAAACTCATGGACAATTCCATTCTCTTCACAGAAAATCTTCATTGTGGAATTTTTGAATTCAGTGCCATTGTCACTCCTGATTCTTTGTACTTTGACTTCTGAACCATTGTTTACTAGTCTGAGATGATTGATGATGATTTCACTTGCACAATCTTTGGAGTGCAGAAAGAAGGTCCATGTAAACTTAGAAAAATCATCTACAATCACCAGACAATATTTCTTCTTTGAAATGGACATGACATTTACTGGACCAAATAAGTCCATATGCAGCAATTGAAGCGGCTTAACAATGGATGACTCTGTCTTGCTCTTAAAGGATGATTTCTTTTGTTTCCCTAATTGGCAGGCATCACACAGTCCATCCTTGATGAACTCCAATTGAGGGATTCCTCTAGCCAGATCCTTTATTACCAAATCATTCATAACTTTAAAATTCAAATGTGACAGCTTTTTATGCCATAGCCAACTCTCATCCTTGCTTGCTTTGCTGAAGAGACAAGTAATGGATTCTGAGCATACTGTGTTGAAGTCAGCTATGTAAACATTTCCTTTTCTAAAGCCTGTCAATACCACATTGTTGTTTTCCTTGGCAGAAACAACACAGGCTTCTTTAGTGAACTTTACTTCATAGTCTTTGTCAAAAATCTGACTGACACTCAGCAAATTGTGCTTCAAACCTTCAACTAAAGCCACTTTTTCAATGATGACATTGTCCTTTGAAATCAAGCCATATCCCTTAGTATATCCTTTAATGTCATCTCCAAAGGTAATTCTAGGGCCAGCTGCCTCCTTGAACTTTGTGAGCAGGGTTGAATCTCCTGTCATGTGCCTAGAGCATCCACTGTCTAGGTACCATAGATTCCTTCTATTTCCCTGCACACATTCCAAAACACAAATCAAGTTGATTTTGGTACCCAAGTTTCCTTGGGTCCTTTCTTGTTAGCCTTTGGTTTTGCACTCTTAGCAATCTTCATTTTAGGTGTAGATGCTTGAGTGATAGGTTTTGACAGATGCTCATTTGCATAAATATTTGATGCATGCATTTGTGGAAAATTGGCATACATATTATTCATGCTAGGAATGCTCCATGACATTTGTGGCATATTCACTGATTGAAAATAAGGATTAGACACATATGGCATGTTCACATATGGATTTGAAAAACTGGCATTCTGATACAAACCAGGCATTGCAGGCATACTTGGCATAGATTGAGGTACATGAACATGAGTCCTTTTAACAGACTTGCAATTAGAAGATATGTGATTGACACTATTACAATTACCACAAGTTTTCCTTAGGGCAAACTTGTCAGGAGAATAATTATTTTTCTTGTTGATGTCTATCTTACCATTTCTGTTCTTTTTCTTTTTACCCTCAGTCTCTACCTTTTCATTAACTGATTTACCAACAGCCTTTTTGTTATGTAAATCACCTGCCTTAGCCTTCTCACTTGATTTGGCTTGGCTACTTTCACCAGAAACAAAGTTCTTGGCTACGAGACCATACTGATTATTCAGTTTATTGAGTTCCTTCTTACTAACAGACTTTTTGTTAGTCGACGGATACCTCTCATCCGTTGATGGTTCATCTATCAACGGATGATCACTATCCGTTGATTCACAAATAGTCTCTAGATCCTCAAGGCAAGGTTCTAGCTCCTTTTTCTTTTGAGTCTAGGTATTCTTTACAAATGATTCTATTCCCTGGACTTCTACTATGTTTTGTGAAATATTCCTACAGCTTTGAAATTTAGCAATTATCCCTTGTTCTTTTTCAAGCTGGTCTCTTAAAATCAGTTCTCTCTTTAACACAGCTTCAAGTTCACTTTTAGCATCATTGCAATCAACTCTCATTTTCTCAAATTCTAGAAATTGAATTTCTAGAGCAGCATTTCTATCACTTAAAAACAGATTAGTCTCTTTAATCCAATTGTTCTCTTTAGTAAGTGATTTAAGAGTAACACTCAAGTGATATAGTTCAGTAGACATTTCATCTATAACACTATTGCATTCCTCTTTGGTGAGCTCAGAGAGATTAGTAGAAAATACCTTATTGCTAGCTGAACTTGCTTCCTGCTCAGAATCAGCCATCAATGCAAGGTTGACAAACTCAGCATCATCATCAGAATGATTTCCATCAGCAGCCCAGTCATACTCTTGGGTCATGAATGCCTTTCCTTTCTGCCTGAGAAGATCAAAATATTTCTTCTTGTAGTCAACAGTTTCAGTTGGCTTTCCCTTGTTCTCAGATCTAGGCTTCCGGCATTCACTTATCATGTGACCATCAATTCCACAATTGTAGCATTTAATTTTGAATTTATCAACATAGTTGGTTGTGGAAAAATCCTTGTTAAATGGCTTAGCCACCCCAGAGTTTCTTCTGAGTTTAGCTTAGAGAATCTCCTAGATAGAAAGGCTAAATGTTCATCTATCTCATCCAATTCATCCTGCTGAAGGACACTCATTTCTTCAGACACTTTTTCCTTGCTTTTGCTTGATTCTGCTCTACCTTCACAAACCTCCCTGTTTGGTGTAGATTTAGCAGCTTCAGTCCTCTTCTCCTCCTTCTGCTCCAAGTTGGCAACAAGTGCAACTGACCCACTTTTCTTTTGGGCCTTCTCAATTTCTTCATCCTGCTCCATTTCTAGTTCATATGTCTTTAAAGTTTCATAGAGCCTTTCAAGAGTAAATATCTTGTACTCTTGAGTGTTTCTTAGAGAAATAGTCATTGGCTTCCACTCTTTGGGCAGTGATCTCAGAAATTTGAGATTAGAATCTTTCACTTGGTAGATTTTTCCATACAATTTCAAGCCATTCAGTAGCTTCTGAAATCTACTAAATGTGTCATTCAATGTCTCTCCATTCTTGAAATGGAAGTGCTCATACTGTTGGATCAGTAGTTGCATCTTGTTTTCCCTTACCTGTTCTGTACCTTCACAAAGGGTTTGAACAATGTCCTATACTTCCTTGGAGGTAGTACAGTTGATAACATTGTCAACCATGTCTGTTTCTATGCCATTAAACAGAATATTCATGGTCTTCTTATCTTTGTGGACTTCTGCAACATCTTCAGTACTCCACTCAAAAACAGGTTTGGGAATGTAAGTGTCTGGTGCATCTGCAGCAAGGCCAAATCTTGACGCAGTCTTCATTGGAACATGAGGACCCTTCTCAATGCAATCTACAAAACCTTCATCAATAGACATGAGATGTAGACACATTTTTACTTTCCAGTGAAAGTAATTTTCTCTATCAAGAACTGGTATCTTTACTCCATAATCCTTCTTAGACATGTTGGAAGTGTGTTGATCTTTAAACTTCAAATATGTTAGAATCTTGCTCTGATACAAATTGTTATTCCCAGATTACACACTTGTATAATTGTAGAAGGGGGGGTTGAATACAATTCTTGATATTTATAAATTTCTGATAAGAACCACAGAAATCTATAAGGAGATAATTGCTGAATGAGAAATGATTCACAAACACATAAAAAATAAGGTGGTTAAATGTACCACCTTAGACTTATATTCGAAGAAAACTCTGTAATACAAATGTACACAGCTTCTGTTTTACAACTCTTTGCTTCTTAAGATATTCAAGAAACCCTAAGCAAATGTATCTGTTTTCTTAGTTTCTAAAGAGTTGCTACACTTGGTTATATATCCCAAGTTTACAAGTACTACAGGAATACGATAATATTAATCTAATTCAAGTTGACTTGCTACTCCACTCCAAATCCACATGTTGCCGAAAGGTTGTCCTTGTGAACAGATATGTCCCCTGCACCTTTCTTGTTTGTACTGTGTAAATGGAATGCTTCTTTCTTCTGCATTTCCAAAGTATGGCTGCCATACTGCTTTTTATATCTACTATCAACCCATGTGATCTGTCAGTCAAACCTGTCCTTATCAACTGCTAATTCTCAGCTAGCATAGAAGAAAGTGTCAATGATTATCCGTTGATGTTGTACAAAGTCATCCGTTGATGCTAGTTTGAGCTGTATCCGTTGATAGAGTAGATTTGAGTTGTATCCGTTGATAGAGTCATGTTCTCATTCGTTGATACACTTTCACTTAGACAGAATTACATAGCATAGCTTACTTACAATTGGCTACCCTATTTTGCCTATTCGTTGATGGTCTACATGACTCTGAATAAAAACACTATCAACTGATAAATAGAGATATTGCAGTATGCTACAAAACCTCATCCGTTGATGAGCTACCTATCAACGGATAGAGTTATAATGTCTCATCCGTTGACAGTTACAAAACATGACTTATACAATTTTGATTGATTGTGAAGTTATCATCAAGTACAACATATTCCTAACAGTTAATTAGTTATATTCAATATTTACAAATTTTTATTATAGGAATTATGTTGACATTGTAGTTTGGTATGGAAAAAAGTAAAAGGTGTTTAAGGAGTTGTTTTTTGTTATTTTAAACAAATTCTCACTTTTTGAGCATTAAGTAAGGGTGTTATAAAACGAGCATCGGCTTTAAAAACAATTATATGTACAAATATATTATAAAATTTAATAAAAGAATATTAGAATATGTGAGTATCACTTTGATGTGTCCATGAATTTAATTTTAATGTTACAAACAAAACAGTTTTTATAAAATGCTCTGAAAAATTAATTAAATGTAGAGATACGGGTGTCGGATCACTCCAAAAAAACATGAAGCATGACTTACAATATGCATTTGAATTTTGCTTTTTTCGTCATAAAACCAAATATATCGACAAGTGAAATCAATCACACCTCTCATCACATTTACATTCTAATTCTTTTCATCGTACAATCAATTTTACTAAAAATGAATTAATAACAAATTAAGCAATCACGTCTTTTATCTTTTATGATGTCATCGACAATAGAAAAGATTAACAAATGTTATTTTTACTTATTCAATGTCAAACTTTGCAAATGTTTGTCAATATTGGATTTCAAAAGCATTTTTTATGCGACAAAATAGGTTCGTCAATATCTTCAAAATTATTATTATTATTAATATTCAAGAATTTAACTGAAACATGTTTTTTTTACCTAAATTCTTTTCTCTTTTTAATTTTTAAACATTCAAATTTAATTACATTTCACATAATTTTTAATTTATCATATTAACTTTCAAATAATAAAATTTAACAAACAATAATTTTATGTGTATAATTTTTAAAAATATTTTCGTGCCGCGCGTAGCTCGGCTTTGTTACCTAGTTAGATGTAAGAGAGATAATAGGGTACTAGATGTGAGAAAGTCGAACCAAGAGTGTTTTCAATGAAGAGTGAATTGGGGAATTGTATTTTGAGTTTTGACAAATTAAGTTGGTGAGTATACGCATATACAGTATGCGCATAGGCGTGGATAAAAAGGGCACTCCGGGCGACATATGATATTTTGGGCAATAATGTATTAAAATAATGTTATTTTGGTCATTTTCTCTGCGATGCTCGAGTTTTTTTTGACATAAAATAAATTTATTTTATGTTACAATTATATTTTTATATAATTATTTTAATTTTAATTTAAATAATAATTTGAATTATTTTGTTTTATTTTATTATTTATTTTAATAAATTGGATAACCAAACACAAACTTTCAATCTTTCGACTTTTAAATAATAATATACTCCCTCCGTCCCAACCAAATGCTTACATTTGGTTTGGGCACGGAGACCAAGGAAAAATATAAAGAAGGAGAAGAGAAGTAGAAAAAATTAGTAAAGTGGTGAGACCCATCACTATATAATGTATAAAATGAGTTAGTGGAGAAAATTAGTGGATGTAGTTGATTTTTATATTATAAAACTTTACTATTTTAGGAAAATTTAGAAATGTAAAGAATTGGATGGGACATCCCAAAAAGGAAAGTGTAAACAAATAGATGGGACAGAGGGAGTAGATTTTACCAAACACTTCATAACTTATAAGTAACTTATAAGTGAACTCATCCAGTGGGTGTTTGGGGAAACTTTTTTTCAGAATAAGTCAACTTATTTTAAGATAAAGTTAGAGATTCCTAACTTTCCAACTTATTTTCCAACTTATTTTTTTGAAACTTATTGAATCTAAAATATATATTAAATATTTGTATAAAAAAATAATTTCAAAATATAAAAATTTTACCCGAAAATAAGTCCATAAGTCTTTAAAATGAGGTGTGCCAAACAGGCCCCCAATTACCTGCATAACTTATAAGTTCTGATTTACTTATATGGGGGTGTTTGGGGAAACTTTTTTCCAGAATAACACAACTTATTTTAAGACAAAGTTGGGGATTCCTAACTTTCCAACTTATTTTTGCAATTTATTGAATCTCAAACATACATTAAATACTTGTATAAAAAAAATTATGAAAATATAAAATTTTTATCCGAAAATAAGTTCATAAGCCCATAAGTTAAGGTGAGCCAAACAGGCTTTATAACTTATAATCAACTTAATGACTTAAAGAAATAAGTTACTTTTTTAAGTTAGGCCAAACGGCCCCAAAATCACTATTTGTTCAGCTCATTTTTTGTTCCACAATCAGTTTGTAGTTGACGGTTCGGGATTTGTCCGGATTGAATTTCAATGTTTGAATGTTAATAAAATTTTCATGTTCGTCAAAAAAATAAAAATAGAGAAGTTATCACTTTTTAAAACATTACCAAAATATTTTGTTTTTCTTTATATATTTATGATTCCACCATCTTTTAAAAATTTTACGAAAATATGATATGCAATCTAAATCAAATAAAAGCAACTTCAACTGCATACAGTTGAATTTGGTCGTAAAATCGTACTTTTACGAAACAATTAAAAAAATCATAATTTTGTACAAAATAAAATTAGGAAATGTAATTCTTAAAAATAATTATAAAAAGCAAATTCCAAAAAGCCTCTAATATTTTATTTTTTTACAAAATTAACTAGTAAGAACGGAGGAAGTAACATTTTTTTAACGAGGAGAAACGCATTTCGTGGGCAAGGGCAAGACCAGGTAGATTAATCAATATGTACTCTGTAGTCTGTACAAGTACTATATAATGGGTTTGTCGGTGTGTGTTCAAGGGCACATGTTAAGAATCCGTGCTTGATGAGTTGTCAAATTTTAATTGATGTATATTTATGTGAATGCAGGGGGTTCATCATTATTAATGAAATCCCCATCAAACAAAATTTAACAACTAAGCTATTTCGTCCGTCCCAATTTACATGTCCCTTTTGAAAAAAATACGTATATTAAGAAAAAGGTTGGTTGGATAAGATTTTTTAATAAATAATCATAATAAATGCATTGAAAAGTGAGAATACTCCTTCTTATAATTTTCATCACAACCTCTTAAAATGGCCGCCATGGTCTCTTTTTTACTATTCAAAGCCGCCAAATGTAATATATTTTGACCATTTTCATTAGTAGCAGTATATGCTGAAGAATTAGATGGCCGTAACTCCGTAAGTCGTATCACAGTAGAAGTATAACCTTGTTGGGTTACTAAATGAAAGAGATTTGTTTTTCTGTCTTCATACACAAACGAGTGTTTTTTTTTTTTGAATAACAAGTGTATTAAATTCAATAAATTAAAACCATACGACATCTACAATTCATATCGAGTAGAACAAACATAATTGAATCGCCGGACATCCAAAGGAGACCAAAAGCGAATTTTGACGGAGATATATACAATTTCATCCCCAACACCCGTCTGAGCTTATCGACCTTGAATGCAGAACCAAAACAGCTCGAATCACTAAATCCAAATCCACGCTCCCATAAATCGGAGAGAAAATCAAACTCCCACAAAACGGAGAGAAAATCCAACCAACTCAACATTACAAGCGAGAAAACCAAATAACTAAGCATTACAAGTTGAAGATTAAGAACTTAAAAATTATAAATAAAAATACCAAAATCGAAGAAACAAGAAAAATACAACAGCTCCAAAATTAGATCTGAAAAATCGAATCCCCAAAAAACAAGATAAACCCACTCACAGATCCGGGTGGCTAGTCGGAAACGGAGAAAAAGACGGAGCTCCGAAGTTTAAGAAACTAATAACAGAGGCAGATCGGAAAAGGTTTAGAAACCTTAGATCCAAAGGGAAAACCAAGAAAATGAGAAGAAAAACTAAAGAAAAAGAAGGAAAAAACTGAAGTTTTAATTGAAGGGCCTCATTAAAAACCTATTGAGGAAAAAGAGTACCCTTTTATTCAAGGAAGTAAGCTTAATCGACTCTCATCGGAGACAAACTCCGACAAAAGCTGTGAAGAAGAAGAAGAAGGGGGCGGCTGCTTGCAGTGGAGAGAGAAGGGATACACAAACGAGTGTTGAACATCCTTTTGTGCTTTTATTATAGCTTCAAGTACTGAATCAAATCAAATTGGCTCGTTCGATCAAACCAGAGGTAATATCGCTTTTTATTTTTTTATATTTTCTTTTTAATATTAGTAGCGGATATAATATGATGAAGTATGATGGATATGTTTGTGTTGAATCGGGGCAAGAAACGTCATGTGAAAGAAGACAAGTGAGTCAGGTGACTCTTGACTGAATCTCGGTCTGGTAACTTCATTCATGGTCTCTTATTACTTTTCTTGTTTGTTTGGATTTACATTGCTATGTGTATGACCACCATAGTCCAGGTTTCCTTCTTAGTTATTAGTTTTATCACACTTTTTCGATTGGGATATTGTCTGAAAATTGTTGTGTTAATTGAGCCTGGGACTTTATTTGTTGAATACTTTGTTACTGCTTCAGATACTGATGCTCTTGTACTCGGTGCCATTTTATCAGTTTGGTTAAGATACTTGCCTGAATACATCTATATTATTATGGATTGAAAGATTACTGATTGTTTGTTGATTTTAAGGACTTTGGTTTTGCATTCATGTAGGTACCTTTATCATTGTTCGGTTATCACAGTTCTACTTGGTTTAATCCTTGTTTTGTATAATTCAATGTTGCCATGGTTCATGCAGGTGTGTGGTGTGAGTTTTTTGAAAATAAAAAACCCAAATTCATTTTGTTATAATTGATTCGCATGATTTGAGTGGTTTTTAAAGGCCTTAATTAGTGCTTTTTTTAAATTTTGTCTTTTAATTTTGTGTAAGTAGAGTTCCTCTAATTTAGCATTTTTAGTTTATTATTTTAAATATCCCTTCCTTGTTTGTTTATGTGATTTTAATTGGTTCTTGTTTGTATCATTTCCATATATATTTTTTACTCTTGTAATAAATCTTATGCTAATTTTAAGCAACTGATCTGTATAATTAGGAGCGAAAATGTCAACTCTTGTATTAATTAGTCAGTTTCAATTTTCATGTCAATAATTTTGCTTTTAAATGTATGCTATTAGTATTAATTACAAAATGAATTAGTTGATTCTTAAATGTATTTCTTTTATACTATTTGATTGCTAATTTTAATTTTGAAGTACTAATTTTGAGTGATGATTATTAGTGCTTAATTAGTAGTATTTTTAATTTCGGTTTCATTTTATATTTGGTATTTACTAGGTTTCTTGTAATACTAATTTTATATTAGTATGTTTATATTTCGTAGGTTATCGGCGGTTAGCTCCGTTGGTGGCGTTTTTTAGTCCGAGATGAGTTTAGAGTTTAGTAATCGAAGATTTGTTTCCTGTTCGTTTTGTGGATTGAATTGGTGATATTGCTATCGTTTGTTGGATTGCTTTGTTTAAAAACAGATGTATTCATATTTTTGTGTTAATTTGTTTAGCTTTTAGGCTTAGTCGGATTTTGTCTTTGTCGTCGGTTTTAGAAAATTCCGGTTGTAGTTCTTGTGTATTCTGTTAGTTATTTGCTGTTATTACGGAATGATTAGGTTCATTTTTAATAATACATTCCTATTTTAGCATAGAGGGTTAATTTTTGGTTTTAATGTGCAAGCTGCCATTAGTATGTTTATTTGCTTTAATTTTGGCATTAATTTAGCATTGTCCGTACCTTGTTCTGGTGTATTAAGTTGGTAGCTTAAGTTTGGGAATACTTATGTCTTGATGGCTGTTTTTGTACCATTAATGGGTGGCCAGAAAGGATGGCGTATATTTTGGTCTTGTATAGCCAATCAAGTGCCATTTTGTTGGCTTTGTTTGTTTATTTCCTTTAAATTATATTATATATATATATTTTACTTTTGTGTCTAACCAAAGTTTTTTGGTTAGATTTTATTTTATTTCCTTTTATTATGAAATTTTAACACATATATTTTCATTACTTAGTTATTTGTGGATGTATTTTCTTTTTTATTTTTTATTTTTATAGTATATAAAATTTTTTACATATCGATTGGAGACTTATTAGTTTGATTGCCTTTTATTGTTCAGGTGAACTATTTTTTTGGATGTGGGCTGGTTTACAAGTTAGACTTACTTGGATGGGAAGAAGTATGAAATGAAGAAGGATGATGGTTCTTGGGATGAGAAGCTATAAAAAAGAAGATGGATGGAAGCAATGAGAAGTTCTTAGTATATTTTTACAGTTATTGTATATTGATGTATTATTGGGGGGTGGGCACTCTTTTTTTCCCTCTTGAGTTTTTTTCCCATAGGGTTTTGCTCTTGCGTGGTTTTTAACGAGGTCACCTTTGTAAGGAGTCTTCTTTTCTGAGATAGAGGTGATATTGTCTAAACTTCCGGAGGAATCTCTTTCTCATGGTTGTCGTAATTCAGGTTACGACCCGTGGATTGGTTAAGCATACCTTTCGGTTAGATGATTAGCTTTTATGGATAAAAGAATGTCTCATTTGTTTATCCCTTTCGGATTCTGTAAATTTTTTCATTAAATGAAATCTTTTTCATTTTGCAAAAAAAAAAAAAGGTGAGAATAAAGTTAAGTTTTAAAGAAGTCAAGCATTGAAAATACAAATATAGGGGTAATTTTGAAAAATTAGACTTAAATTTGTATAGAAAGAAGAAATATTTGTATGGAAAGAAGGGACATGTAATTTAGGACAAATTTTTTTTGTAAAAGAAACATGTATTTTCGGACAGAAGGAGTAACACAAATTCTTAACATGTGCCCTTGGTCACACACTAGAAAATTCCAATTCTATAAAACATGTTACGCTGCTCCCCAAGAACGTGCTCGTTACGGCTGGGAAATCCGAGATATCAATGTCAAGTTGTGAGTTGTGACCTGTGAGTGTTTTTTTTTTTTTTTTTTTTATAATTCGGTATCTGAGCCAGCTCTTACGCATTTAAACTAATTCGGAGCACATACTAATACATTCATACCCTCGAGGATGGTAGCCCACTTAATCTCGGAACGTTCCAGAAATCGAATTCGTGATCTCAAGACAACAAACTTTAAGCGCCACTACTTAACCATCTGAGACACCCGTGGGGTTTATGATGAGTTGCGAGTACTATTACG
Organism: Kitagawia praeruptora; assembly: GCA_037693485.1. Classification (NCBI taxonomy): domain Eukaryota; kingdom Viridiplantae; phylum Streptophyta; class Magnoliopsida; order Apiales; family Apiaceae; genus Kitagawia; species Kitagawia praeruptora. The sequence goes on from CM075350.1 coordinate 95,130,541, forward strand.
GGCATTTTATTAAATTTAAAGATATGTTTCATTAATTCCAGAATTTAACAAAAATTACATCAAAAAAAGGTTTGATCGCATGTTTTTTTTTTTTTTTTTTGCATTCGTTACCAAATGCATGTCCATTGATAGTAAAATCACACCAATTTATTAAAAGATGACCAACAATCCAATTAGACCGATATAAGTATTATCATTTAAATATTCATATAAAAGATTGCCACGTTCATTTTACAAGAATAAACTTAAACGATTTAACTTCTGAATTTATTAATTAGAAAAGTTCTATTTTAATAATATTTCAATTAAAGATATCAATTCATTATTAAATCTAAATTATAAACGGGCTTTTTAGTTTGTTAAATCAGCCTTTTGTAGTTTTCTGAGCCCAGATACATCATACATGTTTGACTGGGCTTAAACCTCGGTACCTTCTTAATCAACCTTAATTTTGGGTTGTGTTCCAGTATAAGAAGAAGTCACGATATTAAAGCCCATTGAAAGGGTCCAAAAGTTGCGGTACAGATCCAAGCCCAATATGGCTGCCATTTAATCAATTTTTTTCTTTTGGTGCTACTCCATAATCCATATTACTCTTTGAATACATATCAAAATTATGTACATTATATTAAGGTAGTTAAAGATTTTTTTATTTGCTAAATTTTGATGTAAAAATATTATACTTAAAAATGTAAAAATTTTAAGATTAGAAGCAACAAAAACTAGGTGTGTGATTCAGAGTATAAAAATGAGGGAAAAAAGTCTTGGGGACAGATATACACCTAAAAGAAACATATTTTGTTACAACTCTACTAGTATAATTTAGAACAAATATGAGGCCAGATGCAAAAAGAAAGAAATGTAAACCAACTTCCAAAATCATTTAAATATAGTTTTATGTGACGGTTTTAATGAAATGCATAATCTAAGAACCCGTTCGGGCTCATTTAAATTATTTGTAGGCCAATTTAAAGTGAAATGTAAGTGTTTAGGTCTACTAGTACATTGAAGGTCCATATTTTTTAAATTTTATTTATTAAATTATATGACATAATACATCGATTTAATATATTATTAGGATCAAGTTCCACGCAGAATCACTTTAATATTAAAAACTAAAAACTATTTAATGTGTTGTGCTGCATAACACAGTACTTCTTTTATACTCCCTCCGTCCCTTTTGATTGTTAACATTTCACTTTTTCAAAATTTTCTGGCACGCATTTTAAGGTGCATTTTAAGGATAGTTAAATAACTTTTTTTTAAAATTTTCTTTTTCTGTATAAAAATTTAATGTTTAAATTTTTATACAGAAAAAGAAAATTTTAAAAAAAAGTTATTTAACTATCCTTAAAATGCACCTTAAAATGCGTGCCAGAAAGTTTTGAAAAAGTGAAATGTTAACAATCAAAAGGGACGGAGGGAGTAATATTTTAATTGCTATCAATTATTTTTTAAAAACATATTATAATAATGAAAAAAAATTAAATTATATAAAATATAAATTATCCTTAAAAAAACATTACGCATTTAAAAATAAATAAATTATTAGATATTACATAAATTCATCATATTCTATAACTATAATTATATTATATGCTACAATAAAATTAAAGATATCGTATAGAGTGAATAAATCTTAGTTAATTACAAAAAGATGTATGATATATAGTAATATAAAATTCTATTCCCTCTATCCCATCCATTTTTTTACAGTTTCTTTTCCTTTTTGGGATGTCCTATCCAATTCTTTATATTTGTAAACTTTCCTAAAATGGTAAAGTTTTATATATATAAATCAACTACATCCATTACTTTCTCCCCTCACTCGCAAGTCCACTATGGGATAAAAATTGAGAATATTGAGAGCTCGCAAGCCCACTATGGGAGCCCACTATGGGGTAAGAATTGAGAATACTGAGGGCGGTGGGATTCGAACTCGAGACCTCCACAAATATCAGAACTCCAATACCATATTAGAAACCGTTTCACCCAAAATCTTACCATGTTAGGATCTAATACTCATATATATTTAACATGAAACTCACCACTTTACTCATTTTTTCTACTTCAATTTAAAGTAAAGTTCTAATTTAAAACAAACTGTTGTCAAAGTACTATTTGGCAATAAATGATTTCTTCGCTGTTAGATCAACTTCCAGCGATTGTGGTTAAACAAAAATTCGGCTCATATTATACATGACAAATTAACAAAATGCTCCCATATTTTTATATAAAAAATTTACTGTATGCATTGTGTAGAAAATTTTTATAATATTTTTTTGACGGACCATTTAACGCAATAAACACTTGTCTCACTGTACTCCTTTAAACATACGGAGAGAGGGATTTAACTGTACAGCGAAGTAATTAAACTGAAAAAGCTGACAGGAGGGAACAGTAGACAGCTAAAATGGAGAATGGGGGACGTGGGTGACGTGAGCATAAGAGTCTGGAGAAATGTCAATTCTGATTGAAAGGGGAAGAAGAAGACATAAATAAAATTATTAGGAGATGAAATGATAGATTGAATAGATAGATAGATGGATGACATTCCTCTCTCACATCACCCCCAGGCCCCAACCCCCAAGGCCCCAACCAATACTCAACACATCAATTCTACCACCTTTATTTCTTTTCACCATCATCACAGACATGAATGTTTTTTTTCCATGACAATTATATTATTTTAGTATCTGTTCTAATATATGCAGTAAAAGAAAATCGAATATTGATGATTCGACAAGGCATAATCTTCATTTATCATATAAGCTACACCATCACCCCTCAGACATAATGTTTAAACGTAGCCAGTTGAACTAAATTTTAAATTAACTTCCGTTCGAAATTATTACATTAAAATCTATCATCAATTTACGAATGATGTTCGTCAATTTTTGCAAATCTAGATTATTAGAATCGTTTAAATCTATCGTCAACGGGTCGGTCTATTTCAAGAAAACTTTATGAAATTTTTATGATGCTACGTGATAAAAAATTGATACATTTGCTCTTTATTTCGGCAATAAGATTGTGTTTGAGATTATTATTAAAATTATTGTATTATTAAAAAATGTGCTGTTAAAATAAATGTTATTACGAAAATCAAAGAGTGTGTAACGCATGTTTTGGGTATAATTTATAAAAAATAATATTTTTGGTGAGATTTGATAATCAATAATTGCTTCCGTAAAAGTTGAAAATCAGTTTTTTTTTTCTTTTCAAAAGTATGAGAGGAAATTCTTTATCTTGAAACAGTTTTTTTTAACTAAAAACACTTTTAAAAAAAGTTACTGTTTTTCAGAAATAAGCTGATGTTGTTTGTAATAGCAATACCAAACAAAATATATGTTAAAACGTATAAAATAGTATAAGTTATCAAAATTAAAATGTTAATCTAATTTCGTAATTAGGGACGGAGGGAGTAATACTGTACTAATATTTAATTACTAGTACAGTTGAAGTTAGTGTATACTATAATTTCCAAATGTCTGAAGTACTGAAAATAATTAAATTTTTATGCTCTACTAGTATTCATTAGTAGAATCAAAAGAGGTATATCTTTATTAACAAGATATAATTAAATAACAAAAATATTTGTAACATAGAATATTTCTCGGCTCACTTTGCAAGTTTGCATATATGGTCCAAGTTCAAACAAAGCTACTATGGGCCTGTTTGTCTTTCATTATAAGTAGGAGCTTATGCCTTATAAGGCCATAAGCACTTATGGGGGGTGTTTGCCAAAATAAGTTTTGGCTCAACTTATAACTTATAATCACATAAGTTGAATGTTAGGAAATCCTAACATTCAACTTATGCTTATAACTTATTTCTCGATATACGCAATATATAATATCCTTCAAATCTTCAAAACCATATATCTCTCGATCCATTCATTAGAAAATTGATACGTATATCTCAAATTTCTCTACTCATCGAGATCTATTCATTGACATCCATTGTTATATATAAAAAACAAATATTTTGAAAATTTTAGAAAAAAGTTAACTTATAAGTTCTGATTTACCCAAACAGTTTACTGATTATAAGTTCTGATTTACCAAACACTTTACTGACTTATAAGTTATGCTCTATTTATCACTTATATGACATAAGTGCTTATAAGTCATAAGCTACATTTTTTAAGATACCCCAAACACCCACTATATGATCAGTTGAGATGACTTTAAAAACAAATTCAAGCTGTAGACTTTCTAGCTAGACACCTTTAATGAAATTTTATTGAAAAAGAGATACTCCCTTCGTCTCGTATTGTCCTTTTGATTTTTTACACTATTTATTATAAGTGGTTGACTACTAATTTACACAAAATTTATAAGATAAAATATACTCCCTCCGTTTCATAATAAGTTTCCTCTTTTTAAAAACACGTTTGCCAACACACACTTTTGATCGTTAATATCTTGAATTTCGTATTAGTACTAAATATAAAAACTTCAGTGTATTAAAGTACTCATAAATACGAATCCAACAAGATCACTCATGACTATATTTTGTCTTATAAATTATGCGTAAATTAGTAGTCAACCGCTTACAATGAACAGTGTCCAAAGTTAAAAGGGGAAACTTATAAAGAAACAGAGGGAGTAGTCATGAATGATCTTATTGGATTCGTATTTATGAGTACTTTAATACAGTGAAATTTTTATATTTAATATTATTACGAAATTCAAGATATTAACGATCAAAAGTGTGCGTTGGCAAATGTGTTTTTAAAAACAGGAAACATATTATGAGACAGAGGGAGTAACTATTTAGGAACAAATTTTTTTCTTAAAATGAACTACTAAATAGGGACGAGAAAATATAATACTCCCTCCGTCCCAGCCAGTTCTTTACATGGCGGCTGGGCACGGAGATCAAAGATAGTGGATGTAAAGTGGGTGTAATATTGTTAAAATAAATGAGGTAGTGGGTGTAATAGTGATTTTATTGTTAAAATAAATGAAGTAGTGAGTGTAATAGTGATTTTATTGTTAAAATAAGTTAAGTAGTGAGTGAAATAGTGTAAAGTATTGTTAAAATAAATGAAGTAGTGGATGTAATAATGTTAAAACTTACTATTTTGGGTAATGTAAAGAAATGGTGAGACAGTCCAAAAAAAATCGTAGAGAAATGAATGGAATAGACTATACGAGTACATCCCTCCAAAATTAAAATTGAAGGAAAAGGGGGTAAGAAAAAGGAGTCATGTCAAGGGACAGAAAAGGAGACGTTGGTAGTTGAAATATACATCAAACACCTGCATGCATGACTCACCGTGGTGTACATAGATACTTACTCCCTCTGTCCCATCCATTTCTTTACAATTTCCTTTTTGGGACGTCCCACTAATTCTTTACATTACTAAAAATAGTAACTTTTAATAATAAAATACATTCTTATATCCACTACTTCACTCCACTTTTTCAATACTTTACACTATTACACCCACTACTTCATTTATTTTAACAATAAAATCACTATTACACCCACTACTTCACTTATTTTAATAATATCACACCCACTATCCTTGGTCTCCGTGCCCAGCCCCAATGTTAAGAAACTGTTGGGACAGAGGGAGTACAGGATAGACCCGGATTCCAACACAAGACAAGACGCGCGGGGAACACGCGAGACTTCTTGCTTTGATTTATTCTTCCCTACCACTACTACTGCTACTGTCCTTTCCACATTTTTCGCAGGTTTTCATATCTCTAATTTCATAACATAAAAAAAAACGTATTTAGCACGTAGTTTAATGCATATTTTAAATATAGTTCTATAATTTTTTTTGATATTTTTTATATTAAAATAGTACAATCTTATTTTTATATAAAAAAGAAAATTTTAAAAATAATTTAAAAAATTATCCTTAAAATTCACCTTAAAATCTATACCGAATACTGATCTGTAAACATTAAAAATTCAAAAGGACGGAGGGAATATATTTTCCCGTATTTTACTCCGTAGTAAAGAAAGATATTCTACCCATTAATATTTTATGGAATAGATGTTAAATCTTTCTTCTCAAACTCACAAACATGACATAAAGGAGAGAATCAAATACTTCTGCAGTGTACCTACTACTTTGAGCCCGGAAGCTCAATTGACTTTCTTACAGTTCTCCTACGGCTCCTCTGTGTCTTAATATGTTTCTTGTTAACATACATTTTTAATTGTTAATATCTTCAATTCCGTATTAGTATTAAATATAAAAACTTCACTGTATTAAAGTACTCATAAATACGAATCTAACAAGAGCACTCATGACTATATTTTATCTTATAAATTATGCATAAATTAATAGTCAACTGCTTATAATGAACAATGTCAAAAATCAAAATAGAAAACACATATGGAGACGGAGGGAGTAGCATTTTAGTGACAATTCTTTACTTCTGTAAAAAGTACAAAAACTATCCAATCCTTCCTTTTAAAAAAGCAATAAAGCTAAAGCAATTATTGTAGTAAAAAAATATTATATAAACAATTATTCTGAATTAGAGCATGATAAGAACTTATTTATTATCATCTCTATTTGTGAGTTCAATTCTTTTCATTCCTAAAATTTGTTAGAATAAATATTTATTTATAAAATATGTATATCTAATTATTTAAAAAAGATAAAATTAACCTAATTTAAGAAGTGCCTTTAGTTGTAACTTGTAAGTTGTAACCAATAATCCTGGTTTAAAAATTTGTGCAATTGAACTTCCTGCACATCCTCAGCCCTTTATGCCAAGTAAAAATTATGAGTAAGATTTAATAGGTAAAACTTCATGAGGGTCTTAATTAATCAACCAAAAAGCTTAAAATCAAGATCATGCATACTAGAGGAGTATCAAGACAGATTAGAACATTTAATCATTTCATATGTACAAACGTTAATTATACTAGGAAAGATCAGTGATAGGCTTTCTGGGAAGCATGCAAACTTTGGTTCATCTAAGAGCTGCCAATACTTCCGGGACCCCCTAGGGTAAGAACCACGCCTTGGAGTTCATTGCGGGTGTTCATATCTCTGTTTACTGTGCTCTGGACCACCGGAGATGGTCTATTCATGTGCGTTTGTCGTAAGTTTTGGACTGGTTCAAATGAATGCAGTGATACAGGCTGCAGGGAATGCTTCGGAAATAAAGTGCTCAAGTGACTCAAATGTGAGTTTGTTGGTCGGATAATCTGTCTTGGTGGTGGAGACAAAACTTGCTGATTACGCGTAGCAGCAGTTCTTGAGATAACTTCAGGTCCCTGATTTTATAAAAATGTAATCAGAAATCTACCCTCGCAAAAAATCCAAAAATTGTGTGAAATATCTATGCACTGTCCAAATGAAAAGTCTCGAACTAGATACTACAACCGTGGTTGAATTTACTTTTTTTAAAGTCGGAGGATTAAGTAGGGCAGTTTACCTGAGCAAACAAGACCCCTCGAAATACTCTTCCATTAACCGTTGCAGTCATCAAATATCCAGAGTCAAACGCTCCATCGACTTTGCCTTGAACATCAGCTCCAATCTGCAGAAGTTCAAAAGAAAAAAGACATATAAATTAAATGTAGAAGATAAGAAAAATGCATAGTTGTGAATCAACTAAAAATATCACAAGAACATACCACATTTTGAAAATGAGCTGCCTCGAACGACTTTTCTTCTACAGCTACACGAGGTGCTTCATTTCTACCTTTACGAACAACACGATGACATGATAGGGGATTTGGATTATTCATACGTTCTCCCAATACATACAAATCTTGTGGAGCTTTGTGGTTCATAGGTCTTGAATTTTTTTGGTTACCAGGGACATTATCAGATGGACAATTGCCTGAAACAGGACTTTGGTTCTTGATAAAAGGAAATAATTGAGCCGCTTTGACTGAACTGGTTGCTCTGTTAACATGATTTTGATCTTGATCAGATTGTGACGGAGACGAATGCTGGGAGAGTGAAAGTGAATGCTCCTCTGGCTCTGATTCTGTCTCACATATCCTTGAATTGATCGTTTTCCTTCGCTTAGGATGCAAAATATCTGAAAAAACCAAAAAATAGAAGTTAATTCGATAATGTTTTGGCCACACTGTCAAGTTGTTTTTGAGTGTTACTAATATTTCTTGAAACTAACCTGCACTTAATCGAAATGAGAGGTTCGACTCTGGTTCTGTTTCCCTGGCTTGATTTCTTATAATATTTAGATTAGCACCCAAAAGCGTTGTTTTCTGTCACAAGACGCGTTAAAATAAGCTCATATACTAAAATATCATATTTTGGAAGAGTCGACATGATGTCGCTGTACATGTACCTGCTTATTCTGTGCATCTTCCATCAACAATTTCTTTTCTTGATTACATTGTCTTCCAATAAATTTGCACATAGAAATGTTATAACGGCCATTTGCATGTGTAGCTCCAAGTTGTAAGATGAGAAACTCATTCAAAGGACGCTCATTCTCTCCACATCTAAGCAAGAAACGAATGAGAAAATTCACTGTTAAAATCACACTGCGAGGAATAAAGAGTAGAGGCCAAAAGCATTAAACTACACTAGAATTCTTTTTAGGTTTTTGACAGTGTATAATGAATACTTACCCTCCATAAATTGCTATGTCTGTATCTGTGACAATAGCTGTATGAGAAAACCTCCCTTGCGGTTGTTGGCCACAAATTTCAAGCTGATTCCACGAACAAGAACATATATCAAGTACCCATACATCGTTATAATAATGCTTGTTGCCAACACCACCGATTACATATAACTGTGAATCATGAATGAAACTGATTATTTGACCTACATAAAAACATTGCTCTCTCTTATCAAGTACTGGATGCACATTATCACTAAGACTTACCTTGGTTCCAAAATTGACAGTGGCATGACCTGCTCGAATACCTGGAGAAGGTCCTTGAACACCCAACTGCAAGACATTATTTATGTAAGAAAAGAGTATGGCAATGGGAAATTTTCAAAATATTCAACTTGACATTGTAAATATTTGGCTTAATTTTAATACATGACCAAAACAGAGGCCACTTGTCTAGATTAATGTATCACCACAAGCTGGAAACATATTTTAATCACATGATACGCAATTAATTAGATCATGAGCATAAACATAAATAAAAGGACACAAATTATTGACAGAAAAAATCTATTACCCTCGCCCAAGTCATCGTATCAATGTCAAGCACATGTACATCACCTTGGTACCGGTCACCACAATCGCCACCATATACAAAAAGCTTACTGCCTACTGCCACAGAACTATGACTGTCCCTCGGGACAGGAATATCTCCCTTTACTTCTGGTGAAGTCCATAGCATAGCTTTAAGATCTAAAACATGCAAATCATTCAGATAATTTGCACCACCTTCTCCACTTCCACCAAATATGACTAATTTATCTTCACCAACAAGTGTAGCAGTGTGACTTTCGCGCGGGCAAGGAGCCATGCCTTGACAGATGGGCTGTGACCATTCTGTAGTCCTGAGGTCCAATATATGAATACTGTTCACTTTTTTTGTGCCATTAGAGCCCCCAAATACTATCATACTGTGCTCAACAAGAACCGCACTATGGCTGTCTCTCGGCCCAGGACTCATTCCTGAGGTCACAAGATTGTTCCAAGCCATTGTATCGAGTTTCAGCACAAGCACATCGCTGAAATGCAAACCTCCACAGCATCCCTGAAACAGGTACATATATCTTATTAATGTATGGCTAAATATAGACTAAGGGCATAACGCTTTATAAACGGAGTCGTGAAGAAATATCTTAGTCTGCCAATTATTTTATTCCCCATTAACAAATTCCCAAAGATTTAAAGAAACAAGTGAATCTAGGAGCATAACAGTGTCGAACTAGCGCTCTGTGTTTCATTTACTAAGATTATTAAAGATCTATCAAACTTGAGGATCCATGCGGCAAGAATCCTCCTTTCCCTCCTCAGGCTCGAATCGTCATACTTCTTTCCATATACTCATAAATCTAGTACACCGAAGGAGAATAAATGTACCAACCAAAAAGTTCTACTGAACCAAGAATTTGTTGGGGCTAAACTCATTATGTTAGATGATTTGTGGTTCCAATTGAGTATTACTTAACAATGAATTACTAAATTAAAGCACAATAATGCATGAAAAGGAACCTTAGTCATTACAACATTAAAAATGACCACCAGGGAACAGATCAGCAAGGTGAGTTTAAACTTTTAAGTTTGCATAGTGATTATTGACAAAAAAAATCATATAATACAGAGACACAAGCTAAACACCAGAACCAAACCAAGAGAACAAGATGTTCAGGAATCAGAAGATACCCTAGAAGAGTACTAGTTATAGAAAGTGACATATACAACCAAGACAGATTGCAGGCAGTACAACAACAAGAAACAAACAAGGTTAAGCAGTGTAGTAAGAACTGAAACTACTGAACTAGTTTATTAGCCATAGAGAACCATACCATATGATAAACAAATAAAGCAGCCTGCCAACTTTACCAAAAACAAAAGAATTGCATACTTCACAAACATAGCTTAAATGCTTCAACAAGAAGCCTCTTCATGAACTACCAAAGATTATAAGCTTAGTAAAAAAAAGTGCACATAGAATATATATGTGTACATACCCCATATACATAGATACATCCATTACAGTAGCAAGAAGAGTGACCCCATCTCTCAGGGGGATTAAAGCCCATGATCTTCGGGTATAGCCACATTGCATTCTTCTTTGTTGCATCTTCACCTCCAAAAGAACCCATTGTTTATTTCTAGCTTCTCTGTTTCTCTCTTACTCAAAGTGTTGCACAAAGCTTAAAGCACACACAGCTTGCAAGATTGAAGAATAAAGAAGAAGAGGGTCAAATATAAAATTAAGGGCATGAACAAAGCAAGGGGCATGTCAACTATCAGTGTCAATGGACATGAAAAGATAGGGATTTCAAGTCTAACACATCACTATTGCACCACCAACAACAGAAGCTTTTATTGTGGTCTAGTAAAAAAGATTCATGACTTTATGATACAAAAATTGTACTCCAGCTGTTTTTTAAGGATTAAATCTTTGTAGGGTAATGGAAAAACAGAGATATACAGGATAGAGTTTGAATAATGCTGCAATAAATCAGAAACGAGAAGTGATGTTGAACAGTGAAAATGTGATAGTAGCTTTTTTTTTTTTTTTTTTTTGACAACGTGAAAATGTGATAGTTATCTGTGAGATCTTTAATCAAGTTGTCATCTTTCCATACACCTCTCTAGTAGGGTAAATATTCGAATCGGATCCGCTGAGTTGAGATGTCAATTACGACTTAATCGAATAATATGAGTAATTAGAAAAATTAATCGTTGCAATAGTCAAATGTATTTAATATTATAAAATCTACCCACTGAAAAGATTAAAAATTAATTTAAAAAACGAATTAAAATTTAAGAAATTTAATTCAACGGCTTTCCTACAAAAATTAAAATTTAAGAAATTTAGTCCAAATGCTAGTAATTTTCTAAAATACTATAATAACCCTTGTTCATTCTCTACTATTGAGAACCATTAGCCATTTCTAATTTAATTTTAATTACTAAAAAAAATCATTCCCTACATTTCTCCTTAGTGGTCATTCGCTCATTTCTAGTTAGTTTTAAATTTAATATTATAATAATAATTAAGGAATGAATATAAAAATTGTTGTTGGAATTCATATACTAAGAACCATTATTTTATAAATGGTAAAATTGAAACTCGATATAGTATTAAAATAATATTTTTTTTGGTCCCGACATAATAAAGATAATGTATTTTTACTCTCGATAAAGTAATAAACTCGTTAAAGTAATATTTTTTCTGGGTCCCTAGACTATTACTTTAAAGAGGTTTAATTGTATTCTGATATTAATTTTTCTTGTTAAATCTCGACAAAATATTATGCGTTAAACCATACTGTAGATAACAGTGGCCAACATAAATATTCATATATATATGTATAGGAGCCATGATTCTAAAAATCCCCAATTTAGTCGATTAATCCCTGATTAATACTTTGTAAGGTAACCAACCGATTCGATTTTTGAAATTCGATTAATTCTGTGAATTAAATTAAAATGATATGTTTAATTATAAATTAGACTAATATATTAAATATTATTATAATATCCGATTAGAGCATCTCCAACCATGAAAACCCCTTAGTTAAAAGTATGTCAAACATGTCATAAATAAAAATTTTAGAGATTGTGTAAAAAAAAAAATCATCTCCAACGGAACATTACTGTTATCTAAAATTTTAGATAATAAGATAATATTGGCTATATTTGTCGAACCTCTAGAGACATGTACGAAACTCCACATCATCAATTACCATATTAAAATAATACAATTCCATTTTTAACAACTTGAAACAATAATAACATACTATTTTTGAAATATAACTAATCTTTATAGACAATTCCATTGGAGTACAACACCTTACAGATTCAACAAATATCTTACAGGTTCAGCAAATATTAATTTAGTGAATAATTTTTAGATGATCCTATTGGAGATGCTCTTAGTACTCCGATTAATCTTTCTTATTATTACTCGATTACTCAATTAATCTTGAATCGATACTTTAACCGATTTATATATTAGTAGCATTGGGTTGTAAAGGAGTATTCTTTTCCTTTCTTTCACTTGTCTAACTGAAAATGATGGAGTTTAGGAGCATTGGGTTGTGGGGAATGATGGGTAAGAGGTCTTTTTGAGACTTGGGGAGTTGGGTTGTTTGGCAGTATATACAAGTCATAAGTGTATGTATATGTGTATGTCAGGTGTTAGGCTATCTAAACATGGTTTCAGTACAATTTTTACCTAGATTTGTTTAAGACTTGATGTTTATCTGTCTCTCATCAAAAAAGAAAAAGGAGGATCTTTTTGCTTTGTGAGAAGGAAAGAAGGACAAATTATGTTGGGGGTAGGAACTTAAAGGAGGTGAGGTTTTTCTAGCATTTGCCCAACTCTCAATGTGGTTTTGGGGAGATAAATCAAGATTATGTACATAGGAGTCCTATACATACCTCTTCTCAAGGCAAAGTCTGTATGGATGTGTGTGCTTGTATGCTGTTTTGGTAACTGGGTCACTAATTGTTTTTATCAAAAGTTGAGGTTTTCTTGAACATGGAGACACCATTAATATCTTCCCTGCATGACAAACAGTCAAACAGATACTGTAACTTTCATTTAGGTCTTGCTAATGTTTATGGTCAATCAAGTGAAAAATAGTATTTTAGAATAATAAATATAATAAATTCATTAATTTTGAGACGTTAGTGTATCGATCTTTTTGGAACGGGAATACTAATACTAGTGTGCGGCTAGGGTAAAACGAAGTTTGTTCGGAGTACTAAGCAGATAGTGGTGAGTGACGTTGGCACAGTACAATATTTTGATGCAATTTGCACACTATTGTTATGGTTTCATTTTAGTTGTGATGGTATTATTGGGTAAAGAAAATAAACATGACTGAAAGACATCTATCTTATCCTGAACAACTGACAGACAACGTTTGATTTTACAATTTTTTTAAAATTTTTTCTTTTTCAATAAAATTTCATTAAAGGTGTCTAGCTAGATAGTCTACCGCTTGAATTTGTTTTTAAAGTCATCTCAACTGATCATATAGTAGCTTTGTTTGAACTTGGACCATATATGCAAACTTGCAAAGTGAGCTGAGAATATTCTATGTTACAAATATTTTTGTTATTTAATTATATCTTGTTAATAAAGATATACCTCTTTGATTCTACTAATGAATACGAGTAGAGCATAAAAATTTAATTATATTCACTACTTCAGACATTTGGAAATACAGTAACTTCAACTGTACTAGTAATTAAATACTACAGGATTAATTCTTAGTTTCTTACATATGAAACATAGAGAATCATGAAATGTTTGACCACTGACAAACGTCTAGTTATTCCAGATTTTTATCTACTCCGTTCATGTACTCCACTACGACAACAGTGCCCGATACTAAAAATAAAGAAATAGTAGAGTATACTGGGAGTAGTAAATTGTGAAATTCAAGAATTTTGATGTCCTCTCCTTGCCTAGGGTATTGCAAGGTTCATTTTCATTGCAATCTTAAACAGCACCGTGACGGATACGTGCCGCTGAGCAGAGCACTATCCTAGACGTTGATTCTTTTTATTCATTTTAAATTTTACTAAATACTAGTAGCACCAGCTACATTTCAATCGCTAAGATAATTAATTGCGCTTCCACTTTACCACTAAGTTTCAAGCATGCAAAAGTATAGAAGAATAAAATAATAAAAAAAAAGTATAGAAGAATAGTATTTGTCAGATATCTCATATACCAGCGCACTTACGTTAGATGGAGAGAGATATATCAACACAAATTTTGGACAAAATTGAATCAAATTATCAATCAATTGTGATTTAACATTAAAAGCCTCTATTCTTTTTTATCAATTCGATTTTGGCTAAAAAATCAAATGAAATAAAAATAAAATAACATTAGAAATTGAATAAACAAAATTTTATTAAACTTTAGAGAATTTTGTAATGATAAAAAATTATATAAATACCTAACTACTCCATTGTGTAACATAAATATTATATTGTGTTATGCCCGAATTTGGCATAAGTTTTAAGCAGGCCTAATGGGCTAGAATATCAGTACATCACATATAATGGGCCTAGGAGTGAAGAATGGGTCATTAAAGTCCATCATCATGAGTCAGTGTGTTGTGTTATTCTGCAAAGGGAGTTCGCCAGCAAGCCGTATGGGTCGGGTCGCAGTCTACGAGGTCCAGCGAGGCCTAGAGCATATTTATTGTGAAAGCTTACAGTCAGGCCTAGCGAGATCGCGTGAGTACAATTATCTCCGTATGGCATGGACCACATCGCATGACTAGCCCAGCGAGGCCACATGCGAGGCTATGCAGTTTCTCCATTCGCCTCGTCAGCGAGGTCAGTTTATTTCAGTATCATCCTAGCCGTGGGTTCCCTTTAATGGGCCATGGGTCATGAGCAGTATAAATGGGTAAAATATATCAGCCCAAGGAGACGACTAGTGGATTTGGGCCAAGCCGAGCCCATCTAGATAACTTCTTCTCCAAGAGAACTATGTATGGCTTGATCCCTATAAATAGGGTACGTAGGCATCTTGTAAAGGATTGAGAAACAGCTCACCACTGAATATCAATAGACAAGATCAGCCACAAACAGTTACAAATCTCCTCCGTATTATTCGTGTTCTTAGCAGAATATCCGTATTTTGCTCCATAATTCCAGCAACCTCCAAAATATTGTTATACAATATTCTCCCTATAACATATTGCATTGTGAGCATAGAGAATAAGAGGAAGATCAATATATTTCATTGTATAGTTTGTGTGTGTTTAACCGGCTCAAGTAGAGCTGTAAATTTAGTCGTTGCTTGCCAGTAATTCGAGCTCGAACTAAACTAATAAGACTCGACTTGATTCTGGCGAGCTCTATCATAATTTCATACCCGTTTAACCTAGATAAATAAATATTAGATAAACGAATAATCTTATCAAATAAATAATTTTTTCCAGTTTTGAGATAATAAAGAGATAGTGTATTTTTGACTTCGATAAATGAATTATCTCGATTAATAAATAAAATTTTTCAGTCCCGAACATATTCATTTATCGAGATTTAACAGTACTCTATTTGTCCATCTTATTTATTTAAATTTTCTTTTTTGAAATGTTCCTTTCAATTTTTTACATTTCAAAACTTATCCAAAATAGTTAAATTTTATAAGATAAAAAATAACTACACATACTACTTTTCTCTACTAAATTCATTTTATTGCATAAAATATCGATTGGTCCCACCATTTTACTCATTTTTCTTATTTTTTTTCACTATTTTACATTTTTTCTTAACTTCGGTGCCCAACTTATTTGTAAACAAATGAAAGGGACGAAGGGAGTAGTGTAATATCTCGTAATTTTTAGAATAATAATAATAAAAGAATAATAGAATAAGGATTAAAATTAGATTATAAATAGGATTTAAAATTGGATTTGAATAATAGACTTAAAACATGGATCAAATTTGATTACGGATTACTAGTAGTCTGAAATTAGGGTTTTAAGACATTATAAATGCATCATATTCTACTTCTCCATCTTTTTTAACAAAATTCGTAGGGTTTTTTCACACACAATTCAGCAATCTTGTAAAATTCGTATAAAATTCATCGTAAGTTGGAATTCGTTGATTATGGACTTGTCGGAAAGGAATTTTCGTGCTCTACAACTTTTGTTCTTTGAGTTTTTCAAGAAAACATCGTTTAGAGGGTCAAAACGTCAAAATACATATCTGATCAAGAGTGGTTACATGTTTTGGATTCTTGTTTTTCCGCTTAGAGGTAAGTTGTGATTGATTTTGCTAGTGTTTTCCAAATTATGTATTATGTGTATGTATTTGTTATTAAAACTTGGGTTAAGTGATTATATTTTGAAGTTATATGTATTATTGTTATTGTTATGTGATAGTGTAAACGATAATTTTGGACTCTGATTTATGCCATGGTTTGCGAAAATAAAGACTTAGGACCGAGTCACCGGGCTGTAGTGACATTTTTCTAAAATTTAGGACCGTTATCATTGGGTTGTAGTGGTCGAGGTATGAATTGTGGGTTTCAAATTATTGTTGTTACTTGGTGTCGAATCGTATCGTATCGTATCGAATAAGAATGTGTGTATCGAAAGTTATTGTTTTGTGTATCGTATTATATTGTATTGGTTATCTTGTATAATACATGTTACTTGGCCCTACTAGTTGGATCGATTGGTTACTTGCTGGGTCGGATACCTCTTTACTTACAATTTTCAGGTTCAATGTAAGATCGAGTGGATAACATTGGATTTCAAGGATCTTAGGTTCGGAGTAGATCGTCATCGTTAGCTGCGCTTTTGTAATAATTATCTTTGTAATAGACTTTTGGATTAAGAAATTTTATTTTTCTTTTAGTTTTGTTTTAGAAATAATAGTCCGAAAAGTCCGGGTGTTATAGTCGGTATCAGAGCCAGGTTATCCTTCAGAGTGTATTAGTTATGGGAATTATACATTCTCTAGTATGTGGTCCTTTAGACTATCGTTAGGACTAGAATTTTAGAATAAATGTGTCATGAACTTTTGGAGCATAGGAGTTTGAGAATTTGGGGACCAAATTCTTTTTAAGGAGGGTAGTATGTAATATCCCGTAATTTTTAGAATAATAATAATAAAAGAATAATAGAAAAAGGATTAAAATTAGATTATAAATAGGATTTAAAATTGGATTAGAATAATGGGCTTAAAATATGGATCAAATTTGATTACGGATTACTAGTAGGTCTGGAATCAGGGTTGTAAGACATTATAAATACATCATATTCTCATTCTCCATCTTTTTTAACAAAATTCGTAGGGTTTTTTCACACATAATTCAGTAATCTTGTAAAATTTGTAGAAAATTCATCGTAAGTTGGAATTCATTAATTATGGACTTGTCGGAAAGGTCTTTTTGCGCTCTACAACTTTTGTTCTTTGAGTTTTTCAAGAAAACATCGTTTGGAGGGTATTTGTTTTGGATTCTTGTTTTTCCGTTTAGAGGTAAGTTGCTGATTGATTTTGCTAGTGTTTTCCAAATTATGTGTTATGTGTATGTATTTGTTATTAAAACTTAGGTTAAGTGATTATATTTTGAAGTTATATGTTGTTATTGTTATGTGCTATGTGTAAACGATAATTTTGGGACTCTGATTTATGTCATGGTTTGCGAAAATAAAGACTTAGGACCGAGTCACCGGGTAGCAGTGACAGTTTTCTAAAATTTAGGACCATTATCACCGGGTTGTAGTGATCGTGGTATGAATTGTGGGTTTCAAATTATTGTTGTTACTTGGTGTCGAATCGTATCGAATAAGAATGTGTGTATCGAAAGTTATTGTTTTGTATATCGTATTATATTGTATTGATTATCTTGTATAATACATGTTACTTGGCCCTACTAGTTGGATCGATTGCTACTTGATCGGCTGGATACCTCATTACTTACAATTTTCAGGTTCAATGTAAGATCGAGTGGATAGCATTGGATTTCAAGGATCTTAGGTTCGGAGTAGATCGTCATCGTTAGTTGCGCTTTTGTAATAATTATCTTTGTAATAGACTTTTGGATTAAGAAATTGTATTTTTCATTTAGTTTTGTTTTGGAATTAATAGTCTGAAAAGCCGGGTTGTTACAAGTAATCTGAGTAGTATTGCATCTGATAGAAACATCTAGGATTAGTATTTGTTAATGAAGAATTAATCTTGTTTTTATATTTTTATGTGTAAAATAATTAAAGAAGGAGTATTACATTTGATAGAAACATATAGGATCAGTATTTGTTAATGAAGAATTAATCTTGTTTATATATATTTATGTGTAAAGTAATTAAAGAAGAAGTATAATATTAAGAATGAATTTGAGAGTTCATGATTTGTTATTGAACAAGCTCTTTTCCATACTTTTCCTCTTGGCTTATATGCAAACACCACATTTTTCATTGTAATTACCCCCGACGTCTTCACGTATACCACCGATTCCCGCTCCTTGAACATCATCATTTTTATTAAGTTAAATGATTAAGTTCGTCATCATTATTGAATCCCCTACCAATACTTCTATTATTTTGATCACGATTGTAGATATTTCTGTAAAATTCATCACCAAAATCCAATTGAAGTGTTTTGTTGTACTCACCAAAAGAAAAGATAAGCTTGAGATGAGAAAAAGGGAAAAGGGTTCCGATTGTACTATGAACAAGCTTGTGTTTTGTGTGCTTTTTCATTGAGTTTTACCCACTATTTATAGGCATTCTTAGTACAATTTCCACCCCTTAAACTTGTGTAACATCCCCATAAAATCCTCCACTATTAATATTGTAACCCCCATATTAATATTGTAACTCCCATATTAATATTGTAACTCCCATATTAATACTATTGTAACTCCCATAATAGTAACTCCCAATATATATTATTTCTACAATTAATATATATTCCAATTCATTCAATTAATATTTTTCCTTTGTTTTCATATTTTTTTTTTGTCAGACTTTGTTTTCATATTTAATAAACAAGTCACACATAATACAACATCTCCCATTTGAATTATTTGTTAAATATCTATATATAACTCCCAACTTTTTCACGGAGTAAAAATATTATTAGAGCTTATACACTTGTCTATTCTTCAGACATAAATTATTCCAAAGTCCAATATATACAATCTGTTAAATCATCATTACACCAGTGGTAATGCATGTCATGAAATTAATTTATCCTTTTAATAATATCCACATGCATAAACAATAATTGAAAAATAATATTTATTGATCAATTCTCAAACACCTCAAATTAGGCTCAACATTGCCCATTATTGAAAACTTGAACTTGTAAATTGAAATTCAAAACAACCGACAACTAGATCATACATGATCCTTATTAACAACTTGAAATTCAAAAACAACCAATGACTAGGTCATACATGACCATTATTAATAAACCTTCACATTCAACTTAAAGTTTGAATAACTCATGATCGGGCTCATACTTTCCCATGGCATATACCTTCTTATCTTTCCCAATTGAAACCCTGTTATTATAGAAACGCACTTCCAATCCATTCTTAAGAAGTGCGGGAAAAGAAACAAGATTACGTCTCATGCCTGGAGCTAGAGCCGGCCAAACGGGCGAGCTGAGCCGGCACGCACGTAACCGGCACGCCGTTAAACTGGCACAACCCGCTACAGTAACGTGCCGATTAAAGCACGCACAGCCCATACAGTAAAACGTGCCGACTACGGGTTATGTATTCGAAAACCGGGACCGGCACGGCACGGCACGCAGCTCGTCTCGGGCACGTAACGGTATATATCGTTTGAACCGGCACGACCGGCCCACACGGCCCGACACTAGTACAAACAATTGTGTTTTTTTTATGCAATTGTGTTATTTTAGTTAGTTAGATTGGAATTTTTTTCATAAAACTAATAATATAAAAATTACATATAATCTTGTAGGATATAACTTTATTTAGTAAAATTATAAAAAACCATTCATGTTTTCAACAAAAAATTTAAAAATACGATAAAAATTAAAAACAATTACATTTTAATTGTAGCAAAATCGACATTTAAATCTTTTAAATAGTGTGTAGTTGTGTAATGTGTAGAAATAATAAAATAAAACAAAATAAAAATGTAAAAACAAAAATTTTAAAATATCAAAGAAAAAACAATTTCATTCGAATATATCAAAGAAAAGCACGTTTGGCCCGTCCGTTCGTTCGGCACGTCTGTTTGCTACTTACAGGTTTTGGCACGGACCGTTCGGAACGTTAGCCCGTTCGTTCATTCTAACGGCTACCTGCTGACTGCACCACTGCTTTGCTACTGTCTCCAACGGCTACTGTCTCCTCTCTGCTCTCCAACGGCTACTTACTCTCCATTCTCCAACGTCTATTATGCTCCAACGGGCAACTGCTACTCTCACTCTAATCTCTATAAATACCACACGGCCACACCACACCAAAACCTCACTGCATTGCTCTCTTTGTTCTTAATCTCTCTATCTCTATTCTCTTGTCTCTACCGCTCTGTTCTTACTTCTTAAGTTCTTAGTCTATAGTCTCTACTGCTGCTATCTGCTACTGTCTCACTGAGTCACTGCATTGCTTTCAATTTCTGGCGAAACTGAAAATGGAAGAAGGAAGGGGAACATTATCTTCTCAAGGTTCAAGCCAAATACCTTCATCCTCCATGCCACCCCCAGGACCTGTCGAAGCCGGTAAGTTTATTTTTTGTTATAAATTGTTTTTTTGATTTTTGATTCGGAAATTAATTCTGTTTATAATTCTGTTTTTTGATTCGTAATTTTTTAAAATAGAATCGAATTAATTTGGTTTATAATTCTGTTTTTTGATTCGTAATTTTTTTAAAACAGAATCAAATTAATTTGGTTTATAATTCTGTTTTTTGATTCGTAATTTTTTAAAACAGAATCTCGAATTAATTTGGTTTATAATTCTGGTTTTGATTCGTATTTTTATGTTTGTATTTTTTGATTCGAAAATTAATCATTTTTTATTTTGTTTTTTAGGTAGTTCTTCTTCCACGGGCAGAAATTCGTATGTTTGGAATTATTTTAACAGAGTTCCGGCGCCGACGGAACAAGATCCCACCGAAGCGAAATGTTATTGTTTATTATGTATACAAGCTAATCGACAACAAAAACCATTTGTACATCGAAAGGGAAGCGGCACGGGTACACTTGATCGACATTTGCACTCTAAACATAATATCACGAAGGAAAGTCACGAAAGTGGAACGGCACGCGGAACTTCAACGGAGCAACAAACATTAATTGGTGGTTTCATGACTTCGTCGCCCGGAGGAGGTATGCCTTTTCACTATAATCGAGAACGTATGGTTAATGAATTTGCTAGATATACTATATTAGACGAGTTGCCTTTCTCCCACGGTGAGAGTCCTAATTTAGAATATATGATGAAAACCGCGGTAAATCCGGCATTTAAAAGAATTCCTAGGAACACACTTAAACGTCACACACAAAATCAATATGCTATTCAACGAAATGATTTAATTAATTATTTTGCTACATTTGATGGTATGGTTTCCTTAACTAGCGATTGTTGGAGTTCGAGTGGAGGTGAGCCTTTTATTTGTGTTACGGTTCATTGGATAGATAATGATTACTTAATACAAAAACAAATTATTGCTTTTGATATTATGGACGAGTCACACACCGGTTTTAACTTAAAAACAAGAATTTTAGAAACAAATAGGGCATTTAATTTGTATCAAAAGGTTTTTTCAATTTCGTTAGATAATGCCGCCGCTAATAACAAAGCTATCGATTATATTAAGGGTGATATTCCTTTAGTTTGTAATGGAATATTTTTACATGTTAGATGTTGTGCTCACATAGATAATTTATCTTGTCAAATTGGAATTAAACATTTAACTACGTTATTAGAACCTATAAGAAAAGTAGTTAAGTGGTTACGTTATGCGGGTCATGTTAAACGAAAATACAAGAAAATGTGTAAAGATAGAGGATTAAAGGCGAAAAAATGGGGGATTGATTGTCCGAATGGATGGAATTCGACTCATAAATTAGTAAGTGATGCAATTATTTATAAGGATATTTTCACGCAATTATATAATAGCGAACCAAATCACCAAAATGAAGATTCACATATTACCGAACATGATTGGGAATTGGCATCTACCGTACGTGATATACTTGATTGTTATTCACATGCTACTAAGGTTTTTTCTTATGTTTATGAACCAAATGCACATCACGTTATTATTGAATGTATTAATATTGTTAACACTTTAGCTAATTATGAAGAAGATCCTTATTTTAGTTTTATTATAGAGGAAATGAAGAAAAAGTGGATCGAATATTTAGATGAATTTCCTTTTATTTATGGTGTTGCATGTCTTCTTGATCCGGGTGTTAGAAAGGATGGTTTAGAAGTCTTGTTAAAACATTATTACGAAACGTTAAATGTTTCAAATAATTGGGAATTATATGTTCAAAATTGTTTAGATTATTTGTATCGTCTTGTTGATATATATAGTGCTAAAACTCAAATTTCTATGCCACCTAAAAGTAGTAGTAGTGGTGGTAGTAGATTTAATAAAACAATTGCATCGATATTAACTAATAAAAGACCAAAAATTTTGATTTCCGAATCTAGTAATAGTACTCCCACTACTGCTTTTACTATGTTGCATGAATTTTTTTCGTATCATTATGAGTTAAATGATGAGTTCGATATATTAACATGGTGGAAAAATCATGAGTTACAATTTCCGGTTTTAGCAAAAATTGCAAAAGATATTTTAGTAGTCCCCGCTTCTACAATTGCATCTGAATCCGCTTTTAGTGCGGGTAGAAGAGTGTTAGACGAGAAGAGATCAAGTCTTGCACCCGATTCAATAAAAATATGTGTTTGCAAAAAAGATTGGGATCAAGCCGAAAAAAGACAACAAGGAAAAAAAGCGGATGATTCGGACGGAGAAGACGATCCGTGGATGATAATGGATTCATCGGATTCGGGGGCCGAACAAGGAGAAGACTAGTGTGTAGAATTTGATTATCTTGTATTTTTAGATTTATTTTAGATTTTAGAATTTATTTGTTTGTAATTTTGTAAACATGTTAATGCGGTTTGTTCCGTTTTTTTAGAGAGGAGTCCTCTCACATCATTTGTAAAATATTTTTTTAATTAATAAAATTTAGTAGAGGTACCGTCCTCTTTCACTCCTTTTTTATTTCAATATGATTCATATCTTTCGGTCCTTTTTTATTTCAATATATCTTCTTAAAAATTCGAAACATTTTAATATTTAATAAAATTAAAAGAAAAAAGTTACAAATTCGAAACATTTCATATTTTGAGAATATTAAAAGTAAATATTAAATTAACAAAAAAAATTCAAAGTTTATGTACAATTTCTGAGTGCCACATTCGAATTTTCCAAAAAAAAAAAAAAAAGCCCGCCTAGCTCGCGTGTCAGTCACGGGTTTTAAATTCATGGGCACGGCACGGCACTGCATGTCCAAACCATGCGTGCGTGCCCGTGCCTTGTTTGATGGAGCTCGACACGTGGCCAAACCGGCACGGCCCGCACGGCACGGCCGTTTGGCCACCTCTACCTGGAGCATACAGCACATTCTTCAAAACCATCACACTGTCTTCAAGAACCAATCTGTAAGTACCAATACCCACCACATCCAAGTAGGTATTATTTCCCATGAAGATTCTTTGTTCTCCCTTCTTCAACTCTTGATACTCAATCTAGTTATTCTTAGTCTTTGCAATATAACGGGTGGCACAAGAATCAATCCACCATCCATCAACGTCCGTAGCAACATGACCGGCATTACACTCGATAACTCCCACAAACTCACGTTTGTTTTGCCCCTTTTGATCTTGGCCCTTGCCCTCATCTCCTTCTTGATTCTCGGGACATTCATTTTTGAAATGTCCATACTTTCCACAAGCATAGCAACTTCCAAGTGGAAACTTCTTCTTTTGCTGATGTTGCTTAAAAACTCTCCCTTTCGAAGGACCTAACCTTCCTTGTCCCTTGTTTTGATAGCTTGACTTAAATTTTCTTTGAGCTAAGTTTAGCTCCTCATCTTGAACCAAATTCAACTCCAACTACCTTCGGCAATTAACCAAATCATGTTCCATAACCAAAGCCATAGAAAGTTGAGATGTACTTTTGATAGTTCCATTCAACCTCAAAGTTGTTGCAACCATGTTAAGTGAGCTTGGAAGGCTGTTCAAGATCCCCGCAATTTGCATATTTTCAGAAAGCTCATTTCCCGCTGCCGCCAAATCCTTAGCCATCACCAACATCTTGTTACAATGATCAATCACGTTATCACTTTCACTCATCTTGCAAGTGTTATACTTGTGTAGTAAAAGCTGCACATTCACATCAGAAATTGCATCATACTTTCCTTTGAGAGCATCCCATAATTTCTTGGCACTTTCATGTGTCACGAAAACTTTGATCAGATTTATCCTCCATGAACATCAACATAAGACTCTTGGCCTTTTTGTCACATATTAACCATTGTTCATGCTCCTTCTTTTCAGCATCACTAGGAGTTTCTCCTAGCACGGGACCTTCCTTTTCAATCGCAATTTCCAGGTTATCATGGATCAACCCATATCTGATTTTTCGACTCCACATATCATAGTTAACACCGTTCAATCTTTTCCAATTCAGAAGCGATCAATTTGCTTGTCATTTTCAAATCTAACAACAAGATTTAAAAAAAATGTCAAGATATGCATTTTCGAAAAATTATAAGCATTAACAGTAATGTCAGTAACAAAAAAAATGATCAGGTAGAGAGATATAAAAGAAAACATGCACGGCAAATTAAAACAGAACCAAGTCAAAATAGACAATAGTTTAATGACACTAATGATATAAGAAGAGTATGCAAAGACAAAGAAAAAAATATTCGTCCAAATATAAAAAAAATCTAAACTATCTACAATAGCAACACATTAATACAATTTTTTTTTAAATTCTAAAAAAAAATCCGTCAAGATAGCAACAAAACAAAAAGCAAAAGCACGAAACTCCCTGACTACCGACTAATAAAAAATAACATATATACAAGTTGCATAAAAAAAAATCAACTATATGCATGACGCTAAAAAATTAATAGTTACTCCGAGTAACACAATAAAACAAACAGCACATAAAAACATGATACTATACGCAATTAAAAAAAACAAGAAAAGGAAAAACAAGTATTGAGAAGGATAAAAAAAATTGCATGCATGTAAATAATAAGATGTCTAAAACGAATAGAGTGAAAAATCATAAAGTAACAGAGATAGCTATCATGGTATAAATGAGTTAAGGTAAGGCACAAGAAAGATCAATACATGTAAGTACATATGTATATTAAAAACAAAATACTGCTATAACATATTTAAAACAAGTTAGATGAGAGGATAAGAATGGGATAACATAATTGCAAACTCAGAACAAATAGACGTAGGCATGTAAGAAAGAAAAGTAGGCAGGACAAGTGGTGTGATAAAAAATAGTAGACTAGATATAAAAGTCAATAATATGAAAAAAAAAAGGTCTGATATGAAAATTGATCTGCAACACCAGAAAGATGAAAAAGAAAAGAGGCCAGGGAAGGATTTAGGTGCGGGGCTCTTATACCAATGAAGTGTTTTGTTGTACTTACCAAAAGAAAAGAAAAGCTTGAGATGAGAAAAAGGGAAAAGGGTTCCGATTGTACTATGAACAAGACTATTGTAACTCCCACAATAGTAACTCCCAATATATATATTATTTCTACAATTAATATATATTCCAATTCATTCAATTAATTTTTTTCCTTTGTTTTCATATTTAATAAATAAGTCACACATAATACAACATCTCCCACTTGACTTATTTGTTAAATATCTAAATATAACACCCACCTTTTTCACGGAGTAAAAATATTATTAGAGCTTATATACTTGTCTATTCTTCAGACAAAAATTATTCCTAAGTCCAATATATACAATCTGTTAAATAATCACTACACCAGTGGTAATGCATGTCATGAAATTAATTTAACCTTTTAATAATATCCACATGCATAAACAATAATTGAAAAATACTATTTATTGATCAATTCTCAAACACCTCAAATTAGGCTCAACATTGCCCATTATTGAAAACTTGAACTTGTAAATTGAAATTCAAAACAACCGACAACTAGATCATACATGATCCATATTAACAACTTGAAATTAAAAAACACCAATGACTAGGTCATACATGACCATTATTAATAAACCTTCACATTCAACTTAAAGTTTGAATAACTCATGATCGGGCTCATACTTTCCCATGGCATACATTCTTATCTTTCCCAATTGAAACCCTGTTATTATAGAAACGCACTTCCAATTCATTCTTATGAAGATCGGGAACAGAAACAAGATTACGTCTCATGCCTGGAGCATACATCACATTCTTCAAAACCATCACATTGTCTTCAAGAACCAATCTGTAAGTACCAATACCCACCACATCCAAGTAGGTATTATTTCCCATGAAGATTCTTTGTTCTCCCTTCTTCAACTCTTGATACTCAATCAAGTTATTCTTAGTCTTTGCAATATAACGGGTGGCACCAGAATCAATCCACCATCCATCAACGTTCGTAGCAACATGACCGGCATTACACTCGATAACTCCCACAAATTCACGTTTGTTTTGCCCCTTTTGATCTTGGCCCTTGCCCTCATCTCCTTCTTCATTCTCGGGACATTCTTTTTTGAAATGTTCATACTTTCCACAAGCATAGCAACTTCCAAGTGGAAACTTCTTCTTTTGCTGATGTGGCTTAAAAACTCTCCCTTTCGAAGGACTTAACCTTCCTTGTCCCTTGTTTTGATAGCTTTACTTAAATTTTCCTTGAGCTAAGTTTAGCTCCTCATCTTGAACCAAATTCAACTCCAACTGCCTTCGGCTATTAACCAATTCATGTTCCATAGCCAAAGCCGCAGAAAGTTGAGATGCACTTTTGATAGTTCCATTCAACCTCAAAGTTGTTGCAGCCATGTTAAGTGAGCTTGGCAGGCTGTTCAAGATCCCCAAAATTTGCATATTTTCAGAAAGCTCACTTCCTGCTGCCGCCAAATCCTTAGCCATCACCAGCATCTTGTTACAATGATCAATCACGTTATCACTTTCATTCATCTTGCAAGTGTTATACTTGTGTAGTAAAAGCTGCACATTCACATCAGAAATTGCATCATACTTTCCTTTGAGAGCATCCCATAATTTCTTGGCACTTTCATGTGTCTCGAAAACTTTGATCAGATTATGCTCCATGAACATCAACATAAGACTCTTGGCCTTTTTGTCACATATTAACCATTGTTCATGCTCCTTCCTTTCAGCATCACTAGGAGTTTCTCCTAGCACGGGACCTTCCTTTTCAATCGCAATTTCCAGGTTATCATCGATCAACCCATATCTGATTTTTCGACTCCACATATCATAGTTAACACCGTTCAATCTTTGCCAATTCAGAAGCAATCAATTTGCTTGTCATTTTCAAATCTAACAACAAGATTTAAAAAAATGTCAAGATATGCATTTTCGAAAAATTATAAGCACTAACAATAATGTCAGTAACAAAAAAAATGATCAGGCAGAGAGATATAAAAGAAAACATGCACGGCAAATTAAAACAGAACCAAGTCAAAATAGACAATAGTTTAATGACACTAATGATACAAGAAGAGTATGCAAGGACAAAGAAAAACATATCCGTCTAAATATAAAAGAAAATCTAAACTATCTACAATAACAACACATTAATACATTTTTTTTAAATTCTAAAAAAAATCCGTCAAGATAGCAACAAAACAAAAAACAAAAGCACGAAACTCCCTGACTACCGACTAATAAAAAATAACATATATACAAGTTGCATACAAAAAAAAAAATCAACTGTATGCATGACGCTAAAAAATTGACAGTTACTCCGAGTAACACAAGAAAACAAACAGCACATAAAAACATGATACTCTACGCAATTAGAAAAAAAGAAGAAAAGGAAAAACAAGTATTGAGAAGGATAAAAAAATTGCATGCATGTAAATAATAAGTGGTCTAAAATGAATAGAGTGAAAAATCATAAAGTAACAGATATAGCTAGCATGGTATAAATGAGTTAAGGTAAGGCACAAGAAAGATCAATATATGTAAGTACACATGTATATTAAAAACAAAATACTGCTATAACATATTTAAAACAAGTTAGATGAGAGGATAAGAATGGGATAACATAATTGTAAACTCAGAACAAACAGACGTAGGCATGTAAGAAAGTAAAGTAGGCAGGACAAGTGGTGTGACAAAAAAATAGTAGACTAGACATAAAAGTCAATAATATGAAAAAAAGGTCTTATATGAAAATTGATCTGCAACACCAGAAAGATGAAAAAGAAAAGAGGCCAGGGAAGGATTTAGGTGAGGGGCTCTGATACCAATGAAGTGTTTTGTTGTACTTACCAAAAGAAAAGGAAAGCTTGAGATGAGAAAAAGGGAAAAGGGTTCCGATTGTACTATGAACAAGACTATTGTAACTCCCTCAATAGTAACTCCCAATATATATATTATTTCTACAATTAATATATATTCCAATTCATTCAATTAATATTTTTCCTTTGTTTTCATATTTAATAAATAAGTCACACATAATACAACATCTCCGACTTGACTTATTTGTTAAATATATATATATATATATATAACTCCCACCTTTTTCACGGAGTAAAAATATTATTATAGCTTATACACTTGTGTTGTATTTGATTTATTTTATCCAATATAATAAATGTATTAAGTGGATATATTGAGGAAAAAGAAAATAAAAAAGGAATTGATTGTAAGAAAGTTAGAAATATACATATATTGATTGTATTAATTATTTGTATTGATTATAATATTTATTGGAATAATAAATGGGACAGATACAAATGTGAGGGGTGGAGGATGTGGTTGAATGTCCATATATTGTGACTAACATCATAAGTAAAGGGACTAGAAGAGGGAGCTTGTTCTTGTCACAATCTGGAACCCTTCACAAAAAAAAACATATTTGTTCGGAATAAAAAAATTCCTTCATTGGTATCAGAGCAAGGTTGTTTGTTCGGGCTTAAAAATGAGAGTTTTTTTCCGGTGTCCAATTGATTGCTACCGGAATTCATTTTTTTTTATCAACGACACCGACAGATTTTTATATATTCATTTTCCCCATGTTTTGGGTTATGTGCCCTCGCCTATATTCACTCCTCAGTCTTTTGTGGTACTTTGTGCCAAGAGTTTAAAAAAAAGAAGAAGATGTAGTCTTCTTTTCATATTTAGTTTGCAACTGGGTATGACAATTCAAGCTGCAGCGTTTCTCATGAGTCATGACCTCTGCTTTTTCTCTCCACGTAATTGTATCCTTTTTACTTTGGATTACATGTCCTCATTTTTATATTTCAAATCCCATTTCTCATTAGTTTAAAAAATATTTTTATATGTGTTTTTTTTAATTTTGAATGAGTGGATAATATATGCATTTATCTTGTTCTCATGTGTGGTATATGTGAATTTTTTTTTGGTTCATCCAATCTAGTTTTTTTTTTATTTTATTGATCTTATTTTTTAATGTTTGCATGCTAATTTTTTAATTTTTTTCCGAAAATATCCTTGTGCTTGTCATTTCTAATGCTTTATCTGTTCTGTTGGAAATATTTTTTTTAAGCCCTTTGTGTATTCTTTATGTGTCCACTTCATTTTAGTTTATTTTATCAATTGTGAATAAATGTTGTTCGTTGAGTGATTTTGGTTTTTGTTACAATTTGAAATTTTTAAATATTATTTTGTGTTTAAATGATTCTTGAAAATGAAGAATTTATTTTTTTAAAAAGGAAAATGAATTGTCATAGGACAATTTAGAAGATTTCGTTGGAATAGATGAGTGGTGGATTGTAAATCGGAAATTGTGGTTTAAATAAATGAATTTGGACTAGAGGATATTTCTATTTGGCTTAGAAAAGGGGCACGAAAAAGGTGAAAATATTTTAAGTGGTGGACAAGTTGATTGTATTGAAATTGGAATATAGATTGGGTCCAATATTATTTTCGAAATTTCATACGGCTCGAATTATATTGAGTGGAGCAAGAGAATAAGAAATAAATTGTTTATATACAATTTGAAATTTATCGTTGAAATAAACGTTGTTGTTTGAGAAAATTTTTGTGGCTCTCAGAATAGAGAGCTGAAAAGATAAGAAAATTGGGACAAGTGTCCGGAATCAAATAAACAAGATAATTTTGAATTTGTCATCGAAAAATATTGAATTTTTATTTAACAAAAATTCTTAGAATATAGAGCACGTAAAAAAAAAGTTGTTTTTGTCGCTCGTAATGGAGAGCACGAAAATTAAATATTTTTTTAAACGAGTACTTATGACGTGTTTAGCAAGATCGATCAAGAATAGTAAATCGGATCTGAATATTGATAATGAAGCATTTTATTGAATATAAAATGTTTAAAAATCCAATTGAGTGGATGAACAACTATTATGTATATAATGGTGAAATATATTTTATTTTGTAGCGAGGGAACGAATCGTTCTCACGCATTGAAGTTACTCTACCACTGGTAAGTTATTTTTGAGAATTGAAAAATCAAAATAATTTTATTTCATGGAATTGAAATAAAAGTGGAGTTGAGTGAACCATCGTAATATAGAAAATTCGTTGGTTGTAAATTAATTTTGAAAAGGAAAATAAAGTTGGTGGTGTGTTTATAAATTTGAGGCATGACCGGTGAAATTTTTTTATGAAAAATTGGGAATTTTATATCGATATAAAATTAGACAATTGTGTCTGTATTTTTTTAAAATGGGAGTTCGTTTACGATTATATCGTATATTTTGATGATAAGTTGTTAGCGAAAAATGAGAAGGAAATGTTAAATTTTGGGATCTCATTTAGAAATCTGGGATGAAAGATATTGGAGAAATTTCATATGTTCCAAGAATCCGGTTTGTAAGGGATAAAAAAGAACACTGAGTTTGAATTGAAAAGTTGGGGTTGCAACTATGAATATTTATAAATTCGTGAAATGTGAATTAAAAGGGTTATATTTTGAATGCTGAGTTTGAACCGGAAAAGGTGTTTGAGTAAATAACTTAATCGTTTGAGGAAGTCCGACGATTAAGAATGAGGGAGAAACGATTAATGCGAAAAAGGACGTTTATTGTACCAAATGCGCAAGTAGTCGGAATTTCGATGTGTCTTATATTATATAATTGAATGACTTTACGTGGCATGCAAATGAGTTTTGTAAGTGTATATTGAAGTTCTTTTTAGCTTATTGAGAGGCTGTAAAGAGGATCATGATCATGTACTTAAAGAGTATTTTTAATAAATATGTGAATTAGGCAGACTTGCCTATAATTATTGTTTATTGCGATATTAATGTATCGAGGTGATTTTGGTAATTGAGAATTCAACTTCTGGAATTGATGGAGTTGGTAAAGTGATAAGTATGAATGTTTATAAGATGTGAACGTGACACACAATTTTACTTGTGATTCCGAATCATTTTAACAAAATGAATTTAGTGAGTTATTTTCAATTATGATAGTTTGATGGACTTAAATATAGTATGTCATTCTAACGAAGGTTTAGAATATATATTGACTCCAGAAAATGTGGGAGTTATGAATAATATTTGATAAAAAAAAAATAAGTGGGAGATGTTGTATTTGATTTATTTTATCAAATATAATAAACGTATTAAGTGGATATATTGAGGAAAAAGAAAATAAAAAAGCAATTGATTGTAAGAAAGTTACAAATATACATATATTGATTGTATTAATTATTTGTATTGATTATAATATTTATTGGAATAATAAATGGGATAGTTACAAATGTGAGGGGTGGAGGATGTGGTTGAATGTCCATATATTGTGACTAACATCATAAGAAAAGGGACTAGAAGAGGGAGCTTGTTCTTGTCACAATCCGGAACCCTTCACACAAAAAAACACATTTGTTCAGAATCAAAAAATTCCTTCAACTTGTCTATTCTTCAGACATAAATTATTCCTAAGTCCAATATATACAATCTGTTAAATCATCACTACACCAGTGGTAATGCATGTCATGAAATTAATTTATCCTTTTAATAATATCCACATGCATAAACAATAATTGAAAAATAATATTTATTGATCAATTCTCAAACACCTCAAATTAGGCTCAACATTGCCCATTATTGAAAACTTGAACTTGTAAATTGAAATTCAAAACAACCGACAACTAGATCATACAGGATCCTTATTAACAACTTTAAATTCAAAAACAACCAATGACTAGGTCATACATGACCATTATTAATAAACCTTCACATTCAACTTAAAGTTTGAATAACTCATGATCGGGCTCATACTTTCCCATGGCATATACCTTCTTATCTTTCCCAATTGAAACCCTGTTATTATAGAAACGCACTTCCAATCCATTCTTAAGAAGTGCGGGAACAGAAACAAGATTACGTCTCATACCTGGAGCATACATCACATTCTTCAAAACCATCACACTGTCTTCAAGAACCAATCTGTAATTACCAATACCCACCACATCCAAGTAGGTATTATTTCCCATGAAGATTCATTGTTCTCCCTTCTTCAACTCTTGATACTCAATCAAGTTATTCTTAGTCTTTGCAATATGACGGGTGGCACCAGAATCAATCCACCATCCATCAACGTCCGTAGCAACATGACCAACATTACACTCGATAACTCCCACAAACTCACGTTTGTTTTGCCCCTTTTGATCTTGGCCCTTGCCATAATCTCCTTCTTGATTCTCGGGACATTCATTTTGAAATGTCCATACTTTCCACAAGCATAGCAACTTCCAAGTGGAATCTTCTTCTTTTGCTGATGTGGCTTAAAAACTCTTCCTTTCGAAGGACCTAACCTTCCTTGTCCCTTGTTTTGATAGCATGACTTAAATTTTCCTTGAGCTAAGTTTAGCTCCTCATCTTGAACCAAATTCAACTCCAACTACCTTCGGCTATTAACCAAATCATGTTCCATAGCCAAAGCCGCCGAAAGTTGATATGCACTTTTTATAGTTCCATTCAACCTCAAAGTTATTGCAGCCATGTCAAGTGAGCTTGGCAGGCTGTTCAAGATCCCCGCAATTTGCATATTTTCAGAAAACTCATTTCCTACTGCCGCCAAATCCTTAGCCATAACCAGCATCTTGTTACAATGATCAATCACGTTATCACTTTCACTCATCTTGCAAGTGTTATACTTGTGTAGTAAAAGTTGCACATTCACATCAGAAATTGCATCATACTTTCCTTTGAGAGCATCCCATAATTTCTTGGCACTTTCATGTGTCTCGAAAACTTTGATCAGATTATCCTCCATGAACATCAACATAAGACTCTTGGCCTTTTTGTCACATATTAACCATTGTTCATGCTCCTTCCTTTCAGCATCACTAGGAGTTTCTCCTAGCACGGGACCTTCCTTTTCAATCGCAATTTCCAGGTTATCATGGATCAACCCATATCTGATTTTTCGACTCCACATTTCATAGTTAACACCGTTCAATCTTTTCCAATTCAGAAGCAATCAATTTGCTTGTCATTTTCAAATTTAACAACAAGATTTAAAAAAATGTCAAGATATGCATTTTCGAAAAATTATAAGCACTAACAATAATGTCAGTAACAAATAAAATGATCACGCAGAGAGATATAAAAGAAAACATGCACGGCAAATTAAAACAGAACCAAGTCAAAATAGACAATAGTTTAATGACACTAATGATACAAGAAGAGTATGCAAGGACAAAGAAAAACATATCCATCCAAATATAAAAGAAAATCTAAACTATCTACAATAGCAACACATTAATACAATTTTTTTTTAAATCCTAAAAAAAACTCCATCAAGATAGCAACAAAACAAAAAACAAAAGCACGAAACTCCCTGACTACCGACTAATAAAAAATAACATATATACAAGTTGCATAAAAAAAAATCAACTATATGCATGACGCTAAAAAATTAACAGTTACTCCGAGTAACACAATAAAACAAACAGCACATAAAAACATGATACTCTACGCAATTAGAAAAAAACAAGAAAAGGAAAAACAAGTATTGGGAAGGATAAAAAAAATTGCATGCATGTAAATAATAAGAGGTCTAAAACGAATAGAGTGAAAAATCATAAAGTAACAGAGATAGCTAGCATGGTATAAATTAGTTAAGGTAAGGCACAAGAAAGATCAATACATGTAAGTACACATGTATATTAAAAACAAAATACTGCTATAACATATTTAAAACAAGTTAGATGTGAGGATAAGAATGGAATAATGTTTACACAAAATCACGCAAGCGTACTTTGTCACAAGTAATGTAAAACCCAGATTTTTGATAGAATTAAAACTTTTTATTATGTAATAATATAAGGATTGAATAGTTGTTATGACTGCGATGTAACGGCTGTCTATTGAATGAATGAGATGGATTTAGATTCAAATATATATATGTCATGAAGAATGCTTTTGGTTGACAGCATAGATAAGAATGATCTATCTCCTAGGGATATAGGTTATATTATTCCAAGAAGGAAGATTATTCTTATGTCATCCAAATCAATATCTGTTATTAGTCTAGTGGTTCCGTAAAAGGGTTAAGGAACGCCCGAAAGAGGACCAGGGCATTTTTATTAAATATAAGGAATATAAGAAATAATAAAGTGTGCATAGTGATTCTGGTGGAGATGGGAATATTATTAGACGACACTATATAGGAGTATTCAGAACGGAAATCTGAGTTCGTATTAGTGATCCGGGAGGAAATTAAGTGTATGTAAAAGCTGTCGGATTCAAAAAAATAGCACTTTTATTTTCTCCGAGATTTTCCTGGACACTACCAGACTTAAGGATTTAGTAAAAGGATTTAAGGAATTTAAATTCGAGAAGTATTAAGAAAGATGGAAAATAGTATTATAAATATTAAGAAGGTTTTCGGCAAAACCCTAACTAGAAATGAATGAGTTATTCCCTTGAACGATCAACGAATTAAGCAATAACTGGACAAAGAAACGTATAAGCAACCAAGGATGCATCCAATATAGATAGTGGATTATGACATCATCACTTTATCAAAATATCTTGCACCAAAATGCAATTAACAAAGGACTTAAGTGCAAAAACACAAGAGTGAAGGACTTGGATGCAATTTCTAAGGATAAGGAAATCCGAAAAGGACCAATTAGAGCATGACACCTAGCCAAAACAAGATGCATCCATTAGCTATTGGTATATATCACTTATATTACACATTATTGGTCAAAACAAAGCAAAAGAACACAAACTTTCACCCATTTCCTCTCCAAAACTGCTGCTCTCGGTTCAAGCATAGAAAGGGGGGTTCCCACCATCATTTGATCTCCAAATTTTTATGGTAAGTACATCATATCATAGCTTAGGTCCCCTAAAAATTTCAGCCTCAAATTCATCTTTTACCATTTTCAAATAAATTATCAAAGTGATGATGAATAGTGTTCTTCAAGAACTAACATTGTTTTTTTCTTGATTTCTTTGATGATCTAAGCTAGCTTAAGGCCACTCAAGGATCATATAAAGCTTAGTAAGGCTAGATCATACTCCAAGGAAGGTAGAACTCTTGAAACCCTAGCATGTGATTTGAGATTTATGTATTTTTTTGATGGGTTTAGCTTTGTATGATTATATTGGTGAATATAAGCATGATTATGTAGTTAGTTATGTGATTTAAGAAGCATGATGATCTTAAGGTTAAGGCCAGTGGTTCTAGGGCTTGTTGAGATGAGAATCATGTTTATAAGTTGTATGGATGCCCGGTGTGGCTTGGTTTGATGATTACGAATTTTTAGAACGTTCGATTTATAGCCGTCGTAATGCCGAAATTTTGTTAACCTTAAGAAAACGAATTTGACAGTAGATGTAACTCACTGCCTAGCTTCGTAATCTGCCATGTTAAGATAGATTATGTTATGAGCTTCGTTTTGATATAAAGATCGCATGAAACAGACTTACGGTTTAAGAGTTATGATTAAATTCGTAAAAGTGGTTCGAAACCGTACGCGGAAGTTCGTAACTGAAATTGTATTTCTTTAATATTATGAAATCAGTGGCAAATCTTGCTAGTTAAATAATAGAGATAAAAAGGAAGGTGTGGGAGAAGACCACATGTCAAAAGGATCGTTTTCCGATTTTATAAAAATGTTCGAATCAAGGTTAAACACGAGCGAACCCCTAAAAGCGTACTTGGTTATGACTTTGGAAAATGACTTAGAAAACGGGCGATAAAACTCGTAGTACAATCTTGATTCGTAAATGATCGACCTTAAAACTTACATGGCTCAAGTATGTATCAAGTGTGAGTACAATGACATGTCATAATAACGAACATATGTCGAATCGCATCGGTGATAAAAAGAGTTACACTAAGAGGTGTATATCGAGATAATTCGAAAACGTGTTTCGACTTAGGTAGAGTTTATATTTAACCTTTGTAAAGTGTTAAGTGATTAATCCCGAATGCCTTGGCTATTTATAGATCACCAGGCTGACCCGGGACACGCTACCACTACCCCTACCCGCACACGATTCTCAGGCAAGTTCAAATCCTTTTTAAAAGGCTGTTGTTGTGAATATATATATATATATATATATATATATATATATATATATATATATATATATATATATATGCTTTCTGTTATACATATGCCATAGCATGCATGCCTACTTTTAAAGTCATATTGATATACTTGTTCCCTGAATTATTGTTGGTTTATAAGCTAGATAGTTAATATATCAGTTATAAGCCGGAAATTGTTAAGACCCTTAAGCGAAGGGTAGTTGAATCTCATTCTTTGATTATAGACCGGGAGTCGTTATTCCTTGATATATTAATATTATTTTCAGAGGAAATAATTAAGTAAATATTTCCCATTTATTATCTGGCAAATATTATTGGGATATTCCTTTGAGATAATTTGATAAATACTATTCGGATTATTCATTAGATGTTTATTTATTCGAGGAATATTATATGTAATATTCATCCAAAGTTGATTTAATATTCGAATATTATTTCGAACCCTCATTTAAGTTATTTACTTAAAGAATATTCATTCTTAATTACTCAATAGATATTATTATGAATATCCATTCGAGTTTATTTATTTAATGAATATTACTTTAATATTCATTCGAGCCTTATTTATTTAAATGAATATTATTTCGAATATTCATTCAATCTCTATTTATTTTATAAATATTAGTTGAACATCGATTCGAACTCCAGTTATTCGATAAGTATTATTTTAAATATTCCCTTGAGGCGATGAATATTATCTTCGACATTCATTTAAAGTCGATTCAATTATTGAACATAATTTCAAATATTCATTCGATAATCATTTCTTCGATAAATATTATTAAGTTGAATATTCATTATTTATTCAATAAATATTGCCTCAAATATTCAGTCAATAATTATTTCATCAATAAGTATCATTCTTAAGTTGAATATTCATTATTGATTCAATGAATATTATCTCAAATTTCCAATTGATGATTATTTCATTAATAAACATTATTATTAATTTGAATATTCATTATTTGTTCAATGAATATTATTCTGAGTATTTATTCAAAGATTATTCCGAGCAATACTCTTCCCATATTTGTGACTTAATAAATATTCTTGGAATATTTATTTAAGGCTTCTAACTCGTTTCAAAGATGATTTACTTCATTCACATAGTATCATCGACCTTCGAATATTATATAAATTAATTCAGAGTCTTATTATTGTTATTATATTATCAGGGAAGGTTCTCAACCTCTATTCTTCGTTCAATCATGTCTCTCAAATAATAAAGGAACCTTACTTGAGAAATGTTATTTATCTTGTGGACTTCCCGGTCATAAATTCTTGGAAACTATTCTTTCCACTCGCAACTTGGTCGCTATTATGCATGAAATCTTTGTGTACCCACTCATCATTCGAGGGGTAAGAATGTTGGAACAAGTTGATATCCATTAACAAGCAGCAGCTTGGGAAATATTGGTGAATCTTCCTTTCTAACTAGATACGACTACTTTGTGGAGTCTTATCAACAAGTATTACACTTGGGGAAAGGGAGAAGATCTTTTCGTTTCAGAGTTATGGATGTTTTGCAAACTAGGAGTCGTGTAAGAGTCCGAGTAGCGCCGGTCCATCCCATTGGCCCAACCGTTGGCCGGGGAGATCTATCAGGGCGGTAGACAAGTAAATCCGTCAGCTCTTCCTTCTACCGGTAGTAAAACTAATATGAGCTATACATGCTGCGACTGATCATCGTAGATGGAATAGCGGGCGCGGTGAAAACTCCAGTATTAGTTCATCATCCCAGATTGAAATCTTCTGTAACACCATCTGTGTTGGCAGTGTTGAAACATGTTGGAAACTGGAATTGCAATATTCTCTGCAAGTTCCTCTTTTATGAAAACGATGGTATCTTGCTTATCTCGACATAGCAGATACTTACACGAAATATACAGAATCATTTGAGTTACCTTGTAACTTCATCCTTTATATTGAACTGGCACTGTTTTCGTTAATGCATGGCATATGGTTTCAAAATATACTTTTGAACTGTCATATATATCACTATGCAGTTATATTATTGTTGGTGGGCTATTGCTCACCCTTGCTTATTTATTATGTCACAACAACAGTTAGGTCACATGGCTCGCGTCATGCGCACTCGGCGCAAGCAGGTTACCCGCCCCACAGGACTAACCGCTGATGTCATTGCTGCCATTACTGAGGTTGCATAGATCAGCAACCATGGGTTTACCAGTTTAAGTATATGTATCAATAATGTTAATCAACGGCAAAAATTTTAAACTTATGATGTTATCCTTTTGGTCTGTAATAACTTATATTCGTAAATTCGTAATATGAGACTTATTTCAATTTCATCTCTGGGACTATAACTGTGTGTGTGAGTGGATATTATTGTGGGGTCACAGCATGTGATATTATTTATTGTGGATTCAAGTAAAGTATCAATCATGGAAAATAAGACCGTAACGACCCGATCCCGGACCCCGGATCTGGGGGTGTTACAAGTAATATAGAATAAAGTTGAGTTCGTTCCCCCAGAGATCTCATTTAGGTTTCAATTTAGTCAATGCACCTATGCAACAATGTATGGTTTTTATTCACTGCTAAGACAATTAACAAATTTGGGTTTGATTAACTAAATTAACTAAGAAGCAATTTAATAAAACTAAAAATTAATTAACTAATGAGATTTAAATTGATTTACTTAAATGAGAATAAACATGGAATCCTAACTTCATTAAATACTTCGATTAGATCTGATGCCTTTAATCACTATATGCAATGGTTATGATATCTGATCAGACAACACGAAACAAGTATACGCTACTTCTCAGTATACGAATACCAAACTAAACATACATCCACAGAAGACCTGCATCTTTCCCATGTTCATCAGCCTCTTGGTACGCACATACCAATTCTTGAAATTTGTGTAGATCACCAGTGTCTGTCCCAAATAGTGCCCTTTCCAAATCATCCACCATCCTAGAATGATCAAATTCCTCATATGGCTTGTGAACGCTCACCTCACCTTGGAATTTGTCTTCCTCAATTATGCATACAGTACCTTGCTCCAAGTCACCGTTATTTTCTAGAATTGCCTCGAGTATGAATTGTTGTTTCTCTTATTCCAATGCACTTAAAACATGAGCAACTAGTGTCTCCAAAGAATTGATAGACTCCTCATTATTCTTTGCAAGCATCCTAATATCCTCCGTAACATCAACCTCATCTGACTGAAAAGTAGGAGTAGGTTGCTGATGTTGAAACTCTTCACTACCAAAGAAATATGACATATTTGGAACATCTTGCTGATAGTGTTGAGGATGGTATTGAAAATATGGTTGTTCCTCATAAGTGACATATGGATCAACTCTTTCGTAGTAACAATATTGTGAGGTCTCATGAACGCCCAAACACTGCTCACATTGCTGACATTGCTGAGGCGTGGATGTCCTCGAATATGCCCACCATGGCAATCCTTCCCTGCCATTTTCAAACACTCAAGTACCTGAAACACACCGAACTAACAATATAGGTAAGAAAAAAGTCCGAGTCAGTGAACTCTAACGACCACTATTGACAAGCGCGTAAACTAAAAATAAAACACCGATGATCCCCGGCAGCGGCGCCAAAAACTTGTTAACACAAAATCACGCAAGCGTACGTGGTCACAAGTAATATAGAATAAAGTTGAGTTCGTTCCCAAAGAGATCTGGTTTAGGTTTCAATTCAGTCAATGCGCCTATGCAACAATGTATGGTTTTTATTCACTGCTAAGACAATTAACAAATTTGGGTTTGATTAACTAAATTAACTAAGAAGAAATTTAGTAAAACTAAAAATTCATTAACTAATGAGATTTAAACTGATTTACTTATATGAGAATAAACATGGAATCCTAACTTCATTAAATACTTCGATTAGATCTGATGCCTTTAATCACTATATGCAATGGTTATGATATCTGATCAGACAACACGAAACAAGTATACGCTACTTCTCAGTATACGAATACCAAACTAAACATACATCCACAGAAGAGATAGAAGATGAATAGACACCAATTATGCTTAGACCCTATATCTCTATAAGATTTAAAAACATAACGGTTGAAGAACAAGTTGTCTATTAAGATCACATAGGGCAGCATAATATCTCTATTTATGCTACAAATCATGATGTTAAAACATCAACCTATCCTATGCTAGCATGGCAAGTTCTAAATCTCAAGATCCACTCTCGTTTCGCAAGAGATTAACAAATTAGATGTTAGCTACGCATCTAAATTCATAAAGCACAACCATACGAGGATATCAAATATACATCACACACAGATCTTTAAAGCATCAAGATACTAAAGCTCCATACATAAATCCGTTAGAATCCCATGACATGATTAGTTCATAACTGAACCTCTCGTCATCATGGGATCAAGTGAAACCATGATAATGAAAGAAGATATGAATTCTATGTTATAATATGCTAACTAATGATACTAATTACAATGTTAGGATGTGTTTTTATAGCCCTAGATATCTTGCCAAACAAGAAAATATCACTACAATACAATTAGAATTCGATTTTGGTATAAGAAAATACCAAAAATACAATTAAAACACGAATAACGGCAAAATTGTCATTTTCCAGCAACTTTCTGTCCAACCCGCGCGCTGCCAGTGCTTAAGGAGCGCTGCCTGCGCTTGCATTACTGTTTCTGACACTTCTGGAGCGCTTCCAGCGCTTGAAGGGCGCTGCCAGCTCTGGTGATTCTACCCAGAATTTTGATTTTGCTTTATTCTTGTAGAAAATTTCCCAAGCTTCGCGTGGACAGTAAGATCGTCCAAAACGGACTTCTAGAACTCCAGATATGGCCAAAACAGTGTAGACTTCGCAACATACCCTGAAATCCGAATTTTCCACAATTTGCTCATTTCTCATTCGTTTTCTCTTCCGATTCTTTCGCCAATTCCCGTTCTTCAATTCTTAAGCATTATGATCTTCTTGGTAGCCTAGGGAAATACAACATCCTTCATTCCCTTGTGCAAATCATCTCCAAAATTAACAAAAACACCAACCCTAAACGATATTTCGCAAACCTGCACAACTAAACACAAACACATCAAAACTACAACAAACTTGAGGCCAAGTGAATCAATTTAAGCCAATATGGAATGCTCTAAATGGATATAAAATCCATTTATCAAACCACCAAACTTAAACCGATGCTTGTCCTCAAGCATAAACAACGAAAACTAACTAACTAATTAGTACCACTTCCGTAGGTGATCACGGTTGCATTTGGCATATGCAACAAGCCCTTTAAACCCCTAGGCAGCCCTAGTGGACGAGTGAGGTCTTGTGAGGGCCTATAGCGAATGTACCCACAAAATCCTTCTAACTAATGCAAAAACAATGCAATGCATGAATGCAACTAATATGAAAATGCAACGATCCCCTCGAACTAACCAA
The DNA here is from genome assembly GCA_037693485.1 of Kitagawia praeruptora. Taxonomy (NCBI): domain Eukaryota; kingdom Viridiplantae; phylum Streptophyta; class Magnoliopsida; order Apiales; family Apiaceae; genus Kitagawia; species Kitagawia praeruptora. The sequence goes on from CM075350.1 coordinate 95,172,871, forward strand.
AACCAACTAGCAAGCAAATATCTCAAAGAATGCAACTAACTCCAAATAGAGCTCGACTAAGTCCCCGTATACTAACAATACATGAACGGAAACGTGCGTGTGTGCGATGCTCATCAGAAATACTTCCAAAACTAGATCAAAATCATAGATGTTCTTCGCCAAGACAATCTCAGGTTTATAAATAGAATAGACTATAGACACTTCATAACCTAGGAACACCTCCATCCTCATTCAAGTTAGCCAGGAATTCATGCTTTACTACGACACATAATACTATATACAATACGCATGCTTATTTAACCGTGCAATGAATGAGACCCCAAAAGGCTTATACAATAATACCCATGTAGCGAGTGTCAGGTCAGCAATCCCAAACCACAAGGGCGTTAGGTTACTAGGACTAAGCCCCCTCAAATTTAATTACTCGAGTATTAAAGAGCTCACTCGTGGTTAATTTTGCATTTAACAATTGAACTTTTGACTCTTTTTTTTTTTTTTTTTTCATGCAATCTGGAATGAGAATTCTCATTTCCAACCTAGACTACTCATATAAATATGAGCCGGTTACTAGCCATTTGACACCTAGCCATTATTGACAATTAATTACAACTAACATAAAATTCCTGTTTTCCCCCAAACTTAGACTTTAGTGTTCCTACACCATCAAGGGAATAACGAAAATTCTAAATATAATCAAGTGATTAAATCTCAACAACCAAACAAGCATGACCTCAACCTAGCCCAAAAGCAAACGACGAGACTGTGTAAAAGATTTTGTTTCTGAAGCATGCAAGTCAATTTCATAAGAACTATAAATCAACCCTCTATTCAACATTACCACACTCAATTAGACAGCGACCTACCAATCAGAATTAGCTCATTCTAAGGGATCATGAAAAATGCATGCCATGAAAATGCAACTAAAATGGACTCACATGGTATAAAAACAAAATAACAGAATGTCCTACATGAAACAAACATGCAAAAATACGAACAAAACATGAATGAATTACACTAAAAATGCAAAATATGATTTCTACATGAACACAATGACATAAATAACTACTACACACTACTTATCCCCCAAACCACCCCCAAACTTAAAATATTCAATGGAAGGTAATACAAATGATAGTAGGAAATATACCGAAATAAAAATGCCAAAAAGCGTGGGTAGCCTCCCACGAAGCGCTTGTTTAGAGTCAATTAGCTTGACTACGTCCAAGCCTCCATTAAAGATGATAATAGTTGGCCTGGTCATCTCTTCGTGAGACTTCATCGTCATCACGGCGGCACACTTTATGCCCCTTCTCATCGCTTGGCCTATTCGTATAACAACTATGTCCTATTCCAATGCCTTCATCTGTTGACCCAAAATCTGTCAATTTGTAGAACAACACACATTCGCTGGCTTCGCTTGAATATAATGGAGGAGGGTAAATGTAAGTTGCCGAAGCCTTTGGTTCCTCAAAGAAAATTTCCTCCATTGGCTCTAATGCGCTACCTCCATCTTTATACTCTGAGACAAGTAGAAGACCTGCATCTTTCCCATGTTCATCAGTCTCTTGGTACGCACATACCAATTCTTGAAATTTGTGTAGCTCACCAGTGTCTGTCCCAAATAGTGCCCTTTCCAAATCATCCACCATCCTAGCATGATCAAATTCCTCATATGGCTTGTGAACGCTCCCCTCACCTTGGAATTTGTCTTCCTCAATTATGCATGCAGTACCTTGCTCCAAGTCACCGTTATTTTCTGGAATTGCCTCGAGTTTGAATTGTTGTTTCTCTTGTTCCAATGCACTTAAAACTTGAGCAACTAGTGTCTCCAAAGAATTGATAGACTTCTCATTACTCTTTGCAAGCATCCTAATCTCCTCCATAACATCAACCTCATCTGACTGAAAAGTAGGAGTAGGTTGCTGATGTTGAAACTCTTCACTACCAAAAAAATATGACATATTTGGAACATCTTGTTGATAGTGTTGAGGATGGTATTGAAAATATGGTTGTTCCTCATAAGTGACATATGGATCAACTCCTTCGTAGTAACAATATTGTGAGGTCTCATGAATGCCCAAACATTGCTCACATTGCTGACATTGCTGAGGCGTGGATGTCCTCGAATATGCCCACCATGGCAAATCCTCGCCTGCCATTTTCAAACACTCAAGTACTTGAAACACACCGAACTAACAAGATAGGTAAGAAAAAAATCCGAGTCAGTGAACTCTAACGATGACTATTGACAAGCACATAAACTAAAAATAAAACACCGATGATCCCCGGCAGCGGTGCCAAAAACTTGTTTACACAAAATCACGCAAGCGTACGTGGTCACAAGTAATATAGAATAAAGTTGAGTTCGTTCCCACAGAGATCTGGTTTAGGTTTCAATTCAGTCATTGCGCCTATGCAACAATGTATGGTTTTTATTCACTGCTAAGACAATTAACAAATTTGGGTTTGATTAACTAAATTAACTAAAAGCAATTTCATAAAACTAAAAATTCATTAACTAATGAGATTTAAACTGATTTACTTATATGAGAATAAACATGGAATCCTAACTTCATTAAATACTTCGATTAGATCTGACGCTTTTAATCACTATATGCAATGGTTATGATATCTGATCAGACAACACGAAACAAGTATACGCTACTTCTCAATATACGAATACCAAACTAAACATACATCCATAGAAGAGATAGAAGATGAATAGACACCAATTACGCTTAGACCCTATATCTCTATAAGATTTGAAAACATAACGGTTGAAGAACCAGTTGTCTATTAAGATCACATAGGGCAGCATAATATCTCTATTTACGCTACAAATCATGATTTTAAAACATCAGCCTATCCTATGCTAGCATGACAAGTTCTAAATCTCAAGATCCACTCTCGTTTCGCAAAAAATTAACAAATTAGATGTTAGCTACGCATCTAAATTCATAAAGCACAACCATACGAGGATATCAAATATACATCACATACAGATCTTTAAAGCATCAAGATACTAAAGCTCCATAAATAAATCCGTTAGAATCCCATGACAACGATTAGTTCGTAACTGAACCTCTCGTCATCATGGGATCAAGTGAAACCATGATAATGAAACAAGATATGAATTCTATGTTATAATATGCTAACTAATGATACTAATTACAATGGTAGGATGTGTTTTTATAGCCCTAGATATCTTGCCAAGCAAGAAAATATCACTACAATACAATTACAATTCGATTTTGGTACAAGAAAATACCAAAAATATAATTAAAACTCGAATAAGGGCAAAATTTTCATTTTCCAGCAACTTTCTGTCCAACCCGTGCGCTGCCAGCGCTTGAGGAGCGCTGCCTGCGCTTGCATTACTGTTTCTGACACTTCTAGAGCGCTGACAGCGCCTGCCAGCGCTTGAAGGGCGCTTCCAGCACTGGTGATTCTGCCCAGAATTTTGATTTTGCTTTATTCTTGTAGAAAATTTCCCAAGCTTCGCGTGGACAATAAGATCGTCCAAAACAGACTTTTAGAACTCCATATATGGCCAAAACAGTGTAGACTGCGCAACATACCCTGAAATCCGAATTTTCCACAATTTGCTCATTTCTCATCCGTTTTCTCTTCCGATTCTTTTGCCACTTCCCGCTCTTCAATTCTTAAGCGTTATGATCTTCATGGTAGCCTAGGGAAATACAACATCCTTCATTCCCTTGCGCAAATCATCTCCAAAATTGACAAAAACACCAACCCTAAACGATATTTCGCAAACCTGCACAACTAAACACATACACATCAAAACTACAACAAACTTGAGGCCAAGTGAATCAATTTAAGCCAATATGGAATGCTCTAAATGGATATAAAATCCATTTATCACACCCCCAAACTTAAACCGATGCTTGTCCTCAAGCATAAACAACGAAAACTAACTAACTAATTAGTACCACTTCCGTAGGTGATCACGGTTGCATTTGGCATATGCAACAAGCCCTTTAAACCCCTAGGCAGCCGTAGTGGATGAGTGAGGTCTTGTGAGGGCCTATAGCGAATGTACCCATAAAATCCTTTTAACTAATGCAAAAACAATGCAATGCATGAATGCAACTAACATGAAAATGCAACGATCCCCTCGAACTAACCAAAACCAACAAGCAAGCAAATATCTCAAAGAATGCAAGTAACTCCAAATAGAGCTCGACTAAGTCCCCGTATACTAACAATACATGAACAGAAACGTGCGTGTGTGCGATGCTCATCAGAAATACTTCCAAAACTAGATCAAAATCATAGATGTTCTTCACCAAGACAATCTCAGGTTTATAAATATAATAGACTGTAGACACTACATAACCTAGGAACACCTCCATCTTCATTCAAGTTAGCTAGGAATTCATGCTTTACTACGACACAAAATACTATATACAATACGCATGCTTATTTAACCGTGCAATGAATGAGACCCCAAAAGGCTTATACACTAATACCCATATAGCGAGTGTTAGGTCAGCAATCCCAAACCACAAGGGCATTAGGTTACTAGGAATAAGTCCCCTCAGATTTAATTACTCGGGTATTAAAGAGCTCACTCGTGGTTAATTTTGCATTTAACAATTGAACTTTTGACTCTTTTTTTTTCTGATTTTTTTTCTTTTTTTTTTTTCATGCAATCTGGAATGAGAATTCTCATTTCCAACCTAGACTACTCATATAAATATGATCCGGTTACTAGCCATTTGACACCTAGCCATTATTGACAATTAATTACAACTAACATAAAATTCCTGTTTTCCCCCAAACTTAGACTTTAGTGTTCCTACACCATCAAGGGAATAACGAAAATTCTAAAATATAATCAAGTGATTAAATCTCAACAACCAAACAAGCATGACCTCAACCTAGCCCAAAAGCAAACGACGAGACTGTGTAAAAGATTTTGTTTCTGAAGCATGCAAGTCAATTTCATAAGAACTATAAATCAACCCTCTATTCATCATTACCACACTCAATTAGACAGCGACCTACCAATCAGAATTAGCTCATTCTAAGGGATCATGAAAAATGCATGCCATGAAAATGCAACTAAAATGGACTCACATGGTATAAAAACAAAATAACAGAATGTCCTACATGAAACAAACATGCAAAAATACGAACAAAACATGAATGAATTACACTAAAAATGCAAAATATGATTTCTACATGAACACAATGACATAAATAACTACTACACACTACTTATCCCCCAAACCACCCCCAAACTTGAAATATTCAATGGAAGGTAATACAAAGGATAGTAGGAAATATACTGAAATAAAAATGCCGAAAAGCGTGGGTTGCCTCCCACGAAGCGCTTGTTTAGAGTCAATTAGCTTGACTACGTCCAAGCCTCCATTAAGGATGATAATAGTTGGCCTGGTCATCTCTTCTTGAGACTTCACCGTCATCACGGCGGCACACTTTCTGCCCCTTCTCATCGCTTGGCCTATTCGTATAACAACTATGTCCTATTCCAATGCCTTCATCTGTTGACCCAAAATCTGTCAATTTGTAGAACAACACACATTCGCGGGCTTCGCTTGAATATAATGGAGGAGGGTAAATTTAAGTTGCTGAAGCCTTTGGTTCCTCAAAGAAAATTTCCTTCATTGGCTCTAATGCGCTACCTCCATCTTTATACTCTGAGACAAGTAGAAGACCTGCATCTTTCCCATGTTCATCAGCCTCTTGGTACGCACATACCAATTCTTGAAATTTGTGTAGCTCACCAGTGTCTGTCCCAAATAGTGCCCTTTCCAAATCATCCACCATCCTAACATGATCAAATTCCTCATATGGCTTGTGAACGCTCACCTCACCTTGGAATTTGTCTTCCTCAATTATGCATACAATACCTTGCTCCAAGTCACCGTTATTTTCTGGAATTGCCTCGAGTATGAATTGTTGTTTCTCTTATTCCAATGCACTTAAAACTTGAGCAACTAGTGTCTTCAAAGAATTGATAGACTCCTCATTACTCTTTGCAAGCATCCTAATATCCTCCGTAACATCAACCTCATCTGACTGAAAAGTAGGAGTAGGTTGCTGATGTTGAAACTCTTCACTACCAAAGAAATATGACATATTTGGAACATCTTGCTGATAGTGTTGAGCATGGTATTGAAAATATGGTTGTTCCTCATAAGTGACATATGGATCAACTCTTTCATAGTAACAATACTGTGAGGTCTCATGAATGCCCAAACACTGCTCACATTGCTGACATTGCTGAGGCATGGATGTCCTCGAATATGCCCACCATGGCAACTCCTCGCCTGCCATTTTCAAACACTCAAGTACCTGAAACACACCGAACTAACAAGATAGGTAAGAAAAAAATCCGAGTCAGTGAACTCTAATGACCACTATTGACAATCACATAAACTAAAAATAAAACACCGATGATCCCCGACAGCGGTGCCAGAAACTTGTTTACACAAAATCACGCAAGCGTACGTGGTCACAAGTAATATAGAATAAAGTTGAGTTCGTTCCCACAGAGATCTGGTTTAGATTTCAATTCAATCAATGCACCTATGCAACAATGTATGGTTTTTATTCGCTGCTAAGGCAATTAACAAATTTGGGTTTGATTAACTAAATTCACTAATAAGCAATTTAATAAAACTAAAAATTAATTAACTAATGAGATTTAAACTGATTTACTTATATGAGAATAAACATGGAATCCTAACTTTATTAAATACTTCGATTAGATCTGACGCCTTTAATCACTATATGCAATGGTTATGATATCTGATCAGACAACACGAAACAAGTATACGCTACTTCTCAGTATACGAATACCAAACTAAACATACATCCACAGAAGAAATAGAAGATGAATAGACACCAATTATGCTTAGACCCTATATCTCTATAAGATTTGAAAACATAACGGTTGAAGAACAAGTTATCTATTAAGATCACATAGGGCAGCATAATATCTCTATTTACGCTACAAATCATGATGTTAAAACATCAACCTATCCTATGCTAGCATGGCAAGTTCTAAATCTCAAGATCCACTCTCGTTTCGCAAGAGATTAACAAATTAGATGTTAGCTACGCATCTAAATTCATAAAGCACAACCATACGAGGATATCAAATATACATCACACAGAGATCTTCAAAGCATCAAGTTATTAAAGCTCCATAAATAAATCCGTTAGAATCCCATGACAACGATTAGTTCGTAATTGAACCTCTCGTCATCATGGGATCAAGTGAAACCATGATAATGAAAGAAGATATGAATTCTATGTTATAATATGCTAACTAATGATACTAATTACAATGGTAGGATGTGTTTTTATAGCCCTAGATATCTTGCCAAGCAAGAAAATATCACTACAATACAATTAGAATTTGATTTTGGTACAAGAAAATACCAAAAATACAATTAAAACTTGAATAAGGGCAAATTTTCATTTTCCAGCAACTTTCTGTCCAACCCGCGCGCTGCCAGCGCTTGAGGAGCGTTGCCTGCGCTTGCATTATTGTTTCTGACACTTCTGGAGCGTTGCCAGCGCTGGTGCTTCTGTCCAGAATTTTGATTTTGCTTTATTCTTGTAGAAACTTTCCCAAGCATCGCGTGGACAGTAAGATCGTCCAAAACGGACTTCTAGAACTCCGGATATGGCCAAAACAGTATAGACTGCGCAACATACCCTGAAATCCGAATTTTCCACAATTTGCTCATTTCTCATTTGTTTTCTCTTCCGATTCTTTTGCCACTTCCCGTTCTTCAATTCTTAAGCGTTATGATCTTCATGGTAGCCTAGGGAAATACAACATCCTTCATTCCCTTGCGCAAATCATCTCCAAAATTGACGAAAACGCCAACCCTAAACGATATTTCGCAAACCTGCACAACTAAACACAAACACATCAAAACTACAACAAACTTGAGGCCAAGTGAATCAATTTAAGCCGATATAGAATGCTCTAAATGGATATAAAATCCATTTATCAGATAACATAATTGCAAACTCAAAACAAACAGACGTATGCATGTAAGAAAGAAAAGTAGGCAGGACAAGTGGTGTGACAAAAAAATAGTAGACTAGAATAAAAGTCAATAATATGAAAAAAAGGTCTAATATGAAAATTGATCTGCAACACCAGAAAGATGAAAAAGAAAAGAGGCCAGGGAAGGATTTAGGTGAGGGGCTCTGATACCAATGAAGTGTTTTGTTGTACTTACCAAAAGAAAAGAAAAGCTTGAGATGAGAAAAAGGGAAAAGGGTTCCGATTGTACTATGAACAAGCTTGTGTTTTTTGTGCTTTTTCATTGAGTTTTTACCCACTATTTATAGGCATTCTTAGTACAATCTCCACCCCCTTAAACTTGTGTAACTGCCCCATAACATCCTCCACTATTAATATTGTAACCCCCATATTAATATTATAACTCCCATATTAATATTGTAACTCCCATATTAATACTATTGTAACTCCCACAATAGTAACTCCCAATATATATATATATTATTTCTATAATTAATATATATTCCAATTCATTCAATTAATATTTTTCCTTTGTTTTTATATTTAATAAATAAGTCATACATAATACAACACCAATTTTATCACATGTATCTTAACAACATCTTTTTGAGAAATAAGTAGTAAAAAATAAGTATTAGAGAAATTAAAAATCAAAATCTTTCATGGATCACGGTCTTCCTCACCAGTGGGTAGGTGTAGGTCATGCATAACAAAGATATTTCACTAAAATCTAAATTAAATCAATGTAAAGAAATGAAAGATGTTGCTATGAACTTTAAATCAACTCCAAATCATCATAGTCAAACAGAGATAATTAAGTACATGTAGCAATCTGTAATAGATCATACCTTATTATAAAGACCTCCAAATTAGCCCAATTTTCAAAGCCTTGTTCTGTCAATCAATTTTCTTCTTCTTCCACTTTCTTTGTTTGTGAGGCAGCTTGTAATTGATCGAAAATTTTGATACATTATCCACCGCAGAAGTCACTAACAAAATGCTACAAACATATGATCGTTATCGCATCTAACTCTAATGTAACATTATAAGTGAAATTGGAAAGTGAGATTTTAAAATGTAAGTGTTATGAATTTATCATAAAAGACTTTGAAAGCCTAGTTGTTTTTGGTAAGTCAAGCATGCATCCGAGAAAAATCATAAACGTATTAGGAACACAAATAAGTTTGGGAAAAATACATGAATAATACCCATTTTTTTGAATGAAGATGGAGACGCGAATCAATGAGAGTTTGCTTTCGAATTATTAAGCTTATAAACGATCAAGGAACTTGATACATAATCAAATATCAATACTAACTTGATTCCTGCATAAGGGGATAAACAGAACACTACAAACCACACCTTAATTTGATGAATACACATAAATAAATCATAGAATCATTATACAAATATACAACAATGATACGTACACATAAAATTAGAACAAATAAAAGCATACTTGTTTCGATGAAAAGGAGGAAAATTAGTATATCAAACCTACAATAAAATAATCAAATTAGTATTGCTTTAAACAGTCACTCTCAATAACATCATTAGCAACCCAGTTGACGCGACTGGCTCAAAATCTCCAATTAAGGATGTTAATTGCTCGAATGAGCGTGATTCATTGTAACAGCTTAACTTAAAAGATAAGTAACGTTAATATTGGCTGAAATTGTGGAATTTTGAAATTTTGGGTTTGTAGTGCGGTTGAATGTAACCGAGATAGCGCGTAAAGTATCCATCCGGGTTGAAAAACCCATATCAACATGAGAATTATTTAATACCCACTATTTTTTTTATTAAATGTTAATAGATTAAATTATTTTACATTTGTAACTTTGTATAATTTGACTAATAATAGTGAGATATTTTGATTTTGACATAAAAATTGTTTTTTTTAAGGAACAAAACTGAAAGGTTTTGATGTTTTGTATATTATTTTATTTAGTGATAATGGGCTAATAAATCAAGTTTATGATTGGGTTAATGGTAACTAATTGCATTATGTCAGTTACATGTGTCTGTATGAATTTCATTGCTTATTACTTATATAAAAAGCGGAGAGTTTGGTAAGAACCAGAGAGGAGAAAAGTTAAGCTAGTGATAAGGTTAGTCTTTTTCTATAGTATTTTAATTAGTATTTGTTTATATGTGTGCTTGTGGACTCTCATGCAGGCTTAGATATACTATTGTACTTTGTGTTGTGATGTACATGACATCTTTTGCTTCTATGTTCATTTTATATATATGCACCTTATAGGTTAGATAATGTACTAAGTCTCTGTTTTGCATCTTCGTTTCACATGATCACCTTCTGAGTATTTTATTTATAAATTGAATCTCATGCATGTAATTGGAAATAAAAAAATCTAATCAATTTCATTTCTTTTTGTGGATACCAAAGATGTCAAGTTAGAGTAGTTTTCTTATTCACAGTTCTAGAATCAAAACGAGTCATTTTGGTTTCCAGTATTGTCATTTTATTCACTAAAATTATCGTTATATTTCATGTTTGATTATTTTTATGATTAAATACACTCACACATTCATTTTTGTCTAAATTCTTGTATGTTAAATGGATGCACATAATTAGATTCTTGTAACCATTAGCTTTAACAAAAACAAAATGTAATTCTATAAAAGGATGTGGTAATGTTAATTTTATGTAAATATGGAATTTTAATCATTTTGACATGCGTAAAATAGTAAATTTTGCTTGGTAGCATAAGATTTCAAATGATAAGATGTCTTTGTTTTTTTTTTTGTCTAGGTATTTTGATAACCATAATATGAAAGTTATTATGCTTTATTTAAAAGTATTAGATTGAAATTTATGTTTGGTATGTGACAGTAAGTTGCTGCATGAATTACTTTTGTATGTTGCGTGTACTGGTGTAGTGCCAATTTCAAGTTGATAGGATTGTGGTTATCCCACTTCTTTTGTCACATGGAGTACTAATTGTATGCATGCATGAAATGAGAGATGGTCCGGGTAGTCCAGTGTCTTTGTTTTGCATCCTCTGTTTAAATGCTCTCCTGACTAGTTGTCAGGCTAAATCATGCATATTTTATATTTAACTTAAAATGAGATTTTGAGTGAATGACAATATGTTCTGTTTTTGTAAATTATATTAGGTGCTCAAGTGTTAAGTGGTTAGTAGCATTACCGAGGTAAGTTTTACTATCTGAACTTTATAGTTATATTTTTAATTATATTTATATGTTGAAAATTATGAGATTTTATTTGATTCTCTTTCTCTCTATTTGAGTATTTAAAATCGGTCAAGTGCTAGTTTCTTGAAAATGTATTATTCTGAATTTATTTTAAGATAAGTACTTTGGAACCCCAGTTTAGTTTATGATCCGAACCCGTTAGTATCTGCACTTAGTTCCGGAACTAGAATCTGATACCTTTCTAGGGGCACTGTTGTGAAGTTTCTGATACCTTAGAGAGGGACGCAATATTAACTTTTGGACCGCGTCACCGGTTTATAGTGACTTCTGAACTTCTGGACCGTGTCACCGGTTTGTAGAGACCTTAGATTAAGCTGTGGGTTATAAAGTTGATTTTATTGAATTTTACTGTCCCTTTTATGATTCACTGTTTGACACTGAAATATTCTGTTAGCGCTGTTTCTGAAATCATATTTAAATTGTAAAATATTTTGATCGCTCTCTTATATATATATAATGTACTTGACCAATTAAATTGTAAGGATAGCATCTTGCTGGGCTTTCGTAGCTCATTGTTTTAAAACTTTTCAGGTTGTGGAATTCGTAAGAGCTGTTTGGATTTGAAAGTTGGTTCATTGGACGACCATTATGTTTTTTTTTGTGTTTTTAGTTTATGTTTAAAAACTTGTGGGAGCTGCGCCTCTGTTTATTTGAACTATGCTTTATTTATGATATTCCAACTTTTGTTTTAAGATATTGGATTTAAGAAATGTTGGTTTTGAGACTTTTATATCCTGGTTATGGTATTTTTAGTTCTGTTTTAATATCTCGAAGAGTCGGGATGTTACAGATGGTATTCAGAGCTTAGGTTATGTTTCCTTAGTCACCTTTAGGCTAGACGTGTGGGTTATGGACTTTGAGTTGACGTAATGGATTTAATTGATTTATGATCATTTTTTTCGAACCTTTGTGAATGGTAGTTTATTATAATGTGTTGGACTTTGTGGGAGACGGACTTCGAGAACGTTGAGGAAACATTGGTGGCTGATGATCCTAACTCGGAGGAGGATCCTAGCTCTGAGGAAGATCCAAGTGAGGAAGAAGATCCTAGTGAGGAAAGCTTTAGTGTGGAGGGTGATGAAGATGAAGACAATGAAATGGAGGAAGCCTTGGAAAGTGAGGGCCAATTGGAGATTTTGGCAGATGGTGAGATCATGATTACTGATTCCTTTTGAGGACTCGCAGGTAGGGGAATGTGATAGGGGTTCTATTAATCGGATTGGAGTGCCAAATCGGGAACAACAGATATACATGCGAAAGCGGCGTAGGGAGTTTTTTTTGGGTGAAGTAGATTCGGCTTTTAGTAAACTTGAACGTAAGGACGAAGAGATTCGTGAGCTAAAGGAGAAGATACATACGCTAGAGGAGGAGCTTAAAGTTGCTAGGGAACTTTTAGCTAAAAAATATTAGATTTTATGTGATGTTTTATGTTTTATTTGCATTTAGAGAGATGAAGTTTGAGACCTAATATTGTAATTTGCTTGAAAACGCTGACAATAACAATAGTGGTAACAACAACAACGACAACAATGGAGGGGATGGAATCATGAATCAATTGGCCCAAACTTTAGATAATTTGGTGGGAAATCAACAACCAAGACAACAAAGTGTAGTTTCAGAATTCAAGAGGTTAAGGCCACCTGTGTTTGATGGAGCAACCGATCCTACTATAATGGAAAAGTGGGTGCAAGAAATGGAGAAGGCATTTGATTTACTAGGAAGTAACGAGGAGCAGAAAGTGATTTTTGGAGTCTATCAACTCCAAGGAAGTGCATATGATTGGTGGTTAATGGAGAAGAGGAAAAATGAGCAGATTAGTGAGGCAACTGTTGAAGCTGAACATGAACCATGTACGTGGGAGAAGTTCAAAGATGCATTGATGGATAAGTATTTTCCAAGGACCGTCCAAATTCAGAAGGAAAGAGAATTTATAAGGCTTGAGCAAGGGAGTAAGACCGTTGTGGAATATGAGGCTGAGTTCGCAAGACTTTCCAAGTACTCACCAACTTTGGTTGCGGATGAGGCAAGTAAGGCGAGGAGATTAGAAGAAGGATTAAGAGAGAATATACGACATAGTGTAGCTGCATTTGAGCTTCCAACATATGAGGTTGTCTTGAACAAGGCCCTAGTGATTGAGAGGAGCTTATTTGAAGTTGAGAAAAAAAAAAAGAGAACTTGAACAATAAGAGGAGCGAACCGTCAAGTGGACATGCAACTCGATTTGGATCATTCAAGAGGCACAACTCAAATAGTGGTAATGGTTATGGGAATAGGGGTTATCAAGGGGATAAGCTTAAGTGTACAAGATGTGGACTTAATCATGATGATAAGGATTGTCGTTGGAATACCGGAGCTTGCTTTCGTTGCGGTGAGATTGGACATAGGGTAGCCGAGTGTCCCAAGAAGGAGAAATATGATGATACAACGAATAAAGTGACGGTAGCGGCCCTTAGGACCAATTATGGACGAGTGTTTCAACCTTCATCAAAGAAAGATTAAGGTACAATATTATTTTATATTTGTGCAATTTTATATAGCTTATATGAGAAATTGTGGTATTATGGGTTTTATTGCACTTGTGCAAATTTGGGGACCAAATTTTTTTAAGGAGGGTAAAATGTAATACCCACTATTTTTTTATTATTAAATGTCAATAGATTAAATTATTTTACATTTGTGACTTTGTATAATTTGACTAATAATAGTGAGATATTTTGATTTTGACATAAAAATTGTTTTTTTAAGGAACAAAACTGAAAGGTTGTGATGTTTTGTATATTATTTTATTTAGTGATAATGGGCTAATAAATCAAGTTTATGATTGGGTTAATGGTAATTAATTGCATTATGTCAGTTACATGTGTCTGTATGAATTTCATTGCTTATCACTTATATAAAAAGAGGAGAGTTTGGTAAGAACTAGAGAGGAGAAAAGTTAAGCTAGTGATAAGGTTAGTCTTTTTCTATAGTATTTTAATTAGTATTTGTTTATATTTGTGCTTGTGGACTCTCATGCAGGCTTAGATATACTACTATACTTTGTGTTGTGATGTACATGACATCTTTTGCTTCTGTGTTCATTTTATATATATGCACCTTGTAGCTTAAATAATGTACTAAGTCTCTGTTTTGCATCTTCTTTTCAAATGATCACCTTCTGAGTATTTTATTTATAAATTGAATCTCATGCATGTAATTGGAAATAAAAAAATCTAATCAATTTCATTTCTTTTTGTGGATACCAAAGATGTCAAGTTAGAGTAGTTTTCTTATTCACAGTTTGTTGCCATCTCCATAAGACACAGTTGGGCAAGCTCTCTCCTCAAATTCTGATAGCAGGGTTTTGTTTCCTGTCATGTGCACAGAGCATCCACTGTCCATGACTAACACATTTTTCTTTTTACCCTGAAATCAGAATCACAAAGAACTCAGTTAGAATTTTTAAGAACCCACACTTGTTGGGTTCTTTTAGCATGCAATTTAACATTTTTAGTAGCAGAAGTTTTTTAACAAAAATATTTTCTTTAGGATTACCTCTTTAGAATTTATTTTGTTATCATCAGAGTTAACAGATGCATGCTTAAAATTCTCATTCTTTGTTTTACTAGAATTTGCACTTTTATTGAACTTTGGCAATGGTTCATACACATTGTACTACAAATTATGATATTCTTCACACATATAAATAGAATACCATTTACTACCACAATGAAAACAAGGATTTTGTGGTTTATAAAATATTGTCCTATTCCTAATGTCAGACTTAGGAATTACAGTAGTCTTCTTCTTACTCCTCCTGTAGTCAATAGCAAGATGATTAGAGTTACCACAATTAAAACATGTCTTTCTTGGTGCATTTGGAATATATTTATAATTATTCTCTTTGTTTATTCCAACTTTACCATTCCCGTTTCTTTTAGCAGTAGGAATTCTCTTTTTATCTGTAACTTCACAGATTCTTTCTCTCAGTTGTTTCTTTGACAAAAGACCTACATTCTTGTTTTGGACAAACTTTAATTGTGAATTTTGTGTAGAAGTGGATCCCTCTTCAGTAATTGATTTGGGATTCTCTGGATACACATAATTCACAGGCTTTAATTTAGTCTTTGTTCTGTCTGTAACATATTTATAGATTTTTGGATTGGTTGAGTCATTAATAACAACTCTTCCTGGATTAGATGAAACAACGTTTTCCTTGTTCTTTTTCTCATTCTCTGGCTTATAACCTAGACACTCTTTCCAATTTTAATCTGTGATAATTTCATGAGTTTTTGTTCCAGAGTGTGTCCAAGTTCTGAGTTTTTCATATGCATCCTTAAGTTGCATTTCAAGTTCATTACATTTAAACTATATTTCAAGTTTCATGTGTTTAGCATTATCACATTCTGTTTGAACTTCCTTCAAGAAAATTAACTCAGCTTAAAAAGAAGTTCTTAAGATGTGCGGAAGGTGAAAGTAATGGAGTAACAAGGAAGGCAGATTATGAAGTGATAAGAACAATACATGACACAAGAACAATAGCAATAGCATTACAAGGACTACATTGTTAATTGCTTAAGATAATTTCAGTTCTTGACATTGGACATATTTATAGCAAGCTTGTGATTATATTTGTGCAATCACATGAGCTGTAGATCGCACTACTACTGCACTACTACTAATCATGACAGCCTAGCTACATGTGCTAGCACACTACACACACATGGGCAACACAATCTAGAACATGAGCACTGCTACACACTGCACAACACAGAAATGATCATTTCTTTTAGTTACATCTGCCATTTGAGATTTTATTCTAGTATTTTCAAGAGATTGACTCCTAAAGCTGATATGCAGAGAATTAAGAAATGACCTTAACTCAGAGACATTATTCGTATCAAAATCAAACAAGGTTTCAGATACCTTAGATTCAGCAGCAACAACAGTCTCATTAGTATTGGCCATTAATGCATAATTCACCTTTTTTTCTTCAGATTCTGAGGAAGAGTCCATCCAATCCTTGCTTGATGAGATAAGAGCTTTGGTCGCACTCAGTTGCAAAATGACCCATTCCATCACAATTGTAGCATATGACTTTTGACTTGTCAAATTTGCCGCTTTTCTCTTCTTTCTTCTTGTATCTGTCTCTGTCAGCATTGGAGGTTTTCTTCTGGAACTTACCTTGCTTCCTAGCCTTTCTGAACTTCATCTTCTTGAAGCCCTTTACAATCATAGCAACCATCTCCATCATATCAGAATCAGTAGAGTCATCATCAGTATCAGAATCAGACTTAGCATCAGTATCTGATGATGAGTCATCAGGAATTGACTCTACAACTCTACTCTTTCTACTAGAAACCTCTTCGACTTTTCCCTTTGATTTTGATTCAACATTTAAAGCAACAGAATTTCCCTTGACATTCTTCTTATTCTTTCTTTGTTGAACCTCGAGATCATAGGTTCTAAGCATCCCATAAACTTCATCAAGAGACAGCATCTTCAGATCATATTGATGCCTTATGATTGAAGCTTGAGTATCCCACTCCTCAGTTAGAGCTCTTAAAAACTTGGTATTCGAATCCTCTGGATCATACTCTTTGCCAACTAGAGATAGATTGTTCAACAGTGTCAAAAATCTATCATACATATCAGTAAGGCTTTCATCAGATTTAGCATCGAACTGCTCATACTCCTGAATCAACAGAGCCCTTCTGTTTCTTTTGATAAATTCAGTACCTTGGCATTGAGTTTCCAAGGTATCCCAAATTTCCTTTGCAGTCTTGCATGCTATTACCCTATTTGACATGACATTATCAAGACTGTTATGCAAAATATTTTTTACCTTTGCATCTTTGAGCACTTGAGCCTTTTCTTCTGGAGTCAACTCACTCTTTGCATTGATGACATAGTGTTCAGCAACAGTCTCAGTTCTTGCAACTAATCTTGTTGGAGGAAATGGTCCATCATTGATCCTGTCAAGATAGTCAGGATCAGTAGCTTCCAGATACATCAACATCTTCACCTTCCATGTTGGATACTTAGTTTTCTTGAAAATGGGAATCTTAATGCTTTCATACTTTCTTGTCGACATTTTAAGATTGTTTCTGATTACTATTAATCAGTTTGCTCTGATACCAATTGTTGCCCAGTAATTAACAATTGTAGAAGGGGGTTGAATACAATTGTATAAGATTTTCGACTTAAACAGAAATAACACAAGTATGAATCAATAACAGCTTTATTAATTCTGATATAAAACTGTTACAAACTCTCTTAAGAAATCCCTATGTTCTTAAGAGCTGCTAGGTTACAAGATAACTCGTGTATGCGATTACAATAATGTAAAACCTAAACTGTGTTTATATAGCGTACACAGTTGTACTATCAATTACAAGGTATTCTAAAATCAATTACATATTACTCTGAATGCATATCTTGTATGATAGCTACCTTCCTACAAATTAGCAACCGACATATCAATCTTCCTTGATCTCTGGTCTGATGAGAATCTTCACGAAATCCTGACCAGCTTCTAATCCTGATGATACCTTCATACTGACGTTGTATTACTGATGACGTCAGCATCAGTATCTGATCACACTAGTACAAAACTGGTCTATTACGTCGCCTTTTTTACGTCGCACATAGAGGAATGCGACGTATATAATACTTTATACGTCGAATTTTTAAAAGGGCGACATTTATAACCCTTTTCAGGTGACATTTTACGTCGATTTAGCTAAGAGGCGTCGTATATTGTGAACATATACGTCGGTTGCCTTTTGACCGACGTAAAAAAGGACATTTTACGTCGCTGGTTTTAACCGACGTATAAAGTCTTAACACATATATGTCGCCTTTTTGGCTACGCGACATATAAAATATATATATATATACGACGCTAGTCATATAGCCGACGTATATACTTATGAAAAATTTAAAAAGTTAAAAATAATATTAACTGAGTAGTTAGAATGGGTCAACTACGAGTATTACTCTGTTCTCCCAAATCACACAACTACCCTCTCAACTAAAAACCTAATTTCTCGACTGTACTGTATTTTAATTGGGCTCGTGAATTTGCTAAATTGGGTTCGAATTTCTCTGAATCTTCTCTCCTAACTCAGATTCGTCCTAATCGTGTCTCCAAACTCGTGAATCTCTACTTGTCATCGGTACTGTCTCTCTCTCTCTCTCTCTCTGCTAATACATAAATCTATACAAATACATGTACTTGGATATATTTATGGAAGCCATGGTTGACAGGAGTTTATGATTTAGAGTTCAGTGTTTAGCAAGTGTGTGTTGTGTGTATATAATAATGTGGGTTTGTGTGTCCAGGTCTTTGTTTAGATTCAAATTGACTGGTGTTTTTGTACGTTGTTGGATCCTTGTCGGGGTGTAGACATATAATATTGTATATTGTGTTTCTTCTTTAGGTTTCAGTGGTTACTTTAATTTTTTGTAAAAGGGGTTGAATTTGTGGGTTTTTAAGTTACTGAGTGAATTTTTAGTGCTCAATTTGGGTAAATTTAGGCTCCTTGATCTGGGGAATCGTAATTAAGGTTATAAAGTTTTGATTTTTAGGGGTTTAAAGTTATGAAATTATGATTTTTAGGAGTTGGGTGTATGCGTTGCTTAACTTGGATTTTTCTTCTCTGACGAAACAACTTATATTTTATTTCCTAAACAGAAGTTATGCATTAAATCACAAATTAAAGGATAAGAAGGACTGCAAGTAGAGTAAACCTGTTTTGCTATAACTTGACCACCAGCTATGTGTGAGAAGTATATGTTGTAAAAATGGTTAAGAAACAATCCTTGACTTGTCTCTGCAAGTTCCCCTAGGTACTTGACATATGTAAGTCCAGGGCTGCTTGGTTAAGGAATCATAATATCCCGTTGACTCATCCATTCTATGAACAAAAATTTACAACACCGCACACAAGAACCATAATATGATTTTAACTTTGTAATAAAGATTTAAACAATTCAGCTAGCAGACCTAAAAGGCTTGCATAAAAATAAATGGATATCAAAATTTGGACCTAAGAGTCGTTAAACTGAATCTCAAAATTTGGAATAAAATAAATGGATATCCTAACATGCAAACTAGACCCAAAATGGATATTTGAATTAGTAATTTAGATCCTTTTAATTAAATGGTCCTTAAAATTCCGTATCATTTTTGTTCTCATTTTTGAATGGTAGACCATACCCTTAGTTAAAGAGTAGATAGTTAAAGAATAGAGGATAGTGAATCTTTTAGAGAAAAAACATTATTGCATAATAAATAGTATTCTGACCATTAAATGGGATATTATTAAATATCAATGATTGTATAATTTAAATCTACTATTGAATTGTTGTAGTAATACATCATGGATCGTCATACATGGATGTACAAGATTTCACGTGCAACGACCGAGAATATTGATGGTGTTCAAGAATTCATTACTTGTGCGATGTTATACATGGAAAAGATGAAGAAGGAAGAGGGGAAAGAACAGATGGTCTTATGTTCATGCTGTGATTGTAATAATTTAAAAAAGTATCGTAGTGTTGATACAGTGCAAGATCATCTTTTTCGTCGTGGTTTTAATGAGGGTTATGTGAAGTGGATTTGGCATGGTGAAGGGGTAGACTCTACGAGGACCTCAGGTACAAAACGTGGAAGGGAGGAAGATAGTATGGCTAACAATGATGAAGAAGATATGGGGAATGATAGGGTAGAGGAGATGATACAAGATATAGAAGATCATTTCATGCACCAACCGGACATTCTTACTAATTTTGTTGACGATTCCAAGAAACTTCTATATCACGGGTGCAAGGATCAATTTACTAGGTTATCTATAACCTTGAAGTTGTGTAAGTTAAAAGTAAAGCATAATTGGAGTGACAAGAGTTTCACAGATATGCTTCAACTTTTAGGAGAAATACTTCCCACTCCAACGAGCTCCCTACTTCTACCTATGCGGCGAAAAAGATACTATGTCCCATGGGCATGAATGTGAAAAAGATACATGCTTGCCCAAATGACTGTGTGTTGTTTCGAAATGAGCACGAAGATTTAGACGTGTGTCCCAATTGTGGAGCATCTCGGTACAGGCGACAGGGCAATAATACTTCTAAAGAGGATAAAACTAGGCCTCCTGCGAAGGTAATGTGGTATTTACCTATAGTGCAACGATTCAGACGCCTCTTTGCGAGTGCAAAAGATGCAAAGCTTCTCAGATGGCATGTAGAAGGGAGAAAATATGATGGGATGCTCAGACACCCTGCTGACTCTCCACAATGGAGAACCATTGATGGAAAGTTTCCTGAATTTGGCATGGAACCTAGAAATCTACGGCTTGGATTATGTGCAGATGGCATGAATCCATATCGCACTATGAGCTGTAGTCATAGTACCTGGCCAGTTCTTTTGACGGTTTATAATTTGCCACCGTGGTTGTGCATGAAGCGCAAGTATATAATGTTAACGTTGTTAATATCAGGTCCTAAGGAAGCGGGAAATAACATAAATGTTTATCTTCAACCGCTTATTGAAGACTTAAAACTATTGTGGGATGAAGGTGTGACGATTTATGATGCATACAGTCAATCTGATTTCACTTTACGTGCCATGATATTTTGCACCATAAGTGATTTTCCTGCCTATGGAAACCTTTCAGGGTACACCGTTAAAGGAGCCAAAGCATGTCCAATATGTGAAGAGAGTACGATTGATCGACGGTTAAACAATTGCAAAAAAATGTCTATATGGGTCACCGGACATTTCTTCCTTCTAATCACCCTTATCGAAAAAAGAAAAAGTCTTTTGATGGAACTATCGAGTCTCGAGTGGCTCCTTTGCCTTTATCTAGAAAGCAAGTTTTTGAACGGGTCAAAGATATCGATGTTGTACTAGAAAAACTTTATAAAAAGCCCAGCCAAAGCAAAGTTTGGAAGAAGAGATTTATTTTTTGGGATCTTCCATATTGGGAACACTTACAGGTTAGACATTGTCTTGACTTTATGCATATTGAAAAAAACGTATGTGAAAGCATTATTCGGACATTGTTAAATATACCTGGAAAGACAAAGGATGGGATGAATGCTAGATTAGACATGAAAGAAATGGGTATACGAACAGAATTAGCACCACAAGTCTTGGGAAAACGTTCGTATTTGCCTCCGGCCCGTTATACTCTTTCTAGGAAGGAAAAACGTAGCTTTTGTGAGTGTTTATCAGGTGTTAAGGTTCCAGCTGGATATTCTTCAAACATTAACAGGCTCGTGTCGATGAAAGATTTGAAACTGGTGGGGCTGAAGTCACATGATTGTCATGTGTTAATGCAACATTTATTACCGATTGCCATTCGAGGGATTTTGCCGAAGCATGTGAGATTGGTTCTCACAAAATTATGTTTCTTCTTCAATGCTATATGCAGCAAGGTGATTGATCCTATGATGTTGGATAAATTACAAGATGATATTATACTCACTCTTTGCGAATTTGAAATGTATTTTACAGTTGCACTCTTTGATATTATGGTACATTTAGTTATTCATCTGGTGAGAGAGATTAAGCTATGTGGTCCACTACATTTGCGACAAATATATCCTTTTGAGAGATTCTTGTGTACCCTGAAAGCATATGTAAGGAATCGGTACCGACCAGAAGGTAGAATAATTGAAGGATATTCTGTTGAAGAGGCTATTGAATTTTGCACAGAGTATTTAGCGGCTGCTGATCCTATTGGGATTCCTAAATCTCATCATGAGGGTAGACTTCAAGGTCAGGGTACGTTGGGAAATAAAATGATTTCTCCTAGTGCTGAATTAATTTATAGAGCCCATCTATTTGTCCTACAACACATGATTGAAGTTGATCCTTACTTAAAAGAACACATTGCCTTGATTCGACAGATGCATCCTTTAAAAAGTGGGAAGTGGGTTACAAATGAACACAATCGTTCGTTTAGCCGATGGTTCAAAGAACAAGTTATGTCTCAATTGTCAGAAAAGCCTGACGTCATTTCCAATACATTAAAATGGTTGGCCTATGGCCCTGACATTCCTGTGAGATCATATGATGGTTATGATATAAATGGGTACAGTTTCTATACACAACGTCAAGATGCCAAAAGTACTATGCAGAACAGTGGCGTGTTGGTAGAAGCTTCATCAACAGAATTTGGTAGAGGTAAAGATAGTGCATCACGAGATGTGAAACAGTCATACTATGGGGTAATTGAAGAAATTTGGGAGCTCGGGTACAAAGAATTCAATATTGCTCTTTTGAGATGTAAATGGTTTGACAATAGGCGTGGTGTGAGGTCTGATGAGTTGGGATTTGATCTTGTAGACTTTAGCCGGGTTGGCCATGAAGATGACCCATTTATATTTGCAACACAAGTGAAGCAAGTGTTTTATATTCGAGACCCAGTAGATTCTAAGTGGTCCATTGTTCTTCAAAGTAAGAGACGTATTCTTGGTATTGAAAATGTTGAAGACGAGGATGAGTATAACCAATTTGATGAAAACCCCACTTTCTCAATTGGTCTACCAACCTCAAATGTGAACGAGACTATGGATGCGGATTATTTACGTCATGACCATGATGAAGGACTATGGATTGATCGCCAAGTATGAGGGGTGTTAGGAGATTATACAATGGTGTACTTTTAAAATGCTGCTTTTGAATTCAATATATATAGAAATAAATTAATTACTACATGCATAATTAAGTTCTTTGATGTGCATTTTCTGTTAGAAATTAAATTTACCTTGTGCACGCTTCTGTTATTAATGTGTGTTTTTATCTTAATTTGCAGGGCACTTGCAAATCTCTCCATATATTCTTCTTCTTATGGAGTTCAGTAAAGTTATTTGAAGGTTAGCTATTTCTTCCCATATAATTATAATTTGTTAAAAAGGATTCCACGATACCATATTATATTATATTAATTTGTTAATATATTGCCTGAATCTTTTTCGTATTATTTATATTGAAGGTTTTACGGACTCCAGATTTCCAAAATTGCAAGGCTGCTCCTGAAATTCAAGAAAGTAAGATTTTATCTTTTTAAGATAAATATGATTTTCCTGTTGTAGTATTGTACATTTGTGGTCTACTCTGTGGTTTGCTTCAAGAAAACAACAGGAGCTGACAATCTTTCCTAGTTTCCTTCTCAACTGAAAATTTACACTCTGGCCTGCAATCTCGTAGAGAGTCATATATGTAGTAATTACAGTAAATGATGACTATTTTATTTGTCATTAACCAAGTTTAGAGGTCAGTGAACTTTAGAAATCCTTTCCGTTCTCTCCTTTGGAGATGTGTGACAAGAAATATAATTTTGCATCCAGCTTGTGTATGGTCTTCCATTCTTTTTCTTGGTATTTCCATTATATTGCAACAATCATGTTTGCGCATGTGACTTTAGTACCTGATTCCAGCTTATAAGTAAAAATAATGCTTTGCTATCAACGATTTGTAAGTGTTTGGCCATTTTAAATTATCTTATTATGGCTAAATAAGAACTTGCTAGCTAAAATAAAATAAAGACTAAATGCTGGTAATTGATAAGCAAGGAAGGAAAGATACCGTGGTCTACTCTGTGGTTTGCTTCAAGAAATATTAATTTGGAAACTAGAACAGATAAAATAAATACTGAATGCTGTTATTTACATGCTTAATAAAAAATAAATACCAGAACAGATGGAACAATCACAATGGAAACAACTCAAACAAGAATCCTTATCTCTGCATAACTCATAATCTCTTCACTGTGATTTACTTCTTTTTGACCGACAAAACTTAAACAAGATAGTTCATCATTTTTTTGAAATTAGGATAAGTTGAAGAGCTGATATGTTGCTGGACTTGTTCATCATTTTTTTGCTCTTTCTTCTTGCTTGTTCTGAAACTTTTGTAACTTATCCGTGGAGATTGGACGGATTTATAACCAAAATCTTGGTTATAACAAGAGCATTATTCATAAAATGTTCTTACTGCTTGTTTCTCAGTCTTTCTAAATTATTTAGTTTTTTTTTTAATATAACTGTTCACTGAGAGTGTGCTTCCTGTATACAAGTGTTATTATTTAGTTTAATGTTCTGTTCTTTATTTTTACTAGATGATGATAACCAGTTTTATTTGCTATCATGATGTAGGTATATTCCATGGATGAGGATAATGGTGAGTCAAGTTCTAGTCAAGGAAACAAGAGAAAGACTAGAGGTCCCACGTTGTGCACAAAATTAAAAGAAAAAATTAAAAATCAAAGAACAGACTGCAGTATTGAGTTTGATGAAAATGGAAACCCTGTTGGGGATATGGCTACCCAGTTTGTGACTTATGTTGGAACAGTGGTTCGAATACATGTTAATATAAATATCAAGAGTTGGGATGTAGTTAGCGAGGGATTAAAGAATACGATTTGGGAAGATATTCGGGTATGTAATTATATTCTTGAAAATGTATTTGACGTTTACCCTTCGCATCCTTTATCTGTTTTACTAATTAAAATCAATTATAATAGATGCACTGGAAGTTGAAGGATGATGAATTTAAAAAACCAGTAATGATAGCTGCAGCAAAAAGTTGGAGGGATTTCAAGGGGAATCTGGGTAGATATTTTTTAAGAACTGGGAGGAATTCGTGTGAGAAATATCCATACATCACCGAAGATGATTGGGAAACTTTTAAAAAAACACGCGATACTGATGAGTTCAAGGTAAACATTAGTAATTCATTGAGATGATTTTATTATCCTCTGCAACATTTTTATGCAAACCTGCTTCTGTTTTACATTCTTAAATATATAGAAAATTAGTGAAAAAACAAAAGAAAGTCAAAAACACAACCAAGATCCATATTTTATTAGAAAAGGTGGATATAAAGGAAATAGGGGCAAGTGGCGCGAAAAAGATCCCATCGCTTATTTAGACACATCCATTGATCCGTCCATTTTATCCAGTCAGCGTAGTTATGATTGGATAAGAGCACGAACAAAAAAAATTGAAGATGGAAGTTTTTACATCCCCAACGAGCATACGAGGGACGTTTTTGAGAAAATGGAACGTTATGTTTCTGTTTTTGCTATATATGATCACCTTTGATTCTGGACCATTTGTGCTGGGTTCAATTTTTGAGAAATTGACTGATTTGTTTTCTAATTGGTACTTGTAAATTATATCATAAAAGCGAGTTAAAATGAATCTTATGTGCACAAAATCTGTCCCTAATTGAAGGACAAATTTGGTGTCTGTTCACATATTTTAATTTTGGATAATTATCAGTATAGTTTAATATCAACTTGTACTTTTCTTAGCCACCAAAGCAGCATTAGAGGTTTCTGCTTCATTTAACTGACCACCACCACCATCATTTCCAGAAGTATCATCATCCTTTCTAACAACTGGATTAGGTGTGCATTTTGTTTTGCTGACTACCTTCTCCCCCTTTTTGACATCAGAACCCTCCTCAATAAAGAAAGATAAAATAAGATTTAGGGTTTCATCAATAGTGTCAACTTTAGAAGACAAAGTATCAACTTTATTTTCCACAATATCCATCCTGGTAGTGAAAGAAGTGCTTAAACGATCAAGCTTGAAAGTAGTAGAAATCTCAGCATAATCCTTGAGAAACCGAGTATGAAACTTTTCATTGTCAGACTTGATAGTCTGGACTTCATCTTTCAATCCTTTTGCCAAAATAGTATTAGTCTTGATAAGAGCTTAAGCTCAGGAGTAGACGTCCTAGTGGCAATATGACTGGAATGAAATAGAGCATTATTGAAGTTCATCTCAGCATCTGGATGATTCCATTCAGTATCCCATTCATATCCCCTCACGGCTCGAGTATGTTTAGGAAGTTTAGAACTGTACTCCCCTCTGAACTCTTCTTAAGTAACAGACTGCATATACCTACTAGAAGATCCATGAGCAGATCCTAGACTTGCTTTTAGAGCTACCTGTATTTGAGCCTCAGGATTATCATCATCATGATCATCATCATCTGAGCTATCATCAGCCTCAGGAAGTTTATCATCCACATTATTTTCAGGATTCATAACTCCTTTCAATTTCAAATCAACAGTAGATGGAACTGTTGGTTCCTGAAGACCTGCAATGGGAATAGAAACATTTCCTAGATCTCTCTTTTCTTTAAAGTGATCTCATCACTTCTCACAATGTGACCTAAGTTACTTTCAATAGTAACTACTACCTCTCTAGAAGTTTGTAACTTCTCACTCTTTTCTACCTCACCTTTTTCCAATTCAGGAGACTGCCTCTCTTCACTATTCTTCTTCTCTAATTGTTTACTCTCAGTCTCACTAGAAAGGTTCTGGCTCAACAAATTCAAAGAAATAAGAGGTGGCTGAGGAGAGTGGACTGAAGTCATACAAATATAGGTGTCCCTTGTATCAGGTCTATCTATAATCATACTATCAGTATTAAGAGAAGTAGAGATAGAAGTGTTACCTGATGAAGTAGTGAAAGATTCCATTGGCCTTGCAGAAATTGGCTCGATAAGCAGTGGAATTTTTGGATCAATAGTACTTGTATCAGGATTGACAGCTGCAACTAAAGCATGACTTGCATCAGTATTTTTTACTGATGGTTCTTGTGTAGTCTGAGGTTGTGAAGCTTATTCAACACTTTGAGTCAAAGGTTCTTGTGTGCTTCCCTCATATGCAGTGTCCTTCAGTATGTCATCACATTCAGCAATATGCTTGGCATTAGCAGCTTTATCTGTCAGACTTTGAACTAAGTCAAATTCAATTTCAGAAGTCCCTTGAGCAGTGTCAGGAAACTCCTTTGCTGATGTGATTTTGCCTGCATCTTCACTTTGAGAAGATGGTTCTTGTGGGGCAGGAATATTCTTGTCTTCACTTGTCTTTTGAGAAAGTGGTTCTTGTGGGACTATTTCTTCAGCAATGTCTGCATCCATACTTTGAATGGATGGTTCTTGTGTGACTGGATCTGCAGTAGCTGCTGAACTACTTTGAAGTTCAGGTTCTTGTGGGATAGATCCTTTCAGAGGTGAAGTAGTCCTCTATTTCTTCATTCTATGAAAAACCTTTTCAGAAGCATCTTTCTGTTCACATCATCCACAGACATTTCAATTATCCTTCTTTTTGGAGATGTAGGTGCTGGAGAATCAGAAATTTCAACAGTCTTCACAGGTGAAGTATCAGGAGTAGAGATATCAGGATCTACAGTTACGTCAGGAACTAATGATACAATCGGATTCAGAATATTCTCTATATCATCATCAAGATTTTGTATCTCTAGAGGAATGAAGTATTGGCTCTTTTTAAGTAATCTCCTTCTCTTCTTTGGCTTTTCAGAAATAGCCATTTCTTTAGGAACAACAGCAGTGACTTACTTTTTCTTCAAAGAAACTGACAAAGGCACTTTGTCATCATCAGAATCATAATCAGACTCAGAATCATTTGTCTGACTGAATTTCCTCTTCTCTCTTATTTCCTTATACACCCCTATAGCAATCAAAGATTGATCAACTTTAAGCACAGATTTCTCCTTAGCCAAGACCCCTTGTTCACCCCCTTGTGACTTCTTTTGAGAGTGGGTTGGAGTGGAGAAATTCTTTGATCTTGATTGTCTTCAAGACACATCAGATCCAGCTAATT
Source organism: Kitagawia praeruptora (assembly GCA_037693485.1). Classification (NCBI taxonomy): domain Eukaryota; kingdom Viridiplantae; phylum Streptophyta; class Magnoliopsida; order Apiales; family Apiaceae; genus Kitagawia; species Kitagawia praeruptora. The sequence goes on from CM075350.1 coordinate 95,200,792, forward strand.
TCTTTGATTTTACAACTGATGCCTTTTGTGAGACACCAGAGGTGGATCACTGTTTGGTAGAGTGTTTGGGTTGTGTGCTTTGGTCAGAAACAATATGGGTAGTTTCCTGTCTCATGGCACCAGAAATAGGTCCAAGACCATCAGTGATAGATCCATAATAAGTAGGCATTCTCTTTGTCAAAAGTAGCCTGACCTTATTAGGAATAATAGGATTGCCTTCCAAGTTATTTACCTTATCAGATTTCTCCAAGGATTTGATATTGTTTTCAGAAATCTTAAAGATATGGCAATATAATCATTGGGAATGTCATCATTAAAAAAGTAGCTCTAGTGAAGGGACTCAAACACAATCTTCTGAGTGTTAGTCAAATCACAGACATAGGTTATCATGTCAACTTCTATGATACTTACTTTGAAGTGATCAGCAAGGCATCAGGAAAAGTTGCTCTAACTGGTCAAAGGCATGGTAACATTTATGAAGCCAACATCTACATTGATACTGATGAACCCACTACATGTCTCATCAGTAAAGCATCAGTAGATGAAAGTTGGAATTGGCACAAGAAGCTTTCTCATCTCAATTTCAACAATATAAATGAGTTGGTAAAGAAAGACTTAGTAAGAGGATTACCAAAGGTACTGTATACTCCAGATGGACTTTGTGATGCTTGTCAGAAGGCTAAACAAAGAAGGACATCTTTTAAGAGTAAGACAGAATCCTCAATTGATGAACCATATCACATGTTTCACCTTGACTTATTTGGACCAGTCAATATAATGTCCATCAGCAAGAAGAGGTACACTCTAGTTATTGTTGATGAATATACTAGATATACCTGGTTGTATTTTCTACATAGAAAAGATGAAACGGCTGAAATACTACTGGACCATGTAAGACTCATTGAGACTGGCACAAAGTATAAAGTCAGGATTTTAAGAAGTGATAATGGAACTGAATTCAAGAATTCAGCAATGGAAGAGTTCTGCAAATACAAAGAAATAGTTCAACAATTCTCTGCTCCAGGCACACCCCAGCAAAATGGAGTGGTTGAAAGAAAGAACAAAACTCTTATTGAAGCTGGCAGAACTATGTTGGAGGAAGCAAAACTACCTACATATTTATGGGCAAAAGCAGTCAACACAGCATGCTACACTCAGAACATTACACTGATCAACAGACATGGTGTAACTCCTTATCAGATGATCAAGGAAAAGAAGCCAAGTCTGAAGCATTTGCATGTATTTGGCAGTAAGTGCTTTGTTCTAAGACCTCATCTTGAACAGCTTGGAAAATTCGAGACTAAAGCTGATGAGGGCATCTTTATTGGCTATCCATCATCAAGAGCCTTTAAAGTCTACAATCTAAGAACAAAGACAGTCATGGAGTCTATAAATGTATCTTTCGATGATAAGAAGATTACAGGAATTGCTGAAGACTTACATGATAGCTTGATTTTTGCAAAAGAAGCTTCCAAGAATTCTGATGAAATCTTGTCAGATACTGATAATCCATCAAATTCTGACGATCCGGTTATTACTGATGAAACACAGATTATTAATGGGAATGCAAATGTTGAGGGGGAGCAACAACAAGAGACCATCAACACTGAATCAAATCAAACATCAGGAGGAGATTCATCAGAAACAGATTCAAGTGACAATTCTGACATTAGATCAGAAACAGATAACAATATCTCAGGGGGAGCTTCTAGCAACACTAGTCCTGATATCACTTGAATTTATATCTAACACAGTTCTAGAATCAAAACGAGTCATTTTGGTTTCCAGTATTGTCATTTTATTCACTAAAATTATAGTTATCTTTCATGTTTGATTATTTTTATGATTAAATACACTCACACATTCATTTTTGTCTAAATTCTTGTATGTTAATTGGATGCACATAATTAGATTCTTGTAACCATTAGTTTTAACAAAAACAAAATGTCATTCTATAAAAGGATGTGGTAATGTTAATTTTATGTAAATATGGAATTTTAATCATTTTGACATGCGTAAAATAGTAAATTTTGCTTGGTAGCATAAGATTTCAAATGATAAGATGTCTTTGTTTTTTTTTGTCTAGGTATTTTGATAACCATAATATGAAAGTTATTATGCTTTATTTAAAAGTATTAGATTGAAATTTATGTTTGGTATGTTGCGTGTACTGGTGTAGTGCCAATTTCAAGTTGATAGGATTGTGGTTATCCCACTTCTTTTGTCACATGGAGTACTAATTGTATGCATGCATGAAATGAGAGATTGTCCGGGTAGTCCAGCGTCTTTGTTTTGCATCCTCTATTTATATGCTTTACTAACTAGTTGTCAGGCTAAATCATGCATATTTTATATTTAACTTAAAGAGATTTTGAGTGAATGACAATATGTTCTGTTTTTGTAAATTATATTAGGTGCTCAAGTGTTAAGTGGTTAGTAGCATTACCGAGGTAAGTTTTACTATCCGAACTTTATAGTTAAGTGTCAAGTGCTAGTTTCTTGAAAATGTATTATTCTGAATTTAATTTAAGAGAAGGACTTTGGAACCCCAGTTTAGTTTATGATCTAAACCCGTTAGTATCTGCGCTTAGTTCCGGAACTAGAATCTGATACCTTAGAGAGGGACGCAATATTAACTTCTGGACCGCGTCACCAGTTTATAGTGGCTTCTGAACTTCTGGACCGTGTCACCGGTTTATAGTGACTTCTGAACTTCTGGACCGTGTCACCGGTTTGTAGTGACCTTAGATTAAGCTGTGGGTTATAAAGTTGATTTTATTGAATTTTATTGTCCCTTTTATGATTCACTGTTTGACGCTGAAATATTCTGTTAGCTCTGTTTCTGAAATCATATTTAAATTGTAAAATATTTTGATCGCTCCCTTATATATATAATGTACTTGACCAACTAAATTGTTAGGATAGCATTTTGTTGGGCTTTCGTAGCTCATTGTTTTAAAACTTTTCAGGTTGTGGAATTCGTAAGAGCTGTTTGGATTTGAAAGTTGGTTCATTGGACGACCATTACGTTTTTTTTTTTTTTTTTTTTTTTTAGTTTATGTTTAAAAACTTGTGGGAGCTGCGCCTCTGTTTATTTGAACTATGCTTTATTTATGATATTCCGACTTTTGTTTTAAGATATTGGATTTAAGAAATGTTGGTTTCAAGACTTTTATCCTGGTTATGGTATTTTTAGTTCTGTTTTAATATCTCGAAGAGTCAGGATGTTACAATTATCCTAAATTAGCAAAGCGGTTTGAACTTGGATAGTTCGATAACCCATATAAGCAGGTGAATTTTCCAAAATAGCCTCAATTTAGGGAAGAAAATGGAATTTCCAGCATACTCTTCATTAACACGCATTTAGTTATATTGATGTAACAAATTTTCAATTTAACACAATTTATTATGTACGCATTATTAAAATCGAATTACAAATCTTTTTAATTTTGATAAATAATACTCCCTCTGTCCCTCTCATTTCTTTATAGTTACTATTTTGGGGTGTCCCTCTCATTTCTTTACATTCCAAAAATAGTAAGTTTCTCCCACTATTACACCCACTATCTCATATATTTAAGAATAAAAAACACTATTACACCCACTACTTTCCTCCACTATCTCAAATCTATAATTAAATATTAATAGGTCCCACCACTTTACCCACTTTTCATCTAACTTTACTCATTTTTTACACAATTTCTTGGTCTTCGTGTCCATCCCCCATGTAAACAACCATGAGGGACGGAGGGAGTATCAATTTTCAATGACTAAATACTTTATAAAATATTGTGATAATTGGTAAATATACGTAAAAATTTAATCAAGTATTCCTAAACTGAGTACTGTATAATCAGTAATAAGTTCATCTTACAACAAATATTTAAACAGGGCTATTCTAGTGAGATCCTTTTATTGTGAGAATTGCATATTGGGCCACAAAATTAGGCCCAATAAACAAAACACATGCGGCACTACTACTCAACTACTGAGATTACTAACGCCGCTATTGCTGCAACTATACTATCGCCTCTTCCACTACTACATCGCCACAACTATAACAACAACCAACACATCGTCTCCATTATCATTAAAGTCACTAAACTTCAAATCAAAACACCAAAATAAACCATTATTATTATCATCATTACTTACATGGTTGCATCATATACAAAATCACTGAATGCAACACAAATCACTGAATATAAACTGCTATCACTAAATCCGTATTTAAGTCACCAAGAATAATTAAAAAAATACTAAATAAAAAGGTGATTTGTATTAAAAAAGTGATTTGTAACTAAGAAAGATGATTTATGTGCGTGAAACCACTAAATTCAATCTATCATTACTCATGATATCACCCATACATTCTAAGTGTACTTTCATTCATTCCACTTGAAGCCATGGCATTTCACACGACAAAGTTATTCTTTGGTATTCGATTCATCTGCACAACTATTGTTCTTGTGATTTACGTCGATATTAAATCTCGCAAATACGCAAGGACATAATTGATGGAACCAGATCACAATAACATCCAAAAAGAAGTCACTCGCGAGGAAGATAAGTGAGAGAGATTCCAGCGATGAAGGAGGAGAGTCTAAAGATGGAGAGAGACGAATGATGATTGATAAAGATGAGATTGAGATGTAGATATCGTTATTGTTGAAGCTAAATTAGGATATGGTGAAGTGAAAATGGAGGTCAGAGAAACGAGAAAACACTGTACCCATCGGTGTGAGAGAGAATATTTAGATCTAGAAATATGTGACTGAGATTTATTTTAATTATGAGTAGTGCTAGAGACCCCAAAATAAGGTACAAAAAATTGTCACCAAATGACATGGCATGTTGATGTGGCAGTATGAGTTATTTTGATTGGTTTTGTTGGTGTGAATACAGGGGGCCCATTTATTATTATAGCAAATCAGAATCTGCCATGTATATTTGGGGAAAATTTTTGTAACCAATTTTGGTGTCCCTAGCATTATTCTTTAATTATAAAAAGATATAATGCTGAGATTTAGTCTCAGTTCTCATATTAAGAAGGGATTTCATTTGAGCACTTACCTATTTAAACATACAATATTGTGGGATATTTAGTATGCTAATTAATTGACACTAGATTTAAGAGTTCATAATTGAATTATACTCTGTAACTACAATATATGTGAATGTTTTTATATACATAATAATTACGTTTACTTTAATCTAAGATTTACTTTATATATTAATTCTTCATATGATTATTATTACATGTTACATATTTTACTTATGTTAATTTCTATTTTTCGATCTTAATGCAATTAATTTTATATATGGTATTATTTCACAAATATCAATTATTATTTAAAATCTATTTTTAACACAATGTTGTTACAATTTTTAATTCGTTTTATATTAACAATAATTTATAATAATGTATTACATTATTCAATTGTATCATAATAAATCCATTACTAGCTTAAAATCCGGGCGATGCACGGATTTTCTTTAATGTTATGTAATTGTTTTAATAATTTGAATGAATTTTTTAAATATATTGTAAGTTAAATTATTAAATGATATTATTTTGTAATAATTATACATACACACACATATATATAGGGATCGTAACATTTCTAAAAAAGAAAAAATTTCAGTTACAAGATATAGATAAGGTAATACGTTTTAGCTGAAAAGTTAATTAATCAATTATTAATTGTTTTGGTATTATTTTATTGAATACAATGGTCTGTGATACTATTGGAAAATAAAAGGTTTTAATAAGAGAAAAAAATATAAAGATAATGTCTTTTAGCTAAAATTGTGACTAGTTAGTAATTAGTAATTATAATATTATTATTTTATTTATTAAATATAATTGCCTGTGATATTTTCATAATAAAAAAGATTACGTGTTTTACCTAAAAAGAAAATTAATTAATTATTAAAAAGATAGAAAAGGTAACATGTTTTACTAATAATAAATATTAAAGTAAGGATAATTAAGTAGGAATAAGTTTGAAAAAGAGATATTTTAGTTAGAAAATATAGAAAATATATTACCTTTTAGCGAAAAAAGGTAATCAATTAGTTATTATAATATTCTTAGTTTATTTCATCAAATAGAATGACCCGTGATATTTTTGGAAAGAAGAGGTTATAATTAAAAAAGTTAGAAAAGATAATGTGTTTACATGAAATAGGTAGTTGGTTAGTTATTAGGAACTATAATATCGTTATTTTATTTTATAAGAAAATAGAATTACATGTTTTTACCAATAATAAATTTTAAGTAAAAATAATTAAGTAAGAAAACAAGTTTGAAAAAGAGATATTTTAGTTATAAAATATAATACCTTTTAGCCGAAAAATGTAGCGAGTTAGTTATTAGTAATTATAATATTATTAGTTTATTTCATTAAATTGAACGACATGTGATATTTTTGTAAATAAGAGATTTTAATTAGAAAAGTTAGTAAAAGTAAAAAATGAATTTGTTAATTATTAAGAACTATAATATCGTTATTTTATTGTTTATAGTGTTTTTAGAAAAGTAAAATTTTTAGATAATATATAAAAGATAATGTATTTTATGTGAAACAGGAAAATTGATTAGTAATTGAAGATAGAAAACCTGAAAAAGTAAATTTATTAATTATTAGTAACTATAAGTAATTAAATAAGGATAATTAAGTAAAAATAACGTGTACAATTAAGTTAGGTTAAATAAGTAAAATCACTAGGCACCGTACCGACCGACCGACCAACCAAACTTTAAATGTTTCGCCTATAGATTGCTTGTTGAATAATGCTAGTTATTGTGTTTTTTTCGACCATTTTTATACTTTTTTAAAAATATACGCATCTATACTATTATATAATAGTCGAAATATTAAAAGTTTGGTCGATCGATCGATCGGTCAGTGGTACCGTACCTGTTGATTTTACTTGTTTATTATTTGTTGGTTGTACATACTATTTTTTACTTAAGCATTCTTACTTAATTATTAATAATTACTAATAACTAATAAATTTTCTTTTTGAGGTAAAATATATATTACCTTTTTTATTTTACAATAACTAATCAATTTCTTTTTTCATATAGAATACATCTTATTTATATTTTATCTAATTAAAACTTTTTCTTTTCTAAAAATAATATGAACTGTTCTATTTAATGAAATAAAATATTATAATTATAATGCCTAATAATTAACAATTACATTTTTCAGTTAAAATACATAAATTTTTGGATATTTACCAAGAATACTAGATTTAAAGTTTCTTTTTGCAAAAATACCACCTTCCTTAATAAATTGTAATTTTACCAAACAAAGTTTCAAATTGCAAAAATACTAGGCCCATTCCTCCTCCCTCCTTCCTAGCCCAACCCACTCCCCCTCCCCCTCCCTCTCTCCCTCCTTTCTCCCAGCCGACTGCCGACTTCTGTACTTTTTTTTTTAAGATGGGGGCTATTTTGGTGGATTTTTGTATGCAACCAAATGCAACTTTTTTTAAAAAGGTGGGGTGATTTTGGTGGATTTGGGTTGCAAGGCCCCGCCAGGGGCAATATTCAACTAAATGCAACCACATTCAACTTCTTTTTTTTAAAAAAAAAGGTAGGGTGATTTTGGTGGGTTTGGGTTGCAAGGCCCCGCCAGGGGCAATATTCAACCAAATCAACTATTTTCAATTATTTTCAACTAGTTGCAACTATTTTCAACTACTTTCAACTAGTTACAACTAGTTGCAACTACATATTATTGGTTAGAGTTATTTTGGGTTCCAAGGCCCCGCCAGGGGCAATATTCAACCAAATCAACTATTTTCAACTCTTTTCAACTGTTTTCAACTGTTTTCAACTAGTTGCAACTATTTTCAACTACATTCAACTAGTTACAACTAGTTGCAACTACATATTATTGGTTTGAGTTATTTTCTGTTCCAAGGCCCCGCCAGGGGCAATATTCAACCAAATCAACTGTTTTCAACTAGTTGCAACTATTTTCAACTGTTTTCAATTGTTTTCAACTAGTTGCAACTATTTTCAACTACTTTCAACTAGTTACAACTAGTTGCAACTACATATTATTGGTTTTGATGATTTTGATGGATTTGGGTTGCAAGGCCCCGCAGGGGCATATTCAACTGAATGCAATATATATATATATATATATATATATATATATATATATATATATATATATATATATATATAAATAATAGAATTCAAAAATGAGGTCGAAAATGACAACTGACAAATGGAACTTGAAATCAGAAATTTAGTTGCATTCAGTTGCAATTAGTTGCAAATTTAGTTAAATATGCCCCTACGGGGCCAGGAAACCTAAATCCACCAAAATATCACCATTCTTATATATATATATATATATATATATATATATATATATATATATATATATATATATAATAGAGTTCAAAAATGAGGTCGAAAATGACAACTGACAAATGGAACTTGAAATTAGAAATTTAGTTGCATTCAGTTGCAATTAGTTGCAAATTTAGTTGAATATGCCCCTACGGGGCCAGGAAACCCAAATCCACCAAAATAGCCCCCACCTTAAAAATTAAAAAAAAAAAATTAGTTGCATTCAGTTGCAAATTTAGTTGAATATGCCCCTGCGGGGCCAGGAAACCCAAATCCACCAAAATAGCCCCCACCTTTAAAAAAAAAACAAGTGAAGTCGGCAGCGTCTGTTGATAGGGGGAGGAGAGAGAAATTGAGGAAATGGGGAGGGGGAGAATTAGGGTTAGGGTTAGTATTTTTGCAATTTGAAACTTAGTTTAGTAAAATTGCAAATAGTCTTTCTTAACAAAAGTAAATGTGCAAAAATTTACTTTTTCCTATTTATTTTTCAAAAGAGCCCTAAATTTTTCTAGTTTTTCCCGTAAAACCTATTCAGTTAGCTTTATTTAAGTAAAATGAAAAATAATATTAATAACTAATAACTTATCGATTACGTTTTTTTAACTAAAACATGTCTTTTCAATATTTTCAAACTAAAATTCATGATTTTCTAAAAATATCACGAACAACATATATACCATTACACTGATTTTATTGAAACTAATAATTTTATTCTATTACTATCCTAAGTTATTGTAGGAAGTATAGATTAGAGATATACATGAAATCAAAATAACAATAACAATATACCAAAAATGTTTCGAGGCACGTGAAAACCACGCTATCCTTAAAACAGATAAGCCCCTTCCACGTGGTGCTTGAAGGTTGTTATGGCTTCCGTCTCCCAGGATACAATGAAACAAGGTGATCTTAAGCATCAGAGATCCGCCTCCTACGAACTGAACAAACACGCTTTCTATCTCCCAAAAACCAAACCTCAAACTCTAAGAGGAATGCAAGAAAGTATGACAAAAACTTTGGAATTTTTTGATCTCTAAAACAATGATGCAAAATAGCTCATTATAAAGGAATACAAAAAAATATGTAACCTACAAGTTAATTAATATTGTAACCTCCATACAATAATGATCATTATTGAGGAGTTACAAAATTAATTTCATAAGTTACAAAAAATAATATAATATATTTTTTATTCATAACTCCAACAATCCCCCACATGAATAAAAATTGACACTGCAAAAAAGACATTATGACACGGAGATAGAGCGCACGGTAGAAACCAGCATAGGATAGGTAGGCGTACACCTTGAACCTTCCCTTGTAAGAACATATTTACATTTCTAGAATTTCAGTAGTCGCGTTGACTTTGAACTGCCCTTCTGTTTTGTGAAATGATGATACATCCCCCACTGGAGTCTTTCCCTATATTTGTTCAGTTCTCACTGTTAAGCCCATTTTGGTCCTGAGCTTTGGCCTGGTTCTGTGAGTTTTTCCCAGAATAAGCCCCAAAATTCCTTCTTGAAGCGACCCCACTTCACTCACATAGGTGATCTCTTGAACAATACAAAAGTATTATTTATTCGACATATCGAAACATGAGGATCATTAAAAGCATAGCTTAGCCTTACCCAAATTTTATCACGGTTTTTCATCACAGGAATGGACTCGGGAGTAAAAACCCCCCACAGTGATCTCACTAAGTCTTTACAGTTAGGTTGTCCCATTGAACAAAGATCTTGGGATCTCCAGTCAAAAAGGTTGGGTTTCCTTTGTATAGACTTTTATTATGGGCTTTAGTCTCATTCCTTTCGATGATTTCTCAACTAACTCTCTTGTTAACCATTTGGTTAGCGGATCCGCAGTGTTATCTTTGACCTAATATGATCAATAGTGATAACTTCAGTTGAGAGTAGTTGTCTAATGGAATTGTGTCGACGACAAAGATGTTTCGACATTCCATTACAATCTTTACACTATACTCGTGCATCTTAACTTTAGCATATGTCACATATTGGTAATCACTTTACCAGTCATCAGCCAAGACTTCAATTCGTTATTGACATTACCAATTTTTAGCGTCCCAAAGATTAGTAACATCAATTTGTCATATTATCAAGATTAAGCGTCCCTAAACTGATAATACTCATTCACCTAACTACCAAATTTGAGCATCCTCAAAATGGCAGCTATTATCTATTATGAAGCCATTGCATTTCGTAACAATATCAGGATTGCATATGCCATTTTTCGTGGTTATGTTGTTTCACTCAACACAATCACCAAATCGCAGTCTTTCTACATTCGCCTTAGCAAAGAAACCCTAAGGTTATCTCATGTAGATTTCCTTCAATTCTTAGAAAGACTGTCTCAATGTTCATTGATGTACTTCAAATTTCGCAATGTCGATAATTTAAGTAACATCTTGATGAACCATACTCTTGTAACTCAAGAATAAATCATAAAGTAAGTTAGGTCTTCACTTTTGACTGTAATCTTTTAATTATCAGTCTGACCTTTTACTTTTCTTGTACCCATATATTTATTTTCTAATTTGAAAATTCGTTTGGGCCCAAATGACATCTATCTCGCAAGAAGATCCATCCATATATTTATTAAACACGATTCTGTCACATAGAATCACTTCTCTCATAGAAACACATAATTCTTGTCAATTTCTCTATTGACATCCATTTTCTCATAGGATCATCAGAGAATTCTCATAGCTTCTCTCAAATTTTGAGGTTTACCTTCAAGCAAAATTTCTAAATCTTTTGCCCTCCAGGTTCAACCTCACATTCATCCAATAACTCATAATTTTATTTGGATAAATTTTAATTACAGATCTACAAGGAACTACTAGCTCATCAAAGTAGCATTCCTAGTTTCGTAATTGCATTTTAATGATCTCACAATTTAGATCTATCTGCATGCTTCAAGATATCATTAGACATAAACGTTGTCTATATATCCATCCCAAATACCTCATATGGTTTTAGATCTCTTTTTACCTTAATAGGTATAGGTATCAAGACATCTTCAAGATACCCCCACATTTCGAATATTTCTAAGAAATTCAAAATGCATTCCAAAACTAATAGGAACCAATTATTTCTTTCATGGTATCTTGTTTAAGGAATGATTAGTCTCTTCATAACTAATATCCTCATATTTAGTGATAGTCTCAACTAATCACAATCATTTTTGCATTTCCCGTTAGAATGCAACTTATACTTGTAGCTACTCCATTTATCTAATGCGAGTTAGGTACAATCGCACATCACTCAATGTATTCACCACCAAAGTCATTCTTTACCATCTTAATTTTCTGTATTAAGTTGGTTTTCAACCTCAAGCTTATAGAGCGAAAATCTCCATTCAACTTCATTCTTACTCTAAAACGAGTACACATAATTAATGCATTCCTATAAAGTAGTCACACAACTTACTACCACCTCTCAGTAAAGCAGGTTTCACGTCGTTCATTAAAATCGCTCAAGTTTTAATATCACGTTCAAAGAACTTTCCAGTTCTTGTCACTGAAAAATTCAACTATTGAATTTCTCTTAAATTTCAATTTGGTTCACAAGAGAACCTAATTTTCTGGTTCATCTCTAGTGCAACCGGAAGAGGCCCGAGGAAGAACATACACTTCCGAAAAACCCACATTCTGTGATCTTTGATCAACTAATGCGTTAGGGTTAACAATATTCAAGATTTTTCCAAATTTCAGCATACAGAGCTGACCAAAATGCCGTATTAGGTATCACGCGGATCACCATAATAGGCTCGTGTGTCAATATCATAACAAATCGACACCAACACGAGAATTAATAATTTAACTGGAGGAACAATCCCAACCAGAAAAATATAAATCTCATGCTGACCCATAACCTGTACATTATAGGTACCAGGCCCGTTAGGTTTTTAACGTACTGAATATCCACAAAGGGTTTTAGTTCCAATGAACTTTCTCAACAATAACGGCTACACAAGAAATCCGAGTGATTCCATGCTTGGACTGCACTAACAAGCTGAACATCAGACTCATCTTCTTTTAGCTTAAGTGCATCCTCGGTCAAGAACCTCACAAAATTCAACCCACTAAATTTTTCCGGTTTGACGCTTGAGCGGTTACCGGTACAGCCGTATTTGGCACCACAAGGGTCGCCGCATTAGGCACATTCACTGTCTCTGCAGTCACACGCCCGTCACAAGGCAAATATAGAACAAATATAAAATTTGTACTTTGCAAAATTCCACAAAAAATATATAATTTTTTTTTCAAAAAAAAAAAACAAATTTGCCATGTACAGTTATCAAACACATCAAAGCTATTTTTTTTTTCTCAAGGGAAAAAAAAAACCTCAAAAACCACTAGCTTGATATTAAAATAGGGATTATATTTTTTCCGAATTAAATACGTCAAATTTGATACCTCCATAAATAATTCCCAGGGGTTGGAGGGGTCACATCGGTCCCACTTAATAACCAACTCCTAGACAGAATTATTTTCTATCAATATCAAAAAATAGTATATTCTTCCAGAAAAATATATCCAAAATAACATATATACTTATATATTTGTCCAAAAAAAAATTTTTTCAAAAAAAAAAAATTCATAATCAAATTAGCACATTTGATTCACATAAATATATTCATAATCTCCATCAGTTATGAAACAAAATATTACCCAACATTTAAAAATTTTAATGCCAATAAATTTCATAACATCCATATTAATGCATACATATCATATCAGTTACAAAAAAAAATGATTATCATTAATAAATTTTAATGCCAATAAATACCACAATTAACCTATTGCTAGAGTGGTAAGTGTGTGACTCCTCCATGTAAGAGATTATGGGTTCAAACCTCTTAAACAAACAATTTTCAAGCATATAACATACTTTAATATACATGCATATCCAAACAAAAATACATATAATATCATGGCATCATATTTAATTCACATGAAATTAACTCATTTCACTTACAAATCATGCCATTAAAAATTGGTCACAAAATGCGTAATAGGCCTCTCAATTAAACAACCATCTTTTAAAATAAAATGAACGCATCTTTAAAAGCGAGTCAAATTACATTTTAAAAGCTACCGTTAATAAAAAAATTATTCCTCTAATAATTACGAGTTAGCATGCAAACCAAGCCGATTAACAAAAAATTACCACTTACATGTTATTTACGACAGAAATAACAATTAATAAATCAATTGTCAATTAAGACAATCATAAAGAGCATGCAAGAATATCAAAAGATAAAACTTACAAAATTAATAATGCCAATCAATATATATTCATGCAAGGAATTTCATCAATTTTTTTTTCTCACATGAAATTTAGTAAGCACAACTTCAAGAGATTTTTTTTTTTAAAGTTTGGATGAATCCTTACCAATAATCTAAGCTTCTTGCTCAATAGAAATATGAAATTTCTTGATTTGAGATCGAGCTATTTTTGTACGTTTGCCAATATTAAAAGTCATCCTTTTATGAATTAAGAACAATTTGTGCTTCAACAAACCAATTTGATCATCCAATCTCCCACATCTCGACATAAGGAACTCCTCAATAACCCCGAGCCGTGAAGATAATTAAACCAACATAAAAAAAAATCATGAAAGTTATATGTATCCATAAAGAGAATATATAATTTCACATAAAACTACTATACTCCAAAATTAAAAAAACAAATGAGTTAGTATATTGATTAACTAATTCATATGAATTTATTTATCTGTTTTAAGCTTGTAGGAAGTATAGATTAGAGATATACCTGAAATCAAAATAACAATAACAATATACCAAAAATGTTTCGAGGCAGTGAAAACCACGCTATCCTTAAAACAGATAAGCCCCTTCCACGTGGTGCTTGAAGGTTGTTATGGCTTCCGTCTCCCAGGATACAATGAAACAAGGTGATCTTAAGTATCAGAGATCCGCCTCCTACGAACTGAATAAACACGCTTTCTATCTCCCAAAAACCAAACCTCAAACTCTAAGAGAAATGCAAGAAAGTATGACAAAAACTTTGGAATTTTTTGATCTCTAAAGCAATGATGCAAAATAGCTCATTATAAAGGAATACAAAAAAATATGTAACCTACAAGTTAATTAATATTGTAACCTCCATACAATAATGATCATTATTGAGGAGTTACAAAATTAATTTCATAAGTTACAAAAAATAATATAATATAATTCTTATTCATAACTCCAACAGTTATTACGTACGTACATTAAAAACAGAATATAACCAAGTACTAGAAGAATCAGATTTTGAAAATGATAAATATAAGAATATTAAAAAATTACACTGATTTTAATTTTTTGAAAAAATAAACATAGTTCAGTATGAATTTTATATTAATTTTTAATAAAAAAATTTATTTTAAAAAAAGACATGTGAAAGGAAGTGGCCGGGTGTTTAATTGTAGCTCTTAGAAATATAAAATCGACATGTTTACCGATTTTTATGAGGTGAAGCTTGGAACTGCAGATACATAACACGTGAGCTCTAAAACCGGTCCCACAGATGTCGTGGCAATATATGGTCACTTGTGATTTCTGTGAGACTCTCGAAACACAGAAAAAGTGAAAATCTCCCCCTTTTTCCTACCGACTGTCTTTTTTTACTTTTCGAGTTGTTGAATAGAACTCCATAATCAAAATGCAAGAAAATAAAGAGGAAGACAAAGGGACAATGCAAACTGATAACCAAATGGACGGCTGTGATGACGCGAAGAATGTTGCATGTGATGTTCCGGCACCCGTTGATGACTCAGTGGCAGGGGCGGTGACGGAGAAGGTTGTGGACAAGATCATGAACGTGAAGCTTTCTTCTCAGGACGACTTCTATGAAAAGCTTACTAGGTTTTATGACTCATCTGGGCTTCCTCTAATGTGAGTACATAATTGTTAGTATATATTTTTATATTGCTCGTAAGAGCATCTCCCTTGCTTCTTTTTGGGGATATCGGGGATTCGAATCTTGTCAAACACAAGATTTCTTTTAATTATCAAACAAAAGTTATAAGACACTGTTTGTGTATATTTCCACTGTGCTTACTGATTACTACTTTAATTCTTTGTATTGGAGAATGATGAAACTAGTTGCCCTTTAGAGTCCAGTGGGCTTGCGTTTTGCAGATTGGGAAAGCCTTTTGTATAATTAAAACTAAAATTGATTTTTTAATCTTTACATAGAAAAACCTTAGTCTGAATTTGAAATATTAGTAATTTAACCTTAGCTTAGGCTCTTGTATTTACATTTTTAATTTGCCACAGGGTTGTGATATTATCAAATTTTGTATATGATAATGAGAATGACATGGAATCCGAAGAGGTGAGGAAGATATGATTTACCTACTTAAAAAGATTGAAAGTCCCATTCAATACAACCAAATCATTATTCCAAACACTAAACACATGAAATTGAGATTCCTAATCTTGTTAACCAAATTTATTTACCATGAACCAAAGGGTTCCCTTATTTTTTGTTTTTTAATCTTTTATGTGTGGGCACAACTAAACAAACCTCTAGTTGGACTGCATGACTTCCCCTGTAGGCAAGATGAGAATTGTATAAAAACATCACTCTCTGGACAAATAAAATAAGTAGGTTGTAAGTGGTGAGCATATGTTTATTGCTTGACGTTTTTTGTCTTTCTTTAATAGTTGCACAGGCACATACTTGGCTGAAAAATATTAGTAGTTTAACATTAAAAAAAAAATGACAGTTTCAATTTCCGGAAGACGAGAGTCGACCTGTATCATTTCTATAAAGACGTGACTGATCAAAGAGGAGGATACTGTCAGGTGCGGCTGTTTTTCTTTATATAGTACATGATGTTCTCTGCCTCTTTTTCCCACTAAGCTTGTTCATCATCTATTTTGGGAACGTTGTTTAAGAATTTATGGTCTCGCAATATATAAATTCTTTACCTGTCTACTAATGGAATTCAATTTTAAACTTGTAAAGCCTGTTATAATTAATTGAACAACTTCCAAAATTTTTCTTTAAGCATACTCCACCAGTAGGCTTGTGTACTAGTGCTTCCACATAAAGCATCTTTCTTTTTGTTGTAAAACTACATTTTCTTTAGTAAATGAGCATATAGGGCACTGTACCTTGATATACTAGACTTTTTGCGGATTGTTTGAGCAGCATTTATAAGTGTTGAGCATATATATCTGAAAGAAGCCAAGACATTGTTATTGAAATTCTGATATGATTACAGAATATATCCTAGATAGCATAAATGGATATGCATGTCAAGGATTGTACACTACAACTAGAATTGAGGATCAAATGGATTTTTATTCCTTTAAGGCTTCTTCCGATGCCTTGATCTACGGATTGGTTCAAAAGTATGGAAAATATTTTTATTGGCATTTGTTCAAGTCTTAGAAATATTTTCCAATTAATAGTTAATAGATTTAATTTTTTGGTAATAGATTTGCATTTCTTTATATTTATGCTGTATTTGTTTCCAACTGTGTTAGCTTATGATTTTAACATTCCAGTGTTCTAGAATGTATTCTTAGGAATGCTGCCCATCCCTAAGAATTACCTCTGGTTGAAATTCCAGCTGGTTGTCCCTTAATTAGATATTCACAAAATCTCGCTCCCTCCTATACATGGAGGAAAGTTTGTGCTTTTTGTGTATATGCAAAACAAATATTTTTAATCAACACAGATAGTAGCATGCATCTTCATGGTCGTCATAATATGACTAATGATAGAGATTATTTGTAAAATTTCAATAATAATTTGAGTGTGTATGTTCCACTTTGTTTGAATTCTCTATTTCTATTATTTGGAACAAGCTAGGGTGTACTCAATACCATTTATCTTTGTCATAGAGGACAAGTGGTTGCTGTTTATGGTTCCATTTTATTGAGCTACTTCTGAAAAATAAAATACTAATGGAGATTTGACGTGTCAATAAAATTTTCTTAATTTAATGGTCATCCTTTCACACTGTTTTAGGTAACTAAAGATGGGAAATGGCATGAAGTTGCTTCTTCCTTATATGAAGAAAGTGGTGTTATACTACCACCAAATCAAATTCAAATGCTTTATGCAAATCTCTTTTATCAGTTTGAGCAAACATACTACTATCGTACTAAATATAAAGTAAAAGAAGCTCAACCATTCAAAGCTGCTCTAACAGGTTTGGTGCATTATTTACAATGACTGTTCTATCTGTTGTCCCTAGCAAATTTTTTCATTTAATTATCTATAGGTTGAGATATTTGCTACGCTGACTCTCTTAATTATACATTTAGTCATTTTATATAGTCAGAATTCGGTGTAAACCGAAACAATTACAGCTCTTCATTGCTATATTTCTGCAGGTCATTCTTCTTGTAGCAACAAAAGTTCAGGCAGTCCGACAAAGAAGCAAAAGCGGGATGAAAATGATGATGATGGTCTGGTAGAAAAAAGGGTTTCCCTACAAAGCTCTTTACCTACAGGTCTGTCATTCTTGTCTACTGAACTGGGTAAAACATATATTTGGTATGGTAAGCTATAGAACTGCATTTGACAATAATCAGATGTAGTACCCACAAATTTAAGTTGCAATGTACTTCATCTAATATGCAGTAATACTTACTTTAAAATCCATAACTTGTAGTAAACAAGTTCGACATGAAGTACAAAAATATGTAGTCGTGGTCAAGTAATTTTACCTACTATACTATATTTATAATCTTTATCTTTTAAAAATCCCAATTTTTGTGCTTAACTATCATTGTTGTTCTGTAGCCAAAAATTAGTAGACATGGAATATGCTATATTGCTACCCTTGGTAAAAGACTGAAGTCTTGTTGTACTTAATTAGATATGTGGTTAAAATTCATTACACTACTAGGTACTAGTTGTGGTGTACATGATTGAGTTCCAATTAAACTTGCGAGCACTAGTAGTTGAAAGCAATCCAAGAACTCATAAAAGACTGAAGTCTTGTTGTACTTGATTAGATATGCAGTTAAAATTCATTACACTACTAGGTACTAGTTGTGGTGTACGTGATTGAGTTCCAATTAAACTTGCGAGCACTAGTGGTCATTAGAAAACAATTATGTGAAACAAGGTATAAAAAAAACACTCTTCTCTACAAGGTCAAGGAGTTGACATCTGGTTATTATCTTACCTTTAAAAACTACATGAAAGTGTATATTGAACATTCCAGCAGTTCCTTTATTGTTGTATAAAAATTCAAGCAGGGATTAATTCAATGGAGAAGAACCCATCGTTGCAAGTGCCACCAGAAGAGACACATCTAGTCGTGAGAACGCCAACAAGAGCCAAGGAAACTAAGAAGTCATTTACAAAGGAATTGAAGCAACACGCAAATGCTCCAATGGGACTTAGAACAGCATATAGGATCTTTCTCAGGATGGAAACTGAAAGATTAAAAATGATATATGGAAAGGGTTCACCAGGCCAAATTAAAAACATGGCAAATGATGCATGGAAGCGTCTCTCGGAGCATGATCGACAGGTATACTTTAGTTTTATTAGTAATAACGTAATATTATAAAAGCAGTAAGAAATTAAATCTATCCTTCTGTGCTGTGCTTAATCATATACTCAATTGATTACTGAATGATTTAAAAAACCATTTGTTTGCTGCAAAAATATATTATATGCGGGAAATATCTTCGGCCCATTTAATGGTGAATCTGCAAGTTTCTACTGTTGTATTACAGCCATACATAGAGGCAAGTAAAAGAGACAAGGAAAGGTATACACGAGAGATGGCCGAGTTTAAGATTGCTCAAGATCAGATAGCAGCAACTCAAAGTGTGTCAGCTAGTACAAACTTAACTAACGTAAATAACTTGGAAAAACCTTCTTTGCAAACTGATGGCCATCCGACTTTATCAGATGATGCATACCATGTAAATTTACCTCATGATGCCATTGACAACGTTATTACTGATGAAGAGTTAGCTGCTGGCATTATGCAGAAAGCCACATCAAATGATCCCACATTCCATGAAGAGTTGGCTGCTGACATTATGCAGAAAGTAGCAGAATCAATTGATCCCACATTTCAGATCAGCGGCGATGGGTCCGTCTGAGTTAGTCGAGAAACAAAAGTTAGGCCTTGGAGGCTCACTTGTAGTGGTGATTTGGGCAGTGTCATGGTTACAGTACATGTTACTTGTTGCTATATATATTATGTAATTCTGCAAATCTGTGTAATATATACTTGTAACCAGTAGGTTTTCTTTTGTTAAGTATCAATTTTCATCATATTTTGCCTTTGCTGCATTTAATCTGAAGGTGATGGTTGGGTCATTTATAGAAATTTGAATACTTATAAAACGTCAAACATGCCTTCACCCATTTATAGGAATTTTTTAATGGATTACTGGAAACACTAGTATTGGTTAGAAGGCCAGAGTCAAAACAGAGGCACAACCCGACGCTTATTCATAAGCTTTATTGGCAGTCCTCCTAAAACCGACGCTGAAACCTACCCAGTTTGGTTAACCAAGGGGATTTGACCACTTTGATATCTAATCCCATTCAATTTATGTTTATTATTTTTTAGTGAATACATATTTGTACTTAGATAGAAAAAACATAATTAACATATGAATAACGGAATTTACTCGAATTTTTCTTGAATATACATAAAGAAAATCAATATATAATTAACAATTCCTGAAAAGTACATTTTTCTTTTAGGATTGAACATTTCAAAGCATATGAAGCTCGTGTAATATAGAATAAAAAATTTATTTCTTAGATATAAGTAAAAACTTTACACAATTTTAATTATTTCGGTAAAGCATAATGTAATGTAATATGTAATAGAGGACATATATAACTCAACTAGGATAAAAGATAAATAATATTAAATACAGGGATCGTGAAATTTGAAGAACAGGCACCAACAAGGATCAAGTCGCTGAAAGAAGTTCATTAACATGATCAAGCCTCAGTGACAGAATAAGATGTACAGATGATTCAGTTGAAGGGCCAAAAGATTCCATGTATTTATTGAAGATACTGCTGCAGGCTAATCAATTGGAATATAGCGAAGGTGTGAAGATCAAGATCAGCAGAATATTTGAAACAAAAGAGAGAAGCCCAAAAGAAGAAGCCAAAAATAGTAATACTATTCACGGTTACTATTCATATGATGGCTACTATTCATATGGCGGCTATTATTCAAAAAGTGGCTGGAGGGGCCCACGGGGGTTGTTGGAATAGTACAGCATAGTGACTTTCTAAAATCTATAAATAGGCATGTTGTATTTCATTTCAAAACACACCTCAACACACAACTCTCTCTTCTCTCTCTTATATCCTCTCTGTGTCAGCTGCTAGACAGTCCATCTAGTAGGAAAGACGGCTTAGCCCGCTTTCAGGAAGTGTCGGATAGAAGGTCCTCGTGCCTAAACTATCCTTAGGAGTGTTCTGGTTTTGAAGCTAATCCATTGGATTAGAAGTTGTAACACCCCTTCGGGTTTATTATCAATAAAGATATATTCCTGGAATTGTGTTTCATTATCTTGATTTCAAGATCCGAAAAATTGTTATCCGCAAAAATCTTGTAAATCGAAATACTTTGGTAGTATCGTATTCAACCCCCCTTCTACGATACTTCGGGACCTAACAATTGGTATCAGAGCAAGCTTCTAACATACAAGAAGTTTAAAGATCACCACCATGGGATTTAAGGATACAGGCGTGAAAATACCAGTCCTTGACAAAGATAATTACTTTCACTGGAAAGTAAAGATGCATTTACATCTCTTATCCATTGATGAAGGTTACGTAAACTGTATAGAGAGAGGTACTCATATTCCTATGAAGGCCAACACTGCAGTTGGAGAAGCAGCCGGAACTGCAGCTGCTGGAAGGCCTATTCCCAAACCACCAGCAGAATTCACAGAGGCAGGCAAAGAAGAAGTCCAGAAGGACAAGAAAACCATGAACATACTGTTCAATGGTATTGATCAAGACATGTTCGACAATGTCATCAACTGTACCATTGCCAAGCAAGTGTGGGACACTATACGAACACTCTGTGACGGGACTGAGCAAGTTAGAGAGAACAAGATGCAACTCCTCATACAACAGTATGAACACTTCCATCATAATTCTGGTGAAAATTTAACAGAGATATTCAGTAGATTTCAGAAACTACTGAATGGCCTGAAGTTGTATGGGAGAACATATGAAGTCAAAGACTCTAACTTAAAATTTCTGAGATCTCTTCCTAAGGAATGTAAGCCAGTTACAGTCTCGTTGAGAAACTCTCAAGACTACAAAGATTTTACACTTGAGAGACTGTATGGAATTCTGAAGACCTATGAGCTCGAGTTGCAACCGGATGAAGAAGTTGAGAAGAACCAGAAGAAAGGTGGAAATGTAGCTTTGGTGGCCAATATTCCAACCAACCAAGATGGAGAGAAGATGAAGAATGTGGAAGCCACACCAAGTCAAAGAACTTGTGAAGGTGGAGCTAGCAAGGGCAAAAGCAAGATGATTGAAGAACTTGATGCACTGAGTGAGGATGAATCTGAAGATCTGGATGATTATTTGGCATTTCTATCAAAGAGATTTTCGAAGCTAAGATTCAAGAAGAATCCAGCAGGAGCCGGATAATTCAAGAAAAGCTATCAACCGAACAAGGATGTGGTTGAAAGATCAAAGATCAAATGCTATAGCTGTGGAATTACTGGTCACTTTGCCAATGAATGCATAAAATTGAAATCTTAGAATGAAAAGAAACAGTTTGAGACTGTCGATTACAAAAAGAAATACTTTGACCTTCTCAAACAAAAGGAGAGAGCATTCGTATCTAGAGATGAAGATTGGGCAGCTGGAGGAGACTCAGATGCAGAGGAAGAGTTTGTCAACCTTGCACTTATGGCAAATGAAAATGATGAAGAGGCTAGTTCAGCAAGTAACCAGGTATATTTTACAAATCTGACTGAGCTTTCCAAAGATGAATGTGATAATGTTGTTAATGAAATGTCTAATGAATTGTATAACATGCATGTCACATTAAAATCGCTTAACAAGGAGAACAAAAAGATTAAAGATCTTAATGCTAAGATAGGTGATAGGAATACTCTGTTAGAAACTCAACTAATTGATTTTGAAACAATGAAAAGAGAATGCCAGGATGCTAAGAATGAGTTACTTGAGGCTCTGAAAAGAGAAGAGTGTTTAATAAAATAGTTAAAAGAGGAACAAGACTTAATTGCCAAGTGGAAGGGATCAAAGGCTAAAACTGAAGAAATTTATAGTATACAAGGAGTTGATTCTTTTCACAAATTAGCAGAAGTTAAGTTAGATGTTGATAGGGAAGTTGCTTCAGACAGTGATTTAGTCGAAAAAGAATGTTCTTTAATACTTAAGCATGTTAGCAAAGCAACTTTAACTAAATTGAATAAGAAGTACGGGCCTATCAATAAGAACTTTGTTAATGGAGAGTGTAGCAAAACCAAGTCAGTTGAACAAAGAAACATAGGCAACTTGTCAATCAAGAAATTGAAGGATAAGTTAGAAAAGACTGAACCTAAGGCTAAGGCTAATAAGAAGAATAGAAATGGCAAGGTAGGAATTAACAAACATAGTAATTACACACGTGATAAATATGCTCCTCGAAAGGAATGTGTGAACTGTGGTAGTGTTAATCACTTATTTGTCAACTGTAAATCTGTTAAGAATGCTTATGTGCCTAGTATGCCTAAGTCAGTACCTATGCCTGCTATGAATGTTATGCCAAACATGTTTGTCCAGCCTGCTCATGCATCTAGTCATTATGCTAACATGCCATTCATGCATAATCCATATTACAATGCTTTTAATATGCCCCAGTTGCCATGGATGATGAATAACATGTATGCACAGACTATGCCTAATTATACACCTAGTTTTAATGCATGTGAGCAAGTGAAACAACCTATTTTTCAGAAACCTACACCAAGAGTTAAGGTTTATTTAACTCAATTAGATACCCTGGGTAGTAAGGGCTTGAAAAATAAGAAAAAGGCTAACAAGGCAGGACCCAAAAAAATTTGGGTACCAAAATCAACTTGATTTGATTTTGATGTGTGCAGGGACACAGAAAGAATCTTTGGTACCTGGATACTGGTTGTTCTAGGCATATGACTGGAGATTCTACCCTGCTCACTAAGTTTGAGGAGAGAGCTGGCCCTAGCATTACCTTTGGAGACAACAGCAAAGGATATACTAGAGGATATGGCTTGATTTCACAAAAGAATGTTGTCATTGAAGAAGTAGCACTGGTTGATGGACTTAAGCATAACTTGCTAAGTGTCAGTCAACTGTGTGATAAAGGCCAGAACGTATGGTTCACATCTGAAGCTTGTGTCATTTTCAAGAAAAGTGACAACAAGGTAGTGTTGACAGGAGATAGAAGAGGAAATGTGTACATTGCTGACTTCAATTCAACAAATGCAAACATGACTACATGTCTTCTCAGCAAGGCAAGTGTAGATGAAGGTTGGCTTTGGCACAAAAGACTGTCACATTTGAGTTTTAAAGCAATGAATGAGTTGGTAAAGAAGGATTTGGTTAGAGGTATTCCAAAATTGGATTACTCCAAGGATGGATTGTGTGATGCATGCCAGAAAGGGAAACAGAAGAAGGCCTCATTCAAATCAAAGTCAATGTCATCAATTGATCAACCCTTGCAACTACTTCACATGGATCTCTTTGGACCAGTCAATGTGTTGTCAATCTCAAAGAAGAAATATTGTCGTGTGATTATTGATGATTTCTCAAAATTCACTTGGACATTCTTTCTGCACTCTAAGGATAAGGCAGGTGAAGTCATTATAAATCACATCAAGATAGTGAACAACAATTCTTTACTCAAAGTTAGGAGAATCAGAAGTGACAATGGAACTGAGTTCAAGAATTCTGTAATAAGAGAGTTTTGTGAAGAAGAAGGAATTATCCAAGAATTCTCTGCACCAAGAACTCCTCAACAAAATAGTGTAGTGGAAAGAAAGAACAGAACTCTAATTGAAGCTGCAAGAACAATGCTTGAAGAGTCTAAGCTACCAACATACTTCTGGGCAGAAGCTATAAACACTGCAAGCTACACCCAGAATATTTCTTTGGTCAATCAAGCAAAAGGCATGACACCTTATCAACTTTTCAAAGGCAAGAAACCAACAATCAACTTTCTGCATGTCTTTGGATGCAAATGCTTTGTACTGAAAAATCATGGTGAGCATCTTGGAAAATTTGATTCAAAGGCAGATGAAGCTATCTTTGTTGGATATTCAGCTGGAAAATCCTACAAAGTCTACAACCTAAGACTAAACATTGTAATGGAGTCCATACATGTTGTCTTTGATGACAAGAAAATATCTGGTCTAGTAGATGAAGGTTTTCATGAGTCTCTCTCATTTGAGAATGAGAGAAGTGGTGAATAAAGTGAAGATGATGATGAAGAATGGAGATCAAATGGTGTGAGAAACAGACAAGGATCATCAGTTGAAGTGCAGAATGAACCACCTGTTGAAGAGCAACTTACACCATCAGTTGGAAATCAATTTGAAGCATCTATAGAAAATCAAATAGAAGCATCTGTTGATGAATCTGTAAGAACTCCATCAATCTCGAGGGCCATACACTCAGGGGGAGTTTCTCACAGTCAAAACTCAACAACAAGCCACAATGATCAACACAGAGAAAATGAAGCCCCTTCATCAAGGTCAAACTTACCACCACAGAGAAAATGGACCAGGGGTCATCCATTTGAGCTTATCATTGGAGATCCTAATGCAAAGGTCCAAACCAGAAGAGCTACTCAAGAAGAATGCTTATATAGCAGTTTTCTATCCAAAGAGGAACCTAAGAGAATTGAACATGCTCTTCTGGATCCAGACTGGGTTTTAGCAATGCAAGAAGAGCTAAACCAGTTTGAAAGAAATGAAGTATGGAAACTTGTACCCAAACCTAAAGACAAATTAGTGATTGGCACTAAGTGGGTATTCAAGAATAAGATGGATGAGAATGGCATAGTCACAAGGAATAAAGCTAGATTAGTTGCTAAAGGCTACTGTCAAGAGGAAGGAATTGATTTTGAAGAAACCTTTGCACCAGTGGCAAGGTTAGAAGCAATAAGGATCTTCCTGGCCTATGCAGCACATGCCAATTTCAAAGTCTATCAAATGGATGTCAAGAGTGCATTTCTGAATGGTATTCTGGAGGAGGAGGTGTATGTTAGTCAACCGCCTGGTTTTGAAGATCCAGACTTTCCAGAATATGTGTTCTTTCTACTCAAAGCACTCTATGGCCTGAAGCAAGCACCTAGAGCCTGGTATGACACACTCTCACAGTTTCTTATAGAGAATCACTTCATTCGAGGTACTATTGATAAAACTCTCTTTTATAGAAATGTCAATGGCTCTATGATACTTGTCCAAATTTATGTAGATGATATAATATTTGGGTCTACAGATGAGAAACTTTGCAAGAGGTTTTCCAAACTCATGCAAAGTAGATATGAAATGAGTATGATGGGTGAATTAACTTATTTTCTTGGGTTACAAGTTAAACAAGTGAATGAGGGAATTTTTATAAGTCAAACAAAATACATTTATGATCTTTTAAAAAGGTTTGATTTAGCAGATTGCTCTTCTGCAAAAACACCCATGGCCACTGCCATTAAGCTTGAACTGAATACAAAGGAAAAGAAGGTGGACATGACAAGCTATAGGGGCATGGTTGGATCTCTTTTATACTTAACAGCTAGTAGACCTGATATTATGTTTGCTACATGTTTATGTGCTAGATTTCAAGCTGATCCTAGGGAATCTCACTTAGTAGCTATTAAAAGGATTTTCAGATATCTCAAGGGAACACCAAACCTTGGCATTTGGTACCCTAGAGATTCTAGTTTTGATCTAATTGGTTACTCAGATGCAGATTATGCAGGTTGCAAAATGGATAGAAAAAGTACCACAAGAACCTATCAATTCTTGGGAAACAAGCTGGTCTCATGGTTCAGTAAGAAGCAGAACTCAATATCTACCTCAACTGCAGAGGCTGAATACATAGCAGCTGGGAGCTGTTGTGCACAGATTCTATGGATGAGAAATCAACTACTTGACTATGGAGTTAAAGTTAAAAATATCCCAATTTTCTGTGACAACACTAGTGCAATTGCAATATCACAGAATCCAGTGCAGCATTCTAGAACCAAGCACATAGACATCAGATACCATTTCATCAGGGAGCATGTGATGGAAGGCACTGTGGAACTGCATTTTGTTCCTAGTGAAAAATAGTTGGCAGAAATTTTTACTAAAGCTTTGGATGAAGCAACTTTTTCAAGGTTGGTAAGTGAGCATGGTATGTTAAATTTCACGATCCCTGTATTTAATATTATTTATCTTTTATCCTAGTTGAGTTATATATGTCCTCTATTACATATTACATTACATTATGCTTTACAATCTCCCCCTATTTGATTGTTAGGGTTTGACAAGCAAATACCTAGAGGACAACTCAACTGATACAAAAGGTGGAATGTTCTTCCATGAAGACGAATGTAATTAATTACATAACCAAAAAGAAATATACGGATGTGCCTACAGTCCTAACTGAATATCTAAAGACTGTCCCACTTCCGTTGTTACCAAGACCAGTAAGAGCAGGTATACGACAAGGTAATATTTCAATCCCTGCTATTCCAACCTCTGTATTTCCTATTGTGTCACAGGAAATACAATTTCTACAGCCCCCAGTGGCCATCTTACCCGACCAAGAGCAGGAAATCCCACCGACTCTAACACAGGTCGAAGAGCCCATTCTACAAATGCAAACACAAACACAACAAACTCCTACACCTCAATTGTCACTTAAACGACCAGCCATCAACACTTTTGAGGGAGATAGTGCCTCAGCAGCACCACATAAGGAGTTAGTTACATCAGCCGCTCTACCTCATTCTAAACGGAGTAAACCCAATGAACCTGAGGTAATGGCAACTGTTAGTGAAACAATTCTTTCTTATCCAATGAGTGAAAATGTAAATAAGGTTGAATTAACGGGAGCAACTATCTTGAGTTCCATTTCACGGAACATACGAGTGGTTGATGATCTTTCTAAAGATCAAATGCCTTCACAGGCATCCGAGGTGGAATTACCTACCTCAATAACTGCTGGTGAATCTTCCATTTTACGGAAAGATCCATCGGTAGGAGGTTCTTTTATGAACCAAGTGTCTTCACAGACGTACGAGGGAAACTTGGGTTTTGTGCCATTTAATCGATTCAAGTTTAACCTCCCAGAGAGAAAATCTCTGGATCTCTTTCGAGATTTACCACTCTTTACCAGTGGTCGGCAACTCGCTTCACGCGAGGACGGAAGCTCACGAACTTTCATTGCACCATCCGTGACCTCTGAAAAAGGGGCTAGGATGATTTCATTTGCAGGTACATATATCGGTGGAAGCTCTGGAGGAGAGTTGAGGGAAACACGAATAGAACATGTAAGTGTCACCTAAACCACTAAATCGAGTGAATATAGAGTGTTGAGTGAAACACCTGCAGAACGTACAAGTGAGCAACCTACTCAACCACATGCCCCTGTAACCAGAAAGGAATACAGCAGACTCCTTACACGGGTCCAAACAATGGAGAAAGAGTTTCAAAATATCTGTAAGTCCATTGCAGAAATCAAAAATTTGCAACTTATTCAACATGATGTATTCCAGGTTCAATTGAATACCATGGCAACCCAGTTTAATGATGCAATCAACTCCTTGGTAAAGTCATCTTCATTTAATTTACCAACTCCACATCCTACTACTCTGGAGGATAACCCAACTGAAGGGGAGAAGTTGGATGATCAAGAAAAATCTACTAGGCGTAAGGGCAAGGAAAAGGTTGTTGACACAGAATTAACTTTATTTTGGGAAAGGAAAAGCTAATGGGAGTATTAGTGCTATGTGGAAAGCAAACAAGGCAAACTTGAAGATATGTTCAGTCTAGAGGAACAATTTGTCTTGTACTTGTTCAAATTTTAGAAATCTGGAAAATGTATATATATGATCCAGAATGCGCTTTAATATTATTTATCTTTGTATTTTATTTGTATCAGTTGAGTTATCCTCTAGGTGTTTGCTTGTCAAACCCTAACAATCAAATAGGGGGAGATTGTAAAGCATAATGTAATGTAATATGTAATAGAGGACATATATAACTCAACTAGGATAAAAGATAAATAATATTAAATACAAGGATCGTGAAATTTGAAGAACAGGCACCAACAAGGATCAAGTCGCTGAAAGAAGTTCATTAACATGATCAAGCCTCAGTGACAGAATAAGATGTACAGATGATTCAGTTGAAGGGCCAAAAGATTCCATGTATTTATTGAAGATACTGCTGCAGGCTAATCAATTGGAATATAGCGAAGGTGTGAAGATCAAGATCAGTGCTAGTCACTTGTGAACCAGACCAGTGCACTAAGTTTCAACACATACGAGAAGGATCAACACATTAATTCACAGAAAGAATTGCCAAAGCCTATTGACGATCAAGGACAAACATAATATCTCAAGGTTTGTCAAAAATTAATTTACTCTGAAAATTAACTAAGTAACAGATTAATTAATTATTTATAATAAATAATTAAATTAATCTGGTACTTGAACTATTTTCCGAGAAGAATTAATTCAGCAGAATATTTGAAGCCCAAAAGAAGAAGCCAAAAATAGTAATACTATTCACGGTTAATATTCACGGTTACCATTCACGGCTACTATTCATATGACGGCTACTATTCATATGGCGGCTACTATTCATATGGCGGCTACTATTCAAAAAGTGGCTACTATTCATATGGCAGCTATTATTCAAAAAGTGGCTGGAGGGGCCCACGGGGGTTGTTGGAATAGTACAACATAGTGACTTTCTAAAATCTATAAATAGGCATGCTGTATTTCATTTCAAACACACCTCAACACACAACTCTCTCTTCTCTCTCTTATATCCTCTCTGTGTCAGCTGCTAGACAGTCCATCTAGTAGGAAAGCCGGCTTAGCCCACTTTCAGGAAGTGTCGGATAGAAGGTCCCCGTGCCTAAACTATCCTTAGGAGTGTTCTGGTTTTGAAGCTAATCCATTGGATTAGAAGTTGTAACACCCCTTCGGGTTTATTATCAATAAAGATATATTCCTGGAATTGTGTTTCGTTATCTTGATTTCAAGATCCGAAAAATTGTTATCCGCAAAAATCTTGTAAATCGAAATACTTTGGTAGTATCGTATTCAACCCCCTTCTACGATACTTCGGGACCTAACAACTTCTTAAATATGACAGCTCTTAAATATGACCGAACTTACATAAAAAAAATCTTCTACACTATTTGGTTTTTAGTTTATATTTTTATGTGTAATAGAAAAAGAAACAAGCTAAACTAAAAAATAATTCCTTAGTTTGAGAGACCAAATTAGTAGTCGTTGTTTAGCATGAACATGAGTCTGTGAGCAATATTTATGGGTTGATTGTGAGCACTAGCTGGCAATTAGTTCATTAATAATACTTTGCCTTAATAAGTCGGTACACAAACAAAAAGTTTGGTTCTATAAAAGTTCAAGTTCAATTTTGACAATTTTTCATTGAGCTCAAACATTAAAAATTAAGAGTTGGGCTTAGTTCATCTCATTTACAGTCCTAGCCATGAGTATATAGCTGTGGAAACTAAACTTTAAAATCATTTTGGTAATGTTGAAGAAAAATGAGAGAAAGGGTGATGCTGAGAAATTATATTTCCCTCCTAAAATGGCTTTCAATATTTTCTTAAGAGTTCCAGTAAAAACCTGGTATGCTAATTTCAGTCTTTTCTTGTAATGAACATACTGTGTTGATAATCCCTACTGATATTAGGCATGGTTCATCAAAAATATTTCTCCTCAATTATCCCTAAGCACTATTAGAAATTTTGCAATAGAGACATCGCCTATTACCTGATTCCCTAAGCTATCCATACCATGACTTGGAAATTGATAATATACAACTTTATACTAAAAGGTATATGGGGATTTAGGGTTTTATGCATCTCTTTGCACGTCCACTCACCATAGTAAAAAAATGCAATTTTAAGAAAGTTTGATTCTCTAAAAGTTGATGTTGGAAACATGGGAATTTGACATGATATTCCTCCTTCTGTTAATTATTGTTTGGAGTTTATTACTAAAGTAGAGCAACATTTGGATTTGTAGTACAAGAATCCGTGTCACAAGAAGACAACCTAGTAAAAGAATGCAGCAGAGTGTTATATATGTGAATGGTGTGTTTTTCATTACTCATCCAATAGCTTTATATCCACAAGTAAAGGCTGTGACTAATTCCTTTTATGACGGAATTATTTATATACAATACATCATATCTACAATGTATACAATACATCAAATCTACAAGATTATAACACAATGATTTGCGGAAGATGGCTGATGCTGAAAAATTGAAATAACATCTCCAACTGTGTTAAGCTAGGTTTCTTTATTATGCTCCCTAAAGCTAAATGACGTGTCAACATGTGGAATATTGCAAAACTTAGAGTCAAAGGCAGGTATGGGGAGAGGTTTAGTCAGGGTGTTTGCAACTTAATCAGCGGGTGAAGTACTTTAAGAGCCTTCTGTTGAACATGATCACGGAAAAAAGTGAAAATCAATGGCAATGTGCTTCATACAACTATATATGGAACACCGGATTTTAACACAAGTATGTTATGCTTGCATTATCGCAGTAGATAGTTAGAGGACATATTAGCGGTAGAGCTAATTCCCTATAAATTGGTGATCCAATTAGTTTCTTCCAAAACACTCGCAACCGTACGATACTCACGTTCCGTGGACAAAGGAACAGCACCTCTGTCTCCCAACAGCCATGAATGTCCTTCTATCAATCTTAAATACATGCAACTATCAAAAGAGAATATCATGTGCTAGTGTAAAATCCAAATACTCTGCACAAGTCAATTTACAATTTGTTGAACTGATAAACATATTCATTTTATTTTACAAAAAACACATTAAGAAGAATTTAACAAAATGAAGGAAAAACTCCATTGACGAAAGCCTTATCTGTACATTTATGTTAGTTTTATCCATTTCAATACAATTGTTATTGAAAAATCTAATTGCATCTTAACTTTCCGTCTTATGACCAAGTAACCGCATATCCAATGTCATTTGTAGAATATCGATAGTCGTCGTAGATTATTGATATCCTTTAAAAGCTAAATCTTTCTGTTATAGAACAGGTATACTTAAATTTATATTAAGGATTCATCACTATGGATTTTTGTGTTATGATGAATTGGTATGTGTGGCTCATTATTAATTAATTGGTGATAACATTTATCATAGTAAGGACTTTGCTCGTGTGGATCATGGTTCAGGTAGCGATAGTGATGATGATCATCGCCGTTCTCCTTCTTCTCCAAGACGTTGAGCTGTGTTTGAGTTATCATCTTTGGTAGAGTATATACATGTGTGTTTGTGTGTGCGCGCACACGCGAAAGGCTCGATAATTTAACACAGAATTTATTATAGAATTTATTATGTACTTGTGACGGCTTTGGATAATTTTCAATATATATATAGATTTAGATTAGATAATTTATAAAAATTGTCTAATATAGATGGTAAATTTTCGTTGGCATGAATGTATTGTATTGATCGGATAATGGATGGGTTGAAAAACAAGTACAAGGAAGTCTTTTGGGAGCCGGAGATGTTTGGAAAAGATAAAGGTAATTTGCGACAAAAAAGGGAAAATAGTTTGGCACCAAAAATGTGTAAAGTATGTGTAAAGGAATGCGGTGACACAAATATAATCAATCAATGGACGCTTCACAATTTGTTCGTCGCAATACGCCCCATTTCTTATACCATGATCAATGGAATGTGTACTAGCTAGCTATATGCCCATAAACACAAATATTTAACCTCTAAGATCAAATAAAAATGCCATGAGCTAGTTGACTAAAACTCCAAATGTTTTAAGAATCTTTAACTTTCTGAACTCAATAATATAAAAATTAGAGAACTAAATGTACAAAGAGCTATTAGTTTACAAAATTTTCTACACTAATTATCAATGTATCTCATAATCTATTCAGCATTGAAATGAGATTATTGAATATGTCTTCTTTGCAGGGAATTGTAAGTCCACCCGTTGGATGATGAAGCCCAGATTCTTCCTCGACTTTACTTAACAAGTCCTGAAAGATAGACTCGTTCAAGTACGAAATCGGAAATTATCAAAAAAAAAGTACGAAACCGGAACCACATATCTTCTTTGGCTCTCTCCAACATAAATTGCCAAGCAACACTTCAGAACATATGAAATTGTTGAACATGCAAACTTTTTTAGGGAAGTAGATCGACTTTTGAAGAATATTCTTAACATTTGTAAAACGGGGCATATGGATACCCATGGTATAGGATAAGATTTGACGAATAGAGTATCAGACATATCGAATCCCTGAGTTATCGAATGAGTCTTTGAGTTATTGATTCCTTGAGATATCGAATAGTGTCTTTGACATATCAAATCCTTGACTTCTCGAAACTTTGCTCGAATAGATCAAAATACTTCTCGAATTAGTATTTAGGCAAATCTTCAATCTTCAAATTTCAACTGTATTTATTTTTACATCCTTGTTCTCCAAACTTGAGGCATGATCTCTGGATCTTCTTTTAAGCATTATTTCCCCAATTAAGGGATCATGCAAGTAATGCAAAACATTACAGACAATTAGGCTTGTTATTAGATGTGTACATGCATGCCTCTGTGACTAACAGAAGGTTGATCAGTTATTCAGTAGTTTTTGAGTTATTTGAACAAAGAATCCTATATTTAGTCGTATCGAGTTTCAACTATCAATAACATGGTTACTAATTTATTTTTTGCAAGTAGAACGGTCGTGCAGCTTTTACATCAGTTTTATTATTTGTTGATAATGGATTGCACATATAAGATAAACAAATATAAAATGTCATTGCTAGAAATAATTGGCATCATTCCAACTAGAAAAAAAATTATCGTTGGATTGACATTCTTACAAGATGAGAAAAAAGATAGTTTTGAGCGTTCCTTATATTCATGAATATACAAATGTTTCTGCGGACGGTAATTGTGAGTATAGATCAGTAGTCCATCGATTTATGGGTCAGAAGATTAGTGGAGAAAGGTGCGTACTGATTTACATGATTTAAATTATTGGACGGAAGTATGCATAAAAATATAGATGAAGCATGGACCACGTTATGCAAGGTTAATTAATTATTGTGAAAGCCTTTGCTCATATGAGTATTAGATGTCTATAGATGAAATGGGTCCAGTAATTGTGACTTTATATAATGTGATTTTAGTTGTTTTGGATCCGATACAAAATGGGTACTTTGAAATATTTGTCATTACATGTTCGAGAAGACATCATTAGTCCGGAAAAACTCATCTACATAGCATTTGTAAGAGAATCTAATCATTTTGTTTCGGTTTGTACATATTTTTATCAAGTGTGCTAATGCTCAAATTATTAACTCATGTAACACTCTACTAATATTATAATTATTATTTGCAGGTACTTATTATCGATAATTATCCTATTTCGGAGGTTAATGGATTTTGGTTCAAATTTTTGTACATGGATGGGAGGCTCTCCCAAGCTAGAATTGAAAAATGGAAATCAATACGTGTCTAAATGTTGATATGTAATTTTATCATTACTTTTTCAATATAATTTTTTATGCTTATTAAAAAAATTATCATGTATTTAATATAGAAATATGAATTTTATTGCTTATTAATTAATATTTCTACACAAACTACTTCTCACTCATTTTTAATTGTAGTAATCTAAGATATTTAAATATCTAAAACTATAAATTGTGAATGATGTAATATATCCATTTTAAAATTGAAAATATGAGTATTTTTATATAAAATAACTAAGTTAATATTACTAGATTTGTTACGGTATTATATTAAAACTAGGTAACAAAGCCGCGCTACGCGTGGCACGAAAATATTTTTAAAAATCATATATATAACATTATAGTTCGTTGAGTTTTATCATTTAAAAGTCGATATGATGAATTGAAACTTGTGTAAAATGGTAGTAAATTTGAATGTTAAAGAATTCTAGAGAAGAGAATTAGCAAAAAGGAAACATGTTTCAGTTAAACCTCTTAAGTATTAATAATAATATTTTTGAAGATATTGACGATACCTATTTTGTTGCTTAAAAAAATGCTTTTGAAATCCAATATTTATAAACATTTGTAAAGTTCAACAATGGATAAGTAAAAGTAACATATCATTTTTGCTGTCAATGGTATTATGAAAGACGTGATTGTTTAATTTGTTGATAAATTTGTTTGTATGATGAAAAAAATAAGCAAAATGTAAATGTGTTAAGAGGTGTGATTAACTTAACTTTTCGAAAAATTTGGTTGCATGATAAACAAAACAGAATTCAAATATATTTTGTAAGTCATGCTTCATATTTCTTGGAGTGATCCTAGACCTGTATTTAATCATTTGATTAATTTTTTTTAGCATTTATAAGAACTTTTTGTATGTAATATTAGATTTAAATTCATGGACACATGTTCAAAATGGTACTCATATATTGTAAATATTTCATATTAAATTTTATAATAAATATGTACATGTAATTATTTTATATCTCCAATAAGAATGATTTTACAAATCATTGGAATCTTAACAAACACTAAGTCATTTAAAATTAATTATACAAACAAAATGAATATCCTCTAATATGTTATCAATTTCATCAACTGCATAAAGGTCTCTTACTTTTTTCATACCAAATTACAATGTCAACATAATTTTTATAATAAAAATTTATAAAATATTAAATATAACTAATTAACTACTTAAACGCCGACGCCCGTCTCATAACATACATGCATGATTAATTGATTAGTAATAGTATAAGAATTTATGTAGTTAGAATATTAATTTAATCCAATACAATATAATGAAACAACGAATATATAACTTTTTCCAAGGATTTAATCAGTAAAGAAAAAGGTTGGATTGATTCAATTTAATCGATTTGGTTACATCCCATGTGTAAATTGTTCATGTGTAAAAGTAAATTATACTCCAATTTTGCTAGTATTTAATTGTGGATGTTAATTGGAAAATTTATATACTTTCGTATCTTGTCATGATTCTCATGGTTACTGATTACGAATTAATCGAAATGTTAAAGTCGCCTATTTATTATTGCTGATAAAAGTTGCATCAAATTTGAATAAAGATTAGAAATTGAAATAATTAATTATTTTATTTTATCGTTTTACCTTGAAATAATTGCACTTTTAGATAAATAATTAATATTTTATATTAATATAATAATTATAAGGTTCTAATAAAGATTGCTAAAATTTTATATTAAGTATAAAATAAAGTGTATTTAATATAAGTTTAATAGGTACAATTAATGACTAATTAAAATCCTAATAAATGCAAGGAAACTATTTTAATAAAAAAATCAAAAATATGAAAAATCAAGAAATATATTTTAAAGCTTCTGAGAGAAGGCCTCTCCAATCTCCTGCTATTATAATATACTAGGTAACAAAGCCGCGCTACGCGCGGCACAAAAATATTTTTAAAAATCGTATATATAAATCATAGTTCATTTGAGTTATTATTTGAAAGTTGATCTGATTAATTCAAACTTGTGTAAAATGTTAATAAATTTGAATGTTAAAGAATTCTAGAGAAAAGAATTAGCAAAAAGGAAACATATTTCGGTTAAACTCTTAAGTATTAATAATAATAATTTTGAAGATATTGACGACGTCTATTTTGTTGCTTAAAAAATGCTTTTGAAATCCAATATTGATAAACATTTGTAAAGTTCAACAATGGATAAGTAAAAGTAACATTTTTTTATCATTTTTGTTTGAAAGACGTGATTGCTTAGTTTGTTTATAAATTTGTTTGTATGATGAAAAAAAGAAGCAAAATATAAACGTGATAAGAGGTGTGATTTACTTAACTTTTCGATAAATTTGGTTGCATGACAAACAAAAGATAATTCAAATATATTTTGTAAGTCATGCTTCATATCTCTTGGAGTGATCCTAGACCTGTATTTATTCATTTGATTAATTTTTTTGAGCATTTACAAGAACTTTTTTGTATATAATATTAGATTTAAATTCATGGACACATGTTCAAAATGGTACTCATATATTGTAATAATTTCATATTTTATCTTATAATAAATATGTACATGTAATTATTTTCTATCTCCAATAAAAATGAATTTAAAAATTATTGTTATCTAAACAAACACTAAATCGTTTAAAATTAATTATACAAACAAAATGAATATCCTCTAATATGTTATCAATTTCATCAACTGCATAAAGGTCTCTTACTTCTTTCATACCAAATTACAATGTCAACATAATTTTTATAATAAAAATTTATAAAATATTAAATATAACTAATTAACTTCTTAAACGCCGACGTCCGTCTCATAACATACATGCATGATAAATTGATTAGTAATAGTATAAGAATTTGTGTAGTTAGAATATTAATTTAATCCAACACGATATAATGAAACAACGAATATACAACTTTTTCCGTGGATTTAATCAGTAAAAAAAGGTTGGATTGTGTTGTGGAATAAAATCTAGGTCACGAATTTGTAATTAATGTTAGGGTTCGGGAGCTTCTTGCTTTAATGGATGTTTCCGTGTTCGAGACTGATCGGTCTTCACAGAGTGCCTACGTATCTCATTATTGAGAATCAAGCCAAGACGTAGTTCTGAGAATGAGGGGTCAGGCCCTTTATATAGGCTGAGAAGCCCTAGAATCGTAGTAGCATTAGGTGACTTGGTGGGCAAGCCACCGCCTAGAAGAAGGTTCAAGTCTCCTTCCATATTAGAACCAGTTTCCATGTTGAAATAAATATCTTGGAGGCTAAGTCAGGCAAGAGTTATATCCTTGTTTAACTCTTATTTGCTGAGCTGTTTATTACCCTTTTTATTGATTACGAAATTAATATTATAAATAGGGTTTGGACCTTGTTGGTGGGTCCCACGTCTGGACCATGCCGGGTCTAATTAATGCCACATTAAATGTGTCTTTAGGGCTTATTTTTAGCCTATATCATTTGCCCCCCAACTTCTAGGAAAATTGATCAGGTTTTCCTTGAAGTTTTAACGGCCTTTTCCGAGACCCGGGTCAGGGTTCATCTTTATACACTAGTGTTTCACGAGTATTGTCTTTATACAAAGCGTGGAGCGACCGACGCGTTTACGACAATGTTAATTCGATGCTAATCGGCACTAATCAGCCTTAACGACGTTTAAACAATGTTTAAACGACGTTGAATGGCATAAAACGGCGCTAAACGGCACTAACTTGCCTTAAACGACACTTAAACAACGTTAAGTGACGCCAACCGGCATTAAACGACACTGAACGGTGCTAAAAGACACTATCGGTGCTAACGACATTATTGGTGCTATCGGCACTAACGGTGCTATTGGCACTAACTGTGCTATCGGCACTAACGGTACGAAACGGCGCTAGACGGCACTAAACGGCGCTAGAAGGCACTAAACGGTGCTTAAATGATCGACCGAAAGGATATTCGGGACAGTTAAATCCACCTCTGGTCAGCTGGTCGGCTGACAGGAGGTCCTGGTCGGCTGCCAGGAGGTGTTGGTCGACTGACAGGAGGTCCAGGTCGGCTGGGACCTTCCAAGGTTGTAGAAAACTCCATGAGCTTCGCGTGGACTGTAAGATCGTCCAAATCTGATACCCGGAGCTCATGATATGACCCAAACAGCGTGAGGGCCTCTTGGGCGGCCACTTGGCTGACACCTGCTCAGCTAAAGGCCTCTTGGGCGGCTGGTCGGCTACCACCTGCTCCTGGTCGGCCTTCCAAGGTTGTAGAAAACTCCATGAGCTTCGCGTGGACTGTAAGATCGTCCAAATCTGATACCCGGAGCTCAAGATATGACCTAAACAGCGTGAGGGCCTCTTGGGCGGCCACTTGGCTGACACCTGCTCGGCTAAAGGCCTCTTGGGAGGCTGGTCGGCTGCCACCTGCTCCTGCTCGGCCTTCCAAGGTTGTAGAAAACTCCATGAGCTTCGCGTGGACTGTAAGATCGTCCAAATCTGATACCCGGAGCTCAAGATATGACCCAAACAGCGTGAGGGCCTCTTGGGCGGCCACTTGGCTGACACCTGCTCGGCTAAAGGCCTCTTGGTCGGCTGGTCGGCTGCCACCTTCTCCTGGTCGGCCTTCCAAGGTTGTAGAAAACTCCATGAGCTTCGCGTGGACTGTAAGATTGTAAGAACCCAAATTTTTGGTAGAATTAAAACTTTTTATTATGTATTGATAAAAGAAGGAACAGTGATTCCGACTACGATGTAATAGCGGTCTTAATGAACGAATATTTAATGGATTTGGATTTGAATATCTATATGCCATGAAGAATGCTATTGGGTGACAGCATAGATTAGAATAATCTATCTCCTAGGATAATAAGGTATGGCAATTCCAAATAGGAGAGTTATTCTCATGTCATCCAGATCGATATCTGTTATTAGTCCAGTGGTTCCGTGAAAGGGTTAAGGAACGCCCGAAAAAGAACAAGGACATTTTTATAAATATAAGGATTAAAAAGAGAATGAGTTGTGAATAGTATTTTTGGTGGAAAATGGGAATGTTATTAGACGACGCTATATAGAAGTATTCAGAACAGAATTCTGAGTTCGTATTTATGATCTAGGGGCGAGATAAGTGTATGTAAGCGATATCGGATTTAGAAAAATAGCACTTTTATTTTCTCCAAGATTTCCCTAGACACTGAAAGACTTGAGGATTTATAAAAAGGATTTAAGGAATTTAAATTCAAAGATTTGTAAAGGAGGAGTGAGAATGGTAGTATAATTACTAAGAAGGTTTCCGGTAAAATCCTAACTAGAAATCCTTGAGATATTCTTTCGAACGATCGATCAAATTGAACAATAACCGGACAAAAGAACAAACAGAGAGCCAAGATACAAGCATGTGCAAGTGGATAAGATCAAGTAATTAAGTAGTTACAAAGTAACTAGCATCTTTAGAAACCAAATCACTTAGTTAGCTTGCATGACACCTTTCCACCACAAAATCACAACACTTGTCCCTTGGATTGCATCATGGATGAGCAAAGCACTTTAATAAAATAGTTTTATGCTAGATATTATCATCAATAATGCATTTTGGACAAGGATGAGATCAAAGCAAGCCAAACAAACTTCATTTCTCTCATTTTTCCAAACTGCCCAGCAGAAACACTCTTTACAAATAAATTCATATCTCCATTTCTATTCATGATAAAATCACCAAATTTTAACCATAGCTTCTCCACTCCATGGGGAACATTCGCTCAAAATTTCATGGAAATCCAATGAGTATAGCCTAGTAAAATCGCCTCCCCAATTTGATGAAACCAAACTGCCTGTTCTTGACAGTTTCTGTCCAGCGGAAAAAGAGGGCTCAAAACCCTATCTAGGAAGCTTCAAATCTGATGATCTAGGACTCAAATCAAATCTTATAAAGAGGCCAAGATGTGGTAAACATTTGAGAGCCAAACACTTATTTTTCGATTTGTTATGATTTTTACAAAAGTGATGATGAATAGTAACCCTTAGAATCTAACTTTGATTTCTTGCTTTGTTTGGATGATCTAAGCTTTGTTAGGGCTATACAAGGACTATATCAATCTTAGTAAGGCTAGAACACTCTCCAAGGAAGGTATAATCCTTAAGAACCCTAGATCTTATTTTAAGATTATGTATGTTTTTTGTGGATTTTAGCATAGTTATGATATTAGTGTTATCATGAGCATGATCTTATAGTTGGTCAATCATATGATGAGTATGATGGTGAAGTTTAATATTTCTGGACTCATTGAGATATATGACATGTGTATAAGATGTATGGATGCCCGGTGTGGCTTGGTTGATTGAAACGAAATTTGGAAACGTTCGATTTATAGCCGTCGTAATGCCCGATTTTCGTTAGACCTTAAGAATCCGTTCATAACAGTTGGTATAATTTCCTGACCTGGTTGATTATATGACATTTCCTTATAGATCTCGAGTCATAGATCGTTTTGGCGTGAGAATCGAAGTAAACGGACTTACGATTTAGGAGTTATGGTTAAATTCGTAAAAGTTGTTCGAAACCGTAGAAGCAAGTTCGTAACTGAAATTGAACCTTCCTAAAACGTGTTATGCAGTGACGAATCGTGGTAATTAAATACTAGAGGTAACACGGAAGGTGTGAGAGGAAACCTCATGTGAAAAGGATTGTTTTTCGATTTTATATAAATGTTCGAATCATGGTTAATTACGAATGAACCACTTAGAAGATCACTTAAGTATAACTTTGGTTATAACTTAGAAAGCGGGCAATAAAACTCGAGGTATAATCTTGGCTCATAAACGACCGACCTTGGAACTTATATGACTTAGGTGCGTACCAAGTGTAAGTATAAGGACATGCCTTAATACCGAACTAGTGTCTGGTTAAAACGGTATTAATAAGAGTTACGCTTAGCTTTTTAAAAGCATTAAGTGATTAACCTC
This sequence comes from Kitagawia praeruptora, assembly GCA_037693485.1. Classification (NCBI taxonomy): domain Eukaryota; kingdom Viridiplantae; phylum Streptophyta; class Magnoliopsida; order Apiales; family Apiaceae; genus Kitagawia; species Kitagawia praeruptora. The sequence continues at coordinate 95,241,864 of CM075350.1, forward strand.
GAATATTTTGATTATGTATAGATCACCGGACCACCCCGAGTCATGCAACTAGCATAAGCTGGAGTACCAGGCAAGTTTCAAATCCTTTTCAAAAGGCTGTTGTTGTGAATATATATATATATATATATGCTTTCTGTTATACATATGTCATAGCATGCATGCCTACTTTCAAAGTCATATTGATATACTTGTTCCCTGAATTATTGTTGGCTTGTAAGCTAGATAGTTAATATATCAGTTATAAGCCGGATATTACTAAGACCCTTAGCGAAGAGCAGTTGAATCTCATTCTTTGATTATAGACCGGGTGTGACGCCCCCAGATCCGGGGTCGGAGATCTAGGCGCTCACGGTCCATTTTCCATTAATAACATACTTGTTCTTGCACATAATATAAATAAACAGCCATCGACCCCACAATAAACTCACACCGCACACACACACACACACAGGTTAGAGTCTCAGAAACGTCATACATATGAATAAGCAAAAGTAAGAGTTTTAGAGTTATTACAGACCGAATTAAATAACATTTATGCTACCAGCAACACTTCGATATGAAGCGAAGTTGGCGGCTTGAAAGTTTGTTACGGTACACTGCCTTGCACAGGTCATACTTATAAATAAAACGTACTAACAAAAGCTGTCAACCAATCCGACTAATGGGGCCTACCGGTGGAATCTCAACTGCAGCCTGGGGTCTAGTCACCTGCTTTCGAACAGTCTGACAGGTTCTTGCCATTTCTCTTAGCTGTTGTGTTTGTAAAATTTAAAAACAAGCAAGAGTGAGCAACTATAGCTCAGCAAGAATATAGGTATAAGATAAGCAATATAGCATTTCATATGTATAGCAGTCATTAAACTCGTTTGTATCATCCAGTTATAAAATCACTTGTCATTATTGGTAAGTTTCAAAGGTGCACCAGTACGTGCCCTTGTTTTCAAAATAACCTTGCAGTTCTAGATACTGCATAAAGTCAACATCTTTCTCATCAAAGTAGGACACTATCGGCAACTGGCACATAGGCCTAAGATGCAGTGTCAAAGCATTTTTCCAAAGTGGAGGAATGGGACTTAAAGAAAACATAAAACCTGACAGGGATTGACGATGATCAGTCGCCACATCCGAGTCCAATAATCCGCGGGTCTTCTCTACCGGTAGAAGGATAGAAACTACATCCGTAACTATCCCCGGGTGAAAACTACATCCGTAATCACCCTCGATGAAAACTACATCCGTAATCATCCTTCGGCAACACCTGGGCCGGAATAATAATTGATGGACCGCCTGGCTCACGGCCGCTTACACATCCCGGGAATCGTTCGTCAACGGTTCCCACACCTGCCAGAGTCCCTTTTTCTTTTTCTTTTAAAAACTTGATTTTGATTGAAAACAGAGTCATTGAGGTCCGACATCAGTCGGCCGATGATTCTTGAAATCATACAAGAAGCAGAACCTGACCGGGGGTTTTCGGAAATGTTTTGAGTTCGAAAAAGTTCGAGTTTGAAAGTGCTAAAGGTATCTTGGATTAGCTTTGTTTTTAAAATAGTGAACAATAATTAACAAATAATATTTTAAGATTTAATATTAATAATTAATAAAATAATTATTTAATAAAATAAACTTTTAATCCAAGATAGGGTTTCGAGTATTTTCGAAGATATGAATACAATACTTGAGTATATGATACTTCCCGACTGACCCTTCGGGTTTTTGCAATCTAGATACGATATAATAATATACCGCTCCCCGGTCAATAGATATATACGGACCGCTACGACCTCTATTACTAGAGTCGTTGTCCGAAGAAAACATTTTAATCTAAGTTCAAGGGGTACAAGCATATATGTACTTATACAATCTCAATTGCATCAATACTTCGATAAACATAGCATTTGATATAATTAAAAACTACAAACACAACAGTGAAAGTCCTTGTATATGTATAAGTATTGGAAAGTAAACTTGCCTTGGTTTGGTTGGGGTGGTCGAGCGTGCGGAGTGGAACGATCTATACATAAGCAATAACCGCTCGTTAGTACCTTAACAATATCTTTTTAATTACGGGGTTTTAGGGGGTACGAAATTAACTTAATGACTTCGTCTTATGACACTCTAGCCCTTCTATAGGTTCATGTCATCACTCGATTACGCTCGTCACTTATACGACTTAATTTAGTTACCACATTCGAACCATATCCATTACTCCTAGAATTATGCTCCACTAACGACTTTTTCCCTTGCGCGAAATTTACTCTAGCATTTTTATAAAATTCAAAAATTCGTATTTTAATCCAATTCTTTTTGGGTAGCCTTCACCACTGTATTTCCTAGCTTCTCTAATTTTTCCATGATCCCACATAGATTTTTAGGGGTTTAAACAAGGCTCACAAGGGGGTCACTTAGTGCAGTCCATAGTCCAGAAACACAATTCACTCCTCCGGCCATAACTTAAAATCTACACATCACCTAGCCATGAACCTTACATTTCCAGAAACTACATTCAATTATATTTCCAACAATATAAGGTAGGACATCAGGGGACAACATTTGGGGGTTCAAAACCGTGTTACAAGGCAGGTCATTGCTCCTGGAAAAACTCAGCATGCACATACTACTTAGATCAACCATTTTCCACAATTCCACCATACAACCTACACTTAATACACTTAAATCATGGTTCATAACACTCATGGAAACATATATATTATCCATAGTCATCCAAGTCACAATCTCAACATCAAAACTCAAGATCCATGCTATCCAATACATATATAACCAAGATTAGCTCATAAATACATGGATCTACTACCAAACATTATAAATACTACATAACCAAGAGGGTTTGTGATTTTATACCTTCTTGAGCACCTAGGGGCCTTGGGTAAGCTTTTCACAACTCAATAACACCTTAGATGGTCTCCTACAACACTTATAATGCAAGATCTAAAGGAAGAACAAACTTGGTTACTATTCATCCAAACTTTAACAATTTGTAACTTGAAATTGGGTGGATGAAATGGAGTGAAATTGCTAACATACCTTTTCTAGATGATGTAGATGACCTAGGAATTATGTTATGATTTATGAGTGATGGGAAAGGGGGAAGAAGAAATTTTCTTCTCCACCTTTGTGCTTGGCCGAGAGCTTTTCTCTCAAGGGGGGGGTGTGTTTTGTGTTTTGATTTTTGTGTTGAGTGAATAATTGAGTTTAAGTGATTGGGTGATATGTATTTGTGTATGTACAAGCATGGTACAACATAGGTATGGCTACTAGTACTTCTTGTCTCCTCCTTTTTGAAAAAGCAAGTAACTGGGTACTATTCATCTTCCAATGGCTAACTAGTTTACTTGATTTTTAACTACTTGGTTGCATGGGCTTGCATGCAATACTACTCCTTGTATTATTATTCTTCCACCAATGCTTATTATCTAATCTTTAATTCGTATCGTATCTTAATTAATCTCTCGTAATAATATTTTGTCGCGTAGAGATTTCCCCTATAATTCCTTAAGTACTAATTGTGTAAATTCCTCTAATGTCCATAATTCCTTGTCATAATCCTTAATAAATCTTTTAACACTCTAATCATTCTCAAATCCCAAGTTTTATAAATCTTACTAACAATAAGACTCTTGCCTTCACAATCTCCCTTTTTATCTTACATAGTGAATACAACAACACAGTTTCTCAGACAATCAATTCCATTAATCAACAGGGATGACCAGAAAGGTTCCATATTGACATTGCCACAAGATATTAAATAAAATAAAATATTGCCAAAAATTAGGGTTCTTACACCGGGAGTCGTTATTCCTTGATATATTGATATTATTTTCAGAGGAAAATAATTAAGTAAATATTTTCCATTTATTATCTGGCGAATATTATTTGAAATATTCCTTGGAGATTATTCGGCAAATATTATTTGGAATATTCATCCGATATTTATTTATTCAATGAATATTATCTTTAATATTCATCTAAGGCTGATTAATATTCGAATATTATTTCGAACCCTCATTTAAGTTATTTACTTAAAGAATATTCATTCTTATTTACTCAATAAATATTATTCTGAATATTCATTCGAGTTTATTTATTTAATGAATATTATTTTTAATATTCACTCAAGTCTTATTTATTTAAATTAATATTATTTCGAATATTCATTCGAACTCTATTTATTTTATAAATATTAGTTTGAACTTTGATTCAAACTCAAGTATTCGATAAATATTATTTTGAATATTCCCTTGAGACAATAAATATTATCTATAACATTCATTTAAAGTCGATTCGATTATTGAATATTATTTCAAATATTCATTCGTTAAGTATTTCTTCCAGAAATATTACTAAGTTGAATATTCATTATTTATTCAATGAATATTGTCTCAAACATTCATGCGATAATTATTTCATCAATAAGTATCATTCTTAAGTTGAATATTCATTATTTATTCAATGAATATTATCTCAAATATCCATTGGGTGATTATTTCATCAATAAATATTATTATTAATTCGAATATTCATTATTCGTTCAATGATTATTATTCGGAATATTTATTCAAGGATTACTTCGAGCAACACACTCTTCCAATATCTATGACTTAATAGATATTCTTGGAATATTTATTTAATTCTTCGAACTCGTTTCAAAGATGAGTTACTTCATTCACATAGTATCTTCGACCTTCGAATATTATATAAATTATTTCAAAGTCTTATTATCATTATTATATTATCAAGGAAGGTTCTCAGTAACTCCATTCTTCATTCAATTCTATATTATAGGGGAACCTTACTTGAGAAATATTATCTTGTGACTGCCCGGTCATAAATTTTGAAACTATTCTTTTCACTTGCAACTTGGTTGCTATTATTCATTTGAATCTTGTGTACCCACTCATTATCCGAGGGGTAAGAATGTTGGAACAAGTTGGTATCCATTAACAAGCAGCAGCTTGGGAAATATTGGTGAGCTTTCCTTTCCAACTAGATACGACTACTTTGTGGAGTCTTATCAACAAGTATTATACTTGGGGAAGGGGGACGAGCTTACGTTTTAGAGTCATGGATTTATTTGAACTAGGAGTCGTGTGTAAGAGGCTGAGTCGCACGGTCCATCACAAGGCCCAACCGTTGGCCAGGGAGTTACTATTAAGGGCGGTAGACAAGTAAATCCGTCATTTCTTCCTTCTACCGGTAGTAAACTATATTGGGCTGTACCATCTTCGACTGATCATCGGAGAGTGGGACAGCTGGCACGTGATAACTCCAGTATTAGTTCATCTCCCAAATTGGGACTTTCCCTGCAACACGTATCGAAGAGACTTCTTTCAGGTTGATGGGTAATTCCCGCAACACGTATCGAAGAGACTTCTTTCAGGTTATCAGGAGTTTGAAAAATGTTCAGAAACTAGAATTGAAGTGCCTTGTCTGAAAGTTCCTATTTCATGATAAATGATGCTATCTTGCTTATCTTTGGCATAGCAGATATTCCCACAGATGATATAATTCGAGTTACCTTGTAACTTCATCGTTTACATTATACTGGCATCATTTCCGTAAATGCATGGTATATGGTTTCAAAGATACTTTTGAACTGTTATATATTATTATTCAGTTATACATTATTTTCGATGGGCTATTGCTTACCCTTGCTTTATTTATTATGTCACAACAACAGCTAGATCAGACGGCCCGTGCAAGGCGCACTCGGCGCAAGCAGGTGTTTTGCTGTCAGAGGATTACCGCTGAGGTTATAACTACCATTGCTGAAGAGGAAGCTATTGGTAGGCTAGATGTTAGCATCTGAGTGTCTAATGTATTTATTATATGACACATACAAATGGATGGCAAAGAGTATTTAATGGTTCATTGTAAACCTTTTGGGTTGTAAGAACTCAATCTTGCGATTAATAATATTTGGTAATTACTCTGATTTCATCTCTGGGACTATAACGGGTGTGTTGTGTGTTGTGTTTTGGGTCACAAGGTTGTAATTTAAATTATGTTGGTTTTGTGGATGGAAATTGAGACCGTAAAGACCAGATCCCTGACCCCGGATATGGGGCTGTTACAAAGATCGTCCAAATCTGATACCCGGAGCTCAAGATATGACCCAAACAGTGTGAGGGCCTCTTGGGTGCTCCTGGTCGGCTGCCAGGTGCTCCTGGTCGGCCAGACCTCCTCCATGGCACCTGGTCGGCTTCCAGGTGCTCCTGGTTGCCTGCCAGGTGCTCCTGTTCGGATGCCAGGTGCTCCTAGTTGCCTGCCAGGTGCTCCTGATTGGCCGGCAGGTTGACGGGAGATCCATGTTGACTTCAGCGACGCTAAATGATGCTTAAACGACGTTTCAATCTATGTTAAACGACGTTGAATGGCATAAGACGGTACTACACGGTGCTAATCGATGCTAGACGGCGCTAAGTTGAAGGTCGATGTTCGTTCCGGAAAGTAAAAAACCTTCAACAGAACCATCAAACGATCCAACCAACTGACGGGAGGTGCCAAGATAGGTGCCAGGAGATCGGCTGGAACCCCTTTGTGGCACCAGGTCAGCTGGGGGATGCTCCAGGTTTCCTGGGGGATGCTCCTGGTCGGCTAGAGCCCCTCCGTGGCACCAGGTCGGCTGGAGGATGCTCCAGGTTGCCTGGGGGATGCTCCTGGTCGGCTAGAGCCCCTCCGTTGCACCAGGTCAGCTGGAGGATGCTCCAGGTTTCCTGGGGGATGCTCCTGGTCGGCTGGAGCCCCTCCGTGGCACCAGGTCGGCTGGAGGATGCTCCAGGTTGCTTGGGGGATGCTCCTGGTCGGCTAGAGCCCCTCCGTGGCACCAGGTCGGCTGGAGGATGCTCCAAGTTGCCTTGTCGTGCCTCTCGGAGGTTTTTCGCAATGCCTGGAGTCTCGTTCTTGAATCACGTCCTCGACTTTTGGATGTTGTATCCCTCCTTTCAGAGCATAATTAATCTCTTTGTTAGCGAAGCTAATCTTTCGCACTCTATCTTCCTTTAGCGTAATTAGCTCTTAAATCTCAGCTAAGTGCTTTGACATAGCTTGTCGCTATACATTCGTTTAAATCCTTCACTTCAAATTGGCTTTCATAACTTTCGTGGCCTTCTGGGCCTTAACTCGCTTGTTGAATCCTTGGTTTTAAACCTTGAATTCATTCATGGTTGTTGGTTATCATCAACCCTTAACTCTTATTCTAAGATGTAAAAATGATGAAGTCCTTTAGTTCTTGCCCCCTTGCTATATATGGTGGAGGTCTTGCTTCTCGGTTGATCGTTCAAGAAGTTCCCTTGCCACTCAGCACTTGACTCAAGTCTGGTATGCCTTGGCTGGTTGTCAACCCTTTATCTTGATTCTAGGTTTCCAACCTTCTTCTTATGCTCACAGGGCCTTACTTTGGTTTGAATTCGATTGACGGCTCTTGATTCAAGTCCTTAAACTCAAACGACAAACTCGATTGGAGGCAGACTTCCTTTTTGGCCATCAAGGCTAAAATTTTGTGTTAGGATTTGAGATTCAAGATTTTAAGTATAGAATGACAAAGGACCTCTTATCTAAACATTCTCACTAACAGTTTCTGTGCCTTCAAGGCATTATCAGGGAGCCAACCGGTCTCAGGATGAGCTTTTAAGAGGGTCTATCCTTCTGCTTACATCAACTCGTGCTACCAATTTCGAAATAATAGACGGGGCCTTCAAGACCTGAAAGTAAACACTTTCGGCGTAGTTCTCTATCTTAGAAGAAGTAAACTTAGATTGGACATCAGCCTTAACATTCTGTTCTCTCGGAATGTGCTTCTCATACCATTCATCAAACTGAGTCATCACGGCCTTCACGACTCTCAAGTAATTTGCCGTAGTTTGAGATTCTTGACTCTCATGATTCTAGCCAAGCCCAATCCGGCTATCAAGGCTTCATACTCAGCTTCATTGCTGGTTGTTGGGAAGTCCAACTTCAAAACATACTCAACTGTGAGCCCATCGGGGCTTTGCAAGACTAGGCATGCACCACTAGATTTTGTTTTTGATGCTTCGTCAAAATAGAGCACCCAATATTCCTTCTGATCAGGTATAAGCTCCTCATCTTTATCCTTTCTTCCAGGGGTGGTTACTGTCTCCCTCCATCAAAATAGAGCACCCAATATTCCTTCTGATCAGGTATAAGCTCCTCATCTTTATCTTTTCTTCCAGGGGTGGTTACTGTCTCCTTCCCCCCGACTTCTTGATTGTGAATGGCACATTCAACCACGAAGTCCACCAGTGCCTGAGCCTTGATGGCTGTTCGAGGCTTATACGTGATGTCAAATTCTCCAAGCTTAATTGCCCACTTGATCAGCCTTCCACTGGTCTTCGGGCTATGCAATATGTTCCTCAATTGCCGGTCCGTCAGGACTTGAATCTTGTGCGCCTGGAAGTACGGTCGTAGCTTTCTCGAGGCGGTTACCAATGCCAGAGCAAACTTCTCAATGGTAGAGTGATTCAACTCAGCTCCGTGCAAGACCTTGTTCACATAGTAGATAGGTCCTTGAACCTTATTCTCTTCTCGAATGAGAACATCACTCAATGCTTGTTCAGATACCGCCAGGTATAGAACCTAGTCTCTCCAAGACTAGGTTTGACCAACAACGGGGCTTCAGTCATGTATTTCTTTAGCTGTTCACAGGCCTCTTGGCTTCCAGGTGTCCACTTCAAATTATTCACCTTCTTCAATGCTTGAAAGAAAGGTAAGCATTTGTCACCAGATTTGGAGATGAATCTTCCTAGGGCTGCAACTTGGCCCATCAACTTTTGTACATCTCGTATAGAGCGTGGTGGTTCTATGTCCAAGATCGCTTTGATCTTTATCAGGATTGGCCTCAATGCCTCTCTTTGAAACCATCAGACCCAGAAACTTTTCTGATCCAATGCCAAAAGCACACTTGACTGGATTCAACATCATCTTATGGTGCCTCAGCACTTCGAATGCCTTTCTGAGGTGCTTAACGTGGTCTGCCGTGAATAGGCTCTGACTAACATGTCATCAACATAGACCTCCATGGTTTTTCCAATCAGATGGGCGAATATCTTATTCACCAATCGTTGGTAAGTAGCTCCTGCATTCTTTAGACCAAAAGCCATAACAAGATAGCAGAAAACACCAAAGTCAGGTATGAAAGATACCTTTGGGATGTCATCCTTGTGCATCTTAATCTGATTGTAGCCGCTGAACCCATCCATGAAGCTCAACATCTCATGTCTAGTTGCGGCATCTATCAATGTATCTATCCTTGTTAGAGGAAAGCAATCCTTCGGACATGCGTCATTCCGCTCAGTGAAATCTATACACATCCTCCATTTTCCATTCGCCTTTTTGACCATCACAAGGTTAGTCAACCATTCGGGGAACTGAATTTCCTCAATAAAACCAGCTTATAAGAGTTTGTCAACCTCTTGCTTGATGGCCTCTTGCCTTTCAGGAGCAAAATTCCTCTTCTTCTATTTTATTGTCTTTCGCTCAAGATCGAGATTCAACCTATGAGTTATAAGTTGGGGATCAATCCCTGGCATATTAGCTGCTGTCCAAGCAAACACATTACTATTCTCTTGCAAGAATGCCATCAACTTGCCCTTCAAGGGTTCCTTCAGAGAAGCTCCTATATAAGTAACTTTCTCAGCTCGCTTGGCCGTCATGCCTTCAATGTTTGTCTTGGTCTGGGACTTCTCAGGCGGCCTCTTGGCTGGCATGCATTCGGCCTTGAGTGTTGAACGTCAATGTTCGAAGGTTGAACGTCAATGTTTGAAATCAAGGGTTTTCAATCTCAAGGGTGTTTTAAATCACTGAAATATCTATCAGAGCTACCGGTCCAAGGCCACGGGGTCTCTGATCAGCTCCACGAGGTCTTGAACCTTCCCTAGGAGGTTTTCAATCTTCATTTCAAGGTTAATATTCAATTGTTGAACGCTGGTGTTCAGATATTCAACGTCGGCGTTCTGGATCGAGAATCCAAAATTACATGTTGGTTTTCAAGTTTCAACCTTTGGATCTTAATTGGAGGTTCGTGACCCCCTCAATTTTGGCCTTCATAACTAATCTTGGCCTTCATGGCTAATAACTTGTGTTTCTCAACCTAGGATTCGGGGTTGATTCCTCGATTTAGATTTTGATAAATGCAATCCCATGGGCTTCTTGCCTTTTAAACTTCTAATACGAGAACTTGCTTGAACTTATTAATTCTTGTTCAAGGACCCTTAATAATGCAATGTTCTCTGTTAGTCTTCATCCTTGGATTCTCAACCCAAGTACTTAAGAAATATTAAAGAGTAGTCAGTCCTTAACATCCTCGGCCTTGCATGGCTTTGATTGTTGCGTGTGGCTTTTATCTGCTTGTCTTTTATCTAGGGTCCTTCACGGACTTAAACTTTTACTTGGTCTTGCTGTAAACTAACTCTTGACCCTTCGGGGTATGCATTTGTTTATTTTCCATCCGTGTATTTTTTATTTTCGGTACTCGGTCATCCTTGACTTGCACTCATCAGGTGCTTGGCACATAAATAAAATCACACAATCAATGAATGGAAATCAAACTTGCATTAATAACTTGACATGGGTTCAACCCTTACATAGAGTACTACTGTCCTACTCGGAGCAACATGCTCTGCAATGATTTCAATGAACCTTATTTCTACTTCTACTAGATAAATATGAAGCTAAGTCCTACTAGGATAACTTGAGCCCATCAGGGCTTTGCAAGACTAGGCTTGCACCACTTGATTCTATTTTTGATGCTTCATCAAAATAGAGCACCCACCACTCCTTATGGTCTCCTCCTTCTTATTCTGAAGTTCACTTCCTGCTTGGGGTACTACCTCCTGCCCCCCGACTTATTGGTTGCCAATGGTACATTCAACCACGAAGTCAGTTAACGCCTTAGCCTCAATGGTTGCCCGAGGCTTCTGTGTGATGTCCTCTGCTGGCCCTTCTCGGTGTTCCTTATTACTGCGGACATCCATGTCTTCAATCGGAAGGACCTGCCCCCCGACTCCGTCAGGCCTTAACGCGGCTACATAACAGCTTCGTGCCATCTTTTGATCGCCTTTATGTTCTCCAACACCATTCCTAGTTGGGAACTTGATCTTCATATGATAAGTTGAGGCAACAGCCTTGAATGCATGAAGTCCAGTCCTTCCGAGGATAGCGTTTTACGTTGAAACCACCTTGATTACCAGGAAGTTCAACATCTGAGTGGCCTTCTTGGGCTCCTGTCCAATAGTCACGGGCAATTGAATAGTCCCTTCAAATTTGGATCCTACTCCATTAAATCCATATATAGGCATGTTATTGGGGGTCAACTGAGAATCATTGTAACCCATCTTCACAAATGCATCATGAAACAGAACGTCAACGGAAGCTCCATTATTTATCAAGACTCGCTTGACTTCTGAGTTTCCAATTACAGGAGTTATGACCAACGGGTCGTCATGGGGGAACTTCACCCCTTCAAGATCAGAATCATCAAAACCAATTGCGATTTCAGTCCTAGCCCACTTCGGGGCCTCTCCCACGATGTGTATCACTTCTTTGGCATAAGCCTTCCGAGAATTCCTTGTTGTGCCGGCCGCAGTAGGGCCTCCTGAGATCATGTTGATTATTGGCCCTCGGGGTTGTGGGTTGCGATCTTGATCATCATCCCTTCTATTATAATCTCTAATTTGATTAACACGATCTTCACCCTTAGTGAAGTGGCTCAATTTCCCTCTACGGATTAAAAAATAGATCTCATCTTTGAGTTGCTTGCAATCATCAGTGTCATGCCCCACATCTTTGTGGAATCTGCAATACTGATTCTTGTTTCTCTTTTCGGGATCACCCCTGAGTGGCTTCGACCATCGTAAATCTTTATCCTTCTCAATGTCCAACAAGATTCGACTCCTAGGAGTATTCAACCTTGCATACTCCGTGAACCTTGGTCCTTGGTTCTTCTTAGGGGCAGAGTCGGCATCCTCGCTAGTTCGGGGATACTTGTCCCTAGCATCATACTCCTGGTCTTGCTTTCGCTTCTTCGAATCATTAGTACCCTTGGCATTGCCTACCGTGGCTTCTTTCTTCATGCTATCCTCAGACTTGATATACTTATCGGCCCTTCATTGGAGTTCAGCCATATTCTCAAGAGGATGCTTTGCCAATGACCTTTTGAAGAATAGATCAGTGGTTCCATGTTCCAGGGCTACCATGGCCACCTTATTCTCCAAATCGGTGATATTTAGTGTCTCCTTAGTATATCGTTTGAGGTAATCCCTTAGACCTTCATTCTTCCCTTGTACTACGTACATGAGAGACGCGTAGCTCTTTTCATGAACTCTCCCACTAATGAATTGGCTGACGAAAGCAGCGCTCAACTCCTTAAAGGAGCCAATTGAGTTCACAGGCAGCCGGCTATACCATCTTTGAGCCATGCCCGACAAGGTTTGAAGGAACGCCCTATACTTCAAGGCATCACTTGCAGGCTGTAGCAACAGTGCGTTCGAAAACGTCTTGACATGATTTGCGGGATCACCCGTTCCATCATAAGCCTTAATTGTTGGCATCTTAAACTTCTTAGAGATGCGAGCATTCATCACCTCCTCAGTGAATGGAGGTGTGGGATCATCAGGATCCCCAAGTGGCATCATATCCCTGGGGTTACTCATGGGGGTTTCTACCCTTGTTGTCTTTTTAGTTGGGGCGCCAGCCCTTCTCTGCCTCCTTGAAGGCCTCTCTAAATCGACAAAGGGAATCCCTCCCGAGGTTGGAGAAGGTCGATTTTGATTCAATCTTTCTTGCTCCCTTGCCATATCATCCTTCAACTTTAAGATCTCGGCCTCATAAGCCCGGATCCTCTCAGCAGTTGTCAAAGGACGTTCGTTATGGGCAGTTTGAGTCCTCATTCGAGGTTCTTTGCTAGCACGTCGCCTCCTCGGGGCTTCATCACGATCATCGTTAGACGATAAATCAGTAGTGCAAGGACCAGAGTAGTAATCGGCATACTCTCGATCTCAGATTTGTAGTGTGCCGCTCGTCCCAGGGTCCCTTTGTTGGGGGGGATAGTTGGGCAGCCCATACATCGGGTTGGTGTTCAAAGGAAGCACAGTAGTGGAGATATGACCTTCCAAGGGTGGCGGACGAGTATTCAAAGGAGAGACCACCATCTGAAGAGAGCTGGTCCCTTGATTTGGGGGAACATCCACCGATAACGTTCTCTCAACATGGGGATTCGTCCCTGGAGGTTGAGAAACTTGAGATTGGACGATCGCCCCTGTTGTTGGGGGTACCTGTTCAGTAGCAAGTGGAGCAGAGCTGAGAGGTAAAGCCTCAGTAGCGGCTGGTGTTCTTCGCGTGGTCACCATGGTTGATGTTGTTTTCCCACAGACGGTGCCAAATGTTGTGGAATAAAATCTAGGTCACGAATTTGTAATTAATGCTAGGGTTCGGGAGCTTCTTGCTTTAATGGCTGTTTCCGTGTTCGAGACTGATCGGTCCTCACAAAGTGCCTACGTATCTCGTTATTAAGAATCAAGCAAAGACGTAGTTCTGAGAATGAGGGGTCAGGCCCTTTATATAGGCTGAGAAGCCCTAGAATCGTAGTAGAATTAGGTGACTTGGTGGGCAAGCCACCGCCTAGAAGAAGGTTCTAGTCTCCTTCCATATTAGAACCAATTTCCATGTTGAAATAGATATCTTGGAGGCTAAGTCAGGCAAGAGTTATATCCTTGTTTAACTCTTATTTGCTAAGCTGTTTATTACCCTTTTATTGATTACGAAATTAATATTATAAATAGGGTTTGGACCTTGTTGGTGGGTCCCACATCTGGACCATGCCGGGTCTAATTAATGCCACATTAAATGTATCTTTAGGGCTTATTTTTAGCCCATATCAGATTGGTTCAATTTAATCAAGTTGGTCACACCCCCTGTGTAAATTGTAAATGTGTAAAAGTAAATTATACAATTTTGCTTGTATTTAAATTGTGGATGTTAATTGGAAAATTTATATACTTTTGTATCTTGTTATGATTCTCATGGTCAATGATTACGAATTAATCGAAATGTTAAAATCACTTATTTATTATTGCCGATAAAAGTTGCATCAAATTTTAATAAAGATTAAAAAATGAAAATATTAATTATTTTATTTTATCGTTTTACCTTGAAATAATTGTACTTTTAGATAGATAATTACTATTTTATATTAATATAATAATTATAAGGTTCTAATAAAGATTGCTAAAATTTTATAAAAAGTATAAAATAAAAGGAAATTACCCCATATACTATCTTTTTAAAACTATTTTCAAAAATACTACCACATTAAAAATTATTTACAAAAATACTATCTTTTAAGTTTTATTTTCAAAAATACTATCTTTTAAGTTTTATTTTCAAAAATACGATTTGCAACCTATGCAACCTTTTGTATATATGGGCGGTGTCAGCCGCAATTTTTAATTTTTGGTTGCAAAGGTTGCATATGAATTTTCGACTGCAAGTTCCAGTTTTCAGTTATCATTTTCGACCTGTTTTTTGAAATCTATTATATATATATATATATATATATATATATATATATATATATATATATATATATATATATAGAGAGAGAGAGAGAGAGAGATTTCAAAAAAGAGGTCGAAAATGACAACTGAAAATTGGAACTTGAACTTCCAATTTTCAGTTTTCAGTTTTCGGTTGCATTGTTGCATATGAGGTTGCGTATATACTATACAGGGGAGCAGACGAATTTCCGATTGCAAGTTTCATTGATTCTATTATGATCTAATGGCCCCGCCAGGGGCACCCAATAGAAAAAGTTCTTATTTCCAACCTTTACAACTTCCAGTTTTCAGTTGCAACCTTTGCAACATTTGCAACTCACACGGCTGCGCCGCCGGAAGTTATAAATGAGGTTGCAAAGGTTGCACAGGTTGCAAACCGTATTTTTGGAAAAAGAATTTTAAAGAAATGTATTTTTAGAAATAGTTTTAAAAGTGGTAGTATTTTTAAAAAAAATAATTTGAAGGATGGTTATTTTTGAAAAAACCCCTAAAATAAAGTGTATTTAATATAAGTTTAATATATACAATTAATGACTAATTAAAACCCTAATAAATGTAAGGAAATTATTTTAATAAAAAAATCAAAAATGTGAAAATTCAAGAAAAGTATTTTGAAACTTCTGAGTGAAAGTCTCTTTGGTCTCCTGCTATTATAATATATATAGATATAGATATTGTCTTTTACAAATTTTGTTGTAAAAAAAATACTTATATAATGTACTCATACTTTATTCCAAATTTATAATAAATATCAAGTTAGTTATTATATAAATAGGATATTTGAAAGGTTGACAATTTTCTTAGGGAGCGTTTGTTTTGTGTTTGGGAAACGAATGGGATTTAGAAAAAGAAATGATGAGAAAGGAAATGATTGATCCTGTATTGTTATCTGCCAGTTTTCATCTAGAAATGGAATAAAAAATTATATAAATTATTTTTAATTCAATAAAATTAAAATTATAATTTTTTTTTGAAATTGTAAAAACAATTTACATGTTACTATATGTTTTTTATCGAATAATTATACATTTACGGGCCTCAAACGGAGTTGTAGAACTCAAGATATGGCCAAAATAGTAAAAACTGTAATTTTTCAGGGGCAACTTGCGCCCAGCAGTCTGTTCTTCGCGCAAATTGCTCCTACCCGGCGCAATTTGCTCCTGGGAATCCTATCCCAAGTTGTAGAAAATCTCCCAGGCTTCGCGTGGGCAGTAAGATCGCTGAAAACTGACTTCTAGAACTCCAGATATGTCCAAAACAGTGTAGACTGCGCAACAGTCTCAGAAATCCGAATTTTAATTAATTTATTCTCCAAAAATGATAGAAGCATCAACCTTAATCAACATTCTCGTAAATCTGCACAACTAAACAAAACACATCAAAACCACCACAAACTTGAGTCCAAGGCAATCAATTTAAGCCGATATGGAACGCTCCAAGTGGATATAAACTCCACTTATCACACCCCCAAACTTAAACCGATGCTTGTCCTCAAGCATAAACAACTAACTCTACCTAACTAGTACCACTTTCGTAGGTGATCACGGTTGCATTTGGCATATGCAACAAGCCCTTTAAACCCCTAGGTAGCCCTAGTGGACGAGTAAGGTCTCGTGAGGGCCTATAGCGAATGTACCCACAAAATCCAATGCAATGCAATGCATGAATGCAACTAATATGAAAATGCAATTAATCTAATACTAATATCCTACCATACCTTCAAATCCTCTCATGCCATATCAACTTAAGAATCAAAGTAAGTACGCAATGTCTTGGTGTCGAAAGTGCAAGTATTCACATAGTCTACTCAACGAACATGCATAAGTTCTCACAAGTCCATGTCAAATGTAAGAATAAGTTAGTAAACATGCTAAGCCTACAAGAGTACATCTTTGAGACAAAACTCGGGATCTCATACACAAAAACAAGCAAACACTCACAATCCACTCACAAAAGAATATTCACTCAAGAACAAGGGTAAGTGTATCACTCAATTCCAACAAAATCATAAGCATGCTTGACATTTGGTATCAATCTAACTCTTAACACAACATACATCAATGACGATAATCAAAAGGTCTTTAACTGGGTTGTAACGGGGCTAGGGACAAGGTATGTCAAATAAGCCAAAATAGGTGAAGTGTCAAAAGCTAGTAAGTACCATAATAAATCATATACAACACCCTATTTTCCCCACACATAATTTTTACTAAAACAAACACTCGACTAGTCGACTGAAATAGGATCACAACAAACACAAACATGCTCTCATAATATTTTTTTTTCTTTTTTTTCTTTTCTTTTCTATTTCTTTTTTTTCCTTTTTCTTTTTTTTTCGAGAGCTAAATAGAACACAAACAATACTATAAACAATAACAATGATCCCACAATTTTATTACATATGTCGACTATCAAGTACACAACCCAATTTTCAATATTTCCCCAAAAGTATGACCAACAATAAACCCCTCCTTGCACACCTTATTACTCCCTTAAGCACTCTACTAGCCTTTACAATGTGGGTTCAAATTAATGTAAGGCCAATACAAGAAAAGGTCTAGGCAAGTAATGTGGTATGTAACCGAAAAATAGGATTAAGCTCAACGGGTTACTAATTGATCATGTAAATATGGTGTGGTAATATGGGAAAATATACGGTTATTCCTAATGCCTTTATCATTTTAATCGTCAATTAATGTCATGTGTTTCAAGAAAGACCTCAAACAACTGCTAGCAATGCAAACAATCTGTGGACACTCAAGCAAACAAATAAATTGCAGCAAATATGCAATAAGGCTCAAAAACTCACTTGGTGGAAAAACAAACTCAATCCCAAGCAAAAATCTCTCTAACGCACCTACTTGTATTCAAAGCATGCAAACTAAATCAACTTGCACATATTCATGTCCTTCTAATCACTTACAACATTCAATAAGTCTACTAGCTTCAACTTACTAGTGTATGTGTGTGCACAAGAACAAAGCATATCACTTCTCAAACAAAAGCGTCAACAACACAAAATTCCTATCAAGCATGGGTGCAAATGCAAACTATTATGAACTCACATGATATACGAAAATAAAAACAGAATGTCCTATATGAAACAAACGTAGATAGCACGAACATAAATGCATAATTTACTACTACTTATATGCAAAGCATGAAATCCTACATGAACACAATGACTAACAATCACATATATATACACTACTTATCCCTCAAACCACCCCCAAACTTAGAATATTCAATGTCCTCATTGAATGGAAGTAAATACAAGGGAAAGTAGAAAACATACCTTGGGTTGCCTCCCAAGAAGCGCTTCTTTAACGTCAATAGCTTGACGTTACTTCCAAGCCTCCATTAAGGATGATAATAGTTGGCCTGATCCTCTCTTCGTGAGACTTCATCGTCATCACGGTGACACACTTTCTGCCACTTCTCCTCGCTTGGCCTATTCGTATAACAAATATGTCTTATTCCAATTCCTTCATCTGTTGACCCAAAATCTGTCAATTTATAGAACAACACACATTCACGGGCTTCGCTTGAATATAATGGAGGAGGGTAAATGTAAGTTGCTGAAGCCTTTGGTTCCTCAAAGAGAACTTCCTCCATTGGCTCTAATGCGCTACCTCCATCTTTATACTCTGGGACAAGTAGAAGACCTGCATCTTTCTCATGATTATCAACCTCTTGGTTCGCACATACCAATTCTTGAAATTTCTGTAGCTCAACAGTGTCTGTCCCAAATAGTGCCCTTTCCAAATCTTCCACCATCCTAACATGATCAAATTCCTCACATGGCTTTTGAACGCTCACCTCACCTTGGAATTTGTCTTCCTCAATTATACATGCAGTACCTTGCTCCAAGTCACCGTTATTCTCTGGTATTGCCTCTAATATGAATTGTTGATTCTCTTGTTCCAAGACACTACAAACTTGAGCAGCTATTGTTTCCAAAGATTTGATAGACGCCTCGTTACTCTTTATACGCATCCTAATCTCCTCCAGAGTCTCTTGTTCCAAGGCTCTCACAGCTCGAGCAACTAGAATCTCCAAAGAATTGAGAGACTCCTCATTACTCTTCACAAGCATCCTAATCTCCTCCCTAGTAGGAACCTCATCTAACTGAAAAGTAGGAGTAGGTTGCTGATGTTGAAACTCTTCACTTCCATAGAAATATGACATATCTGGAACATCTTGATGGTACTGTTGAGGATGGTATTGAAAATATGGTTGTTCCTCATAACTAACATATGGATCAACTCCTTCATAGTAACAATATTGTGAGGGATCATGAACGCCAAAACACCGCTCACATTGCTGAGGCATGGATGTCCTCGAATATGCCCACCATGGCAACTCCTCGCATGCCATCTTCAAACAATCAAGTACCTGAAACTCACCAAACTAAACAAGATAGATAAGAAAAAAAAACAAATCCGAGTCAGTGAACGCTAACGACCACTATTGACAAGCACATAAACCAAAAATAAAACACCGATGATCCCCGGCAGCGGCACCAAAAACTTGTTATGCAAAATCACGCAAGCGCACGTTGTCACAAGTAATATATGATTAAATCTAGAATGGTGTTCAATTCAATTAATGTGCCTATGCACCAATGTATGGTTATTATGCACTGCTAAGACAAATAACAAATATGGGTTTTAACTATCTAAATTAACTAAAAAGCAAATTAACAAAACTACAAATTAACTAACTAACAAGAATTAAAATCTAATTACGTCTACAAGAAAAACCATGGAATCCTAACTTCATTAAATACTTCGCTTAGATCTGACGCATTTAATCACTATATGCAATGGTTATGATATCTGATCGGACAACACGAAACAAGTACACGCTACCTGTCAGCATACGTATACCAAACTAAACATACATCCACAAAAGAGATAGAAGATGAATAGACACCAATTATGCTTAGACCCTATATGTCTATAGAATTTGAAAACATAACGGTTGAAGAGCAAGTTATCCATAAAGATCACACAGGGCAATATAAGTATTCTCATCTCATACTACGAATCATGTTGATAACAATCATGAACCTATGCTAGCATGGCAAGTTCTAAATCTCAAGATCCACTTTCACTTCACAAGAGATTAACAAATTAGATGTTCATGACGCATCTAAATTCATAAAGCACAACCATACGAGGATATCAGATATACATCACACACAGATCTGTAAAGCATCAAGATACTAAAGCTCCATAAATAAATCCGTTAGAATCCCATGACAACGATTAGTTCATAATTGAACCTCTCGTCATCATGGGATCTGATGAAACCATGATCAAAACAAAGTATGAAAAAATACAAATAAACTAAAGTAATTGATATGTAATGGTTCTACTCCTAATGATGATGATCTTCATACAATTTACAAGGGTTGGATGTGTTTATATAGGCTCTAGACATCTTGCCCAGCAAGAAAATACCAGATCAGAATTATAATAGAATTTCTGCCAAATACGTTTCCTAAACTGATTCTGATTTAAAGGGAAATTCGTAGCTGACTTTTCTTCAGATATTCTGGAACGTTCCAAACGTAATTGGACCTCTGGACCACCTTAGAATGATAAATAATCTCGTTATCTTCGCGTGGACAGCTTACGGGCCTCAAACGAAGTTGTAGAACTCAAGATATGGCCAAAATAGTAAAAACTGTAATTTTTCAGGGGCAACTTGCGCCCAGCAGTCTGTTCTTCGCGCAAATTGCTCCTACCCGGCGCAATTTGCTCCTGGGAATCCTATCCCAAGTTGTAGAAAATCTCCCAGGCTTCGCGTGGGCAGTAAGATCGCTGAAAACTGACTTCTAGAACTCCAGATATGTCCAAAACAGTGTAGACTGCGCAACAGTCTCAGAAATCCAAATTTTAATTAATTTATTCTCCAAAAATGATAGAAGGATCAACCTTAATCAACATTCTCGTAAATCTGCACAACTAAACAAAACACATCAAAACCACCACAAACTTGAGTCCAAGGCAATCAATTTAAGCCGATATGGAACGCTCCAAGTGGATATAAACTCCACTTATCACACCCCCAAACTTAAACCGATGCTTGTCCTCAAGCATAAACAACTAACTCTACCTAACTAGTACCACTTTCGTAGGTGATCACGGTTGCATTTGGCATATGCAACAAGCCCTTTAAACCCCTAGGTAGCCCTAGTGGACGAGTAAGGTCTCGTGAGGGCCTATAGCGAATGTACCCACAAAATCCAATGCAATGCAATGCATGAATGCAACTAATATGAAAATGCAATTAATCTAATACTAATATCCAACCATACCTTCAAATCCTCTCATGCCATATCAACTTAAGAATCAAAGTAAGTACGCAATGTCTTGGTGTCGAAAGTGCAAGTATTCACATAGTCTACTCAACGAACATGCATAAGTTCTCACAAGTCCATGTCAAATGTAAGAATAAGTTAGTAAACATGCTAAGCCTACAAGAGTACATCTTTGAGACAAAACTCGGGATCTCATACACAAAAACAAGCAAACACTCACAATCCACTCACAAAAGAATATTCACTCAAGAACAAGGGTAAGTGTATCACTCAATTCCAACAAAATCATAAGCATGCTTGACATTTGGTATCAATCTAACTCTTAACACAACATACATCAATGACGATAATCAAAAGGTCTTTAATTGGGTTGTAACGGGGCTAGGGACAAGGTATGTCAAATAAGCCAAAATAGGTGAAGTGTCAAAAGCTAGTAAGTACCATAATAAATCATATACAACACCCTATTTTCCCCCCACATAATTTTTACTAAAACAAACACTCGACTAGTCGACTGAAATAGGATCACAACAAACACAAACATGCTCTCATAATATTTTTTTTTCTTTTTTTTCTTTTCTTTTCTATTTCTTTTTTTTCCTTTTTCTTTTTTTTTCGAGAGCTAAATAGAACACAAACAATACTATAAACAATAACAATGATCCCACAATTTTATTACATATGTCGACTATCAAGTACACAACCCAATTTTCAATATTTCCCCAAAAGTATGACCAACAATAAACCCCTCCTTGCACACCTTATTACTCCCTTAAGCACTCTACTAGCCTTTACAATGTGGGTTCAAATTAATGTAAGGCCAATACAAGAAAAGGTCTAGGCAAGTAATGTGGTATGTAACCGAAAAATAGGATTAAGCTCAACGGGTTACTAATTGATCATGTAAATATGGTGTGGTAATATGGGAAAATATACGGTTATTCATAATGCCTTTATCATTTTAATCGTCAATTAATGTCATGTGTTTCAAGAAAGACCTCAAACAACTGCTAGCAATGCAAACAATCTGTGGACACTCAAGCAAACAAATAAATTGCAGCAAATATGCAATAAGGCTCAAAAACTCACTTGGTGGAAAAACAAACTCAATCCCAAGCAAAAATCTCTCTAACGCACCTACTTGTATTCAAAGCATGCAAACTAAATCAACTTGCACATATTCATGTCCTTCTAATCACTTACAACATTCAATAAGTCTACTAGCTTCAACTTACTAGTGTATGTGTGTGCACAAGAACAAAGCATATCACTTCTCAAACAAAAGCGTCAACAACACAAAATTCCTATCAAGCATGGGTGCAAATGCAAACTATTATGAACTCACATGATATACGAAAATAAAAACAGAATGTCCTATATGAAACAAACGTAGATAGCACGAACATAAATGCATAATTTACTACTACTTATATGCAAAGCATGAAATCCTACATGAACACAATGACTAACAATCACATATATATACACTACTTATCCCTCAAACCACCCCCAAACTTAGAATATTCAATGTCCTCATTGAATGGAAGTAAATACAAGGGAAAGTAGAAAACATACCTTGGGTTGCCTCCCAAGAAGCGCTTCTTTAACGTCAATAGCTTGACGTTACTTCCAAGCCTCCATTAAGGATGATAATAGTTGGCCTGATCCTCTCTTCGTGAGACTTCATCGTCATCACGGTGACACACTTTCTGCCACTTCTCCTCGCTTGGCCTATTCGTATAACAAATATATCTTATTCCAATTCCTTCATCTGTTGACCCAAAATCTGTCAATTTATAGAACAACACACATTCACGGGCTTCGCTTGAATATAATGGAGGAGGGTAAATGTAAGTTGCTGAAGCCTTTGGTTCCTCAAAGAGAACTTCCTCCATTGGCTCTAATGCGCTACCTCCATCTTTATACTCTGGGACAAGTAGAAGACCTGCATCTTTCTCATGATTATCAACCTCTTGGTTCGCACATACCAATTCTTGAAATTTCTGTAGCTCAACAGTGTCTGTCCCAAATAGTGCCCTTTCCAAATCTTCCACCATCCTAACATGATCAAATTCCTCACATGGCTTTTGAACGCTCACCTCACCTTGGAATTTGTCTTCCTCAATTATACATGCAGTACCTTGCTCCAAGTCACCGTTATTCTCTGGTATTGCCTCTAATATGAATTGTTGATTCTCTTGTTCCAAGACACTACAAACTTGAGCAGCTATTGTTTCCAAAGATTTGATAGACGCCTCGTTACTCTTTATACGCATCCTAATCTCCTCCAGAGTCTCTTGTTCCAAGGCTCTCACAGCTCGAGCAACTAGAATCTCCAAAGAATTGAGAGACTCCTCATTACTCTTCACAAGCATCCTAATCTCCTCCCTAGTAGGAACCTCATCTAACTGAAAAGTAGGAGTAGGTTGCTGATGTTGAAACTCTTCACTTCCATAGAAATATGACATATCTGGAACATCTTGATGGTACTGTTGAGGATGGTATTGAAAATATGGTTGTTCCTCATAACTAACATATGGATCAACTCCTTCATAGTAACAATATTGTGAGGGATCATGAACGCCAAAACACCGCTCACATTGCTGAGGCATGGATGTCCTCGAATATGCCCACCAATGCAACTCCTCGCATGCCATCTTCAAACAATCAAGTACCTGAAACTCACCAAACTAAACAAGATAGATAAGAAAAAAAACAAATCCGAGTCAGTGAACGCTAACGACCACTATTGACAAGCACATAAACCAAAAATAAAACACCGATGATCCCCGGCAGCGGCACCAAAAACTTGTTATGCAAAATCACGCAAGCGCACGTTGTCACAAGTAATATATGATTAAATCTAGAATGGTGTTCAATTCAATTAATGTGCCTATGCACCGATGTATGGTTATTATGCACTGCTAAGACAAATAACAAATATGGGTTTTAACTATCTAAATTAACTAAAAAGCAAATTAACAAAACTACAAATTAACTAACTAACAAGAATTAAAATCTAATTACGTCTACAAGAAAAACCATGGAATCCTAACTTCATTAAATACTTCGCTTAGATCTGACGCCTTTAATCACTATATGCAATGGTTATGATATCTGATCGGACAACACGAAACAAGTACACGCTACCTGTCAGCATACGTATACCAAACTAAACATACATCCACAAAAGAGATAGAAGATGAATAGACACCAATTATGCTTAGACCCTATATGTCTATAGAATTTGAAAACATAACGGTTGAAGAGCAAGTTATCCATAAAGATCACACAGGGCAATATAAGTATTCTCATCTCATACTACGAATCATGTTGATAACAATCATGAACCTATGCTAGCATGGCAAGTTCTAAATCTCAAGATCCACTTTCACTTCACAAGAGATTAACAAATTAGATGTTCATGACGCATCTAAATTCATAAAGCACAACCATACGAGGATATCAGATATACATCACACACAGATCTGTAAAGCATCAAGATACTAAAGCTCCATAAATAAATCCGTTAGAATCCCATGACAACGATTAGTTCATAATTGAACCTCTCGTCATCATGGGATCTGATGAAACCATG
This sequence comes from Kitagawia praeruptora, assembly GCA_037693485.1. Lineage (NCBI taxonomy): Eukaryota > Viridiplantae > Streptophyta > Magnoliopsida > Apiales > Apiaceae > Kitagawia > Kitagawia praeruptora. The sequence goes on from CM075350.1 coordinate 95,266,375, forward strand.
ATCAAAACAAAGTATGAAAAAATACAAATAAACTAAAGTAATTGATATGTAATGGTTCTACTCCTAATGATGATGATCTTCATACAATTTACAAGGGTTGGATGTGTTTATATAGGCTCTAGACATCTTGCCCAGCAAGAAAATACCAGATCAGAATTATAATAGAATTTCTGCCAAATACGTTTCCTAAACTGATTCTGATTTAAAGGGAAATTCGTAGCTGACTTTTCTTCAGATATTCTGGAACGTTCCAAACGTAATTGGACCTCTGGACCACCTTAGAATGATAGATAATCTCGTTATCTTCGCGTGGACAGCTTACGGGCCTCAAACGGAGTTGTAGAACTCAAGATATGGCCAAAATAGTAAAAACTGTAATTTTTCAGGGGCAACTTGCGCCCAGCAGTCTGTTCTTCGCGCAAATTGCTCCTACCCGGCGCAATTTGCTCCTGGGAATCCTATCCCAAGTTGTAGAAAATCTCCCAGGCTTCGCGTGGGCAGTAAGATCGCTGAAAACTGACTTCTAGAACTCCAGATATGTCCAAAACAGTGTAGACTGCGCAACAGTCTCAGAAATCCAAATTTTAATTAATTTATTCTCCAAAAATGATAGAAGCATCAACCTTAATCAACATTCTCGTAAATCTGCACAACTAAACAAAACACATCAAAACCACCACAAACTTGAGTCCAAGACAATCAATTTAAGCCGATATGGAACGCTCCAAGTGGATATAAACTCCACTTATCACACCCCCAAACTTAAACCGATGCTTGTCCTCAAGCATAAACAACTAACTCTACCTAACTAGTACCACTTTCGTAGGTGATCACGGTTGCATTTGGCATATGCAACAAGCCCTTTAAACCCCTAGGTAGCCCTAGTGGACGAGTAAGGTCTCGTGAGGGCCTATAGCGAATGTACCCACAAAATCCAATGCAATGCAATGCATGAATGCAACTAATATGAAAATGCAATTAATCTAATACTAATATCCTACCATACCTTCAAATCCTCTCATGCCATATCAACTTAAGAATCAAAGTAAGTACGCAATGTCTTGGTGTCGAAAGTGCAAGTATTCACATAGTCTACTCAACGAACATGCATAAGTTCTCACAAGTCCATGTCAAATGTAAGAATAAGTTAGTAAACATGCTAAGCCTACAAGAGTACATCTTTGAGACAAAACTCGGGATCTCATACACAAAAACAAGCAAACACTCACAATCCACTCACAAAAGAATATTCACTCAAGAACAAGGGTAAGTGTATCACTCAATTCCAACAAAATCATAAGCATGCTTGACATTTGGTATCAATCTAACTCTTAACACAACATACATCAATGACGATAATCAAAAGGTCTTTAATTGGGTTGTAACGGGGCTAGGGACAAGGTATGTCAAATAAGCCAAAATAGGTGAAGTGTCAAAAGCTAGTAAGTACCATAATAAATCATATACAACACCCTATTTTCCCCCCACATAATTTTTACTAAAACAAACACTCGACTAGTCGACTGAAATAGGATCACAACAAACACAAACATGCTCTCATAATATTTTTTTTTCTTTTTTTTCTTTTCTTTTCTATTTCTTTTTTTTCCTTTTTCTTTTTTTTTCGAGAGCTAAATAGAACACAAACAATACTATAAACAATAACAATGATCCCACAATTTTATTACATATGTCGACTATCAAGTACACAACCCAATTTTCAATATTTCCCCAAAAGTATGACCAACAATAAACCCCTCCTTGCACACCTTATTACTCCCTTAAGCACTCTACTAGCCTTTACAATGTGGGTTCAAATTAATGTAAGGCCAATACAAGAAAAGGTCTAGGCAAGTAATGTGGTATGTAACCGAAAAATAGGATTAAGCTCAACGGGTTACTAATTGATCATGTAAATATGGTGTGGTAATATGGGAAAATATACGGTTATTCATAATGCCTTTATCATTTTAATCGTCAATTAATGTCATGTGTTTCAAGAAAGACCTCAAACAACTGCTAGCAATGCAAACAATCTGTGGACACTCAAGCAAACAAATAAATTGCAGCAAATATGCAATAAGGCTCAAAAACTCACTTGGTGGAAAAACAAACTCAATCCCAAGCAAAAATCTCTCTAACGCACCTACTTGTATTCAAAGCATGCAAACTAAATCAACTTGCACATATTCATGTCCTTCTAATCACTTACAACATTTAATAAGTCTACTAGCTTCAACTTACTAGTGTATGTGTGTGCACAAGAACAAAGCATATCACTTCTCAAACAAAAGCGTCAACAACACAAAATTCATATCAAGCATGGGTGCAAATGCAAACTATTATGAACTCACATGATATACGAAAATAAAAACAGAATGTCCTATATGAAACAAACGTAGATAGCACGAACATAAATGCATAATTTACTACTACTTATATGCAAAGCATGAAATCCTACATGAACACAATGACTAACAATCACATATATATACACTACTTATCCCTCAAACCACCCCCAAACTTAGAATATTCAATGTCCTCATTGAATGGAAGTAAATACAAGGGAAAGTAGAAAACATACCTTGGGTTGCCTCCCAAGAAGCGCTTCTTTAACGTCAATAGCTTGACGTTACTTCCAAGCCTCCATTAAGGATGATAATAGTTGGCCTGATCCTCTCTTCGTGAGACTTCATCGTCATCACGGTGACACACTTTCTGCCACTTCTCCTCGCTTGGCCTATTCGTATAACAAATATGTCTTATTCCAATTCCTTCATCTGTTGACCCAAAATCTGTCAATTTATAGAACAACACACATTCACGGGCTTCGCTTGAATATAATGGAGGAGGGTAAATGTAAGTTGCTGAAGCCTTTGGTTCCTCAAAGAGAACTTCCTCCATTGGCTCTAATGCGCTACCTCCATCTTTACACTCTGGGACAAGTAGAAGACCTGCATCTTTCTCATGATTATCAACCTCTTGGTTCGCACATACCAATTCTTGAAATTTCTGTAGCTCAACAGTGTCTGTCCCAAATAGTGCCCTTTCCAAATCTTCCACCATCCTAACATGATCAAATTCCTCACATGGCTTTTGAACGCTCACCTCACCTTAGAATTTGTCTTCCTCAATTATACATGCAGTACCTTGCTCCAAGTCACCGTTATTCTCTGGTATTGCCTCTAATATGAATTGTTGATTCTCTTGTTCCAAGACACTACAAACTTGAGCAGCTATTGTTTCCAAAGATTTGATAGACGCCTCGTTACTCTTTATACGCATCCTAATCTCCTCCAGAGTCTCTTGTTCCAAGGCTCTCACAGCTCGAGCAACTAGAATCTCCAAAGAATTGAGAGACTCCTCATTACTCTTCACAAGCATCCTAATCTCCTCCCTAGTAGGAACCTCATCTAACTGAAAAGTAGGAGTAGGTTGCTGATGTTGAAACTCTTCACTTCCATAGAAATATGACATATCTGGAACATCTTGATGGTACTGTTGAGGATGGTATTGAAAATATGGTTGTTCCTCATAACTAACATATGGATCAACTCCTTCATAGTAACAATATTGTGAGGGATCATGAACGCCAAAACACCGCTCACATTGCTGAGGCATGGATGTCCTCGAATATGCCCACCATGGCAACTCCTCGCATGCCATCTTCAAACAATCAAGTACCTGAAACTCACCAAACTAAACAAGATAGATAAGAAAAAAAAACAAATCCGAGTCAGTGAACGCTAACGACCACTATTGACAAGCACATAAACCAAAAATAAAACACCGATGATCCCCGGCAGCGGCACCAAAAACTTGTTATGCAAAATCACGCAAGCGCACGTTGTCACAAGTAATATATGATTAAATCTAGAATGGTGTTCAATTCAATTAATGTGCCTATGCACCGATGTATGGTTATTATGCACTGCTAAGACAAATAACAAATATGGGTTTTAACTATCTAAATTAACTAAAAAGCAAATTAACAAAACTACAAATTAACTAACTAACAAGAATTAAAATCTAATTACGTCTACAAGAAAAACCATGGAATCCTAACTTCATTAAATACTTCGCTTAGATCTGACGCATTTAATCACTATATGCAATGGTTATGATATCTGATCGGACAACACGAAACAAGTACACGCTACCTGTCAGCATACGTATACCAAACTAAACATACATCCACAAAAGAGATAGAAGATGAATAGACACCAATTATGCTTAGACCCTATATGTCTATAGAATTTGAAAACATAACGGTTGAAGAGCAAGTTATCCATAAAGATCACACAGGGCAATATAAGTATTCTCATCTCATACTACGAATCATGTTGATAACAATCATGAACCTATGCTAGCATGGCAAGTTCTAAATCTCAAGATCCACTTTCACTTCACAAGAGATTAACAAATTAGATGTTCATGACGCATCTAAATTCATAAAGCACAACCATACGAGGATATCAGATATACATCACACACAGATCTGTAAAGCATCAAGATACTAAAGCTCCATAAATAAATCCGTTAGAATCCCATGACAACGATTAGTTCATAATTGAACCTCTCGTCATCATGGGATCTGATGAAACCATGATCAAAACAAAGTATGAAAAAATACAAATAAACTAAAGTAATTGATATGTAATGGTTCTACTCCTAATGATGATGATCTTCATACAATTTACAAGGGTTGGATGTGTTTATATAGGCTCTAGACATCTTGCCCAGCAAGAAAATACCAGATCAGAATTATAATAGAATTTCTGCCAAATACGTTTCCTAAACTGATTCTGATTTAAAGGGAAATTCGTAGCTGACTTTTCTTCAGATATTCTGGAACGTTCCAAACATAATTGGACCTCTGGACCACCTTAGAATGATAAATAATCTCGTTATCTTCGCGTGGACAGCTTACGGGCCTCAAACGGAGTTGTAGAACTCAAGATATGGCCAAAATAGTAAAAACTGTAATTTTTCAGGGGCAACTTGCGCCCAGCAGTCTGTTCTTCGCGCAAATTGCTCCTACCTGGCGCAATTTGCTCCTGGGAATCCTATCCCAAGTTGTAGAAAATCTCCCAGGCTTCGCGTGGGCAGTAAGATCGCTGAAAACTGACTTCTAGAACTCCAGATATGTCCAAAACAGTGTAGACTGCGCAACAGTCTCAGAAATCCAAATTTTAATTAATTTATTCTCCAAAAATGATAGAAGCATCAACCTTAATCAACATTCTCGTAAATCTGCACAACTAAACAAAACACATCAAAACCACCACAAACTTGAGTCCAAGGCAATCAATTTAAGCCGATATGGAACGCTCCAAGTGGATATAAACTCCACTTATCACACCCCCAAACTTAAACCGATGCTTGTCCTCAAGCATAAACAACTAACTCTACCTAACTAGTACCACTTTCGTAGGTGATCACGGTTGCATTTGGCATATGCAACAAGCCCTTTAAACCCCTAGGTAGCCCTAGTGGACGAGTAAGGTCTCGTGAGGGCCTATAGCGAATGTACCCACAAAATCCAATGCAATGCAATGCATGAATGCAACTAATATGAAAATGCAATTAATCTAATACTAATATCCAACCATACCTTCAAATCCTCTCATGCCATATCAACTTAAGAATCAAAGTAAGTACGCAATGTCTTGGTGTCGAAAGTGCAAGTATTCACATAGTCTACTCAACGAACATGCATAAGTTCTCACAAGTCCATGTCAAATGTAAGAATAAGTTAGTAAACATGCTAAGCCTACAAGAGTACATCTTTGAGACAAAACTCGGGATCTCATACACAAAAACAAGCAAACACTCACAATCCACTCACAAAAGAATATTCACTCAAGAACAAGGGTAAGTGTATCACTCAATTCCAACAAAATCATAAGCATGCTTGACATTTGGTATCAATCTAACTCTTAACACAACATACATCAATGACGATAATCAAAAGGTCTTTAATTGGGTTGTAACGGGGCTAGGGACAAGGTATGTCAAATAAGCCAAAATAGGTGAAGTGTCAAAAGCTAGTAAGTACCATAATAAATCATATACAACACCCTATTTTCCCCCCACATAATTTTTACTAAAACAAACACTCGACTAGTCGACTGAAATAGGATCACAACAAACACAAACATGCTCTCATAATATTTTTTTTTCTTTTTTTTCTTTTCTTTTCTATTTCTTTTTTTTCCTTTTTCTTTTTTTTTCGAGAGCTAAATAGAACACAAACAATACTATAAACAATAACAATGATCCCACAATTTTATTACATATGTCGACTATCAAGTACACAACCCAATTTTCAATATTTCCCCAAAAGTATGACCAACAATAAACCCCTCCTTGCACACCTTATTACTCCCTTAAGCACTCTACTAGCCTTTACAATGTGGGTTCAAATTAATGTAAGGCCCATACAAGAAAAGGTCTAGGCAAGTAATGTGGTATGTAACCGAAAAATAGGATTAAGCTCAACGGGTTACTAATTGATCATGTAAATATGGTGTGGTAATATGGGAAAATATACGGTTATTCATAATGCCTTTATCATTTTAATCGTCAATTAATGTCATGTGTTTCAAGAAAGACCTCAAACAACTGCTAGCAATGCAAACAATCTGTGGACACTCAAGCAAACAAATAAATTGCAGCAAATATGCAATAAGGCTCAAAAACTCACTTGGTGGAAAAACAAACTCAATCCCAAGCAAAAATCTCTCTAACGCACCTACTTGTATTCAAAGCATGCAAACTAAATCAACTTGCACATATTCATGTCCTTCTAATCACTTACAACATTCAATAAGTCTACTAGCTTCAACTTACTAGTGTATGTGTGTGCACAAGAACAAAGCATATCACTTCTCAAACAAAAGCGTCAACAACACAAAATTCCTATCAAGCATGGGTGCAAATGCAAACTATTATGAACTCACATGATATACGAAAATAAAAACAGAATGTCCTATATGAAACAAACGTAGATAGCACGAACATAAATGCATAATTTACTACTACTTATATGCAAAGCATGAAATCCTACATGAACACAATGACTAACAATCACATATATATACACTACTTATCCCTCAAACCACCCCCAAACTTAGAATATTCAATGTCCTCATTGAATGGAAGTAAATACAAGGGAAAGTAGAAAACATACCTTGGGTTGCCTCCCAAGAAGCGCTTCTTTAACGTCAATAGCTTGACGTTACTTCCAAGCCTCCATTAAGGATGATAATAGTTGGCCTGATCCTCTCTTCGTGAGACTTCATCGTCATCACGGTGACACACTTTCTGCCACTTCTCCTCGCTTGGCCTATTCGTATAACAAATATATCTTATTCCAATTCCTTCATCTGTTGACCCAAAATCTGTCAATTTATAGAACAACACACATTCACGGGCTTCGCTTGAATATAATGGAGGAGGGTAAATGTAAGTTGCTGAAGCCTTTGGTTCCTCAAAGAGAACTTCCTCCATTGGCTCTAATGCGCTACCTCCATCTTTATACTCTGGGACAAGTAGAAGACCTGCATCTTTCTCATGATTATCAACCTCTTGGTTCGCACATACCAATTCTTGAAATTTCTGTAGCTCAACAGTGTCTGTCCCAAATAGTGCCCTTTCCAAATCTTCCACCATCCTAACATGATCAAATTCCTCACATGGCTTTTGAACGCTCACCTCACCTTGGAATTTGTCTTCCTCGATTATACATGCAGTACCTTGCTCCAAGTCACCGTTATTCTCTGGTATTGCCTCTAATATGAATTGTTGATTCTCTTGTTCCAAGACACTACAAACTTGAGCAGCTATTGTTTCCAAAGATTTGATAGACGCCTCGTTACTCTTTATACGCATCCTAATCTCCTCCAGAGTCTCTTGTTCCAAGGCTCTCACAGCTCGAGCAACTAGAATCTCCAAAGAATTGAGAGACTCCTCATTACTCTTCACAAGCATCCTAATCTCCTCCCTAGTAGGAACCTCATCTAACTGAAAAGTAGGAGTAGGTTGCTGATGTTGAAACTCTTCACTTCCTTATAAATATGACATATCTGGAACATCTTGATGGTACTGTTGAGGATGGTATTGAAAATATGGTTGTTCCTCATAACTAACATATGGATCAACTCCTTCATAGTAACAATATTGTGAGGGATCATGAACGCCAAAACACCGCTCACATTGCTGAGGCATGGATGTCCTCGAATATGCCCACCAATGCAACTCCTCGCATGCCATCTTCAAACAATCAAGTACCTGAAACTCACCAAACTAAACAAGATAGATAAGAAAAAAAACAAATCTGAGTCAGTGAACGCTAACGACCACTATTGACAAGCACATAAACCAAAAATAAAACACCGATGATCCCCGGCAGCGGCACCAAAAACTTGTTATGCAAAATCACGCAAGCGCACGTTGTCACAAGTAATATATGATTAAATCTAGAATGGTGTTCAATTCAATTAATGTGCCTATGCACCGATGTATGGTTATTATGCACTGCTAAGACAAATAACAAATATGGGTTTTAACTATCTAAATTAACTAAAAAGCAAATTAACAAAACTACAAATTAACTAACTAACAAGAATTAAAATCTAATTACGTCTACAAGAAAAACCATGGAATCCTAACTTCATTAAATACTTCGCTTAGATCTGACGCCTTTAATCACTATATGCAATGGTTATGATATCTGATCGGACAACACGAAACAAGTACACGCTACCTGTCAGCATACGTATACCAAACTAAACATACATCCACAAAAGAGATTGAAGATGAATAGACACCAATTATGCTTAGACCCTATATGTCTATAGAATTTGAAAACATAACGGTTGAAGAGCAAGTTATCCATAAAGATCACACAGGGCAATATAAGTATTCTCATCTCATACTACGAATCATGTTGATAACAATCATGAACCTATGCTAGCATGGCAAGTTCTAAATCTCAAGATCCACTTTCACTTCACAAGAGATTAACAAATTAGATGTTCATGACGCATCTAAATTCATAAAGCACAACCATACGAGGATATCAGATATACATCACACACAGATCTGTAAAGCATCAAGATACTAAAGCTCCATAAATAAATCCGTTAGAATCCCATGACAACGATTAGTTCATAATTGAACCTCTCGTCATCATGGGATCTGATGAAACCATGATCAAAACAAAGTATGAAAAAATACAAATAAACTAAAGTAATTGATATGTAATGGTTCTACTCCTAATGATGATGATCTTCATACAATTTACAAGGGTTGGATGTGTTTATATAGGCTCTAGACATCTTGCCCAGCAAGAAAATACCAGATCAGAATTATAATAGAATTTCTGCCAAATATGTTTCCTAAACTGATTCTGATTTAAAGGGAAATTCGTAGCTGACTTTTCTTCAGATATTCTGGAACGTTCCAAACGTAATTGGACCTCTGGACCACCTTAGAATGATAGATAATCTCGTTATCTTCGCGTGGACAGCTTACGGGCCTCAAACGGAGTTGTAGAACTCAAGATATGGCCAAAATAGTAAAAACTGTAATTTTTCAGGGGCAACTTGCGCCCAGCAGTCTGTTCTTCGCGCAAATTGCTCCTACCCGGCGCAATTTGCTCCTGGGAATCCTATCCCAAGTTGTAGAAAATCTCCCAGGCTTCGCGTGGGTAGTAAGATCGCTGAAAACTGACTTCTAGAACTCCAGATATGTCCAAAACAGTGTAGACTGCGCAACAGTCTCAGAAATCCAAATTTTAATTAATTTATTCTCCAAAAATGATAGAAGCATCAACCTTAATCAACATTCTCGTAAATCTGCACAACTAAACAAAACACATCAAAACCACCACAAACTTGAGTCCAAGACAATCAATTTAAGCCGATATGGAACGCTCCAAGTGGATATAAACTCCACTTATCACACCCCCAAACTTAAACCGATGCTTGTCCTCAAGCATAAACAACTAACTCTACCTAACTAGTACCACTTTCGTAGGTGATCACGGTTGCATTTGGCATATGCAACAAGCCCTTTAAACCCCTAGGTAGCCCTAGTGGACGAGTAAGGTCTCGTGAGGGCCTATAGCGAATGTACCCACAAAATCCAATGCAATGCAATGCATGAATGCAACTAATATGAAAATGCAATTAATCTAATACTAATATCCTACCATACCTTCAAATCCTCTCATGTCATATCAACTTAAGAATCAAAGTAAGTACGCAATGTCTTGGTGTCGAAAGTGCAAGTATTCACATAGTCTACTCAACGAACATGCATAAGTTCTCACAAGTCCATGTCAAATGTAAGAATAAGTTAGTAAACATGCTAAGCCTACAAGAGTACATCTTTGAGACAAAACTCGGGATCTCATACACAAAAACAAGCAAACACTCACAATCCACTCACAAAAGAATATTCACTCAAGAACAAGGGTAAGTGTATCACTCAATTCCAACAAAATCATAAGCATGCTTGACATTTGGTATCAATCTAACTCTTAACACAACATACATCAATGACGATAATCAAAAGGTCTTTAATTGGGTTGTAACGGGGCTAGGGACAAGGTATGTCAAATAAGCCAAAATAGGTGAAGTGTCAAAAGCTAGTAAGTACCATAATAAATCATATACAACACCCTATTTTCCCCCCACATAATTTTTACTAAAACAAACACTCGACTAGTCGACTGAAATAGGATCACAACAAACACAAACATGCTCTCATAATATTTTTTTTTCTTTTTTTTCTTTTCTTTTCTATTTCTTTTTTTTCCTTTTTCTTTTTTTTTCGAGAGCTAAATAGAACACAAACAATACTATAAACAATAACAATGATCCCACAATTTTATTACATATGTCGACTATCAAGTACACAACCCAATTTTCAATATTTCCCCAAAAGTATGACCAACAATAAACCCCTCCTTGCACACCTTATTACTCCCTTAAGCACTCTACTAGCCTTTACAATGTGGGTTCAAATTAATGTAAGGCCAATACAAGAAAAGGTCTAGGCAAGTAATGTGGTATGTAACCGAAAAATAGGATTAAGCTCAACGGGTTACTAATTGATCATGTAAATATGGTGTGGTAATATGGGAAAATATACGGTTATTCATAATGCCTTTATCATTTTAATCGTCAATTAATGTCATGTGTTTCAAGAAAGACCTCAAACAACTGCTAGCAATGCAAACAATCTGTGGACACTCAAGCAAACAAATAAATTGCAGCAAATATGCAATAAGGCTCAAAAACTCACTTGGTGGAAAAACAAACTCAATCCCAAGCAAAAATCTCTCTAACGCACCTACTTGTATTCAAAGCATGGAAACTAAATCAACTTGCACATATTCATGTCCTTCTAATCACTTACAACATTCAATAAGTCTACTAGCTTCAACTTACTAGTGTATGTGTGTGCACAAGAACAAAGCATATCACTTCTCAAACAAAAGCGTCAACAACACAAAATTCCTATCAAGCATGGGTGCAAATGCAAACTATTATGAACTCACATGATATACGAAAATAAAAACAGAATGTCCTATATGAAACAAACGTAGATAGCACGAACATAAATGCATAATTTACTACTACTTATATGCAAAGCATGAAATCCTACATGAACACAATGACTAACAATCACATATATATACACTACTTATCCCTCAAACCACCCCCAAACTTAGAATATTCAATGTCCTCATTGAATGGAAGTAAATACAAGGGAAAGTAGAAAACATACCTTGGGTTGCCTCCCAAGAAGCGCTTCTTTAACGTCAATAGCTTGACGTTACTTCCAAGCCTCCATTAAGGATGATAATAGTTGGCCTGATCCTCTCTTCGTGAGACTTCATCGTCATCACGGTGACACACTTTCTGCCACTTCTCCTCGCTTGGCCTATTCGTATAACAAATATGTCTTATTCCAATTCCTTCATCTGTTGACCCAAAATCTGTCAATTTATAGAACAACACACATTCACGGGCTTCGCTTGAATATAATGGAGGAGGGTAAATGTAAGTTGCTGAAGCCTTTGGTTCCTCAAAGAGAACTTCCTCCATTGGCTCTAATGCGCTACCTCCATCTTTATACTCTGGGACAAGTAGAAGACCTGCATCTTTCTCATGATTATCAACCTCTTGGTTCGCACATACCAATTCTTGAAATTTCTGTAGCTCAACAGTGTCTGTCCCAAATAGTGCCCTTTCCAAATCTTCCACCATCCTAACATGATCAAATTCCTCACATGGCTTTTGAACGCTCACCTCACCTTGGAATTTGTCTTCCTCAATTATACATGCAGTACCTTGCTCCAAGTCACCGTTATTCTCTGGTATTGCCTCTAATATGAATTGTTGATTCTCTTGTTCCAAGACACTACAAACTTGAGCAGCTATTGTTTCCAAAGATTTGATAGACGCCTCGTTACTCTTTATACGCATCCTAATCTCCTCCAGAGTCTCTTGTTCCAAGGCTCTCACAGCTCGAGCAACTAGAATCTCCAAAGAATTGAGAGACTCCTCATTACTCTTCACAAGCATCCTAATCTCCTCCCTAGTAGGAACCTCATCTAACTGAAAAGTAGGAGTAGGTTGCTGATGTTGAAACTCTTCACTTCCATAGAAATATGACATATCTGGAACATCTTGATGGTACTGTTGAGGATGGTATTGAAAATATGGTTGTTCCTCATAACTAACATATGGATCAACTCCTTCATAGTAACAATATTGTGAGGGATCATGAACGCCAAAACACCGCTCACATTGCTGAGGCATGGATGTCCTCGAATATGCCCACCATGGCAACTCCTCGCATGCCATCTTCAAACAATCAAGTACCTGAAACTCACCAAACTAAACAAGATAGATAAGAAAAAAAAACAAATCCGAGTCAGTGAACGCTAACGACCACTATTGACAAGCACATAAACCAAAAATAAAACACCGATGATCCCCGGCAGCGGCACCAAAAACTTGTTATGCAAAATCACGCAAGCGCACGTTGTCACAAGTAATATATGATTAAATCTAGAATGGTGTTCAATTCAATTAATGTGCCTATGCACCGATGTATGGTTATTATGCACTGCTAAGACAAATAACAAATATGGGTTTTAACTATCTAAATTAACTAAAAAGCAAATTAACAAAACTACAAATTAACTAACTAACAAGAATTAAAATCTAATTACGTCTACAAGAAAAACCATGGAATCCTAACTTCATTAAATACTTCGCTTAGATCTGACGCATTTAATCACTATATGCAATGGTTATGATATCTGATCGGACAACACGAAACAAGTACACGCTACCTGTCAGCATACGTATACCAAACTAAACATACATCCACAAAAGAGATAGAAGATGAATAGACACCAATTATGCTTAGACCCTATATGTCTATAGAATTTGAAAACATAACGGTTGAAGAGCAAGTTATCCATAAAGATCACACAGGGCAATATAAGTATTCTCATCTCATACTACGAATCATGTTGATAACAATCATGAACCTATGCTAGCATGGCAAGTTCTAAATCTCAAGATCCACTTTCACTTCACAAGAGATTAACAAATTAGATGTTCATGACGCATCTAAATTCATAAAGCACAACCATACGAGGATATCAGATATACATCACACAAAGATCTGTAAAGCATCAAGATACTAAAGCTCCATAAATAAATCCGTTAGAATCCCATGACAACGATTAGTTCATAATTGAACCTCTCGTCATCATGGGATCTGATGAAACCATGATCAAAACAAAGTATGAAAAAATACAAATAAACTAAAGTAATTGATATGTAATGGTTCTACTCCTAATGATGATGATCTTCATACAATTTACAAGGGTTGGATGTGTTTATATAGGCTATAGACATCTTGCCCAGCAAGAAAATACCAGATCAGAATTATAATAGAATTTCTGCCAAATACGTTTCCTAAACTGATTCTGATTTAAAGGGAAATTCGTAGCTGACTTTTCTTCAGATATTCTGGAACGTTCCAAACGTAATTGGACCTCTGGACCACCTTAGAATGATAGATAATCTCGTTATCTTCGCGTGGACAGCTTACGGGCCTCAAACGGAGTTGTAGAACTCAAGATATGGCCAAAATAGTAAAAACTGTAATTTTTCAGGGGCAACTTGCGCCCAGCAGTCTGTTCTTCGCGCAAATTGCTCCTACCCGGCGCAATTTGCTCCTGGGAATCCTATCCCAAGTTGTAGAAAATCTCCCAGGCTTCGCGTGGGCAGTAAGATCGCTGAAAACTGACTTCTAGAACTCCAGATATGTCCAAAACAGTGTAGACTGCGCAACAGTCTCAGAAATCCGAATTTTAATTAATTTATTCTCCAAAAATGATAGAAGCATCAACCTTAATCAACATTCTCGTAAATCTGCATAACTAAACAAAACACATCAAAACCACCACAAACTTGAGTCCAAGGCAATCAATTTAAGCCGATATGGAACGCTCCAAGTGGATATAAACTCCACTTATCAGATAGCTCGCAACTTCTCCGATTAGTGGGTTTGTATGCTGCGGGGCCAGATAGAGATGGAGAGTGACGGGGAGAGAGATGAGACGAGAGAAATGGGACTGTGGTGGTGGTAGAGAGAAGTGCGAGAGAGATCACCGGCGACGCGAGGTGAGGAGGAGAACATGCCGATGAACAGTAACACGGATGCGCCTTCCCAAAGGGCGCATCCCGTGGGCAATTCGATCAGTGTTTCTGCATCTGGATATTTTGGACAGTGGGTAGGGAAAAAATGGTTATTTTGGGCATTCTTTCAAAACATAATTGTACTATTAACTAAAATTAAATGAATACCTAAACTATATTATCTTTCAAACAATTTAAAAGACGTTTACTTTTAATTGAACATATTACCCTTTATTATACACACCTAAAATATCGTATCTTCCAATCATTAATATTTCTTTTCTAATTAAAACACGTTACAATTTAATTTAAAACATAATTTGCAATCATAATCTTCCAATCATTAATATTTCTTTTCTAATTAAATAAACTAACTTTTAATTTAATACATAAATTTACAATCATTAATGTATACCCATAAATATGACACCATATTACCGTTAGATTTTTAGTAATTAATAAGAACCGTTAGATGTAATTATAAGGTGTATTTAATGATTAAAGACATATTTAACTTAAAATTTTATTATATAAATTTTAAATCATGCAAATCATTTATTAAATTTACTTTAAATTTTATTAAATTAATATCAAAATAATTTTTAAAATTAATGATTATATAAAAACATAATTATAGAATAAAATAAAATCTATAACATATCAAAAGAAACCTCGCACGGGTTATAAGCTAGTATAAGTTATTAGTAAGTTCTATGAAATTTTTTGTCTATATAGAATCAACTAAAAGAATTATAATGTTGGATAATAAAATTCTACGAATCCTCTTTATAATGTTGTCACTCACTTTTAATTTTATAGTTTTATTAAAATGGAAGCTTACCTATTTTTTGTAAATAAAGTTTAATATTTCAAATAAACAAAAAACAATATTTTGTACTTATTGAGAATTAAATTTTAACTACATTTTATACTAATAGTTTTACTGCCTGAAAACAACGTCAAGAGAAAAAAAAAGCAAAAATAAAATGTTAGAATGAGGGATTGATCATGAACCTCATGTCAAGCGCCACCTTTATAGGAATTGTTACATGAGATGATAGAAACATAGCTTTATAGAAATTTTAAGCTGGCACCTCACTGCTTAAGTCTCCTGCTATTAGTATATATATAGATATAGATTTTAGTTATTAGTACGTGATATCATAAATTGTTTATTATGTTATATTAGGTGTTTCCACCATGCATTTTTGTATTTATTTATTTAATAACATTGTAATGAATCAGCAGGGAATAAAGGCCCCCAATATCAAAATTTGAAATAAAATGACCCCAAATATCACAAATGAAAAAATTGGTCCCATATATCACTTCAAAACGTTACATCGTGTAGCGTTATTTTTTTCCCCAAAGACACTAATGCGTCTGGCGTTTTACCTCTCTACTTTTTTTTAACGCTACTTTAGAATGTGTTTTAGGTGTTAACACCACTTCATTTAGCATTTTGGTTATTTAACGTCACTTCATGTGGTGTTTTGGGGTGTTTTTCTTTTCTTTTTTTTGATTTCTCCTAAATATATATTTGCAAACAGTATTAAAAAACTAATAACTAAATGCTAAATTTTGTTTTGTTTTTAATAATTAATATTTGGGGTTCAACGTTTCCATTTTGAGTTTTACCGTATGCAAACTTAGGGTTTAGGGTTGTTTACAACCCTAAACCCTAGACCCTAAACTCTACCTTATCCTGATTTTTAAACACGTTAGCGTTTAAAAATCAGGCCGCCGAATTCAATTTTTTATTTAAAATTTTTAATTTTTATCTGTATTCCCTCGGGGTTTCCACGGTTAACCTTTGGGGTTCAACAGTTCCATGTTGGGTTTAGAAATATTCGAAACGACGAATAAACCGTATGCGAACTTAGGGTTTAGGGTTGTTTACAACCCTAAACCCTAACTTATCCAGATTTTTAAACGCGTTAGCGTTAAAAAATCAGGCCGCCGGATTCAATTTTGTAATTAAAATTTTTTAATTTAAAAAATACAAGTTTAATTAAATTTAGGGGTTCAACAATTAATTTTTGGGATTCAACGTTTCCATTTTGGGTTTTAGAAATATTCAGAACAATGAATAAACCATATACTAACTTTAAAAAATATAAATTTATATTTTAATTAACCATTTATAAATTAGTTTTTTAATATTTTTTACAAATATAAATTTAGAAGAAAACAAAAAAAAATAAGAAAAAAAAAGGTAAACACACCCAAATGCCACATAAAGTGGCGTTGGGCCTTTCAAAACCAAACATCAATTAGCATTTCTACCAAAACACTGTATTAACTCGCGTTTCAACAACAACAAAAAAAAAAAAACTAAAGCCCCTTAACACGCATTCGCGTTTCCATAAAAAAAAAAAAAAAAGAAGCTAGATTATACTGTGTTTTGCGGTAATATTTGGGATCAAGTTTTTGAGTTTTGATATTTGGGACATATACACAGTAAAACCTCTATAAATTAATAGTATAGGGATCGGCAAATTTTATTAATTTAACAAGATTATTAATTAATCGAGATTAAATTTGCACTATCGCTATTATGTAGGGACCAAAAAATTATTTTGAAATTATTAATTTATGGAGTATTAATTTGTCGAGGTTTTACTGTAATTTCCATTACCTGCAGTTAGTTAAAATGACCATTTAGCACCTACAGTAAAACCTCTATAAATTAATAATGTTGGGACCGGGATATTTTATTAATTTAGCGAGATATTATTATATCGATAAATTAATAATTTATTAATTTAAAGAGGTTTTACGTATGATCTTTAAATTTCCAAGTCCAATGTACTATTTACAATGTATATTAGTTAGAAATGAAAAATAAATTACAAAAACAAGTTCCAAGACACATTCTATTAATGTACATTCACAAATTAATTGAATTTGAAGATGATTCACTAGCTTTGGAACCGGTCACTCAGAAATAAGTATTGCAAGCGGAAACAACTCTTCACAACTTTTTGTTAAAATACAAGAAGATAATGCCCCAACTCTTAAGTGCAATGAAAAGATATAAAGATGAACTCAATATAGATTTGAAGTTCAACAACAAATAATTGTCTATAGATTCATTTTTTACTGGACAATCTTAGAATTTGGAATTTTTTAGTAATTATTAATTTATAGTTTCGTTGGGACCAATATATATACACTTGGGATTTCAAAAAAGTTATTATCTTATTATTTTATCGATACTGGTCCCAAGTTGGGAATGGACAAATTATAAATTTTATCGAGATTATTAATTTATTATAGAGGTTTTACTGTATTTAGGTTGAAATGGGTACTGAATAAAACAAAGTTCCGGATTCGGGCGAGGTCCAGGTTGTAATTGTATTCATCTTGTGTGCATTCTTGACTCAACGAGTGAAATCTTGCTACAGAAATGGCTCGGAGGCAACTTGCATCAATCAATTCAAGATTTTTGTCTACACCGTCTTATTTTCCTTCAGATTTCAGAAGCTTTTCCTCAAAATCAACCCCTTATCAAGGTAATCTTTCTTCATTTCTCTCTGTATATGTGTTAATTTCATAAAGTTCACATTTTTATGTGTAGGATTGGTGATTTATATGGATACTAAAAATGGGTATTTTATTATAATGGTTAAAATGTGTAGTGAAAGTTGGGATACCAGAGTTTTTGAAGGGTGTTGGAAAAGGGGTGGAAAGCTATGTGGAGAAGCTTGAAAATGGGATTGGTGATTTTCAGAAGCTGCTCGTTACGCGGACTCTCAAGCTTAAGCAACTTGGTGTTGAATCTTGCAAACATGTAATTGTTTCCGAAAGCCCCTTTATTTTTGATACTGATGTTTATTTTGAAGTTAGTAATTTTGTGCTTAATTAGAGTGGTTTGGTGGTATTGTTGTGTTGTGTCATGTGTGTATCTTTACTTTGTCTTTAAGTTGGGGATTGACTGTGTTTATATATGTGGTATGTAATGTATGACTTAGTAAAGTGTGTGCTACTTTCTGCGAATATGTTTAAAATGCTTATGATGTTGACTGGCAAGAGTAAAACATGAATACATGAAAACAGAGCTCCTTGCATATGAACTCTTGGAAGCAATTATTTTATGTACTAGTCAACATTCTTTTTTCGATAAGAGCTGTTTCTTATTTTTTCCGTTCATATAGGTTACTGTATCAGTCTGCTGGTCATATAATTTCGTAAGTGATCATAATTAAGGGCGTATCTTGAAATTTGTATAACACTTCTTGTTGTTCACCATTGAATTATGGGTTTGGCCGTACCGTAGTCAAGTGGTTATATATATGTCTTCTTTGATTTACCATTTCTGCAGAGAACTGTGCGGTATTATCTGTATTTTGCACCATAAAAAACTAGCTTGAGTAGGGCACATATGTAAATGTACGATGATGCTCCCTCCATTCCCAGTTACTTGAGCGGAATGAGTTTTTACCAAAAAATATTGAATAGGTGGACTTTCCTCTTAGTAAGATATAGCATAAAAGGATCAGCATAGTTTATAGTTTCTACAATATAGATACTGTATACTTGCATCTTTCAGTTAGGCACATTTTGTCTTTCTTGTCCACCCTGCGTTGGAATGGTTCCTACAATTTTGGATAGTTGCTTTTAAAATTTGAAGTTATGATTTATAATTTAGTGGATCATTTAGAGGTCAGTAGCTACTTTGAAGGTTTTAATAATTTGGAGTGGAGACCTTCCTTATTCGCATTTTGTGATTATTCTCCCAATACTGTGTGTACTAAGATAGTTAGATGGTTATGTGTATAGCGGATTTAGTGCTTAGGTTGTGTTCAATTGGTGAGAATGGAATGAAATATTTTGAACAAAATTTAGGGAGAAAGAGGAAGTAAAGGGAATAGTGAGCAAACATGAGGTAATAGAAATTTATTACGATGTAGATTGTAGGAAGAAGGGAATGGAGCATTCCCTCTAAAATTAGTGGGACGGAGTTTTAGTCTGAATTGCAATGAATATATTGTAAGTAATAAAAATTATAAAACAGTTTTTACAAACTAGAGTACAAATCTCATTCCATTCTCTCCCAATTTCATTCCATCCAAGTTAACACAACCTTTGAGTTTTACCTTGTGGCTTCAATTAATATGCTCTAGAAAACAAAGTTAAATAGCTTAATGTGGTGCCTCTGTAATTATTGATGTTATGTATCTAATTACTCATCTTGTTTATTATTTTGTGTAAGACTCAATAATCTTCTTTGCTGTTTCAGAGGAAACTGATATTGAAATATACCCACAAATACAAGTTGGGTCTGTGGAGGCCTCGAGCTGAACCTGTGAAGACTCAGTGACTTCAAGAATGTGATTGCCTCCATGGTCATTGTTCTCCAAATACCAAGTCTTAGAATTTTGGGAATCAAATTGCAATCGGATTATTCATTGTAATCTCTTGGGGAGGATTATCTTTTAATTGTCTGGATTTGATGGCCTAGCAAAGAGAAGTAGAAAATGATTTAGGATTTCTTTTTGTGTCCTTTAGCTATGATGATAGTGAAATTTAGACTGAGCAATAAAATTTTGGATTATTGGATTATTTGATTAATCTCATTTGTCTAAATAACTAGATAATCCATTCAACACGTGAATCCTCATGACAATGTGATATGTATCTCTAAAGTACTCCCTGATTTTCAAGCTTAGCATAGAAGTTAAATGTGCAATTTACAACAGATGAGTGTATGTTTAAGTATATGAGCGGATATGCATATGCATCCCTCAAAGCAGATGAGCAGTTCACAACATATGAAAATCAAGAAGAAAGTGACCCCTCCTAGTTAACTATTTTACTTCACACTACTTTCCTTCAGTATTGGACATGCATTAATTTGTAAAGACATGATTTCTATAATTTCTATTCTCATCCGAATTCTCTGCAAAATGATGGATCAGTTTTGCCTCCTTGACAAAGATTTCTCTACTACCAATAGATGTACTGTATTGGTTTATGTTCAAAGTTCAAACTCAGATTTCTTGGCTAAAGGTCTCATACGTTTGGTATGATTTTAGGTAAAGGTTAATATGTTTTTGTAAACAAAGACGACCGATTTCTTCAAGATCAATCGTAGAAAGATTTCAAACCTGTTAAAGATTAGAGATGTACAATGATTTGCAGAGAAAAGGTCTAATTATAAAATCGAGTACATGTTGACACACCAGGCTTCTCTTTCCATATTAGAATGATCTAGTATTTGTACATTATATGGCAGACACATTTTCCATCTTGTTCTCGGTCACTCGGTAACATTTTGTCAGCCAAAAAGTAAGAGACTAAATGCAAATTAAAATAATGGATTTACAGAAACTGGCCTTCGTTCATAGCAAGCTTAAATTCACAGTTTGGTAAACTATTGTCAACATCTTCAAAACCTACTCTGCAAAACTGAAATGATTTAACACCATTACTACAAATCTGCAAAGCTACTAAAGTATCAACTGCAGCAGAAGCGCATTGTCCAAACTTTTGAGGCTGATTGCAATCGAAGTTTTCTGCAGTACAAACAAAAATAGAAAAGGTCAATATTTTAATAAGACAAATCATAATCACAACTACAGGTTATACGTGTGGCATCACCATTTGACATTTGAAATCAAGAAAATATCATGAATGACACTTTCATGCTTCAAATAAGTAAATGGCCACAAACTCAAGTTATGCATATTACAACTTATTTCTCTTAGTTATGTGCAATAAGAAATATTTTTTACTACTGCACAGGCCTACACATTAAAAAGTCAATTGGCCTCCAAGACTTAATATTGACTCGCCTCAAATACTTGCAGTGATTATTGTATAAATGATCACTATTCTCAGTTACATATGATACGGTATATATATTATCTGAAATTCTTAACCATGGTTGTGCTAATGTAGGTATATGACTGCATAACTGCCTATAATAAATTTCTTTCATATGAGAACATATATGTCATTCCATGATGAAACTAAACTCTTACATCCTGTTTACATGCATACTAAAGAAGAAGACGCTTGAAGATTTTCTCATAAGTAAAAGAAAAAAAATGTAAACCTTGTCGCATATCCAATGTGGACAGTGAAAATTACATTTATACAACCTTTGATGTAGGACAAGGGTTGGGGAAAGGGGTTAAACAAGGGGATAAAGGCCTATCTCCGCAGAGAATCAGCAAGAATCACACAAAATCCACAAATTAAATTCAAAATAATTCAACTCCATTCAATAATGAAGATTAAAATTGTTTATATAGAAATCCTAGAACTTAACTATCAAGTTATATCTCTTTAAAAACGGAAACAAATCCTTTTCTTATTCTCTACCATATCTACTAGAATATATATATATATTATATAATATAACTATATAAATATTACAATTAAATCTCTTCCTAACTAATGATATAATAAATACAAATTAATATTCTAATTCTTCTTTGGCATCAACCTTGCTCGATCTTTTTAATCTTCTCCCTTCAAAGGTGAAAGACTTCTCTATACCCATTCCGCTGCCGTAGACTATCTGTTTTTATCTTCCATTCCCCTGGGAAATAAAGATAGCCAGCCTAGTCACTGACCCTTGGAGAGATGGAGTGAACTTGTTCATGTGCTTGTTCAGTAAAAATAATTTTCCTAAGTCATAACTTAAATAACTAGGAAAGAGCTACTAGCTCCTAGCTTGTCTGGATACATTAGACCATGTGGATAGGTTTATGAACTGTAAACTTAGAAGTTACGGAATCCTACACTTACTTAGTTAAAATCTCTGTGCAATGAAGTTGGAACCCAATTAGGGTCCTGAATAACTTTGTAAACATAAAGTCAAAGCTCTAGGAAAAAAGGGACTCTTGGCATCCTTAAACCTAAAAAAGGTAGAAGACCATTATATGCAACTGCTTCGTGCATCCTAATAGGGCTTTATTTCTGTCTAGAAAGTTAGGGATTAGTGTTAATTTAAAGAACTTGCTTCTACTAAAGAATCCTAAAATTAAAAGTTGCCACAATCTTAATTTCACTTGGGTAACCTAAAACCTATATAATTCGAGTTGCACAATATTATTGTGGTTGTCATGCCCATTCTCTTGAAAACTTCTCTTTCTCTGATTAATTACCAGGGTCAGTCTCCTAGAAGGTACAACCCCACCTGACTTTTTCTGTAGGAGGCTATTGAGCACACAAGAAAACGCATCCAATTAGATTCAGTGCACCTTAACCCTATCCCAAGGGCAAAGTCACCACTAAGGTACTTTACACAACATTCAGAACTTTCCATCTTTGGATGCCGAATTCACGAAAATCAACATACAGAAATTGCTTCCTGAATTCCTAACAGGGATATATTAATGCAATGTACATTTCAATTCAAAGAAAAGGGCAAATTCAGTGTAAAGTAAGATACATAAGAATTTCCATATCTGAATAACTGTTAATATTTTTTGCACATTAGTACTTAATAATGCTCATACATAGCTTTCTCTCCATTGGTAGATGGTAAAATAATTTCTGTAAACAGAAATATATGTAGGAGATAGGTAACAAACAATAGCTTCTGCATTTCCCGTAGCAAAATTTTAAGAATCAAACTTATAAAGATAAAATGTTACAGATATATACCTGAGCTACTGGTGAAGAACACTCTTCATTTAGGTCATACGCGAGAACCCAGAAGTCCTGAAAACCAACAATATAAGAACAGGATACTATAATATTTAAAAATATGAAATTGAATATTTTGATATATTGATAAAAATTTATTAATAATAGCTTATCTAAATTCATGCTCTGCATCATCGGTCCTACTGTGTGCTACACAGTTTCATATGATATCTATGTTTGCGAAATTATATACAATATTCACGTAAGATTACAATACAATTTACTGCATGTTACTGCATCAACCACTGATCTTGTAAAAGCTAGATTGCCCAAGACCTTGTGACAACTGAAGAAACCAGGAGTACGACATTAATTACAGAGAAAAAGATTGATGACATTAGTATTACATACCCAAAATGACATATGCTTATGAAATAAGCAGTGCAGATAATCTCTAGAGTTGAAATTATAACTGTACAACTAGTAAATAGTTTTCAAGTTGTGTCAAGTCTCTGAACTTCATTATGATCAGGAGCTGATAGGTAGTGGATAAATGTATTAACAAAATGCAAGTTGGAACTAAGAACCGTAAAGATAATTGAGAAAAAACTATAACTTTAGATGTACTGACCGTGAAAGATAATAACAAGGCCGAAGACACAAGTTACAATCATTGCAATAACATTCGAGCTAGATGATGATTCTTGCTCAGATCTCTTTTTCTTCAATTTATTCATTCTTTCAACCCTTCTACGCTTCAACCTAGCAAGCTCGGAAAATTCTTTTACATATTTCATATCAACAGCATCCAACAACGGACCTTTTGGAGGTCGAGGTGGTTTTGAAGGGTTTTTGGAATTTGAGGTTTTCTTCTTCTCTTTACTAATCTTCTTCTCCAGTGAATCAACAAAATCTTTGGCCAACTGGTCTGACATTATTTTAACATTATCAGCAGAAGCCCGGCCAGAAATGGACACTTCATCGTATGAACTTAAGCCATTCCCAACCCTTGCAGACCTGTTTAATCCTACAAATCCACTCCATGTCCTACGCAAGACTTTCTTCCCATGATCAGCACTAAGATCAAGAACTATCTTTCCATCTTCCTCACTTGTATTCCCCCCACTTTCCAAATCAATATCGGTATCACTTCCTTCAGAATCTAAATTACCCATTTCGGGGCCAAATTTCCCTCTTACAATTGTTCAGGCTTACTAATATTAGACTTAAAAACTGCACACTGTGACAAAAAACAAAACAGTAGATAAATTTGTGAACCTAATCTAATCAAATTAAACATTCAGAACTCATTTTACAATTGCATGTATCTATAAACCACCAATAACATATAAACTGTAGCCAGCATCACCTGTGATGTCACTGAAACTGTCAAGAGTATCTTACAAGCACTATAAAGGCAAAAGTTAAGCTTCGACCAATCTACAAATTTCTTTCACTTTAAACGGTATTTTAACTTTCAAAGTGTAGCAACAATGATAAACCTGAGAATTTGTTGAATGGACCATGCAAATTTCTAACTTCACACACATTAAACTTCAAAACCACACACAGATGAAAGTTGCTGACCTTTGTTGCTTAATGTACAAATCATAACAAAATGAGGATAGCAAAAGTTAGATGGTAAATTCTTAAGCAACAAAGCTTAAGAATTTTGTAGGGAGAAAAAAGCCCCCGAGGACCTCAGGGAAATTACATGACGCTAGAATGTTTTGTACTGTAAAAAAGGTGTGGCATTTTTGTATATTAATAAAACTTCCTGTAATTACAAATTTACAATTATTCCCTCGTGCATTTATATGGAAAATTTTCTTTAAAGTTCAATCAGAACTTGAAAAAAGCTAGAATCTTCAATGTTGCTAGACTACTTCTACTATGAATCTAAACAAAAGTTATGCCCCGTTTAATTGTCTCTCCAATCTGCCCAATTACATTTCTTCTTATTCTGGTTTCTAGATATGGGAGTCCAATGACTGCTACGAGAATCTAATCAAAACATACACTAATAAACCATCACTCCAAACACATAAAGTAGACAACCTTCAATCAAATAAAGCTTTAAACACAACTTCACAAAAGAAATATTGCAAACCAACCCAAAACAACACAAAGGCCCAAACTTTCCATACTCTATCAAGAAACTATCTTTAACTTCACAGTACATTCATATTCAAATCATTTCCACTTTCAACATCAAATAAAAATTAATTATAATAAATCCCCAACTCAAAACTCACAAAACCCACACACAAACTTCCCACTCTAATAATTTTTTTCAAAAAAAAAAAAAACAACCTTTCTAAATTAAACCAGTAAAATTAGCCAAAAGGGTACCTCAAAAA
Organism: Kitagawia praeruptora; assembly: GCA_037693485.1. Classification (NCBI taxonomy): domain Eukaryota; kingdom Viridiplantae; phylum Streptophyta; class Magnoliopsida; order Apiales; family Apiaceae; genus Kitagawia; species Kitagawia praeruptora. The sequence goes on from CM075350.1 coordinate 95,292,071, forward strand.
CTATAAATTGGTAAGAAAAAAACAATTAAAAACCATCAAACAAAATCAAAGACATTTGAACATGAAACTAAACTTAAATGCATAAAATCAACAAGACATTACTAGCAATTACATCAACTAAATAAAGAAGTAAAACAATTATTGTACAGACGATATGCTCACATTGGGATTGATGAGAAGAATATGGGTAGAGTTGAAAGAGTTTACCTTAGATCACGCACTTGTGTGTGTGTTTTTGTCGTTCAAAGGTTATGAACTGACTACACAATTTCCTATTTGGTGACTGCCAGACAGCTAGAGGCTAGAGCGGTGGTTACAAAAATAATTTTTTGGGCTTTTAGTACCAAACAAACACTACAAAAGTACAAATCATATAAGAGAAAATGGTTTTGGTTCCCGACAATCATTTGTCAGGGAGCTGTTATATAACAATCGGTTTCTAAACCGTTAGATCGTTGATCCAACGGCCCCCTGAATTACAAAATTTTTTTACTGTCCGCTATAATTTTCGTGGATAGGCAGATTGCCTGTCCGCGGAAATTTTCAGCGGACAGTAAAAAAAAAATTTTTTTAATCTCAGCCGTTGGATCGTTGCTGTTGGATCAACGATCCAACGGCTGTGGAACCGATTGTGTCAGGGACCAGGACCCAAGAGAAAAATGTCTTTATAATTAGGAAAATGTTAATCACAACCCTTAGGGCTATTAGGCAGTGGTTAAGGTGTTATGTGGTAGTTTTTAATTGGCTCAAGGTTGTGCCCCACTTGCAAAAAAATATGTGCCCCTATGCATTCACATAAATCATCCAATAAAAATCCACCACATGGCAAAAATTAATCCTTCTTAAACATAGCCCTAAGGGTTGTTGTTAACAGTACCCTTATAATTAATGATATTTTTTATGTACGTACTTAGAAAAATTACTCACTCCGTCCCTAATTAGTAGTTCATTTTTTAAAAAAACAAACATCTTAAGACATATTTAATGTCATATTTTGTTTCCATAGTTGCCCCTACTTATTGCATTAAATAATAACTTTTGAATGTATAATTAATTATAAAGTCAAACATTGGAAATAGAAGTGTAGGGGTAATTTTGGAAAAACTTGAAAAACATGCATTGAAATATGAAAAAAGACAACTATTTAGGGACAAATTTTTTTCTCAAAATGGACTACTAAATAGGGACGGAGGGAGTACCTAATTACGTATGGAGTATATTTTAATGACATTTTTATAGTTAATTAATTAAATTATGCAATATATTTTTTGTGTATTCATATTAGAAATAATCATTTCATATAAATAAAGAATGTTTTGAAAGTATAAAAAATGTTAAGTACTTCCTATTAACTAAATGAAACTTTGAACAAAGCAATTAGCTTTGATTTATTTAATTTTACTAATTATTCTAAACAACATTTAGGAAATTTTAATGTACAATATATTAGTTTAGGATTAATAAATGGGTTGTATGAAATATAGGTTTATAAACAAATCGAGTCGAGTTCTAATTGTTTACAAACATTTCGGATTGGATTGAATTTGAATTTGAATTCTAATCGAATTCAAATCGAATTCAAGTTGGACATTAAATTTTTAAAAAAAAATCTAGGTCTAACCTACATTAAAATATACATAAACTTAAAAAGTTATGCAAGTCTAGTCCAACAAATTGCCAAGAATTCTAATTAAAATGTGAGTGAATAAAGATGGAAGATATAAAATTTAAGATATAAAATTTAAGATTTAAAATGTATTCTTGATATAAAAAAAAAGATTTAATGTGTATTGTAATTAGTGTTGTAAAAAGCGGGAATCGGAATTAATCGGTAGAGGCACTGTCCAGGGATTAATCGGGTATTTGAAAATTAATCGGAATGATTAATCGAATATTCGGGTAATTAATCAGTGCGATAACCCATGGAACAGGGATTAATCGCGATTAATCACATATTTTTAGAACAGAAATTGTAATACATTATTTATATTAAAAATTAAACTTTATTATGTATATAGCTTATTGAGTGATGCATGAGTCAATTTCAAGTTAAGTTGGACTGTTGGAGTGCAACATTGATGAAATTAGGATCGATTTCATAAGTTTATTGAAAACAATTTTTTATTCAAATTTGAACTTAATTTTTTAATGAATCAAGTCGAATCGAGTTTAAGGATCGTTTGTTTATAGCCGTACTGGAAACCATTTATTTATAATCCTACAATTATAAGTTATAACATTGAATTTTGTCATTGATATCATTATATTTTTTAATTCTATGTGTGGTACCTTTGCATTCAAATTTTTATCTGATATACCTTTCGTTAGAAAAATAGTAAATGTACAAGAAAATCACAAATAAGAGAAAAAAAATAATATTTTGGGGACAAAAACTAATAACACAAGGATAACATAGAAAATACTAAAATAAACTCCCTCTGTTTCTCTCAGTTCTTTACACTTTCTTTTTGGGACGTCCCACCAATTCTTTACATTATTAAAAATAGTAACTTTTAATAATAAAATACATTATTACATCCACTACTTCACTCCACTTTTTCAACACTTTACACTATTACACCCTCTAATTTACTTATTTTAACAATAAAATCACTATTACATTTACTTCTTCATTTATTTTAACAAATACTAGCTTAAAACCCGTGCGATGCACGGATTTCTTTTAATATTATATGATTTTTTTTATTAATTTGAATTACTTTTTTAAAATATGAATTTTGGAGGTTTAAATTTTTAAATGAGATGATTTGGTAATAATTATATAAATGTTATCCGTGATATTTCTAGAAAAAGAGGAATTTTAGTTAGAAAATATTGAAAAGATGACATTTTAGTTGAAAAAGATAATCGGTTAATTATTGTTACTTATAAAATTTATATTATTATATAAAAGTCGAAACATTGAAAGTTTTGGTACCAGTTTTTTGGTACTTTGTGAATTTACTTATTTACCCTTCATTATAAAGAAAAATAAATACACCTAAAATAAATAATAACATAATATAATTAATGATAATTAATAATAATAACATAATATACTTAATGGTAATTAGTCGATTGTCTTTTTCACATTTACTTTTAGTTGAAGATATTACCTTTTATAAAACCTAAAAACATCAATCGTATCATATCTTTCGATCATTAATATTTTCTTTCGAATTAAAATATGTTACCTTTTTAATTTAATTAAAATATGTTAACTTTTTAATTTAAAAGAAATCTTACGATCATTAATATATACCTGAAAATATCACACCAAAAACCTAAAATAAATAGATTAGTAAGTAATAATAACATGATATAATTAATGTTAATTAGTCGATTGCTTTTTTCACATTTACTTTTTGTTGAAGATATTATATTTTATAAACACCTAAAAACATCAATCGTATCATATATTTCGATCATTAATATTTTCTTTCGAATTAAAATACGTTAGCTTTTTTATTTAAAACAATTCTTACAATCATTAATATATATCCGAAAATATCACATCATAATTTTCAAGAAAATTATAACACCTAAAATAAATAATAACATAATATAATTAATGGTACTTTACCTTTTTAATTTAAAACAACATTTTCACATTAACATAATAAAATTAATGGTAATTAGTCAATTGCCTTTTTCACATTTACTTTTTGTTGAAAATATTACCTTTTATAAACACCTAAAAACATCAATCGTATCATATCTTTCGATCATTAATATTTTCTTTCGTATTAAAACACGTTACCTTTTAATTTAATCACTAATATATACCCAAAAATATCACACCATAATTTCCAATTATTAATAAAATATATTAAAAAAACGTATACGTTATTTATAATAAGGAAACATTAGTATAATTCGTAAACATGAGTATATTCAATTATATCAAATTAAAATTAAAAAAATTATTATATAAAAACAAAATTGTAACATTAATTAAAATTTATAACATAATAAAAGAAATCCGTGCATTGCACGGGTTATAAGCTAGTTATTATTTAATTTTATTAAATAGAATGTCGTGATTTAACTGGAAAAATAGAGGTCTTAGTTAGAGAAAATTAAAAAGGAAACATGTTTAGGTGAATTAGGTAATTGATTAGTTTTTAGTAAATATAATTCAATTATGTTATTTTACTAAATAAAATTGCTTATAATGCTTTAAGAAAATGAAAAATTAATGTTGCCGGTGATATATTTAGAAAAAAAGTGATTTTAGTTATAAAAAATAGAAAGGATGATACATTTTAGCTGAAAAATTTAATCGATTAATTATTAATATTATAATATTGCTATTTTATTTTATTAAATAGAATCGCCCGTGATATAATTAGAAAAGGACAGATTTCAGTTAGAGAAAATAGAAAAGGTAATGTGAAAATTAAAATGGTGACATGTTTTAGGTGAAGAAGGTAATTGATTAGTTTATAGTAATTATAATTTAATTTATGTTTTTATTTTACTAAATTAATTAAATTAAAAACGTATACGTTATTTATAATAAGGAAATATTAGTGTAATTCGTAAACATGAGTATATTAAATTATATCAAATTAAAATTTTAAAAATTATTTAAAAAATTATTATATAAAAACAAAATTGTAACATTAATTAAAATTTATAACATAATAAAAGAAATCCGTGCATTGCACGGGTTATAAGCTAGTTATTATTTAATTTTATTAAATAGAATATCGTGATTTAACTGAAAAAGAGAGGTCTTAGTTAGAGAAAATTAAAAAGGAAACATGTTTAGGTGAAATAGGTAATTGATTAGTTTTCAGTAAATATAATTCAATTATGTTATTTTACTAAATAAAATTGCTCATAATGCTTTAAGAAAATGAAAAATTAATGTTGCCGGTGATATATTTAGAAAAATAGTGATTTTAGTTATAAAAAATAGAAAAGATGATACATTTTAGCTGAAAAATTTAATCGATTAATTATTAATATTATAATATTGCTATTTTATTTTATTAAATAGAATCGTCCGTGATATAATTGGAAAAAGACAGATTTCAGTTAGAGAAAATAGAAAAGGTAATGTGGAAATTAAAAAGGTGACATGTATTAGGTGAAAAATGTAATTGATTAGTTTATAGTAATTATAATTTAATTTATGTTTTTATTTTACTAAATTAATTAAATTGCTCGTGTCTTCGGGTGATGGTCCATTCTGCCTAAATTTCAGAACTCATGGTCCGAAATACCCATATCCGGGAGGAGCGGCCCTAAATACCGAGGGAACACGCATCTGGGAGATGCGTGTATCGAACACGCATGTGCCATATACGTGTCTTTTGTTAGTTGGAATCTCACAATATTTTCAGAGCCTCAGGATACGCATTCTCAGTACACGTATTATAGGACACGCATATCCCATATGCGCGTCTTACGTCATCTCTTCTCTCTCCCGATGGCGATTCGGCGATTCCGGCGACAAAATTGCATTTTCATCGTTCTCCCTCATCCGTCACTTTCCAAGCACGTACCATACACCATTCGAATCCCTTGTTCATGCTCTACACGTCCATACCAAGTTTATTACACTTCTATTTCCCGATTACAAACACCCAATTCGAACCCTATTTCTTCAATTCCATTTTCCGATGAGTTCAATCAGGTCCCTGCGGGGCCGGAGGAGAGAAACAGAGCACGGGATGAGGAAGAAGAGGAGTCTGTGGTCCTGTGGTGGTGCGTGGATTATGTGGAAACTTGTCTGAGAGAGGGATCGAATGAGTAGCCGTAAATCGCCATAAGTCGCCGACGAGAGAGAGAAGCTGGGAGAGGAGAGTTCTGACGTGCTACAGTGATTTCGGATACGCAGTTCATACATGCGTATCCCGTAGGTAATTAAGGCCATCTTCCCGCAGATCAGTATTTCAGGCCATGGGGCTTGAAATCTAGGCATTTTGGGCATTTTCTCCGTGTCTTTAGATAGTGAGAAATTAATGTTGACCATGATATTTCTAGAAAAAAGAAATTTTAATTATGAAATATGGAAAAGATGTTATGTTTTAGCTGAAAAAGGTAATCTGTAATTGTTATTATTATAATATTATTATTTTATTTTATAAAATAGAACCACCCGTAATATAATTGGAAAAAGATATTTTTGTTACAGAATAGGAAAAAAGGAAACATGTTTTACCTGAAAAAGGTAATTAATTAATTAATAGTTACTATAATATAATTATGTTATTTTATTAAACAAAAGTGCTCGTAGTGTTTATAAGAAAAGAGAAATTTTAGTTAGATACAATATAAAAGATATTGTGTTTTACCTAAAAAGAGAAATTAATTAGTTAGTGCAAAATAGAAAAGGTAATATGTTTAATCTAAAAAAGGAAATTAATTATAGTTAGTAGAATGGATTTTATTTGTAATTATGTAAGGGTAATTAGGTAAATTCAATAGGTACCAATCAACCAACCAAACTTTTAATATTTCGGCTTTTATATAATAGTATAGATTACATCCACTATCCTTGGTTTCCATGCAAAAATCCAATGTTAATAAAAGGAGGAGACAGAGGGAGTATATGTCTAAATAACATAATTTTTATTTTTCTAAATATTTGAAAATGAAACACTAAGTTAAGTTTAAGCAAACATAGATGTAATTTAATTTAACATGTTTCAACTATAAAAAATAATGATCATTAGAATATTTTTAATAAATAGCTCAGATCGGTAGATCTAATACATCAAATAACACTATTTTTTTAAACTACTAAACTAAAATCCTAAGGTTCGAATATCGTTAAAAATATATTTAAATTAAAAATTCTTTATTGGTTTAATAATACATGTCATTAATTAAACAACTATTATCACTAATAATAAATTAGTAATATGATAATCTCATAAATATATAATTTTAAGTAATACAAATTATTTACACCGATTTTATTATGAAAATATGATTAAAATATATTTTAAATTGCTTAGCAAGAAAAAAAACTTAGGAAAAAATTACATTTTAAATTAAAACTAAAATTATATTAAAAAAGATAAAAACAAGTACTCTTAAAAAAGTGCTTCTAATAAATTAAAAAAAACTTGTGCATCGCAAATACATGAGCTTATGATGAAGATGTATTAAATTAAAATTAAAAAAATAAAAAAAATAAAAATATGTATAATTAATTTGAACACAAAAGAAATACTATTACAAGAAGCTCGTGCATCACACTATCGAGTTATAAATTAGTTCAAAAATTCTTAGTTAAAGTGTCAAAAAGATTCTTTAGCAATTCAAAAAATTTAATAGTTAAATATTTAATTATTCATAAATTTTGGATGGTTGATTAACCACTTAACTGCATTTTAAAACATTATTACTAAAATATATCATATTTTCTATGGAGCTCTTGCATGCCTCGCTAGGCTCGATTTCATAAAAATTTAAATAAATCAAACTAACTCACAAGTCACCAACAATAGGTTTCTAATCATTATCGGGTTAAATAACAATTAGGTCACTGACTACTAACTTTCAATTAGGTCTTCCAACTCAAAAAATTTACAATCAAATCACTAAACGAATAAAAAATTTCAATCAAGTCACTAGGCTTTACAGACGTTAAGAAATGGGCAGAAAGATGAATCAGCCTGGTAACATGGCTGATTTTTATCCAATTAGTTTTTCTAGTTCAATTTGAATGTTGTACACGATTTAATTGAACCTTTATTTATGTTAAACAATTGAGGCTAAATGTTCTTGTTCTTTTTTCTTTCTTCCTATTCCATATCTACTTCCGAGAACTCTGGTGCTTCAAATACTTTAATTCAATACAGTAGGAACTCGTATAAAAGTCATAAACAATATAACTTCGAATTCGTATATAAATTTAATAACATAGAATGCAAATGTAATATCGTATCTCCTCTTCAAGAAATTTGGAGGAAAAGAACAAGAACAAAATGGCCTTCATAGTACAAGATCATATTGTACATTTTATTCCTGTAAAATGTAAACAAATCAAAAATCCTCAAAACATTTAACCCTAACTGAATAAACAAAAAAACTAGGGGAAATAAAAAAGGAAGAATATTTAACCCTAACTGAATGAAAACAATTGAAAAAAGTTACTATTTACATTGTTTCTTCGACAATTATCTCATTTTCGCCTTCATCAATACTCTCATCTTCATCGACCATCTCTATTTCATCATCTTCAGTAGCGTTATTATCTTTAATCACTATTTCATCTTCACTATTGTGTTTCTCATGTATACGAACCTCAACACCAGATCGAGTTTATACCATTCTTCAAATTTGGGTATGGATTTAAATTATGGTTTGATTATCGGGTAAATGAGTTTAGTATAGGGATTATAAGGGGTGTGGGTTATAATTGGTCAGGTTCATAATTGGGCGGGTTTTTTTACTGATGTGGCAGATGATCTTGCACCATTAGAAGGAATTTCGTCTAATGTCAACGCAACTTAATGATCGTGAAAATTTTAACGTGTTTAATGATTTGAATGAATATTTTTATTAGGTTAAATATCAAATTATTCATTCAAGTGAAGATCAAATATAATTTTAATCACCGATCTCAATGGGGTATCATTTGAATAACTAAATTCGTAATAAATATTAAATAGTTACCTCTTAATATGTGTTCGGAAAGTAAAAATAATATTTTATCGAATTCTACACATTTCTTGAATGCAACCGTAACCAAATGAAATTGTTGAATTCTAGTATTTCAGATCAGTATTTAGATTTTAAAAATTGTATTTACTATTTATTTTTAATTAAATCAAAGAAAATAATTATAAAATTAAAAATAAATAGTAAATAAATTTCTTAAAATCTAAATATATGAATTCAACAATGTTTCATTTAGTTATGGTAAAATTCAAGAAAAATGTGTAAAATGTAACAAAATACTACTTTTACTTTCCGCACACAAATTTAGATGTATTTATTTGATATTTATTACGACTTTAGTGATTCAAATGATATCCTATTGAGATAGGTGATCAAAGTGATATATCGTTGATAGGTCCCGAATGTGGGTAAAATAAGCTAGAAGGGGGGGTTGAATAGCTTATTACTTTTTTAAATTTGAGCTTGGCGTTTTTAAATTTTCTTCTCTTTTAAAATTAATTACTTAAAAAATAAGTAATGTAAAGTGCGGAAAATAAAAGAGAGAAATGAGACACGATCGATTTATCCTGGTTTGCGATGCCGCAATCCCCTAACGGATTCGAACACCCCTACTCCAGTCCCCGAGCTCCTCCCCGGACTCGAGATTTCGTCCACTTTAAGTAAAACTCCTTATAGCAGGTGGAGAAACCTTTACAAATTACAACTATATATTTATCTTGAAGCGTAACTCCCCGTTACCTTCTCAAAATATAAGCTACCCTGCTATATATTTATCTTGGAGCGTAACTCCCCGTTACCTCCTCAAAATATAAAGCAAAACCACTAATTATTTATCTTGGAGCGTAACTCCCCGTTACCTCCTCAAAATAATTAGTAAACCACTAAAATATTTATCTTAGAGCGTAACTTCAAGTTACCTCTTCAAAATATTTTAGTAAACCCTACGTAGCCTTGATGCTACCTTTGTAGGTCTTGGATCTTAGGTATTAGGTCTTGGGTCTTTCCTCCTCCTCACGGTGCGAAGACACCCAACTCCCCGTCAGCGTGTCTAAGACCTAGGTCTTAGAGCGAAGATCACCTCACTTCACTTCACCTCACTACAAAGATACAACAACAAGCTACAAACAAATAATTATGTGAGATATATAATAAAGGCCGTGCAAAACTAGTATGTTACGGTACTAGCCACGGGGACGCTATTACGCGTTAAAATAATTGATTCGTTATTAATTAAAGTCGAGTGAGTCACGACGCCAATCGGACGAGCTACGAAACTTTAGTGGTGTGTGCAAGAGTGCTTAATTATTCAACTCACAAGTGTGTGGAGGAAATAAAAATATCAACTCGCAAGTGCGAGGACCGTTAAGAAAAATGCTTATATAACGTTAGCGATTTGCGTAGTGCGGAAAATAGTAAATAACGGCACGGGATAAGTCACACGAGGGACTTGTCACACGAGCGGTGATGCAAGACAATAAATTAAACGTGCAACAATTATATCCGTGAATGCAACACACACTACACACGTAACACGCACAACACACACAACAAAAATTTAACCAGCTTATAACCTTTGGCTTTATCTGACGGCTTGGTTGCCTAAAGCAAAGAATTCTCAAATAAGAGGTATTCTCAAAGGATAAGAACTAGGATCCGGGACTAGTATGTGTAGATGTACACACACCAAACAAAAAGTAACTGACTTGGAATCACTTGAAGTCTAGAAAGAAATCAAGCAAAACAAGCTAGGATCGAAGCCTAAAAACACCACAAACTAATGGCCGAAATGAGCACCGAATGAAGGATATTCAAGGGTTATCAAAGGTGACTCAAGACACAAGAAAGACACTCTAAAGGGCAGTAGGAATTCGAGCTAAAGGCTGCCTAAAAGAGGTTTGGCCGAAGGTGTAGAGCAAGAGAAAGATGACACCGAAAATCACCAAGAAAAGCAACCAAAATAAGGCCACCAAGATCAATCAATGAAAGATAATTTAAGGGGGACTCAAGGATCCTTAAACCTCTTTCAAAGCACTTAAAGAACCCACTTTAGTCGAGCTAAAGTTTTGTCTTCGAAGTGATTTTGATTAGAATTGTTTTAGAGCAAGAAATGGTGATAAAACACTACAAAAAATGCTAGAATTGAGCACCAAAAGAAAGGTATTCAATGATGAATGAAAGGTGACTCAAAGACACTTGAAAGGCCACTTAGAAGGCTGCTAGAATTCGTGCTTGGAGCTGCCTAAAAAGTGGAAGCCGAATGGTGTATTTTTGGGTGAAGAAATGAGCTAAAAACAAGCTTAAAAGATGTATAAAAGATGAAGAACAAAGCTTGTTTGCTAGATACTTTTTAAGCAAATAAAATCTGGGATATGGTGTGTATCTAGAGAGAAAATAGCAGCATTTCTTTGACTCTTACGCTTGGGAGAAATGGTGGAAAAGGCTTTGTATTTATAGGCATTTTAAGGGGGTTAAAGACCAAAGAATGGAGCAAGCAACCAATGAACAATTAAGAGATGAGTTATTACCCAACTTGGTCCCCAAGTTGATTAAAATAATCAGTAGCACATGTTGAAATAACAGTAATAAAATATAGGAAGCTTCTCTTGGTACGTAATTATCCAATAAATACGATACTACGCGACAAACCCATTTCGTTTGATTTTCTTTAAAATAATTTGAAAAAATATGAGACCAATGCCAGATGTCTTCAAATATTATATGAAAAATATGGTCAAGGTCGACGCAGGATTTTCCATATATTTGGACGACTTTTAGCGAACCCCAAAATAAAAACCGAAGCGATTTTAGGGTGTTCCGGAAAAATGTTCTCATAAAATCATGAAACTTTTTCTAAAATTCTTTTTAATATTCTAGTGACATTCCCAAAATTTCAAGTCAAAATAACATGTGGAGGTATTTTATTCAAAAATATTTGGTTAAAAACCCTTACGCGACGGAATAAAATACATTAGCCGTTTGTCGTAACTTGTCGACATTTTGGCTAAAGTTTTGACTTGAAATATATTCAAATATAATATTCCTCAAATAATAATGATCGTGAAGTCCTCGGAATATTTATTTTGAATATTTTACGATTTTATCCATTTAAATGAAAACTGTTAGGAGTTCGGGATAAAATTCGTTTTTATCTTTCGGCAAGTAAATAAATAAGGCACTTTTGAAAATAATCTTTTGGAAAATATAGCAAATATGTTGAGGATAAAACATTTGAAATGAACACTGTTTTGAATAAAACCCTCATTTTTAGTGCGTAAAATCAGTGTTCGGGAATATATCGATATTTGTGCCGATTTGACTTTGCCTTTAAAATTTACCATACAAAATCTAGACTAGGATATATCATTGAACGGATACACCTTATCCAAATCAAATGATTAGGTACGAGAAAAAGTTTTTGTCAAATTGACTCGTTATTCGGAAATGTCACATCGAACAATCCAAGGGGAGGAATTACTATGTTAGCTAGTAACTTCCTAGACCTAATTTAATTTTCATTTTCGTACTTTGACAAATCACCAAAACCTAAAAGAAAAAGACTGTCTATCAATCGTAAATGATCGATTTGATATTTAATCCCATTTTTATTTTTCATGTGATTCGATTTCAAGTATTTTGAGTTAGATGATCCAATTGAATGTTAGTAATCAATTGAGCGACCTAACTACCATTTAACTCAATCATTCTGTATAACTTTTATTAATTAGTCAAAAAAATTTATCAAAAATAAATTTCTTTCGATATTATATAAAAGTATTTAATAAAATTGTGAAAATTAAATTTAAAATATAATATAATTATCAATTTGATTTAGTTTAACATTCTCTATCATTTTATTAACAAAATCGTACCATCTATCTATACTATTATATTAAAACCAAAACATTAAAAGTTTGTCGTTTTGGTTTTCAGTTTGGTTATCCTAATTATTAAAATAAATAAATAATAAAATAATATAATTAATGATAATTAATTGATTGTCTTTTTTAATTAAAAGATGTTCACTTTCAATTGAAGATATTATCCTTTATAAACACCAAAAATATTGTATCTTCCAATCATTAATATTTATTTTCTAATTAAAATACGTTACCTTTTAATTTAAAACATAATTTTGCAATCATTAATATATACCCAAAAATATCACACTACATATTTCAATCACTAATCAATACTATTATATAAAAACCGAAATATTAAAAGTTTGGTTAACATTAAAAGTTTGGTTGGTCGGTATGGTACATGTTGATTTTACTTATTTACCCTTACTTATCAATTTATTTCCATACCACTATCTAATCAATTTATATCTTTTATATTTTATTTAACTAAAATTTCTCCTTTACTAATCAATTTCATTTTCCAGGTCAAACATATTAGCTTTTCTATTTTTCAATACTAAGTAATTTTCTTTTTAGGTAAAATATAATATCTTCTATATTTTATCTAACTAAAAGTATATTATAATTACTATTAACTAATCAATTAACTTTGTCAGCCAAAACACGTTACCTTTTCTCATTTCTCTAACTAAAATATTTCTTTTTCCATTTTATCACGGATGACCATTTTCGGCTAAAACAATGTTTTCTCTAACTAAAACCTCTTTTTTTCTAATTATATCACGGAAGATTCTATTTAATAAAAATAAAATAATAATTTTATAATGCTAATATTTAATCGATTACCTTTTCACCTAAAATGTATCACCTTTTTATTTTTTTCTAATTAATTTCTTTTTTCTAAAAGAATCACTAGTAACATTAATTTCTCATTTTCTAAAACCACTACGAGCAATTTTATTAACAATTAAATTATAATTACTATAAACTAATCAATTACCATTTTAACCTAAAACGTGTCACTTTTTTAATTTTCACGTTACCTTTTCAATTTTTTCAAACTAAAATATCTCTTTTTCCAATTATAACACGGATGGTACTATTTAGTAGAATAAAATAATAATCTTATAATACTAATAATTAACCGATTACCTTTTTCAGTTAAAATGTAGGGATATTTACATAAATAAATAAGATTTTAATAATTATTTCCAATTTTACTACCACCCAACTATCTTTTCACTTCTATAAAATCATTTTTTCAAAAATACTACCTCATTATACTTTTATGTTTTCAAAATTCCAAAAATACTACCTTCCTCAATTGCAACTTTTGCAACCTCATTTGCAACTTCCAGTTTTCAAATTTTTGATTTCATGTTCTGGGGTTCAGATGTCATTTTCGACCTCTTTTTTGGACTCTGATATATATATAGGCCTTTGCTCCATAAAGAACACTCTTATATAACAAACAATAAAGAACACTATAAAATCATTTATTCCAATAGATCCATTGGCCCCGCCAGGGGCACCCAATACAAAAAGTTCTTATTTTTTTAGGCTCTATCCATCTAGCAAAAAAAAAAAAAATTGAAAATTTTACTGTTCATGATGACGTCACTGATGACGTCATCGATGAACAGTAAAATTTTCAATTTTTTTTTTACTGGATGGATAGAGCCTAAAAAAATAAGAACTTTTTGTATTGGGTGGCCCCGCCAGGGGCAATGGATCTATTAGATATGAGGTGTTCTTTGTTGTTTGTTATATAAGGTGTTTGCTATAGAGTCCAACCCTATATATATATATATCAGAATCCAAAAAAGAGGTCGAAAATGACATCTCACAAATGGAACTTGAAATCAGAAATTTGAAAACTGGAAGTTGCAAATGAGGTTGCAAGGCCCCGCCAAGGGCACTCATAATTGGTGAATTTGGGTTGCAAGGCCCCGCTAGGGGCACTCATAATTGGTGAATTTGGGTTGCAAGGCCCCGCCAGGGGCACTCAAAATTGGTGGATTTCTGATTTGCAACTTTCAGTTTTCAGTTGCAAAAGTTGCAACTGAGGTTGCAAAAGTTGCAACTGAGGTTGCAAAAGTTGCAATTCAGGTTGCAAACCGCAGTTGCAACTGAGGTTGCAAAAGTTGCAACTGAGGTTGCAAAAGTTGCAACTGAGGAGTTGCAACCTCAGTTGCAAAAGTTGCAACTGAGGTTGCAAAAGTTGCAACTGAAAACTGAGGTTGCAAAAGTTGCAACTGAGGAGTTGCCACTGAGGTTGCAAAAGTTACAACTGAGGTTGCAAAAGTTGCAACTGAGGTTGCAAAAGTTGCAACTGAAAACTGAAAGTTGCAAATCAGAAATCCACCAATTATGAGTGCCCCTGGCGGGGCCTTGCAACCCAAATTCACCAATTATGAGTGCCCCTGGCGGGGCCTTGCAACCCAAATTCACCAATTATGAGTGCCCTTGGCGGGGCCTTGCAACCTCATTTGCAACTTCCAGTTTTCAAATTTCTGATTTCAAGTTCCATTTGTCAGAAGTCGTTTTCGACCTCTTTTTTGGACTCTGATATATATATATATATATATATATATATATATATATATATATATATATATATCAGAGTCCAAAATAGAGGTCGAAAATGACATCTGAACCCCAGAACATGAAATCAGAAATTTGAAAACTGGAAGTTGCAAATGAGGTTGCAAAAGTTGCAATTGAGGAAGGTAGTATTTTTGGAATTTTGAAAACAAGGTCGGTATTTTTAGAATTTTAGAAAGATGGGTAGTATATATTTAAAAATCTAATAGTTCACATGGGTAGTTTTGAAACTATCCCTAAAATGTATCATTTTTTCTATATTTTCTAACTAAAATCCCTCTTTTTCTAGAAATATCACGAGCAACATTAATTTTTCCTCTAACGAGCAATTTTATTTAGTAAAATAACTTAATTAAATTATAATTACTATTCCCTCCGTCCCATTTTATATGAACCTTATTATTTTTTGGGACGTCCCAAAAATAATGAACCTATTATACTTACTATTTTTTAACACAACTTTTCAC
The DNA here is from genome assembly GCA_037693485.1 of Kitagawia praeruptora. Taxonomy (NCBI): domain Eukaryota; kingdom Viridiplantae; phylum Streptophyta; class Magnoliopsida; order Apiales; family Apiaceae; genus Kitagawia; species Kitagawia praeruptora. The sequence continues at coordinate 95,307,645 of CM075350.1, forward strand.
TATTACACCCGCTACTTTCCTCCACTATCTCAAATCTGTTATTAAATATTGATAGGTCTCACCACTTTACCCACTTTTCAACTAACTTTACTCTATTTCTATTACATTTTCTTAATATCCGTGAAAGTCAAACCAATTCACTTAATTTGGGACGGAGGGAGTATAAACTAATCATTTACCTTTTTCACCTAAAACATGTTACCTTTTTAATTGTCTCTAACTAAGTCCTCCCTTTTTCCAATTATATCACGGACATTCTATTTAATAAAAATAAAATAATAATTTTATAATTACTAATAATTTACAAATTAACCTTTTCAACTAAAATCTATCACATTTTCTATATTTTCTAACTAAAATCACTCATTTTCTAAAAATATCACGGATAACATTTAAATAATTATGAAAATCTCATTTAAAAATTTAAGCTTACGAAATTCATGTTTTAAAAATATTAATTCAAATTAATGAAAAAATTATATAATATTAAAAAAATTCGTGCATCGTACAAGTTTTAAGCTAGTAAACTATATTTCCAATAACTAACAAATTATCTAACAAAAACCCTATAATAAGCATATATTTTTATTAATAAATAAGAACCTTTGGATCTAATGCTTAAATATTTTTTATGATTAAATTATTTCAATAACGATTCAAGATCGAATTCCATCAACGATATATTTAATTTAAAATTTAATAATATATTTTTTAAACCATGCATATTATTAATTAAATTTATATAAATTAAAATTAAAATAATAATTGGAAGTAATAATTATATAAAAATATAATTATAACATAAATAAAAAAATTTACATATCAAAAGAAACTCGTACATCACACGGGCTAATAAATTGAAAAACAAAAATATAAAACCTTCACCGATAGAGTCAAAAACTAGTTACGCAACAAAAGTCAATAATATAATTGTTAACAAAGGGTTGGTTCAGTGATCGAGTTCTTGACTTCTCTAAAATAGGTCAAGAGTTCGACTCCGGGCGTGTTCAACTATCAAGAAAAAAAATAAAAAAATAATAATATAATTATTTGACATAAAATATTCCTAAATCTCTTTCTATATATAATAGAGCAACATATGGATAATTTAGGGGTATTGAACCAATTAATCCCAGTGAAATTACAGTTATACCCTTACAAGTTATAAAATTACATGAAATGCCACTCTCTTATTTAAATGAAAAAAAATGAGTTTGTTTTCGTGGAGAATCGAACCTAAAAAAATGAGTTTGTTCGTGGAGAATCGAACCTAGAACTTCCTCGACACATGTTATCCTACTAACCATTGTGCTATATGAATCTTGTAGATAAGTTGAGAAAGATAAACTTACTTGAAAAAAGATCATATAACATATAATAATACGAAATATAGGAATCAGTTCATATCAGATGTACATTAATTAAAAGTCGTATAATACACACAGAGAAATTTTGGTTGGAAAGAATATTAAAAAATTCAAAATAAATTGTAAAAAAGATTAAAAATACAGTCAAGTTAACAAATATCTTAGAAAATAGTATATTACATAGCATGCACATACACAAATATTATGATCGATCAATCACATTATATACTATGAGGTAGTTAAAATTGTTTGCCTAAAAAGATAAAATTTTAAATTATGCAATTAGTTTTTATATACTGATTAGACAACATCTTTATTGTAAAACATTACATGGGTAAATAACAGGTTTCTTGAGTTGTCAAAATTATAAATGGAATATGAATAAATATGTCATTCGTGTACGACTCATTTATTTTATGATTGTATTCTTAAATATACTATACCTTGAAAGAAAAAGACATCAAAAGAACTTTTTCTCCCCTTATGTATTGACTAGATTCTTTATGATAAGAATTACAAAAAAATGAGGATAAAATATTAAAAAATATCACTCCAAAAATTGATTTATAGTGATGAAAAACACTAAGGAGAATTAAACAGAAACCCCCCCCTATTATTTAAATTTTATGTTCTCTTACCCAAATTTATTATAATAACAAATTATTAGATGTTTTCTGCTTGTGATATAAACTTGTACAAATTGGTGTAAATGTGTTATACTATATCCAACACATTTATATGCTACGAAATATTTTATTTTGAGTGCTTATCTGAATAATTAAACCAAATTTTCTGTAAAACAAAATTGGAATATTATAACAAACATGTTTCAACGGAAACCATACAATCATGTCAATATATATTTTTTAAATCGTAAAAATAAATAAGTTTACATCAACTTCTAGAAGATGCGGGTTATTACGCTAGTTAAAAAAAATGATCATAATATCTCGTTTTTGACACTTATTTATCTAAAATATTTATTTTCAAAAACACTAACCAAAATTCGATCAAATTTTGCTCACAAAAAAAAACCCGATCAAATGTTCTATGATGAAGTATTAAAGATGATACTTTTATCCATGAATATAAATATGATGGAGTATTAAAAATGATAACTTTTATTCATGAATATAATAAATATTTATCGAATATAAATATTTTGAACATGTTAATCACCTATTTTTTTTTTTTGAATGCATGTTAATCACCTATTTTGATCTCACCCAATTAAATTAAAAAAAACTCGTAATCAATTCGATTTAAAAGATTTAAAATCGGGAAAAAATTGCAATTTGTATTTAGGGTTTGTTTTAAGCCATGGCTACAGTTGGTGAAGCTGAAGCTCAAGTCACAGCAATGGCGGATACCAAAAGAACTGATGACGAGTACGGCGTGTTGTTGTATTACAAGTACACTGTAATTCCAGACCTAGACGAGCTATTCAATTTGTATAATACCAATTGCAACTCTCTCTCGCTTCTCGGTCGTGTTCGTCTCTCTCCTAATGGCGTCAATGTCACTGTAACTCTCCTCCCTCTCTCTCTCTCTCCTCTCTCTCTCCCTCCCTCCCTCTCTCTCTCCCTCCCTCTCAATCCTCTCTCTTTTATTTGTTTAGTTTCTGATCAATGAGTATAATTCTTCGAAATACTTGTCTTTTATAATAGTGTTGTTGTTCGATTAATAGTTACATCTTCGTAGGACTAGGTAAGTACTTGTTTGGTTAGGAAGATTGCATTGGTTGGGAACAAAATGAATTTTCGCAAGTAGAATACTTAGAGTTATGTGTTGGTCTGTCCGTTTTATTGGTACGCTAATTAGAGAAACACATTGCTAGAATGTAGTCTAGTCCTTTAGTTCCAGATATGCACGTAGCTGGTGTTAAAGCTTATTAGTTACTGTTTTTTATTTTTAGATTGGTGGAAAGCATGCATCTTTAGAGAAACACATTGCAACAATGAAGTCTAATCCTTTATTTGAAGGGACGGATTTCAAGCTAGCAACTTGCCATCAGCCTTCAAATGACAGAGTTGCTGAGGAGTGTGGATTCACATCTCTCTCCATCCGCATTGTCAAGGTGAGATAACTCTTTACTACAACATTTAATTTATCAGCCACTCTTATCAGTGGCGGAACCAGGAGTTTAAATCACCCGGGGCTCAAATATTTAACGATAAAAATTCCTGTTACTATTTCATAAAAGTAAACGTACCTTTTCTCATATTTTGGCACTTGTGCTTCCCATGCTTGAAGAATTAAGGGATGATAATTGAATCCTTCGAGTTTGCATATGTTGATAACGCTGTAAAATAGCTTCATCATCGACACTTGAAAATATAGCCTTCTCGATGTATACCACCATACTATCATTTAGCCACTCATCCCCCATCCTGTTACGTAAGTAAGATTTCACTATTTTCATTGCTGAAAAGACTCTCTCCACACTAGCTGTCGCAATAGGCAGAACAAGTGCTAACTCAATTAGTCGATAAATAAGAGGATAAGCTGTATGTCTATGCGTCTTCACCATTTTAATAGCAAGCTCCCCCAAATCTCTAAGTTCTGAAAAGATTTTATCACTTTTAACATCAAAGATAAAGTTGTCTAACTGATTACCCAAACACTCTTGATCCATCAAAGAGAAATCATCTGGATAAAACTGGGCTAATCGAAGAAGCTTTGTGGGATCAAAATCCGAAAATGAATTTCGGGGATCAAGAGAGCCAATGCAAGTAAGTAACTCCGTATTTCCCTCTGTAAAACGATTTTCCATCTCTTGAGAAATAAGATCAATACCCTGAAAATATAATTTTGAACAAAAGATATCAACATGGCATACTCGAATAGATAAATCATGAAACTCACCAGCAAAATAAATAGTATCTAATGAAAGTAAATAACTAACCCCGCAAAATATTTCAACACGATATAAATGAAAGTAAGTGACAGATTGTCCTTCACGCCTTGACCGACCACGAATTGGTATTCTATCTTCCATATTAGGTACTTCGATGAAGTTATCAACACAAAAACTCTTAACAGATTCTAAAAAGGTCTCCCATTTGTCTTCTCTTAATGATTGTAGTTGCACTTTCATAGCTCGAACCAAAGTCATTGCATTGATAATATTTTGAGTCTTCTGTTGTAAGGCTTCTGACAAATCATTGGTAACTCCCAAGATATCTTTCATTAAACTCAACATAAACACAAACTAGTAAACCTTGTGCAATACCTTTTTGTTCTTGATTGGCAGCATCTTCAAGTATATCCCCAAGTACCTCAATTACTGATGGCCACATTTGAAAAAGACGAACTATTGTTCGATGATGTGAACCCCAACGTGTGTCCCCTGGTCGAGTCAAAGAAGTTTCTTGATTTTTTCCTTTACCAGAAGTAATTTCACCACTTTCCAAACGATCAAGTATTTTATCATGTTGTATTTGTCGCAGCATATCTTTTCTTTTACATGAAGCCCCAACAAGATTCACAATCCGAGACAAGTGATCAAAAAAATCACTTACAAAAGGAGAATGTTTTGCCACTGCAACCACTAACTGGAGCTGATGCGCAAAACAATGAACAAAATATGCAGATGAATTTTCTTTTAGAATAAGAGATTTTAGACCATTGAATTTACCACTCATGTTTGAAGCTCCATCGTAACCTTGACCTCGCAGTCGGGATAATGATAATCCATGTCTCGTAAATAACATGTCTATGGCATTTTTCAATGACTGAGAAGATGTATCTGTCACATGTTCCATTGAAATAAATCTTTCAATTACCTCGCCATTCTTGTTCACATATCTAAAGACAACGGCCATTTGTTCCTTCAGAGAGATGTCTCGAGACTCATCAACCATAAGTGAAAAACTTCCCTAGACCTCATCAACCATAAGTGAAAAACTTCCCTAGACCTTATATAAGAGTCTCTTATATATGCGTGCTTTATTTAGCATCCACATACAATTCTAGTGACAAACTTCCCTAGACCTTGCTGATGTGGGATTCTTTTGCACCTGGTACAACCTTTATATAACTACAATTACTAAAGATGCTATACTTGATCAATATGCTTAGGAACTTGCAACATTTAATCTTTCCGCATCTAGTGATGAGTGAATATGGCTAGAACAATAGTTTTATGCTATATAAAACTAGAAATATGTTTAGTTATGTTGTTAACAAACCCTAGTCTACAAACTACATTGTTAAGCTTATTATGAATCTTTACATTGGTAGTCACTAGTCATAAAGGTTCTTAACTGTATTGTATATAATCTCTTCTTTTGTTTTTATTAAGTTGTAGAGCCTCTTATGCATCTTTACGTAAGGAGTCATATCAATGTTTTACAGAGCAACCGAGCCAGGGTAGTTTCCAGAATAGCATCAGTTACATTTAATCTCCCAAGATGTAGAATAATATAAATTCTTTAAGATTAGCCTAATTGGAACTAATGTTCTAGCTCCTTATATTGATAGATTTAGCTAGTAGATGAACTGTTTTTGATTTCTTTTAAAGTATATTTCTCCTTATGTCGGTTTACTGACACTGTAAGCTATCTAGTATATCTTGTAATCTTTTATGAGTTGGTCTGTTTTAGAGAGATGAATACTTGCCAGACTGCCCTAAATAAAATTCATTCAAGCGTTAGAGGTTTATCTCGTAGCATTCCAGTCTACTCTGTTCTTTTATGCTAATGTTGTAGGTTGATATTGTGCTCAGGAGTTGGTAACGTTCGGTTCTCATCCTCTGTCCAGCCCACCAGATATTTCAAATGTTGGGCGGCATCTGTCTGCAGCTGAGTTCCATTCTGTGCTCCAGAATGGAGGTGAGCTAAATATTTATTTATGTTCTTAAGCTATTGACTTAGTCCTTGTTCTACTTAGTTTATTCAGTTTCTGTTAGAATTCTTTGTATTTTAATCTGCTCGGTTCCTACTCATATAGACATTTTTATCAGTTGAAAAATTATTATTTATAACTGCTTCTATAAACAGATTTCTTAATCTACCCCAGGGCAACTTGTAGAAGAACATAATCCAAAAAAACTTATTCTGCTGGATGCTAGGAATTTATATGAGACAAGAATCGGGAAGTTTCAAACTCCAACCGTAGAAACTTTGGATCCAGAAATCCGGCAGTATAGTGATCTTCCTTCTTGGATAGATAATAACTCAGAGAAGTTGAAAGGAAACTGTGTCCTCATGTAAGTAAAAGTGCTTTAGTTGACATTTTAGATTTTTCATGATTTAACTGTATCTTGGTATTTTCTTTGTGAGCCTATCTTTTAGGAAATGCTTTTAGTACATAATTTGTCCTGACATTCTGCCTTCTGCCTTCTGTTATCTGATGATGGAATGCTAAAAGATGTTTTCACTTGATATTATATGTAGCAGTATTAACGTCTGTTATGTTATTATATCACAGAAATTTGGTTGCATCCTTGTATATAATCGTAAAGTTTTCCTGCTACACTCAGGGCATGCATTCTCTCATATATTTATTGTGTGCCTTGCTCATAAATTTTGAAATTACATTTTTCTATCTCCTTATTTAATCCAGAAGGGTTGGTCGTGACTCATGATAGCCAGAGAGTGTAATTAGATGCCTTTGTCTTACCTTCTAGTCAGTAGCATCTTGAATTACTTCATAATTGCTAGTACTCCCAAGTCCCATGGTTAGATGATGGTCACTGGATTGGTTTTTATTATAATTTTGTCTTCATCTGGCTCTTGGTTTCTAAGTGGCTGCCTTTTCACAGGTATTGTACTGGTGGAATTAGGTGTGAAATGGCTTCAGCCTATGTTAGGTCCAAAGGTGCAGGTTTTGAAAACGTTTTTCAGGTGAACTCCAAATCATTTCCTTTGTAGTCTTCCTGGGGGTGTTATGACCTATGTGTGGATTAATATACATAAATGGACTTTAGATTGGATGATGGGATATAGCTGAACCTATGCATTTCTATGAAATTCCTTATGTGATTGGAAGTTATTGAGGATATTACAGAAATTCGTATTTAAACATTCCCTTCTATTCAATTTTAAATCTTTTCTGTGGAAGGTGCACCAATTAGGTTCATGGGCGTCTTTTAGGGATTTGTTGGGTTTCTGACTTTCTGTGTCGAAAGTATAGATATCTGTTACTTAACATTAGCGCTTTCTGTTTATATGTGAAGTTCATCCTTAAAGTTTATATACTTTTCTTGTCTTTATTTATACTTTATGTTTTTTTTTAATTTGTATTCGTTGCAGTCAATGTTCGACACCCCCACTGCATAGTTTTTGGGCTTGTTCCTTATCTAGACTTGCTTGTTGAGACTTTGTTGTCATGGTAATAATATATGTGGCGCCTCCCAAGTCTAAACTGTTCTTGTCCAAAGATCCAATATAGTCTATAGTTTTATCCTCACACTTAGCTTGGCATGTAAAGTTCCGCTGACAAAATGGCCTTATGCGAGTATAAATTGTCGTATTGAGAACAATGTTTGATTGTTGAAACAATTTGCTGCAGTTATATGGTGGAATACAGCGTTACTTGGAACAATATCCGGATGGTGGCTTTTTCAAAGGAAAAAATTTTGTTTTTGACCACAGGTATATATGTTTATGGCTTCCTTTTATCTAGAGAGATGAGGTTCATGTCCATTTTCAAAATAAAGTTTTTCAGCTCCTACAGATATTCTTACGTCACAGATTAAAAGTGGCATCTGAATTTTCTGTTTATTGACTGCCATATTTTTTGTGATGTGTCAAGTTTTTTTGTCGTATGAAGATATATACTCGTTTAATGTTAAGAAAAGACATCAAAAGAAATTTACATGGTCTTGAAATAACCCAACACATTATTACATAATAAAATTCTTTCATTTTGCTAACCATCTTACTTGATTATTGTAGGGTTTCTGTTGGCAGTTTAGATACAAATGTCTTGGGCTCGTGCCTCCTGTGTAGATCAGCATATGATGATTATTCTTCTCGAAGTCGATGCAGTTACTGTAGAATGCTTGTGTTAGTTTGTGACATTTGTCGGGTATGTGGTGGTCATATAACTTCAATATGTTGCTTCAAATAGCTCGCTGCTGCTAATAATACTTTAAACTGATCGTATATGTTGCTGCAAATAAGTCGCTCAACAACTTCAGATGGGTTTTAATGTTCATTTATGTGTGCTTATTAATTGTCGTATGTTGTCATAAACAAGCCCCTTGGTATGCACTTTTGTGAACTACATACACTAGATGATTGACTAGGCTCTTGTAACTTGTTAGATAACTGCAATTTAAGCATGCAAACAATTTAGTATAGGAACCGTAAAAACAATGCTAAGGAAGAGGGAGCAAAACATAATTGGTATGCCGTCCAGCAAAAGTTTGCGAATAAAGCATAATGTTGGTGTCTAAAAATTTACACCTGCACCTATGCTATAACTATGTTATAAGGTTCAGAAAGAGCCCTAGTATACCAGTTGGTTTCTATTATCCATTTGTAAAAGAAGAAAATATTGTATGCCGGGGATTTTTTTTTATACCCATTTTGGTGCATGTGTATTTATCAGTATAAGAGGATTACTGCCTATCCTGTTGTAAATGTGATTCCTAGATATTACCATAGTTTGTTTTTCAATGTTTTTAACATGGTCTGGCAGGAAAAAGTTTATGAATATGTTTGTGAACTGTGTCATGATAATGGCAAGCGTGTTTCATTGCTTCCATCAATTGAAAACGAGAATTCGCATGAAACATCAATACCCACTGTTCTAGAAGTTGGCATTACAGTGAATACCAATCAGAGAAATGGTAAGGTCTGTATATTGTGTAACCTTTTATAGTTTTGTGTTTGCATGGGTATCATGTTGTTACATTTTCATATTTAAAGCCAATTGTCAGTGACTTGGTGCAAAGTGTGATTGTTTGTGAATGACCCCTGCTTTGCTCAAACTTTAATAAATCATGTAAAGTTCTACGATAACATAATATTCTTTTGACAGGTGCAGTGTCTAGAAAACTCAGAATATTATGCCTACATGGGTTCCGGCAGAATGCTTCTGGTTTCAAAGGAAGATTGGCATCGCTAGCGAAGAAACTTAAAAACATTGCTGAGCTTGTTTTTGTTAATGCGCCTCATGAGCTGTCATTCGTCTACCAGCCCAGAGACCAAAATCTTAATCATATATCATTCTCTGCAGAGCAAACTTCACAGCCACCAAAGAGTTGCAGTAAGAAGTTTGCATGGTTGGTTGATCCTAATTGTTGTTGGAAAGGTGATGTTGACTGGAAAGTAGCAGATCATCCATTTGATTATCTGCAGTACCAGCAGCAAACTCAGGGGTTTGATGAATCACTTGAACACTTGAAGAAAGTTTATTCCCAGGAAGGGCCGTTTGATGGGATATTGGGATTTTCACAAGGAGCAGCCATGGCTGCTTCAGTTTGCGGACTTCGAAAAAAGCTGAAGGGTGAAATTGAGTTTAGATTTGTAATACTGTGTTCTGGATTTGCTGTAAATATGGAGTATGAAAAAGGATCAATCAATTGTCCTTCGCTCCATGTTTTTGGCAATGAAAAGGGTGACGACAGGCAGATTACAAGTCAAACCAGCAGAGACTTGGAGTCTCTATTTGAAGAAGGTTCTCGGGTGACCATTGAACATGAATATGGACACATAATACCTACTCGATCTCCATACATTGATCAGATGAAAAATTTTCTCCATCGTTTTCTCTAGTTTGGTGATATAGAAATTGACGGAGTTTGAAAAAAGTTTTTCAGGTGTTGTAATTTATTTTTAGGCTCATGCACATGTTAATCCTTTGTACCTTGTAACTAAGATGTTGATTTCTTTTCACCTATATATCCAGATTTTCTAATTTACTGTTTTACGATGTTGATAGTATTTGCAACTCCTTTCTGGGACTGTCATTCTTCTGTATGTCCTTTTTCCTCTTTTTCCGTGGACACTAGCGCTGTGCTCCCGAGTTAAAATTTAGAAAGAAGAGAAGAGAATGGAAGAGAAAATTTTAAAATTTTCTTTCAGAAGTGTGCTCCCGAGTTTTTTGGGAAAAGAAGAGAAGAGAAAATTTTCAAAAACTTCTCTCCAAAACTTTCTTCCCAAAAATGGGATGGTTGGGAGAGAATCTCTCACATAAATTTCCAAAAGTTTCCCTCCAACTCACTTTTTTCAAAATTTTCTTTCATGATTTAAAAAAAACTAGGGAGCATATTAAAGAAATTTTTTTACTTCTCTTCTTTCCCATTCTCTTCTCTTCCATTCTCTTCTTTAATAAAAAAACTTGGGAGCACAGCCTAGAAGTATTGGCGTTCTACCTTCTTCAATTCCAGGAACTCCTCTAATCGGTATCATTCATCTTCATTTCAGTTGCTTAATTTGTTGTTACCAAAAACATGGTAGCTAATAAGATTATCGGAGTGAACTTTGGAGTCATTCCAAAACAGGCTACACTTACACTGGTAGGCATATTTCCAATATCAACATCTTCACTATGTAACGATGAAAGATTGAAAGATCTAAACTTATGACCCCGAGGTCACTTAAGGAAACTTTGTGATGTTGAGACAATGTATTAGTATCAAATAAGAGGATATTTTTGTAAACACAGGGTGGATGAGCATTTACAAATATGCTCAGTATCTTAACTCTCAGGAAACAACCTAAGATCAACCGGCCCACTTTTTTCTTTTTTATCGGTGTTGGTCATAATTTGAAAGCAAATAGTCCTAAATATCACGGTTCAAAAACATACACCAAATATCACTACAAAACACATTATAATATAGCGTTTTTTTTCTTAGACGCTGATGCGTTTAGCGTTAATGGGATTTCACTTTTTTTTTTTTTGGTTGAAACGCTAGTTCATACAATGTTTATAGAGTGTTTTTAGTTCAAACGCCACTTTATGTGGCGTTTGGGTGTTTAACCATTTTTTTTATATATAGTGAGTGAGAGTGCATTTTAAATTTTTAATTGTGCGTGTCCCTGACGGGGCACTAAGAAATAACCCCAAATGGAACCCGTTGAACCCCAAATAAAAATGCTATTTTATATAGCGTTTTTTTTTGTTTTTTTCTCCTAAATATATACGGTTTATTCGTCATTCCGAATATTTCTAAAACCCAAAATGGAACTGTTGAACCTCAAAGGTTAACCGTTGAAATCCCGAGAAAATACATATAAAATTTAAAAATTTTAATTAAAAAATTGAATCTGGCGGCCTGATTTTTAAACGCGTTAATTGAATCCGGCAGCCTGATTCGTTTAAAAATCATGATAAGTTAGGGTTTAGGGATCGTAAACCCTAAGTTCGCATACGGTTTATTCGTCGTTCTGAATATTTCTAAATCCAAAATAGAAATGTTTAACCCCAAAAGTTAATTATTGAACCCCTAAGAAAATACAAAAATCAGGCCGCCGAACTTAATACAAAAAATTGACCATTTAGTTATAAAGTTTTTAATATTGTTTGCAAATATATATTTAGAGGGAAAAAAATTAGAAAAACACCCCAAAACACCACATTAAGTGGCATTCCCCCCCCTCTCAAAACACCACATAAATCAGTGTTTCCTCTTCCAACGCTAGACTATACAGCGTTTATATATTTAAAAAAAAATGTCCAAAACGCGCGCTAAACGCATTAGCGTTTGTTTTGAAAAAAAAATAATTCAAAAACGCTAGACAAATATGTGTTTTGGAGTGATATTTGGGGCCAAGTTTTTGAACTATGATATTTGAGACCATTTAACTTAAAATTGTGATATTGGGGGACCTTTTCTCGGAAAATTAGCCTAGATTCCTTTTGCCTCTCCAATGGGCCCAATCAAATTCTGTTTAATCCGCCTATAGACGTGGCCACCCTAAAAGTACAGAATAATGGAGAGCTTCCGGTTAGACAAATAAACTGTGGAGATTTGAGCTTGTCAAGTAATCTTTCATGCAAGCAACAATAATCAAGTTCATTCTTTTGCCACCCGAAGTCCAAACCAAGTTATTCCTGTTTACAAGGCAGCGGAAAGTTGCAAAGAAGCCACAAAATAGAGAATTATGAAGATATTCAATATTTTCAAACTTATATTTACTTATTGTCTTTTCCTTTCTTTAGATGACAACTATGGTTGGGGAATTCTACTGTCACAGAAATTCAGCATCCTTAATACAAAAAGTACACTAAATATATTTCAATCCCACTTGGCATCAGAGAAGTGCAAGAGGTATTCCACTCCAGGCAGCAACAGAAACAACTCTTTTCTTCTGGTTGGTAAAGACACTATCATTTGGAACTTTTGCTAGCAGAAATTACTACTATGACCTTACTTCATATTTTCCTGCTCGTGTTACAGCTCGGAAACCTTTGTAAGGGCGCGCAGGAAGATTCTTTATATCCAAGTTATCAATTTGAAGACCAGAAAGAGCAACACCCATTATCTTGAATGACACTTGAAAACTGGGAGATACATGGAGGTGTTCTAGACCGGTCTCCAGCTTCATTGTTCCAGACATTGAAGGGGCTTTATCTTTTGGAATTTTCCCAATGGACCAACAACAAGTCTGCAAGGATTAACAAGTACTCTAATAAGTGACCTCTAAGCAATTGAGTGCCGTGAGATGAAGGCAATGCAGTTCATTATGTAATCTTGGAAATCACTTTACTACAAGGACCAGAAAGCAGCCTGAAAGGATAAAGTTTTGCAACCCATGGACACACAAATAATATTTAAATATATACATTTCTTAAAATTTCCCAAAAGTCTAGTAATAGTACCTTATTGGCAAGGATGTTTACAGTCCCATGATTTGAAGTGAGATCAGCAGATAATATGCAAGGAGGAAGCTGGAATTGCACTTCTATATTGTCAATTGTCTTTCCGGGATCGTTACGTATTCCAACTAGCACATTAATGCGACAAGTCCCAGAGTCAGAACTTAGTTGTGGTTTCACATATATAGGAGTATTCTTCAACTTTTTAACCCTGTAGCAAGTTCAAAGAAACAGACTGAAGTTATGATCTTAAAACAAGTGATTTCTCCTTTGTCTATTAAACTTTTCTCAGATAATTACATGAATAAAGGCTTAAAGAACACCAATATTAAACTTGTTACCTTTTGACTGTGATATCATATACAATATACAATTTCAAGATTCTTACTATATCCTATATATAGAAAATTAGAAAGTCCATGGGGATCTAATCCAAAATGTTAGTCCATAGTCCGTTGTACCACAGGTCTAGGGTTCAAATCTCACCAACATAATAGAAGATAATATATTTTATGAACTCCAAAGATTAATGGTTTAAATCTTGTCAAAAAAAAATTATAATATAATAATTTTTTAAAAAATATTATAAATTAAATAAGCATCCTCTCTGGAAATCAAATTACAGAACTTAACAATTATAATTCTAAGAATCTATTATTAAAAAATTTATACACCTACATGATTATAATAACAAATCCAAGTTCTACGAATTCTTCATCATGCTGATATATACATATAAAAAAAGCGTACACATAATTTTGTAAAAAGTTAATTGTGATAAAAATATAACACAGAAATAAAAAAATATACAAATTTAATATTAAAGAGCATTCATGCATCGCACAAGTTATAACCTGGTATACCGTATACATTAGATGTGCAAGAACAATCGTTCAACAGATGCATGTACAAAAGTCAGAACTATGGTAGCCAAGTGTAATGGAGACATAACATGGCATAGATGCTATCCCGAAAGCACCAACCTGTAACTCATCAGCTTAAATTGTCCATCAGGAGGCACAAATGATAGATATTGGTTTGATTCCCATGGCCGGAACCGAACGCAAGGATGAAACTGCACATCATTTAGGATGGAAGGGTTGCCAAATGAAAGAGTCAAATCAGGAAAACCTGAGAGTTGTGAGTTCACTTGGACTTGACCATAGATCTCACACTTAACGAGGACTCCTTCCCTAAACAGAATTAAAAGTATCTAATGAAATGATTGAGGGATTAAACAATGACATGTAATTCTCATACCATATAAAGCTATTAAGTCCTGTATATCAGTAGATTAAGGGAGGAAGGATGGGAGCTAGCCACTTGCAAATAATCTTGTAGACGCCCCCTTTTCATTACAAATATAATAAGATGGATATTACAAGAGAGATCCAGCAAATATTGATGAACAAATTATTAGCCCCTCTTTCTCTTCTATTTATATTTTACATAGAAATGTATTAACCACTATGTTAACCACAAATTAGAAATATTTCCGTCCAAATTCAAACATCCTGAATTTCTTTTCCGGAGGTCCTGGGATAAATTTCTATCTCTAATCTCAATAATATCTGAGAATTTTAATAAATTTTCTTATGTAGTAAACTTTTTCATAAGGCAACACAGCATTCAATAATTATAGAGAGACGTACCCAATATTTAAAGATAACTAATTAAAACTAGACATACAGCAATTTATTAATCTAAATGGCGAAGCAATGGTTTCTCAATCAACCTATGAAAACAGATTAGGACATTAATTCCTGAAGCAGGCATATCATAACATTTACAATTTAAGTAATCCTCTGGAAGCTTTAGGTTTTTTAATCCTCTGCAGGTCAACTAACTTAGCTGAAAATGAAACTTTACTTTTTTCCTTTCTTTTTTTTTCAGTTTTCTATTTCCATGAGACATCTCAATGAGATTATCAGATTACATTGCAGAGTATATTTAGAAAGATAGGATCTATGCATGCCTGTTTATGATTGCATCCATTTCTTCAACGAGATCAACATATACTTCATTGCTTGCATGTTTCGGATCTGTCGTTCTCCATGGAACACAGGATGCAGTGGCACCTGGGAGGGTGTTGCTCATATTAGAAGAGTTACCAGTGACAACACTCAACATTTTGCCAACAATACTTGGAGGAGCTATCATTTCCCTCAGGATGTTAGGTTCTGTTGTAAGCGGGAAGCCATTGTCTATCATCTCATCTAGAAGCTGGAAGCCGAAACCAAACAGCAGGCTCATTTTTCAAATAAAAGAGATCAAAAAAAAATTTAACACACTCACAGACCACTAGACCAGCATATCAGTAGTTAGTCCTTCCGTTTGTAGGACGAAAATTACATTAAGCATCTGCGTAAAAAAATCACTAAACTAATAATGCTGGAATAAGTAAATGCATCACGTACTTCATATACAATAACGAAGTTATCCTTTATAAGATCTTCATTCAATCCTGCGAGATAATCCGACAGAATATCAGCCACCCTGCAAAGGAACTAAAGGCAATCAATTAGAAATCACAGAGTCTTGTCCCTAACCTAAGCATCCGCTTATGCACTGACAAAGTGACAATACACCACAAGAGCTCTGTGTACCCAGGTAAGGCTTCTACACCATGATTTGAGCCCGTACAGGAGCAAGTATATGCAAATTGTATGCGATATTATACGACAATTATTAGTTAAATTAAGCTACTTTTTGTAGTTTATAAAGGCCAATAATCTAAGCTACAAGAAAGTTTCACAGAGTAACTCCACTCGTATGCAAAAGTCTGCACCAGTGCATATTAATGCATATATTTTCCCACTCCATTATCTCATGTCATCCCCTACCACACTTCGCAACATTTCAATTGAATTATCGTAGTTGCATAGCATAAATCTTTCGCATCTATTGTTCAAAAAAATTCTCAACTTGGTACAATATTGTAGGACGTGTACAAGAGATTCATTATGTTTCCTAATAAGTTCAGATTAAAGCTCACCTCGATGGCCATCAAAGGCGGCATTTCAACTTGCGTGCAGGCTAAGAATGTGATGTTATCTCGAACAATTTGGAAAAGGTAATGCGTAGGTGAAGCAATCACCGGTGCAAGCTACAATCCAACATCCATATAATATTAACACAAGTTCCAAACAAAATGAAACACTAGTAAGATAACATCAATATTGACATTGCTCATATCATGTCATTGTTAATTGTAAGTAACTGAACTTAACCTTTTTAGTAAAAACAAAATCGAGTAAAATTCGAGTAGTATACTGTAATCGATTAGTACCTTAAACGTGTCGTCTTGAGACATAGCATGTTCCCAATACCAAGCACATATCGAACGATCAACTCGATGACCAGTGAGCTGTTTCTCTAGAATCACCTCCCTAATTATCATAGACCAATAAAATAGTTGATAAAAACACTATAAAACAATACAATTTGATGCAATTACAAATTTTTTACTGTAATTTAACTATTTAAGTACATCTAGATCATGAATGTAATTGAGTACTGCTAAAAGTTACACACACACAGACATTTATGAACAACATACCCAGAATCTGACAGAAGAAATATACACTGCAACATTTCCTCTTTCTTGAATTGATCCAACAACGAAAATATCACACACAGAGAGAGAGAGGTGTCAAGGTCCGGGTAATCGGGTGTGGATTTTTCTTGATCTATCGATTTGGGTAGTAAGTTTAATTAATTATTTTTTTTTTTTTATCAATTGATTCATTTTGCAATGATTTTATTTAGGAAAATATCTTATTTTAGAGTTATAGTCATTGACTGATTGTTCTATTGAAATTGACCATAAATTAGCCAAAAATCGGTCAAAATTTTGGAACCGATTCGGCCGATTTTGTAAAAATCGCCGATAAATTACCGATTTTTCAACCGAATCACCCGATAAATCGTAAATCGGTACCTCAATCGAATAGTTCCGATTTCCGAAATCTGCAACACTGGTTATAGTGGTCCAAAATATTATTTTTCAGGAAATATATTGTTATATTATTTTGAGGATAATAAAATCTTGAAAAGTAATTACAGTATTAAAATATATTAGATAAATATTTTTTTTGAGAAGTCATTTTAAAAAAAAAATATTACAATTTTTAATATACTTTTATCTTTAAAAATATATTCTTCTCAAGGTCAAATGTATGCTGTAATATGTTTTATAGAATTTTTCAATCTCTGCTTGTTTGATTTCTGGAATTAAATTGTTGATATCACATTTATTTATTTGATTTTTGAAATTATTTCCCGGAAGCTTAACAGACGTCGAAAAATGGAGGTTTGGTAATAAGTTGTTAAAATTTGGTTGAGATTCTACCCTAAATATGATAATTTAAATTTTATTATTGTTAAAATCAATATATATATATAAAGGAGGGTACACGGGAGTTTAGGTGGCGCTCTAAGATCGTCTCAATCTATTTTTCTAATTTTCTAAAATTTTAGAATTTTAAACACTTATAAATATAAAAATATCATTTAACATATTAGAAGTAGAATAGGTGTTCGAATTTATAGTGGTGAAGAGTTCGAATTTATAGGAAGACATATGATTAGAAGTCCTATTGTAAGTAGAATAAGTATTTATAAAGTATATGATTAAAAGTTCTATTGAAAGTAGAATATAGGAGTTCGAATTTATAGAGATAAGAGTTCAAATTTATAGAAAAAACATATAAATAAAAGTTTCTATTGGAAGTAGAATAAGTATTTATAAAGCATACGATTAAAAGTTCTATTGAAAGTAGAATAGGAGTTTGAATTTATAGAGAATAAGAGTTCGAATTTATAGAAAATTAAACATATAAATAAAAGTTCTATTAGAAGTAGAATATTTGTTTGAATATATAGAGCATCCATATAACTAAATATTTTATAGAAAGTACGATTTTCTTAAATTATATATTTTTTATATAAGTTAATTATACTTCTATTAGGAAAATTTATTCATAAATCCAATACTATTATCATAAAAAAGTCATCGTATTTAAAAGAAAAGAATTGATGTGTTAACATTATAAAAGAACATTCTCATGTAGGAATCCTAAATAAAAATAGGAGTATCTATAATATAAAGAGAAAATAAGATGTGCTTTCATTTTCTAAAACTCCATAAATTTTAGAAAGTCTAGATAAAGTATAAATTGGAATTCACTCTATTTTTTAGGTTTTAATTTTAAGGAAAAAAGTTGTTGTGTAAGATAAGTATCAATAATAATATGTAATGAATTTGGAATTTCGACCCAAATGAGAGCGGCTCGAAACGTGTTTAACGGGAAGACGGCTCACTATAAAAGATTGTATTAGCTATTAAAATATCATTTTGATGTTATAAATTTTATTTTATTTTTAGGATTTGATTTTTATGGATAAACATTATCATACAAGTGATACATGTAAAAGTTAGGTTTTTGGTCTTAACTAGGGAGCAGATAAATAGTAATAACCGTGTTTAAAGAGAAAGCGATTCATTAGAGAAGACCGTATAAAGATGTTTGAATATATAAGGAATACATAAAATAAAAATGTTTTATTAGAAGTAAAATACGAGGACGGTGGAGACGTCTTACACGATTTTTAAAATTATATATCTTTTTTCCTAGAAATCCTTTATTTTATCTTTTTTATAAAACTTAATTATACTTGCATTAGAAAAATATATCCATAAATTTAATATTATTCCCGTAACGAAAAGTCTTCGAATTTAATTTTTTTATATGTTAACATAACAGAAAAACATTCTCATGCAGAAGTTGTAAATAAGTACATGAATATCTATAATATACAAAAAATATAAGATGTATTTTCATTTTTAAAACTCTATAAATATTAGAAAGTTTAAAGAATATAAAAATTGGAATTTACTTTCTTTATATAATTAGTTAGAATTTCGGTTCCAAATAAGAGCGACTCAAAACGTATTTAACGAGAAGACGACTCACTAGAAAAGATTGTATTAGCTATTAGAATTTGATATTGATGTCATAATTTTTTTTATTGTTTGATTTTATGGATAAAAAATATTATATAAGTCTTTATAATATATGTTAAAGTTGAGATTTTGATTTTAATGAGAGAGCGGCTCAATCGAAAGAATCGTGTTTAACAAGAAATCGATTCATTAGAAAAGGATATTTAATTATTAAAATTTAAAATTAATATTATAATATAACGTAAATGTATTAATTTTTTTAAAAAAATATTATAACGCCGCCGCGAAGCGCGGCTTTATCGACTAGTTAGTAATTCTAATCTTAAATGGATTTTTTTTCTGAAAATATAAAGTATTTTGCCGGTATTCTACTACTTTATGCTGTGCAACCCATAATATATATATACGTTAAAATGGGTGTGAAGTTTATGAAGATCACAACAAAGTATTTTCTATTAACTCTCCTCAAAGCGCCTCAATTTCATCTGGTAAAACAAAATCCCTGCCATGAACAACACTAGGATACTGAATTTCAACACCATCCCTGCCAATGATGTACACATTGAAACGCCCAATATCACAATACTCAAAGACCAATATTTCACCTCCATTCAATCCGAAGTCATTATAGAAACTGCTCATCCCCACAATTACAGATTTTGCCTCACCAAAACGAACCCAAAATTTGTAACCATTCCGAATCTTAAGCTTCACATTGTCAAAATATTTATATTCAAATTCGCTAGCAAATTTCGAGGGAACGCTCTGTAAAAAAATACATCTAACATTAATTGAAATGCAACTACATTTTCAAATACGCTACATATACTACTCAAACTAACCATTTCATTGGAAGAACAATCATCACTGATAAGGTATTTCACAAATTGGGGAACCATATTCGCCATATCTGAAACACATGCAACCGATTCAAGTATACATGTTAAACAAAATCAGTTTGGAAACACGATTACAAATTAATACGAGATTGGAAATCATACATTAAACTTACCGTGATTGCCGATGGTAATAAAAGGAAATGTGAATTCATTAAGGAGTTCTCTGTTGGATTCGACGGGATCCAATCCATTATTTATGGCCCATCGGGTTTTATTATTAATCATCTAAATAAGACTTGAGCCTAATTAATAATTAAATATATGAATAGCACTTAATATATATTTAATTATTACATCTAATATATATCTATTTAGATATATTTATTTATAATGGCTTAAGTACCCAAGCCCATAACCTTGATGGACGGTTATGGGTTTAGCCCATTAGGGTTGGTCCCATTATTCCCTCTATATAATGAATCTTATGTGAAAAGAAAAGATACGCTTCTCATAATATTCAGAAAATACACACACCCCATCCTTACGTATAGAGGAGAATAGTGAAGATCAAAGCCCTCAAGTACTTGCGCTTTTCGGACTCTCTCACGATCATTAATGGCCTCTTTTGATTCAGGTACGCTTCCGCTATTAATTATACTCATAGTCTTGATCACGAGATTCATGTATATTATTATGTATATTATTATGTTGTATATATACATGATTTATTCTAACAATTGGTATCCGAGCAAACTCCTTGATTGATTCTTTGAGTTTAATTAATTAGAATTGAATTGGATTTGTTTGACATGTATAAATCTGAATCGATATATGTTGTTATACATATATATTATGTGTGGGTATGTTGCAAACCGTGTGAATTGAATGAATTTGGTTGTTGTATATATTGCAGTATGTATATGATACATGCTTGTTCTTATTTTGGAGATTGTATACGATACGATTTCTGAAAAATTGTCCAGATTTAGTGAAATTTGCGTACTGTGTCCGATTTGCGCATAAAATATATGTTTTTTGACTGGAATCGGGCCACTGAGCAAGACTGACATAGTCAGGTTTGCATCTGTAAGCCGTTTGACGTCGTTTACTGCCTGTAAACAGCGAATTATGATTTTCTGATTTAATTTCGAATTTTCTGATTTATGCTTTATTTGATTTCTATGATTGTATCATGAGAAATATAATATGGTATGATATGTTTATGCTGTCTGCGATTCTGATTCAGGGATACTTATGATAAAAAAAAAAAAAATATTAGTCCCTCATGTAAAATATTATTAAGTTATTTTTGGACTAATATAGTGATTTCTTAATTATTAAAATATTAGATGGACCAACGAAAATCTTTTATTTTAATTATTTAAGAGAATGATAAATCACCTAATGTACGTGTACAAGTTAATGTACGAATCGGCCCAACGGAAGATTTGTATATTGATTTTGTAAACGGAATTTTTAAAGTTCAAATTGTAGAATTTAAATTATTTTCTGCCCAACGGTGATATAATTTAATATTTTACTATTTGTAATCTTATGTTTAATGGCAAAATTAATTTAATATTAATTATCGGCCCAACGGAAGATATTAATATTTAATTAATTTTAATGGAAGGAAAATTTTTGTGTATTTTATTTTTCCTATTTAGATAAACTGTTTATCCCTCGGTTTATTTAACTTATGTGTTACTTGGTGAACTAACTGTTTTTCATCATGTGGATTATATTTATTGTACTTGTTGTACTTATGTGCATGATTGTGATTAACCTTGATTCAGCATTTGGTCCTGTTTCACTAACCAACTACTTTTCACACATTGAACCATTGAGTGGCTCTAATTTTAAGAAGTGGAAAGAGCAAATTGATCTTACGTTGGGAGTTACTGTCCTTGATTATGCCATAAGGGTTGCAAAACCTGCTGCCATTACAGCCGAAAGCTCTGCTGAGCAAAAGGCTGATTATGCAAAATGGGAGCATAGCAACCGTGTTTCCTTAATGATTCTTAAGGGCTCCATTACTAGTGCAATTCGTGGAGCAATTCCCGAATCTGATAATGCAAAGGAGTACCTAGCGAACATTGAGGAACAATTCAAGGCTTCCACTAAGGCTCAAGCCACTACACTGATCTCGAAAATGGTCACTCTCAAGTATAATGGTTCAAGTGGTGTTCGTGATCACATTATGAGAATGAATGATATGGCTGCTCAGTTAAAGGATATGAACATGGAAATCTCTGAAGGTTTTCTCGTCCACTTCATAATGACTTCTCTTCCTGCACAATTTGGTCCTTTTAAGATCAACTACAATACGCAGAAAGAAAAGTGGAAGATGAGCGAGTTTATTTCTATGTGCGTTCAAGAAGAAGAACGCCTTAAGTCTGAGAAGGTTGAAAGTGCTCATGTGGTGACCACGACACCCGCTAAAGGAAAAGGAAAGAAATATGGCAATAGTCAAAAGAAAAAGGGAATTGATGCGGCTGTCACGAAAGAAAAGGGACAGACTTCTGGCACAAAGAACTTTGGAGGTCCTAAATGTAACTTCTGCAGAGCTAAGGGACACATAAGGAAAGAGTGTTCCAAATTTCGCGAGTGGTTAGATAAGAAAGGTAATGCATCTATTTATGTTTGTTATGAAGCTTTTACATCTGAAGCTCCTTTAAATACATGGTGGATAGACACTGGTGCAACTGTGCATATAACTAATTCATTGCAGGGATTCCTTTCCGTGAAGAAGCTAAATAAAGGAGACCGATATTTACTCGTTGGAAATGGAGAGAAAGTACAAATTGAAGCTGTAGGAACTTTCCGACTTATGTTGGAAAGTGGTTTTAATTTGGATTTAATGGATACTGTTTATGTTCCCAGTATTACTAGAAACCTTATTTCTGTTTCAAAGTTAGACGCTTATGGATATTCGTTTAAATTTGAAAATAAAGGTTTTTCTCTATTTCTTTATTCTGAGTATATTGGCTCTGGGCTGTTAGAGGGAAACCTTTACAGATTATGTTTGAATGCTTCTTTTAGTGAATCCTTAATTTCAATGAATGTGCAAGATGAAGTTGCAACTGGTTCTAAAAAGAGAAAAAGAAATGATGAGAATTCCTCAAAATTGTGGCATGAACGACTTGGTCACATATCCAAAAGTCGAATGGAAAGACTTGTTAAAGAAGGACTTCTTCATCCATTAGATTTCTCAGATTTTGACACATGTGTTAAATGTATTAAAGGAAAATTTGTAAAAACAAACAAAAAGGGTGCAAATCGTAGCACTAAGTGTTTGGAGATAATTCACACTGACATTAGTGGACCATACACTCCAGGCATAGGTGGTCATAAGTATTTTATTACTTTTATTGATGACTACTCACGTTATGGCTACATTTATCTTTTACATGAAAAATCTGAAGCACTCGATATGTTTAAAATTTATAAAGCAGAAGTTGAAAAACAGCTTAAATTAGATATTAAGGTTGTTAGATCTGATAGAGGAGGAGAGTATTATGGAAAATTCTCTGAATCTGGACAGAATCCAGGACCTTTTGCCTTATTTTTGCGAGAGTGTGGCATCGTTCCTCAGTACACAAGGCCGGGTACACCCCAACAGAATGGTGTTGCTGAGAGACGAAATCGAACTCTTATGGATATGGTTCGAAGCATGATATGTCAAAGTACGTTGCCAGAATTTTTGTGGGTTGAAGCCCTTAAAACAGCTATGCATATCCTTAATCGGGTCCCAAGTAAGTCCGTGCCTAAAACACCTTACGAAATATGGACTGAAAGGGAAGTCAGTTTTGGATATATGCATGTATGGGGTTGTTTGGCTGAAGCAAAAATATATAACCCACACATCAAGAAATTGGACCCTAAGACTATTACTTGTCATTTTATTGGTTACCCCGAAAGATCTAAAGGTTTTAGATTTTATTGTCCATCACACACCACTCGAATAGTTGAGACTAGAAATGCAGTATTTTTTGAGGATGCTGAAGTCAGTGGGAGTACATCTCGAAAGATAAATCTGGAAGAGATTCAGGAAAATGTCCCTATTCCTATCATTCCAGATATTAGTGCACCAGAAAATGATGATAAAAATGTTCGTGCAAATGAGACTGTACATCAAGAACCACCTCAAGATGACAATAACACTACTGAACCTCTTAGGAGGTCAGAAAGAGTAAGACGATCAGCAATCTCGGATGATTATATTGTGTATTTAGATGAAATTGAGTCTAATCTTGGCATGGGACCTGATCCTATTTCTTATAAAGAAGCTATTTCTAGTAACCATTCAACTCAATGGCTTGTAGCCATGGAGGATGAGTTGAAATCCATGAAGGATAATGCTGTATGGGATCTAGTTGAGTTGCCACAAGGGGTCAAAGCTGTAGGCTGCAAATGGGTCTACAAAACTAAGCTTGATCCTAGTGGTAACATCGAAAGATATAAAGCTAGATTGGTTGCAAAGGGCTTCACACAAAGAAAAGGAATTGATTATAATGATACTTTTTCCCCTGTTTCGAGTAAGGACTCATTTCGTATCATCATGGCTTTAGTAGCTCATTATGATTTAGAGTTACACCAAATGGATGTTAAAACTGCTTTTCTTAATGGTGACTTGCATGAGGATGTCTACATGTCACAACCGGAAGGTTTTGTAGTCAAAGGCAAGGAACACATGAAATGTCGGTTAAAGAAGTCCATATATGGATTACGGCAAGCTTCTAGAGAGTGGTATATTAAATTTGATGATGTGATTGGAAAATTTGGGTTTAAAGAAAATTTTGTTGACCAATGCATATATCTAAAAGTGAGTGGGAGCAAGTACATTATTTTAGTACTATATGTGGATGATATTCTACTCGCTAGTAGTGATATGAATTTAATGCATGAGACAAAGAGATTCCTTCATAAGAATTTTGATATGAAGGATCTGGGGGAAGCATCTTATGTCTTGGGCATTGAAATTCATAGAAATAGATCTCATGGAATTTTGGGTTTATCACAAAGAGCTTATATTGATAAAGTTCTCAAACGTTTTAACATGCAAAATTGTTCTCCAAGCGATGCTCCTGTTGTCAAGGGTGACAAATTTAGCTTGAAACAATGTCCTCAAAATCAGCTAGAATTGGATCAAATGGAGCATATTCCTTATGCTTCGGCAGTTGGGAGTCTTATGTATGCTCAGGTTTGTACTCGTCCAGACATAGCATATATTGTTGGAATGCTAGGACGATACCAAATAAATCCAGGTCCGGATCATTGGAAAGCTGTTAAAAAGGTCATGCGGTATTTACAAGGTACAAAAGATTTTATGCTCACATATCGAAAGACGGATAACCTTGAAGTCATTGGTTATTCGGATTCCGATTATGCTGGGTGTAAAGATGAGTTGAAATCCACTTCAGGTTACATTTTTATGCTTTCTGGAGGAGCTATATCATGGAAAAGTGCTAAGCAGTCGCTGCATACCTCTTCTACAATGGAAGCTGAATTTGTGGCTTGCTATAAGGCAACGAAGCAAGCTCTATGGTTGAGGAATTTTGTCACGTATCTCAAAATAGTTGACACTATTTCTAGACCACTGAAAATTTATTGCGATAATAAAGCTACTGTTTCTTTCTCTAAAGACTACAAGATAAGTGATGCGACAAAACACATAGATATAAAGTATCTTGTAGTGCGAGAAAGAGTTCAAAAACAACAAGTGTCTATTGAGCAAATTAGTACAGTTGCTATGTTGGCGGATCCATTGACAAAAGGTTTACCGCCCAATCTCTTTCGAGAACATGTTGCTAGCATGGGTTTGGTTGATAATCTTTCTCATTGATTCATGGATTTTATTGTAAGACACTAGTATTGTGATCACCTTATGTTATGGTTTTTGGACAAAGTATTTAGTTTGTTACTTCTATTATTGTGCACATTCGAAGTTTATGGAACAAACATTTATGTAAGGACCTCATGGACATATTGATTTGCTATTGATTATGAAATATTATGTTGTTCATGACTTAAGCTAGTATCTCTGTTAAGTTTTATAATTATACTTGGATTGTAACTGGAGGACGGTTTCATATTTGTACATGAGTATGATACTACCTTTAATTCTGTTCTTGTATGATGTAAGATTTAGCCTGTCTTATGGGATGTAATGCTCAGTAATAAAAGTCTTGTTATATGTATGTTGATGATATACTGACCCTCGGCCAAGTGGGAGAATGTTGGATTCGACGGGATCCAATCCATTATTTATGGCCCATCGGGTTTTATTATTAATCATCTAAATAAGACTTGAGCCTAATTAATAATTAAATATATAAATAGCACTTAATATATATTTAATTATTACATCTAATATATATCTATTTAGATATATTTATTTATAATGGCTTAAGTACCCAAGCCCATAACCTTGATGGACGGTTATGGGTTTAGCCCATTAGGGTTGGTCCCATTATTCCCTCTATATAATGAATCTTATGTGAAAAGAAAAGATACGCTTCTCATAATATTCAGAAAATACACACACCCCATCCTTACGTATAGAGGAGAATAGTGAAGATCAAAGCCCTCAAGTACTTGCGCTTTTCGGACTCTCTCACGATCATTAATGGCCTCTTTTGATTCAGGTACGCTTCCGCTATTAATTATACTCATAGTCTTGATCAGGAGATTCATGTATATTATTATGTATATTATTATGTTGTATATATACATGATTTATTCTAACATTCTCTTCTTTAAAAAGAACAACAGCCAGCATTACTTTTCAAAAGTAATTGTATAAAGCTTTCTCAAAAGGAGCATTACTTTTGTAACGTTTTTCACATAACTTTTACACATAACTTTTTATTATAAAAAATTTTTTCACATCAAAATATTTTGTGCCTCAAATTTTTTACAAATACTTTTTTATAATTATTCTAAAAAAAATTACAAATTTAAAATTTTCACTATATATTTTTTTATACTTTTTTTCTAATTCACTATATTTCAATTATTCACAATTTAAAAGTTTATGTTTTTCTAAACTTTCCATCTTCCAAGGTTGGGCAAGTTACAAAAATTTATTACAGTAACGTGAACCCATAAATACCATGCTGTTTACTTCGCCCAAAACAGTCAACAAACATTTATGTAAGAAACAGAACAACTCTACACAACAACTACCAAAGCCTTGCAAGTTGCAAGTACGTTTTTTTAAAGAAAAATTATCAATTTCAAGACAACAATCTCAATTACTAGTACTACCATGCATAGCGGACAGCCATCCTAGTAATATATATATACGTTAAAATGGGTGTGAAGTTTATGAAGATCACAACAAAGTATTTTCTATTAACTCTCCTCAAAGCGCCTCAATTTCATCTGGTAAAACAAAATACTGGCATCGCTGCATATAATGGGTGCAATTTCAGCTACATATTTTTACCGGAAGACTTTAACTATGTACAAGTAGCTGAAGTTTAAAAATCCATCTACGTTAATAGATGGAATTTTTTGACTGAAAAAATTAAAGTTAAAAACTGTACAGTGTATATAATACAAGAAATAAAAAAGCACTATAATGCAACGGATGACCAACAAGAAAATTCCAGCGTAATCAATTAGGGAACGAGTCTTTATGTTTTCGCAGCATATACAAAGTCACAAGTCAAAAATACCTAAGTTCATGTGTTCGGAATGTGCCCATATATCAGCACTAACTCTATGTTCAACACATTCTTCAAAAAGTATTTTCTCCACAAGAGAGTTGAAAGAACAAATTCAGGTATGATTATCCATAATACTTGAGCATATAAAGTTGGCAATTCCTATGCATCTGATCCTTTTTCAGTCTTTGTAACTTAGACAACAGTAAATGCAGACTGTATTTGGGATGAGAATCGAGATGCAATGGTTTGGGAGGCAAATGCCTGAATCTGATTCTTAGCATCTGTAAAACAGCAACAAAAACACACATTATTTGAGAACTTAGATGTAATAAAACAACCACGGGTATAATTTTCAAAATTAATTCATTAGCATGCAAAATATATCTTGAACACAGCCGCCTCCTATGATATATTTTTACAAACTGTACATCTCCATCCTGGAATGTATTGTGTGGATCTAAACCAAAATCCATATATAAAATCTATCCATCTATATATATAAATGTGCTGGTAGGTAATTAGCTAAATAAGACCTCATCCTCTTGAAAGCACAACACAACATGTAACAAGATAAACAAGTTGGAAGTAAAAAAAAGGTTTCTTTAATAAGAACTGGCTTACCAAGAGTAATTTAGCTTCATTTTAACATAATTTTAAATAATTTAAAAAAGCGTAATTTTAACATGAGATTTTCAAATTACTATCCAACATTAAATAGCCCTTGTTCCACTTAAACTTTGGTCATTGTCATACAACATTTTCAAATAAGCAGTCAGCATGTCAAGTTGACTGCTGGCAACTAATTTGTGCCTTGAAAAGAAAGGAATTCTAATTTCAAGAATAAACATTCAAATATTTTTTTAAAACAATCACTCAAAACTTGAAAGGTTTATTAAACTGAAGCAACTTATCTGTGACATTCATTTTCTTAGTCTCTTAATCAAATTAGTTTGCAGTTCTTCGCCTACCTGCTTCATTTTCCAAGATGCTTTTTACGTCCTATTTAATAATATATTTCCCATCACTCGACACTCGTCCACCAATCAGGGGAATTACAACTTCTAATGTAAATTACTACATATAACAAATCTTAGGGCTCTGGGGAACTTAGGGAGTTGATAAATGTAAGTTGTTTTCGTAAACCTGATCTTGGGCATAGTTCCCTACGCATAAATTGTCTCTGAAAGGCCCACATCCTCACTTCACGCCGAATACATTTGATTTAATTGATATGTAATAATTTTGCTTCTGTAAGTGAACACTTAAGTTTCTATAAATACAGTGTGCCTCTTTTTTATGTCAATCCACAGAGGACGTCATACATGTTTAGTGTAAGGAGTTGTGGGTGGGAAACGGAGGAGAATGACTAACATATTTTTACAACATAATATTATAATCAAATCAATAACTTTGAAAATTATAGAAAAGCACGGTAGGTGGTATGCTTACCTTTGCGGCACTTAGTAAAGCCAACAATATTTGCAACACTGAGGGTCAAACATACTCCTACAACAAGGACATAATCAGCTTGAAACCTGATGAGAGAGAATATTCCAAGGATAAGCCATAAGACAGCCTGCAGTCAAAAGGAAAGAAAAATTGATGTGTAACTCAATCAAGTAAATGCATTAAATAAATTTCCACAATCAAAAGTGTGGAAGGAACTGGACCTCTTCAGCTTACAGCAAGTCATTTAAGAAGCTTTTTCAGCAAAATACCAAATTCAATGCAAAACTTTGAGAACATTTATATGAAGAAGCTTTACTTCTTGGGTGCTGAAAATTAACTAGAATTGCCAACCCATCATAATAGCACATTACTTTTTTTAGGTAAAAAACGGTGCTCTGTGGAACTTGTACCGTTATGTTTTATTTTTGTATAAGAACAGATTACTAATCTGGGATACTATATTGAATGAATAACTTACAGTAAGGTAAAGAGTCCACCAGAACAGCCACGAGTCCTTCTTGTTCATTCGAGACAATGACTAAGCCAATAGCACCGTTAAAACTATGTGAGAATTAGTAACTTAACATAATATTCAGGGAAGGACTCAGTTTAGAGTCCCCTGAGTTAATTAAGGATGACGAGAAGGAACAAGACCCAATGACAGCCAACCATATTATAGATAAAAGACAATCACCAACCTCCTGGTCAAGGCATTCAAATTTCCAGATGCTCTCACCCTCATCGTTTATTTCATTCCACCACCTCAAACCAACTAAAATACGCCCACTGACATTTTTGACTACCCAAAAGTCAAGTGCAGCCAGAAGAACAGTTACCACAAAAATTATGACAAAACTGTCAAAAAAAAGAGCTGAAAGTATGTAAAATGCCAAAGCTGAAGCCTGTCAAATATAAAATCCCATGTCAGAGAGCAAAACTACACTAGTAACAACCAAAAATATTTGGAAATGAGTAACCTATATGTACCTTAAAGATCACATGGAAGAAGCATATCTCCGGGTGGGCATAATTCTCCCCTGCCGTCTGCATATTGTAGCAACTTGTTTAACAGCTTTACATTAAAAGTAAAATTAAGGATCTCACCATCCAAAACACACAAACAGAGACATATAGAGAGGTCATAATTTTGAATTCACATGGTGTACGAATTTAACTAATTCAACTTCCCCGTGTATTGAAATCTCACTGGTCTATAAATGGCCGAATAATAATAAATCTACCCTGAACACATACATTACCTCATACAACACATATATACCACTAACATAGATAAAAGGTAGCGAATGTAACATGATGTAAGTGATGGAATATGATTTACTGTATGTACTCCACAGAAAATGCATATATTTTATACTACTATTACCATGGGTCATGTAATTTAAATCATTATCATCCATAAGTTACAGCAAGTACCTAACATTATAATACCTAATCGAGCCCATGTCCACTTAATTCAAGACCTACAAAATGCAATACCTAATCGAGCCCATGTCCACTAAATTCAAGACCTACAAAATGCAATACCAAATCGAGGTTATCAACTAATCGAGTATCATACATCGAGGTTTTACTGTAAGATTCAAACAAACTTCTAATCATTTACGCAATTTCGATAGTTATCAAATAAACTTTCAATCAATTAGAGACTCAAAGTGCCTAACCACTCAAGATCTTGCTAAGATAAGCTAGCGCAATATAAGATCAAACAGTACATGAGAGTTCTGCATACAATAGAATTTTATTAATTGCTATACAAATTGCGAAATTATCAGCTAAAATTAAATAAATACATGAAATTGCAGATATATAGATACAGATTTTTAGAGTTAGAGAAAAAGAGTAATAGGAAGTTGAGAACTTACGGGATTGAGATCCATGAGAATGGAAGTGAAAAATTTCTTAGGATTGATCTGATTATTTTTATTTATTTTGATCTCTCTTACTTCTCTAATCTCTATTGTGTGCTTTACAAACTTCGATCTTATATACCTTTGCTTCCTTTTGTTTTGTATCCCGTGTTTTTTTATGGTTATTTTTAAATTTTTATAATTAATTTATAATATAATATAATAGAGTATGCTGGGTCCGAGGATGTCCTCACGTAACATCCCTGAGGTTAAAAGAAGTATAATTGTAAATTAGGGGCATTTTTGTAAATGTAAGGGATGAATATTATATTTACAAAAATGCCCCTGCGGGGCCACTTGATTTATAAGTACAATTTGTTTTAACTTCAGGGAGGTTACCTGAGGACATCCTCAGGCCCATTATTCTCAATATAATATTATAAATATTAATTTTAATGTATTATTAGAATAATTCGAACCTTACATCATTATATAAAACAACTACTAATATTAAATATAAACTAATATGTTAATAGCGGAAATCGAATCTTAGACCTCCGTATATAACGATTTTTGGTATTGTTGTATCTAACGGTCCTTATTTATTTGAGTTGACGATCCAACGATTGTTAATGAATAGTATAATAAAAAAATGAGGGAATAATCAAAAAATAGGGGTTAACCAAATTATAAATTATACCCATTTTTACTTATTATAATATAATTTTTATTATAGTATAATATAGTATAGATATAGATTTTCGGTAATAATAGATAGACGTCTTTTTTTTAAGGACCGATATTACTATGTTTTTTTTTTATATATGTGACCTCGTTAACCGATGTTTCTGTAGCGACGTCAGCAAAATTTGACACATTGAATGCTACTCCCTCCGTCCCACTCATTTCTATACATTTTTTTAAAAGTGTCTGATACGTATTTTAAGGTGCATAACTAGTATGGTTTCATAACTTATTTTTGAAATTTTCTTTTTTTGTATAAAAGTAGGATTATTCTATTTTTATACAAAAAAAGAAAATTATAAAAATAAGTTATGTAAGTATAATAGTTAGGAGTCTTAAAATGCGTGTCACGCCCCCGTTCCCCAATGTATAGAAATCATTGGGACGGAGGGAGTATTTGTAACGACAAGCTAACGTGTAGTGTTATTTTCAAAAACGTGTAGTGTTATTTTCAAAAACGTGTAGTGTTAATAATTAAATGTAAATTAGCATGAAAGCCCGTGCAACGCACGGGCCATATTCTAATTTGCACAATTTTTTTCGCAAATCGTGTTTGAGTTGGTCATATCTTCTTTTCAATCTATTCCACTAAGATTTATTTAAGGCCAATAGTTGGTAATTGTTCAAATTTTGAAATATTAATGAATTTTAAATTTTGAGTATCATAAAGAGGCAATCAATCCTTAGATTGAGCCGCTTATGCAATGGAGCACCAAGAAGATGATGTAATTTAGGGGTACATCTTTTCTAATAAGTAAAAAAATTTAAAATTACGTAGAGGACAAAAAATGATATTTGGGGCAGATATTGTTCAAGGTAGCACCGAAAATAGTTTAAGATATAAGAAGTGCCGAAAAATAAATGGCATGTATGTGGTTTTGATTTTTAGTTGAGTACAGAATTCAAATTCACTTAGATCTTTCAATTTCTCAAGACTGACCTAGGTATCATATTTGTAGCAGTACTCGTTGAATGTAAGATCAATTACCGATAATAATGATACATAAAAGTTACTCATTAGTGGTCAAGTACTATTGCAACAATAATGTGTCATTTAGTCTATTTTCTAGCTATTTTTTAAAAGATTATCACGATAATGATATGCTATTTAGTTTATTTTCATTAGTAATAGTAAACCAGTAAGAGGAGATAGGTGGATCATTACATATTTGGTAGAAAATGTATTATGGCAGCAATAGCACAAACCGGTTTAATATTGGGAAAAATCAACTAAAATGTAGCTACAGTGAAAAAAAATTATTTTTTATACAGTGTTAAAATATCATTAATCGATCATTATGTTATGGAAAGTCATATATAATTTAACATCTTTGTTTAGCATATATAATCTTGTTTATGATACTATATTATAATTCAACTATACATTTTATTCTTTTATTTAATCGATAACTTATATAGAGTCCAAATCTAACATATCAGCTAATTATGATTTTTTTTATATAGATATATATTATACCTAGTATCAATCATATTAAAGGTCTGTTTGGTATTGATGTTGCAGACCGCAACAACAATTTTTTTTTATAGAAAACTTGGTTCAAAACAGCTTAGTAAATCTAAAAGCAATTTTTCAACAACATTTTTTATAAAAAAAAATTATTTAGCAAAAACATTTATTTTTCACAATTGCAACTTTTGTACACAACAATTTTAGGTAAAGATATCAAACCCCAACAATCACATATTAAACAAATTTAATAAAAGTTAATTGAAAATAAGATATAAACAAAAACTAAAAAAGACATAATTTATTCAGTAGTTGTGAAGTTAACTCCATTTGTATTTAGAGGTCATAAATTCAGTTCCTTTGATAAAACCAAAAAATCATGTCGTGTTTTCGTATATTCTATATCATATGTCCTAATTCGATGGTTGAAAAACTCACGTTGTCTTGTGTACCACATGAATGCATATCTTATTTTCATGGCATATTCATAATATAGATAAAAATATTATTGTATTATAATTTCATAAAACTATCATTCTAATTTCAGAACATTTTT
Source organism: Kitagawia praeruptora (assembly GCA_037693485.1). Classification (NCBI taxonomy): domain Eukaryota; kingdom Viridiplantae; phylum Streptophyta; class Magnoliopsida; order Apiales; family Apiaceae; genus Kitagawia; species Kitagawia praeruptora. The sequence continues at coordinate 95,341,349 of CM075350.1, forward strand.
TTTCCGATAATAATTTTCTTTTGTAGTTATTAAAACACTTTTATCTTAGAATTTTAAAAGTGAAATTATTATGATAGCATGACAGTCGTGTAATGCATGACCTGTATTTTAACTATGATAATTTTACATACACATATTCGTATGTAATTATCACTATATGATTATGAGGTAGTACAATAATCTTATACATTTACTTCTTTCGAATGTTTTTCTGCTAACATTACAATTTTTAAATTTTAATTAAATCCATCTAATATTTGTCAATAGGTTAGATTAACAGATTATTATCAACTATGTAGTCCTATTACTATTTGTTTTTAAGTTGGCAAAAAAATTGATGTACCTATTCTGTTGTTAGTATCTAATTGAGATATAAATATTTGCAATAAGCGTTTTTTATATCTAGATGTCCAAATTTGACAGTAAATGAATTCTTGTTATCTTGTGTATGTAGGAGTGACATCAGTTCAATTTAGGATCTTAGAGTAATATACCAATGGCGAACCCCGAATTCGAACATTATCATTGAACCTGTCTAGGTTCCTGAACGAAGATTATTTTGCTCTCCGATTTGTACCCTTGACGGGAATGAGGATTATGAGCTAATTACGTATAAAAATATTTAATTGCCATATCTCTTGTACAATAATCTTATACATATATTTTGAATGTTATTGTGTCAATACTATATTTTTTATATTAATAATTAAAATAGTTAATTGTCATACCTCTCGCACATTAAACGTACATACTTCTTTCGAATGTTTTTCTGCTAACATTATAATTTTTAAATTTTAATTTAAACTCATCTAATATTTGTCAACATGTTAGATTAATATATTATTATCAACTATTTAGTTCTATTACCATTTGTTTATAAGTTGACAAATAAATTGATGCACATATTCTTTTGTTAGTATTTAATTGAGACATAAGTGTTTGCACTACACATTTTTCATATCTCGATGTCCAAATTTGACAGTAAATGAATTTATGTTATTTTTTGTACATGGGAGTGGCATCAGGTCAATTTAGGATCGAAGACTGCTATACCCGTGACGATCCCCGAATTCGAACATTATCATTGAACCTGTCTCGGTTCCTGAACGAAGATTATTTTGCTCTCCGAATACTGCCCCGAACGGGAATGAGGATCCCTAGAGAAATCATGATTTTTTTCAAAAAGTGAAATATAATTTTTAATTAAAATTTCGAACATAATCGTTGAACCCATATCAATCCCTAAATGGGGATTATTTTACTACATCGAAAGGGAAACGAATATCCCACGAGAAATTGAGGATTCATATTTTTTTAATTGAAATTTATAATTTCTTAATATATTTTATAATAAAAATAATTTGATAAATCGTGATAAATATTATAATTATATCATAAGTAGCGATTCAAATTATTTTTTATAATAAAAGATGAAATATATAACAAAAATTATTAAAAATAAAATTTTATTTTGTTATTTTTTTGTGAATTTTTAAATTTATCACAATTTTAAATTTTTCAATTATATTTATCTTTAATAATCTAGTAAATATAATATTTCCTTAATCCTCGATAATCGGTCGGGAATGTGAATTGGGAATCAGGTTGGGATACCTTAATCCCCGATCCCTTTCTCATCCCCCGAATTTCTATTTTATAATATTCTCTATTTCTTAAACAGAAAAATTTCCGCAATCCCCAACCCGAAAGGGAAGGGGATTGGATTGCGGTCGGACGGGATGGATGACATGCTCATCTATACGTGTACCAAGTGAATTTGTTTTGTGTTTGTCATGAGCATAACAAACATGAATAAATATTATGATTTACGACTTCATAAAAAAAATGCTATTATACATGTACCAGAAATCAAAATTTGAGTTTATGTCATTTCGTGTACAATGTGAATTTATGTCGTATTTTTGTATCACATACATAATACAAAAAGAATACTTTATAATTTTAAAATTTCATGAAAATATAATAATAATAATAATAATAATAATAATAATAATAATAATAATAATAATAATAATAATAAAATGAGATGAAATATATTTTTGATATTTCTATCATGCATAAATTTAAAAAAAACATGGAAAATCTTGGAAGCAGGTTCTTTGAAAATGTAGTTAATGATTTTTAAGTAGGTATCAGAAATTGTCATGGTGTATTGTGACGCCCCTAGATCCGGGGTCATGAATCCAGGTAATCACGATCCAATTTCCATTTAATAACATTATATTCTTGATAGTTGAAATATAAATACTTGCTAATACTCACACAATAGACCCCATACTATAACATCTTACACCAGTCATATGCTATTAAATACATAAACTATTCCTTCTATTTTTAGAGTATTTTAGCTTATCAAGCACACCATAACATAACTCTTATTAATATCGCCACTTAATGACACTAAGCCCACTATTGAGGCATGTCATTATCTTATACACTTAATTGATATTTGACCCTATATTTGAGTCTTAAAGACTTTTAAGTCGACCATTAACTCGAGAAAATTATCTCTTATCCGTTTAAGGTTATTAATTTGGAACCCATGTACATTATATTTAAATATCCTTGATAAGGTTATAAAAAGATTAGGGGATCAAGTGAGTTAAATGGTTAAGATAAGTGTTGTTAGTAATAATAATTATAATGGGGCATATGCTAATGATGATCCTTTTCGTTCTTATAGAAGCTCAAGACGAACACCGGGTCATACCTCTGGGATTTAGAGATCGAGGCAAGATTTCTTTTATCCTTATTTCAATAAACTGTTTATGTTCAAAGAAATAAATGGTTTTGGTAGATAATATATGAATCTTATATGATGATATGGTTAGGGATATATTCCCTGTTTGTTGAGATTATTGGATATGGATATGAATATGGAAAGAACGAATATACTCTATGATCTAAAGGGATATGAAAGAGAATGGTATCAGTTGTTATCTAGGGTTATATGGTTTATGATATTATGTTAAAGATAATCTTTAAACATTTGTGATTTAATAAATATTATTTGATTATTATTTAATACTTTTAAAATAGTTGAAATATTTTGTATATAAGAGCATATTTGACTTTACTAAATACGGAGGAGATGTCTGAGTTATAATCAAAGTATTATGATGTATGTATTTTAAAGATGATGATATATGGAAATGGAAATGGAAATGATATATGTGAATGGAAATGGAAACAGAAAATGGAAAATATGGAATGGTGTTTTATAAATGGAATAACGATTTGACAAAAAGGGGGATTGCAACAGCAAGCGTAAGAGGCTGTGTTCGGCACAGTCCAACACTCAATATTTTATTACGGCCCAACGGATGCCGAAGGGGGATGTAGCAGAGAGCCTTCCTCCAGGGATGATGACCAGGTTGGATCATTCCTTCTACTAGTAGTAAACAGAGAGCAGGTACGATTAGGCGACTAATCATCATCCTAAAGTATCAGGCGACAGCATATATCCCCAAAGTATTTAGAGAAAGAATTGATAATGGTTACAGATTGACATACTGAAAAAGGAAAAATGGTATGAAATTATGGAATTATTTTTATGGTTAGAAGAAAAACTGATATTATATCATATTAGAAGAGAAACTGATATTATATTGTTCTATATTTCTTTTCTTATAAAGATAAATAGATGGGGTATTTAATAAATAAGAATTAATTCTTTTCTTAATGATTATGATGGGTATATATATATATATATATATATATATATATATATATTGTTCTATGTTTTCTTTGATGCTGGTTACAAAATTTAACTTGTTGAGCTATTATAGCTCACTCTTGCTACTTACGTATATAACAGCTAGGTCAAATGCCGATACTCCGCACTACACCCCGCAAGAGGGTAAGGGAAAGACGACCTTTTGAGAGAGTGCTGGCGCCTATCCCTGAGGTAGCTGATAGACAGATGGGTATTGGTAGACTTATGTGTATTAAGTATGTAAGTTTGAGAAATAAACTTTTGGTTGTTGAAATGCTTCCTGTAGAAGCATTATTCAACAATGTTCTTAAGTAAGATTCTGGGTTGTAATAACTGCTTAACTTTAAACTTATGATATTGTGGATGTTGTTCTCTGAGCATATGACTGGTTTGTAATATTATTATTAGGTGTGGGGTCTATTGTGTGGGTTTTATTACGCATTTATATTTCAACTGCCAAGAGTAGAATGTTATTAAATGGAAATTGGTCCGTGACGGCCTGGATTCCTGACCCCGGATTTGGGGCTGTCACATGTAGTGGTTGTGTGCATAAATTTAAGTTATTTTAAATTTAAGTTATTTGTATAATAAGGGGATTGTAAAATCTATTCCTAATAAAATTATTTTTTTAACATTAATATAAAGAGGGGTATATTGATAAATTACTAAATTGACTTCAAAGTGCACTTTGACTTATAATAAATGAAAAGAGACATTATTTCATTTATTTTCTTTGAAATTATTTATAAAATAAGTGTTAAATAAAATGTAAAATTAAGAGCTATTTAAGAATGTAGTGGATGAGTTCCAAAATTTTCATTAAAAAGACTTCTAGCATGATGGTCCATAAAATTGATTCCTGGCAAGAGGTCATGGGTTCAATCCATGACAACAACAATATTTTTAATATATTTATAAAATTTGAGGGTATTTTAGTAAATTACTAAATGGCATGGAAAGCCATGTTGACATATAATATATATAAAGGAAGGAAGGATGTGATAATACAATGAAAGGTTTCTAAAAATACAAATAATTGGATGATTAAAAAAATTCATTTTTGTTAGTCACAGAGGCATGCCTGTTTACATCTAATAACAAGCCTAATTGTTTGTAATGCTTTGCATTACTTACATGACCTCTTAACTGATGGAACCTCTAGTTGTAGAGTTTCTATTTGTGTTGTACTTGCAATAGGCATCAAATCCTAGTTGTGTAACTGTACTTATATAGTCAAGAATAATGCTTGAAAGAAGTTCCACGGTTCATGTCTCAAGCAAGAAGATAAAGTCTGTCAAATAATCACAGTTGGGATTTGAAGAAATGAAGAATTTGCCTAAGTACCAATTCGAGAAGTACGTTTGTCTATTCGAGATGTCTAGCATTCGAGAAGTCAGAGATTCGATATCTAAGAAGACACTGTTCGATATCTCTGAATGAACTGTTCGATATCTCATTCGATATCTCAAAGATTCGACATGTCTAAATACTCTATTCGAGAACTCAAGAAGTCAACAAGTCAAAGTGGTATTCGAGTTCTCAAAGAGTCAACATGTCAAAGTTTCAATCGATATCTCAAGGACTCTGAATGAACTATTCGATATCTCAGGGATTCGACAAGTCAAGTGTTCTATTCGACAACTCAAGGAACCCTGGTGAAAAGTACTATTCGAGAAGTGATTCGATATGTCAATCATACAGTATTCGAGAACTCAGAGTTATCTAATCCTAGTTCTCGAATCAATCACGTACTTAGCCACTTCTCGAATACATTCTTGGAGACAAAATACTGAAAAATTGTACAAGTCTGAAACCTACAACAAGCCAATGCACTTCATGGACCACAATCTGTAACGTGCTCTGGAAAGCCTGCAAAGAAGCTTGGAGAGATATAGAAGAGACAAAGAGCTAAAGAAGTGGATCTGAACAGAACTTTGCAAAGTCAAATCTGTAGCTGTTTGGATGCTTACTCAAAAAGGATAGACATACAAGAAAGTAATTTATCCTGTAACCTTATTTGTAGTAACTGAGTTGTATTCATGTTCTATAAGAATACAATCTCACGTCTTTAGTTAAGAAGAGAAGTTTTTCATACATTGTAAGATATATCTCTCTGAGAAAAACGAAGCTGATCGAGAATACTATCATTTGTATTCACAGATTGTAGCAACCTTTATCTAATACAATATTAGATTCAAGTGATATTGTGTCTTGTGTTGTTCTTTATCCGCACCTTCATCTTGCACACACAAACACTTATCTTGCTACACAGATTCAAGAACAAGAAAAGTTCAAGAATCCATTCACCACCCCCCTCTGTATTCTTTTGCTGTATTCAATACTCAACAAGTGGTATCAGAGCGGGCTGTTTATTCAAAAACAGAAAAATGATCATGAGTTCGAATACACCAAAGACCACAGGAACGGTGAAAGTCCCTAAGTTTGACAAAGAAAATTACAACCTCTGGAAGATAAAAATGATGTTGTTCATCAAAGCCTCTCATCCTTTATATCCTGAGATTCTCAAGAATGGTCCCTTTGTTCCACAACAAGAAATACCTGAGAAGACTATTGGAACCATAACTGTTCCAAGATTTTATGTGGCCAAGGAACCATCCAAATGGACAGAATCAGAAAAGGAGATGGTTGCTCTTGACAGTCACCTCATGTTGCTAATTATTGATTCCATGGATATGTCAATGTTTGCAAACATTGCATCGTGTACATCTGCCAAAGAAATGTGGGATCACATTGAGGTGTTATGTGAAGGAACTGATGAGGTCAAGGAAAACAAGAAACAGATACTGGTCACACAGTATGAAGCTTTCATGGCACAACCCAAGGAAAGCATCACTGAGATGTTTGAGAGATTTCACAAGCTAGTTACTGAGTTGCAGATGAATGGCAAGGTTTACAGCACCAAGGAGTTGAATATGAAGTTTCTATTGTCTTCTCCAAATCACCTAGAGCAGAGGGTCATTTCTCTAAGGGAAAGAGATTTGAACAAAATCACTTATGATGTGCTCTATGGGGTTTTAAAGACTCATGAGCTTGAGTTGCTTCAGAAAAGGGCTATCCAAGCCAACCAAGGCAGAATGATAAACACATCATGTGCCTTGATTATCAACAGATCTATTCAAGACCTAGAAGCATCTACAAGTCAGCTAAGGATAGAGGAGATAGTAGATGATGAAGAAACTGAAGCTGAGGAAAGTGAACCTGTTGAGGAGAAGGAGGAAGAAGAGTTCTATACTCTTGAAGAACTAGATGGAATGGAAAACACTTCACATGCTTTCATGGCCAGAAAATTTCCAAACATCAGATTCAAGAGGAACCAACCCTTCAAACCGAAAACCCAAAACCATTCATTCAACAAAAGCAAGGCACCTGTGAAAGCAAACAAGAATAAATTTAAAACCAGCCATGTGGATAGGTCATCTATAAGGTGTTATAGATGCAATGACCTAGGGCATTTTGCCAGTGAATGCAAGAAGCCTAAAAAGAAGGATAAGGAGTTTCTAGAGCTTGAAGCTAAGTATGAGGCCCTTCTGAAAAAGCAGACACAAGGTAAGACCTACATAGCTGAAGGGAAGTGTTGGGATGATTCTGATAGTGATGAAGAAGAGCAGGAATTTTGCAACTATACCTTGATGGCCAATTCCAAGGATGACACATCTTCATCAGACTCTCAGGACAAAGAAAGTGAAAAGAAGGTCATGTGGATTTTGAACAGTGGATGCTCAAATCACATAACTGGTGATATGGCCCTGCTATCACAGTATGAGGAGAAGGCTGGCCCAATGGTTGCTTTTGGAGATGACAGCATGGGTAACACATTGGGATATGACAAATTGAAAGTTGGTAATGTCATCATTGAAGAAGTAGCACTAGTCAAGGGACTCAAGCATAATCTGCTAAGTGTTGGTCAGTTTACTAATAGAGGATTCAAAGTGGATTTTGACAAAGATGAATGTTTGATCACCCACAAGAAGACTGGTGATTTTGCTCTATCTGGAGTGAGGAAAGGAAGCCTGTTTGTAGCCAATATGGACTCTGCAAACAAGGACAAAATTTGTTGTTTCTACTCAAAAGCATCAAATGAAGATTGTTGGTTGTGGCACAAGAAGTTATCACACTTGAACTTCAAAGCCATTAATTTTCTAGTCAAAAGAGAGTTAGTGAGAGGCATGCCCACACTTGAATTCTGTCAAGAAGGAGTGTGTGAGGCTTGTCAAAAAGGAAAGATGAAAAGATCAAGCCACAAGTCAAAGACAGTGACATCAATAACCAAGCCCCTACAACTCATTCATATGGATTTGTTTAGACCTGTCAATATTATGTCACTAGGAAGAAAGAAGTATGCCTTGGTGATGGTTGATGACTTTACAAGGTATACATGGGTGGAATTTCTAGCATCAAAAGATGAGGCTCCACAAGTAATCATTGAGCACATAAAGAAAGTTGACAAGGAAGCAAAGGCCAACAATGCAAGTGTGATTGCATTGAGAGGTGATAATGGAACAGAGTTCAGAAATGCTATACTTGAAGCATTCTGCAAAGAGAATGGAATTTCTCAGCAATTCTCAGCTCCAAGGACTCCATAACAAAATGGAGGTGTTGAGAGAAAGAATAGAACTCTAATCGAGGCTGCTAGAACAATGTTGCTTGATGCAAATATGCCTACATGTTTTTGGGCTGAGGCTGTGAGCACTGCATGCTATATCCAGAACAGAACTCTCATCAACAAAAACACTGGAGAGACACCTTACAATTTGATGACTTTTCTAGAAGCTTACTCTAAAGTATGTTCATACTTTTGGAAGCAAATGCTTTGTATTGAAGGATAATTCAGAATATGTTGGAAAGTTTGATGCAAAGGCATTTGAAGGAATTTTTCTTGGCTATTCTATGGAAAGAATTGCATACAAAGTTTATGTCATCAGTCAGAAGAAAATTATGGAAAGCACAGATGTGACATTTGATGACAGCAAACTACCTGGATTAGAAGAAGCCAATGATGAAGATAAAGATCCATTGAAGTTTGATAATCTAGATGATTCTGATGAAGAGATTGAAACTGGAATTGAAACTCAAGTTCAACAAACTCAAGTGAATGATGATACAAGAGAAGAATTTATGCCAATCAATAGTGGAAAAACAAGCATCCAAGACACACCTGTGAATAGTGGCAACCTCACAGGGGGAGGAAATGAGAATGATCATGACTTGGATGATGAAGCAACATCAAGAATGAGAAATCAGGCTGAGCACTCAAGGAAATGGGATAGATCACACACTACAGAGCAAATTATTGGAGATCCAAATGCAGGAGTAAGGACTAGGAGAGCAACTCAAAATGAGTGCCTCTATGGCTGTTTTCTATCTCATATTGAGCCTAAGAAACTTGATGATGCACTGTTGGATCCAGATTGGATTATTTCCATGCAAGAGGAGCTGAATCAATTTGAAAGAAACAAAGTATGGGAACTTGTGCCTGCACCAAAGAATAGAACCGTTTTTGGAACAAAATGGGTTCTGAAGAATAAGATGGATGAAGATGGTGTAATAGTAAGGAACAAAGCAAGGTTGGTTGCAAAAGGATACTCTCAACAGGAAGGCATTGATTATGATGAGACATTTGCCTCTGTTGCTAGATTGGAAGCCATCAGAATATTCTTGGCATTTGCTGCTCATTCAAACTTTAAAGTTTATCAAATGGATGTCAAGAGTGCATTTCTGAATGGAGAGTTGGAAGAAGAAGTTTATGTGCAACAACCACCTGGTTTTGAGGATCCACATTTTCCAGAATTTGTCTACAGATTGCTTAAGGCATTGTATGGACTTAAGCAGGCTCCAAGGGCATGGTATGACACTTTATCACAATTTCTCCTTGAAAATCAATTCACTAGAGGCACATTGGACAAGACACCATTTTACAAGAAACATGGTGATGATATTATCCTAGTTCAGATCTATGTGGATGATATTATATTTGGCTCTACAAATGAGAAGTTGTGTGAGAAATTCTCTAAACTCATGTAGAGCAGTTGTGTTGACATTCTTTCTTGGGTTGCAAGTCAGTCAAAGGAAGGATGGTATCTTTATCAGTCAAACCAAGTACATCAAGGATTTTTTGAAGAAGTTTGACTTAGAAGATTGCTCATCTGCAAAGACACCCATGGCCACTGCCACTAAATTGGATGAAGATGCTGAAGGCAAGAAAGTAGATATCTCAATCTACAGAGGCATGGTTGGCTCTCTACTCTACCTCATTGCAAGTAGGCCAGACATCATGTTTGCTACATGTTTGTGTGCAAGGTTTCAATCAAATCCAAAGGAATCACATTTGATTGTTATAAAAAAGATCTTTAGATATCTGAAGGGCACTCCAAACTTGGGTCTATGGTATCCTAAGGACACAGGGTTCAATCTGGTTGGTTATTCTGATGCTGATTATGCTGGATGCAGAGTGGATAGGAAGAGTACCTCAGGTAGCTGCCAGTTTCTTGAACAAAGGTTAGTCTCTTGGTACAGCAAGAAATAACAATCTGTGTCAACTTCTACAGCTGAGGCTGAATACATAGCTGCTGGAAGTTACTGTGCTCAAGTGCTTTGGATTAGAAATCAACTTAGAGATTATGGACTTGTGTTGGAAAGAATTCCAATCATGTGTGACAACACAAGTGCAATCTCTATAGTTACCAATCCTCTCAATCATTCTAAAACAAAGCACATTGACATCAGATATCATTTCATTAGAGAACATGCAAATAATGGAACCATTGAGTTGCATTATGTCTCTACAGATAAACAACTAGCTGACATATTCACTAAGCCATTAGATGAAGCCACCTTCACAAGGTTGGTTAGTGAGATTGGAATGCTGAATTCTTCAGATTCTGGCTAAGTGAATATATCATCTAGATTGTTGCAGCAGTAAACACTTACTTTATCTAAATTCTCAATATTTTTGGAGTAAGTGTTGGCTGGAATATGATTTATAAATATTTCAAATCTGTTGCATATGTTGGAAAATCATATTTTGTCAACTTGAAATTTCGATGAAATTTTGAGAAAATCACTGATTAATTTGCTAGAATATTCTTCATTGAATATGACTGGTAAATTTTAAAAGATAATGAAAATTGATTTTTGTGAAGTGATGAGTATATTTCGATAAGTCAGACTTCTCGAATGGTTCACTGTTCGACATCTCTAACAAGCCTCATTAGAGCACTCTCGATTTCTCGAATAGAGTCTTTTAGAGATATCGAATAGAGGTATTCTTGACTTCTCGAATATGGTAATTGAGTTCTCTAATAACTGAGTTCTCGAATACTATGTTTGAGTTCTCGAATCATTTGAAAAGGCTGAATTCTCGCTGAATCTTAACCGTTTTTGGATTTTTATTCAGAATTCTTAAATCACTCATAAAAACATATTTTACCTAATTTAGAATTTATTCTAAGTCAGATAACTGCCAGCTGTGAGTTACAATCTGCTTGAGTTATCGAATAAGCCTTTCTTGACTTATCGAATAGTTGTTTTCTACTTCTCGAATGCCTGACTTGTCGATACAAAACATATATCTAATCGACAATTCAAGTACTTCATACTTATACAATTCCACATCTATTTGATTCATTTCATTCGATTTCTCAAGCATCTAAAACTCCAAAACCTCTGAAAACCCTAACTGCAAAAGCTAAATTTCTTCTTCAACCGTCATTCTCTTCTCGCTTTTCTCTGTATCAATGGCAACTGTGAAATTCAACACCAACTTCATCGCTATCTCAAGTGATGTTGAAGCTCCTAATACCAATTTCAAATGCTTTGTAAAGTGGATGTCTGAGTCATACATCAAGGATGCACTTTCAGCCAACCCAACTCTGTATCTAGACCTCTTGGAACAGTTTTGGAGAACTGCTACTGTGGAAGTTGTAGCCCTAGAAAGCATAATAACATCATATATAGTCTACTACAAGATTCAGGACAAGGAAATCACTATCACCACTGAAGATATGAATCAAGCACTGGGCTTACAACAGGAAGTGTATGATGACCAAGCCACAAATGGTGAATTGGAGGACTTCTTTGATTTTATCAACTACTCAGATGAAATCAAACTTGGGCACTTGAATAGGAAGTTCTTGAGGAAGGAATGAAGTTATGTCTTTGCCACCATTCTTCAAGTCTTCACAGCTAGGAAGTCAAGCTTTGATCAGATTAGTGCACCTGCTCAGCAAATAGGCTATGCCTTAGCTTATGGGAAAAAGATCAATGTTGGCCAACTGATTATGCAGGAGCTGTATGGGAGACTTGGTAAGAACTCAACCAAGAGAGGTACTGATATCTTTTTCCCTCGCTTTATTCAATCTGTACTTAATTTTAAAGATGTTAAACTGATTGAATTACCTGGGATAGATAGAAATATAATAGGTTATCCTAAATCCATGACCAAACTCATTTTTGGTAATTTGGAGACTAGGAATGATGTGGATGTAAGACTTCACATAACTCCCCATATGGAGGGTTTGTTTAGGACTTACCCCATAACATGCCAACATTTGATTCCAAATCTCAGTTAGCACAGCCCAAGCAAGTAGAACACAATGCTAACCCAGGGCCTGCTAACCAACCCTCTCAACCAAACACTCTACCAAACACAGAGCCAACTGCATCATCCTCTAAAAAGGGTGATGTTAGTAAAAAGAAGGAGAAGAAAAGAAAGCAAATTGCTTCTGAACCTTTAAAAATCTTAACTGAAGCAGCATTGGCTGTAGAACTAGGTTTAGAGAGTGAGGAACCTGAGTCACCCTTATAGAGGCCAAAGAAGAAGAAATCTAAAACCACATCTTCAGTCACACAAATGGCTGAAGTTGTAAAATCAGGGGCAAACAGTTCACTAGATGTATCCTCTCAACAGGGTGCATCTATAGAATCAAGCATCCTCCCCAATGCACCTATTTGTAAAGAGTCAGCACATGAGAGTGATAAGGCTGGCACAACACTGAGTGAAGAGCACATCACATTTGAAACTCCCTTTATTTCTCAGGGGGAGTTGCCAAAATCCATTCTAAAAGACACTTCTCTTCCAGAATCTACATCTCAAATTTCTTTGGAGCCTGTAATTCAAGAAATTGAAAAGCAAGGCATTGATCACCAAGAATTCTTTTCTCTTGGTGAGCCAATGAATTCAAGTGACTTAGTGCATGACACTTTGCTCACCACCCAGAAACCACATTCAGATGGTGAAGGAATGCTAGCTGGGGCATATCCTGATGACACCATCACAAACACAGAGGATTCACTAGTTTTCACTAGAGACTCTATGCTTGTGTCAACTACTGTTGTAACTCATCCCACTCCTGTAGAGACAATAGTAGTAGAGTCATTCCATCCGGTTACAGAAGTTGCATCTGTAACTGAGGAGTCTAGCTTGCCTAGCTCTAGCTCTGACTTCATGTCACAATGGCTGAAGCCTGTGTAACATGACAATGCTTCAGGATCAGTGTCTGTTCCACCACAATTGATGGTTGAAGCACTTCAAAGCTTAGTTGTGGATCAGATTCCTGAGTTTGTCAAGATAGCTCATAACTTGGTCACCTCCAACATACCTAATCCAGATTATGAAGCCATTCTACTATGCCATAGGGATGATGTGGAGATGCAAAAGGCCAAGATAATTGATGATGCTAAGAGAGATGGCAATGTAGATGCCTGGTTGCAAGGAAAATATGATATCACTCTTGATGAAGCTCTTCAATATCTCAGAGAGGAATACATCACTTCACTGGGTTCCAATGCCAAATCTCTGACCCCTGGTGAAGTGTATGAGGCCATGAATGATTCACACAAGGGATTCCTCAAGGCTGCACACTATCTTGGAAAATGAGTCAAAACTGAGGCCAGCAGGGTGTGTGATAAGACAGCCACTACAGTGGAAGAAATCAAGAGGACCTTTGATGTTAAATTCCCTCAGTTGGACAGTGTGTTCAAGGACCTCAAACACTGCAACACCACATGCACCAAGGTGGATAATGGGCTAGCTCTACTCAAGGATACTGTCACAGGTCTGGGGCATAAATTTCAAATTCTATCTGATCAGACAACAGATGCCAATGCCATGCTGAGGACTATGTTCAAAAATCTATATGGAGATAAGCTAGTGATTGAGGTCCCTGTGCATGAGATAACCAAATTTGAGGTGGAGAGACTGAAAGATCAATCACTATCTAGTTTTAAAGCCACTAAGCTGTTCACAAAGGTGGAATCTCTTGAACAGGAAGTGACCTCTCTCCAAAAGTCCAATGCTCAGCTAACAGACACTAGTAGAAAATGGGTCTTTTACGTCGGTTAAATCGACCTTATACATCGGTTAAATGGCGACGTATGGAGGGGCGACGTATAAAGTCACAGTCTTTTACGTCGGTTAAAAAGGCGACGTAATAGGTAGAATATACGTCAGCTTAATAACCGACGTAAAAGACCAAAATAACAGACGTATAAAAGTCTGAGTAACCGACGTATAAAACAAAAAAATGACGTATATTGTTATCCTTTTACGTCGGTTCTTCTAAACAACCGACGTATATTGTCCAAAAAAATTTAAAAAAAAATATTTTGTTTCTTTGTAATCTAATCAAACCTATAAACCTGTGCAATAATAAAAAAACATACATTAACAAAATTTTGTACAACCAAAAACTACAATAGCCAAAATGTTTACAAATTCCCGATCTAATGAGTCAACCATGACCATGTCATGTAAGAGACATTGTACAAGTTACACTGATATTGAATGATAATTCAATGATGAAATTTAAAACTAAGCTGCTTGGAGACTGCTTGCTTTGTAGTAGAGACAAGCTGATCCATCCGTTCTGAAAGGGCATAACAGGCTGCCTCAATCTCATCTTAACCGGTCATAAAAATGAGTATGTCACCTGGAGCACTGGTCATGGCCTGCTTCACTGTAGCTTCAACGTAATCTTCACAGGGACTTTTACTATATAAGGTTTGCACAGGGAATGTTCTTCCTGGTATATGGAAGATTGGTACACTGCAAAACACAAGTTAGTCAATTGCACAAATTAATACAGAAGCAATTCAAAGATAATTGCATTACCCAATCGATTTAACACAATAATATTACCTTCTGAAAAAAAGTGAGAATTTTTTAGCATTTAAAGTGGCAGATATCACTAAATATAAAGCAATTTTGCAAACCAGTCAATATCTAACAAATACATCAATTACAACTGGTTCGAATTACAAGTAGGAAAATTTTGAATAAATCTCAACTCAAATTTAACTGACATAAATATAATTTTATCTCTTTACTCAACTTCATAATATCATATCATGGGAGAAACTTTGTAATTATAAGTTTCTTTCTCCTAGTCAAGTATCAATAATATTGGCGACAAATGTGTACATTTTATATATAATTTCCTGTTCTACCATGTCAAGAACCATGCCTAAGTATCTTTCCATAGAATCAGGTTTTTGGAGATGTCTGAAACACGTAAGAATTATGACTTGACACTTTAAGCTTATGCAGCCAGATCATACATACAGCTCTATGCACAAGTTTAGTTCATATAGTGTGTGTGTGTATGTGTGAAAATTTTATGTCATTTACCTTTAATACAAGCTCTTCAAAGCATTCCTGCCAGACTTCATGTACAATACAATATTAGCTTGTCTGCTCATGTTTGGAGGAGCTACTCTCATTAACCCAGGGAATAACTTTGACATTAACATCAGTCGCAAAAACAAAATCTAATTTCAAGGGTGAAGTCTGGGGAGCAATAGTCTGTTCTGCAGTCTCCGATCTTTCCATTTGCGAAGTGTCTTAACAAGTTGATGGAAGTTCCACAATCAGTTTAGGTATTAATATCATGTATCATCTTAGGCTAGGCTAATTCAGTCTATCATGTTACTATTAGTTCTGGAAATGTAGTTACATTGAATTCTTCCTTGCAAATATTAGGAATATAATTTACACGGAAAATTAAAAGATTAAAATGACCTTAATTTAGCTATGTAAAGATTAGTTAGTATACCAGTGAAGTTACAGGACATTGGTGCAAGCACATATACATACCTTCAATTATCTTGCCAGTTTCTCCTGTATATACCACTAAAATGGAGCAAAGTTGCTTCAAATCCTCCGGTTGGATAATTCCTTCTAGAAGAGACCTGAAACACCAAACAACTCATTTTTCAACAAGTGACTAACAATTTGTTAATCATCTGTAAAGATGATCTAAATAAACTTTGACAAGGACATGTAATCATACCTGTATGATTTTGAAGGACCCGGGGATGCAGAGTTGCCAACACACGAAAAAGATAAAGAAGCGGGTGCAGGTCCTCTAATATTTTACAAGAGGTAAAAATAGGTTAAGTTTAGATAACTATGTGTTAGATATTGATTCAAGTGATGTCAGGATCTGGATTGTTACTGATCAAGATACTGATGCTGACGTCATCAGGAATACAACGTCAGTATGAAGGCTTCGTCAGTATTAGAAGCTGGTCAGGATTTCGTAAAGATTCTCATTAGACCAGAGATCAAGGAAGATTGATATGTCGGTTCCTAATTTATAGGAAGGCAGCTATCATACAAGATATGCATTCAGAGATATATGTAATTGATTTAGAATATCTTGTAATTGATAGTGTAACTGTGTATGCTATATAAACACAGTTTAGGTTTTACATTATTGTAATCGCTTACACGAGTTATCTTGTAACCTAGCAGCTCTTAAGAACATAAGAATTTCTTAAGAGAGTTTTGTAACAGTTTTATATCAGAATTAATAAAGCTGTTATTGATTCATACTTGTGTTATTACTGTTTAAGTCGAAAATCTTATACAATTGTATTCAACCCCCCTTCTACAATTGTTAATTACTGGGCAACAATTGGTATCAGAGCAAACTGATTAATATTAATCAGAAACGATCTTAAGATGTCGACAAGCAAGTATGAAAGCATCAAAATTCCAATTCTCAAGAAAACTGAGTATCCAACATGGAAGGTGAAAATGATGATGTATCTGGAAGCAACTGATCCAGACTATCTTGATAGGATCAATGATGGACCATTTCTTCCAACAAGATTAGTTGCAAGAACACAGACTGTTGCTGAACACTATGTCATTAAGGCAAAGAGTGAGTGGACGACAGAGGAAAAGGCTCAAGTACTCAAAGATACAAAGGTAAAAAATATTTTGCATAACAGTCTTGATAATGTCATGTCAAATAGGGTAATAGCATGCAAGACTACAAAGGAAATTTGGGATACTTTGGAAACTCAATGCCAAGGTACTGAATCTATCAAAAGAAACAGAAGGGCTCTGTTGATTCAGGAGTATGAGCAGTTCGATGTTAAATCTGATGAAAGCCTTACTGATATGTATGATAGATTTTTGACATTACTGAACAATCTATCACTAGTTGGTAAAGAGTATGATCCAGAGGACTCAAACACCAAGTTTCTCAGAGCTCTAACTGAGGAGTGGGATACTCAAGCTTCAATCATAAGGCATCAATATGATTTGAAGATGATGTCTCTTGATGAAGTTTATGGGATGCTTAGAACCTATGATCTTGAGGTTCAACAAAGAAAGAATAAGAAGAATGTCAAGACAAAATCTGTCGCTTTGAATGTTGAATCAAAATCAAAGGGAAAAGCTGAGGAGGTTTCTAGCAGAAAGTGTAGAGTGGTAGAGTCAATTCCTGATGACTCATCATCAGATACTGATACTGAGTCTGATTCTGATAGTGATGATGACTCTACTGATTCTGATATAATGGAAATGGTTGCTATGATAGTCAAGGGCTTCAAGAAGATGAAGTTCAGAAAAGCTAGGAAGTAAGGGAAATTTCAGAAGAGAACCTTCAATGCTGACAAAGACAGGTACAAGAAGAAAGAAGAGAAAAGCAGCAAATTTGACAAGTCAAAAGTCAGATGCTATAACTGTGATGGAATGGGTCACTTTGCAACTGAGTGCAAGAAGACTAAAACCAAAGCTCTCATTTCTTCAAGCAAGGATTGGATGGACTCATCATCTGACTCTGAAGAAGAAAAAGTGAATTATGCTTTGATGGCTAAAACTGATGAGACTTCTGCTGGTGAAAATAAGGTATCTGAAATTTTGTTTGATTTTGATACTAATAATGTCTCTGAGCTAAGATCTTTTTTAAAATCTCTGCATATTAGTTTTAGGAGTCAATCTCTTGAAAATACTAGAATAAAATCTGAAATGGCAGAGGTTGTTAAGAGAAATGATCATCTAGAAGCTGAGTTAATTTTCTTGTAGGAAGTTCAAGCAGAATGTGATAATGCTAAACACATGAAACTTGAAATAGAGTTTAAATGTAAAGAACTTGAAATGCAACTTAAGGATGCTAATGAAAAACTCAGAACCTGGACACATTCTGGAACAAAAACTCATGAAATTATTACTGATAAAAACTGGAAAGAGTGTCTAGGTTATAAGCCAGAGAATGAGAAAAAGGACAAAGAAAAAGTTGTTTCATCTAATCCAGGAAGAGTTATAGTAGATGACTCAATAAATCCAAAAACCTACAGATATGTCACAGACAGTACTAAAACCAAGTTAAAACCTGTTAATTATGTGTATCCAGAAAATCCCAAATCTACTTCAGATAAGGGATCCACTTCTACACATCATTCTGAGACTAGAACTGTCAAAAACAAGAATGTAGGTCTTTTGTCTAAGAAACAATTAAGGGATAGAATCTGTGAAGTAACAGATAGAAAGAAAGTTCCAACTGTCAAAAGGAATAGGAATGGTAAAGTTGGAATATACAAGGAGAATAATTATAAGTATATTCCAAATGCACCAAGGAAAGTATGCTTTAAATGTGGTAACTATAATCATCTTGCTATTGATTGCAGGAGGAGTAAAAAGAAGGTTACTGTAGTTCCTAAGTCTGACATTAGGAATAAATCAGTATTTTATAAACCACAGAATCCTTGTTTCCATTGTGGCAGTGAATGGCATTCTATTTATACATGTGAAGAATACCATAATTTGTACTATAATTATTATGAGCCTTTGCCTAAGTTCAATAAAAGTGCAAATTTTGGAAAAACAAAGAACTTGAACACTAAGCATGCATCTGTTAAGAAAAAGACTAATTCTGATGGACTCAATCCTGATGAAGGCGTTTTTACAAAAAAATCTTCTACTGCTAAAAATGTTAAGTTGCATGAAAAGAGAACCCAACAAGTGTGGGTTCTTAAAAATTCTAACTGAGTTCTTTGTGATTCTGATTGCAGGGTAAAAAGAAAAATGTGTTAGTCATGGATAGTGGATGCTCTGTGCACATGACTGGAGACAAAACCTTGCTATCAGAATTTGAGGAGAAGGCTGGCCCAACTGTGTCTTATGGAGATGGCAACATTGGACAAACTTTGGGATATGGCAGTATTGTAATTGGAAATGTCATCATTGAAAAAGTAGCTCTGGTGAAAGGACTCAAACACAATCTGCTTAGTGTTAGTCAAATCACTGACAGAGGTTATCATGTCAACTTCTATGATACTCATTTTGAAGTAATCAGTAAATCTTCAAGGAAGATTGCTTTAACTGGACAAATACATGGTAATATTTATGAAGCCAACATTCATACCAATACTGATGGTCCAGCTACATGCCTCATCAGCAAAGCTTCTGTAGATGAAAGTTGGAATTGGCATAAGAAGCTTTCTCATCTCAACTTCAACAATATAAATGAGTTGGTTAAGAAAGACTTGGTAAGAGGATTACTGAAGGCATTGTATACTCCTGATGGACTCTGTGATGCTTGTCAGAATGCTAAACAGAGAAGGACATCATTCAAGAGTAAATCTGAATCCTCAATTGATGAACCATATCACATGCTTCACTTTGACTTATTTGGACCAGTGAATATAATGTCCATCAGTAAGAAAAGGTATACTCTAGTCATTGTTGATGAATATACTAGATTTACCTAGGTTTTTATTCTGCACAGAAAAGATGAAACTGCTGAAATACTGCTGGACCATGTGAGGCTCATTGAAACTGGCACAAAATACAAAGTCAAGATCCTGAGAAGTGATAATGGAACTGAATTCAAAAATTCAGCATGGAAGAGTTCTGTAAATACAAAGGAATAGTTCAACAATTCTCTGCTCCTGGCACACCTCAGCAAAATGTAGTAGTTGAAAGAAAGAACAGGACTCTTATTGAAGCTGGCAGAACTATGTTGGAGGAAGCTAAACTTCCTACATATTTCTGGGCAGAAGCAGTCAACACAGCATGCTACACTCAGAATATTACATTGATCAACAGACATGGTGTAACTCCTTATCAGATGATCAGGGAAAAGAAGCCAAGTCTGAAGTATTTGCATGTATTTGGCTGTAAGTGCTTTGTTCTAAGACCTCATCCTGAACAGCTTGGAAAATTTGAAACTAAAGCTGATGAGGGCATCTTTATTGGCTATCCATCAATAAGAGCCTTTAAAGTCTACAATCTAAGAACAAAGACAGTCATGGAGTCAATAAATGTATCTTTTGATGATAAAAAGATTACAGGAATTTCTGAAGACTTTCATGATGATTTGATTTTTGCAAATGAAGCCTCCAAGAATTCTGATGAAATCTTGTCAGATACTGAAAATTCCTCAAATATTGATGAACCGTCTATTACTGATGAAATACAGATTACTGATGGAAATGCAAATGTTGAGGGGGAGCAACATCAAGAGACCATCAACAATGAAACAAATCAAACATCAGGAAGAGATTCAAGTGACAATTCTGACAGAAGATCAGAAACAGATAGCAATATCTCAGGGGGAGCTTCTAAAAACAATAGTTTTTTTGAAGATAATACCAATCATGGGGAAGCATCAAATTCAAGGAATGATCTACCACCAGCAAGGAAATGGACTAAAAGTCATACACCTGATTTAATTATTGGGAATCCTGAAGTAGGTGTTAGAACCAGAAGTGCAACTCAAAATGAATGTCTTTATCATAACTTTCTGTCAAAGGAGGAACCTAAGAAAGTTGAAGATGCACTAAAGGATGCTGATTGGGTAATGGCTATGCAAGAAGAACTAAATGAGTTTGAAAGAAATGAAGTCTGGAAACTAGTACCAAGGCCAAAGGGTAGGTCTATTGTGGGTACAAAGTGGGTATTCAGAAACAAGACAGATTCAGATGGCACTATCATCAGAAATAAAGCAAGACTAGTTTTAAAAGGATATTCTCAACAAGAAGGAATAAACTATGATGAGACATTTGCTCATGTTGCAAGACTGAAAGCTATTAGAATTTTTCTGGCATATGCAGCTCACAAGAAATTTAAAGTTTTCCAGATGGATGTGAAAAGTGCTTTTCTCAATGGAGAATTAGAGGAGGAAGTTTATGTTGAACAACCTCCTGGCTTCGTTGATTCAAAATATCCAGATCATGTCTATAGACTGGATAAAGTACTTTATGGACTAAAGCAAGCTCCAAGAGCCTGGTATGAAACTCTGGCTCAATTCCTACTAGAAAGTGGATTCAAAAGAGGTACAATTGATAAAACCTTGTTTTATTTGAATCATGGTAAGGATTTGCTATTAGTTCAAATTTATGTTGATGGTATCATTTTTGGGTCAACTAACTCTAAATTATGTGAGAAGTTTTCAAAGCTAATGCAGTCTAGATATCAAATGAGCATGATGGGAGAAATGAGCTATTTCTTAGGTCTACAAGTTAAACAGACTGATGATGGAATCTTTATCAATCAGTCAAAATACACAAAGAACCTATTGAAGAAGTTTAACATGCAAGACAGCTCTACTGCATCAACTCCCATAGCTACAGCTATCAAACTTGATCCTAATCAAGGTACAGAGGTGGATGTAACTAGTTACAGAGGTATGATTGGCTCACTATTGTATCTAACTGCTAGTAGACCAGATATCATGTATGCAACCTGTCTATGTGCAAGATTTCAGGCAGAACCAAGAGAACCACATCTTATAGCTGTCAAAAGGATTTTCAGATACTTGAAGGGCACACCATCACTTGGCCTTTGGTATGCTAGGGAATCTGATTTTAATTTATGTGGTTATTCTGATGCTGATTTTGCAGGCTGTAAGATAGACAGAAAAAGTACTTCAGGCAGTTGTCAGTTTCTTGGAGGAAGACTTGTTTCTTGGTTTAGTAAAAAGCAAAAGTCAATCTCTACATCAACTGCAGAAGCTGAGTACATTACTGCAGGAAGATGTTGTGCTCAGATCATGTGGATGAGAAATCAGCTAATGGACTATGGTTTGTCATATTCAAAAATACCTATTTATTGTGATAACCAAAGTGCTATTGCTATGACAGGAAATCCAGTGCAGCATTGTCTTACTAAGCATATCAGTATAAGATATCATTTCATAAGAGAGCAAGTAATGGAAGGAACAATTGAGTTACACTTTGTTCCTACTGATCAATAGCTAGCTGATATATTCACCAAGCCACTTCCTGAAGCTACATTTACAAAGTTGGTGAATGAACTGGGAATGGTAAACTATGATAGTTTCTGAGAACAGAGAAAGATCAAATACTGATGTTCGTCGAATCCTGATGCATTTCAAATCCTGATGAAAAGTCAATCCTGACTTCAGTCAAACATCAAATACTGATGCGACGTTTCACTTATCAGTAATGTATATCAGTATTTTGTTTTCTGTTCTATTTTTATGATATACTTGTGATTCTTGAACTTGTTAATAGGGTGATTACTTTAATTAGTTTTCATGTTTATTTCTTTTATTTAATTATTTGAAGAACAAGTTCAATGCAGAAAACAATGAATAAGATTAGAGAAACAAAAAATTTCATTGATAATAAGAAAGAGATTACATTCAAAGATTACATCTTTTTGTTCTCTATCTACTAATCTATTCAACAGGAAATAAAGTCCAATCCACTCCATTGTTAGTAGCCATCCCAGATCCCATCTTTGCCACTTTGTTTGGGTGGAGGTTGACAGGGATAAGGCTATTTTTGGTGACATATTCATTAACAATGGTTGATGGAGTTGGATGAGGATGCCTTAGATGAAAGCCATGCTAATGTTGCTTGAAGGGCAGCATCGATGTCAATCACTTTTGCAGGTTTTCCTTCTCGATTTCCTCGAGACCTGCATCCATCTGCAACCAGAGAGTCTCAAGTTGTCTTTCCCAGTCGAAAGTATCAAACTCTTCACGAGTATAACTGAAGATATCTCTTTTCTCGACGAGATGAAGATTCTTTTATATGATGGTAAGTTTTGCCATCTCTGTACTGAGAAACTTTGCAAGAAAAGCTTTTGGTTTGCAGGAGAGAAGAAGCAGGAGAAGGGTTAAAAAGTAAGTGGACAAGTCTCTAGGATTAAATAGAGAAGGGTGAAACGAGAATATGAAACGATTCATATTTCTGGTGTAAGTACCAGGTATTTTTTGATTGTGATGTTTTAAATTTCTTTATTTAAAACAAATTACCTTGTTTTATTTTAATCACAATCTTATTTCTCAAATAATACGGGCACGTGTATTGTACTCACTTGAGTATATACATACAGTTTAAAAATCGTGACGCGTGCGGTTATTACCATTCTTACACGTAATTTTGTCCATTACCTATGTGTGCACGAGTAGATTGCTGACATCTGTCTTTGAGAAAACATTAGTTTTGTTTATAATTAATTTAGTTTTCTAAATTGATTCCTTGATTCTCGAAGTATCAGTATTGTATCTTCTCTATCACTTTGTGCGAACACAAACCCTAAATCGAAAATCACAAATTCCTACACATTCGATTTAAAAATGTCTTCATCTGCATTCACAAACAATAAAGTTGTAATTCATGGTGTTACTTTTGCTCCTAACAACTTTACTACAGTTCTTGATCATCAGGAACTAGATAATGATTTTCATATCATTCAGGATCTTTTGGCCTCAAGTCCAATCAATTATGCTCTAACTCAACCTGCCAAAGTTTCTTTTAAGAGTGTTATGCAGGTGTGGAGTACTGCTGTTTTTGGTGAGTGTATGCCATCAGGAAAGCCGAATATGAATTTCGAATACAATGGTGTTACACATCAAGTCACTCCAGATGTTGTTTGTAAAGCTCTTCAACTACCATCTCTAAATGGTGAGACTCCAGAAAAGTTTATTGATGCTTTTCTTTTGGAGTTTGCTTTAAAGTTGGGCTACAATGGACAAACAAAGAAATTTGGAGATCTATTCAGAACCAAGCTAAAGAAGGAATGGAATTTCTTCTTTGATACCATAAGTAGGTGTTTCTTGAATAAGGTGTCTAACTTTGATGCCTTACTTACTGCCTCAGTTCACATTGGGTACTCTCTAATCTATGAAACTCCTTTTGATTATGGGTCTTTTATATTGCGAGTATTAATTGCTAGAAAGAAAGATAAATGTGGTTTTGTCTGCTATACTAGATTTATTCAGTTAATATTCTCGTACCTATGTCCCAATGTTGAATTTGCTGATGATACAAATTTATCTATCTTTAAGATTTCTGCTAATAACATCAGTTCTCTGCTTAAGAGTGATAAGGCAAATGGTTTTGAAGGTATAACTGCATTTATTCCTAATGAGGTTAGGCTTCTTTTAACCAAGCGAATGCCTACTCATTATGGATCAATTACTGATGGTCAAGGACCTAGTTCTGATGCTATGAGACAGGACATTACCAATCCTGTTTCTAACCAAAGCACTCAACTCAAACACTCTACCAAACAGTCAGCCACATCTGGTGTCTCACAAAAGGCATTAGTTGTAAAATCAAAGAAATTAGCTAGGTCTGATGTGTCTGGAAGACAATCAGGATCAAAGGATTTCTCCACTCAAACTCACTCTCAAAAGAAGTCACAAGGGGGTGAACAAGGGGTCATGGCAAAGGAGAAATCTGTGCTTAAAGTTGATCAATCTTTGATTGACATTGGGATGTATAAGGAAACAGGAGAAAAGAGAAAATTCAGTCAGAAAATTGATTCTGAGTCTGATTATGATTATGATGATGACAAAGTTCCTTTATCTGTTGCTTTGAAGAAAAAGGAAGTCATTACTGTAGCTCCCAAAGAAATGGATGTTTCTGAAAAGCCAAAGAAAAGAAGGAGATTACATAAAAAGAGTCCATACTTCATTCCTCTAGAGATACAGAATCTTGGTGATACTATAGAAAATGATCAGAATCTGGTTGTATCATCAGTTCCTGACTCAACTACCAATCCTGATATTTCTACTCCTGATGCTACACCTGTGAAGACTGTTGAAATTTCTGATTCTCCAGAACCTGCATCTCCGAAGAGAAGAGTAATTGAGATGTCTGTTGATGCTGTGAACAAGATTGCAGCACAGCTTGGATTCAAACCTGTCTCACTTCAACAGAAAGATTCTTCTGAGAAGGTCTTTCAGAGACACAAGAAACAGAGGACCACTTCACCTCTGAAAGGATCTAGCCCACAAGAACCTGAACTACAAAGTAGTTCAGTAGCTACTGAAGATCCAGTCACACAAGAACCATTCATTCAAAGTATGGATGCAGACATTGCTGAAGGAATAGTCCCACAAGAACCACTCTCTCAAAGGGAAAGTGAAGACAAGAATATTCCTGCTCCACAAGAACCATCTTCTCAAAGTGAAGATGCAGGCATCGTCACAACAGCAAAGGAGTTTCCTGACAATGCTCAAGGGGCTTCTGAATTTGAAATTGACTTAGTTCAAAGTCTGGCTGATAAAGCTGCTCATGTCAAGCATATTGCTGAATGTGATGAGATACTAAAGGACACTGCACTAGAGGGAAGCACACAAGAACCTTTAACTCAAAGTGTTGAAGAAGCTTCACAACCTCAGACTACACAAGAACCATCAGTAGTTAATACTGATGCAAGTCATGCTTTAGTTGCAGTTGTCAATCCTGATGTAAGTACTACTGATCCACTTATTCCATTGCTTATCGAGCCAATTTCTGCAAGGCCAATGGATTCTTTAACTACTTCGTCAAGTAACATCTCTATCTCTACTTCTCTTAACACTGATAGTATGATTATAGATAGACCTGATACAAGGGATACCTCTATTTGTATGACTTCAGTCCACTCTTCTCAGCCACCTCTTATTTCTTCACAAATAAAAATGAGCCAGAGCTTTTCTAGTGAGGATGAGAGAAAACAATTAGAGAAAAAGAAGAGTGATGAGAGGCAGTCTCCTGAACTGGCAAAAGGAGAGGTAGACATGAGTGAGAAGTTACAAACTTCAAGTGAGGTAGAAGTTGTTATTGAAAGCAACTTAGGTAATGTTGTGAGAAGTGATGAGATCACTTTAAAAGAAAAGAAAGATCTAGGAAATGTTTCTATTCCTATTGCAGGTCTTCAGGAACCAACAGTTTCATCTACTATTACTTTAAGATTGAAAGGAGTTATGAATCCTGAAGATAATGTGGATAATAAAATTCCTGAGTCTGATGATAGCTCAGATGATGATGATGATCATGCTGACAATGATCCTGAGGCAATTCAAATGCAGGCAGCAATAAAAGCAAGTTTACTATCTACTTATGGGTCTTCGAGTAGATACATGCAGTCTGTTACTCAAGAAGAGTTCAGAGGGGAGTACAGTTCCATACTTCCTCCTGATACTCAAGCTGCAAGGGGATATAAATGGGATACTGAATGGAATCAGCCGAATGCTGAGATAAATTTTCAAAATGCTCTTTTTCATTCTGGTCATATTGCCACGAGGATGCCTACTCCTGAACTTAAGCCCTTCTCAAGACTAATGCTCTTCTAGCAAAGGGATTGAAGAGTGAGATTGATTCTATGAAGGGTGTTAATGATAAATTTCAAGCAGGTATTCAAACAACTGTTTCTATATCTGCTACTGCTTCTCAAGCTCGTCTTCTTGCTGATGATGTTAAAGCACTTGCAAAGAAGATGGATTCAAGAATGGCTGTCTTGGAATCGAAAGTTGACAATATTGATGAGACACTCAAGCTTATCTTATCTTTCTTCATTGAAGATGCTGATGTCAAAAAGGGGGAGAAGGTAGTCAAAACAAAATGTACACCTAATCCAGTTGTAAGAAAGGATAAGGATGATACTTCTGGAAATGATGGTGGTACTAGTACTCAACAACATCATGGGAAAGGAAAAGGAACCTCTGATGCTGGTTTAGTAAAGGGAAGGAGTTCAACTCAGACTCAAACTAATCAGTCAACTCATGTTTCTGAATCTGGAAAAAGAAGGCAAACTCTGTCTACAATTCCTGAAGGTGATGAAGATATGTTGGTTACTGATGTACAAGATGCTCCTCACCTCTTTGAAGAAATTATCACTGAATCAGGTGGAAGTGAACTTGTTTATCGAAATAGTGATAAGTTTCATCAGTATCATGCTAAAAAGGCACTTGAATTAACTTCTGAAGAAAATCCTGATATGACTACTGATGTAATTTTAAAGGAACAAAACAGGATCTTTGAGGAGATTGCAAGACAGAAGAAAGCTCCTACTGCAAGAAGAAACAGAGGCAGAGGAAGGAATACTGTACAGGCAAGTACAAGGCAAACAAGATCTAGTGGAATCAGAATTGAAGAAGTGTCTGATAAAAGAAAGAAGAAAACTCCACTTCTCCTTGAATTGGTTCCAGACAACAAATTTAATGTTTCTGATGAAACAGTTGAAGAAGAAAGTTTGCTAAGAACTAGGAGGAAAAAGTCAGTTGTGAAAACACGGGAAGGTGTTTCTGAAGGATCTCAATCAGATGAGATTAATCAAAGAAGGTTCAGGGAAGTTGAAGAAGAAAGAAAGCTCAAGAAAACTAATAATGATGTTATTGAAGATGCAAGAATTGAGTACTTGAAACAAATCTTTGAATCTGATAAAGATAAGTGGTATGATTCCAAGAAAGTTTTTGAGGAGGAAATTCCCAGTGAGTCAAAGCACAAGCATAAATGAAGAAAGTGGGTTCATGTTGATGATATGAAGTATACTGGATCAAGGATTTTCAAATCTGCTGGTATGTATTTACCACCTCCAATGACTCCTGGTCTTCAGAAAGCTAAAGCTTCTGAATCTGATGAATCTCCACCAATGTGGATCAAAATGCAATCTGAACTGACAGGACTGGTACCTTACACTAGAAGTGGTATTGGTTTTAAAGATGCTGAAATGGAATTTACAGCTCAGATGGATCAACATTTTCTTACTAAGAAATTTGGTGATGAACTGACTATTGATGATCTTTGGGAACTTGAATCTGTTGCAATTGTTGCTTGCGTTGTGGACTCTAAGAAAGTGGAGAAGATGTTATACTTCATGAAGGACAAGAGTGTTAAGAGATTGTTTATTCATGATGTATTATGCAAGACAACAAAAGAACTGAAATATGTTCTTTATTTACTTGAAAACAGAAGAATTCCTGATACAGAAGCCAGTGTTTATCAAAACTGGTGTGGTATGATCTTAGGTACAATCAAATCCAGGTTTCTAGATGATGGATCAAGGTATGATGGTAATTATACTCCCATGTACTTGAACACAGAAGGTCAAGAAGTAGAAATGCAAAAGGGTTCAGCTGTTAAAGAAGTAATTCTGATGCAAGAGCAGTTATCTTTGAATCCTGGAGGAAGAGATCTTGCATATTTACTGTTGGGAGAGTTAGATTTACCAAGGAGCTCAATTCAGAATCTCGGGGCTGGTATTTATCAGATTAATAAGAACAATGAAGAACTCAAGAATCTGAAGAAAAGACTGATTCAGGTTCTGGCAGAGAAGGAAGAGGAATTATTATCAAGATTCTTGCAGATAAATAATTTCTTTGTGAGAATTTCTGAGACTAAGCCTGAAGATTACTAGTAGAATTTTGTTTTGAGTTTTTGACATCATTGAATCAAATAATTTGTGCTTTATTTCATTAAGTACAAATTGGGGGAGATTGTTAGATATTGATTCAAGTGATGTCAGGATCTGGATTGTTACTGATCAAGATACTGCACTGACGTCATCAGGAATACAACGTCAGTATGAAGGCTTCGTCAGTATTAGAAGCTGGTCAGGATTTCGTAAAGATTCTCATTAGACCAGAGATCAAAGAAGATTGATATGTCGGTCCCTAATTTATAGGAAGGCAGCTATCATACAAGATATGCATTCAGAGATATATGTAATTGATTTAGAATATCTTGTAATTGATAGTGTAACTGTGTATGCTATATAAACACAGTTTAGGTTTTACATTATTGTAATCGCTTACACGAGTTATCTTGTAACCTAGCAGCTCTTAAGAAAATAAGAATTTCTTAAGAGAGTTTTGTAACAGTTTTATATCAGAATTAATAAAGCTGTTATTGATTCATACTTGTGTTATTACCGTTTAAGTCGAAAATCTTATACAATTGTATTCAACCCCCCTTCTACAATTGTTAATTACTGGGCAACACTATGATTAGGCATGTTAAGTATCACAAGCTCAGAAATTTTGAGAGCTTGCAAGTTTCAACACAAGTATCCATTGAGAAGCTAAAACATATAGATGGTTATACAGGGTAGGTCTGTATGATTAGGGTTATTACATATAAATTTAGATATCCTAAATCATATAGATGGTTTTAGCTAGTGGATTCAGCAAACATGTTTCTTTAGTCGCACACC
This sequence comes from Kitagawia praeruptora, assembly GCA_037693485.1. Lineage (NCBI taxonomy): Eukaryota > Viridiplantae > Streptophyta > Magnoliopsida > Apiales > Apiaceae > Kitagawia > Kitagawia praeruptora. The sequence continues at coordinate 95,370,787 of CM075350.1, forward strand.
AGTCTTCGAAAATAAGTATGTACAGTTGCAAACTTAAAGCACTAAGCTCTTATCATGTCAGAGTTGGATTAGAGGAAACAAGTAAAAGTTACAAATGCAAGAACACGGTCAATACATTATCCTAACGTTACAAGAAGGCACTCGTTAAAATTAACGTATAATATAAACTCATTGCAATAAATTACAATCAAGATGACCTTTTGATTCTTATTTTTTCTTTTTCATTGCTAGTCGTATAAGGAGAAAAAGCAAAAAAAACAGGTAAACAATAATGATCTCAATTATAAGAAGGGATAACTATTCATAGTTCAATAGAATGAAGAGTATAAAAAAGAAAGACTTACATGGCCACTTTCCGCTCACGAAGTTCACACAATCAACTAGTGGCTTCTCTAAGGCAGGCAACAGCTGATTACTGTTCATAGTTCAATAGAATGAAGAATATAGAAATTTTTTGCAGGCACCAGTGACAAATTTTTCCTTATCTTGAAATTGATGTTCATCTTTGCTTCTCTCGTTTGCAAGTTTTCTCTCGTACACTATTTCTTGTTCAGGCTCTCGTGCTTTAGACATATCGATTAGTGCTTTAATATATCTGGACTGCAATGTTTAAACATGAATAAAACCCAATGAGAACTTAGAGATACATACACATACATTAAGTTCATCAAAAAACCATGTCCTCTTAAAAAAGGCATATGCTTGTGATCTAATCCAATCTTAATTAAGGAATTAAAACTTACCGGCCTCTTCGCCTTATCCCGAGTAGTTTTATGAACAACAGCCTGCTTCATCTCATCAAAAACTCAACAATTAAACTATGAAAATTAAACAACTTAAATGAACCACGAAAGTCAACAATTGAAGCATAAGAAAAGAGAAAAAAGCTTACGTCTTTGTTGGGCTTGTTTTTAGAGGCCTGGCGAGAAATAACTCTCTCAACGTCGTCGTTGTCTTCATCGTCGAGAAAAGCGGAAGGAGGTCAACGCGGTGGTCTCGTCGCCGATAAGCGGTTCGATTGAGAAACAATTAAATAAAAGATAAAAAAGTAAAGAAACACATAAAATGATAATTACAAAAAAGGGTTTGTATAGATTACCTCGTCCTTAACCATGTGAAGAAGGGATTTATTAGTGAGTAACCCAAGAGAAGCTAACACCCCATAAAACCAATTGAAAAAGAAACATATGTAATATTAATAATTCTTTTTCTCACGTTTCGAGTGTTTGTGAGAGAGAGATTATCAGGAGTATAACAGCGGGTGAATTGGGAACGAAGAGTGTTTAGGGCTGAAGAGAAAGAGATTGGGATTGATTAGTGAATACTGCTGATGAGTGTGTACAGCGGGTAGTGTTTGAATTGGGGAAGAGTTAAATTGGGGAAGAAGAGTGTTAAGGGCAACAACTGAAGATTACGTTTTTAATTAAATTAAAGGTTTTATACGTCGGTCATATAAAGAGCGACGTTAAAATGCGGCTTTTCCAAATCCGATGTAAAAAAGAATTTTATACGTCATTTTTTACTCAACCGACGTATATAATAGTATCATATACGTCGTCTTTTACTTAATCGACGTATATAATATCATCATATACGTTGCCTTTTACTCAACCGACATATATAATAGCATTATATACGTCGCCTTTCACTCAACCGACGTATAATATCATCATATATGTCGGCGTTTTCTCAACCGACGTATAATATCATCATATACGTCGGCTTTTTCTCGAATCGACGTAAAAAATGTTTTAAAAATGTAAATATACGTCGCCTTTTCCTCAACCGACGTATAATATCATCATATACGTCGCCTTTTTAAATGACCGACGTATAATGTGCGACGTAAAAAGTCAATTTTGTACTAGTGAGACAAAGTTGCAACCCTCAATGAACAGTTGGACACTCAAGCCACCACCACAGCTAATGTCCTTCTACATCAGCAATCAATGTTGTCTGCAATGATGAAGCACATGGGCCTCCCTCTACCTGAAGAATCTTCAACCCCAAAGGTCACTCCTACAGCCTCTATGCCTGACAACAAGCCTAAGGGGGAGAAGAGGACATCAAGGAACTCAAATCCAAAGGGGGAGAAACCTCAAGCTAAAGGAATCAAGTTAAATGAGGGTGGTCACCAAAGGATTTCAAAATCTATACGTCATGTCTCAGGCAAAGGCAAATCCAAAGTTGATGAGCCCCCAACCTCTATGCCAGTTGTCACTCTACCAACTGTGCACATCACTACTCCTGATGGCCAAAAGCAATCTATCACAACCACAGTGGTTGCAGGGAGCATGCCATCTAACAAACCTCTCTTCTTCAAGACTGAAAGTGCCAAGCCTGCAGAAGTGAAAGTTATTACTGAGGCCAAACTACAAGAAGTTGTTAATTCAAATGTCTATCATGATAAAGCCTTCTTGGAGTTTCTGAAATCCATAAGGGAACAGGCTGGTGACACTCAGTTCTATCTGAGAAAGTTGAAGGAGCAGATTGACTACCTCACTGTCATACCCAAGAAAGTCAACAACTTATGGTTTAAGGAGATAATGATGGTGTCCAAGTCTAAGATATGGCATCTAACCTACAAGACTCTACAAGCCCTAAAACACTCAGAGATAGATGCACTACTTGAGCTTATTGAGAAGAGAAATGAGAACAATAAAAGTCTGTATGATGACCTGAGGAATGACCAACCTTCAAAAGGCTACCAGAAGTGATTAAGAAGCCATGGACAATCATCTATCAGTCTACCACCAAAATTGAAGACATTAAACAATTGATCATTCCCAATGATCTCACTCCTCGAAATCATAGACTTGTTATTGCTATCATTGATCAAGTACATAAGAAAGTTGGAGTTAGAAATGCTGAAGAAATAGAAGCACTACACATCCTCAGATCTTTCATAGCAACTGGTGCGATTCCAGAGATGGCCCAACCTAGGAGGAATAAGGATGATGAAGATGAAGACAAAAATGATGGGAGGAGAAGTAATCACAGGAGTGATAAGGGTGATAGAGATGAGAAGAAGAAGAAGAAAGATAACAAGGGCAAGAAAGATGGTGATGACCAAGGCAAAGTCTATGAGAGGAAGATTAGAAAACAGCAAGCCTTAGGCATTGCTAGCAGTAAACTCACCACAACACAAGACTCTAAGTCTAGGGTAAATACTGTTAGTAATGACCTACCAAAATCTGATTCAATGGCTTCTACAACTGTTTTGCCACCTCAAGAAGAGAAGAAGATTCAAATCAAGAAACCATGTGTATGTTTCCATAAGCAAACTGCTAATGGAGTACTACAATGGTCTACAAGCAAGGGTCATAAGTTTCTGCCTAGCAATCAAGTAAAGAGAATTAAATTCAAGTATGCTGCAAGAAGGGTGAAGTTATCTAAGTCAAAGGCACTGACAATCATTCCAGGATTAGACCTACCACCTCTAGATGAAAACTAAGATGAAGACCAACTGCAGTTCCTATGGGCTCAAAGAATCTATCATGTTGCCAATGTTGATAATTTTCTTGAAATTAAATATATTGATGGAAGACAGAAGAAATTTAGACAAGGGACATGTCAGCACTGGGGCAGGCTATATGATATAGAAAGGATAATTGCAATGTTGGATTCTGAAGACAGAGTGGAAAGGGTATAGAAGCTGGAGTTAATTGACTTTGTCAAAATGAAGAGAGATCACCAGGCAGAACAGAAAAAGAACAGTGAAGAGCTACTAAAGAAAAGGGAGGAGGAGTTTGCTGCAATGGAAGCTAAGGCTGATGAATTGAGGGCTATGGGTCTGTGTAGAGTCAAGTTTAATCCTTACATCATTGAATACAAAAAAAATGGTAGAAATGTAAAGATTAGAATGGACTACATCAGTTCCTATTCTGAGAAATAGCTGAATGAAGTACTCAAGGATTTGTCACGCTCCCCTCTAATTGAAGAACTCACTGCAATGGAAGACATTATTCTTGCCATGGAAGAAAATGCAAAGAAGAAAGCTAAAGAAGCTAAAGAAAAGATGAAAAATGAGAATCTGCAAGCCAAAGTTCAAAAGATGAATCCAAAAGGATATGGCTAGTAGTTCCTCATAACTTGTAAGAATACTTCTATGTATTTTCTTCAATCAATCTACATACCTGTACTTTTCAAGTTTTATCTTTATGTATGTTAGGCTTGTTATCAGACATGAAATTGTGACTAAGGGTCTCACTCACAATTTAGGGGAGATTATTAGTCACAGAGGCATGCCTGTTTACATCTAATAACAAGCCTAATTGTTTGTAATGCTTTGCATTAATTACATGACCTCTTAATTGAGGGAACCTCTAGTTGTAGAGTTTCTATTTGTGTTGTACTTGCAATAGGCATCAAATCCTAGTTGTGTAACTATACTTATATAGTCAAGAATAATGCTTGAAAGAAGTTCCAAGGTTCATGCCTCAAACAAGAAGATAAAGACTGTCAAATAATCACAGTTGGGATTTGAAGAAATGAAGAATTTGCCTAAGTACCAATTCGAGAAGTACGTTTGTCTATTCGAGAAGTCTAGCGTTCGAGAAGTCAGAGATTCGATATCAAAGAAGACACTGTTCGATATCTCTCAATGAACTGTTCGATATCTCATTCGATATCTCAAAGATTCGACATGTCTAAATACTCTATTCGAGAACTCAAGAAGTCAACAAGTCAAAGTGGTATTCGAGTTCTCAAAGAGTCAACAAGTCAAAGTTTCATTCGATATCTCAAGGACTCTGAATGAACTATTCGATATCTCAGGGATTCGACAAGTCAAGTGTTCTATTCAACAACTCAAGGAACCCTGGAGAAAAGTACTATTCGAGAAGTGATTCGATATGTCAATCATACAGTATTCGAGAACTCAGAGTTATCTAATCCTAGTTCTCGAATCAATCACTTAGCTACTTCTCGAATACATTCTTGGAGACAAAATACTGAAAAATTGTACAAGTCTGAAACCTGCAACAAGCTAATGCACTTTATGGACCACAATCTGTAACGTGTTCTGGAAAGCCTACAAGGAAGCTTGGAGAGATATAGAAGAGACAAAGAGCTAAAGAAGTGGATCTGAACAGAACTTTGCAAAGTCAAATCTGTAGCCGTTTGGATGCTTACTCAAAAAGGATAGACATACAAGAAAGTAATTTATCCTGTAACCTTATTTGTAGTAACTGAGTTGTATTCATGTTCTATAAGAATACAATCTCACGTCTTTAGTTAAGAAGAGAATTTTTTCATACATGGTAAGATATATCTCTCTGAGAAAAACGAAGCTGAGAATACTATCATTTGTATTCACAGATTGTAGCAACCTTTATCTAATACTATATTAGATTAAAGTGATATTGTGTCTTGTGTTGTTCTTTATCCGCACCTTCATCTTGCACACACAAACACTTATCTTGCTACACAGATTCAAGAACAAGAAAAGTTCAAGAATCCATTTACCCCACTATATTCTTTTGCTGTATTCAATACTCAACAATTTTTCCTAAACATATTAACGTGCAACAATGTTCTTAAAGGTGGCAAATTTTAAGTCGCTTTTTGTTTGTAAATGAATGAATTTTAGGTTAAGGTTAATTTACTCAAAATTGAATGAAATTAAATACTTCCTTCCTCCCATTTAAACTGGTGTGTTTGATTTTTTTTTGTTCAAATTGACCAAACTTTGAATTATTTAAAAAATTATTGATTTACATTTTTATAAATCTAAAAAATGTAGGCCATAATACATTATCTATATTTTATTATCATATTTTAATTATATTTAACATATAATTTAAATTACAAAATTGGTTAATTTAACTATAAAAAGTCAAACAAGCCAGTTTGAGTGGGACGGAGAAGTATAAAAGGGTAAAGGAATGAATTTCTAAAATCGATTCCCTTACGGCATTTTCAGGTTAACCAAATCATTTCCGGGCTACTTTCGGGTTTTATCTCACGGTTGTAGATTGGGTCGAGGTTAGGACGATTTTCGAGGGTGAAAGCCTATATATCATTTTTTTTTTCATTCAATTGTGCCCGAAATAACAGTTTTTGCTGTGGGTGTCCAAAATAACCACTAAAATACGCATTTGAAGGATGCGTGACTTTCCAGCACGCATTTTAGGAATGCGCAGCTTCTGTACATGCATTATAAAATGCGTACATGGTTCAATACATATGAGAACACACATTTACCTAAATCGTTTACACTTTATACGCAATCTTTGAATGCGTATAGCCCTCAATTCTATATTAATCTTTGAAGACAATCTGTTTATGTATAAGTTCCTAATCAAATTTATCTGGTTTTACTAATTCAAGGGTTCTTACTAGCTTGAATCCATGTTTGATGAGTTTGGATCATTCCTATCAGCAAAAGTCGAAACCATGTCTACTACTAAAAATCCAATATATTACTAATATATGTATATATACACACCCGATTGAATGCAAACAAATCATTAAGTCATCCAAACAAACTACTGAAACACATAAATTCAAACTACATATACCATCGACCATCACACGCGACTACGACGACGCTAACATCACCCAACTCACCATTTTCGATTAATCTTCCGTTAAATCCTTTCTTCAATAATTCCAAATTACTTAGAACCCCAAATTTAAATCAAACCATACCAATATTATAGACTTGAAGTAGTAAGTAATATTATCTCCTTCTCTTACCATCTGTGTTTTTCAAGGTTCATAATTAGAAATAAACATGAAGTGAATGATTTTTTTATAATCCGGTGTCCGGACCAATTTTCGCTCACCTCGACTAATTCGGAGGACTGCTAGAACAACCCATCAAGCATGACAATTCACTTACTTCCGTGCCTCTCAGGAATCAAACCTATGACCTTGGGGTGGTAAGCCCCTAAAGTCACGATTCCAACTAACTGGGACACCCGTGGTGGGTCGACATGAAGTGAATGATTATGAAATGTTAAAGACATGGTCAATTCAGTTGTATTTAGTCAAGGTCAGGTGGATATACGCATATGAAATGTGCGTGTTTAAATGGATATTTTGGACACATTTCCTGACAACTGATATTTTGGGCACCTGCACATTAAAAAAAATGATATAAAGATCATTTTCTCGATTTTCGAATGATGTCTGATATTGCCACTCGAAATTTATGCTCCTTATACTTATTTCTTATTTAATATTTTATTATTAAAAATGCATTGCATACATAAAAGTACAATACATAAGAGAGAAAAATAAATAGCGACTCCTATAATTTATTATAAATTATTAATTAGGGGTTCTTAAAAAAAAGAAACTATTACTTAAAAATAAGTAGTGAAAAAGTATTATGAAATTGTTGAAATACAAATTTTTTTATATCCTAAATTTAAAGTTGGAGCATCTTCAATAGTGTTGGTTAAAATTATTAGTTAAAATGATATAAAATATTGATTATGTATAATTGGCTGAATCTGTAAAGTATTGTACTCTAATGGAATTGGCTATAATGATTGGTTATTGTTAGGAATATGTTGTAATTGATGATAACTTCACAATCAATCAAAATTGTATAAGTCATGTTTTGTAACTGTCAACAGATGAGACATTATAACTCTATCCGTTGACAGGTAGCTCATCAACGGATGAGGTTTTGTAGCATAATGCAATATCTCTATTTATCAGTTGATAGTGTTTTTATTCAGAGTCATGTTGACCATCAACGGATAGGCAGAATAGGGTAGCCAATTGTAAATAAGCTATGCTATGTAATTCTGTCTAAGTGAAAGTGTATCAACGGATGAGAATAGGACTCTATCAACGGATACAACTCAAATCTACTCTATCAATGGATACAGCTCAAACTACCATCAACGGATGACTGTGTACAACATCAACGGATAATCATTGACACTTTCTTCTATGCTAGCTGAGAATTAGCAGTTGATAAGGACAGGTTTGACTGACAGATCACATGGGTTGATAGTAGGTATAAAAAGCAGTATGGCAGCCATACTTTGGAAACGCAGAAGAAAGAAGCATTCCATTTACACAGTACATACAAGAAAGGTGCAGGGGACATATCTGTTCACAAGGACAACCTTTCGGCTACATGTGGATTTGGAAGGGAGTAGCAAGTCAACTTGAATTAGATTAATATTATCTTATTCCTGTAGTACTTGTAAACTTGGGATATATAACCAAGTGTAGCAACTCTTTAGAAACTAAGAAAACAGATACATTTGCTTAGGGTTTCTTGAATATCTTTAGAAACAAAGAGTTGTAAAACAGAAGCTATGTACATTTGTATCACAGAGTTTTCTTCGAATAAAAGTCTCAGGTGGTACATTTAACCACCTGATTTTTTATGTGTTTGTGAATCATTTCTCATTCAACAACTATCTCCTTATAGATTTCTGTGGTTCTTATCAGAAATTATAAATATCAAGAATTGTATTCAACCCCCCCCCCTTCTACAATTATACAAGTGTGTAATCTGGGAATAATAATTGGTATCAGAGCTATCTTCTAACATATTTGAAGTTTAAAGATCAGCACACTTCCAACATGTCTAAGAAGGATTATGGAGTGAAGATACCAGTTCTTGATAGAGAAAATTACTTTCACTGGAAAGTAAAAATGCGTCTACATATCATGTCTATTGATGAAGGTTGTGTAGATTGCATTGAGAAGGGTCCTCATGTTCCAATGAAGACTGCGTCAAGAGTTGGCCTTGCTGCAGATGCACCAGACACTTACATTCCCAAACTTGTTTCTGAGTGGAGTACTGAAAATGTTGCAGAAGTCCACAAAGATAAAAAGACCATGAATATTCTGTTTAATGGTTTAGAAACAGACATGGTTGACAATGTTATCAACTGTACTACCTCCAAGGAAGTATGGGACAATGTTCAAACCCTTTGTGAAGGTACAGAACGGGTAAGGGAAAACAAGATGCAACTACTGATCCAACAGTATGAGCACTTCCATTTCAAGAATGGAGAGACATTGAATGACACATTTAGTATATTTCAAAAGCTACTGAATGGCTTGAAACTGTATGGAAGAATCTACCAAATGAAAGATTCTAATCTTAAATTTCTGAGATCACTGCCCAAAGAGTGGAAGCCAATGACTGTTTCTCTAAGAAACACTCAAGAGTACAAGACATTTACTCTTGAAAGGCTCTATGGAACTTTAAAGACATATGAACTAGAAATGGAGCAGGATGAAGAAATTGAGAAGGCCCAAAAGAAAAGTGAGTCAGTTGCACTTGTTGCCGACTTGGAGCAGAAGCAGGAGAAGAGGACTGAAGCTGCTAAATCTACACCAAACAGGGAGGTTTGTGAAGGTAGAGCGGAATTAAGCAAAAGCAAGGAAAAGGTGACTGAAGAAATGAGTGTCCTTCAGCAGGATGAATTAGATGAGATAGATGAGCACTTAGCCTTTCTATCTAGGAGATTCTCTAAGCTAAAATTCAGAAGAAACTCTGGGGTGGCCAAGCCATTTAACAAGGATTTTTCCACAAGCAACTATGTGGATAAATCCAAAATTAAATGCTACAATTGTGGAATTGCTGGTCACATGATAAGTGAATGCAGGAAGCCTAGATCTGAGAACAAGGGAAAGCCAACTGAAATTGTTGACTACAAGAAGAAATATTTTGATCTTCTCAGGAAGAAAGGAAAGGCATTCATGACCCAAGAGTATGACTGGGCTGCTGATGGAAATCATTCTGATGATGATGTTGAGGTTGTCAACCTTGCATTGATGGCTGATTCTGAGCAGGAAGCAAGTTCAGCTAGCAATCAGGTATTTTTTACTAATCTCTCTGAGCTCACCAAAGAGGAATGCAATAGTGTTATAGATGAAATGTCTACTGAACTATATCACTTGAGTGTTACTCTTAAATCACTTACTAAAGAGAACAATAGGATTAAAGAGACTAATCTGTTTTTAAGTGATAGAAATGCTGCTCTAGAAATTCAATTTCTAGAATTTGTGAAAATGAGAGTTGATTGCAATGATGCTAAAAGTGAACTTGAAGCTGTGTTAAAAAGAGAACTGATTTTAAGAGACCAGCTTGAAAAAGAACAAGGGATAATTGCTAAATTTCAAAGCTGTAGGAATATTTCACAAAACATAATAGAAGTCCAGGGAATAGAATCATTTGTGAAGAATACCTGGACTCAAAAGAAAAAGGAGCTAGAACCTTGCCTTGAGGATCTAGAGACTATTTGTGAATTAACGGAAAGTGATCATCCGTTGACAGATGAACCATCAACGGATGAGAGGTATCCATCGACTAACAAAAAGTCTGTTAGTAAGAAGGAACTCAAGAAACTGAATAATCAGTATGGTCCAGTAGCCAAGAACTTTGTTTCTGGTGAAAGTAGCCAAGCCAAATCAAGTGAGAAGGCTAAGGCAGGTGATTTACATAACATAAAGGCTGTTGGTAAATCAGTTAATGAAAAGGTAGAGACTGAGGGTAAAAAGAAAAAGAACAGAAATGGTAAGATAGGCATCAACAAGAAAAACAATTATTCTCCTGACAAGTTTGCTCCTAGGAAGACTTGTGGTAATTGTAATAGTGTCAATCACCTATCTTCTAATTGCAAGTCTGTTAAAAGGACTCCTGTCCATGTACCTCAATCCATGCCAAGTATGCCTGCAATGCCTGGTTTGTATCAGAATGCTAGTTTTTCAAATCCGTATGTGAACATGCCATATGTGTCTAATCCTTATTTTCAATCTGTGAATATGCCACACATGTCATGGAGCATTCCTAGCATGAATAATATGTATGCCAATTTTCCACAAATGCATGCATCAAATATTTATGCAAATGAGCATCTGTCAAAACCTATCACTCAAGCATCTACACCTAAAGTGAAAATTGCTAAGAGTGCAAAACCAAAGGCTAACAAGAAAGGACCCAAGGAAACTTGGGTACCAAAATCAACTTGATTTGTGTTTTGGAATGTGTGCAGGGAAATAGAAGGAATCTATGGTACCTAGACAGTGGATGCTCTAGGCACATGACATGAGATTCAACCCTGCTCACAGAGTTCAAGGAGGCAGCTGGCCCTAGAATTACCTTTGGAGATGACAGCAAAGGATATACTAAGGGATATGGCTTGATTCAAAGGACAATGTCATCATTGAAAAAGTGGCTTTAGTTGAAGGTTTGAAGCACAATTTGCTGAGTGTCAGTCAGATTTGTGACAAAGACTATGAAGTAAAGTTCACTAAAGAAGCCTGTGTTGTTTCTGCCAAGGAAAACAACAATGTGCTATTGACAGGCTTTAGAAAAGGAAATGTTTACATAGCTGACTTCAACTCAGTATGCTCAGAATCCATTACTTGTCTCTTCAGCAAAGCAAGCAAGGATGAGAGTTGGCTATGGCATAAAAAGCTGTCACATTTGAATTTTAAAGTTATGAATGATTTGGTAAGAAAGGATCTGGCTAGAGGAATCCCTCAATTGGAGTTCATCAAGGATGGACTGTGTGATGCCTGCCAATTAGAAAACAAAATAAATCATCCTTTAAGAGCAAGACAGAGTCATCCATTGTTAAGCCACTTCAATTGCTACATATGGACTTATTTGGTCTAGTAAATGTCATGTCCATTTCAAAGAAGAAATACTGTCTGGTGATTGTAGATGATTTTTCTAAGTTTACATGGACCTTCTTTCTGCACTCCAAAGATTGTGCAAGTGAAATCATCATCAATCATCTCAGACTAGTAAAAAATGGTTCTGAAGTCAAAGTACAAAGAATCAGGAGTGACAATGGCACTGAATTCAAAAATTCCACAATGAAGATTTTATGGGAAGAGAATGGAATTGTCCATGAGTTTTCTGCTGCTAGAACACCTCAACAAAATGGGGTTGCTGAAAGGAAAAACAGAACTCTCATTGAAGCAGCTAGAACAATGCTAAGTGAATCAAGATTGCCAACATATTTCTGGGCTGAAGCTGTCAACACTGCCTGTTTCACTCAGAATATTTCCTTGGTCAATCAAGCTAGAGGAATGACTCATATCAGTTATTCACCAACAAGAAACCAACTTTAGCTTTTCTTCATGTCTTTGGATGTAAGTGTTTTGTGCTAAGGAATCATGGAGATAACTTGGGCAAATTTGAAGCAAAGGCAGATGAAGCTATCTTTGTTGGGTATGCAACAGGGAAAGCCTACAGAGTCTACAATCTAAGAATCAACGTTGTTATGGAATCTGTACATGTTGTGTTTGATGATCAAAAGATTCTAGGTCTAAATGATGAAGGCTTCCATGAAAAGTTGGAATTTGAAAATGAGGTAGAAGGAAGAATGTACATTGATGATGATGAGGAAAATGAAGATCATGACCATGAAAATTCGCCTAGAGTTGTTGGTCCAACTAGAAGTGATGTTAACACTGGAAATGAAGCATCCGTTGACAGTCATACTGGAGCATCATATGCATCCGTTGACAGGCATTCTCATGCATCCGTCGACAGGCAAAATGAAGCATCCGTTGATAGACAAAATGATGCATCCGTTGACAGTCAACTTCATAATTCCGCAAGGACAACAAACTCAGGGGGAGTTTCTCAAGGTCAACACTCAATGACCAATCAACAAGATCATGCTCATTTAGATGAAGCAACCTCATCTAGATCAAACCTTCCACCTTCAAGAAAATGGACCAGAGATCATCCTTTTGAGTTAATCATTGGTGACTCAAACTCTAGAGTCCAAACTAGGAGGGCCACACAAGAAGAATGCCTATACAGTAGTTTTCTGTCTCAAGAGGAACCTAAGAAAGTGGAAGATGCCCTTCTAGATCCAGATTGGGTATTAGCAATGCAAGAAGAGCTAAACCAATTTGAGAGGAATAAAGTATGGAAGCTTGTGCCCAAACCTGATGATAGAGGTGTCATAGGTACCAAATGGGTTCTCAAGAATAAGACTGATGAAAATGGCATAATTGTGAGAAATAAAGCTAGATTAGTGGCAAAGGGCTATTCTCAAGAAGAAGGGATAGATTTTGATGAAACTTTTGCTCCAGTGGCAAGACTTGAGGCAATCAGAATCTTCCTAGCCTATGCAGCACATGCCAATTTCAAAGTCTATCAGATGGATGTCAAAAGTGCCTTTCTAAATGGGGAACTGGAAGAAGAGGTATATGTCCATCAACCTCCTGGTTTTGAAGATCCAGAATTTCCAGAATATGTATATCTTCTCCTGAAAGCACTTTATGGTTTGAAGCAAGCACCAAGAGCCTGGTATGACACTTTATCTCAATTTCTTTTGGAGAATCACTTCACTAGAGGTACAGTAGATAAAACCTTATTTCATAGAAATGTCAATGGTTCTTCAATACTTGTTCAAATCTATGTAGATGATATTATTTTTGGGTCTACAGATGAGAAGCTTTGCAAAAGGTTTGCCAAACTTATGCAAAGTAGGTATGAAATGAGCATGATGGGTGAATTAACTTACTTTCTTGGTTTACAAGTGAAGCAAGTTAATGAGGGAATTTTCATAAGTCAAACAAAATATATTTATGATCTTTTGAAGAAATTTGACTTAATGGATTGTGCCTCTGCAAAAACACCTATGGCCACTGCAACTAAGCTTGAGTTGAATACTAAGGAAAAGTCTGTGGACATCTCAAGTTATAGAGGCATGGTAGGCTCACTTCTATATCTAACAGCTAGTAGACCTGATATAATGTTTTCCACTTGTCTGTGTGCTAGATTTCAAGCTGACCTTAGAGAGTCTCACTTGATTGCTATTAAGAGAATTTTCAGGTATCTCAAGGGAACACCAAATCTTGGCATTTGGTACCCAAGAGATTCTGGCTTTGATCTAATTGGCTATTCAGATGCAGACTATGCAGGTTGCAGAATTGATAGAAAAAGTACTACAGGCTCCTGTCAATTTCTAGGGAACAGGCTTGTGTCATGGTTCAGTAAGAAACAGAACTCAGTCTCCACTTCTACAGCTGAAGCTGAGTACATTGCTGCTGGAAGTTGTTGTGCACAGATTCTTTGGATGAAAAATCAACTTATTGACTATGGTCTAAAAGTTGAGAAGATTCCAATTTTCTGTGACAACACTAGTGCTATTGCCATCACAGAGAATCCAGTGCAACATTCGAGAACCAAGCATATTGACATCAAGTACCACTTCATTAGAGAGCATGTGATGAATGGTACATTAGAAATGCACTTTGTGCCAAGTGAAATGCAGCTTGCAGATATCTTCATCAAGCCTCTTGATGAATCTTCATTCACAAGATTGGTAGGTGAACTAGGTATGCTTAATTTCTCATAACTCCTAGTGATATCTAATCATGCTGTATTGCAGCTAGAAATGTGTTTTGATTTAATTGAGAATTAAAAGCTCTCAAAAAAATTTTCTGCAGAAATTGTGTCTAAGGCAAAATTTGCTTATCAACGGATATCCTTTTATCCGTTGGTAGTATAAACACATTACTAGATTTTCGTATGTCAACGGATAACAGGTTGTCCACGTCATCGATGGATAAACTATTTTCTCAACTGTCCATTCTATATCCGTTGATATACAATTTTTTTTATAGCCGTTGATAAACGTGTATATTTAGTCACGGCTGTACTTCTTTTCTTTTCATTTATTATCTGACAGTTACTTTTGTCCAATGGAGTAATTATTTTTAATTATTTCATTTTTAATTCTTGAAAAATATAAAAGGCTGTCTTGTGCTCTCACTTCTCACCTTTATTCATTTTCAAGAATCTCATAAGTTAACTGCATCTTCTTCACTAAAACTCTCTGCAACAAAAGTTCAAACACTTCAATGGCGCCTATTGTTAAGATGATGTCTTCCACTGGGTTTACCTATGAGAAGAACAATTTTGCGGCCTTTGTTGATACAATGAATGCTCCAGAAGCTTATCACACCATGATGAATTTCGTGAAGAAATGCAGACTGTCATATGCTATGACTGCCACCACTCCTCTAATCCATGAGGTAATTGAAGAGGTGTGGGCATCTGTTGAGTACATTGGCACAGACGGTACACTTGCTTTTTCTTTAAAGGGTAAAAACTATGTAGTTAATTCTGATGTGATAACT
Organism: Kitagawia praeruptora; assembly: GCA_037693485.1. Lineage (NCBI taxonomy): Eukaryota > Viridiplantae > Streptophyta > Magnoliopsida > Apiales > Apiaceae > Kitagawia > Kitagawia praeruptora. Next base: position 95,385,880 of record CM075350.1, read on the forward strand.
GCTTGTTTAAAATTGCCTGAGAATAACTGTATGGAAGTACCCAGTAATGCTGAAATTGTTACCATGCTTAATTCCATAAATTATACCCTTAGTACTAAGAACTTAGGGAAAATTGTTAGGAAAGGGATGGTTAAAGAATGGAGTTATTTTTGTGATGCCTTCATTAAAACTTTTTCTGGCAAAATTAGTAATTTTGATGATGTTACCCATTCCATGCTAGTTATGTTGTGTATGCTTTTGACTGATAAATTCTATAATTTTGGCACACTAGTCATGTATGAGATAGCAGCTAAATTAGGTAAAAAGGAAACTAGGAGCAAGAATATTTATTTTGCTAGATTTTTTATGCTCTTAGCACTGCATGTATCTGAGAATGAGCTATCCATTGCTAACCCGGATAGCAAGTTCAATTGTTTTGTTCAGGAGAAAAGAATCTTAAGTGATTTGATTCGAATGAACCTAAATGCAGAAGTATAATTGGTATATCTACCAATTGTTCAGGTAACTGTTTCCAACCCTGAAACTCCTATCTCCAACCCCCAAATTTCTTTGTCTTCTAGTGTCACAATGGAGTCTGTAGCTGTGACCAAACAGGCTCCTACCAAAGTGACCAAATCCAAAGTTCCAAAACCACAATCTAAAAGACAAACCTCAGGTGTCTCTCAAAAGGCACCTGTTGCAAAAACTACCAAAACTCTTGAGGGGAGTGTGAAGGTGGTAGTGAGTGGTGAGGGACAGGGTGAACATCAAAGAAGCCCTAAGGATAAGGAAGGTGAGGCAGGTGCAACCAACATTTCAGTCTCTCAAAAGACTGTTAATGAAACTTCAAGCCAAATTCTAGTTACATCCTCTCAACAGGGTGTGACTACTGATTTAAGTTCCACTCCAGGAACACTGCTGATAAGTGGATTTTATATCCACTTATTATGCGCTAATTGGACCTAAATTGGTGGGTTATCCTTAAGTATGTGGTGTCTTTTAATTCAATTTTGTTGTTGTTTCAGTTTTTGTTGTGCAGAACTCGCAACTTTAGGTATTGTGGCGATAAAAGGCTAAAACTGTGGATTTCTACCTCAATTCGGAAGTTAGAGTTGCCAAGAGAGCAAGGAGGACTGGCCACGAGGAAAAATAATTATCATAAAGAAATTTTGAGTGATATATTCTTAATGCTGAAACCCCGGTTGGAATTGTTATATTTTTTTCTAAGCAAAAGGAGTCTGGTTTTAGATCCTCAAGAGACCGTAACTTACATCTGGACGAGCAAAAAAGAAATAGAATTATCACAAAAATATGGAAAGTGATATATTCTTAAAGCAGGAACCCCGGTTGGAATTGATATATTTTTCATTAAGCAAAAGGAGTCCGGTTTCCGACCCTCAAAAGACCGCAGCTTAGAGCTTAAGGATTTATTTATATTAATAAATATTTTATTTAATTAGAAAATTATATTTATAAATATCTAATAATATTAGATATTTATTTTTATAATTTCTGAATTAAATTAATTATTTATTAATTAAAGATTATAAGCTATGCGGGTAAAAAAACATTTCTACGGAGCCCGTTCAAAAGTTAAGGTCACGTGAATTATTTTCAAGCAAAAGAATATTAATCTGGATGGTAGTGGTTTAGTGCAAATGAATTGTTTACATAAATCAAAAGTGAAGCAACGTACTGCACAAGCTGTCGGCTCTGACCCTCAAAAGACTGCAGCTTAGGACTTAAGGATTTATTTATATTAATAAATATTTTATTTATTTAGAAAATTATATTTATAAATATCTAATAATATTAGATATTTATTTTTATAATTTCTCGATTAAAATAATTATTTATTAATTAAAGATTATAAGCTGTGCGGGGTAAAAAGCATTTCTACGGAGCTGCGTATTAAAATTCAACTACCGCCAGTTGTGGAGAAGAATTGCAAATTGGCTGGAAAACTTTTTACAATTGTCTCTGGAGTGGTTAGTATTAGGCAGCAGCCGGTAGACTTTTATAATTAAAACAGCTGACTTTGTATAGGTGGTGTGCTGGATGTATTATAAATAGATGTGTAGGAAATCAAATGAAAGGTAGATTACCCAGGGAAGAATTGATTCAATCATTCTCTCTGAACAAATCCTCCTGTATTCTAAATTCAGCAGCTTCTTTTTATAAACAGATCATTTTATACATTTTAATTCTCTGTAATTTTATTATATTTTATATACTTAAAATTTTCTGCAACAATTTATTTTATACACAGTTTATTTTATACAATTTAAATTTTTGCAAACAGTTTATTTTATAAACTCAATTTCTGTAATTTTATTATATTTTATACACTTCAAATTTCTGTAAACAGTTTATTTTATACACTTCATTTTTGTAATTTTATTATAGTTTATACACTTTAAATTCTATTTAAATCGGAGCATTTTTCAGCATCAGTGTGGAATAATACTCTGTGACATTTGTGGAATTAACTGAATGCACACTGCAACACGTTGACCAGTCGCAGGAAGAGGGCGTGGCCGCCACGCGCGGCAAATTTGCGCCTCAAGCCCGGCGCGTGCACTCCACGCGCGTGGAGGAGAGTAGAATCTGCTGATAGAATTTGTAGAATCATTACAGCAGCATGTGGAAATGATTCTTTTGGTTACTTTTTGTCCGATTATTTTATCAATTTAGCTGGCCACTTGGAGTGCTCCTCTGGTTCAACAAGTTATTTCGGTTCTACTTCTAAACTCTTGTAATTTCATATTTAATTTCTCGTAATTTTTAATTTAGTTATTATTATTATTATTATTATTATTATTATTATTATGGTTTCAATTAATCCCATGATGACGATTCGTTTAATTATGAACTAATCGCCGTCATGGGATTCTAATGGATTTATTTACGTAATTTAGTAATTCGATGCCTTAATAATTTGTATTATGATAAAAATTCAGATTGCCTAATGTGGTTGCGCTTAATTTATTAGATGCGTAGCTAACGTCTAAATTATTAATTCCTAATGAATGCGAAAGTGGATTTAGGAATTTAGAATTTGCCATGTTAGCATAGGTTCGTAATTGTCATGTACATTTACGATAAGTGGTAGGATTTTGGATCACATCACCCTGTGTAGTCATAATAAGAGAATTTATTCGTAAACCAATTATGTTTTGAAATCTTATAGACATATAGGGTCTAAGCATAAAAGGTGTCCACACGACTTCTATCTTTTTAAGTGGATGTTCGTGTGGTTTGATATAAGTTAAGGCTGAAAGGCGCTTATGTTAGTTTCGTGTTCCCGGCTAGCTTTCATAATTATCAAAATTACTTTGAATTAAGGCATCAATTTTAAATGAAATAAGTAATGAAATTAGAATCCCATGTTTCTATCATATTATTTGAAACACGTTAGTCGTCACGTTAGTCGTTATTTCATTAGTTAATTGTACTTTGAAACAAACCAACCATTTTCGTTCGTTCATGCTTCTATAATTAACCGAACATTGTTGAATAGACATATTTACTTAAATACACCAAGTCTTCGTGGGAACGATCCTTATTTCCCTATATTGCTTTTGGACTGCGTATACTTGCGTAGAGAAAATAGCGAACAAGTTTTTGGCGCCGCTGCCGGGGACTCGGTGTTATTTTTGTTTATGTGTTTTACTACAATAGAAGTTAATTTGTTTGACTTGAACATTTTATCTTATAATTTTGTGAAGTGATTATTTGTGTCCAGATACTTGGATTTTTATGCTAACACGTTCTAAAGCAGTAAAAGCCAAACAAGTACTTGAACTAGCAAATACTCACAAGATGAACGGAGAAGGCGAAGTAGTTGCACCTGCAGCAGCAAGGGCTTAATGGACTACTCGCAATCGAAGATTGATGACATTCAGTCAAGTATCATTCGTCCAGCAATTGCGGCTCCTACATTTGAAATTAAATCTAGCACTATTCAGATGGTGCAGAATCAAGTACAGTACGGAGGAACTGCAACGGAAGATCCTAACTTACACATCAGGAACTTCATAGAAATATGCGACACATTTAGATTCAACAATGTGTCAGATGATGCTGTGAAGTTGAGACTCTTTCCGTTTTCCTTAAGAGACAAGGCCAAGGGTTGGTTACACTCCCTGCCACCGGGATCTATCACCACTTGGGCTGATCTAGCTCAAAAGTTTCTTAGCAAATTCTTCCCCATGGCAAAGACTGCAGCTATAAGGAATGCTATCACGCAATTTTCTCAACAGTCTGGTGAATCTTTATGTGAAGCGTGGGAAAGATACAAGGAAATGCTTCGGCAATGCCCTCATCATGGCATGCCAAATTAGATGATCATAAATTGTTTCTATAATGGGCTAGGAATGCAATCAAGGCCAATGGTAGATGCAGCTTCAGGGGGAGCATTATGGGCTAAAAGTTATGAGGAGGCCTACGATCTTATCGAGATGATGGCAGCTAATGAATATCAAAACCCAACTCAGAGAATGCCACAACAGAAGGTAGCAGGTATTCTTAATGTTGACAAAGCCACTTCCTTAGCAGCTCAGCTAGAGGCTTTGAACTTGAAAGTAGACTCTTTGACAGCGCAAGGATTTCGTCAAGTTGCTAGTGTTTGTGAGTTGTGTGCGGCACACATGAATCAAACCAATGTGCCATCTCAAACGAGTCAGTTCAATTCGTAAGCAATTTCCAAAGATAGCAACAGCCAGCTCCAAATTCCTACCATCCGAACAACCGAAATCATCCAAATTTCAGTTGGAGCAATAATCAAGGAGGAGCGCAACAATCAAATCAGCCCTACCAATAATCTCAAAATCAGCAGTTTGGAGCTAAGCCATATAATCCATCTGGATTCCAGCAACAGCAGGGGCACCAATATCAGCAACAACATGCCCCACGACAATTTCAACCCCCAGGATTTCAACAACAATTCTATGGGAATTCTGGGTAATTAGCTTCTAGTGAAAAGGCAGAATTGGAGGAGTTGAGATTGGCATCAAAAAGCCAAGCGGCTTCTATTAAAAATCTGGAAACTCAATTGGGACAACTCGCTAATTTCATGATGAGCCGACCACAAGGAACACTCCCCAGTGATACTGAAGCTAATCCGGGGAGAAAGGACAACCAAGAGCACATTAAAGCCATCACTTTAAGATCGGGGAAAGTCATAGAAGGCACTGAATTGGAAAGAGCAGAAAAAATTCTGCCCGATAAAGAAACAAAAAAAGTGAACTTGGGAGACACCGAGGATAAGGGTAAGGCTCCAATTTCAAGCACGGAGGTTGAAGAAAGTGTACCACCTCCTAAACAATCAGTCCTTGCACATAAAGAAGCAGAAGAGCATGTCAATCCACCTCCGCCATTTCCTCGACATTTGCAAAAACAGAAACTGGACAAGCAGTTTGGCAAATTTCTTGAAGTCTTTAAGAAATTACATATCAACATTCCATTTGCTGAAGCCCTGGAACAAATGCCGAGTTATGCCAAGTTCATGAAGGGCATTCTATCGAGAAAAGTAAAACTAGAGGACTTGGAAACTGTTGCTTTGACAGAGGAGTGTAGTGCGGTATTGCAACAAAAGTTACCGCCTAAGCTAAAAGATCCTGGCAGTTTCACCATACCATGCACCATTGGGAATTTGTCTTTTGACAAATGTTTATGTGATTTGGGAGCTAGCATCAACCTCATGCCATACTCAGTTTTCTTACAACTTGGCCTTCCTGAGCCAAACCCGACGAACATGTCACTTCAGTTAGCTGATCGCTCTATCACTTATCCTCGGGGAGTTGTTGAAGATGTCCTAGTGAAGGTAGACAAACTTATCTTTCCAGTTGATTTTGTCATACTGGATTTCGAAGAGGACAAGAAGATTCCTATCATTCTTGGTAGACCATTCTTAGTAACGGGGCAGACATTGATTGATGTCCAAAAGGGGAACTGACAATGAGGGTGCACGATCAAAATGTCACCTTCAATGTTTTCACAGCTATGAAATTTCCAACAGAAGAAGAACAGTGTCTGAAGTTAGACTTGATTAAGTCTACGGTACAAGAAAAGTTGGATCACATGTTCATGAATGACACTTTGGAAAAGGCCCTCAGTGGAGAGTACTCATTAGATGAAGATGATATAAATGAACAATTGCAGTATCTGGATGCTTTGTCGTGGCAAAGAAAATTTGAAAGACCAGTTGAATCATTGGATCTGCCAGAACTAAAGGGGCCGCATCAGCAAATGAAACCATCTATCGAGGAAGCTCCAACTCTAGAGCTCAAACCACTTCCTAATCACTTAAAGTATGCTTCTCTTGGTGAATCATCTACCTTACCTGTGATTATATCTGCTAACCTTTCAGACTCTGAGGAAGATAAGCTTTTGAGAGTCCTGAGAAAATTCAAATCAGCCATTGGTTGGACCCTAGCGGATATCAAAGGCATCAGTCCAGCTTATTGTCAACACAAAATTCCATTGGAAGAAGGGAGTAAACCAACAGTGGAGCATCAAAGGCGGCTAAATCCTCTTATGAAAGAGGTAGTGAAGAAAGAAATCATCAAGTGGCTGGATGCAATCTATTCCATTTCTGACAGTGCATGGGTGAGTCCAGTGCAATGTGTGCCGAATAAAGGAGGCATGACTGTGATTACCAATGAAAAGAATGAACTCATCTCTACTCGCACAGTCACCGGTTGGCGAATCTGCATGGACTACCGGAAGCTGAATAAAGCCACAAGGAAGGATCATTTTCCCCTTCCTTTCATTGATCAGATGCTAGATAGACTAGCCGGCCACGATTATTACTGCCTTCTGGATGGTTATTCTGGATATAACCAAATTTGCATTGCTCCTGAGGATCAGGAGAAAACAACATTTACATGCTCGTTCGGCACTTTCGCCTTTCAGCGGGTTTCTTTTGGCTTATGTGGAGCACCTGGTACTTTTCAAAGGTACATGATGGCCATCTTCTCAGACATGATTGGCAAGACCATAGAAGTCTTCATGGATGACTTCTCTATATTTGGTATATATTTTGATGAATGCTTGCAAAATCTTGGCTCGGTGCTGAAAAGATGCGTGGAAACTAACCTAGTGCTCAATTGGGAGAAGTGCCACTTCATGGTACAAGAAGGAACTATTCTCGGGCACAAGGTGTCAAGGAAGGGTCTAGAAGTGGACAGAGCAAAGATAGAAGCTATTGAAAAGCTGCCTCCGCCTAATTTAGTGCGAGGGATTCGTAGTTTCCTTGGGCACGCAGGTTTCTACAGGCGTTTCATCAAGGATTTCGCCAAAATTTCCAAACCTTTGTGTCAGCCGCTGGAAAAAGATATTCATTTCAAATTTGACGAAGAATGTCTCACAGCTTTCGAGACTCTAAAGAAGAAATTGATTTCAGCACCCGTGATCATTACTCCAGATTGGAGTGATCCTTTCGCTATGATGTGTGATGCTAGCGATTACGCAGTTGGGGCCGTTCTTGGCCAGAAAAAGGATAGAATATTTCACGTAATCTATTATGCAAGCAAAACCCTCAGCGATGCTCAATTAAACTACACTACCACTGAGAAGGAGCTGTTAGCCATAGTTTATGGTTTTGAAAAATTCCGTTCATACTTGCTTAGCACGAAGGTGACTGTGTACACTGATCACGCGGCTATCAGATATCTGCTCTCTAAAAAGGACTCCAAACCTAGGTTGATTCGATGGATTCTCCTGCTGCAAGAATTCGATGTGGAGATCAAGGATAGAAAAGGGACAGAAAACCAAATAGCCGACCATCTCTCACGATTGGAAGACTTTGGGAACTCATCCCAAGACAAAACCATCATTAATGAATTATTTCTTGATGAACAGTTGTTTGGGGTACAAGAAGAAGAGCCTTGGTTTGCAGACATTGTGAACTTTCTGGTGAGTCATGTGATTCCTCCCGGGCTCTCTTTTGCACAAAGAAAGAAATTCTTGCATGAAGTCAAATGGTATCGTTGGGACGAACCATATCTATTTAAACAAGGAGCCGATCAGGTGATTAGGAGATGTGTGCCATACAGTAAAATAGAGGCTATTCTAAGGGATTATCACGCCACGACATATGGTGGCCATTATGGAAGTGAAAAGACCGCAACTCGAATTCTTCAAGCGGGATTTTATTGGCCATCCCTTTTTAAGGATGCCCATCAGTTTGTACTGAAATGTGATCGTTGTCAGCGTGTTGGTAACATATCTTAAAGGAATGAGATGCCCCTCAATATGATGCTAGAAGTGGAAATCTTCGATGTTTGGGGCATCGATTTCATGGGACCATTCATTTCCTCATATAACAACCAATACATCTTGCTAGCCGTTGATTATGTCTCCAAATGGGTTGAAGTCAAGGCACTTCCGACCAATGATGCCAATGTCGTGCTCAATTTCCTTCACAAGAACATCTTCACAAAATTCGGCACTCCTCGAGTGATCATAAGCGATGAAGGTACTCACTTTTGCAATCGCAAGTTTACTAATCTCATGGAAAAGTACAACATCAACCACCGGGTAGCTACGGCATACCACCCGCAAACCAATGGCCAAGCCGAGGTATCTAATCGCGAGATTAAACGCATTCTGGAAAAAGTGGTGAGTCCTTCGAGAAAGGATTGGTCTTTGAAACTCGATGAAGCCGCATGGGCTTATCATACAGCATACAAAACACCCTTGGGTATGTCACCATATCAACTTGTCTATGGGAAAGCTTGTCATCTGCCTGCCGAACTAGAACACAAAGCTTATTGGGCGCTGAAGAAGTTGAACTTTGACTTAGCAGCAGCAGGAGAGAAAAGAATGCTTCAGATTAATGAACTGGATGAGTTTCGGTTACAGGCTTATGAAAATCACAAATTATACAAGGAGAAGGTCAAGAGATGGCATGACAGACGTTTGGTGCAAAAGTCTTTTGTACCGGGACAGTTAGTGTTGCTTTTCAACTCTCGTCTCAGACTGTTCCCAGGGAAACTTAAGTCAAGGTGGTCAGGGCCATTCACGGTTAAAACAGTGTTTCCACATGGTGCAGTGGAAATTTTTGATAAAACACCGGAAGCGGCTTTCAAAGTAAATGTACAGAGGTTGAAGCCATATTTTGGTGAACATGTGAATCGCGAAGCGGAAACCGCGGTTCTTGGCACTACCAATTGAAATGCGAAGGTGAAGTCAAGCTAGCGACAATAAACAAGCGCTTCATGGGAGGCAACCCATAGGTTTGGTGTTTTTATTTGAGGTTTGATTTTGTTAGTATTATATCAAGAGTGCAGGTCATTGACGAATTGCAGGAGCTGCTTCGCAAAAGAAAATTTTTTCTTTTCAAGTTAGACTGGCCTCAGTTTGGAGCTCATGCAGCTTTTCCACCAATTGATTCACCATCCGAGGAAGGTGACGATGCCAACGGTTAGGGAAGTTCTCTTTTATCCTTTATCTATACCTTCAATGAGGATATTGAATATTTCAAGTTTGGGGGTGATTTGAGGATTGGTAGTAGTAGAGTTGTTATTCATGTAGAAATCATATTGCATGTTTATTAGTAGTTTGCATATGCATTTATATATATATATTAAAAAAAACAAAAAAAAAATTCAAAAAAATTCAAAAATTTTAAAAATCACAAAAATAATTCTAGCCTTGTGAAGTTTATTCTATTGATGCACCCATACATGACAGGAATTTTGTGTTGTTGACGCTTTTGATTGAGAAGTGGTATGCTTTGCTCTTGTGCACACACATACACTAGTAAGTTGAAGCTAGTAGACTTATTGAATGTTGTAAGTAATTAAAAGGACATGAATATGTGCAAGATGATTTGGTTTTCATGCTTTGAGTACAAGTAAGTGCGTTAGAGAGATCTTTTTGCTTTGGATTGATTATGCTTTTTCCACCAAGTAAGCTTTTGAGCCTATATGCATATCTTTTGCATTTTATTCATTTGCTTGAGTGTCCACATGTTGTTAGCATTGCTAGCAGTTGTTTGAGATCTTTCTTGAAACGCATGACATTATTTGATGATAACATGATAAAGGCATTTAGGATAACCACATATTTCCCATATTACCACACCATGTATACATGATCAATTAGATAACCCGTTGAGCTTAATCCTATTTTTTTTCGGTGACACCACATTATTTGCCTAGACCTTTTTCTTGTATTGGCCTTACATTAATTTGAACCTAAATTGTCAAAGGCTAGTAGAGTGCTTGAGAGAGTAATAAGGTGTGCAAAGGGGGGTTTATTGATGGTCATTATTTTGGGGGAATATTAGGTTGGGTTGTTTACTTGTTAGTCGAAATTTTGTACTAATAAAATGGATCATTGTATTTGTTTCTATTAAGCTCTCGAAAAAAAATAAAATAAAAATAAAAAGAAAAGAAAAAGAAAAAAAAAAGAGAAATATTATTTATATGAGAGCATACTTATGTTTGTGTGATCCTTCTTTGTTCGACTAATCAAGTTATTTATTGTAAAAGAATAAAGGAAATTTCAAGTTTGGGGGTGATAAATAGGGAGTTGAATGAATATTGTGTTAGGTACTAGCTTTTGACAATTATCTTTAACCTTCTTTGGCTTTACTTGACATACCTTGTCCCTAGCCCAGTTACAACCCAAATAAAGACCTTTTGATTATCGTCATTGATGTATGTTGTGTTAAAAGTTAGAGTGATACCAAATGTCAAGCATGCTTATGATGTTGTTGGAATTGAGTGATACACTTACCCTGGTTCTTGAGTGAATATTATTTTGTTAGTGAAAGGTGAGTTATTACTTGTTTTTGCATATGAGATCCCAAGTTTTGACTCAAACATGTACTCTTGTGGGCTTAGCATGATTACCAACTTATTCTTACACTTGACATGGACTTTTGAGAACTTATGCGTGTTCATTGAGTAGACTAAGTGAATACTTGCACCTTCGACACCAAGACATTGCATTATTTACTTCGATTCTAAGTTGATATGGCATGAGAGGATTTGAATGTATGGTGTTGTATTGGTTTTAAATCTTTTACATGAGCTAGATGGATTTAGTGGGTACATTCGCTATAGGCCCTCACGAGACCTCACTCGTCCACTGGGGCTACCTAGGGGTTTAAAGGGCTTATTGCATATGCCAAATGCAATCGTGATCACCTACGGAAGTGGTACTAGTTAGTTGTATATAGTTATATTGTTTATGCTTGAGGACAAGCATCAGTTTAAGTTTGGGGGTGTGATTAGTGGATTTTATATCCACTTATTATGCGCTAATTGGACCTAAATTGGTGGGTTATCCTTAAGTATGTGGTGTCTTTTAATTCAATTTTGTTGTTGTTTCAGTTTTTGTTCTGCAGAACTCGCAACTTTAGGTATTGTGGCGATAAAAGGCTAAAACTGTGGATTTCTACCTCAATTCGGAAGTTAGAGTTGCCAAGAGAGCAAGGAGGACTGGCCACGAGGAAAAAGAATTATCATAAAGAAATTTTGAGTGATATATTCTTAATGCTGAAACCCCGGTTGGAATTGTTATATTTTTTTTCTAAGCAAAAGGAGTTTGGTTTTAGATCCTCAAGAGACCGTAACTTACATCTGGACGAGCAAAAAAGAAATAGAATTATCACAAAAATATGGAAAGTGATATATTCTTAAAGCAGGAACCCCGGTTGGAATTGATATATTTTTCATTAAGCAAAAGGAGTCCGGTTTCCGACCCTCAAAAGACCGCAGCTTAGAGCTTAAGGATTTATTTATATTAATAAATATTTTATTTAATTAGAAAATTATATTTATAAATATCTAATAATATTAGATATTTATTTTTATAATTTCTGAATTAAATGAATTATTTATTAATTAAAGATTATAAGCTATGCGGATAAAAAAACATTTCTACGGAGCCCGTTCAAAAGTTAAGGCCACATGAATTATTTTCAAGCAAAAGAATATTAATCTGGATGGTAGTGGTTTAGTGCAAATGAATTGTTTACATAAATCAAAAGTGAAGCAACGTACTGCACAAGCTGTCGGCTTTGACCCTCAAAAGACTGCAGCTTAGGACTTAAGGATTTATTTATATTAATAAATATTTTATTTATTTGGAAAATTATATTTATAAATATCTAATAATATTAGATATTTATTTTATAATTTCTCGATTAAAATAATTATTTATTAATTAAAGATTATAAGCTGTGCGGGGTAAAAAGCATTTCTACGGAGCTGCGTATTAAAATTCAACTACCGCCAGTTGTGGAGAAGAATTGCAAATTGGCTGGAAAACTTTTTACAATTGTCTCTGGAGTGGTTAGTATTAGGCAGCAGCCGGTAGACTTTTATAATTAAAACAGCTGACTTTGTATAGGTGGTGTGCTGGATGTATTATAAATAGATGTGTAGGAAATCAAATGAAAGGTAGATTACCCAGGGAAGAATTGATTCAATCATTCTCTCTGAACAAATCCTCCTGTATTCTAAATTCAGTAGCTTCTTTTTATAAACAGATCATTTTATACATTTTAATTCTCTGTAATTTTATTATATTTTATATACTTAAAATTTTCTGCAACAATTTATTTTATACACAGTTTATTTTATACAATTTAAATTTCTGCAAACAGTTTATTTTATAAACTCAATTTCTGTAATTTTATTATATTTTATACACTTCAAATTTTTGTAAACAGTTTATTTTATACACTCCATTTCTGTAATTTTATTATAGTTTATACACTTTAAATTCTATTTAAATCGGAGCATTTTTCAGCATCAGTGTGGAATAATACTCTGTGACATTTGTGGAATTAACTGAATGCACACTGCAACACGTTGACCAGTCGCAGGAAGAGGGCGTGGCCGCCACGCGTGGCAAATTTGCGCCTCAAGCCCGGCGCGTGCACTCCACGCGCGTGGAGGAGAGTAGAATCTGCCGACAGAATTTGTAGAATCATTACAGCAGCATGTGGAAATGATTCTTTTGGTTACTTTTTGTCCGATTCTTTTATCAATTTAGCTGGCCACTTGGAGTGCTCCTCTGGTTCAACAAGTTATTTCGGTTCTACTTCTAAACTCTTGTAATTTCATATTTAATTTCTCGTAATTTTTAATTTAGTTATTATTATTATTATTATTATTATTATTATTATTATTATTATTATTAATATTATGGTTTCAATTAATCCCATGATGACGATTCGTTTAATTATGAACTAATCGCCGTCATGGGATTCTAATGGATTTATTTACGTAATTTAGTAATTCGATGCCTTAATAATTTGTATTATGATAAAAATTCAGATTGCCTAATGTGGTTGCGCTTAATTTATTAGATGCGTAGCTAACGTCTAAATTATTAATTCCTAATGAATGCGAAAGTGGATTTAGGAATTTAGAATTTGTCATGTTAGCATAGGTTCGTAATTGTCATGTACATTTACGATAAGTGGTAGGATTTTGGATCACATCACCCTGTGTAGTCATAATAAGGGAATTTATTCGTAAACCAATTATGTTTTGAAATCTTATAGACATATAGGGTCTAAGCATAAAAGGTGTCCACGCGACTTCTATCTTTTTAAGTGGATGTTCGTGTGGTTTGATATAAGTTAAGGCTGAAAGGCGCTTATGTTAGTTTCGTGTTCCCGGCTAGCTTTCATAATTATCAAAATTACTTTGAATTAAGGCATCAATTTTAAATGAAATAAGTAATGAAATTAGAATCCCATGTTTCTATCATATTATTTGAAACACGTTAGTCGTCACGTTAGTCGTTATTTCATTAGTTAATTGTACTTTGAAACAAACCAACCATTTTCGTTCGTTCATGCTTCTATAATTAACCGAACATTGTTGAATAGACATATTTACTTAAATACACCAAGTCTTCGTGGGAACGATCCTTATTTCCCTATATTGCTTTTGGACTGCGTATACTTGCGTAGAGAAAATAGCGAACAACTGTACAAAAGGGCAAGAGACACAGATAGCTCTCACTCAAAAACCTATGGTAGAAGAGTAAAATCCAAAACCATTGGGGAATCACAGGGTGCACACACAGTACAGCAAACTGTACCTTCTCAAATTCAGTTTGATGTGACTTCAATAAATGTGGAGTCACAGCCCCTTGATCTTAACCTTCAAATCGATACACATTTCAATCCACCATCACCAACTCCATCTCTGGATGTGGATATGATATCTACATCAATTCCTGATTCTCCATCTCTAAAATTCTTGGAGAAGCCCCACTCAACAATTGGTGGTCATCATCTTTTAGATGATTTGTTGGGCCATCAATCTTCCATTCCTGAATTCACAACACTATCTGTGGCCTCTTCTTTAAAATCAATCACCACAGATTCAGTGTTGGTTTTCACTTCAACGGATACTCTTTTTCCTTCATCAATGGATATCCTTCATCCGTTGACAAGTGTTTCTCTATCAACGGATGTGTTTACAACTAATCATCCGTTGACAGCAATAACTACTACATCAACGGATACACTTTATTCGTTGACAACTCTCTCTACCACTGCAAAATGTGACATTCCTATGTCAAATGTGGAGGAGTTTGTAGTAGTTGAAACACTTTTAGGAATGAGGGAAGGGAGTGAGAGGCTGCCTTGTGAGCAGGCAAAAGGAGAGCAAAATAATGAGAGGTTGACCATTTCTTCCGGTCAGGCAAAAGGAGAGCAAGAGAGTTCCACCTTAGTAGGTGAAGGTGAGGGTGTGAGAGGTGTGAGCCAGGGGGAGCCCCTGATGCAAGAAAAGAGAGATGAGAGGAGAGAAGGGACTACAGGAGAAATAAGGCAGGAAGATTCAGCCATTGCTAGTGAGTTAATGGAGGTTAATGAAGCTTATAAAGAGATGGAATTTTGACAAGAATATTAGTCAATTATTGACTCCATCTCTTTGGATCCTGAAACCTTTACTCATCCTGTTTCTACCTATCAAGTCATGGCACAACAGGGCAATGTGGAGGCAGAGGAGGCAATGCACCTAGTGCACACCTCTCAATCTCTACAAAGAGCAAAAGAAGCTTTGACAGCTCTGCCTTCAGATGCTGACAGTGAAGAGTTTGGCAATAATGACAGTGCTAGCACCTCCAGTGATGAAGAAGTCAATATGGAAGATACTCCAGAATGTCTATTTTCTTCTACCACTGTGGTTGGTGACTTCAATGTGGAGATTATGAAGCAATATCAATCTACTATGGCTGAGCACCAGAATGCAGATCCACAGAGGAAGGTTGTCCTTCAGCAAATACTGGCCTCACTCAAACTTCACAAGATGCATATGGTTATTCAAAGAACCCAACAGGAGGAGGTGCAAACTGCAATAAGGGAAATGAAAGTAGAACTAGATGCCAGGATTGAGGCACTAGCCCCTACTACCACTAAGAAGGTGCTGACTAGCAAGCTATTAAAGGAAGATAGTCTGGCTAAATTAGTTCAGCATCTTTCCTCCAGAGTGGATAGTATGGAATCTCAAATACAGACAGTCATTGCCAACCAAGCCAAACAGACTGAGCTACTGGAAAGGTTACTTGCAGCCTCACCTCCAGCCCTTGATTCTAACAAAAAGGGGGAGAAAAAGGTAGAAGAGGTTGCAGCTACTTCTAGTCAAATTCTAGCATCCAGTAGCAAGATAGCACAAAGTGAGGGGGAGCAACAACCAATTATAGTGGTCAATCCAACAGAGTTCTCTATAGAGGCTTCCCCTGTGAAGAAGAAACAAATGGTGTTGCCTGAGGTTCAGAGTCTATCAAAAATCTCAGATGGTGAACGGCATGCCAGAATAGAAGCCTTTGAAAAGATCAACAAGGAGGCAAATGAAAGAATTCTGAGGATAGAGAGAATGATCAATGCATCAATTGTATCAACTCTGTTCTCTACTCAGTCCTCAGCTCCAACAACATCAACCACAATTCTGAAGGTGCTCACTCCAGAAATTGTGGCTCCTACATTCTATGATATTGAACCATCCTATGTCAAAGAATTTGAACCATACATAAGAACCAGAGCCTACTCTCCACCAAAGGCAAATGGGAAGAACAAGTTACAATTGGACTTTCCATTTCCCAAGGATGATGATGAGAAGCTAATGGGAAAGACAATCAAAGAGTTCAAGGAAAAGACAAATAAGAGTGTAAGAGATTGGATGGCTGTAATAATAAGGAATGGAAAAGTGTAAAATATATCCAACAGCCATCCTAGATTTGTTGAAGCAAAAAGAGAGGAAACCTCCAAACTTCTAAGGGAAGCTCATCCAAGTGAAGAAAATCAATATGAAAACTCAGAAGAGAAGCAAGCCAGGTTGGCTCAGGAGTTAATGGATGAGGTAGAGGATGAAATGAGGGAACCTGAGTTAGTCCCCAAATCCAAAACTAAAAGGAGAGTGAAATCAAAGGCAAAGAGGCCTGTCTCTCCAGAAATTGCAAGAAGAGAAACTGTTGGCTCATCACAATCTTTTTCTGCACAAGTATTCGACCCAGCTGTGAATTTCCATGGTGACCCTATAATCCCTAAAGAGGAACCAATGAATCTTGAATCCATTGAGGTTCCTTCATTCTTGCTGAAGCCTCAACAGAAGCCTAAACAGAAGAAAAGGATTCCAAGGAAGCAACCTTCAAAGGAACCAATTCAGGTTGCTAGGATACCTGCTATTGTCAAGCAGTCAATCTTGGAAAACAAGGATGATTTTATCTATCAGGCAGATATTGAGGAATACTCTGGCATGAATCTGTATCTGGATGAATTGTCAGAAATAAGAGGAATTGACAAATATAAACATTTGCCTGAGAGATTGGTCTTTGTATACAAGGGAGGAATGGAAAGGACATGGCCACTACAGAGGGTTCTTGGAGAAAATTATCTAACCTTAACCAAAGTGTTCTCTGCAATCAAGAGATACACAGGGTTCTCCAGGATAGCAAAAGGGGAGATACTGGACAGAATAGAACAGATAAGGAGAGAATGGAACTCACCATCAAGACTACCAAGGAAAATGAAGATCCCATTCAATGGACAGAAAATCCACCTTCAACCCTTCTGGATGTTGGAGTTCAGGGATGAAGATGGTAACAGGAGATTCTTCAGGTTAGAAGACCAACTATCAAAGGCTAGTTCTCAATACCTGAAATGGTTACAACAAAAGCTAAATCCAAAAGTTGTTGAAGAAGATGCCTTCTATAGGCAATTCCAAATACAAATTGAGTCCAACTCTGCCAAAGAAGGAAAATCAAGGGTGATGCCAACCAGAGAGAAGAAACAGTATTAATCTGCTCAGACTAGAGGAGCACTTCTCTGTA
Source organism: Kitagawia praeruptora (assembly GCA_037693485.1). Taxonomy (NCBI): domain Eukaryota; kingdom Viridiplantae; phylum Streptophyta; class Magnoliopsida; order Apiales; family Apiaceae; genus Kitagawia; species Kitagawia praeruptora. The sequence goes on from CM075350.1 coordinate 95,403,169, forward strand.
AATTTCTCAAACTTGCTGTGTTTTAATTTTTGTAGCTTAATACAATTTTTGCATAGTTCTATATATATCCTTAGGAATGTTTTGTTATCATCAAGGTCCTAAATTTATGCTTTATTGCCATCAAGTATAAATTGGGGGAGATTGTTAGGAATATGTTGTACTTGATGATAACTTCACAATCAATCAAAATTGTATAAGTCATGTTTTGTAACTGTCAACGGATGAGACATTATAACTCTATCCGTTGACAGGTAGCTCATCAACGGATGAGGTTTTGTAGCATACTGTAATATCTCTATTTATCAGTTGATAGTGTTTTTATTCAGAGTCATGTTGACCATCAACGGATAGGCAGAATAGGGTAGCCAATTGTAAATAAGGTATGCTATGTAATTCTGTCTAAGTGAAAGTGTATCAACGGATGAGAATAGGACTTTATCAACGGATACAACTCAAATCTACTCTATCAACGGATACAGCTCAAACTACCATCAACGGATGACTGTGTACAACATCAACGGTTAATCATTGACACTTTCTTCTATGCTAGCTGAGAATTAGCAGTTGATAAGGACAGGTTTGACTGACAGATCACATGGGTTGATAGTAGGTATAAAAAGCAGTATGACAGCCATACTTTGGAAACGCAGAAGAAAGAAGCATTCCATTTACACAGTACATACAAGAAAGGTGCAGGGGACATATCTGTTCACAAGGACAACCTTTCGGCTACATGTGGATTTGGAGGGGAGTAGCAAGTCAACTTGAATTAGATTAATATTATTTTATTCTTGTAGTACTTGTAAACTTGGGATATATAACCAAGTGTAGCAACTCTTTAGAAACTAAGAAAACAGATACATTTGCTTAGGGTTTCTTGAATATCTTTAGAAGCAAAGAGTTGTAAAACAGAAGCTGTGTACATTTGTATCACATAGTTTTCTTCGAATAAAAGTCTCAGGTGGTACATTTAACCACCTGATTTTTTATGTGTTTGTGAATCATTTCTCATTCAGCAACTATCTCCTTATAGATTTCTGTGGTTCTTATCAGAAATTATAAATATCAAGAATTGTATTCAACCCCCCCTTCTACAATTATACAAGTGTGTCATCTGGGAATAACAGTTATATTTTAAAAATAGTATATTAATATTATTTTAAGTTAGTAAAAATAGAATATCTCATTTAAATATGGTAATAGATGATTTGAAGTTTCATTACATGTTTTTAAAAATTCGACAAATATAATCTAACATGAAGTGGTTATCTAAAATTATAGATAACAATTATGTATGAATATTACTTACATATTCTCCAAAAAAATTACTTATGATTATCTACGTCCCATTTTAACTTAGGGTTATTCATGGTTGAAAATGTTCTTAGGAACTCGAATAATTAGTCTATTAAACTTGTTTGGGTTGGTCAAAATATATTGAAATTACATTTTTAAGTAAACAATATATCTTAAAATATGTTTCTTTAATATGAATCCTCAATTTACGGAAATACAAATTTAAAAATAATTTTTTTACTCCAAATGAAAAAACATATTGAAATCCAGAAATAAATAATTTGTTTTAACGGAGAGAATTTACAAATTACAATGATATTCAAATACAATTGGTGTGACAAAGTCAATTTACAGTGATACCCTCGGCAGTGGTTGAAAACAAAAAAACCCTAAACACGAACCCCTAGCGTCTCTATACATGTGTGTGTGTGTGTATATATATCTCCCCTAAGCTAGATGCACTACAAATCACAAAGCGCCCTTGTCACATTTTATTCCTCTTTTGTTTTGTTTCACGCCTTTCTCTAATATCTGCTTCGCTTTCTTTGTAAATGCTTTGATTAATTGATGATTAATTGATGTTAATTTGGGGCTGTGATTATAAAGAGAGAGGGCTCGAGTGGGTCGGATCTATTTCTGGATCCGAATCAGATGCCGCCCCATTTCGGTAGGCTTTTTGGCATCCCCCACAATGACAGATTCATCTTAAATTTACACTTGATATGAGCCCCTCTCTCTCTCTCTCTCTCTCTACCACTCATATTTTTTTTTAATTTTAGATGTTATTGCATTGATTTTTGAATATGGATGTGGATTATTTAGTTCTATATCTATAAACATCGATGCATAAATTGAAAGTCTTTTGTTTCTTAGATGTTTTTTCTTGATTTAGCTGTATGTATACATACAGTTTATTTTAAGAATGTAAGTCTTGAGGAATGAAAGGCAGCGGCCAGACAACCGTAGGGATGGATATCCACAGATGAACAGCTTTTCTTGTTCTGTTTGTCTACTAATTTACATCTCACATTTGTGATTTTGGATCATATATTTTTGTTGAAAAATGGTTTTTTTTCCCGTTTTTATTTAAACATCATAGGTAATTTTTCAAGTTTTGGAGAATTTGACTTAATTTTTACAGAGGTGAATTTTAAATTCTTATTAATATTGGTGAATTCTTCATTCTTATATCAACTTAATTATCCAATAATCATTACTTTAAACAAAGTGAAATAATACTACTCATAGCCTCATAGGCATAGCCCATAGGCCATAAAAGCTCCTAATCTAAAAATTAGGATGGCCAGTTGCGGTGATCAGGTGCAAAGCATTACGTTTAGACTTTAGGTAGAAAAATTGAAATTATGTGGATTTTTGAAGTGAAAAAATTGAAATTTTTTATATCATTATTTTTTTAATTTTCATTCATTTGATTAATTAGTAAAAAAGTACAGTACTTCGTATGGAGTCTTACAAAGTTATACTCTCTTTGAAAATAATCAAAGCTTATTTTCTATTATTCCTTTCGTTCCAATTTACATATTCCTTTTTAAAAAAAAAATGCATATTAAGAAGAAATGTTGATTGGATTAGTTTTTTAATAAATAACTTTAATAAATGCATTGAAAAATGATAATAGAGTTAAGTTTTAAAGAAGTCAAGTATTGAAAATACAAATACAGGAATAATTTTAGAAAATTAGACTTAAATTGTATAAAAAGAAGAGATATTTGTATAAAAAGAAGAAGGGAAAATATAATTTTGAACAATTTTTTTTTTTTTTTGCAAAATATATGTACATTTTTTTCTTTGAAATCAAAATATATGTACATTTTAATTCATGTTTAATTTTCTTGCACTTTAAAGAGATCAAAGGTGCACAAAAAGCTCAGTAAAGGAGCTTTTGTCGTGGTTCTTTAATTTAGATATATTAAATTTTTTGAAATTAAATTAAAAAAATTTGTATTTTTAATGTAGAAAATTGATCTTTTATCGGTGCATTTTACAAAGCCCGAGTTTTATTCGAGCTTTTCAGAAAATTGGATTTTATTTGGTATTTTTAGAATTTCGGATTGGATCGAAATTGAAGAAGAATTAGAAGTCTGATTAAGGCTTGTGGATCGGATAGGACCACTGGACCAGGCCGTTATTTTGCCAATTTTTCGGAATTTGGACCAGATTGAATTTTGAGAAAAGCAGGAAGTCCAACCAAGGCCCGTGGATTGGACGACCGAACCTTTTCTTGGATTGATCTTTTCTCAGGGTGTCGGAATTTGGTTCTTTTGAACATTTGAACCACAAAATTACCAAAAAAAAATTTAATACATTTTTTAAAATCTAAATATATGATTTTTTTTTTTGGCCACAAATCTAAATATATGATTAGAAATCCTAAAATTCAACTTTTTTTTATTTTGGTTATGGTAACATTTTTCGAACACACGTTTTAAAGGGATATATTTGATATTTATTAGCGTTCTATCCGTGCTACGCACCGATCGATAAATTATATTAATTAATTAATATAAATATATTATTTTAATTATTAATTAGAAAAAAATTAATTTTATTGGAATGTTAATTAACTTAAGTATAAAAATTACTTATCGGTTAATTCATACCAATTGAACTAATATTAATATTATTAACCAATCATCAAAACAAATACAACCCCCGTTGAAAAGTTCAAAACCCCTATTTATTGTTTTTTTTAAAAAAAATTTACCTTTCATTTTATTTCTCTTTTTGTTAGAGAATATTTCTAATTACCATGTTAACAAATTTTTCATCTATATTTTGAGAATTCAGTATATTTATTCAATATCGGATCCTTAAAATATTTATTATATTAATACATTGAAAATATTTATATGGTCGTGGTTAATTTTTTCGATTACATATTAAAAACTTATAAACACTCAATCCTCATGACTCCAATAAATTATTAGACTATCTATCAAAAAAAGGTTGCAGCGATATGAGAAATGATATTTACTGTGCAAGATACATGAAACGAACGTAGTTATAACAATAAAAAACTTTTATCTAACATAGTTTGTTACGTGATCGTTCAATATCTTTTTTTACAAATTATATGTTCTTTTATTAATGAATTGATTTACTATTGAAAAATAAATATTATCAACTAACCAAACAAATTCAATATATCGCGTTCTTGGAGTAACGTATGATTATTAGTATTTATGGAGATTGACCTTAGGTTATTAGTAAAGACAACTTAGATGTGCATTTTCAGTTTGGAAGTTTGTATGTTGGATTTTTTGTTATTTTCTAGTGAAACATGGTATAATAAATTTTAGTTTAATTTATTCTTAAAATAAGACATATGAAAATGAGCATCACTTATCTTTTTTCTATTTTACTAACTTGTGAAAATAAACTATTGTTCATAAAATTGAAATCAAGTTTGTAATATATAAACACATAATCACATTGTTATATATGTGACCTTATAATTTAGATATTAGGTTAAATAACATGAAATTCATTTTTCTTTAAACGTGAGTATATTTTTCCAACATATATAAGAAGAAATAGCTTATGTAGACCTAAAAAAAATCATTTTGCATATTCATGTTGTGTACTTTATGGTCTTGAACGAAAATGACATGATATTGAATCGTGTACCCGAAATTAGAACACAAAAATAGCTTATGTAGACCTAACAAATCGTTTTGTACATTAATGTCGTGTAACTTGAACGAAAATGACATGATATTGAATATTTAAATAGCTTATGTGAGTATATTTATCAATATTAATAATTTTTATAACGAAGACCGTAGTTGCTGCTCTCTATCTCTTCACCTCTCCCAAAATATGCTAAAATAAAGTTTACGAGCTAATATCAGCTTTTTGGTTTTTTGTAATTTTTAATCTATTTTTTTTTCAATAAATAAATCTCTTTATTGAGAGTCTAGTACCTCGTTGCCCGTTGGTGGATTTTATCTATCGAAATATTAGATTTAGATAAGCCTCATTTTCTTTTCCTTTATTTTACTTTGGCTTTCAATAAATATCTTTCTTTGTTGAGAGCCTAATATAATATTCGTGGATTTTGTATACCCATATATTAGATTTTGTTATATTAGTTCATTGATTTGAGTTTTCGTCGGTTGTTTGAATACGTTCTGACAAATCAGATATACATATTCATCACGTTTATAACAAATTGTTAGATTATCTCGCCGAAAAGGCGGCATAATTTAGAGATATAGATGATGAATGTACCATAATTGAAGACCTGTTCAATGATTGAATAAAGAAAATTAGTGATCTATTTTGCTATGTATTTGTTTAATTTTAATTATTTATGTAGATGTTGTGTGTCCTTTTATTGATGATTTGTGCGCGTTTAATTATTTTTATGGATAACATATGTCCTTTTATAGATGAATTAATTATCTATAAATACATAGTGATTTATAAGAAAATTTGTGCTAAATTGACCAATATATTATGGAAATATTCACTAACAATATTTTCAGTAAATTTTATTTTTTAATTAATAATTTAAACACCAAATAATGTACAGTACTATTTAAGAGTATATATATTAAATATTTTGAATAATTGAAATATATTGGAAGATCAAATTGTTTTCCCATTAATTATAGCATAGTTAAAAAAATTCGTAATTAAAATGTGAAAGATGATTGGTTTAAAATTCATTTTAATGTTTCAACTGGTTGATGCTAGCTTTTTTGTTTTACCAAATTATTTAATACTTTACATAACTTAATTTTGAATATGTATTTAGAATATTCTGCTAAATAGTTTATATTGTTACCAATTTTTAATTCATAATTTTGATTACACCTTATGATTTTGAATTGAGACTTTGAGATATCAGAATATCTATTACTCCCTCCGTCTCACAATTCTTTTCTCATTTAATATGTCGGAACTGTTCATAACATGAGACAAATTACTAATTTACGTCTAATCTATAAGTCCAAATATAGTCATGAGTGATCTTGTTGGATTCGTATTTATGAGTACTTTAATACAGTGAAGTTTTTATATTTAAAACTAATACGAAATTAAAGATATTAACGATTAAAAGTGTGCGTTGGCAAACGTGATAAAGGTAAACAGGAAAAGTTTTAAGAGACAGAGGGAGTATAGATTTATAGACTCATATATTAGTTTATTATTTTTAAATTAAATAATTATCGTATTTAGAATAAAATTGTTAAGTAATCACTGAATAACATCGATAACCCAACACTGTAAAAACATTTTTCTATAGGCACGCCTAATAATGTAAACAAATCAGTGTAATGTGGTAAGGATTGAGGCCTAGAATTCACCAAGTCGCAGAATTATTGGAGTTCGCCACTGAATATTTTAATGAGAATTAACTCTGTGATAATCTGGACTGGGGATGATGATAACCTAAATCGCTTTCTATTTTTTTTGCTAGTAATTTTTTTGTTGATTTTATTGGACAATTAAAACACCAAAAATACGATACATATATATAATCGAAATAAAAAGATAATCCATCCAAGTATAGACGTATAGTATGTCATATAATAAAAAGATATAAAGTAGTACCGTAATCGAAATTAATATGATTTAGGCATTAGGAGAATTGATGCATACACTTAGTTTATCAAAGTTGGCTAGGTCTGATGGAGAATAGGAAATAAGCGGCTTAAATTTCACTTAATGTTTAAATTGATATAATAATTATATTTTTTAGTTTGTAAGAATTTTTTTTTTATAAAAATTGTTTATTAGTTAATCGTTAAAATAAAAATTAGTAGTTATTACGTTTAGTTAAATGATATAAAAAAAAATAAAAATCAACTGTTATTGAGTGTAACTTGAGTTGCGTGTAATCTTGGGTGAAACGTAGAATCTAGATCCAATAGAGAAACATGTTACATTAAGTTTAATTGGTCTAAAATTTTGTAGATTTTGATTGATGTTAAAACAATTCACAATTTTGTGATTGGTTATCTAATATATGGTAGATTTGGGTATCCTTTATTATAATAAAGGATGTTCAAAAACTATTCATAGCTAAAAGATGTATAAAAATATGTAATATATTATTATGTGGATTTATAGAAAATAATATTTATGATTAGTAGAAATTTTTTAAAATTAAAAATCATGTGATATACGAAGTTATTAAATCAAGATATTATTAAATTTAATTTAACCGCGATTATTAAATTAGAATAAGTATGGTAAATAATAAAAAATTTGTACATAATTGATTGATTTAAAGTTTAGAAATAAATTCTGATTGCTTCTAAAATAATTTTAATTTTTTGATTGGTAATTTATTCACCAACCAATAATAATAATCTTTTAGCGTTTATTTAATAATTAAAGTAATTAAAATGTATGTAGTATTCGTTTATGTGAATTTACTTATTTTTTTATTAAAAAATTGTGAGTAAATATATTTTTGAGTCTTTAAAAAAATCGAGTATTTGAAGATATGAATTTTATCCAAGCAATTTAAAATTTGTTCCAAATTCGATTTTGTAGTGTTGGCTTATATGCATTCATTAATTAATTTTATTAACAAATTATGAATAAATATATTTTTGAACTGTTATAAAATCAAATTTTTGAAGGTATGGATTTTATCCAAGTTATTCAAAAACTGATTTTTTTCATTATGGTTGTTCTAATTAATGAAATAAACTAATAATATTATAATCACAAATAAATTACTGATTACCTTTTCCAGCTAAAAGGTATATATTTTAACTAAAATATCTCATTTTCTCCTAAATAATAACTAACCAATTACCTTTTGAGAAAATGCCCAAAATACCTACCATTCAAGACACATGTACCGAAATGCCTATCGGCGGAAGTGTTGGCCCTATCTACCCACGGGACGCGCATTTCTCAACTGCGTATACTGGGTTGCGCATTTCTCTCATACGCATCTAGGGTCACGCATCTCCCATATGCGTGATGACGCCATATGGCGCAATTATCTTCAAAGCAGCTCAGGTCGTTCTCTCCCTTGAAATCGCCCTCGAAATCGCCATTCTCCGTTATTCCTCCTCCGGCTACCTCCAGTTCTCCTGAAGGTATCAAAATGAAGCCCAATGGTGGCTCTCCATTTTCCCCCATTTTATTTGTTGAGTTTGGCCCCGCAGGGGCGTGTATGACTAGATCTGAAAAGTAAATCGGAAAATAGCTTTGATTTGGGACATTCGAATCCGACGAAACAAACGTTAAACAAAGGGTATAGGCTTGTAGAGGCTGACAATACGAACATTTTGGTATATGATGTGTAACTGCTCGATGCCTGGAAAGAGTGAACGAGTGTGTTGAAGTTTTGGTCAGAAAAATCTCCGGCGACGGCGTTCGAAGGGACGATGAACAGTATCGAACACGCATAGTGAACATGCGTGTTACCGTCCACGTATGCTGAACATGCGCAACCAAAGTCACTGTTCACGAAGCTAATATTGAGTTTAACAAAGTACACGCATGTGTACTGTGCGTGATGCGTGTACGGTGGGTATTTAGGGCCATCAGTTCAGCTGGTAGGTATTTTGGGCAAAATGTTTTGAATGGTGGGTATTTAGGGCCATCACTCTTACATTTTTCAGCTATTACCTTTTCTAACTTTTTTAACTAAAATATCATTTTTCCAAAAATAAGGTCGTTCTAATTAATCCGATCTTGTAGTGTTGGCTTATATGCATTTATTAATTAATTTTATTAACAAATCATTAATAAATATTTTTTTGAACATTCAAAAAAATAAAAATTTTGAAGGTATGGATTTTATCCAAATTATTTAAAATTTGATTTCAAATCTGATTTTTTCAGATTTCTAGTTGAGTTACATTATAATTTCTTAAAATCGATTACAAATATATATTACGAAAATCAATTTATAATGTATGATAATATGATTGTGATTGACTTTTTATTAAAAGAATGGTTGATTAATGAATGATTAATTATGAAATTTAATTTAAAATATATAATAGTATATCGTGATTGATTTCAAATTATAATTGTGATTTTCTAGTAAATATTTATTGATTTTAAAAATATGTATTTATGGATATGTTTAATAAAACCAATATTGTGTTTAAATTAGAAGTGTTAATTAACCATGGTTAAAGAGGTAGGTTGATATTGTAAATTAGGAATACTTTTAATATAATATGATTGGTCTAAAATTTAAGAATTAACTCTGATTGATTCTAAAATAATTCATAATTTCTGATTGGTTAACTGTACATTGGTAAACTTAATTATTATAATAAAGGATTAAAATAATAGTTATTCAAATGATACGAGATGGGTGAGTAAAGTTGAGATTAGTGAGTAAAATTCAGATAGATGAATATAGTAATACATGATATTCACTTGAATACAAATATCTATGAAAGAGTGTATGCTCAGAACTCTTACTTGATATTTAACCCAAAAATCAAATGAAAATATTACTCCGTGTCTTCTACAGCACTGGCTATGGTCGTGGACTCGTGGTTCATCTGGCAGAGTTTTATGCTTTTATCGGTAGATTGACGAAAGAGTGTAAGCTCAGAACTCTATGGATTATAACTAACGTGACTCAAAAAAAATTATAAAACCAATTAATTTGATCAAAATAATCCTTCACTCATATATATAAACTATGAGAAAACTGGGTCCCAGGATAATCTCAAAATCCCTCCTAATATTATACTCCCTCCGTCTCTTATTGTTTCTCTTGTTTCATATGTCGGAATTGTTCATAACATGAGACAAATTACTAATTTATGTCTAATCTATAAGACCAAATATAGTCATGAGTGATCTTGTTGGATTCGTATTTATGAGTACTTTAATACAGTGAAGTTTTTATATTTAACACTAATACGAAATTCAAGATATTAACAATCAAAAGTATGCGTTGGCAAACGTGTCCGGTCAAAACAGGAAAAGCATTAAGGGACGGAGGGAGTAACTCCTAAGATTATAACACAAAGAGTCTATAAAATAAGTGGTCCTATAGAGACATTTTTGTAAATATTAATTTTTTTTTAATTATTTACCTAAATACCCTAATATTTGTATTAAAAATCTTTTAAACTCAAATAGAAACCTGAAATCATCCCAGGCACATCAATTCCTATAAAAAAATTTTAGTACTACAAATTTTAAAATATTTTAAAATATGAAATGTCATTTTTTAATTAATGATACTTATTATACACTATATACACGAGGAGTCCATTTATATTCAAGATATACTAGCCTATAAGTGCAAGGCACGAGCTATCATATATTATTATTATTATTATTATTAATTAATATATTAATTATTTGATTTAATGTAAAATTTTAATTTATTTTAATAAAATCTATTTTAAATTTTAAATTTATATATGTACCATACTTAATTTCATGATATAAATAAATATTATTAATTTTACGTTATTTTTAAATTTATTGTTAAATATCTTAATAATTCAATAGTTATTTTTAAAAATTTATTTAGTGTAACCTAATATCGTTGAAGAAAGAATTGTAGCAAGAAGTGTGTGTAGGCGATAATTCTAATCGGGATATAATTGAAAACGTTTATAATTCTATAAAACATGTTTGTTTTTTATTTTTAATAAATTATATATAATTTAACTGAATTTTAAAATTTTAAAATTTTATTTTAAATTTTTAAAAATATTTTTTTGTGCCTTGGTTATTTGCTTAGTTGGTTAACACATTCCCAAAAAGTTTGCTAAGAGCATCTCCAATGGGAGAGCCCCTTAGCAAAAAAATCTTAAGTGGCAAATATTTTAGATAATTTGTATAAATTTTAAATCTCCAACCATTCAAAACCCTTGGCTATAATTATAGCCAACATTTCCAAGTTGGCCAAATTTGTCGAACCTATCAAGAGCTGTAACAAAGTTGTACATATAAATTTTATTAATAAAGCCAATCCCATTGGAATACAACACCTTACAGGTTCAGCAAATACCTTACAAATTCAGCAAATATTATTTTAGCCAACAAATTTTAGCCAGTCCCATTGGAGATGCTCTAACACATTCCAAAATACAAAAAACAAATCAAAATGTATTTAATTTTAATTAAAAATTAAACCACATATTTTACATACTATTTCGATTATATTTCCATTTACATAAATATTTTACATATATACATACTCTATCAGTTTTATTTCAATTGAAATTCAACTACATACTCTTTCAATTATATTTTTAATATAATTTTTTAAACTTGTTATTTTTAGGAAAGTTTTAACAATTTTTTTGGAAGGCAATGCATACTCTATCAGTCATACTTTAACTAAAATTCAATTACATACTCTTTCAATTATATTTTTAATATAATTTTTTTAAGTTGTTATTTTTATAAAGGTGTTAACAATATTTTTTGAAGACGTTTACCAACCAACTAACCAAATATACCCGATGCACGGGTTTCTTAAATTTATATAATATTTTAATAATTATATATCTCATATATATTACTTAATATAATATTGTCATAATATATATAGTATTAAATAACAATTGTATAATTATATGATATATTATTCGAATTATGACTATATTTTTTCATAATAATATACATATAAATGGATGTATATATTTACATTAAAATTTTTGTTGATATTATCATATTCAAATTATGATTCCATAATAATCCCTAATGTAATATTTGTCTAAAATAGAATTTAATATTAACGGAAAGAGTATGTAATTACTCCCTCCGTCCCAGCCAATAGTTTACATGGCGGCTGGCACGGAGACTGATAAGTGGATTTTATATCCACTTGGAGCATTCTAAATCGGCTTAAATTGATTGTCTTGGACTCAAGTTTCTGGTAGTTTTGATGTGTTTTGCTTAGTTGTGCAGATTTACGAGAAGGTTGACTAAGGTGGATGCTTCTATTATTTTTTGGGAATTAATTGATTAAAATTCGGATTTTTAAGAAGGGTTGCGCAGTCTACAGTGTTTGGGCCATATCTTGAGTTCTATAAGTCTGTTTTCAGCCCGTAAGCAGTCCACGCGAAGATAACGAGATTTTCTATCATTCTAAGGTGGTCCAGAGGTCCAATTACGTTTGGAACGTTCCAGAAAAACTGAAGAAAAGTCAGCCACGAATTTTCCTTAAAAACAGAATCAGTTTAGGAAACGTCTTTTGCAGAAATTCTGTTTTAACTCTATTTTGGGTATTTTCTTGCTGGGCAAGACTTTTAGAGCCTATTTAAACACATCCTACCATTGTAATAGATATACACATTATCAATAGTTTTATTATTGTAACCTAGCTTAGATCTGCAAGGGAGAAAAGGAGAGAAGGATTCAACGCTCGTGACAAGCAACGGATCTAGATCTACTTCATCCTTTGTGTTAACTTGGATTATAGATTTGTTTTCTCAAACTCTTGTTTATTAATATAATTACTTCTTTTATTCATATCTTGTTATTTACCATGTTTTCATCAAATTCCATGGTGACGAAAGGTTTAGTTATGAACTAATCGTTGTCATGGGATCCTAGTGGATTTATCTATGTAGCTTAGTAGTTTGCATGCCTTAAAGATTTATGTGTGGTGAATTCTTGATATCCTCGTATGGTTAATCTTAATGCTTTTAGATGCGTAGCTAACATCTAAATTGAATTGTTAATCTCTTGCGAAACGAGAGTGGATCTTGAGATTTAGAACTTGCCATGCTAGCATAGGATAGGTTGATGTTTTAACATCATGATTTGTGGCGTAAATAGAGATATATTATGCTGCCCTATGTGATCTAAGTGGATAACTTGTGCTTCAACCTTTATGTTTTCAAATTCTATAGAGATATAGGGTCTAAACATAATAGGTGCCTATTCATCTTCTATCTCTTTTGTGGATGTATGTGTAGATTGGTACTAGTATACCGAGAGGTAACTTTTACTCTTTTCGTGTTATCCGATCAGATATCAAAACCATCGCATGTTTTAATTAAAGGCTGCAACTCTAAGTGAAGTAGATGATGAAACTAGGATTCCATGTTTATTCTCATATAAGTAATTCGATTTTTATTCTCGTTAATTAGTTAATTCTTAGTTTTATAATTCGCATCTTAGTATAATTTAGATAAACAACCCCAATTTGTTACTTTTCTTAGCAGTGAGTTAAAACCATACATTGTTGCATAGGCATATTTACTGAATTGAACACCATTCTAGATCTCTGTGGGAACGAACTTGATTTAATCATATATTACTTGTGACAACGTGCCTTGCGTAATTTTGCATAACAAGTTTTTGGCGCCGCTGCCGGGGATCATCGGTGTTTTTATTTTAGTTTATGTGCTTGTCATCAGTGGTCGTTAGCGTTCACTGACTCGGATTCTTACTTAGTTTGTTTGTTTCGTGGTGTTTTCAGGTACTTAAGTTTGTATGCGAACACGTTTACAAGCTCGTTTGGAAGAACTGGCAGAAGACGATCTTGTAGAGAATAAAGAGAATAAGGAAGAGGAATCTGAGACTACTGTAGAGATGGGTGACGCAGCAGCAGCAGTTAAGGCTTTGAGGGAGTATTCTCAGCCGAAGATCAATGATATCCAGTCTAGCATTATCAGGCCAGCTATTGCAGCTAACACTTTCGAGATCAAGCCGGGCACTATTCAGATGCTACAGAATTCGGTTCAGTTTGGGGGTGCTCCTACGGAGGATCCAAACATGCATATTCGGGACTTTATCGAGATCTGTGATACTTTCAAGTTTAATGGTGTTTCGGATGATGCTATCAAGTTGAGGCTTTTCCCATTCTCTCTAAAGGATAAGGCTAAGGGCTGGTTACACTCTCTACCACCTGGTTCCATTACTACATGGGAGGATCTTGCTCAGAAGTTTCTTACTAAATTCTTCCCTATGGCGAAAACTGCAGCATTGAGGAATCAGCTAGCCCAATTTCAGCAGCAATCTGGAGAATCTCTGTGTGAGGCTTGGGAACGTTATAAGGAGATGCTAAGGAGATGCCCACATCATGGGATGCTGTTATGCTAATTTCACGCAAGCGCACGTAGTCACAAGTAATATAAATTAAGTTCGTTCCACAGAGATCTGGTTATGGTTCTATTCAGTAAATATGCCTATGCAACAATGTATGGTTTTAATTCACTGCTAAGAAAAGTAGCAAATTTAAGATTGATTATCTAAATTAAACTAAAGTGCAATTTATAAAACTAAGAATTAAACAATTAACGAGAATTAAAATCGAATTACTTATACGAGAATAAAACATGGAATCCTAGTTTCATCATCTACTTCACTTAGAGTTGCAGCCTTTAATTAAAACATGCGATGGTTTTGATATCTGATCGGATAACACGAAAAGAGTAAAAGTTACCTCTCGGTATACTAGTACCAATCTACACATACATCCACAAAAGAGATAGAAGATGAATAGGCACCTATTATGTTTAGACCCTATATCTCTATAGAATTTGAAAACATAAAGGTTGAAGCACAAGTTATCCACTTAGATCACATAGAGCAGCATAATATCTCTATTTACGCCACAAATCATGATGTTCAAACATCAACCTATCCTATGCTAGCATGGCAAGTTCTAAATCTCAAGATCCACTCTCGTTTAGCAAGAGATTAACAATTCAATTTAGATGTTAGCTACGCATCCAAAAGCATTAAGATTAACCATGCGAGGATATCAAGAATTCACCACACATAAATCTTTAAGGCATGCAAACTACTAAGCTACATAGATAAATCCACTAGGATCCCATGACAACGATTAGTTCATAACTAAACCTTTCGTCACCATGGGATTTGATGAAAACATGGTAAATAACAAGATATGAATAAAAGAAGTAATTATATTAATAAACAAGAGTTTGAGAAAACAAATCTAGAACAAAAGATGAAGTAGATCTAGATCCGTTGCTTGTCACGAGCGTTGAATCCTTCTCTCCTTTTCTCTCTTGCAGATCTAAGCTGGTTACAATAATAAAACTATGATAATCTGTATATATCTATTACAATGGTAGGATGTGTTTAAATAGGCTCTAAAGTCTTGCCCAGCAAGAAAATACCAAAACAGAATTATAATAGAATTTCTGCAAGATGCGTTTCCTAAACTGATTTTGTTTTCTTAAGGAAATTCGTAGCTGACTTTTCTTCTGTTTTCCAGAGCCGTTCCAGACGTAATTGGGCCTCTGGACCACCTTAGAATGATAGAGAATCTCGTTATCTTCGCGTGGACTGCTTACGGGCTGAAAACAGACTTATAGAACTCAAGATATGGCCCAAACAGTGAATCTCATGCGTGCAACCCAATAAATACGAATTTTAATAAATTAAATCTCCAAAAACGACAAAAACATCCACCATAATCCACATCCTTGTAAATCTGCACAACTAAACAAAATACATCAAAACTACAAGAAACTTGAGCCCAAGACAATCAATTTAAGCCGATTTAGAATGTTCCAAGTGGATATAAATCCACTTATCACACCCCCAAACTTAAACCGATGCTTGTCCTCAAGCATTAACAATTACAACTAACTAACTAACTAGTACCACTTCCGTAGGTGATCACGGTTGCATTTGGCATATGCAACAAGCCCTTTAAACCCCTAGGCAGCCCTAGTGGACGAGTAAGGTGTCGTGAGGGCCTATAGCGAATGTACCCACAAAATCCATTTAACCTAATGCAATGCAATGCATGAATGCAACTAAATGAAAATGCAATTAATCTAGTACTAATATCCTACCATACCTTCAATTCCTCTCATGCCATATCAACTTAAGAATCAAAGTAAATACGCAATGTCTTGGTGTCGAAATTGCAAGTATTCACATAGTCTACTCAATGAACATGCATAAGTTCTCACAAGCCCATGTCAAGTGTAAGAATAAGTTAGTAAACATGCTAAGCCTACAAGAGCACATCTTTTAGACAACACTCGGGATCTCATACGCAAGAACAAGCAAACACTCACAATCCACTCACAAAGAATATTCACTCAAGAACAAGGGTAAGTGTATCACTCAATTCCAACAAAATCATAAGCATGCTTGACATTTGGTATCAATCTAACTCTTAACACAACATACATCAATGACGATAATCAAAAGGTCTTTATTTGGGTTGTAACGGGGCTAGGGACAAGGTATGTCAAGTAAGCCAAAACAGGTGAAGTGTCAAAAGCTAGTAGGAACTATAATAAATCACACACAACACCATATTCTCCCCCCACATAATTTCTACTAAATAAACACACTCGAATAGTCGACTAAAGTAGGATCACAATAAACACAAACATGCTCTCATAATATTTTTTTTTTTCTTTTTCTTTTTTCTTTTTTTTTTCTTTTTTTTTTCTTTTTTTTTTCTTTTTTTTTCTTTTTTTTTTCGAGAGCTAAATAGAACACAAACAATAATATAAACAATAACAATGATCCAATGAATTTATTACATATGTCGACTATCAAGTAAACAATCCCAATTTTCAATATTTCCCCCAAAAGTAAGACCAACAATAATCCCTCCTTGCACACCTTATTACTCCCTTAAGCACTCTACTAGCCTTTGACAATGTGGGTTCAAATTAATGTAAGGCCAATACAAGAAAAAGGTCTAGGCAAGTAATGTGGTATGTCACCGAAAAAATAGGATTAAGCTCAACGGGTTAACTAATTGATCATGTAAACATGGTGTGGTAATATGGGAAAATATGCGGTTATTCCTAATTGCCTTTATCATTTTAATCGTCAAATAATGTCATGCGTTTCAAGAAAGACCTCAAACAACTGCTAGCAATGCAAACAATCCGTGGACACTCAAGCAAATGAATAAATTGCAAATATGCAATATGCAATAAGGCTCAAAATCTCACTTGGTGGAAAAACATACTCAATCCCAAGCAAACATCTCTCTAACGCATCTACTTGTATTCAGAGCATGCAAACTAAATCATCTTACACATATTCATGTCCTTCTAATTACTTACAACATTCAATAAGTCTACTAGCTTCAACTTACTAGTGTATGTGTGTGCACAAGAACAAAGCATATCACTTCTCAAACAAAAGCGTCAACAACACAAAATTCCTATCAAGCATGGGTGCAAATGCAAACTATTATGAACTCACATGATATACAAAAATAAAAACAGAATGTCCTATATGAAACAACGTAGATAACACGATCATAAATACATAATTTACTACTACTAATATGCAAAGCATGAAATCCTACATGAACAAATTATACAACAACATCTACTAATCCCTCAAACCACCCCCAAACTTAAAATTTTCAATGTCCCCATTGAATGGAAGTAAATACAAGGGATAGCAGAAAACATACCTGCAATGCGCCGAAAGTCACCCTCCTCGAATGAATCTGGTGGAGGATATTGCGCACGAGCTCCGTAGACTGGCCACTTTGCCTGAATACTACAAAACCCACAATTAACAAGAACACAAATTCGTAATAAAGATTAGAGAAAAAGATTTACCCAATACGAATCAAAGAGGTGAACTTGCAATTAACTCCTCTTTAGAATTGAATTTTAGAGATTTAAATAAATAGAAGAGGAATTGGATTTGTATGTATAGGTGGGTATATAATAATGATCAAAATAATAAAAATAAAAAACTAATAATAATACTAAATATAATAATAATAATAATAATAATACTAAATAATAATACTAAATATAATAATAATAATAATAATAATAATACATAATAAATAATGCATAGTAAATAATAATAATAATAATAATAATAATAATATGAATAAAATAATAATAATAAAAAATAATCATAATAATAATCATAATAATAATCATAATAATAAATATGAATTAGAATAGAAAAAGGTTTAGAATTTTTGGAGAAAAGATGGGGGGTTTTTGAAATAGAAATAGGATTAGAATAGGTTTAGAATGGTGGTATAAAAAGAATGGGGGTGAAGAATATATTTTTTTATATACATAACAGGTGCACACACGGACATGATGAGCATTAGTGAAAAAAAACAATTGCTGAATTCTGTAGAAGATGCGCCAGTTGCGCAAGTTGACAGCAACTTGCTGTTATTCCAGAAACGCATATGCAACTTGCGTGTCAGGGGCGCTAGTTGCCTCATGGCCAGTAACGCAGACGCTAATTGCGTCTTAGGGCCGCAACTTGCCTTCATTGCAGTAACGCAGGGGCTAGTTGCGTTACAGACCCGCAATTTGCCCAAAAATTCGATTTTTTTTTTTTTTTTCACAACACTCAATTTTTTTTTATTTATTATTTTTTTTTTACTCTTCCTACACTAATGCATGGGTTGCCTCCCACGAAGCGCTTCTTTAACGTCAATAGCTTGACGTTACTACCTCAAATCAAGGCGGTTTCAAAAGAATAACTGAACCATCTTCAACAGACAAACCATTCATACGACCGTTGACATCTTGATTTCTTGCTTTCCACAAATTTCTTCCTTCATATTTCAACCTAATTTTACTACCCAACAGCCAAATCTTCTTCTTTTTCTTCCTCACACCTCTCAGGTGCTTCTCCGACTCAACCGGCTGAACAAAAATTTCTTTTTCCTTAACATCGGTTTTCCACCTTCGCAACACGTTATCATGCCCCTCTTCAAAAATCACTAGCTCATTATTTAAAAGGACATACCTCAAATGTGGTGGAAGTTTTCCAAGCTTTACTTTCGAAAGATCACGAACCGAAGAACTGTCCGATTTCTCGCTCAGCAACTGATCAAACTTCTTTCTCTGACCCGTAACTATTTCCACACTGCAACACTCTTCATCCTCTGTCGGAAATTTCATGGCCTTGAACACATTAAAGGTGACACTTTGATCTTGCACCCTCATTGTAAGCTCTCCTTTTTGCACATCAATCAAAGTCTTTCCTGTAGCCAAGAACGGTCTTCCCAAGATTATGGGAATCTTCTTATCTTCTTCGAAATCCAAGATAACAAAATCAGCAGGGAAGATGAGCTTATCAACTTTTACCAAAACATCCTCCACTATGCCTCTAGGATATGTGATAGATCGATCAGCCAACTGCAAAGAGATGTTAGTTGGCTTTGGCTCCGGTAGACCAAGTTGCTTGAAAACAGACAAGGGCATGAGATTAATACTAGCTCCCAAATCACATAAACACTTGTTGAAAGAAAGGTTGCCAATAGTGCATGGAATGGTGAAACTTCCTGGATCTTTAAGTTTAGGAGGCAACTTCTGCTGCAGAACGGCACTACACTCCTCCGTTAATGCCACTGTTTCAAAATCTTCCAACCTTCTCTTCCGTGACAAAATATCCTTCATGAACTTAGCATATCTTGGCATCTGCTCCAACGCTTCAATAAAAGGAATGTTAATGGACAGTTTCTTGAAGACATCCATAAATTTCTGAAACTGTTTCTCTTGACTTTTCTGCAAACGTCCAGGAAATGGTGGAGGCGGATAAATCTGATTATTCATTGAAGATTGCTCCGGAGTAGACTTTTCAACAGGTTTCTTGCTCTTCTCACCATCTAGCTGATCAGCCACTAAATCAGATTTCTCAATTTCTGGCACTGCAGATTTTTCAACCTGCTGATTCTGAACATCTTCATCTTCTTCAATTGCTGATTTAGAATCACTCGTGACTTTTCCAGATCTCAACGTCACAGCTTTCACCTACTCATGGACCTCCCTCTTGCCTGGATTACCCATTGTATCACTTGGAAGAGTTCCTTGTTGCATATTTACCAAGGCACTTGCAATCTGTCCTATATGACTCTCCAATGTCTTAAGAGATGCTTCCTGACTCTTGAGAGTTGCTGCCTGACTCTTGCACATTAATCTCAACTCTTCTAATTCAGATTTTTCATTCGACAGATGGCTAGAACCAGTATGAAACTGTTGCTGCTGAAAACCAGGAGGTTGAAACTGTTGCCTTGGAGCATACAGTTGCTGAAAACCTGAAGAATTAAATGGCTCAACTCCGTACTGATGACCCTGAAACTGGTTATAAGACTGATGTGGATGTTGATAATTTGGAGCTGGTTGCTGTTGCCTTTGAAAATTGCTCACAAACTGCACTGATTCACTGGAGATGGCGCATTGACTCGTCTCATATGCGCCAGCACATAGTTCACATACTCTCGCAACCTGAGGCACCCCATGCTTTGTCATTGAATCTAATTTCATATTAAGTGCCTCTAGCTGGGCTGCTAGAGCTGTAACTGTGTCAACTCCCAGAATTCCTGCAACCTTGCCTTGTGGTAGTCTATGAGTTGGATTTTGATATTCATTAGCAGCCATCATCTCAATTAGATCGTAAGCTTCCTCGTAGCTCTTAGCCCATAAGGCTCCTCCTGATGCTGCGTCTACCATTGGCCTAGATTGTGCTCCCAGCCCATTGTAAAAACAATTGATTACCATCCAGTTTGGCATCCCATGATGTGGTCATCTCCTTAGCATCTCCTTATAACGTTCCCAAGCCTCACACAGAGATTCTCCAGATTGCTGCTGAAATTGGGCTAGTTGATTCCTCAATGCTGCAGTTTTCGCCATAGGAAAGAATTTAGTAAGAAACTTCTGAGCAAGATCCTCCCATGTAGTAATGGAACCAGGTGGTAGAGAGTGTAACCAGCCCTTAGCCTTATCCTTTAGAGAGAATGGGAAAAGCCTCAACTTGATAGCATCATCCGAAACACCATTAAACTTGAAAGTATCACAGATCTCGATAAAGTCCCGAATATGCATGTTAGGATCCTCCGCAGGAGCACCCCCAAACTGAACCGAATTCTGTAGCATCTGAATAGTGCCCGGCTTGATCTCGAAAGTGTTAGATGCAATAGCTGGCCTGATAATGCTAGACTGGATATCATTGATCTTCGGCTGAGAATACTCCTTCAAAGCCTTAACTGCTGCTGCTGCGTCACCCATCTCTACAGTAGTTTCAGATTCCTCTTCCTTATTATCCACTACAAGATCGTCTTCCGCCAGTTTTTGTAAACGAGCTTGCAAACGTGTTTGCATACAAACCTAAGTACCTGCAAACACCACGAAACAAACAAACTAAATAAGAATCCGAGTCAGTGAACGCTAACGACCACTGATGACAAGCACAAAAACTAAAATAAAAACACCGATGATCCCCGGCAGCGGCGCCAAAAACTTGTTATGCTAATTTCACGCAAACGCACGTAGTCACAAGTAATATAAATTAAGTTCGTTCCACAGAGATCTGGTTATGGTTCTATTCAGTAAATATGCCTATGCAACAATGTATGGTTTTAATTCACTGCTAAGAAAAGTAGCAAATTTAAGATTGATTATCTAAATTAAACTAAAGTGCAATTTATAAAACTAAGAATTAAACAATTAACGAGAATTAAAATCGAATTACTTATACGAGAATAAAACATGGAATCCTAGTTTCATCATCTACTTCACTTAGAGTTGCAGCCTTTAATTAAAACATGCGATGGTTTTGATATCTGATCGGATAACACGAAAAGAGTAAAAGTTACCTCTCGGTATACTAGTACCAATCTACACATACATCCACAAAAGAGATAGAAGATGAATAGGCACCTATTATGTTTAGACCCTATATCTCTATAGAATTTGAAAACATAAAGGTTGAAGCACAAGTTATCCACTTAGATCACATAGGGCAGCATAATATCTCTATTTACGCCACAAATCATGATGTTCAAACATCAACCTATCCTATGCTAGCATGGCAAGTTCTAAATCTCAAGATCCACTCTCGTTTAGCAAGAGATTAACAATTCAATTTAGATGTTAGCTACGCATCCAAAAGCATTAAGATTAACCATGCGAGGATATCAAGAATTCACCACACATAAATCTTTAAGGCATGCAAACTACTAAGCTACATAGATAAATCCACTAGGATCCCATGACAACGATTAGTTCATAACTAAACCTTTCGTCACCATGGGATTTGATGAAAACATGGTAAATAACAAGATATGAATAAAAGAAGTAATTATATTAATAAACAAGAGTTTGAGAAAACAAATCTAGAACAAAAGATGAAGTAGATCTAGATCCGTTGCTTGTCACGAGCGTTGAATCCTTCTCTCCTTTTCTCTCTTGCAGATCTAAGCTGGTTACAATAATAAAACTATGATAATCTGTATATATCTATTACAATGGTAGGATGTGTTTAAATAGGCTCTAAAGTCTTGCCCAGCAAGAAAATACCAAAACAGAATTATAATAGAATTTCTGCAAGATGCGTTTCCTAAACTGATTTTGTTTTCTTAAGGAAATTCGTAGCTGACTTTTCTTCTGTTTTCCAGAGCCGTTCCAGACGTAATTGGGCCTCTGGACCACCTTAGAATGATAGAGAATCTCGTTATCTTCGCGTGGACTGCTTACGGGCTGAAAACAGACTTATAGAACTCAAGATATGGCCCAAACAGTGAATCTCATGCGTGCAACCCAATAAATACGAATTTTAATAAATTAAATCTCCAAAAACGACAAAAACATCCACCATAATCCACATCCTTGTAAATCTGCACAACTAAACAAAATACATCAAAACTACAAGAAACTTGAGCCCAAGACAATCAATTTAAGCCGATTTAGAATGTTCCAAGTGGATATAAATCCACTTATCAGATGCCAAACTGGATGGTAATCAATTGTTTTTACAATGGGCTGGGAGCACAATCTAGGCCAATGGTAGACGCAGCATCAGGAGGAGCCTTATGGGCTAAGAGCTACGAGGAAGCTTACGATCTAATTGAGATGATGGCTGCTAGTGAATATCAAAATCCAACTCAAAGACTACCACAAGGCAAGGTTGCAGGAATTCTGGGAGTTGACACAGTTACAGCTCTAGCAGCCCAGCTAGAGGCACTTAATATGAAATTAGATTTAATGACAAAGCATGGGGTGCCTCAGGTTGCGAGATTATGTGAACTATGTGCTGGCGCAAATGAGACGAGTCAATGCGCCATCTCCAGTGAATCAGTGCAGTTTGTGAGCAATTTTCAAAGGCAACAACAACCAGCTCCAAATTATCAACATCCACATCAGTCTTATAACCAGTTTCAGGGTCATCAGTACGGAGTTGAGCCATTTAATTCTTCAGGTTTTCAGCAACTGTATGCTCCAAGGCAACAGTTTCAACCTCCTGGTTTTCAGCAGCAACAGTTTCATACTGGTTCTAGCCATCAGTCGAATGAAAAATCTGAATTAGAAGAGCTGAGATTAATGTGCAAGAGTCAGGCAGCAACTCTCAAGAGTCATGAAGCATCTCTCAAGACATTGGAGAGTCATATAGGACAAATTGCAAGTGCCTTGGTAAATATGCAACAAGGAACTCTTCCAAGTGATACAATGGGTAATCCAGGAAAGAGGGAGGTTCATGAGCAGGTGAAGGCTGTGACTTTGAGATCCGGAAAAGTCACGAGTGATTCTAAATCAGCAACTGAAGAAGATGATGATGTTCAGAATCAGCAAGTTGAAAAATCTGCAGTGCCAGTAATTGAGAAATCTGATTTAGTGGCTGATCAGCTTGATGGTGAGAAGAGCAAGAAACCTGTTAAAGCTACTCCGGAGCAATCTTCAAAGAATAATCAGATTTATCCGCCTCCTCCATTTCCTGGACGTTTGAAGAAAAGTCAAGAGAAACAGTTTCAGAAATTTATGGAGGTCTTCAAGAAACTGTCCATTAACATTCCTTTTGTTGAAGCGTTGGAGCAGATGCCAAGATATGCTAAGTTCATGAAGGATATTTTGTCACGGAAGAGAAGGTTGGAAGATTTTGAAACAGTGGCATTAACGGAGGAGTGTAGTGCCGTTCTGCAGCAGAAGTTGCCTCCTAAACTTAAAGATCCAGGAAGTTTCACCATTCCATGCACTATTGGCAACCTTTCTTTCAACAAGTGTTTATGTGATTTGGGAGCTAGTATTAATCTCATGCCCTTGTCTGTTTTCAAGCAACTTGGTCTACCGGAGCCAAAGCCAACTAACATCTCTTTGCAGTTGGCTGATCGATCTATCACATATCCTAGAGGCATAGTGGAGGATGTTTTGGTAAAAGTTGATAAGCTCATCTTCCCTGCTGATTTTGTTATCTTGGATTTCGAAGAAGATAAGAAGATTCCCATAATCTTGGGAGGACCGTTCTTGGCTACAGGAAAGACTTTGATTGATGTGCAAAAAGGAGAGCTTACAATGAGGGTGCAAGATCAAAGTGTCACCTTTAATGTGTTCAAGGCCATGAAATTTCCGACAGAGGATGAAGAGTGTTGCAGTGTGGAAATAGTTGATACGGGTCAGAGGAAGAAGTTTGATCAGTTATTGAGTGAAAAATCTGTTACACATGTGCTAAAGCATCCCATTAGTGATTCCATTGATAGTTCTTCGGTTTGTGATCTTTCGTGTGTAAAGCTTGGGAAACTTCCACCACATTTGAGGTATGTCCTTTTGAATAATGAGCTAGTGATTTTTGAAAAGGGGCATGATAACGTGTTGCGAAGGTGGAAAGTAGATGAGAAGGAAGAAGAAATTTTTGTTCAACCGGTTGAGTCGGAGAGGCATCTTAAAGGTGTGAAAAAGAAAAGGAAGAAAATTTGGCCGTTGGGTAGTAAAATTAGGTTGAAATCTGATGGAAAAGATTTGTGGAAAGCAAGCAACCAAGATGTCAACGTTCGTATGAATGGTTTGTCTGTTGAAGATGGTTCGGTTATTCTTTTGAAACCGCCATGATTTGAGGAAGTAACGTCAAGCTATTGACGTTAAAGAAGCGCTTCGTGGGAGGCAACCCATGCATTAGTGTAGGAAGGGAAAAAAATTTTGAGTGTTATTCAAAAAAAAAAAAAAAAAATCAAAAAAATCAAAAAAATCAAAAAAATCGAATTTTTTTGGTGTCACGCAGGAGCAACCTGCGTTACAGGGCAGTTTGCGCCCCTGTGGCGCAACTTGCGCCTGCGTTTCTGGAAGGGAAGCAAGTTGCGGGGCTGTAGCGCTAGTTGCAGTTGCGTTTTTGGAAGAAGGGCGAGTTGCCCCCCACGCTGGCAACTCGCGCGTGGTCAGAGTGGTTAGAAAATTTTTTTGTCAGCACATTCACTGTAAGTTATGCCGTGGGTTTGTTGTGTACCTTTAAAAATAAATTCCATCACCCCAAAATCTTTTTATATCCCCATCTTTCCCCTAAATCTTTTCCTATTTTAATTCTAAAACCCCTCATCTCTCCTAAAAAAATCCCAATTCCTATTTCTTTTCTAATTTTTTTTTCTTTTATCCATTAAATATTTTTTCTATCCCATATCAAATTCCAATTTCCACCAAATTTTTTCCTTTTCACATTAAAATTCTTATATTCATCCTATCACTCCATGGCCTATATATACCCATACATACACACCCAATTCATTATCTTCTTCCTCTACATCTCTTAAAAATTCAAGTTTGGGGGAAAATTAATTGCAAGTTCACCTCTTTGATTCGTATTGGGTAAATCTTTTTCCCTAATTTTATTTTTATTACGAATTTGTGTTCTTGTCAATTGTGGATTTTGTAGTATTCAGGCAAGGTGGCCAGTCTATGGAGCTCGTGCGTAATATCCTCCACCAGGTTCATTCGAGGAGGATGAGGACTCAGATGGTGAGGTATGTTTTCTACTATCCATTGTATTTACTTCCATTCAATGAGGACATTGAATATTTTAAGTTTGGGGGTGGTTTGAGGGATTAGTAGTTGTTGTTGTATTTTGTGTTCATGTAGGAATTCATGATTTGCATATTAGTAGTAGTAAATTATGCATTTATGTTTGTGTTATCTACGTTTGTTTCATATAGGACATTCTGTTTTTTTTTTATGTTTGTATATCATGTGAGTTCATAATAGTTGCATTTGCACCCATGCTTGATAGGAATTTTGTGTTGTTGACGCTTTTGTTTGAGAAGTGATATGCTTTGTTCTTGTGCACACACATACACTAGTAAGTTGAAGCTAGTAGACTTATTGAATGTTGTAAGTGATTAGAAGGACATGAATATGTGCAAGATGATTTAGTTTGCATGCTTTGAATACAAGTAGGTGCATTAGAGAGATTTTTGCTTGGGATTGAGTATGTTTTTCCACCAAGTGAGTTTTTGAGCCTTATTGCATATTGCATATTTGCAATTTATTCGTTTGCTTGAGTGTCCACGGATTGTTTGCATTGCTAGCAGTTGTTTGAGGTCTTTCTTGAAACGCATGACATTATTTGACGATTAAAATGATAAAGGCAATTAGGAATAACCACATATTTTCCCATATTACCACACCATGTTGACATGATCAATTAGTTAACCCGTTGAGCTTAATCCTATTTTTTCGGTGACATACCACATTACTTGCCTAGACCTTTTTCTTGTATTGGCCTTACATTAATTTGTGTTGAGTATTGAACACGGTAAAAGAATACAGAGGGGGGGGGTGAATGGATTCTTGAACTTTTCTTGGGTTGAGTCTGTGTAGCAGATAAGTGCCTGTGTGTGCAGAAATTAAGGTGCGGATAAATAAACAACACAAGACACAATATCACTTTAATCTAATGTATATTAGATAAAGGTTGCTACAATCTGTGAATACAAATGATAGTATTCTCAGCTTCGTTTTTCTCAGAGAGATATAGCTTACAGTGTATGAAAAACTTGACTCACACAGTTACTAAGTTATGAAGTGAGGCTGTGTCCTTATAGAACATGGATACAGCCTGCTTACTACAAATAAGGTAGCTAAACAAATTACTTTCTAGTCTGTCTATCCTTTTTGAGTAAGCATCCAAACGGTTACAGATTTGACTTTGCAAAGCCTGTTTAGATCCACTTCTTTAGCTCCTTGTCTCTTCTATATCTCTCCAAGCTTCCTTGTAGGCTTTCCAGAGCACGTTACAGATTGTGGTCCATAAAGTGCATTGGCTTGTTGCAGGTTTCTGACTTGTACAATTTCTTCAGTATTTTGTCTCCAAGAATGTATTCGAGAAGTGACTAAGTAAGTGATTCGAGAACTAGAATTGACTTGATCGATAACTCTGAGTTCTCGAATACTGTTAATAAAGACATATCGAACCACTTCTCGAATAGCTCTTTTCCATCAGGATTCCTTGAGTTGTCGAATAGAACATTTGACTTATCGAATCCTCGAGTTGTCGAATAGCTTTCTGAGTCTTTGAGATATCGAATGGAACTTTGACTTGTTGACTCTTTGAGAACTCGAATACCATCTTGACTTGTTGACTTCTTGAGTTCTCGAATAGAGTAGTAGACATATCGAATCCCTGAGATATCGAATGAGATATCGAACAGTGTATTCAGAGATATCGAATAGTGTCTTGAGATATCGAATCTCTGACTTCTCGAATGCTGGACTTCTCGAATAGACAAATATACTTCTCGAATTGGTACTTAGGCAAATTTCTTCATTTCTTCAAATCCCAACTGTGATTATTTGGCAGTCTTTAACTCCTTGCTTGAGGCATGAACCATGGAACTTCTTTCAAGCATTATTCTAGACTCTATTTGTACAGTTACACAACTAGGATTTGATGCCTATTACAAGTACAATACAAACAGAAACTCTACAACTAGAGGTTCCCTCAGTTAAGAGGTCATGTAAGTAATGCAAAGCATTACAAACAATTAGGCTTGTTATTAGATGAATACAGGCATGCCTCTGTAACTAACAATCTCCCCCAAATTGTGAGTGAGACCCTTAGTCACAATTTCATGTCTGATAACAAGCCTAACATACATAAAGATAAAACTTTAAAAGTACAGGTATGTATTTTGATTGAACACATAAATGAAATTACAAGATAAATACTCTTACAGTATGATGAGGTACTAGCCATTTTCTTTTGATTGCATCTCCATTGCTTTGGCTTGTAGATCATCATATGCTTTCTGTTTCCTTTCTTTCTCCTTTCTTGCAATCTCATCTACTGCTCTCATGATTTCTGTCATAGCATCCAATTCTTCAATCATAA
The DNA here is from genome assembly GCA_037693485.1 of Kitagawia praeruptora. Taxonomy (NCBI): domain Eukaryota; kingdom Viridiplantae; phylum Streptophyta; class Magnoliopsida; order Apiales; family Apiaceae; genus Kitagawia; species Kitagawia praeruptora. The sequence goes on from CM075350.1 coordinate 95,431,480, forward strand.
TAGAGTTTTTGAAATCTTCAAGCACTGGCTTCAGAATGTTGGCAGGATAGTGACTGAGTAGGTTCATTCTTATATTGACATTATCTCCATTTCTCCTCCTATACTTCACCACATAGGGATCAAACTGAACTCTACACAATCCCTTTGCCCTTAGCTTTTCTGCTTCAATCTCCAGTCTATCAATTTCTTTCTCCCTTTCTAACCATTTCTCATAGCAGCCCTTTCTTATCTTCTCAGCATAATCTTTCTTCATTTTTACAAAGTCAATCAATTCCAGCTTCCATACTTTCTCCACCTTGTCCTTAGAATCCAGCAATGCAATGATTCTTTCTATCTCATACAATTTACCCCAATGTTGACAACCCCCTTGTTTGAATTTCATTTCTTTCCCATCAGTGTACTTGATTACAAGGTGATCATCCACAATTGCAGCATAGCATATCTTTTGAGCTCTTAGAAATAGCAGTTGCTCTTCATCAAAGTCTTCATCAAGTGGCTGGAGCTTTAATCCTGGAATGATTGTTAGGGCTCTAGATTTGGATAGCTTCACTCTCCTTGCAGTATGTTTGAACTTTATCCTTTTGACATGGTTGCTTGGCAGAAATCTTTGACCTTGGTTGGTAGACCATAGTAGTATTCCATTAGCAGATTGCTTTCTGAAACATACACATGGTTTCTTGACTTGAATCTTCTTCTTTTCTTGAGATGGTAAGACAGTTGCAGAAGCCATAGATGTAGATTTTGTTAGGTCACTACTAACAGTATTCACCCTAGACTTAGAGTCTTGTGTTGTGGTGAGGTTACTGCTAGCAATGCCTAAGGCTTGCTGTCTTCCACTCTTTCTCACATATGTCTTACCCTGGTCATCATCTTTTTCATCCTTGTCCCCCTTTTTCTTCTTATCTTCATCACCCTTATCTCTCCTTTGATGTCTTCTCCTCCCATCACCTTTGTCTTCAGAATCATCATCCTTATTTCTCCTAGGTTGAGCCATCTCTGGAATTCCACCAGTTGCAATATAAGTTCTGAGGATATGCAGTGCCTCAATTTCTTCAGCATTTCTGGCTCCAACCTTCTTCTGAAGTTGATCAATAATAGCAATGATCAGTCTGTGATTTCTGGGGGTGAGATCATGAGGAATGACCAGTTGCTTGATATCTTCAATTCTGGTACCAGACTGATAGATAATTGTCCATGGCTTCTTGATCACTTCTGGTAGCCTTGTAGGTTGACCATTCCTCAAGTCATCAAACAGACTCTTGCTGTTGTCATTTTTCTTCTCAATGAGCTCTAGTATGGCATCTATCTCTGAGTGCTTTAAGTCTTGTAGAATCTGGTATGTTAGATGCCATATCTTTAGTTTGGACACCATCACTATCTCCTTGACCCATAAATTGTTGACTTGCTTGGGGATGACAGTGATGTAGTCTATCTGCTTCTTCACCTCCCTCAGATAAAACTGAGTGTCACCAACCTGTTCCCTTATGGCTTTCAGAAACTCCAAGAAGGCTTTATCATGATAGACATTGGAGTTAGCAACTTCTTGTAGCTTGGCCTCAGTAACAACTTTGACTTCTACAGGCTTGGCACTCTCAGCTATAGAAATTTGAGGTTTGTCAGATGGCATACTCCCTGCAACCACTGTGGTAGTTATTGATTGCTTTTGTCCTCCAGGAGTAGTGATGTGCACAGTTGGTAAGGTGACAACTGGCAAGATAGATGGAGGCTCATCTACTTTGGCTTTTCCCTTGCCAGGCACATTTTCTAGAGACTTAGTAGCCCTTTGTTGTCCACCTTCTTTGAATACTATGCCTTTCTCCCTCTTTGGCTCCCCCTTTGAATTTGAGTTCCTAGCCTTCTTCTCCCCCTTAGGCTTGTTGTCAGGCACAGAGGCTGTAGAGATGTCCTTTGGGATTGAAGATTCATCAGGTAGAGGGAGCCCCATATGCTTCATCATTGCAGCTAACATGGATTGTTGATGCAGAAGGACATCAGCTGTGGTGGATGCTTGAGTGTCCAACTGATCATTTAGCAATGCAACCTTTTCTGTGAGATGAGCATTGGTCTTGGTGAGAGTAGCTACCTCTTGCTCAAGAGTGTTGACCTTAGTGAAGAGTTCATTGGCCTTGAAACCAGATAGAGATTGTTCCTGCAGTCTCTTCACTTCATATTTAGACATTTCATGCACAGGAACATCAGTTACCAGCCTATCTCCATAGAGATTCTTGAACATTATTTTCAGCATGGCATTGGCATCTGTAGTCTGGCCAGATAGATTCTGAAATTGATGACCCAGACCTGAGACAGCATCTTTTAGCATAGCCAACCCATTGTCCACCTTAATGCATGTAGAGTTGCAGTGTTTGATGTCCTTGAGCACACTGTCCAAGTGGGGAAATTTAGCATCAAAGGCCCTCTTGACTTCTGCTACTGAAGTGGCTGTCTTATCACATACCCTGTTGACTTCAGTTTTTACTCCTTTGCCAAGATAGTGTGCAGCCTTGAGGAAACCCTTGTAGGAGTCATTGACAGCTTCATACACTTCACCAGGTGACAGGGATTTAGCATTGGAGCCCAGTGAAGTGATGTATTCCTCCCTGAGATACTGAAGTGCTTCATCGAGAGTAATATCATATTTTCCTTGCAACCAGGCATCTATGTTGCCATCTCTCTCAGCATCATCAATGATCTTTGATTTCTGCACCTCCACATCATCCCTATGGCATAACAGAATAGCCTCATAGTCTGGATTGGGCATGTCTGCAGTGAGAAGGTGCTGAGCAATCTTTGTGAACTCAGGAATCTGATCCACAATTAAGCTTTGAAGTGCTTCAACCGTCAATTGTTGTGGAACAGACCCTGATCCTGAAGCACTGTCATGTTGCACAGGCTTCAGCCATTTTGACATAAAGTCAGAGCTAGAGCTAGGCAAGCTAGTCTCCTCAGTTACAGATGCAACTTCTGTAGCCGGATGGATGGACTCTACTACTGGTGTCTCCACAGAAGTGGGATGAATTACACCAGCAGTTGACACAGGCACAGAGTCTCTAGTAAAAACTAGGGGAACCTCTGTGTTTGTGATGGTGTCATTAGGATATGCCTCAGCATGCATTCCCTCACCATCTAAATGTGGGTTCTGAGTGGTGAACAAAGTGTCATGCACTGAGTCACTTGAAATTATTGGCTCATCAAGAGAAAAGAATTCTTGATGATCAATACCTTGCATCTCAGTTGCCTGAGTTGCAGGTTCCAAAGAAATTTCAGAGTTAGATTCTGGAAGAGAAGTGTGTTCTAGAGTAGATTTTGGCAACTCCCCCTGAGAGATAGAGGGAGTTTCAAAAGTGATGTGCTCTCCACTCAGTGTTGTGCCAGCCTTATCACTCCCATGTGCAGACTCTATACAAGAAGGTGCATTGGGGAGAATGCTTGATTCTATAGGTGCACCCTGTTGAGAGGATACACCTAGTGAGCTGTGTGCCCCTGATTTTACAACTTCAGCCATTTGTGTGACTGAAGAGGTGGTCTTAGTTTTCCTCTTCTTTGGCCTTTGTAAGGGTGACTCAGGTTCCTCACTTTCTAGCCCTAATTCAACAGCTAATGCTGCTTCAGATAAGATATTTAATGGTGCAGACATTACTTCCTTTCTCTTCTTTTTACTAACATCACCCTTTTGAGAGGATGATGCAGTTGGCTCAGTATGTGGGAGAGTGTTTGGTTGAGAGGGTTGGTTAGCAGGCCCTGGGTTAGCAGTTTGTTCTACTTGCTTGGGCTGTGCTAACTTAGATTTAGCATCAAATGTTGGCATGTTGTGGGGGTAAGTCTTAAACAAACTCTCCATATGGGGAGTTATGTTCAGTCTTACATCCACATCATTCCTAGTTTCCAAGTTACCAAAAATGAGTTTGGTCATGGACTTAGGATAGCCTATTTTATTTTTATCAATCCCAGGCAATTCAATCAACGAAGCATTTTTATAATTAAGTACAGATTGAATAAAGCGAGGGAAGAAAATATCAGTACCTCTCTTGGTTGTGTTCTTACCAAGTCTCCCATATAATTCTTGAAGTATGATTTGGCCAACATCTATCTTCTTTCCATAGGCCAAAGCATATCCAATTTGCTGCACAGGTGCACTGATTTGATCAAAGCTTGATTTCCTGGCAGTGAAGACTTGAAGAAGAGTTGCAAACACATAGCTCCACTCCTTTCTCAGATTCTTTCTGTTTAGCTTTCCAAGGTTAATCCCATCTGAGTAGTTTATGAATTCGAAGAATTCCTCCAACTCTGCAGTAGTGGCCATTCTATCAAATGATTCCTGTTGTAGTCCTAGTGCTTGGTTCATGTCTGCAGTAGTGATAGTGATATCCTTATCTTGAACCTTGCAGTAGATGACATAGGATGTGATTGCATTTTCCAGGGCTACAACCTCCACAATAGCAGTATTCCAGAATTGTTCCAGAATATCGAGATATAGAGTTGGATTGGCAGAGAGTGCTTCTTTGATGTATGATTCAGCCATCCATTTCACAAAGCACTTAAAGTTTGCATTGGGTGCTTCAACATCACTAGTTAGAGCGATGAAGTTGGTGTTGAACTTTACTGTTGCCATTTGTATAAAAGAGAGAAAAGAAATTGAAGGTTGAAGAAGAAATTTGGCTTTTCGCAGTTAGGGTTTCAGGGGTTTAGAGAGTGTAGATGCTTGAGAAATCGAATGAAATGAATCGAATAGATGTGAGATTGTATAAGTATGAAGTACTTGAATTGTCGATTAGCAGTTTTGTATCGACAAGTCAGGCATTCGAGAAGTAGAAAACAACTATTCGAGAAGTCAAGAATGGCTTAATCGATAACTCAAGCAGATAGAAACTCACAGCTGGCAGTTATCTAACTTAGAAATAATTCTAAATTAAATAAAATGTGTTTTTATGAGTGAATTAAATTTTTAGATAAAAATCCAAAATCGGTTAAAATTCAGCGAGAATTCAGCCTTTTCAAATGATTCGAGAACTCAAATATAGTGTTCGAGAACTCAGTCATTCGAGAACTCGGTTACTATATTCGAGAAGTCAATCATTCCTCTATTCGATATCTCAGAAAGACTCTATTCGAGAACTCAAGAGTACTCTAATGAGACTTATTAGAGATGTCGAATAGTGAATCATTCGAGAAGTCTGACTTATCGAACTATACCCATCACTCATAAAAATTTGATTTTCACTATCCTTTTAAAATCTACCAGACATATTCATTGAAAAATATTCTAGCAAATCAAATAGTGATTTTCTCAAAATTTCATAGAAATTTTAAGTTAATAAAAATATGATTTTCAACATATGCAACAGATTTGAAATATTTATAAATCATATTTCAGCCAACACTTACTTCAAAAATATTGAGGATTTAGATAAAGTAAGTGTTTACTGCTGCAACAATCTAGATGATGTATTCACTTAGCCAGAATCTGAAGAATTCAGCATTCCAATCTCACTTACCAACCTTGTGAAGGTGGCTTCATCTAATGGCTTAGTGAATATATCAGCTAGTTGTTTATCTGTAGAGACATAATGCAACTCAATGGTTCCATTAGTTGCATGTTCTCTTATGAAATGATATCTGATGTCAATGTGCTTTGTTCTAGAATGATTGACAGGATTGGCAACTATAGAGATTGCACTTGTGTTGTCACACATGATTGGAATTCTTTCCAACACAAGTCCATAATCTCTAAGTTGATTTCTAATCCAAAGCACTTGAGCACAGCAACTTCCAGCAGCTATATATTCAGCCTCAGCTGTAGAAGTTGACACAGATTGTTGCTTCTTGCTATACCAAGAAACTAACCTTTGTCCAAGAAACTGGCAGCTTCCTGAGGTGCTTTTCCTATCCACTCTGCATCCAGCATAATCAGCATCAGAGTAGCCAACCAGATTGAACCCTGTGTCCTTAGGGTACCATAATCCCAAGTTAGGAGTGCCCTTCAGATATCTAAAGATCCTTTTTATTGCAATCAAATGTGATTCCTTTGGATTTGATTGAAACCTTGCACACAAGCATGTAGCAAACATGATGTCTGGCCTACTTGCAGTGAGGTAGAGTAGAGAACCAACCATGCCTCTGTAGACTGAGATATCTACTCTCTTGCCTTTAGCATCTTCATCCAACTTAGTGGCAGTGGCCATGGGTGTCTTGGCAGGTGAACAATCTTCCAAGTCAAACTTTTTCAATAAATCCTTGATGTACTTGGTTTGACTGATAAAGATACCATCCTTCCTTTGACTGACTTGCAACCCTAGAAAGAATGTCAACTCTCCCATCATACTCATCTCATATCTGCTCTGCATGAGTTTAGAGAATTTCTCACACAGTTTCTCATTTGTAGAACCAAAAATGATATCATCCACATAGATTTGAACTAGAATCATATCATCACCATGCTTCTTGTAAAACAGTGTCTTGTCCAGTGTGCCTCGAGTGAATTGATTTTCAAGAAGAAATTGTGATAGAGTGTCATACCATGCTCTTGGAGCTTGCTTAAGTCCATACAGTGCCTTAAGCAATCTGTAGACAAATTCTGGGAAATGTGGATCCTCAAAGCCAGGTGGTTGTTGCACATAAACCTCTTCTTCCAACTCTCCATTTAGAAATGCACTCTTGACATCCATTTGATAAACTTTAAAGTTTGAATGAGCAGCAAATGCCAAGAATATTCTAATGGCTTCCAATCTAGCAACAGGGGCAAATGTCTCATCATAATCAATGCCTTCCTGTTGAGAGTATCCTTTTGCAACCAGCCTTGCTTTGTTTCTTATTATTACACCATCTTCATCCATCTTATTCTTCAGAACCCATTTTGTTCCAACAATGGTTCTATTCTTTGGTGCAGGCACAAGTTCCCATACTTTGTTCCTTTCAAATTGATTCAGCTCCTCTTGCATGGCAATAATCCAATCTGGATCCAACAATGCATCATCAAGTTTCTTAGGCTCAACTTGTGATAGAAAACATCCATAGAGGCACTCATTTTGAGTTGCTCTCCTAGTCCTTACTCCTGCATTAGGATCTCCAATGATTTGCTCTGCAGTGTGTGATCTATCCCATTTCCTTGAGTGTTCAGCCTGATTTCTCACCCTTGATGTTGCTTCATCATCCTCATCATGATCATCCTCATTTCCTCCCCCTGTGAAGTTGCCATTACTCACAGGTGTGTCTTGGATGCTTGTGTCTTCACTATTGATTGGCACAAATTCTTCTCTTGTATCATTATTCACTTGAGTTTGTTGAACTTGAGTTTCAACTCTAGTTTCAGTCTCTTCATCAGAATCATCTAGATTATCAAACTTCAATGGATCTTTGTCTTCATCATTGGCTTCTTCTAGTCCAGGTAGTTTACTGTCATCAAATGTTACATCTGTGCTTTCCATAACTTTCTTTTGACTGATGACATAAACCTTGTATGCAATTCTTTCCATAGAATAGCCAAGAAAAATTCCTTCAAATGCTTTTGCATCAAACTTTCCAACATATTCAGAATTGTCCTTAAGTACAAAGCATTTGCTTCCAAAAGTATGAATATACTTCAGTGTAGGCTTCTTTCCAGTCATCAAGTTGTAAGGAGTCTTTCCAGTGTTTTTGTTGATGAGGGTTCTGTTCTGAATATAGCATGCAGTGCTCACAGCCTCAGCCCAAAAACATGTGGGCATTTTTGCATCAAGTAACATTGTTCTAGCAGCCTCAATTAGAGTTCTATTCTTTCTCTCAACAACTCCATTTTGTTGTGGAGTCCTTGGAGCTGAGAATTGCTGAGAAATGCCATTCTCTTTGCAGAATGCTTCAAGTGTGGCATTTCTGAACTCTGTTCCATTATCACTCCTCAATGCAATCACACTTGCATTGTTTGCCTTTGCTTCCTTGTCAACTTTCTTTATATGCTCAATGATTACTTGTGGAGCCTCATCTTTTGATGCCAGAAATTCTACCCATGTATACCTTGAAAAATCATCAACCATTACCAGGGCATACTTCTTTCTTCCAAGTGACATTATGTTGACAGGCCCAAACAAATCCATATGGATAAGTTGTAGTGGCTTGGTTACAGATGTCACTGTCTTTGACTTGTGGCTTGATCTCTTCATTTTTCCTTTTTGACAAGCCTCACACACTCCTTCTTGGCAGAATTCAAGTGTGGGCATGCCTCTCACTAACTCTCTTTTGACTAGAGAATTAATGGCCTTAAAGTTCAGGTGTGATAGTTTCTTGTGCCACAGCCAACAATCTTCATTTGATGCTTTTGAGTAAAAGCAACAAATTTTGTCCTTGTTTGCAGAGTCCATATTGGCTACAAACAGGCTTCCCTTCCTTACTCCAGATAGAGCAAAATCACCAGTCTTCTTGTGGGTGATCAAACATTCATCTTTGTCAAAATTCACTTTGAATCCTCTATCAGTAAACTGACCAACACTTAACAGATTATGCTTGAGCCCCTTGACTAGTGCTACATCTTCAATGATGACATTTCCAACTTTCAGCTTGCCATATCCCAATGTGTTACCCATGCTGTCATCTCCAAAAGCAACCATTGGGCCAGCCTTTTCCTCATACTGTGATAGCAGGGCCATATCACCAGTCATATGATTTGAGCATCCACTGTCCAAAATCCACATGACCTTCTTTTCACTTTCTTTGCCCTGAGAATCAGATGAAGATGAGTCATCCTTGGAGTTGGCCATCAAGGCATAATTGCAGAATTCTTGTTCTTCTTCATCACTCTCAGAATCATCCCAACACTTTCCTTCAGCTATGTAGGCCTTACCATGTGTCTGCTTTTTCAGAAGGGCCTCATACTTAGCTTCTAGCTCAAGAAAATCTCTATCCTTCTTTTTAGGCTTCTTGCATTCACTGGCAAAATGCCCTAGGTCATTGCATCTATAACACCTTACAGATGACCTATCCACATAACCGGTTTTGAATTTATTTCTGTTTGGTTTCACAGGTGCCTTGTTCTTGTAAGCTGAATGGTTTTGGGTTTTGGGTTTGAAGGGTTGATTTCTTTTAAATCTGATGTTTGGAAATTTTCTGGCCATGAAAGCATATGAAGTATTTTCCATCCCATCAAGTTCTTCCAGAGTGTAAAACTCCTCTTCTTCTTCCACCTTTTCCTCAACAGGTTCACTTACCCCAGCTTCAGTTTCTTCATCATCTGCCACCTCCTCTATCCTCAGTTGACTTGTAGATGCTTCTAGGTCCAGAATGGATTTGTTGACAATCAAGGCACATGATGTGTTTATCATCCTACCTTGGTTGGCTTGGATAGCCCTCTTCTGAAGCAACTCAAGTTCATGAGTCTTTAGGACTCCATAGAGTACATCATAGGTGACTTTGTTCAAATCTCTCTCTCTTAGAGAAATGACTCTTTGCTCCAGATGATTTGGTGAAGACAACAGAAATTTCATATTTAACTCCTTGGTGCTGTAAACCTTTCCATTCATCTGCAACTCAGTAACTAGCTTGTGAAACCTTTCAAACATCTCAGTAATGCTTTCCTTGGGCTGTGCCATGAAAGCTTCATACTGTGTGACCAGTATCTGTTTCCTGTTTTCTTTAACCTCATCAGTCCCTTCACACAACACCTCAATGTGATCCCACATCTCTTTAGCAGATGTGCATGATGCAATGTTTGCAAACATTGACATATCCATGGAATCAATGATGAGCAACATGAGGTGACTGTCAAGAGCAACCTTCTCCCTTTCTGACTCTGTCCACTTTGATGGATCCTTGGCCTCATAAGTTCTAGGGATTGTTAGGGTTCCAACAGTCTTCTCTGGTATCTCTTGTTGTGGAACAAAAGGACCATTCTTGAGAATCTCAGGATACAAGGGATGAGAGGCTTTGATGAACAACATCATCTTTATCTTCCAGAGGTTGAAGTTTTCTTTATCAAACTTAGGGACCTTCACCGTTCCTGTAGTCTTTGGTGTATTCGAACTCATGATCGTTTCTCTGTTTTTGAATAAACAGCCCTCTCTGATACCACTTGTTGAGTATTGAACACGGTAAAAGAATACAGAGGGGGGGGGTGAATGGATTCTTGAACTTTTCTTGGGTTGAGTCTGTGTAGCAGATAAGTGCCTGTGTGTGCAGAAATTAAGGTGCGGATAAATAAACAACACAAGACACAATATCACTTTAATCTAATGTATATTAGATAAAGGTTGCTACAATCTGTGAATACAAATGATAGTATTCTCAGCTTCGTTTTTCTCAGAGAGATATAGCTTACAGTGTATGAAAAACTTGACTCACACAGTTACTAAGTTATGAAGTGAGGCTGTGTCCTTATAGAACATGGATACAGCCTGCTTACTACAAATAAGGTAGCTAAACAAATTACTTTCTAGTCTGTCTATCCTTTTTGAGTAAGCATCCAAACGGTTACAGATTTGACTTTGCAAAGCCTGTTTAGATCCACTTCTTTAGCTCCTTGTCTCTTCTATATCTCTCCAAGCTTCCTTGTAGGCTTTCCAGAGCACGTTACAGATTGTGGTCCATAAAGTGCATTGGCTTGTTGCAGGTTTCTGACTTGTACAATTTCTTCAGTATTTTGTCTCCAAGAATGTATTCGAGAAGTGACTAAGTAAGTGATTCGAGAACTAGAATTGACTTGATCGATAACTCTGAGTTCTCGAATACTGTTAATAAAGACATATCGAACCACTTCTCGAATAGCTCTTTTCCATCAGGATTCCTTGAGTTGTCGAATAGAACATTTGACTTATCGAATCCTCGAGTTGTCGAATAGCTTTCTGAGTCTTTGAGATATCGAATGGAACTTTGACTTGTTGACTCTTTGAGAACTCGAATACCATCTTGACTTGTTGACTTCTTGAGTTCTCGAATAGAGTAGTAGACATATCGAATCCCTGAGATATCGAATGAGATATCGAACAGTGTATTCAGAGATATCGAATAGTGTCTTGAGATATCGAATCTCTGACTTCTCGAATGCTGGACTTCTCGAATAGACAAATATACTTCTCGAATTGGTACTTAGGCAAATTTCTTCATTTCTTCAAATCCCAACTGTGATTATTTGGCAGTCTTTAACTCCTTGCTTGAGGCATGAACCATGGAACTTCTTTCAAGCATTATTCTAGACTCTATTTGTACAGTTACACAACTAGGATTTGATGCCTATTACAAGTACAATACAAACAGAAACTCTACAACTAGAGGTTCCCTCAGTTAAGAGGTCATGTAAGTAATGCAAAGCATTACAAACAATTAGGCTTGTTATTAGATGAATACAGGCATGCCTCTGTAACTAACAATTTGAACCCACATTATCAAAGGCTAGTAGAGTGCTTAAGGTGTGCAAAGGAGGGGTTTATTGTTGGTCGTACTTTTGGGGGAAATATTGAAAATTGGGGTTGTTTACTTGATAGTCGGCATATGTAATAAATCATGGGATCATTGTTATTGTTTATATTATTGTTTGTGTTCTATTTAGCTCTCGAAAAAAAAAAGAAAAAAATAAAAAAAAAAGAAAAAAAAAGAAAAAAAAAGAAGAATGAAAAATATTATGAGAGCATGTTTGTGTTTGTTGTGATCCTATTTCAGTCGACTAGTCGAGTGGTTGTTTAGTAAAAAATTATGTGGGGGGAAATATGGTGTTGTGTACGATTTATTCTAGTTCCTACTAGCTTTTGACACTTTACCCATTTTGGCTTATTTGACATACCTTGTCCCTAACCCCGTTACAACCCAAATAAAGACCTTTTGATTATCGTCATTGATGTATGTTGTGTTAAGAGTTAGATTGATACCAAATGTCAAGCATGTTTATGATTTTGTTGGAATTGAGTGATACACTTACCCTTTTTCTTGAGTGAATATTCTTTTGTGAGTGGATTGTGAGTGTTTGCTTGTTGAGATCCCGAGTGTTGTCTCGAAGATGTACTCTTGTAGGCTTAGCATGTTTACTAACTTATTCTTACACTTGACATGGGCTTGTGAGAACTTATGCATGTTCATTGAGTAGACTATGTGAATACTTGCACTTTCGACACCAAGACATTGCGTATTTACTTTGATTCTTAAGTTGATATGGCATGAGAGGATTTGAAGGTATGGTAGATTTGATTAATTGCATTTGCATATTAGTTGCATTCATGCATTGCATTGCATTAGGTTAAATGGATTTTGTGGGTACATTCGCTATAGGCCCTCACGAGACCTTACTCGTCCACTAGGGCTGCCTAGGGGTTTAAAGGGCTTGTTGCATATGCCAAATGCAACCGTGATCACCTACGGAAGTGGTACTAGTTAGTTAGTTAGTTGTAATTGTTTATGCTTGAGGACAAGCATCGGTTTAAGTTTGGGGGTGTGATAAGTGGATTTTATATCCACTTGGAGCATTCTAAATCGGCTTAAATTGATTGTCTTGGACTCAAGTTTCTGGTAGTTTTGATGTGTTTTGCTTAGTTGTGCAGATTTACGAGAAGGTTGACTAAGGTGGATGCTTCTATTATTTTTTGGGAATTAATTGATTAAAATTCGGATTTTTAAGAAGGGTTGCGCAGTCTACAGTGTTTTGGCCATATCTTGAGTTCTATAAGTCTGTTTTCAGCCCGTAAGCAGTCCACGCGAAGATAACGAGATTTTCTATCATTCTAAGGTGGTACAGAGGTCCAATTACGTTTGGAACGTTCCAGAAAAACTGAAGAAAAGTCAGCCACGAATTTTCCTTAAAAACAGAATCAGTTTAGGAAACGTCTTTTGCAGAAATTCTGTTTTAACTCTATTTTGGGTATTTTCTTGCTGGGCAAGACTTTTAGAGCCTATTTAAACACATCCTACCATTGTAATAGATATACACATTATCAATAGTTTTATTATTGTAACCTAGCTTAGATCTGCAAGGGAGAAAAGGAGAGAAGGATTCAACGCTCGTGACAAGCAACGGATCTAGATCTACTTCATCCTTTGTGTTACCTTGGATTATAGATTTGTTTTCTCAAACTCTTGTTTATTAATATAATTACTTCTTTTATTCATATCTTGTTATTTACCATGTTTTCATCAAATTCCATGGTGACGAAAGGTTTAGTTATGAACTAATCGTTGTCATGGGATCCTAGTGGATTTATCTATGTAGCTTAGTAGTTTGCATGCCTTAAAGATTTATGTGTGGTGAATTCTTGATATCCTCGTATGGTTAATCTTAATGCTTTTAGATGCGTAGCTAACATCTAAATTGAATTGTTAATCTCTTGCGAAACGAGAGTGGATCTTGAGATTTAGAACTTGCCATGCTAGCATAGGATAGGTTGATGTTTTAACATCATGATTTGTGGCGTAAATAGAGATATATTATGCTGCCCTATGTGATCTAAGTGGATAACTTGTGCTTCAACCTTTATGTTTTCAAATTCTATAGAGATATAGGGTCTAAACATAATAGGTGCCTATTCATCTTCTATCTCTTTTGTGGATGTATGTGTAGATTGGTACTAGTATACCGAGAGGTAACTTTTACTCTTTTCGTGTTATCCGATCAGATATCAAAACCATCGCATGTTTTAATTAAAGGCTGCAACTCTAAGTGAAGTAGATGATGAAACTAGGATTCCATGTTTATTCTCATATAAGTAATTCGATTTTTATTCTCGTTAATTAGTTAATTCTTAGTTTTATAATTCGCATCTTAGTATAATTTAGATAAACAACCCCAATTTGTTACTTTTCTTAGCAGTGAGTTAAAACCATACATTGTTGCATAGGCATATTTACTGAATTGAACACCATTCTAGATCTCTGTGGGAACGAACTTGATTTAATCATATATTACTTGTGACAACGTGCGCTTGCGTAATTTTGCATAACAGAGACCAAGGATAGTGTGCGTAATATTGTTAAAATAAGTGAAGTAGTGGGTGTAATAGTGAATTTATTGTTAAAATAAAAGAAATAGTGGGTGTAATAGTGTAAAGTGTTGAAAAAGTGGAATAAAGTAGTGGATGTAATAATGTATTTTATTGTTAAAAGTTGTTATTTTGGGTAATGTAAAGAAATGGTGGGACGGCCCAAAAAGGAAATTGTAAAGAAATGGATGGGATAGAGGGAGTAAATATTAATTGGAGTGTAATTAAAACAGTTTGTTATTAAGTAAAATAAAAGTTTATAGAGTAAAGTGCATTTTGTGTACCTGAAGTTTGGCCTAGACATCACTTGCAATACCGAACTTAAAAATCGAGCATCTGCAATACTGTACAAACAATTTACTTACACGTTATGTACTGCCGTCAGCCTGGCACTAACTTCGTTAATTTCACAGGGGTAAAAATGTTTTTTCCCATCCATTTCTATAAATTAAATAGAAAATAAAATAAATTAAAACCTTTAACTCATCTTCTCCTCATCTCATCTTCTCCAATGGATCAACTAGGCTATAATAATTAAAAAGAAAAATCAAATTCAAGAACATCACCATCTTCCCCAAATTTCCGGCGACCAAAACAACTCCGGTGATGCCTTGTTTACACTCCAAATCAATACCAAATCAACCTTAAGCATCTGGACAACTTATAACACAACAAAAATGACCAAAAAAATCCGTAATCGACACCACCGAGCATAATCCGGCGAACTTAAACTTAACTCCGGCTAAAATTCTACTTTGCATAATTCGGGAACGAAACTTCAAGATTTTGGTGTCAAAAGAAAGCTTAAACAACAATAAAACTAATGACCAACATCAATTACATGAACAATAACACATACATAAGATACAATTAATTTTATAAACTAATGATAAGTGGATTCTATATCTACTTGGAACATTCCAAGTCGGCTTAAATTGATTGCTTTGGCCTCAAGTTTGTGGTAGTTTTGATGTGTTTTTTGTAATTGTGCAGGGTTGAAGAAATATCGATTAAAGGTGTAGTTTCCGTCATTTTTGAAGCGTTTTGTGGAGTTGATTGATGATATGGAATGAAGAATGGTGGCTAATATCAACTCCTAAGAAGTATACAAGTCATTAAGGATGAAAGACGGAAGCTCATGCAAAAGGAACGGGAAGAAAAGGCGAAAAAAGCTAAGAAAAATCAGTTTTCCAGCGCTCCAGCCTTGTTTGGGCAGATTGGGCCGGCGCTTCAGGCGCCCATATGGCGCATCAGGCGCTGCGGGATGCTGGTGGCGTGCGGGAGAAAAATCAGCCAGAATTTCTGATTTTGTTTTGGCCATATCTTGAGTTCTAGAAGTCCGTTTGAGGCCCGTAAGCTGTCCACGCGAAGATAACGAGATTCTCTATCATTCTAAGGTGGTCTAGAGGTCCAATTACGTTTGGAACGTTCCAGAAAATCTGAAGAAAAGACAGCTGCGAATTTCCCTTTAAATCAGAATCAGTTTAGGAAACGTACTTCTATTATAATTCTGATTTGGTATTTTCTTGTTGGGCAAGATGTCTAGAGCCTATATAAATACATCCAACCCTTGTAATTTATCATCATCATTAGGAGTAGAACCATTACATATCAATTACTTAGGTTTATTTGTATATTTTCATACTTTGTTTTTATCATGGTTTCATCAGATCCCATGATGACGAGAGGTTCGATTATGAACTAATCGTTGTCATGGGATTCTAACGGATTTATTTATGGAGCTTTAGTATCTTGATGCTTTATAGATCTGTGTGTGATGTATATCTGATATCCTCGTATGGTTATGCTTAATTTAGATGCGTCATGAATATCTAATTTGTTAATCTCTTGTGAAGCGAGAGTGGATCTTGAGATTTAGAACTTGCCATGCTAGCATAGGATAGGTTGATGTTTTAACATCATGATTTGTGGCGTAAATAGAGATATTATGCTGCCCTATGTGATCAATGTGGATAACTTGTTCTTCAACCGTTATGTTTTCAAATCTTATAGAGATATAGGGTCTAAGCATAATTGGTGTCTATTCATCTTCTATCTCTTTTGTGGATGTATGTTTAGTTTGGTATTCGTATACTGAGAAGTAGCGTATACTTGTTTCGTGTTGTCCGATCAGATATCAAAATCATTGCATATAGTGATTAAAGGCGTCAGATCTAAGCAAAGTATTTAATGAAGTTAGGATTCCATGGTTTATCTTGCAGAAGTAATTCGATTCCAATTCTCGTTAGTTAGTTAATTCTTAGTTTGTTAATTTGCTTTTTAGTTAGATTTAGTTAATTAAAACCCAATTTGTTATTTGTCTTAGCAGTGAATTAAAACCATACATTGTTGCATAGGTACAATACTAAATTAAAAACCAGATCTCTGTGGGAACGAACTCGACTTATATCTATATTACTTGTGACCATGTACGCTTGCGTGATTTAGTAAAAACAAGTTTTTGGCGCCGCTGTCGGGGATCATCGGTGTTTTATTTTTGGTTTATGTGCTTGTCAATAGTGGTCGTTAGAGTTCACTGACTCGGATTTCTTTTTCTCATCTATTCTTGTAGTTATTTGGTGTTTCAGGTACTTGTCAGAGAGCGTTACGTTGAAGATGGATTTTCTAACTTACTATGGAGTTCAGCAGGTGGCTAGTGTTTGTGAGCTATGTGCGGGCGCACATAAGACGTATCAGTGCTGGAGCAATCAAGGCGGTATTCAACAGCCTCAGCAATGTGAGCGGTGTTTGGGCGTTCATGATCCCTCACAATATTGTTACTACGAAGGAGTTGATCCATATGTCACTTATGAGGAACAACCATATTTTCAATACCATCCTCAACAGTACCAGCAAGATGTTCCAGATATGTCATATGTCTTTGGTAGTGAAGAGTTTCAACATCAGCAACCTATTCCTACTTTTCAGTCAGATGAGGTTGATGATTTGAAGGAGATTAGGAAGGAGATTAGGATGCTTGCAAAGAGTTGTGAGGAGTCTACCAAATCTATGGGGACACTAATTGCTCAAGTTTTGAGTGCCTTGGAACAAGAGAAACAACAATTCATACTAGAGGCAATTCCAGAGAATAACGGTGACTTGGAGCAAGGTACTACATGCTTAATTGAGGAAGACAAATTCCAAGGTGAGGTGAGCATTCCCAAGCCATGTGAGGAATTTGATCATGCTAGGATGGTGGATGATTTGGAGAGGGCACTATTTGGGACAGACACTAATGAGCTGCACAAATTTCGAGAAGTGGTATGTGTGTACCAAGAGGCCGAAGAACATGAGAAAGATGCAGGTCTTCTACTTGTCTCAGAGTTTAAAGATGGAGGTAGCGCATTAGAGCCAAGGGAGGAAGTTCTCTTTGAGGAACCAAAGGCTTCAGCAACTTACATTTACCCTCCTCCATTATATTCGAGTGAAGCCCGCGAGTATGTGTTGTTCTACAAATTGACAGATTTTGGGTCAACAGATGAAGGCATTGGAATAGGACATAGTTGTTATAAGAATAGGCCAAGCGAGGAGAAGTGGCAGAAAGTGTGTCTCCGTGATGATGATGAAGTCTCGCGAAGAGATGATCAGGCAAACTATTATCATCCTTAATGGAGGCTTGGAAGTAACGTCAAGCTATTGACGTTAAAGAAGCGCTTCTTGGGAGGCAACCCAAGGTATGTTTTCTACTTTCCCTTGTATTTACTTCCATTCAATGAGGACATTGAATATTCTAAGTTTGGGGGTGGTTTGAGGGATAAGTAGTGTATATATATGTGATTGTTAGTCATTTTGTTCATGTAGGATTTCATTTTTTGCATATTAGTAGTAGTAAATTATGCATTTTTGTTCGTGCTATCTACGTTTGTTTCATATAGGACATTTGGCATATTCTATTTTTATTTTCGTATTTCATGTGAGTTCATAATAGTTTGCATTTGCACCCATGCATGATAGGAATTTTGTGTTGTTGACGCTTTTGATTGAGAAGTGATATGCTTTGTTCTTGTGCACACACATACACTAGTAAGTTGAAGCTAGTAGACTTATTGAATGTTGTAAGTGATTAGAAGGACATGAATATGTGCAATATGATTTAGTTTGCATGCTTTGAATACAAGTCGGTGCGTTAGAGAGATTTTTGCTTGGGATTGAGTATGTTTTTCCACCAAGTGAGTTTTTGAGCCATATTGCATATCTGTTGCAATTTATTCGTTTGCTTGAGTGTCCACGGATTGTTTGTATTGCTAGCAGTTGTTTGAGGTCTTTCTTGAAATGCATGACATTATTTGACGATTAAAATGATAAAGGCATTTAGCAATAACCGCATATTTTCCCATATTACCACACCATATTTACATGATCAATTAGTTAACCCGTTGAGCTTAATCCTATTTTTTCGGTGACATACCACATTACTTGCCTAGACCTTTTTCTTGTATTGGCCTTACATTAATTTGAACCCACATTGTCAAAGGCTAGTAGAGTGCTTAAGGGAATAATAAGGTGTGCAAGGAGGGTTTATTGTTGGTCATAATTTTGGGGAAAAATATTGAGATTGGGTTAGGTTGTTTACTTGATAGTCGGCATTTGTAATAAAATTTTGGGATCATTGTTATTGTTATATTATTGTTTTATCTAGCTCTCAAAAAAAAAGAAAAAAAAAGAAAAAAAGAAAAAAATATATATTATGAGAGCATGTTTGTGTTTGTGGTGATCCTACTTTAGTCGACTAGTCGAGTGTTTGTTTTAATAATAGATTATGTGGGGGGGAAAATAGGGTGTTGTGTATGATTTATTAAGGTATTACTAGCTTTTGACACTTCACCTGTTTTGGCTTATTTGACATACCTTGTCCCTAGCCCCGTTACAACCCAATTAAAGACCTTTTGATTATCGTCATTGATGTATGTTGTGTTAAGAGTTAGATTGATACCAAATGTCAAACATGCTTATGATTTTGTTGAAATTGAGTGATACACTTACCCTTGTTCTTGAGTGAATATTCTTTTGTGAGTGGATTGTGAGTGTTTGCTTGTTTTTGCGTATGAGATCCCGAGTTTTGTCTCAAAAATGTACTCTTGTAGGCTTAACATGTTTACTAACTTATTCTTACACTTGACATGGACTTGTGAGAACTTATGCATGTTCATTCAGTAGACTATGTGAATACTTGCACTTTCGACACCAAGATATTGCGTATTTACTTTGATTCTTAAGTTGATATGGCATGAGATGATTTGACGGTATGGTAGGATATTAGTACAAGATTAATTGCATTTTCATTTAGTTGCATTCATGCATTGCATTGCATTGGATTTTGTGGGTACATTCGCTATAGGCCCTCACGAGACCTTACTCGTCCACTAGGGCTGCCTAGGGGTTTAAAGGGCTTGTTGCATTTGCCAAATGCAACCGTGATCACCTACGGAAGTGGTACTAGTTAGTTAGTTAGTTAGTTGTAATTGTTTATGCTTGAGGACAAGCATCAGTTTAAGTTTTGGGGTGTGATAAGTGGATTCTATATCTACTTGGAACATTCCAAGTCGGCTTAAATTGATTGCTTTGGCCTCATGTTTGTGGTAGTTTTGATGTGTTTTGTGTAATTGTGCAGGGTTGAAGAAATATCGATTAAAGGTGTAGTTTCCGTCATTTTTGGAGCGTTTTGTGGAGTTGATTGATGATATGGAATGAAGAATGGTGGCTAATATCAACTCCTAAGAAGTATACAAGTCATTAAGGATGAAAGACGGAAGCTCATGCAAAAGGAACGGGAAGAAAAGGCGAAAAAGCTAAGAAAAATCAGTTTTCGCAGAACGGGACCAAACCGGGGGCTCCCAGCCTTGTTTCCAGCGCTCCAGCCTTGTTTGGGCAGATTGGGCCGGCGCTTCAGGCGCCCATATGGCGCATCAGGCGCTGCGGGATGCTGGTGGCGTGCGGGAGAAAAATCAGCCAGAATTTCTGATTTTGTTTTGGCCATATCTTGAGTTCTAGAAGTCCGTTTGAGGCCCGTAAGCTGTCCACGCGAAGATAACGAGATTCTCTATCATTCTAAGGTGGTCCAGAGGTCCAATTACGTTTGGAACGTTCCAGAAAATCTGAAAAAAAGACAGCTGCGAATTTCCCTTTAAATCAGAATCAGTTTAGGAAACGTACTTCTATTATAATTCTGATTTGGTATTTTCTTGTTGGGCAAGATGTCTAGAGCCTATATAAATACATCCAACCCTTGTAATTTATCATCATCATTAGGAGTAGAACCATTACATATCAATTACTTAGGTTTATTTGTATATTTTCATACTTTGTTTTTATAATGGTTTCATCAGATCCCATGATGACGAGAGGTTCGATTATGAACTAATCGTTGTCATGGGATTCTAACAGATTTATTTATGGAGCTTTAGTATCTTGATGCTTTACAGATCTGTGTGTGATGTATATCTGATATCCTCGTATGGTTATGCTTAATTTAGATGCGTCATGAACATCTAATTTGTTAATCTCTTGTGAAGCGAGAGTGGATCTTGAGATTTAGAACTTGCCATGCTAGCATAGGATAGGTTGATGTTTTAACATCATGATTTGTGGCGTAAATATAGATATTATGCTGTCCTATGTGATCAATGTGGATAACTTGTTCTTCAACCGTTATGTTTTCAAATCTTATAGAGATATAGGGTCTAAGCATAATTGGTGTCTATTCATCTTCTATCTCTTTTGTGGATGTATGTTTAGTTTGGTATTCGTATACTGAGAAGTAGCGTATACTTGTTTCGTGTTGTCCGATCAGATATCATAACCATTGCATATAGTGATTAAAGGCGTCAGATCTAAGCAAAGTATTTAATGAAGTTAGGATTCCATGGTTTATCTTGCAGAAGTAATTCGATTCCAATTCTCGTTAGTTAGTTAATTCTTAGTTTGTTGATTTGCTTTTTAGTTAGATTTAGTTAATTAAAACCCAATTTGTTATTTGTCTTAGCAGTGAATTAAAACCATACATTGTTGCATAGGTACAATACTGAATTAAAAACCAGATCTCTGTGGGAACGAACTCGACTTATATCTATATTACTTGTGACCACATACGCTTGCGTGATTTAGTAAAAACAACTAACAAAAATCTTTAACTCGTTTTTAGCAAAATCAAACATAACCATAACAATAAAATACTCAAATCAATTGTAAATGACCATAGAAGCTAATCGAACCATAAAAAAAGTGAACGATTCCCCAATCAAAAAGCCCCAAATTAGGTCAAGAACCCTAGTTCGGTTTACTCTAATTCGAACACAAATGATGCAATTAAACACATAAATTGACTATATACAATTCTATGAAGCTATACAAATCATCAAAACAAGTGAACGATCAACGGATTGAAAAACCCTAATTTTCACTAAGAACCCTAATTTTCACCAAATTTTATTTTCTATTTAATTTATAGAAATGGATGGGAAAATACATTTTTACCCTTATGAAATTAACGTAGTTAGTGCCAGGCTAACGGCAGTACACAACGTGTAATTAAATTGTTTGTACAGTATTGTAGATGCTCGATTTTAAAGTTCGATATTGCAAGTGGTGTCTAGGCCAAACTTTGTATACAAAGTGCACTTTACTCAATTTTATATACATTTTAATTATTATTTTTTTCATTTTTGGAAGGTATTAACAAACCTTTTTGGAAGGTGTCAAGTGTCAACCAACCAATTATACTTTGTTTCACTTATAATAGTATAGTATAGAAGTAAAATAAAATTATATATATATATATATATATATATATATTTTAATTTATTTTTTCATTTTTGGAAGGTATTAAAAACCTTTTTGGAAGGTGTTAACCAACTAACCAATTATACCCTGTTTTGCTTATAATTGTATAGTATAGATATCCACTAAATCGTTTCTGTTATACATAATATTGTTATACATTATGATGGATGATTCTTTAATGGTCATATTAAAATTTAATAACCTTTTTATCGCGGTAACATTTTAAAAAAAAACTCATAGTGTTAAATATCGGTCCCAACATTTTTATAAAATGATTTTTTTTCCTCGACAAATTATATTTTTGATAATACACTTTTTTATACGTTTTATGAGTTTGGGAAATATTTACAGTAATATTTAGCGCAAAAATTTTCTTGTCTATGAACTTTTAAACCATTCATTATCATCTTTATTATTTTTAATTGGTCGCTGTGATCTTCGTATTATGAGAATGTTCATAAAAATAAATGATATTATTAAATTGATAACTAATTTTTGATGTAAAAGTGCAATGCTAAAATAAATTTTAGTTATTTTAAAATTAAAAAAAAATTAAAAACTATTAGCGCAAAAATTTTCTTGTCTATGAACTTTTAAACCATTCATTATCATCTTTATTATTTTTAATTGGTCGCTGTGATCTTCGTATTATGAGAATGTTCATAAAAATAAATGATATTAGTAAATTGATAACTAATTTTTGATGTAAAAGTGCAATGCTAAAATAAATTTTAGTTATTTTAAAATTAAAAAAAAATTAAAAACTATGTTATGTGATAACTTTATAAATTCCCGATCCAAATAATATCACTTTAGAGGGGTTCCACCGTATAAGATAATATGCTACCATTAGGGTACTTGGCACGGGATTTTCGAAAAACATAGGTATGCCTTTTGCCAAAAAACATGCCCAAATGGCATGCCATTTTCTATTTAATATAAATTTAAAAAGGTAATAAAAAATTGATTGATATTAATATTACAAAAATAATACAATACTAAAATTATTGTGAACTTACAAATTATATAATAGAAAAAACTAAAAAAAAAATTATCAAATATTTTCACAAAAATAATAAATTATAACACACACACACATATATATAATGGCTGGAGATCCCTAACAATCATTTGTCAGGGACGGCTTATCTAACAATCGGTTTCTAAACCGTTGGATCGTTGATCCAATGGCCCCCCTGGATTACAAAAAAAATTTAATGTCCGCTATAATTTTCCATGGATAGGCAGATTTCCTATCCGCGGAAAATTATAGCGGACAATAATTTTTTATTTTTTTTTAATCTCAGCCGTTGGATCAACGATCCAACGGCTGTGGAACCGATTGTTAAATAACCGATCCCTAACAAACGATTATCAGGGACCTGTACCCATATATAATTATAAAAGATTAATAAAAAATTAGTAAAAAGGCATGCCAAATCATGAAAACGCATGCCGTCATGGCATGCCCAGTCTGGCATGTCCGTGCCACCGTGACATGCATCCTAGCTACCATACATGTAATATTAACTTAGAGGGTGTTTGGGATTGCTTAAAATAAGTTACTTTTAACTTAATGGAGGTGTTTTTAATTTAATGGAGAAAGTAAAGTTTTTTACTTTAAATTGAATGAATGTGTTTGGGTAAGTTTACTTAAAGTTAAATGGGAGTTTAATAATTTTGACTTAAAGTAAAATTTGACTTAAAAAAATTAAATTCATGTTTTTTAAACTTTATAAGAGTTCTGGAAGTTTAAAAAAAAAATACCGAAATAAGCCAAAAGTCAAAAGTACCTCCTAGCTGCTTTTTCCTTATGGGCTTCAAACGACTTTAAGCCCAGCAAAAAAGCAAATACCCAAACACAGCAATATTAACTTAAAGCCATATGGACTTGTCATAAGTCGTTGCCAAACGGCCTCTTACTCCTGTAAAGAAAAATTGCTAATATATAATAAGAATAAAAGCTCATTTTCCATCAAATATTAAAACAATATCCTCAAAAAATGGGACAAGTTCATCACCCAATACAAAATACATTATCTTTTGGTCACGAAGTGGTAACCAACAGCAAAAAGTACTGACAATGTTGCTCTGGTGTAAATGAAGGCGGGAGCGAATTAGTTCGCTTGGCAAGTCATTTAGAGGACACCACATAATTGCGAATATCTTCCCAAATGGTATGTAGTAGTTTAGCTTGAGCAAGAATGTTCCCATCATGCTTGCGCTAATTTCGTTGTTTCCAAGTATGGTAGTAGTGAATTTGAAGTTCCACTGCTTATACCTCATTCAATGGTGAACATTGGCTGAATGTCTAAATCGCAACTCAAGAAGATTTGTTTTAAAATGTACTCCATGTATGGACAAAAAAGTTATAGATGATCCAAGGTCTCCTTTCCAACTATACAGAGCAGGCATTGCTTATCCACAACACACCCAAATCTATTAAGTTGTGCATTTGTAGGTAATCTCTCATGACAAGCAAGCCACTATATAAAGGCATAACGATGAACCTTAAGCTTGCACCAAACCAGATTGATCGATGATTTGTACATGTCATGTACCTAGTGATTTCTCATATAAATCTCGTTTTAATTTTATATATTCTCGTTGTAATCGATTCATAACAATCCTGTTAATTATTAAGAGTAGGCAACCCTTGAAGTCAACACAAAGGACCCATCTGACTATGTCTGTGATGCCTGAATCTTGGCATAGTTTCTAAATAGGCCCTAAACAGGTCGAATAGACTATATTAAGGGTTCACCTCTTTTAATGGGTTCAAATACTGAAGATGAATCAATAAGAAATGAGGTCCCTAATCTCAGGAGCGCATCGCCTCTATCTTATCATATTGCTTGAAGATGGATTTCTTGAAGACGTGATCCCACTCTAGGGATCGCCTCAGTCCTCAGTATGACCTCCTGCTAATACTCAAGAAGTCCTCTCATGCCAATGACAAAGAAAAATGGATCTCATGCTAGGCCTCTAGGGGTCTCATGTTAGGCCTCTAGGGATCTCATGCTAGGTCCCCCAGGGATTACATGTAGAAACACATGGCCAGTTCACTAGGGGTCGCATGTGTGGTCCAAGGACCCTCCTATGACCAGGCCATCAGGGATCACATGCATTAATTCAAGAAGGCCCATGGCCAGATATCCAGGGATCGATGGGTAGAGCTCAACATTGCCAAACTCTCAGACATCACATACCCTATCCCGGGATTGCATCGTATATGATCCCTTGCATAGTGTCGCAATTTATCGATATCTCATCAAAAGTTAGAATAATTCGCAATATAGTGCGATCCCAGCCTAGGGGTCGCATCGCATCTGAAGCTCCTATTATGATATCTTATTATTACATGAAGGCCCGTGACCAGGCCTCAAGGGATCGCATGGTTGGAGGCATCTCTATGCACGAAATACTTAGGACCCTATCGCATGTCTAGCACCCAAAGGGTCGCATGTAAGGTCCACATAAGGTTTTGATTAAGCCTTAGGCCCTCAACACGATGTCTCATGTTCCTAATATCATGACAATATCACATAACTTATAACAGCGTGGGCCATGATCAGTTATGGGCTTACATACAACAACCCACAAGCGTCCAATGGACCTGGGTCCTAACGGATCAAGTGAAACCCTAGCCCGTCTAGGTATCTTGTTCTCCAAGAATTACGTGTGGTTTGAATCCCTATAAATAAGGTACATAAGCCTCATGTTACAGTTGGAAAATAGTTTACATACAACGTGGGCCATGATCAATTATGGGCTTACATACAACAACCCACAAGCGTCCAATGGACCTGGGCCCTAACGGATCAAGTGATACCCTAGCCCGTCTAGGTGTCTTGTTCTCTAAGAATTACGTGGGGCTTGAATCCCTATGAATAAGGTACATAAGCCTCTTGTTATAGTCGCAAAATAGTTTACGCTGAGAAAGTATTAACGTATTTTCTATTGTATTCCATCAATCAACAAACAAGATCAGTCACATAAATCACCAATCGATCACCGTTTTGTGTTATTCGTGTTCTTCCAAGTCCACGAGCCATCTTTGCTAAATGGAATTGTCCAAAGATAATGATGATTATTGAGATATCTACGAACCCAATCCATCCAGATGGAATAATGCTCATTATTAACAAGAAGCTAAATCAAATAACAAAATTGAGCGTTATTCAATTCCTTAATGTCTCTGTTGAGTATGAATACACTGAGATATCGAATTACTTCTCGAATGAGTCTTTACTTCTGGAATTCTTAAGATGTCGAATAGCTTCTTGACTTATGGAATATCCTTGAGATATTGAATGTGTCTTTGACTTGATTGACTCCTTCAGATTTCGAATGAAACTTTGACTTTGTTGACTTCTTAGAGTTTTTGACATCGAATCCTTGAAATGTCAAATTGAGCTTTGACTTGTTGACTTCATGCGATATTGAATAGCGTCTTTGACAAATTGAAACCTTGAGATGTCGAATCCTTGACTTCTCTAATTGAACAAATTACTTCTCGAATTTGTACTTATGCAAAATTTCATTCTTCAAAGTCCAATTGTGTTTATTTTTCAACCTTCTTCTTCAATCTTGAGGCATTATCCATGGATTTTATTCAAACATTATTATGTGACTTTTTATATAATACACAGATAAAGTTGATACCTATTACTAAGTATAATTACAAGACAGAAACCTAATTAATAGATTCCCCAATTAAAGGGTCATGTAAGTAATACACAATATTAATATGATTAAGTAAACTTATTATTACATATATACAAACATGCCTATGTGATTAACATTCTTTAATTCCCATAACTTCCTCTTCTTTGATAAACACAATAATTTTTAAGAAATCTTGGCTTCCCCTTTATTCTCGGCCCTTTCAATAAGATAAAATGCTAAGTCCAAAACAACTAAATTGCAAAAAGAATCATCTTTGGAAGTTGTAGTCTCCCAGCATAAGAAAGAAATTTTGTTGTGCATCCATTGATTTGCTTGTTAATTCTTTCCATTAAGAATGTAGAATTATGGATTGGTTTTGCACAAAATTAAATGAAAAAAAAGTAAAAATAAAATAAAAAAACTACTCAAAAATTAAAAAGTGAAATTTCAATATAAAGAGTAATGTTTACATGTTGGATCGGATACATTTTATTGGTTTGTCTGGTTTTGAATTTTAAGGAAATTATCACTACTTTATTCAAAAAAATTTTTTATTACTACTAGTTTGGTATATAAAAGTTTTGAACTTGGACCAAATCAAACTATGAACATTCCTAAAAATTAAATATAATTTTAGTATATTAAAATAAATTTAAATCTACGTTTGGATTATAAAATCCAGTTTTTATATAAAATTAATAATTCATTTTCATTTACAGATCAAATTGAAATTATATTATTCAACCCATACCTTGCGCAAAGAGAAACCATAAGTTACTGGGGTGTTTGGGGAAATTTTTTTTCAGAATAAGTCAACTTATTTTAAGATAAAGTTGGAGATTCTTAACTTTTCAACTTATTTTCCAACTTATTTTTGTAATTTATTAAATTTCAAACATAAATTAAATACTTGTATAATTTTTTTATTAAAATATAAAACTTTATCCGAAAATAAATTCATTGTGCCAAACTGCCAACGGGCACTATAGCTTTACAGTTGCTTTGTTCTTAAATCCTACCTAACATCCTACCTTGTTATCCAAAGTAGTAAATGGTTGAATTGTCAATCAAACTGTCCTGGTAAGACTATACGCGCAACAATTTTTTTTCTTTAAAATACTGGAGTTAAAAGATAAGAAACCGTCAACAATATCCACAGACCACAAGATACTATGAATATCCAAAAGATATTTTATTTTTTTGAAATCATCCAAAAGATATTATGAATGCAGTAATAATAATAGTAAAAGAGAACCTTTTTATATAAATTCCCGGGGAAAATTATTGATGTCATCATTGAATTGTATCAATAAATTATAAATAATTTTTTTAAAAACATAAACTTTGATTCTAATGTAAAATAATAATGATATATAAATTTTATAAAGGATTTAACACATAAAATTTGTACAAAAAAATTGATTTGAATTTGATTTTATAGTAAAATCGTTTTGGATGAATTTGATTATATGGTAGAATTATTTTGAATTATTTCATTATTTTTAATATTTTTTCAAAAAGAAAAATTATGTAATTTCATTTTTAAATTTTTAATTAAGAATTAAAATATTATTTATACAAAATAAATAAATATATATATATATATATATATATATATTTTTTGTGGTGGTTCTTTTTTTGAATTATGGTGCTTCACTTTAAAGTTTATTTTAAAAAAAAACACAGGAATAGAGCTGTAATTCGAGTCGGGCGGCTCGCGAGCTCGCCCGGCTCGAACTCGTTTAACCGAGTTCGGGTAGAGGTTCCGGCTCATTTAAAAACGAGTCGGCTCGACTCGACTCGACTCGTGAAACTAAACGAGCCGAGTTCGGGTAGAGATTTAAGCTCGATTAAGTGTAAAATTAAATGAGCGGCTCGCCCGATTCGTTAAAACCGGCTCGTTTATCTAAACGAGTCGGCTCGACTCGACTCGTGAAATTAAACAAGTCGAGTTCGGGTAAAGATTTAAGATTGATTAATTAAATGAGCCGGCTCGGCTCGACTCGATTAACCTCAACTCGATTAATATTCAACTCGAAACTCGGCTCGCCTGGCCCGAATGAGATAGGAAAAACAAGAACAATATTAAGATTAAGGACAAAAAGGAAAGGGTAAGATGGAACATGATGAGGTGGCAAAAAGTTATCTATAGCGAGAGAGAAAGAGAGGAGAGGAGTGGTGGAGAGAGAAAGAAGGGAAGGACGTGGTCCAACCGTAAGCATGTCCTCAACTCCCAACGGATTACATTACATACATTACACACGCTTTGACCCTCTGAACTCTTATCCTTCATCTATGATCTATCCCCCTGAGTCTGACCCCCTCATCCGACATCTTTTACCCCCCGACATGTTTTTACTGTGGTAAATTCTACTCCATCCCCCCCTTCTCTCTTACCAACACACGTGTATACATGTACAGTTTCTAATTCTAACAATCATTTCGTGGGGGTTTAAGCACTTGAAATTTTATGTTCATGTTTTAAATCCCAAACTCTCCTCTCTCCTCCCCCTTCTCTTCTTGTCCACAACTACAAATCTCTCCCATCTCTCTCTCTCTCGCTCTCTCTCTCTCTCTCTCTCCCTACACATTTTAACTACAAATCTCTACACAAATTTACCAACTCTACATCAATTTACTCTCGAGGTAATAATTCAGATCATGCTTCGTTATTTAAACATTTATATACGGATCGTCTGGTTGTTGTATGTTATTGTTTTGTTTTTGTTACATGTTTTGATTATTTGCCTTGATCTTGGTGTGTGAATTCATTTTGTGTTGTTGAATTGTGCTTGATCGGATCAGATTGCGTGTGATCGCGTAGTCAATTGTTGCTTCAATTTGTTGTCATCCTGTCTTGTTAAATTTTAAACTAATCGGTGTGTGTGATTTGGTACATGTTTTATGTATTTAAGTTGATGAATAAAATTTGATCATTCTGTCATTGTGGTCAAACTGGGAAACATTTATGCCTAAAACACCGAATTACACAGGATCACACTGTTTTCGTGTTGTTCCGATGACTTTGGACCCAATTGATTCTAGAATTGTTATTTTCATTATTTGTATGAAGAATCTCGGTGTCATGTTGAGATCTATTGCGTCGGAAGAGGAGAGATTGGTCCAATTCCGCAAATACAGAAAGTAGATTGTTCGATGCTTTAAATTGTTTCGATTTCATTAGAATGACGATGCTTATAATTTACTCCCTCCGTCTCTTTTTACTTTGCCCGTTTGACTAAAAACACGGGTTTTAAGAAAAACTGGGTATTGAATATTATTTGTAAGAAGTAGTGGGTATTGAATATTGTTTTTAAGGAGTAGTGGATATTGAATATTGTTTTTTTGGAGTAGTGGGTGGAGAGTGGATATTGAATATTATTGTTAAGGAGTAGTGGGTGGAATAGTAGGTATTGAATATTGTTTTTTTGGAGTAGTGGGTGGAATAGTGGGTGTTGAATATTATTTGTAATGATTAGTGGGTGGAGTAGTGAGTATTGAATATTATTTGTAATGATTAGTGGGTGGAGTAGTGGGTATTGAATATTATTGTTTATGGCTTAAAATAGAAAGGGGAAAAGTATTTTGATAGTCCCGATTTAGTAAATGGGAAATGTTTTTAGAGACAGAGGGAGTACTAGATAACTCCACTAGTTTTTTTTTTTTTTTTACTGCTCAACTTGATAATACAGAGATGAAGAATCTATATTATTTTCCTGGAGGTATGATGTATTGAGCTGCTGAGTACTTTTAAAATTAGACTTGTAAAGAATTATGGTTTTTACACCTGCATATTTAAATTTTTAAGTGATTTTCTAGTAAGACAGAATACAAGTTTTTTAATCGTCTCTTGTGTTATTGGTTGTTGGATTGATATATCTTTGCAGTTCGGGAATACCGCAGCACTGTCTACATTTGAATTTCTTTTTTAGCATGCACGCCTAAGATATGGTTTTAAAGAAGAGGCAAGACTATGGGTTTTATGGATACCAAGTCCCTGTTGTACCCAGAGCTCCGAGATCTGTAAGGGTAAGTACATACTTCAATTAAACCACTGTATTATCAAGTTATTGTAATTGCCCATTAACCTGTTCTGTATGTTGTTTGTAGAGAAGGAGTTTCAAAAAGGAATCACTGGATGACGGCCAACTTTGTGCATTTGAGTTGCTGGCAGCTGTAGCTGGCAAGTTGTTGCAGGAGAGCGAGAGCTCTACTTCTAGTAACGTAGCAGATAGAAATGTGCAGCTTGGAATTCACAAGGATGGTATTAAAAAGGAACAAGTCGTAGAAGAAAGAATTGTCAGACCAGAGTGCCTTGATCAGGAAAGCTGTATAGAGAGTGTGATTATCCCTGAATCTGCAGCTCCCGAGCGCAGTACTAAATCTACTTTAAAGGAACTTCCGCATTTTGGGAACGTTTCTGTTTCTGAACATATATCTGCTGTAACAAATTCTAATTTCTTCAACAAAGTGAGCGGTGATGTGAAACTTAAGAAATGTACAAGTAGCAATCCAGCTGGAAGCTTCCCCAGTAAATCAGAAGAGAGCTTTCTTGGTATTGGACAATTATCTGATCTTAATGTAGGTGATAAAGCTCAAAGAATGTCGGAGAGTGTAGGGAAACAGAATGGACACTTGAATATGGCCAACTGCAGTGGTTCGAAGGATCCAGGGGACTATCATGTGCATAGTACTCATAAGCCTATCAAATCAGAAGGTAGCATAAAGTTTCCTTCGTACAAGGATCGTGTTCCAGTTGCTCCTTTTCACAAGCAGGGGAACAATGTAAAAATAGTTAACAGAGATGATGATGAAAATTACTTTAGGAGTAACAACCTTAACACCAAGATGAAGGCCACAAGGCCACAATCACGCATCGGATATCGAAGAATGAAGAAATTGATGACATCTAGAAATTGGAGAACAGCACCAAAATTGATAGATTACGAATTCATTAACACTGGTAAGTATAGGCCTTATCAAGTTGTGGTCTTTATTTTATTCAAGAATATTCTACTGCATTTCTAGGTCTTGCTGTTAATTTGCAAAACTCTTAATTAAAGGTAGGGGAGATAGGCCTATCTATCACAAAAGGAAAACCATTAATGCTTGGGAAGGATATCAACATGAGCTGCATTCTAAAAGGAGGCGGTTGCATGATCGTAGACAAATGTGTCATTATAGATCATCAGTTGCATATGACCAGCAGGCAAGTAGTGAAAGTATCTCAAACTCCCCTGAGAAAGCCATGAAGGGAGACAAGAGCGGGAAACCTTTGCATAGAGGTCTGTACTCATGTTTCTTTCAATCGGATTTGTAGTACATAATTAAAAAATATCATAACTGACTATACTTTATTTGTGCAGAAACTGGAGTCTCATCTTCAGATGTAGGTCCTAAAGCACCTTTCCATGCCAAGGATCCTCGTGGTAGTAATTTTTTTCCATCACGCCCCTTTAAATTTTGCTGTTTTACTGTACGTGCATACTTATGTTCATTGTTTTACGATTTCAGTGAAGTTTAGCATCAAATCCTTCAAGGTACCTGAGCTTTATATTGAGGTGCCCGAAACTGCAACTGTAGGTTCACTGAAGGTAGGTCTTATCGTATTCTCTAGTGGGGTTCTTTTATTTTTTCTCAGCATAAGCATGTCGATTGATGTTCTTGTATGAAAAATCCTAGGATCTTGTTATTTTACTACTGACATGTTACTTTAGATCTGATTGATCATGAGATTGGTTTACTCTTTGACCATTAGCCTATTCTTTTTCCTTTCTTGTACCTGAGTAGCATATATATTTATACGAGCTTTCCTTTTTCTCAAGTGCTGAGCCTGGTCCCATACCAGAAATGCTGTGAAGCAGGGTCTATCTTGCTGTATCAACTTTCAGTATAAGATTCATATATTTTGTTACATTTTCTCTCTATTCTGGGCTATCTCTTTTACTTTTTTTGAAAAATGTGTCACTAAAACCGATAACATCATATTGAGAGATGTTTGAAAAGTTATGCAAGGCTAAGCTTAATGGAGTCTTATTTGCTATTTTTTTCTTGCAGATGACTGTTATGGAGGCTGTGACTGCTATACTCGAAGGTGGTTTACACGTGGGAGTAGTTCTTCAAGGTCAGAGGGTTAAAGATGACAATAGAACACTTCGGCAGATTGGTATCTCTCATAATGAGGACCTTGGCAGTCTCGGTTTTACATTGGAGCCTAATTTTGTGCAAGCTACTTCACCTATATCTCATAAAGATCCCGCACTTCTGCTGCCATGCGACAAACATCAAGAATTATCCAGGTTAGGCAGGTTTTGTTTTTTTTTTTTTCCGTAGAGTTGCTACCATTGGGCACTTGCAACAAAGCAGCAGCTCTATTGCCAACACTAACATTTACTCTCCATTTCCAGGTCCCCGGTTCCTGCTCTGGATTCAGGATTTCTCAAGTCCTCATATGATCAAGTTCCGGTCACTAACTTGGAGAATCATGTAGAAAACAATCAGGAAATAGTTCCTTACCTTACTGATGCATGTACAGATGTATTGGTGCCTAAAGCACTGGTTCCTATGCACCCGATGAATCCGAATGCGCTCGCCATTGTCCCGCTGAACCAGAAAGCTAAGCGGTCGGATCTTTCACAGCGCAGAACTAGGAGACCTTTCTCTGTTTCAGAAGTAGAAGCACTAGTTGAAGCGGTTGAGAAACTTGGCACTGGAAGGTGTGCAATATTTTCATTGTGCTTGATCATAGTGTTTTAAGAGCTGTTAGAATTTTGTGTACATACAAGATGCCCAAATCGCCCTACAATATTTAACACTAATGCTTAAAGTTAAATGGACCTGTCAGAATAAACTTTAATTTTTCAGTAGTTACTTCAGTTGGGCAACTTGCTTCGTAAAATTTAACTATCTTATTTTATCTGATTATGCAGGTGGCGTGATGTTAAAATGCGTTCCTTTGATGATGTAAATCATCGAACGTATGTGGATTTGAAGGTATGGAACAGCATTTTATAATTTACCTTTGGTAAATAAAGAGTTAGATGCAGTTTTCTTGTCAATACTAGTGATTCTTAAAGGTAACTACCAAGCAGGAAGAAATGTGATAGAGGAACATGATACTTACTATGGAAAGCATAAGTGTGTCCATAAAAGTTTACTTGAATAGGAAAGAACCGATTTTAAGATGATGACTGAGTCTTAAATGATTCGTAGAATATTATGTAAAATATTTATAATATCCACTAGAGTAGCTTTAGATTAGTTTCACCTGTATAGAACATGGTTGAGGTATAATTGTGTGAAGTTTGATTAATACAGGATAAATGGAAGACGTTAGTCCATACAGCAAGTATTGCCCCTCAGCAGCGTCGGGGACAGCCCGTACCACAAGAGCTTTTGGACAGGGTCTTAGCTGCGCATGCCTACTGGTCTCAACATCAATCCAAGCAACATGGTAAACATCAGATTGAGCCTCTTAAATTAGCTGGAGAGGTTGGAGTCTGAAAGGTTGGCTGGCTAACATTACGGTTGTACAAAGATTTGTGATTTAGGAATGTAGATAGACAGAAAACTGTGCAAATTTTATTCAGTCTCCTTGTAATATTAATACTCGGTTACTATTCATTGCCAGGCCTCTCCTACAACCGGAGAGGAGCACGGCACTTGTAAATGAATTGATTGAATAAACAGCATTCCAACAATATTTCATTGTAATTCAGGATTAGCTGATTTTATTTCTGCACATAGTTTGAAACTGTAAAGTTAGTTACTTTTGTCTTTCCCTGTGTACTTTGTATATTACTCGGACCTTCTCAATGAATTGTAATGAGAACTTCTAGTCTGTAGATTCAGATCCTTTATTCAAGTCACTTTGAATTTGGAAGATGATTTCAGATCAATGATAATAATGATACTGTTGGAAAATGTGGGTGTTAGCCCCATTTTGACAAGTCATTTTGAGCTAAAATTTGAGTAGGTCTTGGGTGCGTAATCGCAACAAGTTATGCTTGAAATATGTTCTACTTCATGAGAACTTTTCAACGCATATTAAAGTACTCAAAACGACTAAGGGATGGATGAGTTATGATTGTCCTAAGTTGCTCCCTTAGAAGTGGAAAATAGAAGAGTGAACCTTATATCCCACATTGATAAGGAAAAGAGCCTTTCAAGGCTTTATATAGCAAGACACTCATGTAGTGTCTAAATGTGTTAATAATGTATTGCTCCACCATCTACGTGCGCGCAGGGGGGGTGCAAATTGTGGGATTTCGAGGTGAAAAACGTCAATTAACGCGTCTAATTAATGATACAGTAGTGCACAAGGGTTAGGGTTAGTTAATCCCTATATATTCATCGGTATAGAGCGTAGGTCTTCACACATCGAAAACACACAGCTTCTTCCGCTTTTCTCTTCCTCTTCCTCACACATCGAAAACACACAGCTTCTTCCGCTTTTCTCTTCCTCTTCCTCCTGGTGATAATTTCTTGCTTTGTTCTAGTTCGCCGAGAGTGTTGCTTCGCTGCTTCACTGCGCCTTGTTTTATCCTGGGAAGCCTTTGTTCTTACAATTACGGTAAGGGCGAAATAAGCTTTAAGGAGACAGTTTTGCACTGGACTCAAGGACTCCTGTATCCTTCTCTTATTTTGCCCTCTGTTATTCACACACAAACACGATTTTATTTATTTGTTTTTTGCGCAGATTGATCAACAATCTTAAAGCTTAATTTTTATATCTGCGACTAACAATCTTCTGTTTGTTTGTTTGTTTTGAGTAACAGATTATGGAGAACATTAACAAAACCGATGTTGTGACAACTGCTGTGACTACCTCCAACGCATCGGTCATACCAGATGAGGGTTTATCGAACCCTAACGCACTGGTTATGTCCGATGGGAGTATGTCGGGGATTGGACATGCGCCTTCGGGGTATGTGCCTTTCCAAATGACCGTTGGGCAGATACCATGCTCCTTCGGACTGATCTCGGGTGGATTCGTTCCTCCGACGTTGCAGGCTTCTGCTGTGCAGACTCCGCCGTTTGTACATGCTACACCTGTGGCACCTGTTATGCCTGTGATGCCTGCTGCACCTGTGGCACCTGTTGTGCCTCCCGCACATGCGGAGAAGCCGAAGAAGTTTAATGGGACAAACTTTAAGCGATGGCAGCAGAAAATGCTGTTTTATCTGACCACTCTGAATATGTCTCGATATCTAAAAGAGGAGGCACCTAATGTCTCTACTGATAGTGATATGCAGACTGTGTATGCTGCTGATGCGTGGAAGCACGCCGACTATATCTGTCGGAACTATGTGCTCAATGGCCTAGCAGACTCGTTGTATAACGTGTACTGCTCAAAGCCAACAGCTAAGGACTTATGGGAGTCTCTCGAACATAAGTATAAAACCGAAGATGCTGGAGCCAAGAAGTGGATTGTTGGCCGTTTTCTTGAATACAAGATGATGGATTCCAAGACTGTGGTCAGTCAGGTGCAAGAATTGCAAGTGATTATTCATGACATTCATGCTGAGGGAATGGTCATAAGCGAATCTTTCCAAGTTGCTGCTGTGATTGAAAAGCTGCCCCCTGGTTGGAAAGATTTCAAGAATTACCTGAAGCACAAGCGAAAGGAGATGACTATGGAGGATTTAATTCTGAGACTTCGCATTGAAGAAGACAACAGGGGATCTGAGAAGAAGGTCAATGTTGCCACTGAAAAGGCAAACATGGTGGAGCACACTCAAAGCTCCAAGAAGGCCAATTCTGGAAAAGGGGGAAAGCTGGCACCCAAGGGAGGAGTTTCGAAGCCTTCAAAATTCCAAGGAAAATGCTACAATTGTGACAAGGTGGGTCACAGGTCTGCTGAGTGCAGGAAGCCCAAGAAGACCAACAAGAAGAAGGAAGCAAACATGGTGAACGACATTTCCAAGGATATGTCTGACATAGACCTATGTGCCACTGTCTCTGAGGTGAACCTGGTTGGCTCTAATCCAAGGGAATGGTGGATTGATACTGGAGCAACAAGGCATGTTTGTTCTGATAAGGCGATTTTCTCTAGCCTCCAAGCTTCCGATGCTGGTGAGAAGCTTTACATGGGGAATTCAGCAACTTCTACTATTGAAGGGGAAGGCACGGTGATTCTGAAGATGACCTCCGGAAAGAATCTGACTTTGAAGAATGTACTTTATGTTCCTGATATTCGCAAGAACCTTGTGTCTGGTTCTCTGTTGAATAAGCATGGATTTCGCATTGTAATTGAGTCGGATAAAGTAATTTTGTCTAAGAGTGGTATGTTTGTAGGAAAGGGTTATGTAACTGATGGGCTCTTTAAGCTCAATGTAATGTCGGTTAACGACAATAATGCAATGAAGAATTCTTCTGCTTACTTGATTGAGTCTCCTAATTTATGGCATGCTAGATTAGGACACATGAATTATGACACTTTACGACGATTAAGTGCAAAAGAATACATACCAAAATTAAACATTGATTCAAAACATAAGTGTGAAACTTGTGTTGAGGCGAAATTAACTAGATCATCTTTTAAACGTGTGGAAAGAAATACCAAAGTGCTAGATTTAATACATAGTGATATATGTGATTTGAAATTCGCTCCAACTAGAGGAGGAAACAAGTATTTTATAACATTCGTGGATGATTGTACAAAATACTGCTATGTATATTTGCTTAAGAGCAAAGACGAAGCTATAGATAAATTTAAAATCTATAAGGAAGAAGTTGAGACACAACAAAAAGAGAAAATCAAAACGATACGTAGTGATCGTGGAGGTGAATATGTCGAGCCCTTCGGGGAATTCTGTTCACAACATGGTATAATCCATGAGGTCACTGCACCATACTCACCACAATCTAACGGTGTGGCTGAGAGGAAAAACCGCACTCTCAAGGAAATGATGAATGCGATGTTATTAAGCTCTGGACTTCCGCAGTCTATGTGGGGGGAAGCCATCTTAAGTGCAAATTATCTTTTAAATAGGATGATTCGCAAGAATAAGAATGAAATTCCTCATGAAATATGGAAGAAAGAGAAGACAAGTTACAAACACTTGAAAGTGTGGGGGTGCCTCGCTAAGGTACTAATCCCTATGCCTAAGAAGGTGAAGATCGGTCCAAAGACGGTGGATTGTATCTTCATCGGGTATCCACCACATAGCACTGCATATCGATTTCTTGTATATGAATCTAAGATTCCTGAGATCCAAAAGAATACGATCATGGAGTCAAGGAATGCGTCATTCTTTGAGAATGTATTTCCTTGTAATCCTGGAATCGAGCGCCCTACGACGTCTAAACGGCCTCATGAGTCTATAGAAGACGAAAATGAGAGTGATGAAGGTGAAGACGAAAATGTGGGGGTAGTAAGAAGGAGCAAAAGACAAAGGAAGGAGAAATCCTATGGGTCAGAGTTTCTGACTTATTTGCTCGAAGAAGGTGATCCGAAAACTTACAAGGAAGCGGTGACATCACCTGATGGACCTATGTGGAAAGAGGCCATCAAAAGTGAAGTTGATTCTATTTTACAGAATCATACGTGGGAGTTAGTGGACTTACCAACTGGAAGTAAGACACTAGATAGCAGGTGGATTTTCAAAAAGAAATTGAAACCTGATGGCACTATAGATAAGTACAAGGCCAGACTTGTAATCAAAGGTTACAAGCAACAGCATGGTCTCGATTACTTTGATACATATTCTCCAGTATCGAGAATAACATCTATAAGAATGATGTTTGCTATAGCTGCGATGCGAAAATTAGAAGTACATCAAATGGATGTGAAAACTGCCTTTCTAAATGGCGATATAGATGAGGAGATCTATATGAAACAACCTGAAGGGTTCGTTGTTCCTGGTCAAGAGAGAAAGGTCTGTAAATTGGTGAAATCAATATATGGATTAAAACAAGCACCTATGAAGTGGCATGAGAAGTTTGATCAAGTCGTGTTACCAAATGGCTTCAAGACCAATGAATGTGATAGTTGTGTCTATTACAAGGATAACGAGAATGGCTATGTCATGATGACATTATATGTAGATGATCTGCTTATTGCCGGTAGCAATGATAAAGTGATCAAATCTACAAAGGACATGTTAAAGGCAAGGTTCGACATGAAAGACATGGGTCTAGCAAATGTAATTCTAGGAATTCAGATTTCTAGAACATCTGAGGGTCTTGCATTAAGTCAACCGCATTATGTTGACAAAATTCTTGAGAAATTTCTCAAGGATGATGTTGAGACAGCGAGAACACCTGTGGATGTGACTTTGCATCTATCCAAGAATAAAGGTGTAGGAGTCTCGCAACTGGAATACTCACGGATAATTGGAAGTCTGATGTACTTAATGAGTTGTACAAGACCAGACATTGCATACTCAATTAGCAAGTTGAGTAGATTTACAAGTAATCCGGGAGCTGATCACTGGAAAGCGATCATAAGAGTACTGAGGTACTTAAGGGGAACTCGAGACTATGGATTGCATTATGGCAGATACCCAGCAGTATTGGAAGGATATACTGACGCGAACTGGATATCTAGCAAGAAGGCACTAAAGTCTACGAGTGGCTATGTATTTACATTAGCCGGAGCGGCAGTGTCATGGAAATCCTCGAAACAAACGGTGATAACTCATTCCACGATGGAAGCTGAGTTTGTGGCATTAGATAAATGCGCACGAGAGGCGGAATACTTACGCCAATTTCTGGAGGATGTTCCAAGATGGACAAAGCCTGTAACTGCAATAGGACTGCATTGTGATAGTCAGTCAGCCATTGGCAGAGCACAGAGCACGATGTATAATGGACAGTCTCGTCACATAAGACGACGACATAGTTCCATTAGACAATTAATATCAACCGGAATTATCACGATTGACTATATACCGTCAAAGGATAATATCGCGGATCCGCTAACCAAAGGGTTATCAAGAGAGCTGGTTGATAAATCATCGAAAGGGATGGGCCTTAAGCCTATTGTTTAACGGCATCATGGTGGACACCCAACCTTGCTGACTGGAGGTCCCAAGAACTTGGTTCAAATGGGAAAACTAAATCATGATGACCAAATCACTGTGGGGGTAACCCCTGGCCTGTTCCTATGATAAGAAACAGTGAGACCCGTATGGTACGAGGGTAAGCTTTACGCTTTTAATGATCTTTGACGAATACATGGAGTTCAATAGTATTGAATGCATGGAATTCGGTTGAATAAACGCGGGTTACTCTTTAAGATAAAGATCACCTATGTGGGAGAGAAGTGGGGCCGCTTCGAAGGAGAATTGCGAGGCACAATTCTTTAGAAACTCCTGCAGAACCAGGACGATGTTCCATGGCCAAAATGGACATACTCATGAGAGCTGAACAAGTCAGAAAGGATATAGTGATAAGTATATCATCGCTTACACAAACGGTCGAACAGTTCAAAGAGCAAACCTCCACTGTCTACTAGTAAGGTCGATACGCTTACTCAAGCGAAGGTTCAAGGAGCAAACCTCTACCTATCGTATGCTATATCTGATCGAAGAAATTATCACCAAGTCAAACTTCGTGTCTGTCTATCTGGTGTGTGCTACTGTAACATCAATCTCATCCATGTGGGGGATTGTTGGAAAATGTGGGTGTTAGCCCCATTTTGACAAGTCATTTTGAGCTAAAATTTGAGTAGGTCTTGGGTGCGTAATCGCAACAAGTTATGCTTGAAATATGTTCTACTTCATGAGAACTTTTCAACGCATATTAAAGTACTCAAAACGACTAAGGGATGGATGAGTTATGATTGTCCTAAGTTGCTCCCTTAGAAGTGGAAAATAGAAGAGTGAACCTTATATCCCACATTGATAAGGAAAAGAGCCTTTCAAGGCTTTATATAGCAAGACACTCATGTAGTGTCTAAATGTGTTAATAATGTATTGCTCCACCATCTACGTGCGCGCAGGGGGGGTGCAAATTGTGGGATTTCGAGGTGAAAAACGTGGCTTCGCAAGCCTCGGGGCTTTCCGCGTGTGCGACCTGCGGACACGAATGCAGCAAAATTTGGGCCGAATAATTCCGGACTAGTTTTGCTAAAATAATAATTTCCACTGGGCTGCTCAAATTGATTTTCTGTTTTGTGAAATTAATTCTGATTTGATTATGAATTTATAATTCTGATTTGATTTGAATTAATTGATCTTTGCCAGGATTAATTAACGCGTCTTATTAATTGTGTAAATCAATTAACGCGTCTAATTAATGATACAGTAGTGCACAAGGGTTAGGGTTAGTTAATCCCTATATATTCATCGGTATAGAGCGTAGGTCTTCACACATCGAAAACACACAGCTTCTTCCGCTTTTCTCTTCCTCTTCCTCCTGGTGATAATTTCTTGCTTTGTTCTAGTTCGCCGAGAGTGTTGCTTCGCTGCTTCACTGCGCCTTGTTTTATCCTGGGAAGCCTTTGTTCTTACAATTACGGTAAGGGCGAAATAAGCTTTAAGGAGACAGTTTTGCACTGGACTCAAGGACTCCTGTATCCTTCTCTTATTTTGCCCTCTGTTATTCACACACAAACACGATTTTATTTATTTGTTTTTTGCGCAGATTGATCAACAGATACTTTAATATTTTCGTTGATAATAGATTGGAGATGTTAGCCATTATTTAACCTAATAAAAAAATTATAAGGAAAAAAGCAACAGTTTTTACAGTGAACTATCAGACCACCCTCCGAAAAGGGAGGCTTAACAACTTAAATGACAGCGTTTCGAATGAGTCAGGCCCAAGATGCTGCTCTTAGACAGCTTGTTTTGCTCTTAAAGAGCTTGTTCTACGTTATTTAATCACGAAACAGTTATATACGTGCTAATTTACATGCTTCAAGCTCAATTTTTACAAAGGTTAAGAACACATGGCTTAGATTTTCATAGAATGCATGCAATTTGAGTGTTTGAATGTTGCTGGATGTGAGCAATTGCTAAGGGGCAAATCCCTTTGTTCTTTTATAGTGGTGATATGTATACAAAGTTATTGTCAGGATCAATACCTTAACCCTCCATTTTAAATCATAGACTTCCATAAGATTATCCCACAAACCAAATAAGCCAACCTTGTTTTCATCTCAAGCACCATAGTTCTCCATTTTGATCACTGACGCGAACGTTAGCACTTCTGCAAAGACATGACCGTTTCACATAATCTCTCTCTCTCTCTCTCTCTCCGCCCTCTCTCCCCACTGTCCTTCCTTTTTTCCCCGGATGCCATATTCGATTCCGACCTGGCCTTTGTTTTTCCCCCGATCTGTGCGTTCGTGTACTGTATATGGTAGTGCGTGAGTGTGTTGTGTATGTGTGCGTGTGTGTGTGTTGTGTATGTGTGCGTGTGTCTAGTGTGTGCTGTGTATGTGTGTGTGAGTAGTCCTTGCTGTTGTGCGGATTAATTGATGAATTATTCTTGTTGGTTCGAGTATTTACAATCATCGTTTTAGTTTTATTTTGTCTGATTAGTTCCGGCGATTACTGTTCCGGCGGAATCGGGGATGCCGGCGATTACTGTTCCGGCGGAGTCGTATTCTTGATTTTTTCGATTTTGGATAGTTTATTTTAATTTCCGTAATTTTTTGTGTTGACTTTGATTATTATTAAATGTTAATTAGATTCTTAAATGATATTATGTTTTCATGTTTCTGTTAATCTTAAATGCTAATTGATTCTTTTTTAGATTGAGATTTTTGACTAATCTTTGATTAATTAATTATGTTCCTGATTTACGCTTGATTTAGAGCATCTCCAAGAGACTCTTAAATAAGCTCTTAAGTCCAAAAATAAAGAGGATGGAGAAAAAATGAGCTCCAAGAGACTCTTAGTGGCTCTTAAAAAGCTTAAGAGCCTCTTCTCTCTCCTCAATTTTAA
Organism: Kitagawia praeruptora; assembly: GCA_037693485.1. NCBI lineage: Eukaryota > Viridiplantae > Streptophyta > Magnoliopsida > Apiales > Apiaceae > Kitagawia > Kitagawia praeruptora. The sequence continues at coordinate 95,473,742 of CM075350.1, forward strand.
GAGCTACTACATGGCTCTTAACTATTTTCTATCAATAAAATATTCACTTGCACATGGTTGAATTTAATTGCATGTCATACATAGGTTTGAAATATTAATAAAATATAAGTTAGGAGTGAAGATAAGGAGCATTGTTGGAGTTGACACGAAAATCTAGGTACTAACTTACTAAGAGCCATATAATTTATATTATATTTAAGAGCCAACTAAGAGATTGTTGGAGATGCTCTTACGTTTTAGGTTGGTAGAATAGGTATGTATTTAATTGTTTTGTGATATTAAAAGATATATTTTTAATTTGTCTTTAATTAGGTTTAATTGTATTAAATGCGAGGTATATTTATAATTGAAATGGTATTTTTATTTTTAGTTATTTTTATCATTGGTCATGATTGATGACTTTTGTACCATTTTGGGTGGCCATGTTTGATGGTTTTTTGGGCCTTTAAGACTTTATTGTGCCATTTAGATGGCTTGACTAGTTCATAAATAATTTTTTAGACTTAATTTTTAATTATGTTACTAATATATGGTTATTTTAGATGTCTAATCAAAGGGATCTCCCTTTGGTTAGAAGTAAGCATCTATTTTGTCAATTCAATATAATTTTAATATATCGTATCTTATATCCCTTAAGTGATATTTTGATTTTATTCTTTTCTTAACGGGTTTGTTTGGTAATTTGCAGTTCTAATAATATCAAGGAAGTTCAAAAAAGATTCAGTTATGTCTTTCAAAATGAAGTATGGAGAGCTAAGATGCAGAGTAATTCTTTGGCAAAAAAGAAGGCTAGTCTTAGGCAAAAATGGATGGCAACGAGGACACATATAGTTATAAGTTCTAGTCATTTTTGTAGCTATGTTGTATATCGATGTTTTTTTGTGGGTGCTCTTTTTCCCCTCTTGAGTTTTTTTTCCATAGGATTTTGCTCTTGGGGTTTTTTTTTACGAGGCTCTTCTTTGTGGGTTCATCCTTTCAGACCTGAAAGTATTATTGTCTAAATGTCTGGGGCAACATGCGTGTCTTTCGGTTAGATGATGTGCGTTTCTTGATCGAAGGAAACTCTTTTAGTTTGTATCTAATTATATTTCATTAATGAAATATATTTCCTGACAAAATAATAATAATAATAATAATAATAATAATGCAGCTCTCCTCAGTTCTGGGGTGGAGTCCGGTTTGTTACGATACATAATAAAATAAATTCATGCAATTGAAGTAACTGAACCCCCCGTTTGCCATCTCGTGGCTGGGCTGTGTTCCCTAATTTTTTTATGGATTTTTCTAATGTGTGTCCAAGGGCATACAATAAAAAATGAGTTGTAATTTGATTGGTTTTTACTTATTAACTAGCATTTTACCCGTAATTCGTACACGACATGTTATTTAATTTAAAATGATAATACCAAAAATTTAACAAATTTGATTGATTTCTTAAAACATCTTATTTAATTTAAATTGACAATACCAAAAATTTAACAAATTTGATTGATTTCTTAAAACATCTTATTTAATTTAAATTGACAATACCAAAAATTTAACAAATTTGATTGATTTCTTAAAAATATATTGTATGCAATTATATAAATATCTTAGAAAGATATTATATATAGTTATATAAGTATTTAATAAAATAATGATATGCTAAAATTTATATAAAAAAGTAGCATACAATTCTATTTTAACAATGTTGAAAATTTATTTAATCCATCAAAATCTGCAATAAAAGTAATAAATATTTTTACAAATATTGTTCTCTAATTAAAAACAATAATAAATTGTCTTCATTATTCAAATGCGGAAATGATAATCCCTTCACCCCCAATGGCTCCAAAACATTAAACTTCATATAATATCAAGAACATATTATTTTAACTATGAGACCTCATAGTTAATATAATATGTAAATGTTGGAGAACAATGAGACCACATTTCAAACAATTTTTAATTTTTTTTGTTAATTGTTTTTTATGAATGGATAGAGGGTGAATTATAAGACTTTTGTGTGAAGATGCCCCTAGTGGGGCCCTTTAAAATAGCTTGAAATGTAGCGAATATGTGTTTTCTCACTGTTCTCATTTTAATTTTTTTTGTTAATTTTTTTATGAATGGATAGAGGGTAGAATTATAAGACTTTTTTTGTGAAGATGCCCCTAGCGGGGCCCTTTAAAATAACTTGAAATGTAGTGAATATGTGTGTTCTCACTGTTCTCATTCTCACCAGAGCGTGACCATTAAACTGTATTAGTAAATTCATGTATTAAAATACAGTGTATATATATTATTAATATAGATTATTTTATTAAAAATAAGTAAATTATACAATTAAATAAGCAAGTCAAAATATCAGATAAATATTCTAGTAGATTTATAGTTTATGTTCAAATTAAGGTCTTTCACCATGGCTCTCGCTTTCTGAAATTGTTGAATTTTTATTTTATTGACTTTGTTATATTAAAAGTATGTTCTTATTGAAACGAATATAATAATTTGAATTTGAATATATTTTTAAACTACTTATTTTGATGGGTTGTTAATTTTTTTGTGATCAACTTAGAGGGGTGACCAAAAATAAAATTAATGGGAATACATAAACCATTACCCACGTTATGATAAACAATACCTATAAAATGGAAGTTGCTTATGTGGTTCAGGCTTGTTAATTACTTCAATACTTCATTAGCTTGATCATCATGTGGACCATCTTTCTTTTTATCACTTATGTTGCGGCTATGTAGTCTATCTGTAACTAACATCTTTCTTTTTATCACTTATGTTGTTGCTATGTAGTCTATCTGTAACTAAACATCTCTCTCTGCTTGTAATCTATATTTATAAATGCAAACTTCTTCTTGCATTGTATTTTGTTTTCAATATTTAAAATTATGTAGCTGGAGGAGAAGAGAAAGGCTGGAGGTGCAATCGTAGTACTACCATATTACTGAAAATAAGTACAAATGTACAATATCATAATAGAATTTTTTTTTTCCCAATCTAAATTTGGTCGCTCCAAATGCTGTGTAATTGACAAAAGGGGCATTAAAGAAATAAAAAATATTTAAAAAAAATGAAGGATAATACTGTTTACCAAAAACACATGTCTCCGCAAGAAACTCACTTATTCACTTTTATCTTCAAATAATGTATGATTACAAATTATAACAATCACATTTTTCACTACATATTCTCTCTCAAAAAGCCAACTAAACTGAAAAAGGAAAAAGTTAGTGCTTTTATATTTTAATATGGAGCTCAAGTGAAAGTGCTAAATATGAGATCATATATGAAGTGAAATTGAACGCGAGTAAAGAAGATATTTAGAGCATAAATAAGAGCAATGTTGCCTGACCCAGAGGGTGAGGCTTGTGACGTGGGTCTGAACTTCTAAGTATGCTATTCCATAGTCCCTTCGGAGACATCCGATAAAAAGTATGCTATTCCATAAGACCTTCTGGTACGTAACATGTCTACCCCATGAACCTTAAGTTGAACAAATCCATAAAGAACATAAACTTGCTTGAAAACAAAATAATGTCTATAAGTATCAAATTGAGTCCCAAGACTATTTACAAATAACATGATCTGTACTGTGTCAATGTTATTAACTGGTAATCTTTCCAACTACCTTTGTTATTATGACATGTAAAATCGAAAACTGAAAGGCCAAGCAAATATTTTAAAGGTACCAAACTAAAAACTGGAACCAAACATATATGACCCGTACGGAAGTCTAGTACACATACCTTAACCATACTTCAGGGGGTTGAGATGTTAATTTGGTGAAAAACCCAGCTTTCAAATCTGAAAAGTGCAAACATGCGTCAAAATCCAGCAGTGTGAAGATTTGAGCGGCTTGGACTTGAAGGTGAAAAATGACAGAGATAGATTTGAGTAATGACAAAAAGGAGAATCAAAGAAATATAATAAAAATAAAGGATAATAGTAGAGGTTTAGATTTGGGTCGATCCAATTGGGTTACTCCAAATGTTGTGTAATGACAAAAAATAGTACATGTTTAGATTTGGGTCGATCCAATCTAAATTGGGTCGCTCCAAATGCTGTGTAATGGTAAAAAGGGGCATCAAAGAAATAAATAAGATCAAGAAAATGAAGGATAATAGTATCGTTGACGGAATTCGAACCATGAAATTTTAGTAAATAAATTTAATCATGTAACATATTTGATAAGTGGATTTTATATTCACTTGGAGCATTTCATATCGGCTTAAATTGATTGTCTTGTACTCAAGTTTGTGGTAGATTTGATGTGTTTTGCCTAGTTGTACAGATTTACGAGAATGTTGATTAAGGTTGATGCTTCTATCGTTTTTGGAGAATTAATTGATTAAAATTCGGATTTTTGAGAAGGGCTGCGCAGCTTATACTGTTTGGGCCATATCTGGAGTTCTAGAAGTCCGTTTTCAGCCCATTTACAGTCCACGCGAAGCTTGAGAGATTTTCTACAATATGGGATAGGTCTTACACGACCAAGCCGCGTGTGGTGGGCCCAGGAAGCACGACCAGCAGATAGATGGGAGCAGAGAAATTACTGTTTTGCCTTTTTCTAATTCTGATTGTATTCTGGGCAGTTTTGGGTACCTTCTTTAAATCCTAATTGTAATAGAAGGTAATATCTTGCTGGGCAAGATTTGTAGAGCCTATTTAAAACACATCCTACCATTGTAAATCATAACAATTCATAGCTTTTAATCGTATCAAGGTACTTTCGATCTTCAATTCTTTCTTCAATATTATGTTTTCATTCATTATCATTATTATTATGTTTTCTTTATTAAATATGCGTAACTAATTCTCTAATCTGAGGATTGGGTAGTATTCCTTGGTATTCATGCATGCTTGATTATGTGATTTTCTGCTTTGCTGATCTGTTAATGAGATCTTAACACAATTAGGGGAGTCATGAACCTTTGATTGTACTCTAGGGATTGTAATAAGCTTGGGAGAGAAGTTGCAATCTTAGTACATGATTTAACAGACATAATTTGAATATTAGATCAGGAGATTAATAGGAGAATTGTGAGACATATAATTCTTGGCACTTAACAGTTTATAGATATACTTTGATTGTATCACGGGAGTGACAATTAGGGTGTAGCTGTAGGCACTATATTGTAGCCTGGGAGGGTACAGTATAACTTTAGAAGAATTGTTTTCAGTAAGGTAGGAACACAGATATCACATTAATATTGAGCATGTATTGAGACCAAGTGAAGAACCCCAGTTCTTAGATTGTTTTCCCATATATTTGAATCTCAGTTTAAAATCAATTCTTAGTGCTTATAATTAGTTCTTGGATAATTTAGTTAATACACAAACCCAAAATTCTTCTCACACACTTCTAGACGTAAAGAGATAAGAAACCTGAACTTTGAATTAAATTTAGTCCTTCCCTGAGAACGAACACACAAAAATACTACTAACAAATTGGCGCCGCTGCCGGGGAAGGCAGTATACTTGAGTTTAGGTTAATTGTTTCTTATTGTTTAGATTTTAATTGGTTCCACAAGTTGTTTTGTTGGTGATTTTCAGGTGTATGCGACGTGCATCTTGCGTTAGAAAATTGGAATTTGACCCTGAAATCGAGCGTACTTTGAGAAAGATCAGAAAAGAGAAAGCTAAGATGGGAGAGCCGGCAGCTCAAGCTGTTGTTAATGATAATGTTGATGATACTTCTATTTGGGACCATGAGACACCTAATCCTGCCAATTGCATGTACAAAACTCCAGAGATTGGTGCAACCCAATTCAACATTAATCCAAGCTTAATTCAGATGATCATCAATCAAGCTTTTGAAGGAGACATTGAACTAGAGGATCCACACAGACATCTAGAGCGTTTCGTGCAGATGTGTGGCTCATTTAGAATCAATGGTGTTACGAGTGACAAGATTCGTCTCCATATGTTTCCCTACTCTACTAAGGGAAGAGCTTTGGAATGGTTTCAACAACTTCCAAACACTACGGTTGCTACATGGGATGGTCTTTCTACTGCATTCTTGTCCAAATATTATCCTTCTGACAAGACGCAACAATTGAGGACTATGATTATGAGTTTCAAAGCACAACCGGGTGAAGGTCTATATCAGGCATGGGAGAGATTCAAGGCACTATTGAGGAAGTGTCCACATCACGGCTTAGAAGATTGGCAGATCATTAGTACTTTTTATGGGGCCATGAATGCGGATATTCGTTTGAGTTTGGATGTGGCTGCTGGTGGAAATTTCAAGAAGGCACCAACTACAAAGGCTAAAGCACTCCTTGAGGAATTGGCATCTAATAATTATTCATGGGCACCTAGTGGGACGAGCTCAGCAAAAGCAGCACAAGAATCTGAGATGATCAACATGCTGGCTCAAAAATTGGATACTCTAACTCAGGAGGTGCGAGGACAAAGGGCAAATGTGAATGCTATTTCTTCACCTATGGAGGGGTATAATGATTATGGTGCTAGCCAGAACTCTTATGTGCAAAAATTTTCAGAAGAAGCATCTTTCATTCAGGGAAGACAGCCGTGGCCTGTTCAGAATAACTCCTATTACAATCCAAATCAAAGGCCAAACAACAATCTTTCTTACAGTAATAATCATGCGGCTAATCCGTCTTATTCATTTCCAAGGCATAATCAACCTCTTGGTTTTCAGTCACGACCATCGTATCAAGCACAGCAGCAGTATCAACCTCCTCCAAAGAAAGAACCAGCTGATTGGGAGGTTGCACTAAATAAGATTATGCAAGGAACCTCTGGGGCATTGGCTAATATGGAATCAAGAATAGAGCAGATGGCAGCATCTCAAAAGATGCTAGAAACACAGATTGGACAGATTGCCTCCAAGATGGGTGTTCGTGAGCAAGGATCACTTCCTAGTCAACCCGACCAGACTGGTAAGGAACAATGCAAAGCAATTACTTTGAGGAGCGGAAAAGAGTTGCCCGAGGTTGAGGTTCTTGAGCCTAAAGAAAAGGATGCTGAAAAAGAAAATAAGATAGTAGAGATTGATGCAGAAAAACCGGAGAAAGTAGATGAAGAGAAGGAGGAAGAACTAGAAAAGCCGTATGTACCTCCACCACCTTATGTTCCTCCTATTCCATTTCCACAGAGACTTCACAACAGGCAGTTAGAGAAGCAGTACGAGAAGTTTTTGACTATGTTCCGGCAGTTGCATGTCAATATTCCTTTGGCTGAAGCTTTGAATCAAATGCCACTCTATGCTAAATTTCTTAAGGAGATGTTGACAAAGAAGAGGAAACTTGAGGATGCAGAAACCATTACTCTCAATGCTGAATGCAGTGCAGTCATCCAAAAGGCCATTCCTCAGAAATTGAAAGATCCGGGAAGCTTTTCTTTGCCTTGCACTATTGGGAAGATGGAGAACATGAAAGCCTTGTGTGATTTAGGGGCTAGTGTGAGAGTTTGATGCCATATTCAATCTGCAAACGACTTGGTCTTGGAGAGCTTAAAAAGACACGGATTTCACTTCAGTTGGCGGATCGTTCTGTTAAATATCCGTTGGGGGTCGTTGAAGATGTGGTTGTCAAAGTGGATAAATTTGTCATACCTTGTGATTTTGTGGTGTTAGAGATGGGTGAAGATGTCGAGATACCCATTATCTTGGGAAGGCCATTCTTGGCTACTGCTGGCACTACAATCGATGTTAAAGCTGGAAAATTGACATTGAATGTTGGCGAGGACAAAGTGGAATTTGATCTAAACAAAGCAATGAAGATGCCTCCTTTTGGAGCAACTTGTTTTACTGTTGACATAGTTGATGAAATTGTGCAGCTCGAAAATGAACATTTCATGGGAGCAGAACGGGTGTTAGATGATGTAGTAGAAGAAGAAGCACTTGTTGTTCGAGACACAGAAGTTGAGATGGTTTTTACACTTTCAGAGGCACCACAGGTGGAACTTAAACCTCTACCTGCTAATTTGAGGTATGTCCTTTTGAATAATGAGCTAGTGATTTTTGAAGAGGGGCATGATAACGTGTTGCGAAGGTGGAAAACCGATGATAAGGAAGAAGAAATTTTTGTTCAGCCGGTTGAGTCAGAGAAGCATCTTAGAGGTGTGAAGAAGAAAAAGAAGAAAATTTGGCCGTTGGGTAGTAGAATCAAGTTGAAATCTGATGGAAGAGATTTGTGGAAATCAAGCAAACCGGATGTCAACGTTCGTATGAATGGTTTGTCTGTTGAAGATGGTTCAGTTATTCTTTTGAAACCACCATGATTTGAGGAAGTAACGTCAAGCTATTGACGTTAAAGAAGCGCTTCATGGGAGGCAACCCACGCATTAGTGTAGGAAAAAAAAATCGAAAATTGAGCAATTTGCAGGTCTGTAACGCAACTTGCCCCTGCGTTACTGACCTTGGCGCCATTTGCCCCCCTAACACGCAAGTTGCGCCTGCGCAACTGCTTGTGAGGCAGTTTGTTGAGCACGCGCGCAGGCTGCGGCTGGAATAGTGTGGTCAGATTTTTTTTTCTTTTCTCCCGGGCGCTGCTGTTGGTATATATAAAAAAAAAGTTTTCACCTCCCATTCTATTTATACCCCTATTTTTATCTAATTCTTTTCCTATTTCAATTCCAAAACCCCCCATCTTTTCTTCAAAATTCTAAACCTATTTCTATTCTAATTCATATTTATTATTATTATTATTATTATTATTATTATTATTATTATGATTGTTATTATTACTATTATTATTATTATTACTATTATTATTATTACTATTCATCAAATTTCGTACCTTCTAAATTTTTTTATTTTTTTATTTTTTTTATTTTTTAATCATATTCATCATCTTTTATATATACCCACCTATACATACAAATCCAATCCCTCTTCTATTTAGTTAAATCTCTAAAAATTCAATTCTAAAGAGGAATTAATTGCAAGTTCACCTCTTTGATTCGTATTGGGTAATCTTTTTCTCTAATCTTATTTTTATTACGAATTTGTGTTCTTGTCAATTGGGTTTTGTAGTATTCAGGCAAGGTGGCCAGTCTATGGAGCTCGTACGCAGTATCCACCACCAGATTCTGATTCCTCCGAGGAGGAGGACGAGTAGGTATGTTTTCTGCTATCCCTTGTATTTACTTCCATTCAATGCGGACATTGAATATTTTAAGTTTGGGGGTGGTTTGAGGGATTAATAATTGTTGTTGTATTATTTGTTCATGTAGGATTTCATGCTTTGCATATTAGTAGTAGTAAATTATGCATTTATGTTTGTGTTATCTACGTTTGTTTCATATAGGACATTCTGTTTTTATTTTTTTTGTATTCATGTGAGTTCATAGTAGTTTGCATTTGCACCCATGCTTGATAGGAATTTTGTGTTGTTGACGCTTTTGATTGAGAAGTGATATGCTTTGTTCTTGTGCACACACATACACTAGTAAGTTGAAGCTAGTAGACTTATTGAATGTTGTAAGTAATTAGAAGGACATGAATATGTGCAAGATGATTTAGTTTGCATGCTTTGAATACAAGTTGGTGCGTTAGAGAGATATTTGCTTGGGATTGAGTATGTTTTTCCACCAAGTGAGTTTTTGAGCCTTATTGCAAATTTGCAATTTATTCATTTGCTTGAGTGTCCACGGATTGTTTGCATTGCTAGCAGTTGTTTGAGGTCTTTCTTGAAACGCATGACATTATTTGACGATTAAAATGATAAAGGCAATTAGGAATAACCGCATATTTTCCCATATTACCACACCATGCTTACATGATCAATTAGTTACCCGTTGAGCTTAATCCTATTCTTTCGGTGACATACCACATTACTTGCCTAGACCTTTTTCTTGTATTGGCCGTACATTAACTTGAACCCAATTGTCAAAGGCTAGTATAGTGCTTAAGGGAGTAATAAGGTGTGCAAGGAGGGGTTTATTGTTGGTCATACTTTTGGAGGAAATATTGAGATTGGGTTTGGTTGTTTACTTGATAGTCGGCATATGTAATAAATTGTGGGATCATTGTTATTGTTTATATTACTGTTTTATTTAGCTCTCGAAAAAAAAAAAAAAAAAAGAAAAAAAAGAAAAAAAAAAGAGAAAAAAAAAGAGAAAGAGAAGAAAAAAAATATATTATGAGAGCATGTTTGTGTTTGTTGTGATCCTACTTTAGTCGACTAGTCGAGTGTTCTTAGTAAAATTTATGTGGGAGGAAATAGGGTGTTGTGAATGGTTCATTATGGTACTTATTAGCTTTTGACACTTCACCTATTTTGGCTTATTTGACATACCTTGTCCCTAGCCCACATTACAACCGAATGAAGACCTTTTGATTATTGTCATTGATGTATGTTGTGTTAAGAGTTAGATTGATACCAAATGTCAAGCATGTTTATGATTTTGTTGGAATTTAGTGATACACTTACCCTTGTTCTTGAGTGAATATTCTTTTGTGAGTGGATTGTGAGTGTTTGCTTGTTCTTGCGTATGAGATCCCGAGTGTTGTCTCAAAGATGTGTTCTTGTAGGTTTAGCATGTTTACTAACTTATTCTTACACTTGACATGGGCTTGTGAGAACTTATGCATGTTCATTGAGTAGACTATGTGAATACTTGCACTTTCGACACCAAGACATTGCGTATTTACTTTGATTCTTAAGTTGATATGGCATGAGAGGATTTGAAGGTATGGTAGGTTAGATTAATTGCATTTTTCATATTAGTTGCATTCATGCATTGCATTGCATTAGGTTAAATGGATTTTGTGGGTACATTCGCTATAGGCCCTCACGAGACCTTACTCGTCCACTAGGACTGCCTAGGGGTTTAAAGGGCTTGTTGCATATGCCAAATGCAACCGTGATCACCTACGGAAGTGGTACTAGTTAGTTAGTGTTTAGTTGTTTTTGCTTGAGGACAAGCATCGGTTTAAGTTTGGGGGTGTTTGATAAGTGGATTTTATATCCACTTGGAGCATTCCATATCGGCTTAAATTGATTGTCTTGTACTCAAGTTTGTGGTAGATTTGATGTGTTTTGCCTAGTTGTGCAGATTTACGAGAATGTTGATTAAGGTTGATGCTTCTATCGTTTTTGGAGAATTAATTGATTAAATTTCGGATTTTTGAGAAGGGTTGCGCAGCTTATACTGTTTGGGCCATATCTGGAGTTCTAGAAGTCCGTTTTCAGCCCATTTACAGTCCACGCGAAGCTTAAGAGATTTTCTACAATATGGGATAGGTCTTACACGACCAAGCCGCGTGTGGTGGGCCCAGGAAGCACGACCAGCAGATAGATGGGAGCAGAGAAATTACTGTTTTGTCTTTTTCTAATTCTAATTGTATTCTGGGCAGTTTTGGGTACCTTCTTTAAATTCTAATTGTAATAGAAGGTAATATCTTGCTGGGCAAGATTTGTATAGCCTATTTAAAACACATCCTACCATTGTAAATCATAACAATTCATAGCTTTTAATCGTATCAAGGTACTTTCGATCTTCAATTCTTTCTTCAATATTATGTTTTCATTCATTATCATTATTATGTTTTCTTTATTAAATATGCGTAACTAATTCTCTAATCTGAGGATTGGGTAGTATTCCTTGGTATTCATGCATGCTTGATTATGTGATTTTCTGCTTTGCTGATCTGTTAATGAGATCTTAACACAATTAGGGGAGTCATGAACCTTTGATTGTACTCTAGGGATTGTAATAAGCTTGGGAGAGAAGTTGCAATCTTAGTACATGATTTAACAGACATAATTTGAATATTAGATCGGGAGATTAATAGGAGAATTGTGAGACATATAATTCTTGGCACTTAACAGTTTATAGATATACTTTGATTGTATCACGGGAGTGACAATTAGGGTGTAGCTGTAGGCACTATATTGTAGCCTGGGAGGGTACAGTATAACTTTAGAAGAATTGTTTTCAGCAAGGTAGGAACACAGATATCACATTAATATTGAGCATGTATTGAGACCAAGTGAAGAACCCCAGTTCTTAGATTGTTTTCCCATATATTTGAATCTCAGTTTAAAATCAATTCTTAGTGCTTATAATTAGTTCTTGGATAATTTAGTTAATACACAAACCCAAAATTCTTCTCACACACTTCTAGACGTAAAGAGATAAGAAACCTGAACTTTGAATTAAATTTAGTCCTTCCCTGAGAACGAACACACAAAAATACTACTAACAATATTTAATCATTAGATCTTACAGTTCTAATTTTAACTAAAAATCTAAGGGATATTATTCGTTGTATACGAATTTTTATTATATTTTGTTAGTGGTTAGAAGATATGATGTCATATTTTTGGGTATGCAATTAGTAAATAAATTTAATCATGTAATATATTTAATCATTAGATCTAACAGTTCTAATTTTTAACTAAAAATCTAACGGATATTATTCGTTGTATACGAATTTTTATTATATTTTGTTAGTAGTTAGAAGATATGATGTCATATTTTTTGGTATGTATTAATTATTGCAATATTATGTTTTAAATTAAAAGTCAACGTGTTTTAATTAGAGGGAAGAAATTATTGATTGAAAGATATGATATTTTAGGTATTTATAAAATTTGAACCTTGAAATTTTAGTAAATAAATTTAATCATGTAATATATTTAATCATTAGATCTAACAATTCTAATTTTTAACTAAAAATCTAATTGATATTATTCGGTGTATACAAATTTTTATTATATTTCGTTAGTGGTTAGAAGATATGATGTCATATTTTTGGGTATGCATTTAGTAAATAAATTTAATCATGTAATATATTTAATCATTAGATCTAACAGTTCTAGTTTTAAAAAATAGAAAGGTAACATGAAAATTAAAAAGATGACATAATTTATGTGAAAAAGGTAATTGATTAGTCTATAATAATTATAATTTAATTATGTTATTTTACTAAATAAAATTTCTCATAGTTTTTAGAAAATGAGAAATTAATGTTGCCCCTGAAATTTCTAGAAAAAAAGGGAATTTAATTAGAAAAAATATAAAAGATGATACGTTTTAGTTGAAAAGGTAATCATTTAATTATTAGTACTATAATATTATTATTTTATTTTTATTAAATAGGATTGACCGTGATATAATTGGAAAAAGAGATATTTTCATAAGAGAAAGGAAAAAAGGTAACGTGTTTGAAAAAGGTAACCGTCCATGATACAATTGGAAAAAGAGAGATTTTAGTTAGAGAAAAGAGAAAAGGTAACGTATTTTGGCTCAAAAAGGTAATTGATTAGTTAATACTAATTATAATATAATTATGTTATTTTATTATACAAAATTGATCGTAGTTTTTAAAAAAGGAGAAATTTTAGTTAGATAAAATGTAAAAGATATTGTATTTTACCTAAGAAGAAAATTATTTAGTTATTGAAAAATAAGAAATGTAATATGTTTAACCTGAAAAAGGAAATTGATTAATAAAGGAAAAATTTTAGTTAGATAAAATATAAAAAATATTGTATTTTACCTAAAAAAGGAAATTATTTAGTTTTTGAAAAATAGAAAAGATAATATGTTTAACCTGAAAAGGGAAATTAATTAGTTAGTAGGATGGAAATTTTAGTTAGATAAAATATAAAAGATATTGAATTTACCTGAAAAAGGAAATTATTTATTTATTGAAAAATAGAGAAGATAATATGTTTAACCTGAAAAAAGAAATTAATTAGTTAGTATGATGGATTTTATTTGAGAAAAAAATTATTGATTGGAAGATATGATATTTTAGGTATTTATAAAAGGTAATATCATCAATTATAAGTAAACATCTTTTAATTGAAAAGGGCAATCAGCTAATTATCATTAATTATATTATTAATAAAAAATGAAGGATAATAGTAGAGGTTTAGATTTGGGTTGATCCAGTTGGATCGCTCCAAATGCTGATTAGAGAGAAAAAAATTATTGATTGGAAGATATGATATTTTAGATATTTATAAAAGGTAATATCATATAAAATATAAGTAAACATCTTTTAACTGAAAAAATCACTCCCGTAAAAGTGTCATGAAAGAAATTAAGTGATTGATGTGTATCATTGAACACACACTAAAAAGATTCTTTTTATATTGAGTGTTCCCTAATTTCTTAAATGAAGAAAGAAAAAGATTTTTTTTTGAATTTGTTGTTATATAATGGGTGAAAAATCAAAATACCCATCATTTAATTCTGGATGTCCAAAATACCCACCAGCAGAAACATCCGCCCAAAATACCCACGAACCACGCATTACACACATGCGTACAAGGGGGTACACATTTTAAATTTGCGTACCAACTGACCACGCATCTACAATTTGCGTAGTCTTTGCAAAATCACACTCTACATATGTGAACAGTAACCACGAATACGCATGTTGAAAATGCGTATGTGGGGATACGCATGTTCAACATGCGTATCTAAAGAACTGTTCATCGTCTTCGTTGAAGGCGAGAGAGAGACGACAGGCGGCGTTTTTCAAACTTCCGGCCACCCTTTCGTTCACTATCATCCAAGCATCTTTCAGTCACGTATCATACACCAAAATGATCACCATCTCACCCTCTACAAGCCTATAAACATCGATGTTTGTTTGTTTTGCCGGATTCAAAAGACCCAAAAATAGATCTCGTTCCGATCAGTTTTTTCGATTTCTTTATGTACGCCCCTGCGGGGCCAAAATCCATAACGGAACAAGGGAAAAGAGAGAGGGAGGTTTGGTCTTCATTTTGATGTGCCCAGTGGTTGTCGACGATGCCTGAAAGGGCTTAACGGGAAGAGGCGATTGAAGATGCGATTGGAGCTCGCCGGAGACGCGAGCAGCGTTTGTAAAAAATGACGTACGATGACGTCATTGCGCATCTATGTGTTGCGTGTTCCTGGATACGCAACTGTGTAATGCGTATCTCAGGCTGCGCATGACCAACATGCGTGGTTCGTGGTCAAAAAGGGCGGACTGTAGCGCCTACGGGTATTTTGGGCAAGGAAACAATAAAAGTGGTGTATTTTGGGCATTTTTTCTTATATAATCTCCGAATAGAAGAGAAGGTGAAGAAATATTAAATTTAGGAAAAATAATAAATAAACTTTACGCAATAATATTTAAATATCATTTTTTTATATAAATTACATTAAGGTATTTATACGTTGAAATAATGACATTTTTATCACATCTTTTTTATTTTGTTCCAAAATTACGATTTGCGAAATAGGTGGGCAAAAATACCCACCTGTTACGCATTTGTCAAAGGCTTAACAAAAAAAACCATGTTATGCATATGTAAGATGCATAACCAAAAAAAAAAAAACAAACCAAAAACCCCCCTTACGCATGAGTCAAGTGTGTAATAAAAAAAAACTTACACATTCTACAAATGCGTAATAGCTTAATAACCAAATAAGAAATGTCTAATAGCTATATTACACTTACTACAAATGCGTAATACACTTATAATACTCATATATACAATATTTGGGGTTAAATAGTTTACATTCAGGGTTCAACAAGTTCCAATATTTGGGGTTTAGAAATATTCAATTTCTTTATTAAAATTTTTAAATTTATCTGTATTCCCTTAGGGGTTAATCTTTGGGGTTCAATTTTTAATTTTGGGTTTTAGAAATATTCAGAATGACGAATATAGGGTTGACCTGAAATCATAATTAATCCTGATTTTTAGAAAATCGTGGCTAATAATTTTTTTTAAATTTATCTATATTCCCTTAGGGGTTCAACTGTTAATCTTTGGGGTTCAGCTTTTCCATTTTGGATTTTAGAAATATTGAGAATGACGAATAAATCGTATACAGACTTAGGGTTTAGGGTAAACAACCCTAACCCCTAGACCCAAAACCCTAATTAATCCTGATTTAGGTCGCCGAACTTATTAAAAATTCACAATTTTAATTGACCATATAATTATAATTTTTTTAATTATATCTGTAAATATATATTTAGCAAAACAAATACATATATTATGTTGTTGTGGAATGCGTAACATCTATTACCTGCCCCTAGAATGCGTAACAAAAGTTATTATCCTATGGAAAATGCGTAACAAACTATTTTTAATATATATATATATATATATATATAAATGAAATACATATATTGATCCTTCCACAAATGCATAACATTTGTTACCCAGATTGAAAATGCGTAATAGATCGGTATTTTTAGCCATCTCCCGTGCGCGTGGTATTCTTATTATGGGAGTTTAAAAAAAATGGTATTCTTGTCCTTCATCCGGTATACCAAAATAGTTACCGAAATACTTTATGATGTGACTCAACTTAAACCCCTTTTCGTGTCGAATGTAATTTAGAGTAAATAGGTTATCGTTCTACCCCAAGGATATTCAATTTCGCTAATAATATAAAAATGGATTTATTTTGTGATTTTACCTAATAACTTAATTAACTAGTAAACAAGAAAAAGTTTGTTTGTGAATAATTAGATAAACAAGTTGGAAAGCATGAATATCAACCACTGAACCTATGACACAATCCTAAAATTTCTTGACATGTTGAAAAATACTTATAGAGAATTTGTCATGGACCACATAGAAATAAGCCCTGCTATTTGTATAACCCCATAGACCACGTAGAAATGCTAAAACGAATTACACACTGATACAATTAATCTCATGGACCATATAGAAAGATTAATTGACTTTACAGATAAATCAATCACATAACCTAATTGGATGTTCACATACCACGATCAATTCAAGATTATCTATAAGAATTGAAGCATGTATAAGCACAATCAAACACATATCTTCGAAAATCAAAACATAATTGTCATAAAGTTTAGGGCTTCAAAACAGCCATCCAACAATAAGATTTAGCTTACCATTGTCATGGTAAAACACATAAAAGTCATAAAGAGATATAATACAATACAAAACAGAGATGTAGAAAAGAAATCCCTATGAAAATTTCCAAGCATACACTCTTCTCCTTGTAATTTTCTTCGCTTCTTCTTGGTGGCTCCTCAATGAGTGTACGTAAGTAATATCTCCCACAATATTAACAACGTAATACAAAACATATTTTTATATTAATGTCTATAGGAATAAAAATAATGACTTTCCATAATTGGATAGATTTTTTTCAAAGTCAAAATTCGTATTTGATTTTTCCCATCTGATTATGGACTGCTCCAAGTGAAATTTGATATCTGGGCCTGTATAGAATAGAAAAGAATCTCGTTATATTCGCGTGGAGTGTTGAATTGCTGAAATCCGATATCTACAACTCAAGATATGACACAAACAATGAATATTGCGCATGTAGTCCAATCGATCCAAATTTTATTATAATTTAGAGAAATTGACACTTTGCACGCATTATGTTTGTCACTTTTGTCAAAATGGTCCTATACTTTAAATTGTGGCACTTTGCATCCCTGATCTTATAATTTCGCTTCGATTTGTACCTTTTCCGTTAATAATTATTAACTCCGTTAAGTTTGAATTTTTTCCAAAAATTGATAGGGATATTTTCGGTATTTAGAAAATTATTTTTCATAAAAAATGAAAACAATTAGAAAATTATATTTGTTTTAAAAATATATGTATTTCTGTTTTTAAAAAATATATGGTTTTAAAAAAATATTTTTGGCGAAAAATTATATAATTCTTTTAGAAAAAAAATATATGGTTTTTATAAAATTCAAAAACAGATTTTTTTTCGGTATTTAGAAATTATATATGGGCTTTTTAAATACCGAAAATATTTCTAATTACATAATTGTTTTTTAAAATTGTAAAAATTACAAAAATTATATATGTTTTCTATTTAATAATACAGAAAATTGTACGTATTTTCTGATTTAAAAAAATAGAAAATATTTATTTTTTTGAATATTTAAAACAGAAAATTTAAATACTCATAAAATATATATGGTTTTTTATATAATTATATAAATTATATTTTGAATTTTAAAAACAAAAAACATATGACTTCAGTAACAAATATTTTCTGTTTTTGAATTTTAAAAAAAACCATATATATTTTAAAACACAGAAAATATTTTTTATAAAACAAATGTAATTTTTTGAATTTTTTTCATTTTTTCTATAAAATAATTTTTTATATACCGAAAATACCCCTGTCAAATTTTGGGAAAAAAACAAAATTAACGGAGTTAATAATTATAACGGAAAAAGTGCAAATCGAAGCGAAATTATAAGATCAGGGATGTAAAGTGCCACAATTTAAAATATAGGACGTTTTTGATAAAAATAACAAACATATTGGGTGCAAAGTGTCAATTTCTCTATAATTTAACTTCAATCCCCTCCAATTTAAAATTTCATGCTCCCTTCAATACAATAATATAAAATATTAATAAAAATTCATAAAACAAAATATAGTTAAAATGAGAATAAAAATGAAATTTTTTTAAAAATACCCATTTTTGAGTTAATAAAAATCATCTAAAATAAATGTAAATCTTTCTTATTAGTAATAGTATTCATGTAAATAGAGAAATAGAGAGATCGAGAGAGAGGATACAGAAAGATCGAGAGAGGAGAGGAGAGAGTAGCTGATTCAATGGACATCATGAAAGCAGAGTTAGAAAGGCAGCGCAAAGCCCTAGCGGAGCAAACAGGAGGCAAACGGATCTTCAAACGCTCCGAACTCGAACAAAAGAAGATCCAACAGCTCCGTCTCGAAGAGCGTCGCGAGGCCGAGCAAAAACTCCTCCGTCAAAACCCCCAAATCCCCAATTCAAACCCTAATTCCTCTTCTTCAAACCCTAATTCCCTATCCGACCCGACAAAAACCCGACCCGACTCCACCTCCACTTCCAAGCCCCTCACCGACGAGGAAAAAATCGATAACCTCAATTTGCCCAAACAGGAGGTGATTCGACGGCTCCGATTCCTCAAACAGCCGATCACGTTGTTTGGCGAAGACGACGAGGCGAGGCTGAGTCGAATGAAGTATGTGTTGAAAGCTGGATTGTTTGAGGTGGATGATGATATGACGGAGGGACAGACGAATGATTTTTTACGCGATATTGTCGAGTTGAAGAAAAGGCAGAAGATGGGGAATATGGGGGATAGGAAGAGGAAAGTGTCGAGAGAGGAGCGGAGTGAGGATAATGACGGTGGAGGTGGGGATGATGAGGAGGATTTGAGTGGCGGTGATGATGAGGACAATGATCGGGATTTGAAGAGGATGAGGACTGATTTTGATGAGTTGTGTGATGAGGATAAGATTCTCGTGTTTTTTAAGAGGTTGTTGATTGAGTGGAAACAGGAGTTGCAGGCAATGACGGATATGGAGAAGAGGACGGCTAAAGGGAAGAGTACGGTTGCTACGTTTCAGCAGTGTGCGCGGTATTTGAATCCGTTGTTTAAGTTCTGTAGGAAGAAGGTGAGTTTCTTTTTACATGTAACTGTGAAATGTTAGTTTTTATCATGTGATATGTTTCTTTTTATTTTTTATGAGTGAACTGATTGCTTAGGTTTTAAGATGGTGATTAGTGAAAGTAATTTGTCATAAATCGAAGATTACGGATGCCCTGTAATTCCACTTTAGTGTTGTGCGATACCATAGTTCTTTTGTCATGTTTAAGGGATCATGCATCAGTTTGGTGAACATGGCTTTGAATACTGTACTTCTACTGCATGTAGAGTCATATCTACTTTAGTTGTAAAGCTTTAGCAAGGAAAACTTAGATATCAGCTAGTTTGAGTAGTTATAAGTATGGGAGAGTGGGTCTTTTTCTTGGATTAGATTAAGCTAAGCTAAATGTGATTTTTTTTGTAGTTCTATTTTTCTGGATAAGTAGATAATTAGCGATATTTTTATGACAATAGAGTTATAAACTGAACTTGGTTGTGGACTTGTGGTAGTGGAATATATTAGGAAAATGTGTCAGAGGTATATTCCATTTTAATTGGATCTTGTTTTTCATTTGTTAGATTTCTGTATAAATGTCAACATATTAGGCACCGTCTCTTAGACTTTAAACAACACACCAAAGTCATCACAGCATAGTCATTGATAGTTAGGCACCACCCATGACTTTGGTGTTCTAATTCTACTATAAATATAGGAGCTTACATTGTAATAAATACACAAAAAATATATATGAGTAATCTTCTTCCTCTCTAAATCTCTCTGCATACTGTTATATACTGTTAAGATGGTATCAGAGCACGTTATATCCTAGGGAAACACACATATCAAAGCTGCAGAAGAAATCAAAAATTTGCAGAAGAAACAACCAAACTGCCCAGAATTCGAAAATTTCGAAACCTATCAAAACCAAAATACAAATATACCACTGAGTAGAGCACTGAAAGAGGAGATCACAGAAGCAAGAAACTGGATTTTTTACCTCCGCACGCGCCCTCACGCGCCGCCGCACGCGCCGCCGCGCCGTCAGACGCGCCCACGCGCCGGCGCGTGAGGCTGTTTCCGGCCGTTTTTTGAAGAAATTTCTTCAGGGACTCTTGTTCTACTCCAAATTCCGAATCCAACTGTGGTACTATCTCTTGATTCTGAGCAGTTTTGTGTTTCTGTCAAAAATTGTTTTTCACCTTCTGATTTTTTTCTTTTCTGCTGAATTTTTTTGTCTGATGGACTCATAATTCAGTCTCTATAAAACTATTTATATCTACAGATAGATAGCAGTAGGTATTATTATATTAAGTTCAATAATTATTGATCGAATATTACTCTATTTTTATATAAAATGGCGGAAGTTTTAGATAATACATCCGAGAGTAGTGCTACAAGTAGCAGAAAATCTGGATTTCATAGTACTCCGTATGTAAGCCCTAAATTTGATGGAAAGAATTTTTTGGAATGGTCCAAAGCTTGTACAATGGCACTTAAATCTCATAAAATGATGAAATATATCAATGGGAAAGCCAAACAACCTTTGGAAAGTGATACCAGTTTCGATGATTGGGAATCTGAAAATGCCATGGTGTGTTCATGGCTATCTAACTCTATGGAGGTGGATATTCGAAAAACATATATCTTCATTGATACCGCTGAAGATGTGTGGAATTCTCTCACTCGGACATATTCCTTCTCCGGAAATGTAGCCAAGCAATTTGAGATCAAACGGAAGATGTGGGCATTGGCTCAAGGAAGCCACACATTGGCTCAGTATTATTCTGAGCTTACATCATTATGGAGTGAATTGGGACATTACACTATATTTGAGTGTAAACATGCTGAAGATCAAGAAAAATATCAAAAGATGATGATTGTAGAGAAAGTGATGAAGTTTCTTGATGGATTGTCTGATAAGTATGATTCAATAAAAAACCAACTTATCGGGCAAGTTCCATTTCCTACTGTGGAAGAAGCCTATGGTCGTGTCAGGTTAGAGGAAAATCGAAAGCAAAGTATGGCTCCGGTCATCTCTTCTGAACGATCTGCACTCCTAACTGGAAATGTTCAGCAATCTGAGGCAGAAAAACCTGAACAGATACCAATGGCTTTAATTGATGAAAGATCCAGTCTTCAGTGTGACTACTGCAAAAAGTTAAACCACACTCGTGAAACATGTTTTATCCTACACCCTCATCTCAGAATTCGAGGACGAGGAGGGCGTGGTCGAGGTGGTTACCGTGGTGTCTCATCTGGCAAAAGCACGGGTAGAGGTATTCCCTTTAGTGCTCATCATGCTGCATCAGAATGTGAGTCTTATTCTTCAGTAGGGACGATGACTGCTTCAGAGGTCAACACCCTCCGCCAATTAATGTCACAAATAAACACCACTACACCTACAGCTAATTCTGCTCACATCTTGTCACTTTACCTCCGATAAATGTTATAATTCATGGATTATTGATTCCGGAGCATCAGCGCATATGACTGGAAATTCTAGTTTCCTAGAAACATATAAAGGTGAAACATACAATATTCGTGTTGCCAATGGAGCTATTGTACCTGTTCATGGACAAGGCACTTCTCACTGCCTCTCATCATCATTGCCCATTATCTGATGTGTTACATGTTCCCTCCTTAACAGCAAACTTATTATCTGTTCAACGTATTACTGAAAATCTTAATTGTTCGGTAACCTTTTTTTCCTCCCACTGTGTATTTCAGGATCTGGCGACAGGCAAGGTCCTTGGCAATGGTAAAGTGGTAGATGGACTTTATGTTATGGAAGGGAATTCTATTTCTCCCTCAACCTATCAGGTGTCATCCAAGTTAAATTCTGCTTTTGAATCTTTGTATCAGTGGCATAGACGTTTAGGTCATCCATCTTTTGGTGTTCTAACACATCTATTCCCTGCCTTGGTAAAACACTGTAAGAAGGAAGAATTTTTCTGTGAACCATGTGAATTAGCCAAACATAAAAGATCATCTTATCCATCCAGGAATAAAAGAAGTTCTACTTTATTCTCTATTATTCATACTGATGTTTGGGGCCCATTTAGACATCCTACACATGATGGGTATAGATGGTTTGTTGTTTTTGTTGATTGTTATTCTAGGCTTACTTGGGTATACCTTCTTAAACAGAAAAGTGAAGTTTTCGAGTGTTTTAAATCCTTTCACCACATGGTACAAACACAGTTTAATGCATCTGTTAAAATTCTTCGGAGTGATAATGGTACTGAATATGGGGGTCCATTTACATCTTATTTGAATACATGTGGTATAATTCATCAAACTTCATGTGTCAAAACTTCTCAACAAAATGGGGTAGCTGAAAGGAAAATTGGTCACTTACAACAGGTTGCTCGGTCGCTTATGTTAACAATGCATGTTCCCAAATATCTTTGGGGAGAGGCAATCATGACTGCTGCATATCTTATAAACCGTCTTCCTTCTAGTGTTCTCAAATTCAAAACTCCTTTGTCCTGTGTTCCTGCACCTTCTTCTCACCCATTAACCCTTCGAGTATTTGGGAGTGTATGTTTTGTTCATAATCATGCTCCCTCTCGGGATAAACTTGATTCTCGGGCCCTCCGATGTATTTTCATTGGGTATTCACCAACTCAGAAGGGATATAAATGTTATCATCCTTCTTCACGGCGAATATTTGTCAGCCATGATGTTACTTTTTGGGAGACCATTTCTTATTTCTCTCCAGGTTCCTCCTCCTTGCTTCAGGGGGAGATAAATCGACACAGTCTTGATAGTAAAGCAACAGATGAGTCACAGTCACCTCCAGTTATTAATATACCTTTTCCAAACACTAGCTCAAACAGGTTATCTATTCCTCCACAAAATAAGTCAGATGATCTAAGTAGGTTGGATATACCAGAGTTGATTACATATTCCAGGCGGAAAAGAAATGATATCACCACTTTATCGCATCCAGAGACCTCTGACCTCGAGACAGATCCTGAATCTCCTGTGTCTGAGCCAGAAACTGGTAATACTCTTGATCCTACTCTAGATCTTCCTATTGCTATAATAAAGGGTGTACGTTCTTGCACTAATCATCCTATCTCAAACTTTGTATCTTATAATGCATTATCTCCATCTTCACTTGCATTTGTGTCATCCTTGTCTAGTGTTTTTATTCCACATACTTGGCAGGATGCTTTATGTGATCCTATATGGAATGATGCTATGATAGAGGAAATGAACGCCTTGAAACATAATGGCACTTGGGAGTTAACTCATCTTCCTGCTGAAAGAAAGGTAGTGGGATGCAGATGGGTGTTTACTGTGAAACAAAAACCTAATGGGTTGATTGATAGGTACAAAGCAAGACTCGTGGCGAAAGGGTATACTCAGTCTTATGGGATTGATTATCAGGAAACTTTTGCTCCAGTTGCAAAAATGGCATCTGTTCGAGTCCTTATTTCCTGTGCAGCAAATCTTGGATGGGAACTCCAACAGTTGGATGTAAAAAATGCATTCTTACATGGAGACCTACTAGAAGAGGTCTACATGGATTTCCCGCCTGGATTTTCTACAGCTGCAACCATCGGGAAAGTATGCAAATTGAAGAAGACTATTTATGGATTGGAGCAATCTCCAAGAGTTTGGTTTGGGAAATTTCAAAAGGCAATGGTTAAATTTGACTATAAACAAAGCAATTCTGATCACACAATGTTTGTAAAGAGAAAGGGGGAGAAGATCACAATCTTGATTGTTTATGTTGATGATATTGTGATCACTGGCAACGACACTTGTGAGATTGCAGATGTTAAACGGAGACTTGCCTCTGAATTTGAGATGAAGGATTTGGGAAAACTATGGTATTTCCTCGGCATTGAAGTCTCCAGAAATCCAGGTGGTATCTTCCTTTCACAACGGAAGTATACACTTGACCTTTTAAATGAAACAGGTATGTTGGGATGTAGACCTGCGGATTCTCCTATAGAAGCGAATCATAAACTTTGTGGTGAAACAGGTGATGTTGTTGATAGACCCCAATATCAGAGATTGGTTGGAAGACTAATTTATCTTTCACATACACGACCAGATATAGCATATGCCGTGGGAATTGTAAGCAGATATATGCATGATCCTCGTCAACCACATTTGGATGCAGTTTATATGATATTAAGGTATCTTAAGGCTGCTCCTGGAAAAGGAGTAATGTTTACTAAAAACAATCATCTCGGGGTTGAAAGTTATACAGATGCAGATTGGGCCGGATGTCAAGACGATAGACGATCGACTTCAGGATATTGTACATTTGTTGGTGGCAATTTGGTTACTTGGCGAAGCAAGAAACAACCTGTGGTTGCCTTATCTAGTGCTGAGGCAGAGTATAGAGCTATGGCTAAAGGTGTACGTGAATTATTGTGGATAAGGTTGTTCCTAGAAGAATTGGGACTTGCATCTGCAACTCCAATGAAGCTGCATTGTGATAACAAAGCTGCTATTGCCATTGCACATAATCCAGTTCAACATGATCGGACCAAACATATCGAAATTGATCGACACTTCATAAAAGAGCTTCATAAAAGAGAAGATCAATAATGATACCATTGGTATTCACTTTGTAAGATCGGAGGACCAGATAGCTGACATATTTACCAAGGGTTTAAATCAGAAGATGCTTCATCCACTTATTGGCAAGTTGGGCATGATTGATATATATGCATCAACTTGAGGGGGAGTGTCAACATATTAGGCACCGTCTCTTAGACTTTAAACAACACACCAAAGTCATCACAGCATAGTCATTGATAGTTAGGCACCACCCATGACTTTGGTGTTCTAATTCTACTATAAATATAGGAGCTTACATTGTAATAAATACACAAAAAATATATATGAGTAATCTTCTTCCTCTCTAAATCTCTCTGCATACTGTTATATACTGTTAAGAATAAACAAATAAACAATTGTGTTCTTTATCAATAATCAACTTTGAATGTGAGTTGATGCGGAGATAGGTTTAGTCTCCTTTATCCAATCTACAATTACAATATGGAATATATTACAATATGGAATATATCCAATCTTCAAAATACATTATTTATTTATGCATCTATATAGTATATAATTACACATCATGGTAATTACTGAATAAACTATAAATTTTATAGTTGGGTCCATAAAATATGAAATAAAGTACTGGAGGGAATACATCAATCAAAAAGCTATTATCTATATATTAAGGTAAGGATAAACATAATCCCTTATAACAAAAATTAGCTTTTATTAACGTGTTAAAAATTCAGAACCAGCAAAAAAGAGATTTGAGATGGAGAAAAAATGATTTCAAATCAACATTTTCTGCAGGAGTGTAATAGACGAGGAAGAAGGTATTAGGTGCAGGAGAGGGATAGTCTGATGGGTGATCTGGATTAGGATGAAGATTAGTTTGTGGTAGAATCTATTAATGTTTGAGTCTTTGAGAACAATGTCAATGTTCTGCTTCCGGTTTATCTGTCTGTGCTATTAAAATTATTATTTAAATGTGTTCAATCATATCTACTTAGTTTGAAAGCATTTGATGTGAACTTAATTTAAAAGCATTTTATGTAAATTTAATATAAAACATCTTGATACGCTGGCTTGCTTTTACTTCATCGCTAAAGGCCTTGGCGTTTAGCAGCCTCAGTTCCTCATCACCTCAGACCTCCTCATGCTTTCTAGACTAAGAGTTGTATAATCTAATAGACTGAGAGTTGTATAATTTACTGTAAGTCTGTAAGCTTCAGTAGGCTTTTCTTATTTAAAAAACACTTCTCTTTGGGTATGGCATCCTTGATTCCGATGCAGGATGCGTATGTAGTATTTTTTGTTAACTAAAGTTCGAAGGTGATTTAGTTGACTACACTAATAAATACGACACCTGGGTTACGACCTGTCAGACTGTGACCGTACTCTTGTATTGATCTGATTGTTATTTGTTTATAGTGCTTTTTGAATCGGCAACTAGGAATCAGTTGTCTAATATGTGACAATATATATATATATATATATATTTTGTAGATTCTTCAGGATGATATTCGGCAAGCATTGATGTTGATGGTCAACTGCTGCAAGAAGCGGGACTACCTAGCTGCAATGGATCATTATATCAGAATGGCCATTGGTAATGCACCTTGGCCTATTGGAGTTACTATGGTTGGTATTCATGAGCGTTCAGCGCGTGAAAAGATTCACACCAACAGTGTAGCACACATTATGAACGATGAGACAACCCGCAAGTATTTGCAGTCGGTAAAAAGATTGATGACATTCTGTCAGCGGCGATATCCTACAATGCCTTCTAAAGCAGTTGAGTTTAACAGCTTGGCAAATGGCAGTGACCTGCAATCTTTGTTAGCCGAGGAGAGAGGCGACATGGGTAGTGAACCTGAAGAAGAAAGGCTTCGGCTGATGGCTCCTCCAAGTGATAACTGATTCACTATAGGCAGCGGTTTGTTGCTCATTTGATTTTGATTCTCTGTAATGCAATTATATGATATAATTGCACAACTCTGTAACAGGATGTGGGAAGAATGCAAATGTTTTATGTATTTTGTACGTTTAATGTCAATGTATTTACTTGTCCTTGTTCTATGGTTTGTGTTGTATTCTAGAAATGCTGTGGTTAACAAATAAATCAGCATATTCCAACATTTTACTCAAATGATGAAGTCAATTTTAACCATTAAAAAAAACAATGGTTTTATACTGGAGTTTTAACAACAGTTGCATTTATAATCGTCACTAACACAAATGATGAAGTTATCTTCTGTTTAGTTCGGGGTGATTTTTCCTACAACAGAGTCATGACTCATGACCGACCATATGCGTTTAGCAGACAAAATTACTCGCACAAAAAAAGAAAAGCTGGTAAGAAATTTTGGCAAGCCTATTCCATTTCATGCCTGACTGTTCAAACATACATTTACCACATGTTTTATTAGTCTATTCATGTATGCGAAATATATGTCCTTTTAGATCCAAGACAGATACATCCTTGTTTAAAATAAGAATATATGTTCTCTAGCTACACCCTAGTAACTAATACTTGGAAAATTAACAAAAATTAAAAGGATTTCATGTGTCTGAGGATGACCTCAGGTTAAAACCTTGATGATAAAACAAATCAATACAAAATTTAAGGGCATTTGTGTAAATAACTGATAAAAAAATTTAGATTTACAAAACTGTCTCTGCGGGGCCCCTTACTTTATAGGTAATATTTCTTATAACCTCAGGGGAGATCCCTGAGATTGTCCTCAGGCCCAGTTTTCTCAAATTAAAAACTATTACTTACAACTTTTTTGCTGCAACTGAATTGCACCATCTAGTAAGCGTAATTTAGTACATAAATTTTTTTGGCATAGACTGAATGCAACTTTAAATCAAGATTTAATGTAAATCGATATAGTTACTATTCATTCCAAATTAAAAATATTACTCCTTCCATCCCATTTTAGAGGTCCATTTTGGAAAAATTACGTATATTAAGAAAAAAATTAGTTTGGATAAAGCTTACCAACAAATACCCTTAATTAATGTATTGGAAAATGAAAATATAGTTAAGTTTTAAAGAAGTCAAATATTGGAGGGGATAGTATTAGAAAATTAACCTTAAATTTGTATGGAAAGAAGAGAGGAACATGTAATTTTGGATAAATTTTTTTCCCAAAAGAACATTTATTATGGGACGAAGCCTAGGGAGTAAACTCATTTACTCATTCTCCTCATTTCGTAACTGTAGTAAAATCTCAGTTTAGTAACCAATATTACATTAATTATTTCATTAAATTCAATCGATACAAGAGTCAGTATATAAACTCAATGAGACAATGTAATTCAACACATCTGTATCTTCATCAAAGTAATTTACTTAAGAAAAACATCATTGCCATGGCTAATTCCTCCTTGTATTTACTTGGTTTCCTCGTGTGTTTATTTGTTTGTGCAACCTGTGAAGCCAGCTTTGAGGATGGCCGAAAACTACTAGTAAGTTGAATGCATCTTTATTTCATCCGGGTGTGGATAACATGTAATCTAGCTAGGTTGTTGGTTAGGAACACATATTTATTTCATCCGACAAACTATCAGGATTTATAAAATATGCAATGTTGTTATATGAATAATGCAGGGGAAGAGATGGTGCGTGGCTCAGACATCAGCACCGGATGATGCACTGAAAGATTTTATAGTAGTAGCTTGCGAAAGATACAATTGTAAGGATATAATGGAAGGAGGGCCTTGTTATCAACCCGCGAATGTTCGTAACCATGGCTCTTATGCTCTTGATGTGTATTATAGAAATACCGGGTTCTGCAATCAGGATATCGGCACTCCAACACTTACTGATCCTTCTTATGGTAGCTGCCATTACCCATGAGTGACCAATACATTGTATAAACCACAATTAGTTCGTCCTATCAATAAAGTTGTTAAATGAGTGCAAGAGATTTTGTAATCGTGCACTTGTGCATGTTGCTTAATACAGTAGTAACATACAACAATCCCGGTCTGAAGTTATATAACTTGCGCGTATTGGTAAATTTGTTTGTTTTAAAAGTTTTTTTTTTGTTGCTAAATGGCTAAAATTTATACAACGAAGAAACATATACGGGATACAAATACAATCTGTAATTAGTTTTGGAAAAGATTGAAGATAGAAAGCTGGAAATGAAAAGACCGAGACAGAACAACCTCAAGTAAATAGCCAAGAACAGATACTAGTGCAAATTTTCTTTGTTTAACAGTTTTTTTTTATAATTTTGTTTAACAGTTCTTTAACGTTATAGTTATATTTTTTTTTCGAGGGCAAAGAGAATTATATTAATCATAAAAGATGTAAGACTATAATCCATTAAAAATTTTGATCTCATGTTTGTTTGTAAAAATTTACTTGGGATAAGATTGAGATAATCACCAAAATACCTCATCCACAAAAGTATGACCCTCTTCTACCCCATAAACACGCCGTGCAACGTATCAAATTTTTTTAATAATACGTAAATTGGTGTGGCATGTTTGCTTGATTCGGCAATGCTTGTGCCACATTACCTTTTAATACTACACACGGAACTAAGTAACATGTCCAACATGTCCTGATACTGAACACGGAAGCGCCCGTATCCCATGTTGATGTGTTGCACGAAACAGTGTGACAGCTTATACGGCAGACGGAACCCCGTATTTGCGGGATATTTAGGACCGAATTTCTGAAATGTGGTAGACAGGATCATGAAGATTGAAATTGGGGTATTTTGGGCCATCACCCATTGAGATTATAATCCTTTAAAATAGTAATCTTATGTTTGTTTGGTTGGAATAAGGGATAAATTTATAATCATCTCTAATACTTGATTGGACGGGATATTATTTAATCCTCTCCCACGAGTCATTTATTATAGTCCCTTCACTATAATCCCTCCTAAAACAAACAAAGGATTAAAAATTAGGATAATATAAAGGATTAAATTTTTTTAAAGGATTATAATCCAATCCTAAACTTAATACTTCATAAAAAACAAGAAACAAGATAATTTAAAGGATTATAATCCCAAGAATTATGAATGATGGAACTATTATAGTAGGATTATTATTCCAAGATTATAATCCCTCCGAACAAAAAAACATGAGCTTGGAGTGTGATTTAGCCAACATTGTTCATCACCAAAAGGAACTATTTTTGCCAAGTGATGGGCAACACAATTACCATCTCTTCTTACATGAGACCAAACTATGGAATTAAAACTAGCACCGGAATAAGCAATTTCATTCAAAACCGAGTCAACCTCTGAGAAGCTCCAACGTGCTCTGCATCTTTTAACTGCAGCAAAACGAACAATGCCGCCATGTTCCGAACGCACCACTGCCCCCATACCAATCCATCCTTCAACTGCCGTAGAAGCATCTACATTTATTTTGATTACTCCCTCAAGGGGTGGACTCCAAGCTGAGTTATTTCCGGGATGTGCCATGTGTTGAGGTGTCGTACTACCATAAATGCGTTGTGTGTAAGACCCGAACTCTTGGACTGATCTGTTTACCCTTGCCAGTATCAAATCATCTGGTAATTTGCATTGCTCAAAAACCAATTGATTTCTACGGTACCATAAACTCCAAATCATAAAAGAGCTCCACTGCATCTGATTTTCTTTTAAGTGCCTTTTCCATATCTCCAACAATTCACTGAAACTACTAACATTCTCTACATCTGCTGCATTACTACAGGGAGAACAATCCCATATTACACGAACACACGGACATGTGAATAAAGCATGTATTATAGTTTCAGATTCAGTCAAGCACCAAGGGAACATGTCTTCTTCTATTAAATGTCTGTAGGACAGCACGGGTTGGAAGAGTGGTGGTGCAACATCTCCACATAAAATGACATACTTTTGGGGTAGCTTCTGTCATCCAAATATCAAACCAGCATTGTTGATGATTACTTAAATCATGGGATTTACCAAGGGAGTATGCAGATGCTACTTTGTATAGACCATCCTTTGTCCATGCCCAGACTAATTGATACGGAGTATTCAGGAAGACGCTCACTAATAGGAATAGCAAGCACCAACTTTTTGTCTGTACTTTTTGTCTGTCATTAAAAAGTTTGACTAACCACCTCTTCTTTCCAGCATCTATCGTCCTCGTTTATCAGTTCCGTAACCAATTCATACCGATAATATGAATTTTTAACAGAGGTAGGAATACACCCGTTCATCTTTTTAACCACGGGTCAGATTGTACATATGATTAGGATAAAACATTTAATAAGGCACGGGCTGGTCATTGCAGAACTTAAAAAACATTTTTTTTTAAAAAAAAATACTTCCAAACATATGCAAGCCAACAAATCTCCAAAATTATTGAAAATATAACTTAAATTCATAACTACAAAACCACATAGGCAGAAGTCAAAACCAACAGAATACAAAGTTAAGGATCACTTTTCCCACCTAGATGGCATACATAGAGCTCTCCCCACAATCAACAAATAAAGAAAGAGAAACAAATTATCTATTTGATATTTGGCTAGAGCCCTCCCTACCATTGGAAATAAATAAAGGGAAACAAATTTAACTATTTGACATTTGACATAAGGAAACTTCAGCTAAATGTGATACGGTACCTAATGGAATTTTGGCAGCAGCTAAAGACACTAGCTGAACTTCCAACGTTTATTGCAGTTTACACATGTTACAAATGTAGTCATAGGCTCATCTGCACTTCGAGTCTGCAACTGGTAGTAAGTGCATTTCCTTTTTCCGCATCGGCCACACTTGAAACTGGTAGTAGTTGCCTCTGCTTGTTTGCCACGCTCACACTCAAACAAAGCCTTATCTTTAATCTGTTTATTTTGACGTTGCCTTTCATTGCTTGCCATTTCTTCTGGTTTCATTTCAAGGACCTTTTCTGGGTTGACATGTCCTAAGAGTACTTTTCTACGGAAATCTGGGTTGCTTGAATCCCCAATATTGAATATTATGGATCTATATTTGACTTTCTGTGCACCAGTAGACCGGCCCCACTTCTCAAACATTGCAGACTCCAAACACACGGCAACCCTAATAGGGTCACATGCATCTACTTCACCTCTTTGACGTTCCTCAACCTCACCCGGAACTTTGTTTAAAGCTTGTAAAAGAAGTTCACGGATTTTGTCCCGTGCAGGATCATTACAACGGATAAGGGTAGATAGCTTGGGGGCAGTCGACATGGATTGTGTAGATTTTATCACATCCACATTTTGTTTTCCTTTGCTTGCTAATGTTACAACTGCTTCGCGTTTCCCGGAGGCAGTCCCTTGTATTCTCACATCATCATATATTTCAATCCTATCATCATCAGAGTTACTCTCATATTTGACAAAGTTCTCAGACCTTAAAGCAGTAGTGGAGTCATTCTTCCCAATCTTCAAAGTTTCAACATTCTCAACCGTTATGTCCTCCGATGTTCCTGCAGAGACAGGTTGAGAATTCAAGACAACCTTATTGTCCAAACTTCCCATTCTATTCTTTTTAAGTGTTTCTTCAACTACTATGTTCTTCCACGTCTCTAACAATTGAGAAGCCAAAGCCTGAATCTTCTTTCTAGGATGTTTCGTCAAATGTCGAAGTCGTTTTCCAACCTGGAATCAAAAAATTTAAAAAAGGGATTTAAGGTGAAATCGAGGCACAGCCTTAAAAAGGGATTTAAGGTGAAATCGAGGCACAACCTAAAGAAGAGATTTAAGGTGAAATCGAGGCACAACCTAAATATATATCACTTTATACTAATTATCCTAAGCTGACCAAAAAACATTAGTCACCGACCATCTTAAGTCTTAACTATTCTAAATCATGGTTACGTCTACCATAGATAAATAATAATGCTAAACCTTTGATTCATGCTAGTGAAAGTGTAGAACCTAAAACAGAACATCTAACCACAAGTATCATTTATAAAATATACAATCATCGAAACTTGTTGTCATGTTTTCGACCATCAAGTGCCTCATTCGACATTACTTAAGTTGCGTAAATAATTATATGATGCCCATTTTCCCAAGAACTACATAAACCCTAAAATAAGTTAATAGACATACAAATTACATATAAACCTAATTAAAAATATCAGAAAAAATGATGCCTAGTTGAAAACCTAAATTACAAGCACAAAAACAGATAAAATTAAAATTATATTAAGAATTGGATATAATGTTACCTGAGTGGAGACCAAAACGTCGTAGTTTACGGGACATTTCTGGAGCTGTTTGAGAACATCGATGCAGCGGTCTTCCTCCGGCGACAATCCTTCGACGGCGTCGTTTTCTGCCGCCGCCGCCGCGGCTTTTTCCACCGTTTGAAATAGTTGGATCAACTCTTTCTCCATTGCTTACCTGGAAGGCTGGAATTGATGAAGAGATTTCAGAAACAAAGATTTATGGACCTCATTAAAAGAAAAGGCCTAACGGGCTTTTGATAAAATCTAGTAGCCCACACAATTGGGCCTCATTTTTTACACACCAACAATTTTCTGTTTTTTTTTTTTTGTTAAATTCAACAATTTTCTGTTTGTATACTCATTTGAGTCATTTCTTTTCCATACCGGGACAAATCTATACTATCTATATTATTCATGGAATTTATCAAAAATACTAGATTTAAAGTTTTATTTACAAAAATATCATCTTCTTTAATTAATTACAATTTTATTAAATTAAGTTTCAAAATTGCAAAAATACTACAAATTATGTCAACCCTTCTCTCCCCCTTTGTGTCCAGCCGACTTAAACACTTTTTTTTAAGGTGGGGTGATATTTTGGTTGCAATTGAATGCAACCACATTCAACTTTTTTTTTAAGGTGGGAGATTTTGGTGGGTTTGGGTTGCAAGGCCCCGCCAGGGGCAATATTCAACTGAATGCAACCACATTCAATTTTTTTTTAAAAAAAAATGGTGGGGTAATTTTGGTGAATTTGGGTTGCAAGGCCCCACATGAGCATATTCAACTGAATGCAACTGAAAAATGAAAATTACATTCAGTTGGATGTAGTTGCAAATTTAGTTGCATGTGGTTGCATTCAGTTACTCATTTCAAGTTCCATTTTTCAGTTATCATTTTTGACCTCTTTTTCGAACTGTATATATATATATATATATATATATATAGGTTTTTGCGCAAATACAAACCACTCTTAAAATGAGAACTACAAACCAATACAAAATATATTTTATTTCATTTAGTTTAAGGGCCCCGCCAGGGGCACCTTCACAAAGAAGTCTTTTATTCAACCCTCTATTCATTCATCAAAAAAAATAAAAAAAATAATAAAAAAAAACTGTTGCCACGTCATCATTTTTTTTAAAAAAATATTTTTTTTAAATTTTTTTTAACAATGAATGGATAGAGGGTAGAATTATAAGACTTTTTCGTATTGGGATACCCCTAGTTTGGTTATTAGATTAGCTTAAATGTTGGATTGGAATTTGGTTTTTAGGTTTGTATTTTAAGGAGGTTTTTATTGGAGTAGCCCCATATATATATATATATATATATATATATATATATATATATATATATATATATATATATAGGCCAAGGTTCTAGAGAGAACACCCTTAAAAAGAGAACGAGAGAACACATCATCTAACCATTGAATCTAATAGATCTAATGGCCCCGCCAGGGGCACCCAATACAAAAAAGTCTTATAATTCTACCCTCTATCCATTCATAAAAAAAAAATCAAAAAAATTTTCAAAAAAAAATTAAAAAAACCTGTTATGACGTCACAATGACATCATCAACATCATTATTATTATTATTTTAAAAAAATTATATTTTTTTTCTAATGAATGGATAGAGGGTAGAATTATTAGACTTTTTTGTATTGGATGCCCTTGGCGGGGCCATTAGATCTAATAGATTCAATGGTTAAATGATGTGTTCTCTCGTTCTCTTTTTAAGGGTGTTCTCTCTAGAGCCTAACCATATATATATATATATATAGGAAATTGATCTAGATCCCCTACGTATATCCCCCACCCGCAATGTTTTTTTGTGGGCGTTAGTTTTAAAAAATTAAATAAAAATAGGAATAAATATTTAAAAATAAAAATATAAAGAAAAAACCCAAATTTTTATTCAGAATATATACACACCCACGTAGTATGACTACTTTGGTGTGTATGAATTTATGTTGAAAAATTGGCACTTTTCTATTTTTATTTAATTTTTATATTTATTTTACAAACTATCTAAAAATGGGGGAAAAAACATAAAATTAAATAAAAAATAGGGAAAAATTTCAAAATTTTGGGAATGTCACTAACATATATATATTTGACATACGTGCGGTTGGACCGTCGATAAGTATTTTTTTAAAAAAGAAACAACAATCCTATTCAAAGCACTAGTTAGAAGTACAGGTCAAATCGATAGTTGACTACCACTTTTACCATCCAAATTAATTTATTATTTTTAAAATCTTGGGAATGTCACTAAATAATATATATCTTGAATTACGTGCGGTTGGATCATCGATAAGTATTTTTAAAAAAATAGAAACAACAATCCGGGACAAAGCACTAGTTAGAAGTACTAGTTAAAATAGTAGTGATCTACTAAGATCCCCAACCAAATTAATTTTTTATTTTTTGAAAATTTGAGAATATCACTAAATTAGATATATCTTGACATTTGTAAGGTTGGATCGTCGAGAAATATTTTTAAAAAAATAGAAGCAACAATCCGTGACAAAGCACTAGTAACTAATACTAGTTATAATAATATTGATCTACTAAGATCCCCAACCAAATTAAATTTTTATTTTTTGAAAATTTGGGAATATCACTAACTTAGATATATCTTGACATCCGTACGGTTGGATCGTCGAGAAGTATTTTTTAAAAAATAGAAACAACAATCCCTGACAAAACACTAGTTACTAGTACTAGTTAGAATTGTAGTGATCTACTACGATCCCCAACCAAATTAATTTTTTATTTTTTGAAAATTTGGGAACATCACTAAATTAGATATATCTTGACATCTGTACGGTTGGATCGTCGAGAAGTATTTTTTAAAAAATAGAAAAAATAGTCTGTGACAAAGCACTAGTTACTAGTACTAGTTAGAATAGTAGTGATCTACTAAGATCTCCAACAAAATTAATTTTTTATTTTTTGAAAATTTGGGAATATCACTAAATTAGATATATCTTGACATACATACGGTTGGATCGTCGAGAAGTATTTTTTTAAAAACAGAAACAACAATCCGTGACAAAGCACTAGTTACAAGTACTAGTTATTATAGTAGTGATCTACTACGATCCCCAACCAAATTAATTTTTATTTTTTGAAAATTTAGGAATATCATTAAATTAGATATATCTTGACATCTGTACGGTTGGATCGTCGAGAAATATTTTTTAAAAAATAGAAGCAACAATCCGTGACAAAGCACTAGTAACTAATACTAGTTAGAATAGTAGTGATCTACTACGATCCCCAACCAAATTATATTTTTATTTTTTGAAAATTTGGGAATATCACTTAGATATATCTTGACATCCGTACGGTTGGATCGTCGAGAAATATTTTTTAAAAAATAGAAACAACAATCCCTGACAAAACACTAGTTACTAGTACTAGTCAGAATTGTAGTGATCTACTACGATCGCCAACCAAATTAATTTTTTATTTTTTGAAAATTTGGGAATATCACTAAATTAGATATATCTTGACATCCGTATGGTTGGATCGTCGAGAAGTATATTTTAAAAAATAGAAAAAATATGACGTGACAAAGCACTAGTTACTTGTACTAGTCAGCATAGTATTGATCTACTAAGATCCCCAACCAAATTAATTTTTTATTTTTTGAAAATTTGGGAATATCACTAAATTAGATATATCTTAACATCCATACGGTTGGATCGTCGAGAAGTATTTTTTAAAAAATAGAAACAACAATCTGTGACAGAGCACTAGTTACAAGTACTAGTTAGAATAGTAGTGATCTACTACGATCCCCAACCAAATTAAATTTTTCTTTTTTGGAAATTTGTGAATATCACTAAATTAGATATATATTGATATCCGTACGGTTGGATATTCGATAAGTATTTTTTAAAAAAATAGAAACAACAATCTGTGACAAAGCACTAGTTAGGAGTACCGGTCAAATATTAAATTCATACACACCCAAGTAGTTATACTCGCTACGAACACTACAAAAGAACTAAAAATAAT
Source organism: Kitagawia praeruptora (assembly GCA_037693485.1). Taxonomy (NCBI): domain Eukaryota; kingdom Viridiplantae; phylum Streptophyta; class Magnoliopsida; order Apiales; family Apiaceae; genus Kitagawia; species Kitagawia praeruptora. The sequence goes on from CM075350.1 coordinate 95,510,834, forward strand.
AATAGCAGCAGTGGAAGAACTCAAAATAATATTCATTTTTTTTTAATTTTTATTAACTTTGAATATTTTAATTTTTATTACTTTGTAAAATTATTTGAAATATTAATTTAAATTAAAAAAGCAAGATCTGAATTTGAAATATAATTACACTGCAAAGATTATTTAAATATTACTAATTTTTGAATTTTTATTTAAATTGTTATTAAACAAATAATGAAATTTGAGGAAAATAAAAATATGCCTGCATACCCGCAATGTTTCATTGTGGGTGTCAATTTTTAAAAATTAAAATTGTTTAAGAAGGGGACAAAAATCCATTCAAGAATCCCTTTTTCTTCATTAATAATGAAAGAATAATAATTATGTCCGGTTAATATACTTGATTACTACTACTAAAATTATTAATGAAACATTGCGGGTGTGGCTGCTACACAAAACCAACAACCCCACTACCCAGTGCCAGTAATCAGTATACACACATAACCCGATTACATATAGTCGATTTATTGGCGATTATGGCAATTTCATCTCCCTCGATTCTGCCAGTAAGAGCCCCAGTTGTGCGGATCTAACAACAATCCCATCTCTACTAAACCCTAATTTAATTCTCTCTCTCTCTCCCTCCACATATGTTTTTCGTTAATTTGATTAATTTCCGGCGCCGACAACTGGTAAGTCTTCATTTATGTGTATATTGCTTTTTTTGCTTTGGATTTAGAATCTATTGGCTGCGACTTGTGATCGTAAAGGCTTCAAGTTCAAGATTTCTTTTAATATGTTAAGGCCATGTGTTTATATGGCGTATATAGGTAGTTCGCCTTGCGGCACCTTTTAGTTCGTTGTGGAAGTTCAATATTTCTTTTAATATGTTAAGTCTTCATTTGTTTTTGAATGTTTCTCAATTTTGATTGAATGATTGTGCCAATCTTTTAACTGACAAGACAACGTGTTAGTTTAGTACATAATGTTATGAGTATACAAAGATTGTATGTGTGAATCTTTCTGGAATTCTGGGTGCTGTGAACAAAGAAACAGAAACATACAAAGGCCGTAATTTGAGTATACTTGCCACTTGGAAGATATGATAAAACAATGTTGTGAACAGAACCTAATGGAAGTATAAAAACTTCAAGTGACAGTGTCACGGATGTATTGATGGTTATTCTTTGTGCTTGTCAGGTGATACCAGTTATAAATACTTAACTGACAGTGAATGGTCCTGCTACTAACTTTCTCAAACTATGTTTGTTATACTAAATTTATGCCATCAAGAAGTATTCGAACAAAATATTTGAAACTGTGATTCCTATGGCGGCGGTGAACATAGTTTTCTGGGTAGCTACTATCATTCCATAGTATCCTTAACATTAGGCAGACAAAAAGATGTATAGTGTGGTAGCTTTGGTGCTACTTACAACATTAGAAGTCCTTCATTTTGTGAAACTCTTTTACACCACTTTCGGTTTAAAAGTGAGAAGTTTAGGACTTTTGCAGTGATAACTTAAGGTGTTTTCTGATTTTCCTATTTCAATGGATTTCAAGATATGAAATTCGCCTTGCAGTATAGTAATCAATGGCACAGTTACTACTAAGTTTGCTAGGTAACAACATGTTTCGCATGCACTACGCTTAGCCTAGGTTGCGATTATTATAAACCACTTAAAAAATAATTTGTTACAAATTTCTGGAACTTTTTTCTGCAGAAATTGTACAGCAGTTTATGAAGATTTTCAATAGCAGTTTATGCAGATTTTTTTGCAGCAACTTTGTTTAATTAGTTTGTATATTTAATTAGTTTGTTTAAGCTTTTAATTACTTTACATTGATCTGATATTTGTTTTGAAACATTGCAGGAACTATGGATGTCCCCTGTGGGCCTCTTGATCGATCACTGTTGTTCATGCAGGATGACCATATTAGCACAAAGATATGGGAGGGTGGTAAGAGGGACAAACTGACCTTATATAATTTGACAGCTAATATGGGTAAGTGGGTTTTAGAGGCTGATCAGCGGTCATTGCTGGCTAGATGGGGTTTTGAAGGGTTTGCTAACCCTCGGGTTGTTCAACAGAATGACGTTTCTTTGATCACGGCCTTGGTGGAGAGGTGGAGGTCGGAGACTAACTCATTTCACTTTCCTTTTGGTGAGCTGACGATTACCCTAGAGGATGTTTATATGATTCTAGGTTTGCCGGTCAATGGCAATGCTATTACCCTTGATGAGCCTAAGAACCCCAAGGTTTATTGGATGAAGAACTGGGATGATCCAAATTTAGGGAAGAAACAAAGGGAGCCTATGTATTCGGGTGGGAAGAATGGGATTAAATTACACTCCTTGCGGAAAGAATATGGTTCCAGGCCAGTGAGGGACCCCAAGGTGCCGGTTGATCCGGAGGTGATTGAGCGGGAGTGCTTATTGCATACACGGGCATATGTGTTGTTTATCATTGGGGGTATCCTATTTCCTACATCCAACCGGGTTTCTGTGCATCCCCGATACTTGCAACTCTTGCAGGAGTCGAGTGAGATTGCTAATTATGCTTGGGGTGCCGCTGTTCTGGCACACTTGTACAGATCTTTGGGTAAAGCTGCGCATAAGTCGAGCCCAATGTTTGCCGGGTGTGCATTGCTTATTCAGTTGTGGGCCTGGGAGAGAGTTTTAGTCGGACAGCCGAGGATTGCACCATTTCAGGAGCTTACATGGCCGAGGGCAGTGGCATGGGCAGAGCCGGTGTCGAATAGGAGGGTTAACCCCCACCACCACACGGGAGGATATCGCGGAGATTTTGATAGTTTTCAGTTGTATTGGCTGAACTGGACCCCGTATTCCGGGTTTTATGAGAGGGAGGGTGCTGATGAGGATGATGACTTGTGGACCGCCCATCATATGGCTCTATGTCGTATCCCATTGATCCACTTTGATATTGTTGAGTTACAGATGTCGGATAGGGTCATGAGACAGTTTGGTATGATGCAGCATATACCGGAGGAGCCTTTTGACATGACTAATATACGGACGGAGAAGGCGATGACTTTTAAGAGGTTAAATCATAAAGTGATTTTTAAGAGTTTTGTGAATGAGTGGCATAGTATTCAGGACACAGGGGGGGACTTGGTCACGGAGCGAGATTATGCATCTGTTGAGGAGTACAATCAGTGGTTTATTGATAAGTGGATTTTATATCCACTTGGAGCATTCCATATCGGCTTAAATTGATTGTCTTGTACTCAAGTTTGTGGTAGATTTGATGTGTTTTGCCTAGCTGTGCAGATTTACGAGAAAGTTGATTAAGGTTGATGCTTCTATCGTTTTTGGAGAATTAATTGATTAAAATTCGGATTTTTGAGAAGGGCTGTGCAGCTTATACTGTTTGGGCCATATCTGGAGTTCCATAAGTCCGTTTTCAGCCCATTTACAGTCCACGCGAAGCTTGAGAGATTTTCTATAATATGGGATAGGTCTTACACGACCAGGCCGCGTGTGGTGGGCCCAGGAAGCACGACCAGCAGATAGATGGGAGCAGAGAAATTACTGTTCTTCCCTTTTCTAGTTCTAATTGTATTTTGGGCAATTTTTAATACCTTAATTGAATTCTAATTGTAATAAAAGGTAACATCTTGATGGGCAAGATTTGTAGAGCCTATTTAAAACACATCCTACCATTGTAAATCATAACAATTCATAGCTTTTAATCGTATCAAGGTACTTTCGATCTTCAATTCTTTCTTCAATATTATGTTTTCATTCATTATCATTATTATGTTTTCTTTATTAAATATGCGTAACTAATTCTCTAATCTGAGGATTGGGTAGTATTCCTTGGTATTCATGCATGCTTGATTACGTGATTTTCTGCTTTGCTGATCTGTTAATGAGATCTTAACACAATTAGGGGAGTCATGAACCTTTGATTGTATTCTAGGGATTGTAATAAGCTTGGGAGAGAAAGTGCAATCTTAGTACATGATTTAATAGACATAATTTGAATATTAGATCGGGAGATTAATAGGAGAATTGTGAGACATATAATTCTTGGCACTTAACAGTTTATAGATATACTTTGATTGTATCACGGGAGTGACAATTAGGGTGTAGCTGTAGGCACTATATTGTAACCTGGGAGGGTACAGTATAACTTTAGAAGAATTGTTTTCAGTAGAGTAAGAACGTAGACATCACATAGATATTGAATGTGCATTGAAACCAAGTGAAGAACCCCAGTTCTTGGATTGTTTTCCTCATATATTTTATTCTTGATTGATAATTAGTTTAATTTAGTTTATAAACAACCCAAACACTCTTTTACACTTCTAAATTGTGAGAGATAAGATACTTGAGCTTGATATTACATTCAGTCCTTCCCTGCGAACCAACACATAAAAATACTACTAACAAATTGGCACCGCTGCCGGGGAAGGCAGTATACCTGAGTTTAGGTTAATTGTTTCTTATTGTTTAGATTTTAATTGGTTACACAAGTTGTTTTGTTGGTGATTTTCAGGTGTATGCGACGTGCATCTTGCGTTAGAAAATTGGAATTTGACCCTGAAATCGAGCGTACTTTGAGAAAGATCAGAAAAGAGAAAGCTAAGATGGGAGAGCCGGCAGCTCAAGCTGTTGTTAATGATAATGTTGATGAGACTTCTATTTGGGACCATGAGACACCAAATCCTGCTAATTGCATGTACAAAACTCCAAAGATTGGTGCAACCCAATTCAACATTAATCCAAGCTTAATTCAGATGATCAGCAATCAAGCTTTTGAAGGAGACATTGAACTAGAGGATCCACACAGACATCTAGAGCGTTTCGTGCAGATGTGTGGCTCATTCAGAATCAATGGTGTCACGAGTGACAAGATTCGTCTCCATATGTTTCCCTACTCTATTAAGGGAAGAGCTTTGGAATGGTTTCAACAACTTCAAAATACTACGGTTGCTACATGGGATGGTCTTTCTACTGCATTCTTGTCCAAATATTATCCTTCTAACAAGACGCAACAATTGAGGACTATGATTATGAGTTTCAAAGCACAACCGGGTGAAGGTCTATATCAGGCATGGGAGAGATTCAAGGCACTATTGAGGAAGTGTCCACATCACGCCTTGGAAGATTGGCAGATTATTAGTACTTTTTATGGGGCCATGAATGCAGATATTCGTTTGAGTTTGGATGTGGCTGCTGGTGGAAATTTCAAGAAGGCACCAACTACACAGGCTAAAGCACTTCTTGAGGAATTGGCATCTAATAACTATTCATGGGCACCTAGTGGGACGAGCTCAGCTAAAGCAGCACAAGACTCTGAGATGATCAACATGCTGGCTCAGAAGTTGGATACTCTAACTCAGGAGATGCGAGGACAAAGAGCAAATGTGAATGCTATTTATTCACCTATGGAGGGGTATAATGATTATGGTGCTAGTCAGAACTCTTATGTGCAACAATTTCCAGAAGAAGCATCTTTTATTCAGGGAAGACAGCCGTGGCCTGTTCAGAATAACTCCTATTACAATCCAAATCAAAGGCCAAACAACAATCTTTCTTACAGTAATAATCATGCGGCTAATCCTTCTCTTTCATTTCCAAGGCAGAATCAACCTCCTGGTTTTCAGTCACGACCACCGTATCAAGCACAGCAGCAGTATCAACCTCCTCCGAAGAAAGAACCAGCTGATTGGGAGGTTGCACTAAATAAGATTATGCAAGGAACCTCTGGGGCATTGACTAATATGGAATCAAGAATAGAGCAGATGGCATCATCTCAAAAGATGCTAGAAACACAGATTGGACAGATTGCCTCCAAGATGGGTGTTCGTGAGCAAGGATCACTTCTGAGTCAACCCGACCAGACTGGTAAAGAGCAATGCAAAGCAATTACTTTGAGGAGCGGAAAAGAGTTGCCCGAGGTTGAGGTTCTTGAGCCTAAAGAGAAGGATGCTGAAAAAGAAAATAAGATAGTAGAGATTGATGCAGAAAAGTCAGAGAAAGTAGATGAAGAGAAGAAGGAAGAAGAACCAGAAAAGCCGTATGTTCCTCCACCACCTTATGTTCCTCCTATTCCATTTCCACAGAGACTTCACAACAGGCAGTTAGAGAAGTAGTACGAGAAGTTTTTGACTATGTTCCGACAGTTGCATGTCAATATTCCTTTGGCTGAAGCTTTGAATCAAATGCCACTCTATGCTAAATTTCTTAAGGAGATGTTGACAAAGAAGAGGAAACTTGAGGATGCAGAAACCATTACTCTCAATGCTGAATGCAGTGCAGTCATCCAAAAGGCCATTCCTCAGAAATTGAAAGATCCGGGAAGCTTTTCTTTGCCTTGCACTATTGGGAAGATGGAGAACATGAAAGCCTTGTGCGATTTAGGGGCTAGTGTGAGTTTGATGCCATATTCAATCTGAAAACGACTTGGTCTTGGAGAGCTTAAAAAGACACGGATTTCACTTCAGTTGGCAGATCGTTCTGTTAAATATCCGTTGGGGGTCGTTGAAGATGTGGTTGTCAAAGTGGATAAATTTGTCATACCTTGTGATTTTGTGGTGTTAGAGATGGATGAAGATGTCGAGATACCCATTATCTTGGGAAGGCCATTCTTGGCTACTGCTGGCACTACTATCGATGTTAAAGCTGGAAAATTGACATTGAATGTTGGAGAGGAAAAAGTGGAATTTGATCTGAACAAAGTAATGAAGATGCCTCCTTTTGGAGCAACTTGTTTTACTGTTGACATAGTTGATGAAATTGTGCAGCTCGAAAATGAACATTTCGTGGGAGCAGAACGGGTGTTAGGTGATGTAGTAGAAGAAGAAGAAATTGTTGTTCGAGACACAGAAGTTGAGATGGTTTTTACACTTTCAGAGGCACCACAGGTGGAACTTAAACCTCTACCTGCTAATTTGAGGTATGTCCTTTTGAATAATGAGCTAGTGATTTTTGAAGAGGGGCATGATAACGTGTTGCGAAGGTGGAAAACCGATGATAAGGAAGAAGAAATTTTTGTTCAGCCGGTTGAGTCAGAGAAGCATCTTAGAGGTGTGAAGAAGAAAAAGAAGAAAATTTGGCCGTTGGGTAGTAAAATCAAGTTGAAATTTGATGGAAGAGATTTGTGGAAATCAAGCAAACCGGATGTCAACGTTCGTATGAATGGTTTGTCTGTTGAAGATGGTTCAGTTATTCTTTTGAAACCACCATGAGTTGAGGAAGTAACGTCAAGCTATTGACGTTAAAGAAGTGCTTCGTGGGAGGCAACCCACGCATTAGTGTAGGAAAAAAAAAATACAGATGTTCAGAATGCGCCAGCGCATCATGCGCCAGCCAGCGCGCAGGAGCGCCAGGAAACGAAGACCAGGAGCGCGCATCAGGCGCCCAGCGGTGCATGAGCGCTTAACACGCAGTAAGGAACGGCGCATCATGCGCCACAGCTAGCCTCAAGCGCCGGAAGCCCCTGTAACGCAGCTCGAAGTTGCGTGACACCCACCTGCCCAGTTTTTTTTTCCCGAAAAATCAATGTTTTTGCCTACAAATTCAACCCCAAATTCAATTCTAACCCAAATTTCTTCAATTCTAAATTGCTATATCTATCCTACATCAAATCTTAACCTTTCCAAATCTCTCCTACACTCTAAATTTTTAAATCTCATCTATCCATCATCTTATATATATACACACCTAGACATACAAATCCAATTCCTCTTCTATTTTATTTAAATCTCTAAAAATTCAATTCTAAAGAGGAATTAATTGCAAGTTCACCTCTCCAATTCGTAGTGGGTTTATTTCTTCTCTCAAATTTTATTTTGATTACGAATTTGTGTTCTTGTAAATTGGGGATTTTGTATTATTCTTGATATATTTGGGCTATTTTTGGTGTGATATTGCTTGGAAATTATTGGTGGAGCTTCTTGTGAGTTGGGTATTGATTCTTATGGCTTCTAAGCTTGGGAGATGTGATGCTAATTGCTACAAAAAGGGGATTTTGCCTAACAAGCATGTGAGTTGCGATGGGGGAGGATATGTAAGGCGCTTTGTAGGTCTGTTTTCTACTATCCCTTGTATTTACTTCCATTCAATGAGGACATTGAATATTTTAAGTTTGGGGGTGGTTTGAGGGATTAGTAAGTTGTTGTTGTATTATTTGTTCATATAGGATTTCATGCTTTGCATATTAGTAGTAGTAAATTATGCATTTATGTTCGTGTTATCTACGTTTGTTTCATATAGGACATTCTGTTTTTATTTTTTCGTATATCATGTGAGTTCATAATAGTTTGCATTTGCACCCATGCTTGATAGGAATTTTGTGTTGTTGACGCTTTTGATTGAGAAGTGATATGCTTTGTTCTTGTGCACACACATACACTAGTAGGTTGAAGCTAGTAGACTTATATATTGAAGGTTGTAAGTAAATAGAAGGACATGAATATGTGCAAGATGATTTAGTTTGCATGCTTTGAATACAAGTCGGTGCGTTAGAGAGATGTTTGCTTGGGATTGAGTTTGTTTTTCCACCAAGTGAATTTTTGAGCCATATTGCATATTTTTTGTAATTTATTCGTTTGCTTGAGTGTCCACGGATTGTTTGCATTGCTAGCAGTTGTTTGAGGTCTTTCTTGAAACGCATGACATTATTTGACGATTAAAATGATAAAGGCAATTAGGAATAACCACATATTTTCCCATATTACCACACCATGTTTACATGATCAATTAGTTAACCCGTTGAGCTTAATCCTATTTTTCGGTAACATACCACATTACTTGCCTAGACCTTTTTCTTGTATTGGCCTTACATTAATTTGAACCCACATTGTCAAAGGCTAGTAAAGTGCTTAAGGGAGTAATAAGGTGTGCAAGGAGGGGTTTATTGTTGGTCATACTTTTGGGAAAATATTGAGATTGGGTTTTGTTGTTTACTTGATAGTCGGCATATGTAATAAATGGTGGGATCATTGTTATTGTTTATATTATTGTTTTATTTAGCTCTCGAAAAAAAAAAGAAAAAAAAGAAAAAAAAAAGAAAAAAAAAGAGAAGAAAAAAAAGTATTATGAGAGCATGTTTGTGTTTGTTGTGATCCTACTTTAGTCGACTAGTTGAGCATTTTTGTTGGAAGAAGAAGAGTAGAAATTATGTGGGGGGAAATAGGGTGTTGTGAATGGTTCATTATGGTACTTATTAGCTTTTGACACTTCACCTGTTTTGGCTTATTTGACATACCTTGTCCCTAGCCCACGTTACAACCCAATTAAAGACCTTTTGATTATCGTCATTGATGTATGTTGTGTTAAGAGTTAGATTGATACCAAATGTCAAGCATGTTTATGATTTTGTTGGAATTGAGTGATACACTTACCCTTGTTCTTGAGTGAATATTCTTTTGTGAGTGGATTATGAGTGTTTGCTTGTTCTTGCGTATGAGATCCCGAGTGTTGTCTCAAAGATGTGCTCTTGTAGGCTTAGCATGTTTACTAACTTATTCTTACACTTGACATGGTCTTGTGAGAACTTATGCATGTTCATTGAGTAGACTATGTGAATACTTGCACTTTCGACACCAAGACATTGCGTATTTACTTTGATTCTTAAGTTGATATGGAATGAGAGGATTTGAAGGTATGGTAGGCTAGATTAATTGCATTTTTCGTATTAGTTGCATTCATGCATTGCATTGCATTAGGTTAAATGGATTTTGTGGGTACATTCGCTATAGGCCCTCACGAGACCTTACTCGTCCACTAGGGCTACCTAGGGGTTTAAAGGGCTTGTTGCATATGCCAAATGCAACCGTGATCACCTACGGAAGTGGTTCTAGTTAGTTAGTGTTTAGTTGTTTTTGCTTGAGGACAAGCATCGGTTTAAGTTTGGGGGTGTTTGATAAGTGGATTTTATATCCACTTGGAGCATTCCATATCGGCTTAAATTGATTGTCTTGTACTCAAGTTTGTGGTAGATTTGATGTGTTTTGCCTAGTTGTGCAGATTTATGAGAATGTTGATTAAGGTTGATGCTTCTATCGTTTTTGGAGAATTAATTGATTAAAATTCGGATTTTTTAGAAGGGCTGCGCAGCTTATACTGTTTGGGCCATATCTGGAGTTCTAGAAGTCCGTTTTCAGCCCATTTACAGTCCACGCGAAGCTTGAGAGATTTTCTACAATATGGGATAGGTCTTACATGACCAGGCCGCGTGTGGTGGGCCCAGGAAGCACGACCAGCAGATAGATGGGAGCAGAGAAATTACTATTTTGCCCTTTTCTAGTTCTAATTGTATTTTTGGCATTTTTTAATACCTTAATTGAATTCTAATTGTAATAGAAGGTAATATCTTGCTGGGCAAGATTTGTAGAGCCTATTTAAAACACATCCTACCATTGTAAATCATAACAATTCATAGCTTTTAATCGTATCAAGGTACTTTCGATCTTCAATTCTTTCTTCAATATTATGTTTTCATTCATTATCATTATTATGTTTTCTTTATTAAATATGCGTAACTAATTCTCTAATCTGAGGATTGGGTAGTATTCCTTGGTATTCATGCATGCTTGATTACGTGATTTTCTGCTTTGCTGATTTGTTAATGAGATCTTAACACAATTAGGGGAGTCATGAACCTTTGATTGTATTCTAGGGATTGTAATAAGCTTGGGAGAGAAAGTGCAATCTTAGTACATGATTTAACAGACATAATTTGAATATTAGATCGGGAGATTAATAGGAGAATTGTGAGACATATAATTCTTGGCACTTAACAGTTTATAGATATACTTTGATTGTATCACGGGAGTGACAATTAGGGTGTAGCTGTAGGCACTATATTGTAACCTGGGAGGGTACAGTATAACTTTAGAAGAATTGTTTTCAGCAGAGTAAGAACGTAGACATCACATAGATATTGAATGTGCATTGAAACCAAGTGAAGAACCCCAGTTCTTGGATTGTTTTCCTCATATATTTTATTCTTGATTGATAATTAGTTTAATTTAGTTTATAAACAACCCAAACACTCTTTTACACTTCTAAATTGTGAGAGATAAGATACTTGAGCTTGATATTACATTCAGTCCTTCCCTGCGAACGAACACATAAAAATACTACTAACATTTATGCGTGTCAGCAAGTTGAGGATTGCTCCTTTTGTGGTTTCTGATGACCAAAAGATACTGCCGCGTGATTGGTACAACCAGCAATTTATGGCTAATGCGGTATGTTAGTGTTACGTGCATTATTTTAGTATTTTTCATTTTCAATTCTTCAATCAGTGGTTTATACTATTTGTTTGTAGTTTTCGTTTTTAGTAACATTGTTTACTTGTTTTAATTCTTGCATAATTAAGTACTTTAAAAAATTATAAAACAAAAATCCCTTAATAATCCCTTAACAAAAATGATAAGAATCAACCTTTTGTATTTTTATTAGACTAGAAAAAATATGTAGTTAAAGAAGATGTGCATACAAGATATTATATAATTAAACTAGGTGTTTCAACTGAGCTTTTAGAATGAGACACAAGTTCAAGTTTGAATAACATAAGATTAAATCTAACACATTTAAATTTCTACAAATTTTATAATGCCCTCTATCGTACATTTTGCAATTAATCAGCAGCACATTTTGGATTTAATCAGGGAGTTAAACCTTCATAACATTCAAAACATAGATGTTTCATCACATCAACAACTTGGTAATCACTTATCAGTTAAGAAGATTAACCATTTGCACAACAGAGGTTAAGAACTGGTCACACCTTCTTTTGTTGTTTGTCATCTGGATCCCTGTCACAGGAATGAAACTACAATGATTCACAAGAGAAAAAATATCTTTACATAAATATGTATACATACTAGCACCATAAGAAAATAATAAAAAACAAGGACACTGATGGCTAATTGAAAGACACTAAGCTATGTGAAACAAAACCTGCCTTCATAATTTTCAAACTTGAACAAAATTAACAAACCTATACAGCATGATATAGCAAGTGATCCGGTTCCAACAAAAATAATGCAACTCAAAGATAAGCAGCTTAATTTTGTTCCTCAATTGAAGATCAGAACTGGATTGATATAGTCATGAATATATAACCAGAAAATAGGAGATATATAAATTTCATTTTATACTTTCTTTGCCATGCAGAACTCTTTGTACTGAGCACATTAATAATTTTTATGCAGCTGCATTCTAGTTCTCCGTGTAGTTTAGGGTCCACCCCAACACCCATTGCACGTGGTTTTTTCGATGTTGGGTTTAGTGGAGAGCTTCCTACTCATTTAGCGGACGTGCTTGAGGTATAAATCCTTCATTTCCTCTTTCCATTTATTTCATTAGACATTCATGTTTCATATGTTCTCTATTTGTGTCATGACATCCTTAGGTGGACACTATATCCGATAAGTTCTTCGATGCACAGAGGAGGGTTGGAAACAAAGGCTATTTGACGAGGCCACTTAAAGAAAGGAAAGTGAGATGGCTTTTCACCCATTGGTGGATAGGCACTCCCGAGAAATCAGATGGTAATTTCATTTGGTATGACCATCAAGGTGGGCAGAAGCATGTGACTTATCAACCTACCCATGCGCAATTGTGGACTTTGTCCCCCGATCGTTGGTTGGTAGACGACATTGTGAACGCCTATGCTGAGTTGCTGGCTATCAGAGAAGAAAATCTTTGGAAGTCCTTCCAGCTTCGAAGACCGGCATTGAAGTATTTCTTTGCAGCTAGCTTTTTCATGGTAATAGCTGGAGGTGAATGCCCGGATTTGTTGGTAAGAATGCATTTTTTTTGTTGCCTGGATTTTTTTGTAAAATAATAAAAAAACAATCATTGGAATTCTTGCATATTTAATTTAGATAAAGTGAAAACTAGGACATCTTCGATTACAAGTAAACATTACACTTTCTTCGATTACAACCTCTAATTATATAAAGCACATATGAAGTTACTAAACATAATCTTACTCCAGTGATAACATTTTAGCTGTTAAAATGTTAAAATAATACCTATGTCTATGTCATATAACTAATTATAAAAAAAGAACTTCTAAACTTGTTGAAATTTCTTTTCTTATTATATTTGTATTTACAGGTTCCTCCACATTTACATAAAATGCCAAAACATTTGAAATCCATGTATAATTTCATTAACAGCTACCAAAAGCAACTCCACGGAGATCCTATTCATTTGTGTGATGTTGCGTTCTTCCCAGTTTGCACTGAATCGCATTGGTACTTGTTCGTTGTGGACCTTTGCAAAATGAAAGTGATGTTGATTGATCCTATTCGAGACGAGAAACCTACTAGTGGGAGGGAAATATACCCTCTTCAGTTCTACGTTATGGTAAAAAAAAGTTATTATTTTTAGTTACGTACTTTATTGATCCGAATGTATTAACTTCAATATGTGGTAATAAACGTATGAAATTTTGTAGGAAAAATTTCTCCCCTACATGCTTCATAAGGTAACGGATCATGTGTCTACATACTTTATTTCCGTATTTTGTTTCTTATTAAGGTAACGGATCATGTGTCTACAAATCATGCCGGAATGTTCAAATTTCTTACAAGCACATGAAATTGTCCCGTCAAACGCAACCGATAGAGTATAAAGTTTTCTACAACTCTCCGGCACCGTGGATTTTTCTACCAAGTACATCCTAGGAAAAGATCTTCCATCTTGTTTAACACTCTTAACAATAAAAGATCCGCTTTTTTTAAGCTCATTTTGAAAACGTTTAAACATCTCCTTTATATAAATCGTGGATGCATGAGTCTCCAAAGACGAATTATATAATAATCCCCTAGAAGTATGCACGGTCTCGTGAACGGCTTGAATCTCATTAAGATATTGTTTCTCCAAAGCCTTTTGTGAGTTCTCAATAAATTCTTTCAAACCGGTTGACGCTTTAACATACTCGTCGAAAAAAGAATTCATGGACTCGCTCCTTGAAGTGGTAGTCATTCCGGCGGAAAAATATTGCCTCGTGTATGCACTAATCCATTGTCTCCTAATTGCATACATTTCATTTAGCCAAACATGATTCCCGAGACCATACTTTTCAACCAACACCTCCCAACTACCTTCGAATTCGGTAGGTGACAATGACTTGTAAACACATGAGTTAAATTCTTTCTTAAAATCCGGAAATCGAGTATACAAAGAAGATAATTTCTCGGGAAACTTTTTACTTATATGCCACGTACAATAAATATGATTTGTTTGTGGCATAATCGCGGCAATAGCATTTTCTAAAGCAATGTCTTAATCGGTAATAATTGTAACCGGATGTTTGTTATCAACGGCTTCCAACCATGTTTCCAAAACCCATTTGTAAGATGTTTCTTTCTCGTCCCTTATAAGTGCAAATCCAAACAAGATATTTTGGTAGTGGTGGTTCACACCCGTAATAGGTATAAAAGGCATACAATACCTATTAGTTCGATAAGTCGAGTCGAAGGTAACCACGTCTCCAAAATTATTGTAAGCAAGAAGTGAACGAGAATCAACCCACACCAAACCCCTAACACGACTCTCCTCGTCCACATTAACTCGATAGAAAAAATTTCTACCACAAGTTTCTTTCAATTCTCCTAGCAAAACCAAACCACACTCCGCATCACCAGAATCGAACACCCGACGCCGAATGTCACGAATGACATTACGTATCTCTTGACTAGAATAACCAAGATGTTGAATACCACCACATGACTCACTAAGTAATTTCATTATTTTCTTGGTCTCGATCCCCGATTTGTGAAACAACTCAATTAATGATCGGGTGATCGAATCTATATTACGCGATCTTTGCATAAATTGTACCTTATCTGGGGTAACCATAGCATGATTGTGTTCTAACTTGACCGTAGTAACTTCCCATTTATTCAGATTCACTTTTTGAGTGAGGGACATCCGAGCTTCACAATCGGTTCTATCAATAAAATCTCTTGGCCGCTTTCCTTTACCCATTACTTCACCATTCAGTGTGTTCGAACCTCGTCTCCCACCCTTACGACAAATATACATCCACGACGCAAGATCATCAACTTCTTTTTGTTTATGAGTACTCCTAATAATTATCTCAAATCCCACACTACGACCATAATTTCTATAAAACGATTCCGCTTCTTGTAAATAATCAAATTGCATACCAACATAAGGCACTACATCATTCATATTTTCAATACTAACATCTTCTCCAATATTACCATCATCATCAACATTATCCTTTTTTCCAATACTAACATCTTCATCACTTTCAAAAGTCTTTTTTTCTTTTCCCTTAGAATTAGAAGTATCACCAAATTTTTTACCAACATTATCAACATCATCATCAATATCATCAACATCTATTGTTTCATGAATATCATCATCATTATCATCAAAAATTTTACGATAAACTCTACTATTTCGAATGGGAGTCACATAATTAAAGTCTTTATGATCACTTGAAGAAGAATCACTATCAAATAAATAACGAGCCATGAAAAATACTAACCTTGATTTTTTTCTCCAAAAATCGGCAGAACAGAATAGCGGGAACGAATACACTGCTTTAAAACTTACAAAAGAAAAGGCAGTTGGTATGTGAATAGTACTTCAGAACACCCACAATGTTTCATTGTGGGCGTCAATTTTAAAAAATTAAAATTGTTTAAGAAGGGGACAAAAATCAAGTGGCTTTCACTATCGTGCATGATTATGTCCAGTCATGATTACCACTACTAATATAAACACACAGGTAGGTTATGTCATTACTTTCACTATTTTTCATTTTCTTTTCATTTCCCCCCATTTTTTACTAGTTTGTAAAATAAATTAAAAAATTAAATAAAAATAGGAAAAAACTAATTTTTAAACATAAATTCATACACACCAAAATAGTCATACTCACTATTTGTGTGATAAATGTTACCCTGCTTTCACTAATTTACCATTTGTTTTGATTTTTTTCCCTATTTATAACTAGTTTGTAAAATAAATTAAAAAATTAAAAAAAATAAGAAAATGCTAATTTTTAAACATAAATTCATACACAACAAAGTAGTCATACTACGTGAGTGTGTATAAATTCTAAATAAAAATTTGAATTTTTTTCTAATTTATTTTTATTTTTAAGTATTTATTCCTATTTTAAGTTAATTTTATAAAATTGATGCCCACAATGAAACATTGCGGGTGTCAAGCCTGTAAAATAAATTAAAAATTAAATAAAAATAGGAAAATGCTAATTTTTAAACATAAATTCATACACACCAAAGTAGTCTTACTCACTATTTGTGTGATAAATGTTACTCTGCTTTCACTAATTTTCCATTTTTTTTTATTTTTCCCCTATTTTTAACTAGTTTGTAAAATAAATTAAAAAATTAAATAAAAATAGGAAAATGCCAATTTTTTCATATTAATTCATACACACCAAATTAATCATACTATGTGTGTGTGTATAAATTCGAAATGAAAATTTGGGTTTTTTTCTATTTTATATTTATTTTTAAGTATTTATTCCTATTTTTATTTAATTTTTTAAAGCTGACGCCCACAATGAAACATTGCGGGTTTTAAACGTTCCCCTATAATTATTCTCTCTCTTCGAGCATTCCCAACCGACCCCTTATCCCTATCCCCAAAAACTTACTAAAAATAGTAAATCCCCAAACAAAAATAGTAAATCCCCAAAATTATTAAAAGTTTTCTACATCCCATTCCCTATTTTCCATCCCCATATCCCTATATTCTTTTTTATATTACTTCTTTCTCTCTCTTTCACTTACAATTTTAACTACAATTATAATTTAATACTCATATGAGGAGAGAGAGGGGTTTAATATTATATAAAATATACGCGGGAGGTTTGCAGAATGAGTGAAGAATCCCCAAATATGGGGGAAGAAAACTTGTCTGCAAATCTATTCCCCATTTTGGGGTCTCGGATGGAGCTCTGTTTTGAATAAAAACTTGATAAAATCCCTATATTTATAGGGATGAAGAGTCCATTGTGAGTGCTCTTCCTCTCTTCATCTCTATCCATACATCCACTTCACCAAAATTCCTCTCCCTTTCTCCAAATCATCCCCAAATCATCTCTATCCACTTCATCTCTATCCCCAAATCATCCCCAAAATTCCTCACTTCATCTATATCCATACATCCACTTTACCGAAATTTGGAGTAAAAAAACTCTTTCTCCAAATCATCCCCCTTATACATGGATTCATGGTTTTGGATTTCGAATTTTTATATACTTATCATTGTTATCGTTGTGTTTCACTGCAACGAAATCCTACAATGGTATCCTAACTACTTGCATCAAATGATGATTTGGTTATATGTCTGGTGTATTGTGATGCTCTTGACTGTTTAAGAAGAAGAAGAAGAAGAAGGTGAAAAAAATGAAGAAGAATAAGATCATATTGTCTGGTGATGATGAAGACGATGATGGTTTTCACGAAATTGAATAATGTTTGTAAACTTAGTTTTGATGCTTTTCACGAAGTTGAGTATTAATGTTGTTTGTGAACCTTAAATTCGTAGCATTTATGGTGTGGTGAATATGTAGGTTGTTAATGTTGAATGGCTTTGTGGTGACTGCAATATTGAAATGTAATGAAATGGAATGGAATGGCATAACCTGCAATTTTTCTTTAAAAACCCAGAAAACCGACCGTCAGCCTTTATAAATGGTCGGTTTTCTTTACCATGCTTTCACTAATTTACCATTTTTTTTTATTTTTTTCCTTATTTATAACTAGTTTGTAAAATAAATTAAAAATTTAAATAAAAATAGGAAAATTCTAATTTTTAAACATAAATTCATACACAACAAAGTAGTCATACTACGTGGGTGTGTATAAATTCTAAATAAAAATTTGAATTTTTTCCTAATTTATTTTTATTTTTAAGTATTTATTCCTATTTTAAGTTAATTTTATAAAATTGACGCCCACAATGAAACATTGCGGGTGTCAAGCCTGTAAAATAAATTAAAAAATTAAATAAAAATAGGAAAATACTAATTTTTAAACATAAATTCATACACACCAAAGTAGTCTTACTCACTATTTGTGTGATAAATGTTACCCTGCTTTCACTAATTTTTCATTTTTTTTATTTTTCCCCCTATTTTTAACTAGTTTGTAAAATAAATTAAAAAATTAAATAAAAATATGAAAATGCCAATTTTTTCACATAAATTCATACACACCAAATTAATCATACTATGTGTGTGTGTATAAATTCGTAATGAAAATTTGGGTTTTTTTCTATTTTATATATATTTTTTTAAGTATTTATTCCTATTTTTATTTAATTTTTTAAAGCTGACGCCCACAATGAAACATTGCGGGTGTGACGCCCACAATGAAACATTGCGGGTGGGGGGATGTACGCAGGGGGCTGTGGATCAGGCCCCATATATATATATATATATAGATATATGATATATATATGGTTCTAAAAAGAGGTTAAAAATGATAACTGAAAAATGGAACTTGAAATCAGAAATTTAGTTGCATGTGGTTGCATTCAGTTGCTGATTTCAAGTTCCATTCACTTGAATGTGGTTGCATTCAGTTGCAAATGAAACTAAATCAGAAATTTAGTTGAATGTGGTTGCATTCAGTTGAATATGCCTTGCGGGGCCTAGGAACCCAAAATCAACCCACCTTAAAAAAAAGTTGCATGTAACCATTCAGTTGAATATGCCCCTGCGGGGCCTTGAAACCCAAAATCAGCCCACCTAAAAAAAAGTCGAATTTGGGCAGTCTGGGCAGGAGGGGGAAAGGTTGCCCTAATTTGTAATATTTTTGCAATTTTGAAACTTAGTTTGGTAAAATTGCAAATAGCTTTTCTTGACAAAAGTAAAATTGCAAAAATTTACTTTTTTATATATATTTATCAAAAAACCTCTATTATTTACTAGCTTTATGATTCGTGCAATGCATAGTTTCTTTTCAATATCTATAATTATATTAACATTTTTAATTTTATATGTTATTAATTTACATATCAAATTATTGTTAAAAATTGATATTTATATATTCGATTTAATATTTGTACTATATCTTAAATTCTTAAAATTTGACTTGGACAATTTTACAGCCCACATAAAATCAACAAAATAATCTTTAATTTAGTGATGACTTAACAATTATTTTCCAATAAAACCTACACAGTAATAAAAGAGAGAAGAATTTTGACGCTTTTTTATGTTGAAAATTTTATTCGATTTATGAATTCTACTTATAATTCGTTTTGATTATCAAAATACCATTGTTATTATTTGAAGATAGTTCAACAACCAGATATAATTTTAATAATAAGTGTTAGGTCCGGAATAACGTAGAAGGGGGGTTGAATACGTTATTCAAAAAAAATATTTCGATTTTTGATGTGGATATGAAATCAAAAATACTAAATCGAAATAACACAACTGTGTGGGAAATATCTTTTAATAGATAAAACCCAGAGGTTTGTTACACAATCTAATCCTACGGATCAGCTACAAAATCAAACACTCCTAGGATAGTTTAGGCACAAGGACCTTCTACCCGACACTTCCTGAAAGCGGGCTAAGCCGGCTTTCGTACTAGATGGACTGTCTAACAGCTTACACAGAGATGGTATAAGAGAGAGAATAGAAAGTTGTGTGTGGATGTGTGTTTTGAAATGAAATACAGCATGCCTATTTATAGATTATAGAAAGTTACTATATTGTACTATTTCAACAACCCCCGTGGGCCCCTCCAGCCACTTTTTGAATAGTAGCCGCCATATGAATAGTAGCCGCCATATGAATAGTAGCCACTTTTTGAATAGTAGCCGCCATATGAATAGTAGCCGCCATATGAATAGTACTATTCATATGAATAGTGCTTTCGGGTACTATTCATATGAATAGTGATTTCGGTTACTATTCATATTCTCTTCTGTTTATTTTGATGTTTTAATTCATCTCAGAAAATAATTCAAGTACCAGATTAACATAATTATTTATTATAAATAATTAATTAATCTGTTACTTAATTAATTTTAAGAGTAAATTAATCTTTGATAATACCTTGAAATATTATGTCTGTCCTTGATTGTCAATAGGCTTTGGCAATTCTTTCTGTGAATTAATGTGTTGATCCTTCTCGTATGTGCTGACACTTAGTGCACTGGTCTGGTTCACAAGTGACTAGCACTGATCTTGATCTTCACATCTTCGTTACATTCCAATTGATTAGCCTGCAGCAATATCTTCAAATAATATAAATACATGGAATCTTTTGGCCCTTCAACTGAATCATCTGTACATCTTATTCTGTCACCGAGGCTTGATCATGTTAATGAACTTCTTTCAGTGACTTGATCCTTGTCGGTGCATGTTCTTCAAATTTCACGATCCCTGTATAGAGTTAATATTATTTATCTTTTATCCTAGTTGAGTTATATATGTCCTCTATTACATATTACATTACATTATGCTTTACAATCTCCCCCTATTTGATTGTTAGGGTTTGACAAGCAAATTCCTAGAGGATAACTCAACTGATAAAAAAACAAAAATGAAATACAAAGATAAATAATATTAGAGTACATTCTGGATCATATATACATTTTCCAGATTTCCAAGTACAAGACAATTGTTCCTCTAGACTGAACATATCTTCAAGTTTGCCTTTGCTTTCTTTCCACATAGCACGAATATTCCAATTAGCTTTTCCTTTCCCAAAATAAAGTTAATTCTGTGTCAACAACCTTTTCCTTGCCCTTATTACACCTAGTAGCTTCTTGATAATCCACCTTCTCCCCCTCAATTGGGTTATCTTCCAGAGTAGTAGGATGTGGAGTTGGTAAATTAGACGAAGCTGTCTTCCCCAAGGAATGAATTGCATGACTAAACTGGGATGCCATGGAACTTAATTGAACCTGGAATGCATCATGTTGAATAAGTTGCAAATTTTTGATTTTTGCAATGGACTTACAGATATTTTGCAACTCTTTCTCCATTGTTTGGACCCGTGTAAGGAGTCTGCTATATTCCTTTCTGGTTACAGGTGCATGTGGTTGAGTAGGTTGATCACTCATATGTTCTTCAGGTGTTTCACTCAACACTCTATATTCACTCGGTTTAGTGGTTTGGGTTACACTTACATGTTCTGTTGGTGTTTCCCTCAACTTTCCTCTAGAGCTTCCACCGATATGTGTACCTGCAAATGAAATCATCCTAGCCCCTTTTTCAGAGGTCACGGATGGTGCAATGAAAGCTCGTGAGCTTCCATCCTCGCGTGAAGCGAGTTGCCGACCACTGGTAAAAAGTGGTGAATCTCGAAAGAGATCCAGAGATTTTCCCTCTGGGAGGTTAAACTTGAATCGATTAAATGGCACAAAACCCAAGTTTCCCTCGTACGTCTGTGAAGACACTTGGTTCATAAAAGAACCACCCACCAATGGATCTTTCCGTAAAATGGAAGATTCACCAGCAGTTATTGAGGTAGGTAATTCCACCTCGGATGCCTGTGAAGGCATTTGATCTTTAGAAAGATCATCAACCACTCGTATGTTCCGTGAAATGGAACTCAAGATAGTTGCTCCCGTCAATTCAATCTCATTTACATTTGCACTCATTGGATAAGAAAGAATTGTTTCACTAACAGTTGCCGTTACCTCAGGTTCATTGGGTTTACTCCGTTTAGAATGAGGTAGAGCGGCTGATGTAACTAACTCCTTATGTGGTGCTGCTAAGGCACTATCTCCCTCAATAATGTGGATGACTGGTCGTTTAAGTGACAATTGAGGTGTAGGAGTTTGTTGTGTTTGTGTTTGTATTTGTAGAATGGGCTCTTCGACCTGTGTTAGAGTCGGTGGGATTTCCTGCTCTTGGTCGGGTAAGATGGCCACTGGGGCTGTAGAAACTGTATTTCCTGTGACACAATAGGGAATACAAAGGTTGGAATAGCAGGGATTGAAATATTACCTTGTCGTATACCTGCTCTCACTGGTCGTGGTAACAACGGAAATGGGACAGTCTTTAGATATTCAGTTAGGACTGTAGGCACATTCGTATATTTCTTTTTGCTTATGTAATTAATTACATTCGTCTTCATGGAAGAACATTCCACCTTTTGACCATTTTCCAAGCGTACCCTGTCTTCATCATTCAAAAAATCATTCAATATTAACTGTAGAAACCTTGGATATAGACATTTGACATTTTGAGTCTGAACATCTCTTGTTCCCAAGCGTTTCATTTTTAAAATGATTTGACCAAGCACTATTTTTCCAAAATTAATCCTCAAATTATTGGCGACCGCATACCCTATTATTTGAATAAATTCAGGTATTCAATCTTGATTTGTTCTATCTGAGGAAAAAACATGGTTAAGAGTGTGAAAGAAGAAATTCCAGTACTAGGTTAGAAATGTTCTAGAAAGATTACCAGTATTGAAATTGCCATCTTGGTACCTTATAAAACGAAAGAACATTTCAATCTATTCAGGTGTAGGATCAGAAACGAGATTTTCCATAGGAAAATGAAGAATTCGATTAACATCTCGTTCAGTGACCCTAATCGACCTACCAAATAGTCGATATGTGAATGCACACCCGTCCTGTCCAGAAGTGTTAACCGCACTGCAATATAGTTCACGCAATGCATCATGGTTAAGCTGCACTTGTGTAACTAAAGCATAGCGAATTAATGAATGTTCATTCAGAAATTGTGTCCAAGCCCGAAATTGCTCATCCTGAATGGTTTCGATTTGCTGATATCAATGTGCTTCGTCCTGGTGTGTTGAACTGGATTGTTGGCAATGGCAATGGCACTCGTGTTGTCACATAGAATTGGAATTTTGTCCAACATGAGTCCATAGTCCTGAAGTTGATTCCTCATCGAAAAGATCTGAGCACAACAACTACCTGCCGCAATGTATTCTTCTTCGGCTGTCGAGGTAGATACTGAGTGTTGCTTCTTGCTGTACCAAGATACCAACCTTCTTCCTAGAAACTGACAGCTTCCAGAAGTACTTTTCCGATCAATCTTACAACCTGCGAAGTCAGAATCTGTATAGCCAATTAGGTCAAAACCTGTTCCTTTAGGGTACCAAATCCCAAGATTGGGGGTTCCCTTAAGGTATCTGAAAATACGTTTAACAGCTATAAGATGTGACTCTTTAGGGTTAGCCTGGAATCTAGCACATAGACAAGTTGTGAACATAATATCTGGTCTACTAGCAGTTAAGTACAAGAGAGAGCCGATCATACCTCGATACTTCGTGATGTCAACTGACTTACCAGATTTATCTTCATCAAGCTTGACTACAGTTGGCATCGGGGTCTTGGCAGTAGCTGCTTTTTCCATCCCATACTTCTTCAGAAGATCCTTTATGTATTTTGATTGGCAGATGAAAATACCATCAGGCTTCTGAACAACTTGAAGTCCAAGGAAGAAGGACAACTCACCCATCATGCTCATCTCGTACCTACTCTGCATTAGCTTAGCAAATCTCTTGCATAGCAAATCATTAGTAGAACCAAATATTATATCATCCACATATACTTGCACCAGAATTATATCATTTTTATGCTTTTTATGAAAGAAAGTTTTGTCGATGATACCTCTTGTAAAACCATTTTCAAGTAAGAACTTGGAGAGAGTATCATACCATGTTCGAGGGGCTTGCTTGAGACCATAGACAGCTTTGAAGAGAAAGTACACAAAACCTTCAAATTCCTTGTCTTCGAACCCAGGGGGTTGTTCAACATAGACTTCTTCCTCTAGATCTCCGTTCAAAAATGCACTCTTCACATCCATATGAAAAACCTTAAAGTTGGAGTGTGCAGCAAATGCTAAGAACATCCTGATTGCTTCAAGCCTTGCAACTGGAGCATAGGTTTCATCATAATCAATTCCTTCTTCTTGAGAGTAACCCTTTGCTACCAATCGAGCCTTGTTCCTCGTAACAATACCATTTTCATCCAGTTTATTCCTAAACACCCATCTAGTGCCAATTACAGATTTATCTTTTGGTCTTGGCACCAGCTTCCACACTTTCTGCCTTTCGAACTGATTGAGTTCTTCCTGCATTGCAGTTACCCAATCTGGATCATCAAGAGCTTCATCAACCTTTTTAGGTTCAATTTGAGATAAAAATCCTGCAAAATTGCATTCATTCTGTGTTGCTCTTCTAGTCTGTACACCCGTGTCCGGTTCACCAATGATCTGTTCAAAGGGATGCGCTCTACTCCATACCCTTTGTCTCGGCAGATTTGATCTTGATGATTCCCCAAGTTCATAATTGTGTTGAGAGTGATGACTAGTAGATCCAAAATCATTGTTTGCTCTCCCTGAGCTGTTGCTTTCAAAGTTTGATGAATCAGAGTTTAATGAATCATTAGTAGCAGATGTATTCTTTGATGTTTCTTCACTTGATTGGGGTTCATTTTCATCGTTCACTTGCTCCCCCTCAACATGTGCTACAGTCTGATCTACTTGTATAGATTGAACAATATTGTCTGAAAGAGTATCAGAATCTTGTAGATCAACATTTATTTCTTCATTCTTAAATCTCAGCTGGTCATGTTCATCAAAATCTTCAAGTCCTGTTATCTTCTTATCATCAAAAGACACATGGATAGATTCCATGACCACTTTTGTTCTCAGATTGTAGACTCTGAATGCTTTTGTGGATAGTGGGTATCCAACAAAGATTCCTTCATCAGCTTTTAAATCAAATTTGGAAAGCTGTTCTGGGTGAGTCTTAAGAACAAAACACTTACATCCAAACACGTGAAAGTACTTCAGGTTCAGCTTCTTATTTTTCACCATCTCATATGGTGTTTTACCATGCTTGTTTATGAGTGTAGCATTCTGTGTGAAACAAGCAGCTTGCACAGCTTCAGCCCAGAAGTAAGTTGGCAGCTTTGCTTCATCAAGCATGGTCCTTGCAGCTTCTATGAGAGTCCTGTTCTTTCTCTCTACTACTCCATTTTGTTGTGGAGTTCCAGGTGCAGAGAATTCTTGCTTTATTCCATTTTCTTTACAAAACTCTTCCATGACTGCATTCTTGAACTCAGTGCCATTATCACTCCTTATGATTTTCACTGTATGCTTAGATCCGTTGTCCAGTTGTCTGACATGCTCTGTTAAGATTGATGCAGTTTCTTCTTTCTTGTGCATGAAATATACCCATGTATATCTGGTGTATTCATCAACAATAACCAAAGCATATCTTTTCTTTCCAATAGACATTATATTTACTGGACCAAATAAATCAACATGCAATAAGTGATATGGCTCAAGAATTGAGGATCCAGTCTTACTTTTGAATGAAGTTTTCCTTTGTTTTGCCTTTTGACATGAGTCACATAGGCCATCTGGAGTAAAAACTGATTTGGGCAATCCTCTCACAAGATCTTTCTTTACTAGCTCATTAATGCTGTTGAAATTCAGATGAGAAAGTCTCTAGTGCCAATCCCAGCTTTCTTCAATTGATGCTCTACTCAGTAGACAGATTGCAGAGCCATCAGAGTTTGTTGAAAGCTTGGCTTCATAAATGTTACCATGTCTGTATCCCTTCAGAACAACTTTTCCTGTAGATTTGCTTACAACTTCACCGTGTTCTTCAAAGAAATCCACATGATAACCTCTGTCACAGATTTGACTCACACTTAGTAGATTAAGATTATGTTTGAGTCCTGAGACTAGAGCTACAGCTTCAATGATGACATTCCCAAGTTTGATATTGCCATATCCCAGAGTCCTTCCTATGTTGCCATCTCTATAAGAAACACTTGGGCCAGCTTTCTCCACAAATTCTGATAGCAGGGCTTTATTTCCAGTCATGTGTCCTGAGCATCCACTGTCCAGAACAAGGATATTTTTCCTGTTACCCTGCAATCACAAAAACCACTAATGATTAGTTTTAAGGACCCAGACTTGCTTGGATCCTTTGGCCTTATTAAGTTTGTTAGCTTTTGCAGCAGAAGTCTTATCAGAGTTTGTGCTAACATTCTTTTTATCAGAATTTATACATGTAGAATCAATTTTGAATTTATTCAAAGAGGGTTTAAGTTCATAATAATCATAATACAACTTATGATACTCTTTGCATGTATAAATAGAATGCCAAATACTGCCACAGTGAAAACAAGGATTCTGTGGCTTAAACCTAACTGAACCACTCTTAACTCCTGACTTAGGAGGTATAGAGTTTATATTTTTATTCTTCTTGCAAAAAGTAGCAAGATGGTTAGGATTTCCACAGTTGTAACATTTCTTCCTAGGAGCATTGGGAATAGGCATATAGTTATTGCTTTTATTGACACCTACCTTTCCATTTCTGTTTTTTCTAGGTTCTTTTACCTTGTTCACTCTTTTTATCTCCTTCAGCTTGTGTTTAAGCTGTTTCTGAGACATTAATTCAATATTTACTGATTTGACTTCCTGTTTTGGTTTGTCAGATTTTTGTACAAACCTCACAGGATTAATTTTGGGCTTTGCAGCCCTTTTAGTAAATACAGATTTAGAGGTCTCAGCTTCTAGGTTGGCAGTTTTCTTTTTATCAGTGTAACCTAGACCTTCTTTCCAACAATCATTCTCTATGATAATCTGAGTAGTTTTCCCAGAGTTAGTCCAAGTTTTAATAATGTTTCTTTCTTTAGCAAGTTCAGATTCAAGATAAGCATGCTTTTTCAATAATTCAGTTTTAACAAAAATAGCATCATCTCTCTCTTTCGGAATTTTTAACATCTGGACTAATTCTAATTCTAAATAGTCATTTCTCTTTCTAAGCTCTAGACTTTCATATTTTATTCTTTCATTTTCTAAAGTCTGATCTCTATAGCTAAGATGCAAGGTTTTAAGAAAGATTCTTAACTCAGATATATCATTAGTATCAAAAGCTAGAGTAGAATGAGGTACCTTGGTCTCAGTAGCTTCAGAGATACTATCAGCATTTGCCATCAAGGCATAGTTCACCTCATCTTCAGAGTCTGAAGTGTCAGCCCAATCCTTCTTCTTTGTGATGTAGGCTTGACCTTTATCAGCTTTGGCTTTATTGCACACAGGTGCAAAATGTCCTTTCTCACCACAATTATCGCATTTGATCTTGGACTTGTCCACTTTCTCAGACCTGCCTTCCTTTCCCTTAGTTTTTTTGAAATTCTTCTCTAACATGATTGTATAGCTTTTTGGATCTTAACTGTTGTATAATAACAGAGTGTCTCTGATACCAATTGTTAGGTCCGGAATAACGTAGAAGGGGGGTTGAATACGTTATTCAAAAAAATATTTCGATTTTTGATGTGGATATGAAATCAAAAATACTAAATCGAAATAACACAACTGTGTGGGAAATATCTTTTAATAGATAAAACCCAGAGGTTTGTTACACAATCTAATCCTACAGATCAGCTACAAAATCAAACACTCCTAGGATAGTTTAGGCACGAGGACCTTCTACCCGACACTTCCTGAAAGCGGGCTAAGCCGGCTTTCCTACTAGATGGACTGTCTAGCAGCTTACACAGAGATGGTATAAGAGAGAGAATAGAAAGTTGTGTGTGGAGGTGTGTTTTGAAATGAAATACAGCATTCCTATTTATAGATTATAGAAAGTTACTATGCTGTACTATTTCAACCACCCCCGTGGGCCCCTCCAGCCACTTTTTGAATAGTAGCCGCCATATGAATAGTAGCCACTTTTTGAATAGTAGCCGTCATATGACTAGTAGCCGCCATATGAATAGTACTATTCATATGAATAGTGATTTCGGGTACTATTCATATGAATAGTGATTTCGGTTACTATTCATATTCTCTTCTGTTTATTTTGCTGTTTTAATTCATCTCAGAAAATAATTCAAGTACCAGATTAACTTAATTATTTATTATAAATAAATAATTAATCTGTTACTTAGTTAATTTTAAGAGTAAATTAATCTTTGATAATACCTTGAAATATTATGTCTGTCCTTGATTGTCAATAGGCTTTGGCAATTCTTTCTGTGAATTAATGTGTTGATCCTTCTCGTATGTGCTGACACTTAGTGCACTGGTCTGGTTCACAAGTGACTAGCACTGATCTTGATCTTCACATCTTCGTTACATTCCAATTGATTAGCCTGCAGCAATATCTTCAAATAATATAAATACATGGAATCTTTTGGCCCTTCAACTGAATCATCTGTACATCTTATTCTGTCACCGAGGCTTGATCATGTTAATGAACTTCTTTCAGCGACTTGATCCTTGTCGGTGCCTGTTCTTCAAATTTCACGATTCCTGTATAGAGTTAATATTATTTATCTTTTATCCTAGTTGAGTTATATATGTCCTCTATTACATATTACATTACATTATGCTTTACAATAAGTGTAGGAGAAATTTTGTCCAAAACTTTGATAATCCGTAATCTGGTCCTCCGTACAACAAAATAAATACGAACTGTTAGATCTTGAAATAAATATAAGAAAACCGTTTGATCTAGCATAAAAAAATATTTTATATTTTAATATGTTATAAACTAAAAAAATGTATTTATATTAAAATACGAAAAGGTGTATGTCAATGATTTAAATTAAATATAATTAGATTTTTTACATTGAATAACATTGTCAATGTAGGTTTTCTACATTGAATGAGATTAATGCAAAAATTCGTAATTATATTTTCTCATGAGATTCTGAGTGTTTTTATTTGAATAATAATTATTAAATCATCATTAATTAAAGATAATTTTATGAGTTTCGCTTGGATTGTAAATTCATACAAATCAGATTTTTAGATCTCAAGATAAAGCCCAAATAGTAAATATGAATTTTTTAAATACTAATAAATATATAAATAAAATTCAATTCTAATACAACCTCAAAACTTTGATAATCATTAGTCTGGTTCTCCGTACGACAAAATAAATAAGAACTGTTTAGATATTAAAATAAATAGATGAAAACCGCTGAATCTAGCATTAAAAAAAATTATACTTTAATTAATATGTTATAAACTAAAAAATGTTTTATATTGAAATACGAAAAGATGTATGTCAATGATTTAAATTATATCTTCAATGATTGAAAGATGCGATATTTTAGGTATTTGTAAAGGGTAATATCACAATTAAAAGTAAACGTTTTTTAATTAAAAAAGATAATCAACTAATTACCATTAATTACATTATTTTATTATTTTATTTATTTTAATAATGAGAATAACTGTACTGAAAATCAAACCGACAACTTTCAATATTTCGGTTTTAATATAATAGTATAGATATTTAATTTACACAAAATTTTAGTGAAAAATTTTTGGGCCTAATGTTGTTCAGCGCCTTTTTAAGATGGTGAGAAATGACTACAGGGGAGCCATCAAAATCAGGCTATTTCCGTCCTGTCGTTAGCAATTTTATGCCTGCAGCAGCATAATGGGATACGAGGTTGTTCCACTCCTTGTGAAGTCTGTATCTGACGAGTTCTAAAAATTACTTTTAAGTGAGGCTATGAGGCTATGATCAAATCGACACCTTTATTAACATTTGCTTTCCCCTATTGTATTATCTTACTTTAGACACCAGGACATGCTTTCTCCATTATCACCTACAAATGTGCATAAATAACTAGCTACTGGGCCTACTTAAAATATACAGTTGTTGATAGCAATTGAACCTAAAAATTGAAAGCATAAAACCCACAATTTTTCAATCATATATATAAAAGTAGAATGTTCAACTGCAAATCAAGGGAAAAACAAACAAATGGAAATACAAGAATTATTAATATAAAATAAACAAAGTACCACCTCGTTATTTAACCATTCTCTTAAGGAGATAATTCAAGTTGGTCTACATTTCTGCTGGTAGATGACGGCGTTGGACTGTTGGTTTAGTCCAAGTTCTCTAACCACTTACACTAATCAGGTACCTGCAGGGTGGCATCCGCCAGTCTAAATAACAGTTGCGGCACGTAGCAGTGTGATTAAGATATAGCAATCTTTATATACAAGTACTATGAAAGAAAGCTTACTGCGAATGAAAACCATGTAATTAAGAAAGACAATGTATGAACAGATAATGAACTGGAACAATGTTTGACATAACTTAATGCTAATTAACATAGCATACACATGGTGAAGATAATGCTAAACTATTCATACCAGAGAAATCTAATTTTTGCAGAAGCCCGATATTGAGTGCTCAAACAGTGAAAGTGAGAACGGCTAGTACAAGCCCTACCAGATGGAAGTGCTAGGCTAAAGAGGCTTAGTAACCGATGTCCATTGTCCCATGTTCTAGATAACTATATCAGATTCTAGTTAACAGATTTTTCAACAGAGAAAATAAACTTCACAAACCTAACAGAGAAAACATATTTCACAAACCTTCTCTTTAGTGATTAAGTGCATCAGGACACTTCGGCAAATAAGTGTAAGAATTATAAGCTGCAAACAGAAAGTGCATACAATGCCTGTAGATTTATGCAGTTAATATCACAACCCCCACCAGAGGCCAATAATTAATATTTCTCTGTAGCTTAGATGTAAATATACATCACAAGTTCCTGGAAATCAAGATTTATGGAGTCTTGACACACATAGTTGCAAATATAATACAAATGCAGTAAAAGGAACACTGCAACAAAATAAAATAGTACTTGCACGAGTAAATCAAAGTACTTCAATCATTTCATCATGATAACTTATCAAAATATGTCGCATCATAACAGCTACCGAAGACCAGTGTCTGGTCCTAACATTTGGATGATGAAACAGGGTCAAGGAGTTCAAAATAACAAATATTCTAAAAAATATATATATTAACTCCCTTGTACCACCTCGTTATTGTCGTTTTTTTTTCTACCTAGGCGTGTCTAACAAATTTCACATATCCCATATGAAAATCATTAGGGAAACACAACTGATATAAATTGATGTAACAACTAAGCGAGGGAATTGCAAGCAAGTCAAATGTGCAAGGGGGTAACTCTGTAATTCACTTCACCAAACTGCCAGTTATATTTTAGTTGTGCTTTCGCTCTTTTAATTTAGACAGTATCGATATTTATTCTAATATCCATTAATATTGTTTATCATGTGGAGGAAGTATATACCATATTATACAGAGTCCTAATGCATAATCCAAGGATCACAGCAAAATTATCAATTTATCACGCATCCAAGGCACTGAATACAAATTTACTTAACTAGTAGAAACCACAGAGGCATGACACGTAAAGTCATAAACGACCAAATGTAACATCAAATATGTATATGAAAAAACATTACACAAGTCAATCACCATTATCACAGAAGTCTCGACTAACAACTAATAGTAACCACCAACTTAATATCAAACCAAAGCTTATCGGCAGAATTCATCATCGGCAGGATCCGACCACGGAGAGAAATGTGTGCAGATGAAGTGGAGTATGCCCCCATCATGTGAGGAATAATAACAATAATAATACATGAACAAATGTGGCATGTGAATTGCTTGTTTTTGTGTGCGACCATGGAGATAAAAGTTTCTCATTCAAGGTTAACTCTACCAATGGGAGTGTAGGTGCTATCGTAATTTGAAGTAATTCAAGGTATAGAGTCGTAAACATTCAAGGTATAAACACAAAGTATGATTAAGTAGGTGTAACCATGAGGTGACCAACATTCAAATAGATGGGTGACAACTAAAGGGTCACCAGCCACACAACAATTAGATTTTAAAAATTTGGAAAAGCGGTGCTGGTTTACACATTAATATATGAAAATATCAATAAAGAACAGGAGAGTTTGCAAGATAAGATAGGATAATTTTACTCTCAAAAGGGTTAAAAAAGCTGCTATGCTTGAGGCTCCTGTATCAAGCTTGCTGCATTAGGCACCTATATCCATCTTGAGGCTCCTGCTTCCGTCTTGAGCCTGACAAAGCTCACTTCTAGCTGTGGGCAAGTGATACTCTCAAACAGTTTGGCCTCAAATGTGCAGAGATGGTCACCATTTGATGCTTGGAATGTCAGGTAGAACCAAGTGCCAGCAGCAACAGCTGTCATTGCCTTGATTACATTGGCAACGGAATAGCACGTTTGGTGTTTGGAATTATAAAAGTGAATGGCATGAGTAGCGAGACCATACAAATGAGTAATGGAGTCATCAGAGAGGTTGGCATCTGGTGGGCAGTAGTACCTAATAATCAAGCTACACCAGTCCCTCCCCAGGTAAGGATAGTATCCAACCTCAAAACCCCCGGTAGCAAGGATATCTCTGTCGTACTGCCTTCGTTCTAAGATACAATATCTTTCGTGGTCCCAATACTTATGAGCTATATCCGGATGATAGTGTTTAAATTTCCAATTATTGTGAATTTGTTGCCTGAGCTCTTCATCATCATCTTCTGGGCGCTGGGAGAAGATATCCCGCCTCCACGTCGGATTCATCTTTGCTCCCTTGAGCGCTTCTTCAATATAAAAAAAGCTCGTATCTTCATTATTATAATCAAAAGCAGGACCAGCAGAATCATATACAAAACCTGTCGGGGCCGGGTGGTTCTGTTGTTTTTTAATCTGAGCTACAAACTGAATTAACTCATTCACTTCCTCCTGCGGAGTCCTCCGAGTCTCATTCGGATTTGGATCCGGTTTCCGATTCCAAATATTCGGATCATTCTCTTTGAGATGTGGAGAGATATTAAGAATCGGATGCCAAACCGGATGATTAGTAGTATCTTCTTCTTCTAGGGGCAAATTCATATTCCGATCATTCTCTGAAGACAAATTCTCTTTCTCATGCTCTCGCTTCCACAATCCAGACTCCATCGGGTTAGGGTTTTTTTTTTAAACAAACTGAAGATCTAATTGGGGTTTTTATTTATTTATAGGAGTTTTGTTTGGTTTGGTTTGTTTTGTTCATTCCCATTTGGAATTGAAATTGGATTTGGAATCCGACTTGGAGTCGCCTAACGGCACTTAAAACCAAAAGCTCCTTTTTAACGAGTTTTAAGTTAAAAAACTGCTTTAAATCAGAAGTTACATTTAGGTACTTTTGACTTATGACTTATGTAGTTTTTCTTTTTTTTTTTCACAATTCTTGTAAAGCTTAAATATCATGAATTTAAAATTTTTTTTAAGTCAAATATCACTTGTCAAAATTATTAAATTCCCATTTAATTTTAAGTAAAATTACCCAAAAACATTCATTCAACTTAAAGTAAACAACTTTACTTTCTCCTTTAAGTTAAAAACACCCATTAAGTCAAAAGTAACTTATTTTAAGCAATCTCAAACACCCTCTTTGATTTTCTTTTTTTATTCATAATAGAATAGATTTATTCCCATCACTCAATTCAAATTGGATTTTGTATTCTTAGATTTTAATTTTGATTCATGTGTAATTTAAATTGGATTTTAACTAAAAGTTATTATGAAATATTTAGTATTGGATATAAATTTTTATTGGATTTTTTTTTGAAAAATACCTAATGATTTTAATTTTTTTGCAAAAAAACTATTAATTTAAAGATATTTTTGCAAAAATACGATTTATTTGAAAAATATTGCAAAAAAACGGAATGCAACCAAATACATTTTTTTTGACAATTTAATAAATATGAAAGTAACCTAAAATAAGTGATTGCAACTTAATTTTATCAAACCAAATCCACCGAATTCAAGACACCCCAAATCAACACTACTATTCTCATGATTGGAATAAGTCATAGAATATTCTGCCTTTTTCTGCTTGTCAACGATGAATACATACAAAAATAACCAGATTTCATTTCTATGGAGAGATAAATACATACAAATCTTTAAAACAACTAAAATCAATCCAAAACCAAAAGCCACACTATCGAAGATTGTACCCCTGCGGGGGCCTAAGAGAAGATGATGCTATGACAAAATCGTCGGAGGTGGATGATGAAATTAGAGATGGAGGTTACGATGAAGAACAAATTGGAGCTCGTCGGAGAAGAAGGACACTACACCAAATATGGCATATTGCAACACCAAGAAAGTGTATTATTAGATCCCAAATATGTTACATTAGATGTTTATGTAACGTTTTGACCAAAATTCGGCGTTGCATTTACTGGCGCTGCCTATGACCTCTATAACAACATTTTTTGTATTTATTGCAACATTTATTAAGTATTAAAATAGTAAAATAAATATATTATATTTTGACCTAGTTATATATGATTTAAATCATTGACATATACATTTTCGTACTACAATATAAATAGAAAATGTAATTACGAAATTTTACATTAATCATATTCAATGTAGAAATCTTACATTGATAATTCTATTTAATGTAGAAAACCTAATTATATATGATTTAAATCATTGACTTATACATTTTCTTATTTTAATATATATACACTTTTTAGTTTATATCAACTTAAAATATTAAATACTTTTTTAAGTTAGATCCAACGGTTTTCATCTATTTATTTTTATTTATTTTAAGATCTTTGTCGTACGGAGGACACGACTACCGATTATCAAAGTTTCAAACAAAATCACCCTTACACCTATTAATAAAGGTTGTACTATAATTTTATTTTAAAAATATAATATAATCTGAAAAGGATATAATTAAAAAAGTTTGTATTAAAATTGAATTTTATTTAATTTTTTATTAGTATTTTAAAAAATGAATATTTAAATATTTTTGAAAATACTACTTGAAGTTGGAAATGAAATTGTAATGCTGGCACCGCAGGTAAAAATCGGTTGCAAATGGGGTTGCAGACTAGGTTGTAACATTGCAATCGTATTTTTGAAAAACAAATTTGCAACTTGGGTATTTTTGAAAAAAGCCCAAAAAAAATTGTATATGTTATTTGGGCTTTATCTTGAGATGTATAAATCAAATTTGGATGATTTTTCAATCCATACGAATCTCATACAATTATCTTGAATTTAGTGATGATTTAATAATTATTATTCAAATTAAATACTCAGAATCTCAAGAGAAAATATAATTACAAATTTTTACATTAATCATATTCATTGTAGAAGTCTTACATTGATAATGCTATTCAATGTAGAAAACCTAATTATATATGATTTAAATCATCAACATATACATTTTCGTATTTCAGTATAAATACACTTTTTAGTTTATAACATATTAAAATATAAAATAAATTTTTATGTTAGATCCAACGGTTTTCATCTATTTATTTTAAGATCATTGTCGTACGAATGACCAGACTACTGATTATCAAACTTTTGGACGAAATTTCTCTTACACTTATTATTAAAATTTTATTTGGTTGTTAATAGAATTATCTTCAAATAACTACAAGGGTGTTTTAATAATCAAAATGAGTTATAAGTAGAATTCATAAATTAAATAGAATTTTCAACGTCAAAATTCGTCAATTTCTTCTCTTTTTTGTTTCTACGTATATTTAATCAGGTAAAAAATATTAAACCATCACTAATTAAAGAGGTGATTTTAAAAATTTCTGTCAATTAGATTTTAAAAATTTATGTCAATTAGATTTTAAGAAATTAGTTTTTTATAAACTAATTTCTGTCAATTAGATTTTAAAAATTTGGAAAAGCGGTGCTGGTTTACACATTATAAAAAAGTCTCATATCTTATGATGAGGGATCACAGTGGATGGAACGAAGAGATTATTAGAGGTATGTTCAATGAACGTGATCAGGCTTCTATTAGGAGAGTAAGAATAGCAGAGCATGGGGAGAGTGACAGAATGTTTTGGAGTCAGGAGAGCTTTGGTGATTACTCGGTAAAGAGTGCGTACAAGCTCCTGCAAGTCCAGAAATCAGTCTGGAGAATGACAGATAACAACAGCTTCTGGACGAAAATATGGCGCATCAAAGCCCCAGCAAAGGTTCTAAATCTAGTGTGGCGTTTATTGACTTATTGTTTACCTACAACTGTTATGTTGCAGCAAAAAGGAGTGGTCTTAGAGGCATTGTGCCCAGTCTGTAAGAAAGAACCAGAAACGATCGACCATGTCTTTTTACGATGTTCAGTGGCAGTGCAATGTTGGCAAATGGTCATTCCAAATATTCAGAACGGGGGAGAAACTCTAATGCAATGGTGGGAGGCTATTTTGGCAAATTGTGACAATAAGAAGAAAGCAGAGGTAGCAATGGTTTGTTGGTCGTTGTGGAAAGCAAGAAACGAAGTTGTTTGGAATAAAAAGAATCATAGACTTTATAAGATAGTCGCTAATGCTAAACAATACCTAGAACAATGGAGATATGCCCAAAGCATGGTTTCGTACTCTATCTATCCGCAGCTAGTGGAAGGGGATGGAGGAATTTCTTGGGTAAGACCACAGGAGTTATCAATCAAGGTATCAGTGGACGCTGCGATTTTTGAAGAGTCTAATGCTTCAGGAATAGGTATGGTTGCTCGTGATTCAAGAGGGGAGATGCTTATGGCTAGAACAGTCCGTATAAATGAGGTCTTGGCTCCAGCGATGGCAGAAGTTATTGCTATAAAGGAAGCCCTAAGCTGGACTAAAGCCTCGACAAACCAGCAAACAATAATCGAATCGGATTGTTTGGTTGCAGTGCAATCAATTCGCAGCAAAACACCTATGTTTTCTCCTTTTGGCCTCATGATTGTGGAATGTAGAAGGTTATTGCAAGAACAAAACACAGTGTCGTTGTTATTTATTAAACGATCTGCTAATATGGTGGCACATGAACTAGCTTGTGCATCATATTCTTTTCCAGATCGATCTTTCGATAGGAGTTATGTTCCTATTGAAGTGGATGTTGCTTTGAAAGCGGATTTATGCTAATATATTCTCTTGTTTGTCAAAAAAAAAAATATCAATAAAGAACAGTAGAGTTTGTAAGATAAGATAGGATAATTTTACTCTCAAAAGGGTTAAAAAAGTTGCTATGCTTGAGGCTCCTGTATCAAGCTTGCTGCATTAGGCACCTGTATCCATCTTGAGGCTCCTGCTTCCGTCTTGAGCCTGATAAAGCTCACTTCTGGCTGTGGGCAAGTAATACTCTCAAACAGTTTGGCCTCAAATGTGCAGAGATGGTCACCATTTGTGTAACACCCCAGTCCCACATCGAGGAGATTTGGGACTTCTGTTCAGTTTATAAGGTAAAGTACTACTACTAAGTGCACCAACAAATCATGATCTTTTGGGGGCCTATGGTGGGCTTGTGGATTACCCAAGTTGGCGGCATTTGGGCCAGTTTGCTTTGGCTTATTTCGGATTCGTGATCGGGACTCGACCCGATTTTCGAAAAATGACTCGGGATTTGACCCGGGTTGTCACATATGGTATCAGAGACGATTCTCGAAAGCTTGATTCGTCAAGTTGCCGGAGGTGGGGACACGAAGGCTGGTGGTATTATCCCACAATGGACAGAGGTCCGGAGGTGGGGACACGAAGCCAGCCGGTATTATCCCACAATGGCTAGGGAGGAACGATCCGGAACCTATGGGATTTCCGTTCAGGCCTGACGAGGACGTCAGGAGTTTAAGTGGGGGAGTTTGTAACACCCCAGTCCCACATCGAGGAGATTTGGGACTTCTGTTCAGTTTATAAGGTAAAGTACTACTACTAAGTGCACCAACAAATCATGATCTTTTGGGGGCCTGTGGTGGGCTTGTGGATTACCCAAGTTGGCGGCATTTGGGCCAGTTTGCTTTGGCTTATTTCGGATTCGTGATCGGGACTCGACCCGATTTTCGAAAAATGACTCGGGATTTGACCCGGGTTGTCACAATTTGATGCTTGGAATGTCAGGTAGAACCAAGTGCCAGCAGCAACAGCTGTCATTGCCTTGATTACATTGGCAACGGAATAGCACGTTTGGTGTTTGGAATTATAAAAGTGAATGGCATGAGTAGCGAGACCATACAAATGATTAATGGAGTCAGCAGAGAGGTTGGCATCTGGTGGGCAGTAGTACCTATGAATCGCGTTAAAACAGGTCCTAAAATTAACAAATTTAAGAAAATTTAACAATTTAACAATTTAAGAAAATTTTTGCAGATTGTATCAAATTAGGGATTTGATGAAATGAATTTTTTATATTGATGCTTGATAGTTAGCGATTTAAATTCAATCCATTAATTTTTATATTGATGCTTGATAGTTAAAGGATTATCATCTGTTATATAAACACCTAATTCAAATAATTATTTATCAAACACTTTTTTTTTGAAATGAGTCTCAAAATACAATTAGATAAAAGCGTTTCCAACAAAATGTTACGAGGAGACATAAACTATTTGTAGCAACTGAACCAACATGGTATTATAGCCATTTTGTGGACTACTCTATTTATAACACAATGCTTTATTATTAAAATATGTGAAAAAAAACTTAAAATATAAAATAAAATATGAGTTAATTGCAAAAAAGTGGCTAGATTTTACACTCATTTTCAAATAAATGGCCAGATTTTCAATTTTGCAAAATGATGGCCAGATTTGCCTTTTTCCTTTCAAAAAAGTGGCTGAAGATGATTTTCAGCTTATTTGGTAGGGGCAAAATGGGAAAATATGTTATTTTACTAAAAAATAATGCTAAAAATCCCAAAAATTATCCAAAAAATCCCCAAATTAATATGTGTCACCATATGATTGGTTATATTCGTAATAATAATAATAATGCCCCCTCCATGCATGCACATAAATTGACTAATTAAATCTTGACAACTCATATTTGTGGATTTTTTTGTGAATGGATGTGCATACATGGGGGCATTATTATTATTACGAATATAACCAAGCATATGGTGACACATATTAATTTTTGAGAATTTTTGTGCACAATTTTTGGGAACTCTAGCATTTTTTTCCCATTTTACCCCTGACAAAAAGCTGAAAATCGTTTGTAACCACCTTTTTGAAAGGAAAAAGGCAAGTCTGGCCACCATCTTGCAAAATTGAAAATCTGGTCACTTTTTTGAAAATGAGTGTAAAATCTGGCCACCACTTTGAAGTTTACTCATAAAATATTTACTTGAAAATAAAACCTAACAAAAAAATTATAAAAGCAACCCGTGCATCGCACGGGTATAAAGCTAGTATCTATTAGTTGTGTAAAAACAATGTATGTCACATATTTTAAGAAAGTTTTATAAGAGTCCAAAAAGGTAATACATTTTTTACTTTTAAAATTGGGTAAAGAGTTTCTCCTTGACGCTTTAGAAAAACTCTCTACCATTGCGACATACTATGTATAAATTATAATATATTTATTATCCTTTTTTTATTTTGCTACTAAAACTGTTAGAAACCAAAACCAAACTACAGCCACACTCGAACACAGTAACCAAGCTGCTACCTTACCATCTCCATTGAAAAAACCAAGACAAACAAACCATACTGCTAGCAACTAAAACCAACAAAACATTACACTCTACCAACCTGAACATACTCGAATTGCAGTTCAGATCCCCGATCCCCAGGCCCTTGCAATTTCTACCTGAACACCAAAAAACTGCAACATCCTACCAGAAAAATGCATGCATAAAACACTACGGTCTGCAACTAGCTCCCGAACCAGGCCTCGAAAAACCACTGCACCAGAATGAACTAAGCCAACAAAAACCTACAAATTCGCCATACTCAACTAAAAACAGAACCTAACCATTGGGCCCCAAAAAATCCTCTTCAACGCAGCTACGTTCATGCCCAACCACCTCAAATCTGGACCGGATAGCACATCAACATCACCTCGATAAGACCATCCACAAAACTCCCATTGCACCCAACAAAATCCCACAAAACATAAGCTAAATCCATATTCCGCAAAACCAACTAAATCAACAAGAATAATCACAAAACAACCACGCAAGCGTGCGTGGTCACAAGTAATATAGATATAAGTCAAGTTCGTTCCCATAGAGATCTGGTTTAGGTTTTAATTCAGCTAATAGACCTATGCAACAATGTATGGCTTTTATTCACTACTAAGACATTTAACAAGTTGGGTTTGATTACCTAAAATTAACTAAAAGCAAATTAACAAACTAAGAATTAACTAACTAATGAGAATTAAAATCGAATTACTTAAATGAGAAAAACATGAGATCTTAACTTCATTAAATACTTCGCTTAGAGATGATGCCTTTAATCAATGCATGTGATGGTTATGATATCTGATCAGACAACACGAAACAAGTATAAGCTACTTCTCAGTATACGAATACCAAACTACTCATACATCCACAAAAGATATAGAAATGAATAGACACCAATTATGCTTAGACCCTATATCTCTATAAGATTTAAAAACATAATGGTTGAAGAACAAGTTGTCTATTAAGGTCACATAGGGCAGCATAATATATCTCTATTTATGCTACAAATCATGATGCTAATCATACATCAACTTATCCTATGCTAGCATGACAAGTTCTAAATCTCAAGATCCACTCTCGCTTCACAAGAGATTAACAAGACAACTTAGATGTTAGCTACGCATACAAGAAGAATAAGCAAAGCCATTCAAGGATATCAAGAATTCACCACACACAAATCTTTAAAGCAATCATACTACTAAACTACATAGATAAATCAGTTAGAATCCCATGACAACGATTAGTTCACAATCGAACCGTTCGTCACCATGGGATTTGATGAAAATATGATATGAAGCAAAGACTG
The DNA here is from genome assembly GCA_037693485.1 of Kitagawia praeruptora. Classification (NCBI taxonomy): domain Eukaryota; kingdom Viridiplantae; phylum Streptophyta; class Magnoliopsida; order Apiales; family Apiaceae; genus Kitagawia; species Kitagawia praeruptora. Next base: position 95,551,429 of record CM075350.1, read on the forward strand.
AATGAATATAATAATAATATTGAAGTTGAGTTTTGAAAACAAATTCGAGAACTGGAATCCAAAGTACGCCTAAGAAGAGAATACAAAAAATGAAGTAGATCTAGATCCGTTGCTTGTCATGAGCGTTGGTGAATCCTTATCTGGTTTTCTCTCTTGTGATTCTAAGTAATTGATATGATTTACAATGATGGGTAGTGTTTATATAGGCCCTATAATACTTCTCCAACAAGAAAAGTCTTAAAATTACAATTTAATTCGAAACAGGAAAGAATTACAGGATTTCAGGGTAATTTCCGAATTTTCCAGCATGTCTGCCGCGCCGCGGCCCGCCTACCCGTGCCGTGGCGCGCCTCTGTTTCTGTCCAGCCGCGCCATGGCCCGCCTTCCCGCACCGCGGCCCACCCTGCAACCTGCCGGCAACTTTTATCTTGCTATTTTCTTCGTTTTACAACCGTTTTCTCCCGTTCCTTCTTCATGTAATGCTATACTCCATTCTTTTAACTCAAAATCTCCATAGTAACATAAGGAAATGCTACTTTCTTTATTCCAAGCTAAGAATCTCCTCCAAGAACACGGAAATCTCCAACCCTAGCCGACGTTCTACAATCCTACACATATAGACGAAACACATAAAAAATACAACATACTTGAGGCCAAGTGAATCAATTTAAGCCGATATGGAACGCTTCAAGTGGATATAAAATCCACTTATCAGATTATTCAGTATCCTTTTAAATATATACTAAAATGGTTCAAATGACAATTTCTTGTACAATTTACGAATTGGAACCATCCAGGGTTTGATATTGTAACTAAGGATTTTTAGGGTTTGTCCGTTTGATTCTTGGATAACTTTGATTAAAGGGTTGTGATTGTTAAATGTCAATTATACATATGTTAGATATGTGTATATGGGTTATTGTTTTGAGTTGTGATCTAAATTTTGTGCATTATGAATTTTTTTTAATCGCTTTAATTTCTTTTGTGTTAATTGTGAATTCTATTATGTGAATGTTGTCGAGAAGGTCAAATATATGTGATATCGTGTTTATAAGATGATTTATGTGTGCCGTGTAAGTCCGTGTATTTTTATTTGTATTTTTAAGGATTAAAATCTATTTAAATCATGAATTATTGATCTTGTGAGATTTTTATAAAATAATTGGAGTTGTTAAAAATCATGAAATATTTTTTAATATTATCTTTGTATATTTATTTAGTTTTTAAAATTATGGGGAGAATTATTTTGTGTGTTTCACTATTTTAAAATATGATTTTATGAATTATTTTGTATTTTAGGGATGTAATATTGTAAAATCCATATTTAATTAGTTTTTGATGCTAAAAATATATTTAAAATTAGGGGAGATTGATAATTTTATTTTCTATAATTTAAAAATTATTTTGAGATTTTTCTCAATTATTATCTATTTAATTTAATTTATCTTAATTTTCTATTTTATAAGGTGGATTTTAATTATTATTAAATCAGTATATTATGGTGAAAGGACAGCCCCTTTTAATCCCTAAATTCGCAGTCCCAATTGGCTCGGTGCTGTTCTTCTTTGTATCTCTCCAACTCTCTCGCGCCACCACCGTTCAACCTACATCTCTATTTTTCAAGGTAAATTAGGCAAAATTAGAATGGAAATTAGATCTTGAATTTTTTTTTATTGAATTGAAATTAGATTATTCAGTATTCTTTTTTAAATTTATACTAAAATTGTTCAATTGACGATGATTTCTTGTACAATTTACGAATTGGAACCATCCAGGGTTTGATACGAATTGAAACTGTAATTAAGGATTTAGGGTTTGTCCGTTTGATACTTGGATTAAAGAGTTGTGATTGTTAAATGTTAATTATACATATGTTAGATATGTATTTGGGTTATTGTTTTAGGTTGTGATTTAAATTTTGTATTATGAATTTCTGCCTTTAATTATTCCCAAGAATTCGAGTGAGGCTATTTGAGCCTGGTCCGAGCTTAGCTTGGGTTTTGAGCCTCCTTGTCGAGGAGCTTCCAACTCTAAACCTCTGATATAATAATCCTTGATAGCAAAATGGTCAATTGTGGAGAGGAGAAGTTAGAGTTCAAAGATCAGATTGAAGTTATAAAAAAGTTAGTATCGTTTTATAAGTCCAATTCATGTGGCTATGGTTGCCAACAAATTAATTTACTTTTACGTTAGCACCTATGAACCAGTCCATAACTTAGTTTGGAAAACTCCATAATAAAACTGAGCCAGCCTGGGAGTTGTGGCCTTTCAGTTCCCATTTCAATCATTACTCTTCTCCAATTCAATCTGCATGTTTATCATTCTTGGGGCTAAGGCTGTCAACTGGAGGGTCAAGCTCCAAGTCTGATTGTTAGGCTGCAACTTACGCTTATTAACGCATTTGTTCTGGGAATGTATAATTTCAAGTTTACTTTTTTTATGCTTATTAATTACTCTTCCTTACTTTTCCAGTTTGTATTGCAGGCATTCACCATGGTCACCACTAGATCAATGTCTAGATCAAACCCCACATCAAAGTCTGGGGCAACTAAGACTGTGAAACCACCCAAGTGTTTTAAGATTAATTCGACAAGAAGGGAAGCTTTGTCAATTTTCATGTAACTTTTCACTTCAAACCATTTTTTCCCCATTCAGTCTTTTCTTTCTAGGTTTCGATCTAATTTTGTTCAATTACAGGATTAAGGAATATCTGCCTCAATATTATGAGGCGAATCCACCATGCCCAACCGACCCATTTGTAAGATCCCTTTTTCCTATACAATTTTTTAGTACCAATTCCTCTCTAAATCAGTGTTAATTCTCTCCGTGTTCTTTTTTCATCAGGAGCCCGTCCGTTCTGGACATGAAAAATGGTCCTACATGAGTGAAAGTGTAAGTAACTTTGCTGCAAATTAGATATGCTGCAAGTTTCCATCAAGTAGATGAGATCTCACGTTTTCCTCCTATTCGATTCTTTTTCAGGAGAAAGCTCCGTGGATTGAATTGGCCGGGAAAATGTTGGCCAAAGGAATTAGTTTACGAAATACTGTGGAACCAAGATGGTTAGTGTACTTGCTTTTTGTGTACAATATTGGCTGGTATCTGTTATGTAGTTCAATATGTTTCCCAGAATTAACTGTTTAACTTGTATGATTCTCAAAAAATTTAAGAATATTGCACATAAGTGTTTATTTTTTCAACATCTTTTGTGTCGCTTAAACATCATTTTTGTCTTTCCGGGATCTATGTAACTTTCAGATTTGGTTAATTTCTGTGGCACTGATTATTATGATTTTAGTAACTGATCACATCAATCAATGTTATCCTTTAGTTTTGTTTGTGGTCTTCGGACTCTCCTACTTCACTTCGAAATTTGTGTAATAGGAAGGTGAGTGGGTGTTCCATATGGTGTATCGTAGTCAAAGTTTATGCATTCAAGTTAAAAAAAATACACAAGTATGCATAAAAAAAACAAGATGTTGTTACTTCCCAGTAAGTGTTAATATTCGGGCTGGCATATAGATGTTGCAGATATAGTGTATAGTCATAGTTTCTATAGTTTTTAGTTTTTACCTTGTTCCCTTCATCACAGGTGTTTCTGTTGAAATCCTTTCTCTGAATGCATTTACTTTTTCTTATTTTATCAATCCTTAGATTTCAATATTTTTTATCGCAAGATCTTGCAGCTATACCAGTTTTTGCCATATCTTATCTCAAGTGTTGGTGCAACTTCATATGAACATGTAACCTTTCTAGAACATTTGGTACTTGACAGTTATATCTTTAAAACTTTTGAAAAAAGTGAGGATCCCTACTCCCATCGCCACTATTATAGTAGTTTTGTTCGTTAAGTAAATGCTAAGACTAAATCACCAACTCGGAAGTGCAAAATGGAAGCGGAAGACAGGAGAAGAGATTCACATCCTCAACCAAGATATATGGGTTATTCCGAGAACTAGTTACAGTAGGCAACGTAAAGTCTAAAATAGAATGTGAATATTTACCAGACTTGAGCCGGGGGTCTTCACGGATAAAAGTTACTCTACCTCTTGGAGTAGGAGTAAGGTCATACATCGGAGATCCTTCATCCTAGTGAGTGGGATATGATGTGTAATTTTGTATGTTTGGTTAGGTTAGAATTTATTCATGTCATAGGATTGTTAAGTAGGTCAAATGTGTGCCATCATGGGATTGGCATTTGGGCCATATGTGCAGGTCACGATGGAAGTTATAATAGATATATGCAACTGGACTATGACATCACACATTTACATATCAAGTAGCTTACATATACAATGTTGTTTTGTCACTCATTTATTCTTCCTTCCATCCTTGTACGACCTTAGAGATGAATGCCTCAACTTTTTTCTTCAGGTCATGGTCAGTTTCTTCGTCATCCTCAATCCAGTCTATCTTGCCTTCAGTGCCATTATCATCATTGTCCTCTTCATAACTACTTGAGCCACAGTGAGATTCATTATTGTTTGAACCATTTATCTCGCTGTCTTAACTAGCATACCTTATATCCTCAATTTGATCCTCTGATACTCCTTCAAAAAATCATCAAAAAATTAAAGAGAGGGTAATAACTCATCAATTCCACCAGCATATGATCGGAAACTCCTGACTAGAATAGCAAATATGATACTGTTGAACACAGAATATCGAAATATACGTGTAGATCAAGGTTGTCACGTCGAGGGACTAGCCCCGACTTACTGAAAAAGTCAACCCTTGGATAGAACCCGGATCCGCCCGACCCGAATTAACAAAAAAGGGGGTTTAAACCTTAAAACTTACGTTTTTTTTTTTACCACGGCGGCTCATCTCTTATCTATGTTCATCTCTGGTAAGCTATTCTTCTCTCTTCTCTTTTTTCGTTCTTCTCTCATCTTTTCTCTCTCTCTTCTCTTTCTTTGTTCTTTCTTAGTTTGTTCATATACACGTATGTATATATACACGCTGACGCTGTATGTATAAATATATACACGTGTGTGTATTTTCCAGTTTTAAGTTAAACCTTTTAACCAAAAAACGTCCTTATAATCACTTTTTTCTTTTTTTTATATCTTTTATTTAATTTTAGTACTTCTTTACACACAAAAACATATTTTTTATTACTTTTTTATACAAAAAAGTAATTCATTTTACTTTCTTAACCAAAAAACGAATATCTTTCACTTAGCTTTTTAGTGATAAATGTCATATTTTTAATTTCAATGTAATCATTAACATAAATAATTTTCCATAAACAAATCGTTATTCAAAACTTGTTTTTATCCACTGCAAATCATTATACTGAATCACAATTTTACACTTTTATTTGTTTTTAGATTTTAAAGTAAATTGCTATTTACATTCTTCAGTGATCAGTCTGCTTTAGTATATCAACTCTTCACTTCACTGCTTATGCCGTCTTCAGTCTCTTATCCTGCAATGATAATACAAGGAGGAGATGGAGATTTCCATGATTTCAAGATGGATGACTATGTTTGATTAGTTTATATTTTAATTACTAAAAATATATGTATATCACGACTTGTCTACTTTTTTCGACTAGTCAGGCGACTTGTCGACTATTCGATTCCAAGGTACCCGGGCGCCGAGCTCGATTTGGCGACTTAATAACCTTGGTGTAGATGAAAAGATAAAAAAGTTTTCATACAAGATTATGTTAATATGCCTTTTCTCTTCATTATGTGAATTGCTATGCAATGGTTTTGCTTGTATGGTGTTTATAAATAGTTTATGGCTGTTGCTAGAGACCCGGGAAGAGTCTCAGGCTCTTTAGATATTTATAACCTTTGATAGTTAATCATAATGAGAGGTAAGTATATAGCTCATGTACTGATTCCAGATAGTGCTTTTAACTCAGTTTATTCCCTGTGTTTCTCAAGTTCTATGTCTTTCTCCTTCTTGTTGTCCTGTATATGGAACAACTACATTATTACATAAGTTATCTGCTGTATTGGAGTTGGCCATTGAATTTAATTACTTATTGCTCGAGGAACATGTGTGAACCAAATTGTTACACACACGTGTTGTATACACGAAAATCATGCTTGTAAGCTGGTAGATGATATTTTTCAGGAAAGGTTAAGATGCAAAGCCTCTTTTGCCGGAATCTTTAACTTTCTCATGTCAGAATGATAGACTTGTGTACAGATTGGTTTTTCGTTTATCTTCCACTCTGAGAACAAATGTACTCGAGGAAATATGTTTCTTATGATTTTGTAGAAACATTACTGTTTTCTTACTTCTTTGTGGTTTTTTATGCAAATTCTAATAATGACTTTTTGTTTCTTACTGTTTTTTCCTACACTGCCTGCCCAACCAAACTGAATATTTTTATTTTTTTAAGAACTGTTTTTGACTCAAAAACTCGCTCAAATTCTTATACTTTTATGCAATGTATAAGTTACTGGGCTAGTTGGTGAGTTTTACTGTAATATGGATCAGCACTACTGTTTGTGGTTGGCATTGATAATTTGATATTATGAAAGAGTTTATCTTTAATCCTGAAGAGTATCACTTGTTTGCCGAGTTGAAATTGTTATACTTGTTTGCTCAGCCCTACTGTTTGTTCTATCTGCATTGTTCTGGAACTTGATGTAGTAATCTACTAATCTGCATTCTTTTTCTTCCCTGCTGCAAATTGTTTATTATATGTATTCGTTCTGTTTTCAGGTTCAAGCTGCTGCAAGCCTCCAATTAGTAGATTATTCCAGCTGTTTTCAGGTTCCGGTTGCTGCTGCAAGCCAGCAAAGTGTTGCTGGAAAGTTGTTTATTCTGTTCAGTTTTTTATTTCTTGTTTTAGACGATGTATGTTTTGATGTTTTGTAGACTTCGATACTAGAAGTCTAAAACTAATTACTTGTGGATGTATCGTACATGCTTACAACTTTGCTATGTTCCTGGTAAACTTTGGTAAACTTTGCTTTATAGATTATTATTGTTATGGCTTGTTTACATCCTAGAATTTGATCCAAGGTGTTAGTATTTGGTTACGGTTGTCTTTTCTTTTTACAGATGGTGATTTTTATTTAGTAAACTTTGCTTTATAGATTATTATTGTTATGCTTGTTTACATCCTAGAATTTGATCCAAGGTGTTAGTATTTGGTTACAGTTGTCTTTTCTTTTTACAGATGGTTATTTTTATATGCCTGTTTGGCTGATGCTCCTTAAAGGAGTTTTCAGCTTTAAGTTAGTTTTGGTCTGTTTGTCTCCTCCGGCTTTAAGTTAAAAAACTGCTTTAAGTCATAAGTTCCATTTATGTACTTTTGACTTATGACTTATGATTTTTTTTTTTTCACAATTCTTTGTAAAACTTAAATATCATGAATTTAAAATTTTTTTAAGTCAAATTTCAATTAAGTCAAAATTATTAAACCCCTATTTAACTTTAAATAAAATTACTCAAACACTTTCATTCAACTTAAAATAAACAACTTTACTTTCTCTTTTAAGTTAAAAATATCTTCATTAAGTCAAAAGTAACTTATTTTAAGCAATCACAAACACCCTCTTAGTCTCATGCTTATCTCTTGTATCAGTGTTTTTGTTAGCCATAATTTTCCTATACATATATTTATTTGAGTAAAGTGTACTTTGTGTACCTGTACTTAGACCTTGACACCACTTGCAATACCCAATTTTAAAAGCGAGCATTTGCAATACTGAACAAACAATTTACTTACACGTCGTGTACTACCGTTAGATTGGCACTAACTCCGTTAATTTCACAGGGGTTAAATTGTAATTTCATTGACTCTTTATTACTACCAGTTATTATTAATTATTATCATCATTATATACCTAGCTTATAAATATTTATTAATTTTTAATTTTGGTGTATGATTTATCGATTCGTTATTGTGGGTTCTTGTCCGAATTGTTGTTGTTGTTAATTATTGGTGAAGTAAGGAGGTAGAGGGAGAGATTTAATCGGCCAGATGGGAGAGAGGAGAGAACAGAGAGGCGGGGAGGAGAGAAGGAGATCGGAGACGACCACCACCGTTGTGGTGGTGGTGTTGGTTTGTTTTTGGGTTGAAATCGGAGTATGGTGGTGGTAAGAATTCGGAGGATGGCAGATGGAAGGGGAGAGAACGGAGAGAGCAGGGGAGGGAGAGAAGGTAGGAGAGAGAGGAAGAAAAGAGGGAGAGGGGAAGAAGAATGGAGAGACAGGGATTTAGAGATGAGGGAGAGAGGCGGGTTGTGAGAAGGTGAGAGATGGCGAGAGATGGTGAGAGGGAGGAAGATAGAGACAGGGCTGAGAGAGAGATGTGAGGCGGAGAGAGAGAGAGATGTTGAGTTCGAGAGAGAGAGATGGGCTCTGTTTTTGGACAAACATACGGACTTGATTCAGAAGCTGAAGAGCTAAGGAAGCTTGTTGATGAAGGTTATGATCTTTTGGGAATGAAAAGGGAGAGGCTTGCTTGTGAAAAGACAGAGATACCCCTATGTTTTTAACGCCGTTAAGGCCTGGCAGACGGAAGTACACAACTTGTAACGAATTAACAAATGCAGTATTGTAAATGCTCGCTTTTAAAATTGGGTATTGCAAGTGGTGTCAAGGCCTAAGTACAGATACACAAAGTGCACTTTACTCAAAATCATTATAAATGATTTTTTTATTGTGCCCACATTATTATTTATTTTATTTTATTGGTGTGTGCCATTTGATTTTTTTTTTGAATAATTTGACTTATATATCTTATAAATGATTATTGAGCATCTGTTTTAACAAATCTCGGGGGTGAGCGGTAATCGAACCCATAACCTGAGAAGACAAGAGATAAGTCCTTTATTTTATTAGATAATTAGTTTGCATTTATATTGTTTTCTATTTTGGGCATTGTCTGCATTTCTTTTTGCTCGACCATTTGCTGTATTTTTCTTGGTACATACCATTATTCATGTTTCGTGATAACTTTTAGCTGCATCTTTTTTTTTGTAAGGTAAGTTTTAGTTGTATCTTGTTTTCTTAGCTTATTTGTCATTATATATATTGATTGTATAATTGTCATATTTGTATATGCGATTTATTTTTATTGTTTTAAATTTTATTGGTATATTTCAAACAAAATGTCTAATGAATTGATTTTGTCGGCCTCGATAAATTTTGATAAATTAAATGACAATATTTATAATGCGTGGAGCCGGAAGAAATTTTGATGCTATCGTTGAAAAATACGAAATTATACAAGAGGAATTTTTTAGTGAAACTCTTAAATGGGGTTATAAAATTTGTAAATAATAATTGCGTGTGAATTGAGAATTATTGGTAAAACCTCTATAAATTAAAATAGTTGGAATTGAGAGATTTTAATAAATTAGAGGTGTATTAATTAATCGATAAATTAATATTTATTAATTTATAAAGAGTTTCCGATATCAAAAAGTATGTTAATGTACAATATCAAACTAGCTTTATAGCCCGTGCGAGGCACGTGCATGTTCTAACTTATTGGCATTGTATAATTTTAAAAATCCCTATATAGTAATGAGGTGAGAATGAGAGGGCAGACAGAAATTAAAATTCACGTTGGTAGGTAATAGTGTGCCGTTGTGATGTGTTGAAGAAGCCCACAAATTCTATTACAAGAGTAAAGCCGGGGCTTTGTGACAAGTATTTACTAAAGCATTGACAAGTATTTACTAAAGCATTGAGCTATTTGGATACCCGAGGCCGGGCTGCTTGGTCAAATGTTTGGTGGTGGTTGATGTTTATTGTATTTGATGATATCCTCGATCATAATCAAGGTCGGCTTAGTTGAATGAGGAGACGTTTTTATTGTAACCTCCTAATTAAGTACACTGGGCGCCTTTGATTGTGTGTAGAGCCTGTGGGAATGTATGGATTCCACTTTGTCATTGATCTTTTAGATTCACATGTTTTAGAAGTGTAACTGATGGATAACTAATATGCATCCATCTCCAGTGATGGCTGCATTTGAATCCTTTCATTGGTTGATCCTGTGATTTTGGCATGAGTTTTAGGATTGTTTTGGATTCATGATATGCGTAGATATACAAATGGTTTACCTTAGAAATATTTAATCCAACTAATACAGGTACTGCAATTTTAAGGATCCGGAGCAAACAATGGTCATGAGTAACATATTTGTTTGTTGTGCCCATGAAATAATGGCTCCATCCGTGTAGTGTATAGTGGTGGGAAAACAAATGTGCTGCATACCAATAATTGCTTACATATTGAAGATGTGGGAGGGAAAGAAAGAGAAATTAATTACTTAATGTTATCACATAGCTCACAAGTAAGTTTATATGATCCCATCCCAAATTCCATTAAATTTGTACATAGCTGATAGAGGTGTGTTGTGTATGGTTGCCTGAATCTTAAAACAGGTGTAACAATACCTAAATTAGGTTCTGCTTGTCTGTTGAAAGCCAGAATTGGCGAGGATGTGCATATGTGTTGGTCTGTGTAAACCTGACTGTCAATGTACGTTCTTGATTCCAAAAATATGAATGGGTATAGTAAAATTACTAACAACGAAATCAAAAGTAATGTGCAGATGTGTTGGTCTGTGTAAACTTGACTCTATGAATGTACGTTCTTGATTCCAAAAATATGAATGGGTATAGTAAAATCACTAACAACGGAATCAAGAGTAACAATGGCATTCTCTCAAGCAAGATATGTTATTACGACCCTATGGTTCGGCATACTCAAGACCAAGTATCCTAATAAGGCAGACCATAACTGTTCGCTAAAAAAGGTGGTAAGTTTAAGGTTATTTTGTTAATCCAATGTCACCATGGAAAATTTGTATTGAGCAGCGGCTAGTTTGGTACGGTTGAAACTTTAATTGCGCTGGTAATAGTTAGGTTGTGTTTGTTATTTTTAAATACTCCTAAATTAATCATTGGTTTTCTTCCAATTTCAGTGCTGCTAAGAAGATCCACATTAGAAAGCGTGAGGTATTATGAAACATAATTGAACACCAGAGGATAGTATATAACAATTCTGCAAGAGTTACCTGTTTTTTGGGGTGTAATGGAATGTTTCTCCCTGTGTGTCTGCAGTTTTTAAAGCATCATAGATATTTTGGTGAAAGGCAATACATAATATACAGTTAAAATGTAAGAAGTGAGCCAACATGAAGGGGAATGGTTTTAGTAGTTATTAATATGCGAAGCAATGGTGTTTTTTTAATCTAGTGGTGCTAATGTGGGGTTTTTTTCATTTGTTGCCTTGTTTTTAAGTGATGGTTGCTGTTGTGTTTGACCGGAAAATTTCTATTAAGCAGTGCTCTTTTTGTACCGTTGGGACTTTAATTGCAGCAGCTGTAGTTAGGTTTCGTGCATTTTTTCTAAATGCTCTTAAATAACTCATTGGTTTTTTTCCAATTTCCGTATAGCTAGGAGGATCTACATTAGAAAGTAGGAAGTACTATGAAATAAAATTGAAATTCTGCAAGAGATGGCCGTTCGTTTGGGTGCAATGGAATGCTTGACCATGCATGGGTGTAGTTTTGACACCTTTATAAGCACCTAGTTAAAAGGCAATACATAATATTGGCTTACCAAATAATAAGTGAACCAATATGAGGGGCCCCTAGCGGCTAATTTTGGACGGTGGAAAATTTAATTATGGTGGTTCTAGTTAGGTTCCTTACACTCTTTTTAAATACTCCTAAATAACTCACTGTTTTTCTTCCGGTTTCAGGACTCTTAAGAAGATGTACATTACAAAGTAGGAAGCATTATGAAATAAAATTGAATGTTAGCATATTATAATTCTGGCAGAGATAGGTGTATTTGTGTTGTAATTGTATGCTTCGCCATGCATGTTTGCAGTTTGCACACCGTTATAATCATTTAGGCAAACGGAAATACTTAATATTCAGGAAATACTTAATATTCAGTTACAATATAATAAGTGAACCAATATGAAAGGGGAATGATTCAAGTAGATATTAATACGCTTAGTAGGAGTATTAGTAGGAACTAGCTTTGTAGCCCGTGCAAGGCACGGGCATGCTCTAGATTACAAATTTATGAATTATTCGTAATCACGTAGGATTGATTTGTTGATATCTTCCATTGTTCATATCTTTGTAGCAATTGTTCTGAGTAAATAGAATTTATGCAATACCCGATCGTGACATGCAAATTATAATTCTGGTTAAATTAAATCTATTTTATATTTTACGCTATGTTTTGTTTTGTTAAAATAAACTTGAACGATATGTAATAAATTGGTCAATGTTAAGATCAAAACCGTACTTCGAAATATAAATATATAGAGTTAACATGGATGGATACAGAGATACATTCAAGTATTAATTACATAATAATAAATGCATATTAGTTCATATCAGTTATTATTAATAAATATGTTAGTGTTGCAATACTTAAATAGCCCCCGGAAATATAACATAGATATAATTAGTAGAGGTAAATATGACTTTTTATATGAATAAATTTGTTCATGGAACCCCCCCATTTGCTCTAATATATATATATATATATATATAGGCTTTTGCTCAAATACAAACCAATCCTTAAATACAAACTACAAACTAACACTAAATTAATTATATTTCATCTATTCTAAGTTTCCCGCCAAGGGTACCTTCACGAAAGATGCTTAAAATAATTGGCTCTATCCAACAAAAAAAAAAAAAAGCCCTGTCGTGGAAATGCGAAGCATTTAAGACAGTAAACGGATGAGTTAGGTAGTCATGAGGGCCGAAGGTCCTCGTGCCTAAACTATCCTTAGGAGTGTTTGATTTTGTAGCTGATCCATAGGATTAGATTGTGTAACAAACCTCCGGGTTTTATCTATTTAAAGATATTTCCCACACAGTTGTGTTATTTCGATTCAGTATTTTTTGATCTCATATCCACATCAAAAATCGAAATATTTTTTAAATAACGTATTCAACCCCCCTTCTACGTTATTCCGGACCTAACAATTGGCATTAGAGCCACTCTGTTATTATACAACATTTAAGATCCAAAAAGCTATACAATCATGACAGAGAAAACACAAACTCCACCAACAAGCAGATATGAATCAATTAGAGTTCCAATACTCAGGGCATCAGAATATCCCATATGGAAGGTGAAGATGGAAATGTTTCTGGAGGCTACAGATCCAGAGTACTTAGACAGAATCCATGATGGTCCACATAAGCCTACCAAATTGTCTGTTGCTGTTGTTGGAGAGGAACAAAAAACGATTCCAAAGGAGAAGAAAGACTACACCCCTGAAGATACCTCCTCTATTAGCAAAGATGCCAAGGTAAGGCATTTATTACATAACGCCCTTGACAATATTATGTCTAACAGGGTCATTGGATGCAAAACTGCTAAGGAGATTTGGGATGCTTTGGAAGTCAGATGTCAAGGAACCAAAGCCATCAAAAAGAACAGGAGAACAATACTCACACAGGAGTACGAGCACTTTGACTCAAATACTGATGAGTCATTAACAGATATATATGACAGATTCCTGAAATTGCTGAATGATCTGTCACTCGTAGATAAAGAGTATGATCTTGAATACTCCAATCTGAAATTCTTGTTGGCTCTTCCTGAGAAGTGGGATTTAAAGGCCACTACCATCAGAGACAATCATGATCTGCAAGACATGTATCTTGATGAAATCTATGGAATGCTCAAAACTCATGAGCTTGAGATGGAACAAAGAAGCAAGAGGCATGGAGGGAAGTCTAAGTCAATTGCTCTTAAAGCTGAGGAGAAAACTTCTAAAGAAGTTGCTGTGAAAAAGAGTCAATCCAACAGAAAGGTTCTTATTACAAAGTCTGATACTGAGTCATCAAACTCTGATGATGACTCAAACTCTGACAATCTCACAGACTATGATGATGATGGCAGTGATGCTGAGATGAAACAACTTGCAGCCCTGATGGTAAGAAGCTTCAAGAAGATGGCTTACAAGAACTTCGGGAAAAGAAATAAGTTCACACGAAGAGATTCAAATTTCGAAAAGAAGAATTTCAGAAAAGCTGAGGGAAAGGAAGGCAGGTCTGGGAAAGTGGACAAGTCCAAAATCAAATGCTATAACTGTGGTGAGAAAGGACATTTTGCACCTGAATGCAAGAAAGCCAAAGCTAATAAAGGTCAAGCTTACATCACAAAGAAGAAGGACTGGGCTGACACTTCAGACTCTGAAGATGAGGTGAACTATGCCTTGATGGCAAATGCTGATAGTATCTCTGAAGCTACTGAGACAAAGGTACCTCATTCTACTCTAGCTTTTGATACTACTGATATATCTGAGTTAAGAATCTTTCTTAAAACCTTGCATCTTAGCTATAGAGATCAGACTTTAGAAAATGAAAGAATAAAATCTGAAAGTCTAGACCTTAGAAAGAGAAATGACTATCTAGAATTAGAATTAGTCCAAATGTTAAAAATTCAGAAAGAGAGAGATGATGCTATTTTTGTTAAAACTGAATTATTGAAAAGGCATGCTTATCTTGAATCTGAACTTGCTAAAGAAAGAAACATTATTAAAACTTGGACTAACTCTGGTAAAAATACTCAGATTATCATAGAGAATGATTGTTGGAAAGAAGGTCTAGGTTACACTGATAAAAAGAAAACTGCCAACCTAGAAGCTGAGACCTCTAAACCTGTATTTACTGAAAAGGCTGCAAAACCCAAACTTAATCATATGAGGTTTGTACCAAAATCTGACAAACCAAAACAGGATGAAGTCAAATCAGTAAATATTAGTTTAATGTCTCAGAAACAGCTTAAACAGAAGCTGAAGGAGTTAAAAAGAGTGAACAAGGTAAAAGAACCTAGGAAAAATAGAAATGGAAAGGTAGGCATCAATAAAAGCAATAACTATATGTCCATTCCCAATGCTCCTAGGAAGAAATGTTACAACCGTGGAAATCCTAACCATCTTGCTACTTTTTGCAGGAAGAATAAAAATTTAAACTCTATACCTTTTAAGTCAGGAGTTAAGAGTGGTTCAGTTAGGTTTAAGCCACAAAATCCTTGTTTTCACTGTGGCAATATTTGGCATTCTATTTATACATGCAAAGAGTATCATAATTTGTATTATGATTATTATGAAATTAAACCCTCTTTGAATAAATTCAAGATTGATTCTACATGTATAAATTCTGATAAAAAGAATGTTAGCACAAACTCTGATAAGACTTCTGCTGCAAAAGCTAACAAACTTAATAAGGCCAAAGGATCCAAGCAAGTCTGGGTCCTTAAAACTAATCATTAGTGGTCTTTTTGATTGCAGGGTAACAGGAAAAATATCCTTGTTCTGGACAGTGGATGCTCAGGACACATGACTGGAAATAAAGCCCTGCTATCAGAATTTGTGGAGAAAGCTGGCCCAATTGTTTCTTATGGAGATGGCAACATAGGAAGGACTCTGGGATATGGCAATATCAAACTTGGGAATGTCATCATTGAAGCTGTAGCTCTAGTCTCAAGACTCAAACATAATCTGCTAAGTGTGAGTCAAATCTGTGACAGAGGTTATCATGTGGATTTCTTTGAAGAACACGGTGAAGTTGTAAGCAAATCTACAGGAAAAATTGTTCTGAAGGGATACAAGCATGGTAACATTTATGAATCCAAGCTTTCAACAAACTCTGATGGCTCTGCAATCTGTCTACTGAGTAGAGCATCAATTGAAGAAAGCCGGGATTGGCACAAGAGACTTTCTCATCTGAATTTCAACAGCATTAATGAGCTAGTGAAGAAAGATCTTGTGAGAGGATTGCCCAAATCAGTTTTTACTCCAGATGGCCTATGTGACTCATGTCAAAAGGCAAAACAAAGGAAAACTTCATTCAAAAGTAAGACTGAATCCTCAATTCTTGAGCCATATCACTTATTGCATGTTGATTTATTTGGTCCAGTAAATATAATGTCTATTGGAAAGAAAAGATATGCTTTGGTTATTGTTGATGAATACACCAGATATACATGGGTATTTTTCATGCACAAGAAAGAAGAAACTGCATCAATATTAACAGAGCATGTCAGACAACTGGACAAAGGATCTAAGCATACAGTGAAAATCATAAGGAGTGATAATGGCACTGAGTTCAAGAATGCAGTCATGGAAGAGTTTTGTAAAGAAAATGGAATAAAGCAAGAATTCTCTGCACCTGGAACTCCACAACAAAATGGAGTAGTAGAGAGAAAGAACAGGACTCTCATAGAAGCTGCAAGGACCATGCTTGATGAAGCAAAGCTGCCAACTTACTTCTGGGCTGAAGCTGTGCAAGCTGCTTGTTTCACACAGAATGCTACACTCATAAACAAGCATGGTAAAACACCATATCAGATGGTGAAAAATAAGAAGCCGAACCTGAAGTATTTTCACGTGTTTGGATGTAAGTGTTTTGTTCTTAAGACTCATCCAGAACAGCTTTCCAAATTTGATTTAAAAGCTGATGAAGGAATCTTTGTTGGATACCCACTATCCACAAAAGCATTCAAAGTCTACAATCTGAGAACAAAAGTTGTCATGGAATCTATCCATGTGTCTTTTGATGATAAAAAGATAACAGGACTTGAAGATTTTGATGAACATGACTAGCTGAGATTTGAGAATGAACAAAATTCTGATACTCTTTCAGACTCTATTGTTCAATCTATACCAGTAGATCAGACAGCAGCACATGTTGAGGGGGAGAAAGTGAACGATGAAAATGAACCCCAATCAAGTGAAGAAACATCAAAGAATGCATCTGCTGGTTCATTAAATTCTGATTCATCAAACTCTGAAAGCAACAGCTCAGGGGGAGCAAACAATGATTTTGGATCTACTAGTCATCACACTCAACGCAATTATGAACTTGGGGAATCATCAAGATCAAATCTGCCGAGACAAAGGGTATGGAGTAGAGCGCATCCCTTTGAACAGATCATTGGTGAACCGAACACGGGTGTACAGACTAGAAGAGCAACACAGAATGAATGCAATTTTGCAGGATTTTTATCTCAAATTGAACCTAAAAAGGTTGATGAAGCTCTTGATGATCCAGATTGGGTAACTGCAATGCAGGAAGAACTCAATCAGTTCGAAAGGCAGAAAGTATGGAAGCTGGTGCCAAGACCAAAAGATAAATCTGTAATTGGCACTAGATGGGTGTTTAGAAATAAACTGGATGAAAATGGTATTGTTACGAGGAACAAGGCTCGATTGGTAGCAAAGGGTTACTCTCAAGAAGAGGGAATTGATTATGATGAAACCTATGCTCCAGTTGCAAGGCTTGAAGCAATCAGGATGTTCTTAGGATTTGCTGCACACTCCAACTTTAAGGTTTTTCAGATGGATGTGAAGAGTGCATTTTTGAACGGAGATCTAGAGGAAGAAGTCTATGTTGAACAACCCCCTGGGTTCGAAGACAAGGATTTTGAAGGTTTTGTGTACTTTCTCTTCAAAGCTCTCTATGGTCTCAAGCAAGCCCCTCGAACATGGTATGATACTCTCTCCAAGTTCTTACTTGAAAATGGTTTTACAAGAGGTATCATCGACAAAACTCTCTTTCATAAAAATCATAAAAATGATATAATTCTGGTGCAAGTATATGTGGATGATATAATATTTGGTTCTACTAATGATTTGCTATGCAAGAGATTTGCTAAGCTAATGCAGAGTAGGTACGAGATGAGCATGATGGGTGAGTTGTCCTTCTTCCTTGGACTTCAAGTTGTTCAGAAGCCTGATGGTATTTTCATCTGCCAATCAAAATACATAAAGGATCTTCTGAAGAAGTATGGGATGGAAGAAGCAGCTACTGCCAGACCCCGATGCCAACTGCAGTCAAGCTTGATGAAGACAAATCTGGTAAGTCAGTTGACATCACGAAGTATCGAGGTATGATCAGCTCTCTCTTGTACTTAACTGCTAGTAGACCAGATATTATGTTCGCAACTTGTCTATGTGCTAGATTCCAGGCTAACCCTAAAGAGTCACATCTTATAGCTGTTAAACGTATTTTCAGATACCTTAAAGGAACCCCCAATCTTGGGATTTGGTACCCTAAAGGAACAGGTTTTGACCTAATTGGCTATACAGATTCTTACTTCGCAGGTTGTAAGATTGATCGGAAAAGTACTTCTGGAAGCTGTCAGTTTCTAGGAAGAAGGTTGGTATCTTAGTACAACAAGAAGCAACACTCAGTATCTACCTCAACAGCCGAAGCAGAATACATTGCGGCAGGTAGTTGTTGTGCTCAGATCCTATGGATGAGGAATCAACTTCAGGACTATGGACTCATGTTGGACAAAATTCCAATTCTATGCGACAACACGAGTGCCATTGCCATTGCCAACAATCCAGCTCAACACACCAGGACTAAGCACATTGATATCAGGTATCATTTCTTACGAGAGCATGTCATGAATGGAACTGTGGTATTATATTTTGTTCCCACAGATGAACAAATTGCAGACATCTTTACTAAACCACTGGATGAATCCACTTTCTCCAGGTTAGTTGGTGAACTTGGGATGTTAAATCTGTCTAATTAATTTTGGATAATCAATAACTGCAATTTGTTACAAGTTCACATGTATTTTAAATGTCCATATGTTTAGTACTTGTGAATTTGTTTTGTATCCAGTCCACTTTTTATAGTTATCTCTATATTAATTACCACACTTATAAATGCTATATTTTATGGTAATTAGTTAGTAAATAATTGAGTTAATTGTAGCATAATTAAATAAATATTTTATTGACATATATCAATTAATGATATTTTGTTAATTTTATGTCTATTTAATTGTGAGTTTATCTCATTATTTTGGATTAATTCTTGATTTACTGTGTGATTATTTTTAAATCCATAATAATTAGAAGTATTATATGTGTATGTGTATAGACTGATAGGTTTCGGCGATAAGATGTTTTTTCGGCCGACAGGTTTCGGTGATAAGATGTTTTTTCGGCTAATTAGGTAGTTAGGTGAGAAATTATTGAGCGGTGTTATTTTTCAAACATAACCTATCACTAATACACCTAACCCACTAATACTTGAAACCTTATAAATGATGAGTTTTTGTTTGTGTTTAACATCATCAATTTTCAGATATACAGAGCATATGTTAGGTCGAATACACAATAGTTAATCAAATACTGTATGAGTAACTTAACAAGAACACGCTGTTTAATACTTAAAAACTGTTTGGAATTAACAATTCCTCTCTCGGTGATGTAAAATATCACAGAGAGCTGCTTAGGTTACAATCAATGAATTTCTCAATGTTCGATTACCCTTCTAGGGTTAACCTAACTGTATTTATAGAACATACAGCTTCGTACAATCAGTAACTGATTCTCATATAATCAAGCTATACAATTGATATCAATCACGATTGCTCCAGTCTTCCAAGTCAACTCAATCTCTTTGACAGCTTTCCAATCTTCAAAGATATTGCTTCCAAATTTATCTTGTATCAATATTCAAACACTGTTGACTCTTCAGACAATACCGCTACAGAGTTTAAACAACCTCTGTTGCGCTTCCAGTCAGTGTTTAACTAAACTCTGACTGCTTCCAGCTAAACTCTGTTTTGTCACTATAGCTTCCAAACACTGTTCTCATCAATCATTTCTAAAAATCTCCCCCAACTTGTCCATTAGCAAGAATGTACAAGTTTACAGTAAATGATGATGTCAAAACAATTACAAAGTTTACAGTGTTTAACATACAAACAGAGTTTAAACTTTTACTTAACAAACTTACAACTTTTGTCTACCTAACTTCCTCAAGATCTGGAGCTGTTCTGAGATAATCAATCAACAATCTTCTCTCAGCATGTTCAAGTTCAATCTCCATAGCTTCCTTGATCTCTTTTAAATCTGGATCATTCTCATCAGTTTGAAAAATAGCAGCTCTGAGATCATAGATCTTGTTTCTTCTCATTTCATTTCCCAACCTGATGTACTTCACTTCTTCAGACTTTACATTGAAATCCAGAACAATAATTCCAAGATCAGTCTTCAGCTTTGAAGTCCCCTTCTCCATTTCTATCAGATTGCCATTCCAATCTCTGTACTTAGGAACATATCTTTCAGCAGACTTTGATCCTGTAACAACTTTAGCTTTCTGCATATACCCCCTTATAGAATTGGCAATAAGCTGTGTTTGACGATTTCTGACTCTGAAGATATGCAAGACATACTGAAGTTCCTCAAATAATTTTAGCTTGATTGCTTCTTCATTCACTCTATACACTGACCCATCTGCCATAAAGTATAATAGAAAGTGAATGTCTAAGCTCCTTTGACGAACTAGCTGAACTGAATCCAACTTATCTAGATTTTCTTGAGTAATACCAGAACCAAGAGATACAAGTGCAGAGGGATCTCTTGGACTGTTACTAAATCTCAAATCTCTTCTCGAACCTAAGCCAGAAGTATTCCTGCCTGGTGGCTTTCCTGAACATGCAACATTATGTTGATATCCACCAGTCACTCCTGCTTCTTCTTGCACTGGAATCTTTGGCCTTGAAAAACCAGGTAAGGGTTTACTTTGTGTCTGTACAACTTGTGTGGCAACAGAGGTTGTAACAATCATTTTGTCTTTGTTCTCCTCATTCATTACCCCTTTTAACTTTAATTTAGCATCAAGAGAAGACTTTCTGATCAACTTTTCTTTATCTTCTTCTTCTTCTTCTTCTTGAATGCCAGTTAACTTCTCTTTAATTTCAATGCCTTTAAGAACAGGCTTTGCAGTTTTAACAACTTTCTCTCTCTTCTTCAACTTAACAGACTTTAAAGCCTTCAAATGCTTTTCTTGCAAACTCTTCTCTTCAGCTTTAGCATCTTCTATAGTAACTCCTTCTGCATTCTCTTCCATAAAAAGCTTAACAGCTAACTCCTCATCAGTCTTTGTATTTGATATTAATTCCAAACTCTTGGTTTTTGAAGTACCTTGAGTTTCAGTGTTTATTCCTGTGTTTATTTCAATAGACTGTGACTTAAGAGATTTGCCAGATCTCAGAATTTGCCTTTCAGAGTTTAAAATCTTACTCTTATCACTTGCCCCTCCATCTCCAGCATCATCCTTATGAGACAGAGTTTGAGAAACTTTGCATTTAGACTTAGCAACTCTCTCCCCCTTTTTGACATCATCAGGAATGAGTATAGATGTAATGAGCTCCAAAGAGTTAGCAATAGAATCAACCTTAGCAAACAAGGCAGTTTGATTCTCTTCAACCTTTCCTAGCCTGGCAAAGAGAGTATCTTGAACTTTAGAAAGCTGTGCAGCTTTGATTTTGGACTCTCTTTCCATCTTCATTTCTCTTGACTGAATTTCAGTCTTCAAAGAAGCAATTTCTTGTTTTGTTTCAGCAAAATTTCCATCCAGAGTTTTAACTTGTACCACTGTTGCCTTTAAACATGATAAAATATCTGGATTTGAAATTTGCTTTGCAGTCTGCTTAACAAAATCAGCTGCTCTCCCTTTTGGAAAAATACAGTCCTGTTTATACCAATCAGCAGCATATTTAGCAAGGTGCTCTACTTCAATTGCATGAGATGGACAAGGCTGATCAAAAGGTTTATGTTTATTCTCAGTCTGTGCTGGTGCACTCAGAAAAGAATCAGAGTTTGCACTGCTGTCAGATTCATCTTCAGCACTTGCATCTTTAGCTTGAGCATCTTTTAAAGAACCACTGTGCTGAGCAATGTCAGCCACAGTTTCTGCAACAACCTCTGCAACCTTTTCAATAGTCTCTTCATGTTGCACAGGCTCTGCAACAGAGTTTGTATGTGTTGCTTCATCTTGCATAGGTTCAACAGAGTTTGCATCTTTAGTTGCTTGATCAACCTCATCACCCTTGTCAGGAATTTGATAACCCTCAGAGATTAACTCTGTATGTGATGCTACAGGCTGAACAGCTATACCAGTTGCTTCAGAATGAACAACAGGTGAGATAGGATCAGAGAATGGTTCAAATGAGTCAAGAATATTATCCATTGGTGAAAAACCATCTCTGTTATCCTCTTCTGCAGGCATTTTATCCTCTGCAGGTGCTTCAACATTTTCAGGCATAGCATCCTCTGCAGGTATTTCAACCTCTGCAGGTATTTCAACATTTTCAGCAACCTCAACAGTAGGTGTTTGCTGTGAAACCACCTCTGGAGCATCAAAAACATTCTCATCATCAGATTCTGAAAGAATTAATCTCCTCTTCTTGACTTGAGGCACCACAATCTCCTCATCTTCTTCTTCACTAGAGCTCTCCTTAGGTGGTGAAAGTGAAGGTCTGTTTGCCTTTTGTTTCTTTCTTCTAACATAAACAGCTCCAGGTAATGTCTGTTTAGCCTTTGAGTGTTTAGTGTTTTGGGCGGTGTGGATTTTTCTTTTTGTTTTGGATTTGGGTTTTTCAGTAGGTGCTGGCTCAGAGTTTAAGGTTTCAGAGTTTAGTGGTGGAGAGTTTATTTGTTCTGGTTGTGGTTGATAAGATGTAGTAGGTACAGTGGTTGTGGGTATTGTGGGTGTTGGTTCAGAATGTATAGTGTCTAATGGTTCAGGCATGTGTTGTGGTGATTGAGAATCTTGAGGTTGGTTTACATAGTTCTGTAAGGCTAGTGGCATAAACATATCAGGTATTTGTTGTTTAGTAACATCTTTGTTTGTCAAATCAGAAAACATTCTTTTAGCAACTTGAAAAGGCTGAATCACATCAGCTTCATCAATTGGAATGTTAGGCACACAAGCAGTAAATAGCATTTGACAAAAACGAGCAAAATAAACAGAAGTAGGCTCAGACAAACGCTCTCCCAAATTCATTAGCACTAGTCTACCAAAATCGAAATTACCTCCATATAGTAGAGCATGACCAATTTGGAGAGTGTCAAGAGGAAGTGCATCCCAATTTGTTGTCTTCTTTCCAAAAGCTCTTGTTATGCAATCGAAAAAGAAACTCCATTCCTTTCTCAAAAGTGGTCTTCTCAAAGATCCAATTTTATTCAAATCTCCTGCACAGCCAATTTGCTGCAACATTGTCCTCAAGCGGTCATGACCAACAACACTGTAAGAAGTGTGTGTCTCAAAATCCAGAGCATCCCTAACCGTAGTTGGAGTAATGATATACTCTGATTCAGCATGAGTGAAAGTGATTGTTGGAGTGCCAGACTCTTCTCCATCATCATACACAGAGTTTGTCCAAAAGGTAGCGATTTGTGAAGCAGAGAGTATTGGTGGTGCAGTTAACGCCTTCCCTATTTCAGAGTCTTTCAAGAAATTTTGAAACAGATGAAACGCCTCTGGAGCATTTGCATTTTCCAGTAGTGCTGCATAGTTACTAGGAAGAAACACTAATCCTGCTGCATCAAACGCTTTGGTTGCCATTAGAAGATATGATATGAAGATATTTAGAGAAAAGATGTGTATGCACTGTAAGTGTTTATCAAAACGTGAAGGAGAATGAATGAGAATTTTGAATGTGTAAGAGTATGCAAGTAACTGTGAGTGGGTGAATATGAATAGATGTGAAGTGAGAGAACAAAAACGATTAGAGTAAAACTAAAACTCAATCGTTTATTCAGTAAAAGCGCACAACTGATTGTAGAGTAATGTGTGAGTGGGACACTACCATGGGACATGTGTCAAATAACCAATGGATCATTTAATAATTACCGCTGTCATTCCTATAATCATGACACTTTGACATATTTACTCTAATTAACAGTTGTCAACTACCCCAATTACTCCAAAATAGTCAAATCATCTCAATGAAACATTACCTTAGAGTATTTAACACAACTCAACAGTGTTTACCAATTTTCCATCTTTATCACTAACAACCCTTTCAAAAATTGCACAGTTGTGAATATGAGTGTGTGTTAAGCAGAGTTTACTAAAATCAATTTTTAGAGCATCTAATATTTCATAAAATCCATAACTAAAATCAATAAACACTGAATGCACAAACTCTCATATTTAAACACTGATTGTTTGATGAATGCTAAACTCTGTAGTTACTGTAATACAGAAATCTGAAAACTTCCATTCCCTTTGATGTCCATGATTATCCAAGTAAGCACACAGTCTTTGAAGACAAAAAGATCAAGAGATAGAAATCAGAGCATCATTCAGTGAATAACAGTCATGAATTTGATAATCTCAGAAACTCTCTAAGCACACAAGTGTTTAGGTGAAGTGTTTACACTCACATTCAATCAGAAATAGCAGAATCTACCATATGCTTGAATGTCCACCAAAACTACACTACTTTGAGTACATGTATGCACAAATCAAAAGGACTTTATTCAGGGTTGTAATGGAGTAATGGAGTAAGATCAGACATATGAGTAGAGATGAGTGAATTTCAAGCTGAACATTTTAATAGAGCAAAGTGTTCAGTCACTCTGTTAGTACATATTTGTACAAGTTCAGTATATATATATGCTTTTTTTTTTTATTATTATTATTATTTTTTTTTTATTTAGCATATATACTGAGTAAACTTTTCTTTTCTTTAGAAACACTCACCTGCTTGATTGTTTTTAAAAAAAAATATAACTGCTCTGAATACTTCAGAGTTTAAGAAAAATGAGCAGTTAATTAGGCTCAAAGGGGTTTACTAAGGGTGGTATTTATGAACAGTGTTTATACAGTGTTTGAACAGTGTTCAAAAGAATTTTGAACAGTGTTTGAAGGAATGGTAAATCCTATTGCCTTTATCATTTTCATGCACACACATATCATGTAGTCTCAAGATGGTTTAATACAAGTTCTAGAGAAACATGCTTCCTGATGAATATCACACAACAATAAATACTGATTGATAGAAAATGTATCAATCACTGATTTGGCTCAAACTCTCACAAGGTGAAGACATGAATCTGAACTCACCAAACTAATCAATGACACATCTCAAGTTTTATGGTTTTCACAAGTACAAACAAGGAATCATCAGGAACCATACCTTTGAAAACAGAATGTCACTTATCAGAGTTTAGAGTTCATCAATAATAGAA
This sequence comes from Kitagawia praeruptora, assembly GCA_037693485.1. Classification (NCBI taxonomy): domain Eukaryota; kingdom Viridiplantae; phylum Streptophyta; class Magnoliopsida; order Apiales; family Apiaceae; genus Kitagawia; species Kitagawia praeruptora. The sequence goes on from CM075350.1 coordinate 95,576,410, forward strand.
ATTTTCTTATGAGAGGCAATGCACACAATATTCATATACTCAGAGTTTAGGACTGAATAAACTAAGAGATGCTATAAATATGAAACAGTATCATGCTGTGTTGATTTACTGCACAAAGTCTGATTAGTTTACAGTAACTCAGAAAGAATCATGATTTAATTACTGAGAATCATGCTTCATACATTTTCTTCATTGGTGTTTTCATTCAGACAATAATCAATTCTGAATTTACTGAGTGTATCCAACATATTAACAGTGTTTAACAGACAGACATGCTGACAGAGTTTAACAAGTTTTGAACATTAGCATGCAGAACAGAGTTTAATACTAAGGTTCACATAGCACTTAACAATTTGCAGAAACATGAGCAATATTTTAGAGATAAGTCTTTGAGTCTAACCAACATCTCTAGTCAAAACTAGAGACCATTCCTAGTTCATTGACCAGTCTTGTAAATGTAGCTTCACTCAATGGCTTGGTGAAGATATCTGCAAGTTGTTGTTCTGTAGACACAAAGTGAAGCTCAATGTTGCCTTCCTCTACATGCTCTCTGATGAAGTGATACCTTATGCTGATGTGCTTTGTCATTGAATGTTGTACTGGATTACCTGTCAATGCAATAGCACTTTGATTATCACAGTAAATAGGTATCTTGGTATACCTTAATCCATAATCCAGCAGTTGATTCTTCATCCATAAAATCTGTGCACAGCAGCTACCAGCAGCAATATACTCTGCTTCAGCTGTAGATGTAGATATTGACTTCTGTTTCTTGCTGTACCAGGAAACAAGTCTGTCACCCAGAAATTGACAACTTCCACTGGTGCTTTTTCTGTCTATCTTACAGCCTGCAAAGTCTGCATCTGAATAACCAAGTAGTTTAAACTCTGATTCTCTTGGATACCACAGCCCCAAAGTTATAGTGCCCTTGAGATACTTAAAAATCCTCTTTACTGCTGTTAAATGTGGTTCTCTTGGATCTGCCTGGAACCTTGCACACAAACAAGTGGCATACATGATGTCAGGTCTACTAGCTGTTAAATAGAGTAGAGAACCAATAATTCCTCTGTAACTTGTCATATCTACTGATGACCCTGCATCTTTGTCCAATTTTGTTGCAGTTGCCATGGGAGTTGTTGCAGATGAACAGTCAAGCATACCAAATTTCTTGAGAAGATTTCTGGTATATTTTGCTTGATTTATAAAAATTCCATCATCTGTTTGCTTCACCTGTAGGCCTAGAAAATAACTAAGCTCTCCCATCATACTCATTTGATATCTTGACTGCATGAGTTTGGCAAACTTCTTACAGAGCTTATCATTAGTAGATCCAAAAATGATGTCATCCACATATATCTGTACTAAAAGCAAGTCACTACCAGATTGAAAGTAAAACAGAGTTTTGTCAATAGTACCTCTGTGAAATCCACTTTCTAGTAGAAATTTGGCAAGGGTTTCATACCATGCCCTTGGTGCCTGCTTAAGTCCATAGAGTGCCTTGTCTAACCTGTAGACATAGTCTGGATGTTTTGGATCTACAAAGCCTGGTGGTTGTTCCACAAACACTTCTTCTTCAAGTTTTCCATTCAAAAATGCACTTTTTACATCCATCTGAAACACTTTGAATTTCTTATGAGAGGCATATGCTAGAAAGATTCTGATTGCCTCCAATCTAGCCACTGGAGCAAATGTTTCATCATAGTCTATTCCTTCCTGTTGTGAATAGCCTTTTGCAACCAGTCTTGCTTTGTTTCTTGTGATAACACCCTCACTGTCAGTTTTATTTCTGAAAACCCATTTAGTACCAACAATGGATCTGTTCTTGGGCCTTGGTACAAGGGTCCATACTTCATTTCTCTCAAATTCATTTAGCTCTTCTTGCATTGCTGTTATCCAGTCAGCATCTTTAAGAGCTTCTTCCACTTTCTTTGGCTCAGATTGTGACAAGAATGCATGAAACAGACATTCATTTGTTGTTGCACTTCTTGTCCTTACTCTTGCATCTGGATCACCAATAATCAAATCAGGTGTGTGTGACTTAGTCCATTTTCTTGCAGAAGGCAGATTGCTTCTGTCATCATGTGATCCTCCCCCTTGATCCATGCTCTCCTGATTTTCTTGGTGCCTCTCTTCATTTTCAGATGCTCCCCCTGAATGTGACTGCTCAGAATTATCAACAGAGTTTGAATCAACAGAGTTTGATTCAGAATTATCAACTGAGTCACTTTCAGTGTTTGAATTATCACTTTGATGTGATTCTTCATGCTCCCCCTCAACTGGTTCTTTCCTTGTTTCTGATTGAAGAGTTTCTTCAGTATTTACCAGTAGAGGTTCAGAGTTTAAATCAACAGAGTTTGTCAGATCAGTCTGATCAGAGTTTACTTTTTCAGAGAATAAATCTTCATTTTCAAAGTGGAGTAGATCATGTTCATTGACATCTTCAAGTCCAGTTATTTTCTTGTCATCAAATGACACATGAATTGATTCCATGATCACTCTAGTTCTCAGATTATAAACTCTGAATGCCTTTGTTGACAATGGATAGCCAACAAAAATTCCTTCATCTGCCTTTAGGTCAAATTTGGTCAACTGTTCAGGATGAGTCTTCAACACAAAACACTTGCATCCAAAAATATGAAAATATTTTAGATTTGGCTTCTTCTTTTTCACCATTTCATATGGTGTTTTACCATGCTTATTGATCAGTGTTGCATTTTGAGTAAAACAAGCAGTTTGAACTGCTTCTGCCCAGAAGTATGTTGGCAATTTTGCTTCATCTAGCATGGTTCTGGCAGCTTCTATCAAGGTTCTATTCTTCCTCTCCACTACACCATTTTGTTGTGGAGTGCCAGGTGCAGAAAACTCTTGTTTAATTCCTTTACTCTTGCAAAATTCTTCCATTGATGAATTCCTGAATTCAGTTCCATTGTCACTTCTGATTATCTTCACTTGATTCTCTGACCCTTTGTCCAGTTGGATTATATGTTCTGTCAGTGTTAATGCAGTTTCATCCTTCTTTGCAAGAAAATATACCCATGTGTATCTGGTATATTCATCAACAATGACTAGAGCATATTTCTTCTTTCCAAGAGACATCACATTCACTGATCCAAAAAGATCAACATGTAGGAGATGATAAGGATCAACAATTGAAGACTCAGATTTGCTTTTGAAGGAGGCTTTTCTCTGTTTGGCCTTTTGACAAGAATCACACAGGCCTTCTACATTCAACAAAGACCTTGGTAGGCCTCTTACAAGATCATTCTTGATTAGCTCATTGATGTTGTTCAGGTTCAAATGAGAGAGTTTCTTGTGCCATTTCCAACTCTCTTCACTGGACATTCTTGTTGACAGACACACTGCTTTGCCATCAGTGTTTGTTGACAATGTAATTTCATAGATGTTATTGTGTCTGTTTCCAACTAGAGCAACTTTCCCTGTAGATTTACTGATCACTTGACAATATTCAGGCTGAAAATCCACATGATATCCTCTGTCACAGATTTGACTCACAGATAGCAAATCATGCTTGAGTCCTGGAACCAGAGCTACATTTGTGATGATGACATTTCCAAGATTAATGTTGCCATATCCCAGAGTATGTCCTATGTTGCCATCCCCATAGGAAACTTTTGGGCCAGCCTTCTCCTCATACTCTGATAGCAGGGCTTTATTTTCAGTCATGTGTCCTGAACATCCACTGTCCACGACTAGGGTACTCACCCTGGTGCCCTGCAATCACAAACAATCACTGATTGTTAGTTTTAAGGATCCAGACTTGCTTGGATCCTTTGGCTTTCTTAATTCTGTTAGCTTTTGCAGCGGAATTCACATTATCAGAGTTTAAGCTAACTTTTTCAGAGTTTACATTTGCAGAGTTTACTTTAACCCATTTCAAATTTGGTTTGGGTTCATAGTAATTATAGTAAATAGCATGATAATCTCTGCAAGTGTAAATAGAATGCCATGTACTTCCACAGTGTTTGCATAAAGTCTGTGGTCTAATTCTCACATAATCACTCTTTACTGCAGTTTTAGAGGGCAAAGAATTAATGTTCTTATTCTTACTGCAGAAACTAGCAAGATGATTAGTGCTACCACAATTAAAGCATGTTTTTCTAGGAGCTAATGAAGCAAGCATTGGCTTAATTCCTGATGTTATGCCTACCTTTCCATTTTTGTTTTTCCTAGGCATTTTCTGTTTGTTGACAGATTTTATCTCCTTAAGCTTATGCTTGAGTTGTTTATCTTTCATTAAACCAATGTTAGCCTCTTTAACAAAAGTCTTAGCATATGACTCTTTAACAGCCTTTTTCTCAGCTTCAGTCTTAGGTCCACCTGTTCCCATGACATTACCTTCAGATGAACGATGTGGTCTAACTTTAACCATATTTTCAAATCTAAGTTCATCTCCTTCAGAGTAACCTAGACCTACTGTATCTGACTGAAACACTTCTTGTGTATCTTTACCAGAGTGTGTCCAAGTTTTAATGATGTGTTTAGTATCCTCCAATTCAGATTCTAGTTGCTTATACTTACCTAGCAACTCCTGTTCAATAAACACTGCATCATCTTTCTCCTTCTGAATTTTATTCATGTTCTCAAGCTTTTCCTCAACTAGTTTGTTTCTGTCTTTGAGTTGAGAGCACTCAGTCTTTATCCTCTCATTTTCTAAAGTCTGATCCCTATAACTGATATGCAATGCTTTAAGATAAATTCTTAATTCAGTTATATTATCAGTGTTATAAGCATAGGTAGTTGGGGGTACCTTGAGATCATCATTTTCAGTCTGAGTAGTAGCCATGAGAGCATAGTTGACTTCCTCATCTGAATCTGAAGTGTCTGCCCAATCTCTGCCTTTGGTGTAGAGTGCCTTTTCAGTTTTACCCTTCTTGCACTCAGGAGCATAGTGACCCATCTCCTTACACTTGTAGCATTGAATTTCAGACTTATCTTTCTTACCAGATTTGAAGTCCTTTCCCTCAGATTTCTTGAAATTCTTCTTGTCAGACTTTGAGTAGTCCTTGGAGAATCTCTTTCCCTTCTTGAAGTTCTTGAATCCCATCTTCTTGAAGGTCTTTACCATCAATGCAGCCATTTGCATCATCTCTTCATCATCTTCAGAATCAAATGTTTCATCTGTATTTGAGTCATCATCAGTGTTTGATGACTCACTTTCTGAGTGTATGACTAAGGCTTTTCCTTTTGCCTTTTTCCTTGATGCTTCCTTCTTTGATGGTTTCTCCTCAACCTTAAGTGCAACAGACTTTGACTTTCTACTTGATCTTTTGTTTCTCTGCTCCAATTCCAATTCATGGGTTTTGAGCAGTCCATAAATTTCATCAATCTCTGTTTCACCAAGTTCATAATTATCTCTTATAGTGGTTGTTTTCACATCCCACTTTTCAGGTAGAGAAAGAAGAAACTTGAGATTTGAGTCTTCTAAATCATACTCTTTGTTAACCAATGACAAATCATTGAGCAGTTTACAGAATCTGTCAAATGTTTCTGTCATGGTTTCTTCAGACTTTGCCTCAAAGTGCTCATACTCCTGAGTGAGTACGTTTCTTCTGTTTTTCTTGATTGCAGGAGTTCCTTGACACCTAACCTCAAGTGCATCCCATATTTCCTTTGCAGTTGTGCAATTAATCACTTTATTAGACATAACATTGTCTAATGCACTGTGAAGTAAGTGTCTTACTTTTGCATCCTTTGCAATAGATGAAAGATCCTCAGCAGTTAGATCTTTCTTTTCTTTTGGAATGACCTTTGATTCCTCACCAGCAGCAGCAGCAGATAACTTTGTAGGTTTGTGAGGACCTTCATAAATTCTATCAAGGTATTCTGGATCTATAGCCTCCAGAAACATGGTCATCTTCACCTTCCAAATTGCATACTCTGATGGCCTAAGTATAGGAACCCTAATTGTTTCATACCTACTAACAGTAGTAGGGGCTTTCTCAGATGGTGGAGGTATCTCTGCCATTGATTACTATTGTGTTTTTGGATCTTTAACTGTAATAAAGTAAAAGATTGGCTCTGATACCACTTGTTAGGTCGAATACACAATAGTTAATCAAATACTGTATGAGTAACTTAACAAGAACACACTGTTTAATACTTAAAAACTGTTTGGAATTAACAATTCCTCTCTCAGTGATGTAAAATATCACAGAGAGCTGCTTAGGTTACAATCAATGAATTTCTCAATGTTCGATTACCCTTCTAGGGTTAACCTAACTGTATTTATAGAACATACAGCTTCGTACAATCAGTAACTGATTCTCCTATAATCAAGCTATACAATTGATATCAATCACGATTGCTCCAGTCTTCCAAGTCAACTCAATCTCTTTGACAGCTTTCCAATCTTCAAAGATATTGCTTCCAAATTTATCTTGTATCAATATTCAAACACTGTTGACTCTTCAGACAATACCGCTACAGAGTTTAAACAACCTCTGTTGCGCTTCCAGTCAGTGTTTAACTAAACTCTGACTGCTTCCAACTAAACTTTGTTTTGTCACTATAGCTTCCAAACACTGTTCTCATCAATCATTTCTAACAGCATATACTCACAATTGCTGAATATTTCAAGCTTTGACCAGAAAGATCTTACAATCTAGCTAGTGGTTTTTAGAGCGGATTTCATATTCTTGTTATACGCACTAACCCTTGTTTTTGAATTTTCTCAAAGTTTTTGAAAATGGCATTGCAGGGAAGCTTTTTAATTGCTAAAGTTAATCCTGTTTCCATTCAGCAAATCGAAACCATTCAGGATGAGCAATTTCGGGCTTGGACACAATTTCTGAATGAACATTCATTAATTCGCTATGCTTTAGTTACACAGGTGTAGCTTAACCATGATGCATTGTGTGAACTATATTGCAGTGCTGTTAACACTTCTGGACAGGACGGGTGTGCAATCACATATCGACTATTTGGTAGGTCGATTAGGGTCACTGAACGAGATGTTAATCGAATTCTTCATTTTCCTATGGAAAATCTCGTTTCTGATCCTACACCTGAACAGATTGAAATGTTCTTTCATTTTATAAGGTACCAAGATGGCAATTTCAATACTGGTAATCTTTCTAGAACGTTTCTAACCCAGTACTGGAATTTTTTCTTTCACACTCTTAACCATGTTTTTTCCTCAGATAGAACAAATCAAGATCGAATACCTTAATTTATTCAAATAATAGGGTACGCGGTCGCCAAAAATTTGAGGATTAATTTTGGAAAAATAGTGATTGGTCAAATCATTTTAAAAATGAAACGCTTGGGAACAAGAGATGTCCGGACTCAAAATGTCAAATGTCTATATCCAAGGTTTCTACAGTTAATATTAAATGATTTTTTGAATGATGAAGACAGGGTACGCTTGGAAAATGGTCAAAAGGTGGATTGTTCTTCCATGAAGACGAATGTAATTAATTACATAAGCAAAAATAAATATACGGATGTGCCTACAATCCTAACTGAATATCTAAAGACTGTCCCACTTCCGTTGTTACCACGACCAGTGAGAGCAGGTATACGACAAGGTAATATTTCAATCCCTGCTATTCCAACCTCTGTATTCCTTATTGTGTCACAGGAAATACAGTTTCTACAGCCCCCAGTGGCCATCTTACCCGACCAAGAGTAGGAAATCCCACCGACTCTAACACAGGTCGAAGAGCCCATTCTACAAATGCAAACACAAACACAACAAACTCCTACACCTCAATTGTCACTTAAATGACCAGTCATCCACATTATTGTGGGAGATAGTGCCTCAGCAACACCACATAAGGAGTTAGTTACAACAGCCGCTCTACCTCATTTTAAACGAAGTAAACCCAATGAACCTGAGGTAACGACAACTGTTAATGAAACAATTCTTTCTTATCCAATGAGTGCAAATGTAAATGAGGTTGAATTGACGGGAGCAACTATCTTGAGTTCCATTTCACGGAACATACGAGTGGTTGATGATCTTTCTAAAGATCAAATGCCTTCATAGGCATCCGAGGTGGAATTACCTACCTCAATAACTGCTGGTGAATCTTCCATTTTACGAAAAGATCCATTGGTGGGTGGTTCTTTTATGAACCAAGTGTCTTCACAGACGTACGAGGGAAACTTGGGTTTTGTGCCATTTAATCGATTCAAGTTTAACCTCCCAGAGGGAAAATCTCTGGATCTCTTTCGAGATTTACCACTTTTTACCAGTGGTCGGCAACTCGCTTCACGCGAGGACGGAAGCTCACGAACTTTCATTGCACCATCCGTGACCTCTGAAAAAGGGGCTAGGATGATTTCATTTGCAGGTACACATATCGGTGGAAGCTCTAGAGGAAAGTTGAGGGAAACACCAACAGAACATGTAAGTGTAACCCAAACCACTAAACCGAGTGAATATAGAGTGTTGAGTGAAACACCTGCAGAACATACGAGTGAGCAACCTACTCAACCACATGCACCTGTAACCAGAAAGGAATATAGCAGACTCCTTACATGGGTCCAAACAATGGAGAAAGAGTTGCAAAATATCTGTAAGTCCATTGCAGAAATCAAAAATTTGCAACTTATTCAACATGATGCATTCCAGGGTCAATTAAGTTCCATTGCATCCCAGTTTAGTCATGCAATTCATTCCTTGGGGAAGACAGCTTCGTCTAATTTACCAACTCCACATCCTACTACTCTGGAGGATAACCCAACTGAGGGGGAGAAGGTGGATGATCAAGAAGCTACTAGGCGTAATAAGGGCAAGGAAAAGGTTGTTGACATAGAATTAACTTTATTTTGGGAAAGGAAAAGCTAATTGGAATATTCGTGCTATGTGGAAAGAAAGCAAAGGCAAACTTGAAGATATGTTCAGTCTAGAGGAACAATTGTCTTGTGCTTGGAAATCTGGAAAATGTATATATGATCCAGAATGTACTCTAATATTATTTATCTTTGTATTTCATTTTTGTTTTTTTTATCAGTTGAGTTATCCTCTAGGAATTTGCTTGTCAAACCCTAACAATCAAATAGGGGGAGATTGTAAAGCATAATGTAATGTAATATGTAATAGAGGACATATATAACTCAACTAGGATAAAAGATAAATAATATTAACTCTATACAGGGATCATGAAAGTTGAAGAACAGGCATCAACAAGGATCAAGTCGCTGAAAGAAGTTCATTAACATGATCAAGCCTCAGTGACAGAATAAGATGTACGGATGATTCAGTTGAAGGGCCAAAAGATTACAGTGGTCTTAAAGACATGATACAAAGACCATGAATGAATGTTAGTCATCTGTGAACCAGACCAGTTGCACTAGGCGTCAACACTTCACAAAGGAATCGAAGTATCTAACTCAGAAAAACTGTTAAGAGGTATGATTGAGTTTAGAGCAATATTGATATCCTCCATTTTGGAAGCTGCATATTTAAGGATGTCAAATTAAGAGGAAATGAATAGTATTCAAAATCACTATTCATGTGAATAGTAACCGAAATCAATATTCATATGAATAGGAACCGAAATCACTATTAACATGAATAGTACTATTCATATGAATAGTAACCGAAATTACTATTCATGAATAGTAACGAAAATTACTATTCATCCGGGGCCCACGTGAATAGTACTGTTCAACTAGTGGCTGGTGGGGCCCACGTCCAAAATATTTTCAACAGACACGTTTTTGTGGTTGTTGGAATAGTGTTACTATGCAGGTGGGACCCACGGGGATTGTTGAAATAGTGCAGCATAGTGACTTTCTAAAACCTATAAATAGGCCTGTTGTATTTCATTTCTAAACACACCTCAACACACAACTTTCTATTCTCTCTCTTATATCATCTCTGTGTAAGCTGCTAGACAGTCCATCTAGTAGGAAAGCCGGCTTAGCCCGCTTTCAGGAAGTGTCGGGTAGAAGGTCCTCGTGCCTAAACTATCCTTAGGAGTGTTTGATTTTGTAGCTGATCCATAGGATTAGATTGTGTAACAAACCTCCGGGTTTTATCTATTTAAAGATATTTTCCACACAGTTGTGTTATTTCGATTCAGTATTTTTTGATCTCATATCCACATCAAAAATCGAAATATTTTTTAAATAACGTATTCAACCCCCCTTCTACGTTATTCCGGACCTAACACTATTTGTGTGATAAATGTTACTCTGCTTTCACTAATTTTCCATTTTTTTATTTTTTCCCTATTTTTAACTAGTTTGTAAAATAAATTAAAAAAATTAAATAAAAACAGGAAAATGCCAATTTTTTCACATAAATTCATACACACCAAATTAATCATACTATGTGTGTGTGTATAAATTCGTAATGAAAATTTGGGTTTTTTTCTATTTTCTATTTATTTTTAGGTATTTATTCCTATTTTTATTTAATTTTTTAAAGCTGACGTCCACAATGAAACATAGTAAAAATAGTAAATCCCCAAAAAAAATAGTAAATCCCCAAAATTATTAAAAGTTTTCTACATCCCATTCCCTATTTTTCATCCCCATATCCCTATATTCTTTTTTATATTACTTCTTTCTCTCTCTTTCACTTACAATTTTAACTACAATTATAATTTAATACTCATATGAGGAGAGAGAGGGGTTTAATATTATATAAAATATATGCGGGAGGTTTGCAGAATGAGTGAAGAATCCCCAAATATGGGGGAAGAAAACTTGTGTGCAAATCTATTCCCCATTTTGGGGTCTCGGATGGAGCTCTGTTTTGAATAAAAACTTGATAAAATCCCTATATTTATAGGGATGAAGAGTCCATTGTGAGTGCTCTTCCTCTCTTCATCTCTATCCATACATCCACTTCACCAAAATTCCTCTCCCTTTCTCCAAATCATCCCCAAATCATTTCTATCCACTTCATCTCTATCCCCAAATCATCCCCAAAATTCCTCTCTTCATCTCTATCCATACATCCACTTTAACGAAATTTGGAGTAAAAAAACCCTTTCTCCAAATCATCCCCCTTATACATGGATTCATGGTTTTGGATTTCGAATTTTTATATACTTATCATTGTTATCGTTGTGTTTTACTGCAACGAAATCCTACAATGGTATCCTAACTACTTGCATCAAATGATGATTTGGTTATATGTCTGGTGTATTGTGATGCTCTTGATTGTTTAAGAAGAAGAAGAAGAAGAAGAAGAAGAAGGTGAAAAAAATGAAGAAGAATAAGATCATATTGTCTGGTGATGATGAAGACGATGATGGTTTTGACGAAATTGAATAATGTTTGTAAACTTAGTTTTGATGCTTTTCACGAAGTTGAGTATTAATGTTGTTTGTGAACCTTAAATTCGTAGCATTTATGGTGTGGTGAATCTGTAGGTTGTTAATGTTGAATGGCTTTGTGGTGACTGCAATATTGAAATGTAATGAAATGGCATAACATGCAATTTTTTCTTTAAAAACCCAGAAAACCGACCGTCAGCCTTTATAAATGGTCGGTTTTCTTTACCCTGCTTTCACTAATTTACCTTTTTTTTTGATTTTTTTCCCTATTTATAACTAGTTTGTAAAATAAATTAAAAATTTAAATAAAAATAGGAAAATGCTAATTTTTAAACATAAATTCATACACAACAAAGTAGTCATACTACGTGGGTGTGTATAAATTCTAAATAAAAATTTGAATTTTTTTCTAATTTATTTTTATTTTTAAGTATTTATTCCTATTTTAAGTTAATTTTATAAAATTGACGCCCACAATGAAACACTGCGGGTGTCAAGCATGTAAAATAAATTAAAAAATTAAATAAAAATAGGAAAATGCTAATTTTTAAATATAAATTCATACACACCAAAGTAGTCTTACTCACTATTTGTGTGATAAATGTTACCCTGCTTTCACTAATTTTTCATTTTTTTTTATTTTTCCCTTATTTTTAACTAGTTTGTAAAATAAATTAAAAAATTAAATAAAAATAGGAAAATGCCAATTTTTTCACATAAATTCATACACACCAAATTAATCATACTATGTGTGTGTGTATAAATTCGTAATGATAATTTGGGTTTTTTTCTATTTTATATATATATTTTTAAGTATTTATTCCTATTTTTATTTAATTTTTTAAAGCTGACGCCCACAATGAAACATTGCGGGTGTGACGCCCACAATGAAACATTGCGGGTGGGGGGCTGTACGCAGGGGGCTGTGGATCAGGCCCCACACACACACATATATATATATATATATATATGGTTCGAAAAAGAGGTCAAAAATGATAACTGAAAAATGGAACTTGAAATCAGAAATTTAGTTGCATTCAGTTGCTGATTTCAAGTTCCATTCACTTGAATGTGGTTGCATTCAGTTGCAAATAAAACTAAATCAGAAATTTAGTTGAATGTGGTTGCATTCAGTTGAATATGCCTTACGGGGCCTAGGAACCCAAAATCAACCCACCTTAAAAAAAAAGTTGCATGTAACCATTCAGTTGAATATGCCCCTGCGGGGCCTTGGAACCTAAAATCAGCCCACCTAAAAAAAAGTCGAATTTGGGCAGGCTGGGCAGGAGGGGGGAAAGGTTGCCCTAATTTGTAGTATTTTTGAAATTTTGAAACTTAGTTTAGTAAAATTGCAAATAGCTTTTCTTATAAAAAAAACCTCTATTATTTACTAGCTTTATGATTCGTGCAATGCATAGTTTCTTTTCAATATCTATAATTATATTAACATTTTTAATTTAATATGTTATTAATTTACATATCAAATTATTGTTAAAAATTGATATTTAAATATTCGATTTAATATTTGTACTCTATCTTAAATTCTTAAAATTTGACTTGGACAATTTTACAGCCCACATAAAATCAACAAAATAATCTTTAATTTAGTGATGACTTAACAATTATTTTCCAATAAAACCTACGCAGTAATAAAAGAGAGAAGAACTTTTGACGCTTTTTTATGTTGAAAATTTTATTCGATTTATGAATTCTACTTATAATTCGTTTTGATTATCAAAATACCATTGTTATTATTTGAAGATAGTTCAACAACCAGATATAATTTTAATAATAAGTGTAGGAGAGATTTTGTCCAAAACTTTGATAATCCGTAATCTGGTCCTCCGTACAACAAAATAAATACGAACTGTTAGATCTTGAAATAAGTATAAGAAAACCGTTTGATCTAGCATAAAAAAATATTTATATTTTAATATGTTATAAACTAAAAAAATGTATTTATATTAAAATACGAAAAGATGTATGTCAATGATTTAAATTAAATATAATTAGATTTTTTACATTGAATAACATTGTCAATGTAGGTTTTCTACATTGAATAGGATTAATGCAAAAATTCGTAATTATATTTTCTCATGAGATTCTGAGTGTTTTTATTTGAATAATAATTATTAAATCATCACTAAATTAAAGATAATTTTATGAGTTTCGCTTGGATTGTAAATTCATACAAATCAGGTTTTTAGATCTCAAGATAAAGCCCAAATAGTAAATATGATTTTTTTTAAATACTAATAAAAAACTAAATAAAATTCAATTCTAATACAACCTCAAAACTTTGATAATCATTAGTCTGGTTCTCCGTACGACAAAATAAATAAGAACTGTTTAGATCTTAAAATAAATAGATGAAAACCGCTAAATCTGGCATTAAAAAAAATTATACTTTAATTAATATGTTATAAACTAAAAAATGTTTTATATTGAAATACGAAAAGATGTATGTCAATGATTTAAATTATATCTTCAATGATTGAAAGATGCGATATTTTAGGTATTTGTAAAGGGTAATATCTTCAATTAAAAGTAAACGTTTTTTAATTAAAAAAGACAATCAAATAATTACCATTAATTACATTATTTTATTATTTTATTTATTTTAATAATAAGAATAACTGTACTGAAAATCAAACCGACAACTTTCAATATTTCGGTTTTAATATAATAGTATAGATATTTAATTTACACAAAATTTTAGTGAAAAAATTTTGGGCCTAATGTCGTTCAGCGCCTTTTTAAGATGGTGAGAAATGACCCGTTTTCAAAAAAAGATGGTGAGAAATGACTACAGGGGAGCCATCAAAATCAGGCTATTTCCGTCCAGTCGTTAGCAATTTTATGCCTGCAGCAGCATAATGGGATACGAGGTTGTTCCACTCCTTGTGAAGTCTGTATCTGACGAGTACTAAAAATTACTTTTAAGTGAGGCTATGAGGCTATGATCAAATCGACACCTTTATTAACATTTGCTTTCCCCTATTGTATTATCTTACTTTAGACACCAGGACATGCTTTCTCCATTATCACCTACAAATGTGCATAAATAACTAGCTACTGGGCCTACTTAAAATATACAGTTGTTGATAGCAATTGAACCTAAAAATTGAAAGCATAAAACCCACAATTTTTCAATCATATATATAAAAGTAGAATGTTCAACTGCAAATCAAGGGAAAAACAAACAAATGGAAATACAAGAATTTTTAATATAAAATAAACAAAGTACCACCTCGTTATTTAACCATTCTCTTAAGGAGATAATTCAAGTTGGTCTACATTTCTGCTGGTAGATGACGGCGTTGGACTGTTGGTTTAGTCCAAGTTCTCTAACCACTTACACTAATCAGGTACCTGCAGGGTGGCATCCGCCAGTCTAAATAACAGTTGCGGCACGTAGCAGTGTGATTAAGATATAGCAATCTTTATATACAAGTACTATGAAAGAAAGCTTACTGCGAATGAAAACCATGTAATTAAGAAAGACAATGTATGAACAGATAATGAACTGGAACAATGTTTGACATAACTTAATGCTAATTAACATAGCATACACATGGTGAAGATAATGCTAAACTATTCATACCAGAGAAATCTAATTTTTGCAGAAGCCCGATATTGAGTGCTCAAACAGTGAAAGTGAGAACGGCTAGTACAAGCCCTACCAGATGGAAGTGCTAGGCTAAAGAGGCTTAGTAACCGATGTCCATTGTCCCATGTTCTAGATAACTATATCAGATTCTAGTTAACAGATTTTTCAACAGAGAAAATAAACTTCACAAACCTAACAGAGAAAACATATTTCACAAACCTTCTCTTTAGTGATTAAGTGCATCAGGACACTTCGGCAAATAAGTGTAAGAATTATAAGCTGCAAACAGAAAGTGCATACAATGCCTGTAGATTTATGCAGTTAATATCACAACCCCCACCAGAGGCCAATAATTAATATTTCTCTGTAGCTTAGATGTAAATATACATCACAAGTTCCTGGAAATCAAGATTTATGGAGTCTTGACACACATAGTTGCAAATATAATACAAATGCAGTAAAAGGAACACTGCAACAAAATAAAATAGTACTTGCACGAGTAAATCAAAGTACTTCAATCATTTCATCATGATAACTTATCAAAATATGTCGCATCATAACAGCTACCGAAGACCAGTGTCTGGTCCTAACATTTGGATGATGAAACAGGGTCAAGGAGTTCAAAATAACAAATATTCTAAAAAATATATATATTAACTCCCTTGTACCACCTCGTTATTGTCGTTTTTTTTTCTACCTAGGCGTGTCTAACAAATTTCACATATCCCATATGAAAATCATTAGGGAAACACAACTGATATAAATTGATGTAACAACTAAGCGAGGGAATTGCAAGCAAGTCAAATGTGCAAGGGGGTAACTCTGTAATTCACTTCACCAAACTGCCAGTTATATTTTAGTTGTGCTTTCGCTCTTTTAATTTAGACAGTATCGATATTTATTCTAATATCCATTAATATTGTTTATCATGTGGAGGAAGTATATACCATATTATACAGAGTCCTAATGCATAATCCAAGGATCACAGCAAAATTATCAATTTATCACGCATCCAAGGCACTGAATACAAATTTACTTAACTAGTAGAAACCACAGAGGCATGACACGTAAAGTCATAAACGACCAAATGTAACATCAAATATGCATATGAAAAAACATTACACAAGTCAATCACCATTATCACAGAAGTCTCGACTAACAACTAATAGTAACCACCAACTTAATATCAAACCAAAGCTTATCGGCAGAATTCATCATCGGCAGGATCCGACCACGGAGAGAAATGTGTGCAGATGAAGTGGAGTATGCCCCCATCATGTGAGGAATAATAACAATAATAATACATGAACAAATGTGGCATGTGAATTGCTTGTTTTTGTGTGCGACCATGGAGATAAAAGTTTCTCATTCAAGGTTAACTCTACCAATGGGAGTGTAGGTGTTATCGTAATTTGAAGTAATTCAAGGTATAGAGTCGTAAACATTCAAGGTATAAACACAAAGTATGATTAAGTAGGTGTAACCATGAGGTGACCAACATTCAAATAGATGGGTGACAACTAAAGGGTCACCAGCCACACAACAATTAGATTTTAAAAATTTGGAAAAGCGGTGCTGGTTTACACATTAATATATGAAAATATCAATAAAGAACAGGAGAGTTTGCAAGATAAGATAGGATAATTTTACTCTCAAAAGGGTTAAAAAAGCTGCTATGCTTGAGGCTCCTGTATCAAGCTTGCTGCATTAGGCACCTGTATCCATCTTGAGGCTCCTGCTTCCGTCTTGAGCCTGACAAAGCTCACTTCTAGCTGTGGGCAAGTGATACTCTCAAACAGTTTGGCCTCAAATGTGCAGAGATGGTCACCATTTGATGCTTGGAATGTCAGGTAGAACCAAGTGCCAGCAGCAACAGCTGTCATTGCCTTGATTACATTGGCAACGGAATAGCACGTTTGGTGTTTGGAATTATAAAAGTGAATGGCATGAGTAGCGAGACCATACAAATGAGTAATGGAGTCATCAGAGAGGTTGGCATCTGGTGGGCAGTAGTACCTAATAATCAAGCTACACCAGTCCCTCCCCAGGTAAGGATAGTATCCAACCTCAAAACCCCCGGTAGCAAGGATATCTCTGTCGTACTGCCTTCGTTCTAAGATACAATATCTTTCGTGGTCCCAATACTTATGAGCTATATCCGGATGATAGTGTTTAAATTTCCAATTATTGTGAATTTGTTGCCTGAGCTCTTCATCATCATCTTCTGGGCGCTGGGAGAAGATATCCCGCCTCCACGTCGGATTCATCTTTGCTCCCTTGAGCGCTTCTTCAATATAAAAAAAGCTCGTATCTTCATTATTATAATCAAAAGCAGGACCAGCAGAATCATATACAAAACCTGTCGGGGCCGGGTGGTTCTGTTGTTTTTTAATCTGAGCTACAAACTGAATTAACTCATTCACTTCCTCCTGCGGAGTCCTCCGAGTCTCATTCGGATTTGGATCCGGTTTCCGATTCCAAATATTCGGATCATTCTCTTTGAGATGTGGAGAGATATTAAGAATCGGATGCCAAACCGGATGATTAGTAGTATCTTCTTCTTCTAGGGGCAAATTCATATTCCGATCATTCTCTGAAGACAAATTCTCTTTCTCATGCTCTCGCTTCCACAATCCAGACTCCATCGGGTTAGGGTTTTTTTTTTAAACAAACTGAAGATCTAATTGGGGTTTTTATTTATTTATAGGAGTTTTGTTTGGTTTGGTTTGTTTTGTTCATTCCCATTTGGAATTGAAATTGGATTTGGAATCCGACTTGGAGTCGCCTAACGGCACTTAAAACCAAAAGCTCCTTTTTAACGAGTTTTAAGTTAAAAAACTGCTTTAAATCAGAAGTTACATTTAGGTACTTTTGACTTATGACTTATGTAGTTTTTCTTTTTTTTTTTTTCACAATTCTTGTAAAGCTTAAATATCATGAATTTAAAATTTTTTTTAAGTCAAATATCACTTGTCAAAATTATTAAATTCCCATTTAATTTTAAGTAAAATTACCCAAAAACATTCATTCAACTTAAAGTAAACAACTTTACTTTCTCCTTTAAGTTAAAAACACCCATTAAGTCAAAAGTAACTTATTTTAAGCAATCTCAAACACCCTCTTTGATTTTCTTTTTTTATTCATAATAGAATAGATTTATTCCCATCACTCAATTCAAATTGGATTTTGTATTCTTAGATTTTAATTTTGATTCATGTGTAATTTAAATTGGATTTTAACTAAAAGTTATTATGAAATATTTAGTATTGGATATAAATTTTTATTGGATTTTTTTTTGAAAAATACCTAATGATTTTAATTTTTTTGCAAAAAAACTATTAATTTAAAGATATTTTTGCAAAAATACGATTTATTTGAAAAATATTGCAAAAAAACGGAATGCAACCAAATACATTTTTTTTGACAATTTAATAAATATGAAAGTAACCTAAAATAAGTGATTGCAACTTAATTTTATCAAACCAAATCCACCGAATTCAAGACACCCCAAATCAACACTACTATTCTCATGATTGGAATAAGTCATAGAATATTCTGCCCTTTTCTGCTTGTCAACGATGAATACATACAAAAATAACCAGATTTCATTTCTATGGAGAGATAAATACATACAAATCTTTAAAACAACTAAAATCAATCCAAAACCAAAAGCCACACTATCGAAGATTGTACCCCTGCGGGGGCCTAAGAGAAGATGATGCTATGACAAAATCGTCGGAGGTGGATGATGAAATTAGAGATGGAGGTTACGATGAAGAACAAATTGGAGCTCGTCGGAGAAGAAGGACACTACACCAAATATGGCATATTGCAACACCAAGAAAGTGTATTATTAGATCCCAAATATGTTACATTAGATGTTTATGTAACGTTTTGACCAAAATTCGGCGTTGCATTTACTGGCGCTGCCTATGACCTCTATAACAACATTTTTTGTATTTATTGCAACATTTATTAAGTATTAAAATAGTAAAATAAATATATTATATTTTGACCTAGTTATATATGATTTAAATCATTGACATATACATTTTCGTACTACAATATAAATAGAAAATGTAATTACGAAATTTTACATTAATCCTATTCAATGTAGAAATCTTACATTGATAATTCTATTTAATGTAGAAAACCTAATTATATATGATTTAAATCATTGACATATACATTTTCTTATTTTAATATATATACACTTTTTAGTTTATATCAACTTAAAATATTAAATACTTTTTTAAGTTAGATCCAACGGTTTTCATCTATTTATTTTTATTTATTTTAAGATCTTTGTCGTACGGAGGACACGACTACCGATTATCAAAGTTTCAAACAAAATCACCCTTACACCTATTAATAAAGGTTGTACTATAATTTTATTTTAAAAATATAATATAATCTGAAAAGGATATAATTAAAAAAGTCTGTATTAAAATTGAATTTTATTTAATTTTTTATTAGTATTTTAAAAAATGAATATTTAAATATTTTTGAAAATACTACTTGAAGTTGGAAATGAAATTGTAATGCTGGCACCGCAGGTAAAAATCGGTTGCAAATGGGGTTGCAGACTAGGTTGTAACATTGCAATCGTATTTTTGAAAAACAAATTTGCAACTTGGGTATTTTTGAAAAAAGCCCAAAACAAATTGTATATGTTATTTGGGCTTTATCTTGAGATGTATAAATCAAATTTGGATGATTTTTCAATCCATACGAATCTCATACAATTATCTTGAATTTAGTGATGATTTAATAATTATTATTCAAATTAAATACTCAGAATCTCAAGAGAAAATATAATTACAAATTTTTACATTAATCATATTCATTGTAGAAGTCTTACATTGATAATGCTATTCAATGTAGAAAACCTAATTATATATGATTTAAATCATCAACATATACATTTTCGTATTTCAGTATAAATACACTTTTTAGTTTATAACATATTAAAATATAAAATAAATTTTTATGTTAGATCCAACGGTTTTCATCTATTTATTTTAAGATCATTGTCGTACGAATGACCAGACTACTGATTATCAAACTTTTGGACGAAATTTCTCTTACACTTATTATTAAAATTTTATTTGGTTGTTAATAGAATTATCTTCAAATAACTACAAGGGTGTTTTAATAATCAAAATGAGTTATAAGTAGAATTCATAAATTAAATAGAATTTTCAACGTCAAAATTCGTCAATTTCTTCTCTTTTTTGTTTCTACGTATATTTAATCAGGTAAAAAATATTAAACCATCACTAATTAAAGAGGTGATTTTAAAAATTTCTGTCAATTAGATTTTAAAAATTTATGTCAATTAGATTTTAAGAAATTAGTTTTTTATAAACTAATTTCTGTCAATTAGATTTTAAAAATTTGGAAAAGCGGTGCTGGTTTACACATTATAAAAAAGTCTCATATCTTATGATGAGGGATCACAGTGGATGGAACGAAGAGATTATTAGAGGTATGTTCAATGAACGTGATCAGGCTTCTATTAGGAGAGTAAGAATAGCAGAGCATGGGGAGAGTGACAGAATGTTTTGGAGTCAGGAGAGCTTTGGTGATTACTCGGTAAAGAGTGCGTACAAGCTCCTGCAAGTCCAGAAATCAGTCTGGAGAATGACAGATAACAACAGCTTCTGGACGAAAATATGGCGCATCAAAGCCCCAGCAAAGGTTCTAAATCTAGTGTGGCGTTTATTGACTTATTGTTTACCTACAACTGTTATGTTGCAGCAAAAAGGAGTGGTCTTAGAGGCATTGTGCCCAGTCTGTAAGAAAGAACCAGAAACGATCGACCATGTCTTTTTACGATGTTCAGTGGCAGTGCAATGTTGGCATTGGATTCAGTTCTTATATTCAGTTCTTATATTCAGGTCTTATATTCTTATTCTTAATTACAGTCGATTAAATTAGGTATATATTGGATTTGGATTCTTTAATTTTTTGTGCAGGTTAAAGTTTGAACTATGTCACAATCACATCCCGAGACTCTCGAGACTGAGATGAAAGATTCAAACGATGCTAATACTCAAGCAAGCTCTGCGAAAAGGAAACGAAAGCCAATGAAAGCAAGGTCTATGGTGTGGGATCATTTTAACAAGTTTACGGACACAGATGGCTTCGTAAAATCG
This sequence comes from Kitagawia praeruptora, assembly GCA_037693485.1. NCBI lineage: Eukaryota > Viridiplantae > Streptophyta > Magnoliopsida > Apiales > Apiaceae > Kitagawia > Kitagawia praeruptora. The sequence goes on from CM075350.1 coordinate 95,597,433, forward strand.
AGGTGCAAGTACTGTGATAAGGTATATGCTTCCGATAGTAGTCTAAATGGCACTTCTGCACTCAATAATCACCTAAAAGTTTGTAAAAAACTTCCACTTAGTGGTGAATCGAAGCAAACACAGCTATCTTTGCAATCGGTAAAAGGAAATGAGGAGAGCACTCTTAAGAAATGGTTTTTTAACCAAAAAATTTCTAGAGAGAAATTAGCTGCCATGATTATAATTGATGAACTTCCGTTTAGATTTGTTGAGGGTGAGGGGTTTATTGATTTTATGAAAAGTACTCAACCACTTTTTAAGATGCCTTCTCGTTTTATGAAAAGTACTCAACAATCTGAACTTAACTTGGAACTTTTTATCACATTATCAATAATGAATTCACAAGGTTGGACTTACTTCTGGTGTTGTTCCTCAATGAGCAAATTTGATTGCAATGGCGCGTACGGCAAAGATTTTTGTTTTTACTTTACTCGTATTTTTTTACCTTGGTTTCTTACTTACATAGGCCAGTGTAGAATGTTCTTAGATTGTTTCTATTAGTATGCAACCATTTTGCAAATTCTTGGATAGGCTGGTTGTTTGGACTGGAAGAGTCCAAATTGGCGTTTTAATATTAAGTATTGTTGGATAACGAGTAATTTCTGTACATTTGTGTACTGATATCTGTATGTACTGATTGAAATTGGCACAAACTCTTTCTTCCTTCCAGTTTTCTTTTACAGTTTGTTTAAGTGTCTGTTATGTTACAAGTATAATATGCACTGGATGAAGTATATTTACTTGAATGCAAATCACTCAACCAACTGTATTTACTTGAATGACTTGTTTCTCACCATTCCTTGTAGTACTCGATAATTTACTAACTCTGCTACTAATACTATTAATTGTTCTGTGGCCCTTTACTTCCCTAACAGCCCCCTTAAAAGCAACTGGAAATCAGGCTACCATTTGAATACATATGAATACATCTGCATTAATCAAAACTGGAAATCAACATAACATATGTAATAACGCAGTGATGTAAATAAGAAAAAGTTGATTTGCTACCATTTGACTGATTTAGTGTTGATATTTTTTAGCTTACAGGAAGCTTGCCAGGAATTACCATCCTGCTGTAAACAAGTAAGTGATCTGTACTTTTAGATGCAGGCTGTATTTGTTTAAAATTAACTAAGCAGGGGCCCTGTATCTGCTGTAGTTGTGGTAGCATAATTGTTCTTGTTGTAGTCTGAAATTGGATGGCTTTGACCTTTCAGGAAAGGACTTCTCATGGTACTTCTTGATGTTGCACAGTTGCAGATGCAGCACACCAGCAGTCTAAGGACTCAAGGATGGAAAATTTAATTTTAGTTCATGACTTCATGTAATCATGTCATTATCACTTTGTTAATTATTATTGTTCCAAATTTCCAAATTCCAACAATGTAATTTTATTTTGGCACTTCATTTGCTTGTTTTGCCGAAGCTACTTGACTTTGTAGTTGTTAATGGGACTTCATTATCACTACTGAAGCTTCATTTTATTTTGTATTTTTGTTGACAAATGAGAAGGCTGTGTAAAATATGCAAGTTCAAAATTTCGGTTTTATAGTAAACCGAACCGAATAAACCGATCCATATCATTTCGGTTCGGTTCGGTTTTGCTAGTCAAATCGGTTCGGTTCGGTTCGGTAAAAAATACAATTCGGTAATTCGGTTTTTACAATTCGGTTCGGTTTTGAACCGAACCGACCGAATGCTCAGCCCTAGGCCGGTCAATCCACTTTCTGCAAATTCAAAGTTGTCTCTTTAAATTGTAAGCCAGATTAAATAAATAATTGCAACTGCAGAGCCCAGAATAACAGAACCATGAAATGGGAGCTAACATACAATTGGATCATCAATTTACCTCCTTTTTGTTGCCGGTTGCGACGTTGCTTACACAATCGGCGTGCCTCAATCACTAACGGTACAAAGTGAACCTGCAAAAATTTATATTAGACAATCTACACAATACATGCAATTGAATATATTCATTTTTAAACTTTGGTATTACCAAATTGTTTGGAAAAAAAAATTAGAAACTGGAATCTATTCTATAACATCACACTTGTATCTTTGTTACTGGTTACTGGTTTGACCTGCAAATTTTTTCTCGAACCTATTTTGACATCTCTCCACCTAGATTATGACAAGGAATTAGCACACTTTCCTCCTAAACGAACGGCAAAAACAACAATTACTAATATAATCTTGACAAAAAAAAGAAAAAAATTACTAATATAACAGATATAACCAAGAGCTCAAATTGTTGCGGTATGATACTTCACAATTGAGAATTCACTGGTTCGTATACACTACACAGCATGCATCTACTTTGTCTGCTCACAAAAAAGATAATTTTACATAATTTTTGGATTTATCCTGGGATGGGTATATCTACACATCATGTTTGAGGTATTAGGTGTTCAGACTCATTTTGCTGCCAACACTAATTGTGTATGATGTTAATCAGGTGCTGAAAATAATCAAGTACATATGTAGTAATGTCATACCTTATAATGCCACTAACTTTCGTTTTCAGGTTCCAAATTTGATCCTCCACTATCACCACCCAACACGATCCTATAGATATAGAATCCTACCAAAGCACCACTGTACAACATAAACCATTACAAGACAACCGTGAATTTATTGCAATGGAAAATCTATGATCGAGTAAATTCTGTAATTTATTCAATTATGATGCCAACTAAAGTAAAAGGAAAGCTAAACCAGCACGACATAATTATATATGACAACAAATATAGCATCTAAAGTAACCAGAAGTTCATATGTCAGAGATGAACATCAAATTTATAGTTCTAGTATCTGACAAGGTAAAAATTAGATTGTTCATATAGGCGCATATGCAATTTCAGTAAAATCACCAGAGTTCTGAAGCCTGAAGCCTGCTAAGAAAGAAAAGTTTTACCTAACCAATGATGTAAGGAGACTGGCAAAAGATGATCTCTGCAACTGAGAAGTCAAAAAATTTAAGAGATACATATATCAGATTCAATGATTCATCATTCAAAATAAACTTAATGATAAAAAGCACTCACATAGCAGTCTTACCATGAATAGAATGCGTATGTCCCTTAGGAACAATATGCTTGCAATTGCTGCCAAAATAACAGTGAAATCACAAAGTAAATACAAGAGCGGTTAACTCAACGATGAGCTGACAATTTTGACATGAATGCTTCGTAACACATTTAAAAATGTTCAATACATAAACTTATGTGGTTCCCCAAGGAAAAAAACAAATCAGATGTGTATACGTGTAACCAATGTTGGTTTTGTTTATTATAATTGTTAGGTATATCCATAAATTAGGCATACACACGTAAGACATAATCGAGATTCACTTCACCAAGAAGAATTATGACACAAAATGAGGCCATAGACATACAATGAAACGATTAAGAACAAATCAGGCTTACCAGGACGTTCAATTCATTTAAACATTTCATCGAACAGATGGTTGCACTCCATGATACATCTAAACCAATATGACATAACCAAGAACCAATCCCAATTAGGGCTATTCGATTAACACGGAAAATTCTGAGCCAAATACATAAACAAAATAAAATTAAAATTGCAATGGCCTGGAGAGGATCGGGGGTAGGACGGCCGGTAGATGGAGAGCTGTAGTATGGGGAGAGAAGTGATGCGCAAATATTAACGAAGTTATACTAAATCTGAGTTGGCTCCTGAGGTGGCATGCCTGTGGAGGCTGAGCTGGATTAAATTATCTTCTAAAACCCTACGTTGTGCTATTAAATATATAAATAGATACAATGTAATATATATAGCAAACACCTTATATAACAAACAATAAAGAACACCTCATATCTAATAGATCCATTACCCCTCGCGGGGCCACCCAATACAAAAAGTTCTTATTTTTTTACCCTCTATCCATCCATCATTCGAAAAAAAAAAATTAAAAAGTTACTGTTCATGACGATGACGTCATCAGTGACGTCATCATGAGCAGTAAAATTTTTATTTATTTATTTATTTATTTATTTATTTTTGCTGGCTTGATAGAGGGTAAAAAAATAACAACTTTTTGTATTGGATGCCACTGGCGGGGCCAAAGGATCTAATAGATCTAAGGTGTTCTTTGTTGTTTGTTATATAAGAGTGTTCTGTATGGAGCAAAGGCCTATATATATATACTATATATATATATATATATAATATAATATATATTAGAAATATTATTAATTTAAAATATTAATTTACAGAGTTTATACTCTATTAGTTGTGTAAAGACAATATATGTCACATAACTATGCTTTTAAGAAAGTTTTATAATAGTCTAAAAAGGTAATACATTTATGACTTTTAAAATTTGGTAAAGAGTTTCTCCTTGACACTATAGAAAAACTCTCTACCATAGCAGACCCAAAACGACGTAATTTTGCATACTATGTATAAATTATAATATATTTATTATCCTTTTTTTATTTTGCAACTAAAACTGCTATCCACCAAAACCAAGCTACAGCCACACTCGAACACAGTAACCAAGCTGCTACCTTACCATCTCCATTGAAAAAACCAAGACAAACAAACCATAGTGCTAGCAACCAAAACCAACAAAACATTACACTCAACCAAGCTGAACATACTCAAATTGCAGTTCAGATCCCCGATTCCCAGGCCCTTGCAATATCTACATGAACACCACAAAAACTACAGCATCCCACTAGAAAAATGTTGGGTATATTTTACACTAAACGCAACAATGAGGCAGTGAAATATATTAAACAAGAACAGGCATAAGACCAATTAACAAAACAAATCACGAAGGCAAAACAAGAATATAATTAGAGACTGTAATTAACAAGAAAGTCAAGATAAATTTATCTCCCACAGAAGCTTATGGCAAGTACTGATAAGAGATGGAACAGCTGAGTCACCAAGCCCTACGAGAAGACTTGGCTGTTCTTGAAGAGAATATTGCCCCACTTACGTTGTGATTGGGTTGCAGCAATATCGCTTCCAGGATAAAACAACAACAGATCAAGATGTTCACAAACACACCAGTGATCAACAACGACTAGCACCTCAGTTCGCCTGAGAATTATGTTTTACTGTATATATTGAGGGAGAACAGAGAAGAAGAAGGCGAACAAGGGTTTTCCTTAACGTGTCTCACTCTTAACGTTATATCTTCGATATGTATAAATACCCAAAAAATAAAACGTAAGAGATATGCCTTAAAAGGAAAGTAAATATTCTGATTTAATTACATTAACTGCAGTATCAGGATTTATCGTCAGTTACAGAAGCATCAGGATCTAATACCCGTCAGGATTTTACATCCATCAGTATCAGGATCTGACCACCGTCAGGATCAGGAACCGGTACTATCAGGATCTTATGTCCATCAGGAGTTGGCCCATCAGTATTGATGTCTGAACAGGTCCATCAGGACTTAACCCAAATACTGATGCAGTCCATCAGGATTTTCAGTACTACTGTACCAAATAAATCTGAAACCTGTTAAAATAAATCAATATTCCAGGTAATAAAATTCATCGCCCAGGTTGCCTCGCGTACGCGAGATGCCGAGACATTCGCCCAAATCGCCCTTCGACCCGACTCGTGTCGTGTCGTAACGAGGCGGGCGGCGGCGCGCGTGTGTGTGTGTGTGCGCGAGGCTCACATTACAACCATGCACACCCACATGCCTTAGTAGTTATACACTACACTTGCATATGGAGCTATATAAAGCCACCAACCTCTCATTACCAATTCTATGTGGGACTCATGTTATTTCGACTAACTAACCCACATAACCCATTTCAAGCAAGCAACTTCAACTCAATTTATTTATGGATTCCACTAAGAAAATGTCTTAGATCCAAACATGAAAGTTTAAGTCCTCAAAACAAGGAACAACCTTCACTTGTTAGTTTCCGAAAATTGCATCAAGAACATATTATAAATATGCCTCAAACTTCCCATTTTCTAACAATCCCCCACGAATCCATACAGAAATGCATATTGATTCTCATCATGACTTGTTTTTCAGAGTAGGTACCTTCCGGGTTTGAACCCTCCTAAGTCCTCTACTTCGATGGCTACCAGATTCAGATGGAATATTTCACCTTGAATCTTTATCCATTTGGTGTAACCACACTCCATAGACGACGACAAGTCAAAGGCTATGGTGTCAATCTACGGCTTTGAGACATTAATGGTCCTGTCTCGATCCTGTTCATCGAATGCTTCAAGGAATAACCCTTTCCTCTAATTGCGACCACACAATTACATTCGCTTAGCTGGGCATCTCCAGAGATGTACTGCTAGCATCTCGTCATATGACTTGACCCCATTCAGAGTTCAAATAACACTTGCTATTCTGGCAGTGACAGTACCTTATAGGTTTATAGGGGATAGACTCCAGATACGTGAGTATCAATCTATATAGTTTAAGGTACAACCAATTAACCCTTACAACTTGTTATTACCACATTGAATACACTTTCGAGGGATCTCCTCTCATGTGTATTGGGTTCCCGCTGTAGATGAATCATTATGGGCTATCAGTCCCATCCCAACCTAGACTTAAGGACTACAGCATGCTCAAGTCCCTTAGTCAAAGGATCATCTAGGTTATCTTAAGTTCCAACAAACTCAACAGCAATAATCCTTTCAGACATTAGACCCCTTATAGACTTCAGTCTAACTTGGATATGTCTCTTTGTTTTCACATTGTACTTATTGTTATTTATCTTATCGATAGTTGTACGGCTATCACAAGGAACAGCAAAAGCAGGAAGTGGTCGACTTACTACAGGTAACATTGACATAAGTCCATGTAACCATTCAGCCTCAGTCCCCGTGGCATCTAATGCACACAACTCAGCCTCAAAAGTAGACCGAGTTATTATAGTCTGTCTAGACGACTTCCAGGACACTGCTCCACCCGCTAGGATAAACATATATCCAGTCACTCCATTGGAACCAGACTTCTTAGCTATCCAACTTGCATCACTATATCCCTCTAGCACTCCAGGAAACCTCCTGTAATGCAGACAAAGATATATAGTGCCTTTCAGATATCTAAGTACTCTATCAAGAGCATCCCAATGAGTCTTGTTTGGACAGCTTGTATATCTTGCTAACTTAGACACTGAATATGAAATATCTGGTCTAGTACCATTAGCAAGATACTGCAAACTCCCAATAATCTGAGAATACCTCAACTGAGACACAGGAACTCCTGAACTATTCTTGACAAGGGCAACTTAGGATCATACGGAGTACTAGCAGTTCTACAATTTGAATAACCATACTTCTCAAGTATAGATTTCTCTATATAATGAGATTGTGACAAGGTTATTCCATCAATTGACTAAGTCAACTTTATACCAAGAATCACACTAGCCTCTCCCAAATCCTTCATATCAAAGTGCCTTTTCAAGAACCTCTTAGTCTCGTTAATAATCTCAATATTGGTTCCAAACAACAAAATATCATCTACATACAGGTACACAATAATACATCAATTTCCTTTAACCATGTAATAGACACACTTGTCACTTTCATTAACTACAAATTCTGATTCTAAACAGTTTCATCAAAATTTTTATGCCAGTCTCTATGAGCTTGTTTTAAGCCATATATAGACTTGATTAACTTACATATTTTCCTTTCATTACCAGAAGCAACAAATCCCTCAGGCTGATCCATATAAATCTCTTCTTCAAGTTCACCATGAAGAAAAGCTATCTTTACATCCATTTGATGGATGATAAGACCATGTACAGAAGCCAATGCAATAAGCATTCGGATTGTTGTAATTCTAGCAACTGGAGAGTATGTGTCAAAGTAATCAATGCCTTCCTTTTGCTTAAAGCCCTTAGCTACCAACCTAGCCTTATACTTATCTATTGAGCCATCAGGATTCATCTTCCTTTTGAATACCCATTTACATCCTATAGTAGAACACCCAAGAGGTAGGGGTGAACATAATTCGCCCAACCCGCAAAACCCGACCCAACCCTTGTTTCGCCCAATTAACCCGGACCGTTCTAACCCGTGGATTAAACGGGTTAATTTTTAAAAACCCCGATTAAATTGGGCTGGGTTAGAGTTTAACAAATTATAACCCTGACCCAACCCGTTCAACCCGTTTACTATTCAAGGCCCATTAATCCAGTCCAGTCCAGTAGTACATAGTTAAGTCCAGTAGTCAATACGATAGATAATTAGATACATACACATAACCTAAACCTAATTTCATTTCATCCCGCCTCACTCTCACTCTCTTAGACTCAGTCTCTCATCCCGCCTCCGCCTCAGCACAGCAGTAAGCGGCTCAGAGCAAATACCTAATTTCGAATTAGGTTTGTACTTTCTCACTCTCTTAGACTAATTTCGAATTTGGGTTTGTACTTTGTAGTTTGTACTATCTCTCTCTGCTTGCATATACCTATAACCTATCAATCTTTAGTTCTTGAATATGATTTGTCATTGGTTTTATTTGTTAAAATAAATAGATGCTTTAAGTTTACAATCTAGTATACTATGCTGTCTTGTTCAGATGTTCGTGTCTGATTTCAACTTTTAATGTTAAAATAACATTATAAAACACACTCCTTCACACTTTTGAGAATATACCTATTACCTGCCTTTGTTTATCTGCTGATATACTAATTTCTATGTAATTTTTGATCCAATGATTATAGAAGATGATTGTAATATGTTCAATCACTTAATCATAGCAATAACTCCTTCTATGCTTGCTGATTCACCTGTTTGCATTTTGAAAAAAAAAGGTATAACACGACCCACAGCTGGTGTGAATTTGATCAAATAAACAACTTAGAGTTCAAAATATTGGGGATACTGAAAGTGTAAGCCACATGAAAGAAAGAGAATTTATTCCTTCATTTTTGGGCTTTGTGAGAAACTTCATTTCTGGAAATAGACTGCATACACAGATTATACCAAGAGAGTAAAACATCTGGTTATGCCTTTTTTTTTTTCTCATTCTTTAATGTAAACCTCTTTTCACTTAATGCACATACAATTATTATACGAAACAATATCATACTGATAATGTGTTGGTTTTGTTTTACATTTACACAGTTACACCCGATACATTGTAGCTCTAGTTTATCAGTGTTTTTTCCCTTTTCTTGCTTGATGATTGAACTCACATTGTCGGCCATGCACCAATTGTTATACGAAAAAAATTTGGTAATAATAGTAAACCTGTTTAGGTAACCAGCAATAATAGTGTGTATATTTTGCATCCATTTGAGGATCAGACATGAAATTTTAACAATTATGTATCATAGTTTGGCTTGTTATCTTGTAAATTTAATATTGCTGCAACTGTATTGCAGACTATATTTCCTCTGATTGTAAATTATTATGTCATGTGTTTAAACTATTTTGTCTTTTCCGCAGAATGTTAGCAACGATCCTCCACCAAAAAATGTTGCTGGCATGAGCAGATTGTTGGAAAATTATATGCAACGTCATCAAATGGAGACAATTGGGAACAAAAAATGTTGCTTAAGTTATTTTAAACTAGCCAATTGTTATTGGACTATTTGATGTATTTGCTGTTGCAGTCTGCACTGTATTAGACTATTTGGTTATTATTTATTTGTTATGAACTTAGTAATGACATTTGTTATTGGATATGTTATGGCAGATTGCATTTGGTAATTACTTTGCTAGTGTTGTCTTTCCAGTTCCTAATTTACCAGTTTAACAAGTATTGTATATATAACCTGTCATTCATGTACCCCGACCAACCCGCCCTAACCCAACCCGGACCGTTCAAAACCCGACCAACCCGCCCCGTCCAAAACCGTGGGTTGAACGGGTTAATTTTTAAAAAAACTCGTACTAATTGGGTTGGATTGTTTTTTCCCTCAACCCGCCCCAACCCGCCCCGTGTTCACCCCTACCAGGAGGTAGATCAACCAACTCCCATGTTCCGTTAGAAACAATAGAGTCAATTTCACTTTTTACATCACCTTTCCAGTACCTAGATTCTGAATAATCCATGGCCTGTCTGAAAGTTAAAGGTTCATCCTCGATATTATAAGTGATAAAATCACTTCCAAAATCCTTGACTACCTTAGCACGCTTACTCCTTCTAGGTTCCTGCTCTTCATCAGGATTAGAGCTACTATCAGGAACTTCCCCCACATTTGTCATCCTTTCCACATGATCAGGAATGGACCTCGATGTGTGAGTGGGTTCATCATCAGGAATACCCTGAGGTATACTAGTCTTCATAGGGAACACATCCTCAAAGAATGTTGCATCACGAAATTCAACTATAGTGTTTGCCACTATTCCGTCTATGTCAAATTTTAACACTAAAAATCTCATAGCCGTAGTGGTTTCAATATAGCCCAGAAAGATGCAATCAACAGTTTTCGGCCCTAATTTCTTTCTCTTGTGTTCAGGGACAAGCACCTTTGCAAGGCACCCCCGCACACGAAGATATTTAAGACTAGTCCTTTTCGTTGTCCATAATTCATAAGGTGTCTTGTCCATATGTTTTATAGGAACTCTATTCAGAATATGGCAAGCCGTATTCAGAGCCTCCCCCCACATGTACTTAGGCAACCATGAATTAATCAACATACTATTGATCATATCTTTAAATGTTCTGTTCTTTCGTTCTGCCACCCCATTAGACTCAGGTGTGTATGGTGGAGTTACCTCATGAACTATACCATTGCTCTTGCAAAATTCATTAAACGAGGTACTCGTATACTCACCACCTCTATCAGATCTCAAACGTTTAAGTATCTTACCAGTTTGTGTTTCAGCTTCAGTTTTGAACATCATGAATTTATCTAGTGCTTCATCTTTATGTTTAAGCAAATAAACATAACAATATCTACTATAATCATCAATAAAGGTAATGAAATATCTATTATGATCCTTAGTCAAAACACCACCAAATTCACATATGTCAGTGTGCACTAAATCTAACACATTCGAATCCCTAACCACATTATGAAAGGGTTTCCTAGTTTGTTTAGCAGTCACACATACTTGACATTTAGATTTCTTATCAATGGCATATTTTGGAATCAACTTTAAATTCATCATATTCTTTAGAGCACCAAAATTCAAGTGACCAAGACGCAAGTGCCACAAATCAGATGATTCAACACAATTAACAGAAGAAACAACATTATTATTAATAAAATTGCCCAAAACAGGCTCAACATTTATTAAGAATAATCCATCAGACAAGTAACTTTTGCCAAAGAATACACCAATATGTGTAATAACTACTTTATTACATTTCAAAGAAACTTCAAAACCATTCTTAACTAAACAACTTCCACTTATTATATTTCTACGAATATCAGGAACATGGTGCACTTTAGTGAGGGATAGAACACGCCCAGAAGCGAACTTCAGGTCCATGTTTCCTATTCCAAGTACTTGAGCTACACTAGCATTCCTCATCGTCACAGTCATTCCATGAGTCTGTTGATAAGATAAAAATAGAGTAATATCAGTACAAATATGTACATTAGCCCCAGTATCAATCAACCATTCATGAGACGAATAAGTGGAAAGAAGTACAGGGTTGTAGGTCACATACCCGTTGTCAGTTTCAGAAGCAATAGCCTCACCAACAACCATGTTAACCGTAGGCCCACTAGTGGTTCCAAGCACAGTGTTAGCTTGTGCATCCCACCAGAAAAATGCAGGCATAAAACACTATGGTCTGCAACTAGCTCAGAGTCCCGAACTAGGCCTCGAAAAACCACTGCACCAACATGAACTAAGCCAACAAAAACCTACAAATTCGCCATACTCACCTAAAAACAGAACCTAACCTTGGGCCCCAAAAAATCCTCTTCAACACAGCTACGTTCATGCCCAACCACCTCAAATCTGGACTGGATAGCACATCAACATCACCTCGATAAGACCATCCACAAAAACTCCCATTGCACCCAATAAAATCCCACAAAACATCCCTACTCGACCTGTTCGACCTGCTGCCAGCTCGATACAAGCTAAATCCATATTCCGCAAACCCAACTAAGATCAACAAGAACAGTCACAAAACAACCACAACATCAAACAAAACTAGATAAATCAAATTCGTGCATGCTTCAGCGCGATGAAATTTACTATGAGATTTGCACTTTATCACTTTTGATGGAGTATGAGTGAGGTCATGATTGTGCACATCATAAAACTTATCGACGCTAATTCACATTTTTCCCAACTTGTCGTTTATCATCTAGGTACTTTTTCCCTTCCTTGCAACATACATATTGTTTTTGTTTCACCTCATTTGTGGCTCTTGGCTTGGACCAAACCCTTTGTTTAGTGCATAAGTGTTGTAAAAATGATAAGCTTCATCCATCGTAGAAAAATTTTGTCATAGTATTGGCTGTACTTGTCTAGATATATCAGTATTTGGGTCTTGTGCTTCCAAATATTCTTCTTGAACATATGTAAAATCTGAATTATCATTCTCAAGTGGTACTATATAATTTCCAGCATCTATCTCTTCAATCGACATCACATAAAATCTATGAATGAAATTAAAGGGACTTTATCACAAACATTTATGGTTAAGAAAAAAAATGAAGATTTCCAAGCAATATTTTGAGAAAATTAAAATTTAAAAGAGAAACTTCAAACCTATAAGTGAAATCAATACGTAAGTAATCACACTTTTTGTAGTCAATTCATCTAGAGATGATTCATGAGAGATAATTCTTGACAAGGATGATATGCAAGGTAAAAAATATATGAATCAGTTGCATTTCAGTGGCATAGTTACCACCGATTTACAAAAACAAAGAGTCAGTTTGACAATTGACCTAATGAAAAACAATAAAGTAGTAGTATATAGGTGCTTTTGTCTTGGGATTTCTTCTATCGGTTCAACCTACCTCTCTATTTTTCAAGGTAAACTAGGCTAAATTAGAATGGAAATTAGATGTTGAAATTTTATTGATTGAAATTAGATTATTCAGTATTCTTTTCAAATATATACTAAAATTGTTCAAATGACAATTTCTTGTACAATTTACGAATTGGAACCATCTAGGGTTTGATATTGTAATTAAGGATTTAGGGTTTGTCCGTGTGATACTTGGATACCTTTGATTAAAGAGTTGTGATTGTTAAATGTTAATTATACATATGTTAGATATGTGTATATTTATTGTTTTGAGTTGTGATCTAAATTTTATGTATTATGAATTTGTTTTTAATGCCTTTAATTTCTTTTGTATTAATTGTGAATTCTATTATGTGAATGTTGCCGAGAAGGTCAAATATATGTGATATCGTGTTTATAAAATGATTTATGTGTGCTGTGTAAGTCCGTGTATTTTTATTTGTATTTTTAAGGATTAAAATCTATTTAAATCATGCATTATTGATCTTCTGAGATTTTTATAAAATAATTGGAGTTGTTAAAAATCATGAAATATTTTTTAATATTACCTTTGTATATTTATTTAGTTTTTAAAATTATGGGGAGAATTATTTTGTGTGTTTCAGTATTTTAAAATTTCATTTTATGAATTATTTTGTATTTTAGGGATGTAATATTGTAAAATCAATATTTAATTAGTTTTTTATGCTAAAAATATATTTAAAATTAGGGGAGATTGATAATTTTATTTTCTATAATTTAAAAATTATTTTGAGATTTTTCTCAATTATTATCTATTTAATTTATCTTATTTTTCTATTTTATAAGGTGGGTTTTAATTATTGTTAAATCAGTATATTATGGTGAAAGGACAGCCCCTTTTAATCCCTAAATTCGCAGTCCCCTTTCCCCAGTTGGCTCGGTGCTGTTCTTCTTTGTATCTCTCCAACTCTCTCGCGCCACCACCGTTCAACCTACATCTCTATTTTTCATGGTAAATTAGGCAAAATTAGAATGGAAATTAGATCTTGAATTTTTTTTATTGAATTGAAATTAGATTATTCAGTATTCTTTTTAAATTTATACTAAAATTGTTCAATTGACGATGATTTCTTGTACAATTTACGAATTGGAACCATGTCATGATCAGACATGTAAAATTAATCTAAAACTAACCTAAAGAATAGGAATTAAGAACAGGAAGGAAAATGCTGGAAAATAAAAGATAAAATTAAACAAACATTCTCGTTCATTTGATAATCATGAAAGATACAGAAATCAGTTTATATACTGAGACTAAGGTGGATGGTGGAGACTGAGGTCTTGGGCTCTAGCTATTGGGCTTTGGTTTTGGACTAGACACAGGCCCAATACTAGTAGTATCATTCGTTTGCTAGATCGTGACAAATACCCCCTCTTAAAATCATCCTTGTCCTCAAGGATAAAATTGACACTGCTCCATGTAACTTTTGCTAGTAGTAACTTCTTCTTCCATATCTGCCATGTAACTTCTTCAAGCACCATTGTTCCATTATCGTTCATAAGCTTTAATGTCTTTTCAGAGTTTCAGATTCTAGCGCACATTCCTTTGTAACAAAGCACTGGAACAGGTCCAACAGTAGACGATATTTGTTCATGACATACTGGTGTAACAATATAGCTGGCATTTGCATTTCTCTCATAGACAGAAGAAGAAAACTGAACAAATTTATGAAGATTGATTGCAGAGAACCCAGCTTCAATGAGCACAATTTCATATTCGTCTTGGCCAATGAGTGCATAAATACCATCTACAATTGGCACTCCAGAAACAGGCTAATGGGACAGAGCATCTTCAACACATTTAAGTGTCCATTCGAGATTACCAATTCTAACAGAAGACATTTCAAGCTCTGATCTACTACACAGCGGATTTAGGAAGTTACACTATACCATATATCACTACACCATAAACAAGCTATCGCAACCTCTTCCTCACACGTGTTGCTAGAATATGTTACCTTAGGTATACTACTTTTGGCCTAGTATAGCCTAATAAAACACTTTTGATTTTATGTTACCTTAGGCAGAAATGTAATGTTACTCTAGCTAGAAAAGTGTTGGATGCAGGGCAACATGCACAATATGTTACCTTTTTTTTTTTTGCCACGGAATAAAAGATAATATTACTGAATCAAATCGTTAGAAAGTACAGAATAAAAATCATGGTGGACATCTCCCACCTCCCATCTACGATCAGCTATTGAACAACTATATCTCGCTAAATAGTGAGCTACTTTGTTCGCAGATCGTTTCACGAATCTTAACACGACATTTTGACTTCTTAAACCTAATAAAAGGTTTCTGCATTCCTCAACCACTCTTCCCAAATATGAGAGGCTGACAAAGGAGCTGCGAATTAGTTGCACTACCTGTAAGCAGTCCGTTTCCATTACTACATCCTTGTAGTTTTTGTCCTTGATCTAACTGAGAGATTCGCGAATGCCTATGGCTTCTGCAAGTTCCGGGAAAGGACGACCCAAAGTGTAGCTGGAAATAGCTTCCCGCAGAATACCGTAATGATCTCTAATGATGAAAGCATAGCTGAATCGCGAAGGATCTTCAAAAAGAGCTGCATCAACGTTGATCTTAACACTATTTACTGTAGGGGGAACCACTGTTCTTGGCCATCTTCTTGGGACATAAAACCTAAGAAGCTGTCATAATTTTTGTCTTGAACAGCTCGCCATTGGTTAAGAATAGAGAACGCTGAGTTTACTATCTCTGAAGAGTCGATGCTATGCTGATTCCAAATTAAATCGTTACGATTTTTCCATAGAAGCCAACAAATTGTCACATGAACTTGAGTTTCATCCTGCTTCCTCTGTTCGAACAGTAGCTGTAACCATTCTGAGAAAGAATTAAACTCTCCTTGGACTGCAGAGACTGTACTTAGCTGGTGACAATTTTCTGCGAAAGGGCATGTTACCAGAGTGTGTAAGATGGATTCCGGTGTCAGATTGCATGTGGGGCATAAAGCATTGAGTTGGACATTTCTTGCTCGAAAGAGGTCTTTAGTAGGTAAAGTGTTTGTTACTGCACGCCATAGGAGGTTCTTAATTTTCGATGGAATTTTGAGGTTCCATAACCTTCTCCAGAACCCAGAATTATCAGCAGTATTAGAGTTAAACTTGGCTTCCTGCATAGAGATGTAAGCGGTCTTAACCGAGTAGTGGCCCATTTTTTCGTGGCGCCAATACCAGGTATCTCTGTCGTCTTCTCCTAGCGGAATGGAAAGGATTATTTCTGCGTCCCTATCTTCAAACACATCTCTAATTACTTCTGAGTCCCAGGCTATTTCTCCTATACGCATCAGAGAGGAAACTTTTTGATTGATCAAAGTCTTACTATAGGAGTGAACGTACGGATCTTGCGCTGTTGGGAGCCAAGGGGTGTTGAGAATATCCACCTCCTGACCATTGCCAATGCGACAACAGATTCCTTGAGAAATTAGACTTTGAGTTTCGAAGACGCTACGCCATATGTAGCTCGGATTGGAACCAAGGTTAGCTGTCAAAAAGGACCCGTTGGGGTAGTAACGAGCTTTATAAATACGACTCACCAGCTTGTTAGGGCAAGTTAACAATCTCCAAGCTTGACTCCCTAACATAGCTATATTGAAATCTCGAAGATTATGAAATCCCATACCACCCTTTACTTTTGACACGCATAATCTATCCCAACACATCCAATGAATGCACTTATCTTTCGAGTCGTCTGATCTCCACCAGAACTTTGTCATTAACTTCTCTAGATCGTTGCACAGCGATATAGGCAGCAAGAAAACGCTCATGGCGTAATTTGGAAGCGTTTGAGCAGATGTCTTGATTAAGATTTCCTTGCCCCCTTTAGAGAGCTTTTTCTTGTCCCACCCTTGAAGTCGCTCCTGCAACCTATCCTTGATGAACCCGAAAACAGCAGACTTCTTCTTAGAAACCAAGTTTGGAAGGCCAAGGTACAAGGCGTTGTCATTCGCTTCTTCAAAACGAAGTTGCTGGAATAAGTCTTGTTAGGAATAATTCATAAGTTGTGATGTTAAGAATAGAATTTACACATTATACTTCTTGTAATCCTGATCTTATAAAGGATTTAGCACTGTATTTAGGTTTTATGTGTAAGACAGTTATCTGTATAGTTTAGTCAGGAATGAACAGTGTATCGGAGACTACATGTCAGGAACAGAGAGCAAATCCTGATGATGGTTCAATACTGATGGGTGATCAGATACTGATGCAGTGTACAGATCCTGATATCAGTCATGTTACTGATGATGTCATTATGGATGCTACAGAAACTGGCAAGTGCTATAAAATAGGATCGTTGTTTGAAGAACAAGCAAGAAGATATTATGAAGGAAAGAGTTTTCTATTGAAGGAAACTATCAACTAGAAGGCAGAACATTGTCATGTATAGATTATATCTTTCTGTTATTAGTTGATAGGTAGCATTATAAATACTCTCTCAATATCATTGTAAAGAGCGTGTGAGGCGTGAGTCGAACTAGTGAATGTGCGTAGCTCTGTATAAGGTTTGTATTCGAGAGTTCGAAACAAACAGAGAGATATTTGTATTGTCAGCAGCTGCTAAAGGTATTGTACACCTTTGGTAGAGTTTGTATTTGATCTTATTAATACAAACAAGAGTTTGATTCATTCGTTTATTCTTGTTCTTATAATCAAGCAAAAATCAGACACGATTATATAACTTGTATTCAACCCCCCCTTCTACAAGTTATTCGAGTTAACAATTGGTATCAGAGCAGGTTGATTTCGAATAATCATAAAGATCTGCAATCATGTCTGGTTACAAGGATGGGAATACTAAGATTCCTATGCTCAAGAGAAACGAATATACTCTATGGGAAGTAAAGATGTTGCATCATCTGGAAGCAACAGATCCTGATTATCTTGACAGAATCAGAGATGGACCTTTTGTTCCAACAAAGGTCGTTGGACAAGCAACTGTTGATGGTGTGGTTGTTCCAGAACATACAGCAGAGAAGCCAAAATCTGAATGGTCAGATAAGGACAAGGAGAATGTTCTCAAAGATGCTAAAGTGAGAAACATATTATTCAACAGTCTTGATTCTGTTCTCACTAACTATGTTCTCTCTTGTAAAACTGCTAAGGATATATGGGACAATCTTAAGGTTCACTGTGAAGGAACTAAGCCTGTCAGGAAGAATATGAGGACATTACTTATACAACAGTATGAGTACTTTGAATCCAAGTCTGGTGAGTCACTTACTGATACCTTTGATAGGTTTACAAAACTCATCAATGAGATGGCCATGCATGGTAAATATTATGACTTGGAGGATATGAATACAAAGTTCATGAAAGCTTTGCCTGATTTCTACAATGAGAAGATATCTGCGATTGAGGAAGCTAATGATCTGGATGAGATTTCATTAGAGGCAGTATATGGAAAATTGAGAGCTTATGAACTTGACAAGCAGCAGAAAAAGAGCAGGAGTGAAGGAAAGATGAAGACTATTGCACTTACTGCTCAATCTGAAGTAAAGAAGCTTCCTGAAGAACAGCATGAAGAGATTGCTGTAAAGAATTCGAGGAAGAAGAAAAGCAAAGAAAGTTCTGAGTCAGAGACTACTGATATGGACTCTGACAACAATGATTCTGAATCTGAGATGCAAGAACTCTTTGCTATGTTTGCTAAAGCTTTCAAGAAAGGAAAATTCAACAGGAGAAGATTTAGCAAAGGACCTTTTCAAAAGAAGGAGGAGAAGAAGAGTGACAAGAGCAAAAGTACAATTGTCAAGCTTGATAAGGCCAAGATCAAGTGCTTTAACTGCAGCGAGCTTGGACACTTTGCTAGTGAGTGTAAGAAGCCTAGGAATTCAGGAAAGGGTAATGCACTTATGGTCACACAGAAAGATTGGGCTGATTCCAGTGACTCTGAAGATGAATTGGATTATGAAAACATTGCATTGATGGCCAATAGTTCAGACAAACCTGGATCTCCAAAGAAAACTTCTCCATCCTCTGTTAAGGGCATAGGAAAGAAGCATTCAATTATCTTGGACAGTGGATGCTCTGGACATATGACTGGAAAGAAGTCCCTGCTTACAAAGTTTGAGAGGAAAGCTGGCCCAGTAATATCTTTTGGAGATGGCAACAAAGGAGAAACTCTGGGATATGGCTCAATTATTTTGGGGAATGTCATCATAGAAAATGTAGCACTGGTTGAAGGCTTGAAACATACTCTTTTAAGTATAAGTCAACTGGGTGATAAAGGTTACAAATCAATCTTTGACAGAGAAGGATGCAAAGTCTTGAATATGCAGAATGGAGACATTGTTCTAACTGGTCAAAGGCATGGTAACATATATGAAGCCAGCTTAAGTGATACATCTAAAGGAATTGTTAGATGTCTCTACAGCAAAGCAACAAATGATGAAAGCTGGAATTGGCACAAGAAGCTCTCACATCTTAATTTCAAGAAGCTTAATCAACTTGTTAAACACAATTTGGTGAGAGGCCTACCTCAGGCGAATTTTGTGCAAGATGGACTTTATGATGCATGTCAGTTTGGAAAGCAAAGAAGAACCACTTTCAAGAGCAAGACTGAAAATTCAATTACTGAACCATTTCACATGCTACATCTTGATCTGTTTGGTCCAGTAAACATTATGTCTATCAGCAAGAAAAGATATGCTCTAGTTATGGTGGATGATTTCACAAGGTTCACATGGGTGTTTTTTCTACACAAGAAGGATGAAGCTCCTCAGCAAATCATTGAACTCATCAAGAATATTCATAATAACTCTGAGTACGAAGTCAAAGTACTTAGGAGTGACAATGGTACAGAATTCAAGAATTCTACAATGGAGGGGTTTTGTGCAGACAATGGAATCACTCAACAGTTTTCTGCACCTGGTACACCTCAACAAAATGGTGTAGTGGAAAGAAAGAACAGGACTCTCATAGAGGCAGCAAGAACCATGCTTGCAGATGCAAAACTTCCAACCTACTTTTGGGCAGAAGCTATTAACACTGCATGTTTCACTCAGAACTGTACCTTGGTAAATAGTCATGGAAAAACTCCCTATGAGATGATCAAAGGAAAGAAACCAAGTGTGAAATATTTTCACATCTTTGGATGCAAATGTTATGTCCTAAAAGTTCATCCAGAACAACTTGGAAAATTTGAAGCCAAATCGGATGAAGCAATTTTTCTAGGATATTCAGCATCTAAGGCCTTCAAAGTTTATAATCTCAGAACTCACATTGTTATGGAATCAATTCATGTTGCATTTGATGATAAGAAGTTTGGAATTTTGCAAACTGATGAAAGCCATGACAAATTGGAATTTGAAAATCTGAAGAATTCTGAGATACTCTCAAGTGATGATGAAGGTTCTCCAGAAGAAATTTCTATTGCTTCTCAAAGGAATGCTACTGTTGAGGGGGAGCAAATAAATCAGAGAGAACACAGTGATCATCAGGAGCAGACTAGTCTTTCAGAATCTATTCCATCAGGAATTGATGTTTCAGAGTCTACTCCATCAGGAACTGACCTTTCAGAGTCTACTGAGGAAAGATCAGTAACTAGCAGCAATATGGAATCTACTGATTCTATTGATCAAAGAAGAGTTTTTGAAGGTAGAGAGAATTCTTCTACAAGAGATACCACTAACTTAGGGGGAGAGACTAGCAGAGTTGATTTACCACCTGTTAGAAAATGGACAAAGGATCATACTGAAGATTTGATAATTGGTGATCCAAATAGTGGTGTTCGAACTAGAAGATCAATTCAAAATGAATGCTTGTATAGTTGCTTTCTCTCAAAGAATGAACCTAAGAAGGTTGAAGAAGCCTTACAGGATCCTGATTGGGTAATTGCAATGTAGGAGGAGTTAAATGAGTTTGAGAGAAACAAAGTTTGGAAACTGGTACCAAGACCTAAAGATAGATCTATTGTTGGTGCAAGATGGGTTTTCAGAAACAAGCTAGATGAATCTGGTACGATTGTAAGAAACAAAGCAAGACTGGTGGCCAAAGGTTATTCTCAGGAAGAAGGCATTGATTATGATGAGACCTTTGCACCTGTAGCAAGATTGGAAGCAATCAGAATGTTTCTTGCATTTGCAGCTCATTCAAAATTCAAGGTATACCAGATGGATGTAAAGAGTGCTTTTTTAAATGGCAAACTTGATGAAGAAGTGTATGTAGAACAACCACCTGGATTTGTTGATCAAAAGTTTCCAAATCATGTCTACAAACTTGACAAGGCACTCTATGGACTAAAGCAGGCACCAAGAGCATGGTATGAGACTTTGTCTAAATTTCTTCTTGAAAATGGCTTCACAAGAGGTACAATTGACAAAACTCTATTCTTTAGAAAGATAAAAGGTGAATTGCTTTTAGTTCAAGTTTATGTTGATGATATTATTTTTGGTTCTACTAATGAAAAGTTGTGTGCTAAGTTTAGCAAGCTTATGCAGTCTAAGTATCAGATGAGCATGATGGGTGAACTAAATTATTTCTTAGGCTTGCAGGTCAAACAGACTGAGACTGGTATTTTCATTAATCAGTCAAAGTATATCAAAGATCTTTTAAGAAGGTTTGACTTTCAAGACTGTGCAGTTGCAAAAACACCCATGGCAACAGCCACTAAACTAGACTCTGATCCTAAGGGGAAGAGTGTGGATAATACTAGTTATAGAGGCATGATAGGCTCATTGTTATATCTAACTGCAAGTAGGTCAGATATAATGTTTTCTACCTGTTTATGTGCTAGATTCCAAAGTAATCCTAAGGAATCTCATTTAATTGCTGTGAAGAGAATCTTTAGATATCTCAAAGGAACTCCAAATCTTGGTTTGTGGTATCCTAGAGAATCTGATTTCTTTCTAATTGGCTATTCAGACTCTGATTATGCAGGGTGTAAGATAGACAGGAAAAGCACTACAGGTACATGTCAATTTTTGGGAAATAGATTGATTTCTTGGGCAAGCAAGAAGCAACAATCTGTTTCAACCTCAACTGCAGAAGCTGAGTACATAGCAGCAGGCAGTTGTTGTGCACAGCTCCTTTGGATAAGAAATCAGTTGCTGGATTATGGTATGACACTTAGTAATATTCCTATGTTTTGTGATAATACTTGCTATTAAAATTGCAGAAAATCCAGTTCAACATTCAAGGACTAAGCACATTGATGTCAGGTATCATTTTATTAGAGAACATATTGAGAATGGTACTGTGGAACTTCATTTTGTTCCTACTGACAAACAGCTTGCAGATATTCTAACTAAACCACTTGATGAGACTACATTCAGTAGACTAGTAAGTGAGTTAGGAATGTTAAATTTTTAGATCTTTAACATCTGCAAAAGTAGCAAGGTATGTTGTTCTTAGCTTATAGACTTGATATTCCTATCAGGATCTATATTTGATTGTTAAATGCTTGAGCTATAACACATTGCCTTGATAAATTTCAGTATGATAGACTTGTTAATAATCATCAGGATTAGATTTGTCATCAGGATGCTGACGTCATCAGTATTGTGTCAGTATCAGGATTATGAAAATTGCTTCAGATCCTGACGTTTACTTTGTGTAGTAATCTGATTCTGTGATGTGTTAAGTCTATGCTAGCAAGTTTTGATATTTGCATACTGATAATTTATACATCATTCAAAAATCAAAAGACAAGCAGATAACAAGAAATTGTATTTTCATTAATAAAAATCATTACATGGAAATGAAATACAACATCTTTTTGTCTAAATTTCTACTCTATACTTGTCTTTGATATGAACTCTGAGGTACATGACAAGGAGCATCTCAAGAAATCCATCAGGGGATGAAAGCCTCGTTTGCTCTTGGATTCCTTGTCTGGGCGACTTGAATGAGAGCAGCTAACTTAAATGAATAGCATCTCCATCAAGATCAACCTCAGACACTCGGCCAAATTCTTCATCCTCAAGTTTTGAGGAGGTTAGGGGAAGATTGTATCCAACAGATGGATGTTCTAGAAGAAACCTCTGGATATTATCGAAAACCAATCCATTCATGATTAGTTCGATGAGAAGAGTCGTTTGTTCAAAGAGATGATCAAGAACAGGATGTTCATCGACCAAGAAAAATCTGAAAAATGGGTTTGAAGGGATTTTTTGTTTGAGAAGCATTGTTGAGAAGAAAAGAAATTGAAAGGTTATGGAGAATGGCACAAGGCGTTTGGTTCTTTTAAAGGAAGACGTGAGAAGCTGAGCAGTCACTTGGAAGTCTTAATGAAGTCAAATGCTAATTATTGCATGAGACTGTATTTCTTTTTTCAAGAAATATTGAAAATATCTAACCAATTGATTTCTGTTCAGATTAATTGTTTATTTTCTTTTTCAGATAAAAGAAAGATGCCACGTGGAAAACTCCATATTAAGTCTCTGATGATATTGTTCAGGATTTCATGAGTGATCATCAGGATTTGAAAATTATATTTTTAAATCAAATTGCATTTTGTGATTCTTTTGATGAGAGGTCATCAGGAAAAGGAAGCTGATCAGTATTACTTATTTATACCCTGATTTATTTCATGAAAATCAATTTTGGATTTTATTTTCCAAAAATCGTGGGTAACCGCATTTTTCAGGGACTGACACCTGTCAATCTACGTGTCAACGTGGGATAGTGGTCTGAAAGATTTGTGAAATATATTTGTTTTGAAACTCTAATCGTGTAATTGCTTTCTCTAATCTTACATTCTCTAAAGCAAAAATCACTCTTGAGTTTTCAAAATCACTAATCCATTTCAAGAATTTTTCAAGTTTCTTTTCAGATCAAGAATGGCAGCTCAGAGAAGATTACCTAAATCAGTAGCCTTCAAGTTTGGTGACTTTGATTTTATGACAAACAATCATGTTGCAGCTATCACCAACAAGGAAGGAGCGTCATCTGATTTTCATCCAATCATGGACTTTCTGGCGTATGGACCATTAAGTTATGCATTGACAGCATCTCCACAGATTAATCAAGTAGCTGTTTCACAAGCTTGGGAGAATGCTGAGGTAATTGATTATACTCAGAGTCAATCAGGTAAGATTGTTCTACATTTAGGACGAGATTCATTTGACATTACTGAATCTGTTGTTAGTTCAGTACTTTGCTTACCTGTTACTGATAGTTATGAGAATGTACCATCTGATGATAATATAAGAACTATGTTGTCTGAATTAGGTTATAGTGGACCTCTAGATAACATGAGCCAGTTGAATAGGTCTTTTCTAAGAAAGGAATGGTCTTTTTACTTTGATCAAATTGCTAAATGTTTTACTGGCAAATGTAGTTCTTTTCAACAAATTACTTCTGTTACATCTCATATTGCTTATAGTTTGCTTTATGACAGAGTAATTAACATTGGTCATATTATCTTAAGTCAGATGAGTATTAAACTTGGGTTAAGAGATCAAAACAGGAAAATGGTTTATTATCATAGATTTATGCAATTGTTTATTAACCATTTTATTCCTGATGTTGAAGCTAGATTTGGTAGGGAACATTGTGTTTCTTCTTATAAACAGCAAAAGAGAATTTTCTCTGATATTACAAAGAAGGACAATGAAAAGAATCTAGATGAAATACCTGCAATTCATTATCCACATTATTTTCAGGTAATTCTTAAAACTCATCTTCCTACTCTCTACAATTCTTCTTTCTTTTGTGGTGAAATGGCTCAGGAATCTCAATTGGAGGAGAACCCACCTGTGTCTACCCAAGTAGCCGAAAACATCATAGTCTCTGAAATAATTCAAGAACCAAATTTTGATCCACAGCCTATTGTTTCAAAGAAACCAACCTCTGGTGTTTCTCAAAAGACATCAGTTGTAAGGAAGAGAAGATTTGTTGTGTCAAGTAGTAGTAGTAATTCTAGTGAAGATGATGATGATTTAACTCTTGCAGAGAGAGCAGAATTGAAGGCTGCAATTCAACTTTCTGTGTTAGCACAAAGAGATGAAAAACCTAGTCACAGCCAGGCTGCAGTCTCACAAAAGGCTGTAGTTCTTAAAAAGGGAAAACAGTTACTGGATACTGTCTCTCAAAAGATTGTGTCTATTGAACAAAGATCTCATCCCAAGATCACTTCTGTGTCTACACCTCTTGAGTCTTCTCAGGATAAATCTTTTGCTCACTATATCAGGAGAACAAGGAGAAAGATTCAATTGTCACCTACACACACAGAGTCTAGTCCAACTAATATCATGCAGGTTTCTACAAATCAAGCTACGTCTATGTCAGTATTTGACAAGAGAGATCTGGATATTGATTCTTCATGGGAAACTACATTATCATACAGACTGGCTATGGGACTAATTTCTCTCAAAGTGAAGTTGTCAAGGCCTGTTCTAGACTTTCTGATTGAAAGAGTACCAAAACTTTTATTTCCAGATGAATATGGACTTCTACATCAAAGACTTGACTTAATGAAGATGTATTTCTATGTATCTGTCAGAAGACAATTAGTCAAGAAATTTGGACTCTCGAAGCATGTTGCACTTCAATCACTTCATGCATATTTATTTGACAAGGATGTAATTATCGAAGATGCTTCAGCTCAAGGTGAACAACTGGAGGAAGTAGATAGAGGGAAGCAGTCAACAGAAGATACTATTGCACCAGTGGTGAGTAGTAGGAAAGATCAGATCACGGTCACTGCAACACAAGAACCATCTAGTCAGAGGAAGGATGACTCAGGAGCTGTGATAGCTGATGTTGAAAGGTCTTCTGTGATGACTGAGAATGCAAGTGAGATACCCTATGATATGGGAGGAATGACTTTGGTTGATTTTTCTGAAGATCAAACAAATTTTGTTCAGTCAGAGTCTATCCACCTTGAGGGCGTGTCTCAGCAAACAACACTTAAAGACGGTGATGTACTAACTATGATGTCTAATGAAGTATTACTGAAGACATCAGAGTCTAGTAAAGAACCTGAAAGTGGTTTACTGGAGCCTGTAGTTTCTGAAAGGAAAGAAGATGATTGTATGGGATCAGAGACTATAGCAGCTCACTCCTTGGAGAAAACCTCAAGCCACATGCCATATGAGGAACCCTCTCTCCATGTGAGTTCAGGTATAAAAACTCCTTCTAACTCTATTTTTCTGTAGGTCATGAGAGCACTTATCCAAATTTGAGTGATACACTTGAAAAGATGGATATTGATCCACAATTTGAGCGGCTGGCTCCTGACCAGGCAAAAGGTGAGGTAGAAAGAGTGTTGACTTTAGTAAGTCAAAGTGAGAATGAGGGTATGGATGATCAACTCCATAGTGAGGGAGAGAAAATTAGGAAACCATCATTTGATTTCTGGGATCAGGTTTTTCCTGAATCTTGGTCTGAAAATTTGGGTATGGATGCTGGTACTTATTCATTCATCAAAATGTATCAGAAGAATGACCAAGCACATCACAATGCAAAGCCAGAAGTTAAAGCTCAGAAGCAAAAGGAGAGGCTTGCAGAAATCATTAACAGGAGAGGTGCCAGGATAAAGCAATCTCTTGATACATATGTACCAGATGAAGATCCTAATGATCCTAGTGTTCCTTTGTATGTACTTCCAATATCAGCTAGAATTGAGACATCAACAGTCTCTGATCACTCTAAGGAGGAGTCAAGATTTGAAGATGTTAGTACACAGAATACTGGTGAAGGAGATGATGATCATGTTTCAGTTCCAGAACAGAAAGATGAAGACGTTGATACTTCTAATCAGGTTTTATTACTTAAATATCATATAACTCAAGCAACTTCTTCTACAAGACTTGAAGATAAAGTTCTTTCTGATTCTGATACTGAAGATACTAGAAGCACTTCCAATATTGAAGTTCATTCTGATGTTTTGAAAGATATTCAGAATTCTCAAATTGCTATTCAAACAAGACTTCAATCACTTGAAGATAACCAAGTCACAATTATGGAAAATCAAGCAGTTCTTATGAATCTCATTTGTTCTGTTTCTGAATCTCTTGGAATTAATGTTGCTGATGTCAAAAAGGGGGAGATAAAGATAATTCAAAGACAACAACAACACTACCAGACTGAAGGAGATAAAGATAAAGCTGGGGGAGATAAAGATCAGACAAATGGTAGTAAAAAGAAGAACCAGGAGTGACAGTGGTGAATCTCAGCTAGGAAGTGGTAAGGAAGAGCAGCATTAATAGTTAAAATTCTTTCTTCTAAGTACTGGATAAATGTCTACATCTGAGAAGGAGGTACTTAACTTCATAATTCTACATTCATAAATTCTATTCTGGTTGTATTGTTATATGTTTTGACATCCACAACTTAGATTTATGCTTCAGTTTGTAAAGCATAAATAGGGGGAGATTGTTAGGAATAATTCATAAGTTGTGATGTTAAGAATAGAATTTACACATTATACTTCTTGTAATCCTGATCTTATAAAGGATTTAGCACTGTATTTAGGTTTTATGTGTAAGACAGTTATCTGTATAGTTTAGTCAGGAATGAACAGTGTATCGGAGACTACATGTCAGGAACAGAGAGCAAATCCTGATGATGGTTCAATACTGATGGGTGATCAGATACTGATGCAGTGTACAGATCCTGATATCAGTCATGTTACTGATGATGTCATTATGGATGCTACAGAAACTGGCAAGTGCTATAAAATAGGATCGTTGTTTGAAGAACAAGCAAGAAGATATTATGAAGGAAAGAGTTTTCTATTGAAGGAAACTATCGACTAGAAGGCAGAACATTGTCATGTATAGATTATATCTTTCTGTTATTAGTTGATAGGTAGCATTATAAATACTCTCTCAATATCATTGTAAAGAGCGTGTGAGGCGTGAGTCGAACTAGTGAATGTGCGTAGCTCTGTATAAGGTTTGTATTCGAGAGTTCGAAAAAAACAGAGAGATATTTGTATTGTCAGCAGCTGCTAAAGGTATTGTACACCTTTGGTAGAGTTTGTATTTGATCTTATTAATACAAACAAGAGTTTGATTCATTCGTTTATTCTTGTTCTTATAATCAAGTAAAAATCAGACACGATTATATAACTTGTATTCAACCCCCCCCTTCTACAAGTTATTCGAGTTAACAAGTCTTGTTTTAACTGGGAGGTGCAGTTTCGGCTAAAGTGAATCGACGATTTTTCCACATTAATCTGCTGGCCAGATGCTTTTTCAAAGACCCTTAGCATATTTAGAACATGAGTTGTGCTTTCCACAGATGCTTTGCAGAAAATGTAACAGTCATCTGCGAAGAACATGTGAGATATTGGAGGCGCATTGCGTGCAACTTTGATACCCTGTATAAAACCTTTATCCTCGTAATCCTTTATTAAAGAAGTAAAACCTTCAATACAAATTAGAAATAAGTAGGAGGACAAAGGATCGCCTTGGCGAAGGCCACAGGTAGGATTGATATTACCGAAGGTTCTACCAGCATGATTGATATGATAAGACACAGATGAGATACAAGCCATGAATAAACGAATAAGCTTTTCCTCAAAACCTAATTTTTGCAGCACTGCTTCTAAAAAGTTCCACTCGACTCGATTGTACGCCTTGCTCATATCGAGCTTCAATGCCATCGAGCCTTGTTTTCTTTTGTTCTTTCTTTTCATGAAGTGCATTACCTCGTAAGCAACCATAATATTGTCAGTGATAAGGCGGCCCGGGATGAAAGCGCTCTGAGTATCCGAGATGATTAAGTCGATCATAGATTTCAACCGATTTGCCAGGACCTTGGAGATGATTTTATAGACCACATTGCAGAGCGAAATACGTCTCAAATCAGTCATTAAGGAAGGGTTTTTATTTTTTGGAATGAGAACTATGTTGGTGCCTTGAAGATGCTGATCAATGTGACCTGTTTCGAAGAAGCATTTGACTATGTCTACTATATCTGTACCCACAATCTGCCAATGCTTTTGATAGAATCCCGGGCTCATCCCGTCTGGCCCTGGAGATTTGTCTGGAAACATATGGAATAAGGCTTGCTTCACTTCTGCTTCTTCTATGTCTATTAACAAAGAGTTGTAATGCTCTTCTGTGACCTTCTTTTGAACGCAGTCAATAACATAGCTCCATTCAGTGTTGGTTGCTATAAATAAAGTGGAAAAATAATTGATCATCACTTCTTCTAACCCTGAACCCCACTCCACTGAAAGGCCATCTGGATTCTTTAGGCTTCTGATCTTGTTCGTGGCTCTTCTATTTTTAGCCGCAGCCTAAAAGTATTTGGAGTTTTGGTCCCCTTCTTTTAACCATAATTGCTTTGAGCGTTGTCTCCAAAAGGTTTCCTGTTGCGCGTAGATTTCGGCCAGGTTTTTCTGATTCTCCCTAACAATGTTAATAGAGCTTGCATCTCTTCTACCTTTCAGGGCTTTAATCACTTTTTTACACGTTCGGATTCTTTTCTTAAAGCTGCCTGTGATCTCTTGGCCCCAAGTAGAAAAAACCTCTGTACACTCAGTGATTTTTTCATAGAAAGGGCTGAAATTTTCGAGCTGCAAAACACCCGCTTTTATTTTCACTAAATACCGCCCGGCGCCCCTTCTATTTTTTTATAACATCTCTCGATCCCTCTGTTCCACTTCCAAACCCTTTTCTCTATCTCTCTCTCCCAAATCTCACGCTCTCAGGTTTTAGATTAAGTACGTATTAGATCGAGAAGTCTTCAGATTAATTAGCTTCACACCGTTGTGTGAAATTTGAAAGCTTTAAATTAGGACTTCTTCGAATTGGGGTTCTAACTTTTAGTTCACTTAGGGTATCTTCACTTAAATTTCACTAATTAGGGTTCTCTCTCTTTGATTTAGGTCTTCTTCAGTGGATTTGAAGCTTTGCAGGTTCGTTTTGAGGTATTTTAATTTTCGATTTGGTTTAAGCTTAAGAGTTTAAATTGATTAACTTATCTAGGGTTTCCATTAATTTGGGTTTCTCTTTGTTTCAGGGCTGATACGGGTTCTTTTCTTTGGTTTTAATTAGGGCGTTGATTTCACTATGGCTTTGATTTGAATTTTAGGTTCAAATATTGGTCTTTCTCTATTGGTTTAATTTATTGCTTAGTTATATGTTCGGTTTACAGCCTATTTGTTGAAATTTGTTTTGTTTGAATCGAGTCAGTTGGGTGGACAGAGTATTAGGCTTTCTTGAGGAGGGGTACTCCTTCAAACAAACAGGTTAAAATTCAAGGTATATATCTTTGTAGATGGCATTTTGATCTTGACCCTGTTTTTTCTATTACTAAAATTCTCATACTGTATATTGCTCATATATGCATTTTCATTCCATAATCTGTTAAAATTTGATATTACTCTGCATGTGTTTAAATTACTGTTATTGCATCTGTTAAAATCAGAAAATGCATGTAACGTGTCATTGCTAATGTTTTTGACATTAGCTGAGAGTTTAGCTGAGAGTTTAAGTAGGTAAGTGGCAGTTAAAAAACAACTTTGGAGTCCTCCAAATTTTGTGTTAGTGACATTGCGTTGTAGATAATCGTTCTTTCTTGTTTTTGGCCAAGGAAGACAAGCTAGTGAATCGTGCCAAGGCACTCAAAGTAAGTGCAGGAATTGAACCTGATGTCGACATTGGTCCTGTAATTATTACGCAGGTCTGTGCTAGTTTAGTTCTTATAACAAAACTTTTGTGCTATAAATATATAGATGATGAACTATAACAGGATATGGATGTAAGACAATTGTAAGGTTCTTGTTAAAATTGTAAAACATATTGTTTGTATGAATATTGTTGACTGTCATTGTGTTTTTTGTTCTGTCTGTTCTGACTTCTGAGTAGAAGTTGTAATGACGTTTAAATGCGTTTAGTGCTTGTCTATATATCCAAATTTTTATTGTGTACAGGCCAAGGAAAAGATTTACAGATTAATTCAATTAGGTGTTGATAGTGGTGCCAGACTAGTTCTTGATGGGAGGCAGATTAGGGTACATTATCCTTCCTTCTCTACCAGTCATGTTCTTTATATGCGAATTATCTTGATGTGCTCGTTAGGCAATACATATATCTCTTATCTTATTTTTACTACAAGTGAATCTACTCGAGATGTTTTATGTAGTAAACATATTTGTGTTACTGATGAAAAAACTGAGGTGAAGCTAAAACTTAATGAAAGGAATTTGACTGCAAACTAGCATTGGAGTTATAGATGGAACATACTAAAAAAAAAGGCCTTTTTTGAGTGTTCGACATATCAAAGGCAGATCTTTTAGCAAGCAGATTCTCCTTGAGGTCTTCATAGGACAGGACCAAATAATTATATGAGAATTACTTCCATTCTTACCTGATTTCATTAAATCCAAATGGACACAGCCTAACTAATAGGCTGAATGGTATAACACTTAAGATTCTTCATACTACATACAAGTAGTCAGTAAATTCCTATGACATGAAAACTGTCGTTAATGGATCCAAGTACTATGACATTTTTGGGTCATTGCCATCCCGCACTACCTGCAGGCCATATTTGGCTAGTTGCTCAATTGTATGCGACAAAAATTGAACTCACCAGTACTTTGAAATAATGGCTGAAACATCATTAAGTCAAAATGAAGAGTTGTTTAAGTTGAACACATGAAATGCATGTGCGATGCCTTAAGTAAAGATAGTCTGATAAGCTACCAAGTCTAACATGGGTATAACATTGTTACTTGTTACTAGCCACATCTCTTCATAATTAAAGTAAAATAACAGTAATTGTTCTGTCACATTAGTAATGTAAATGTCACGTGTATGCTAGGGTGAGGCAGTTAATTATCCAAGACTCTAAAAATGTTGGCAGAATGGTCTTGATACCAAGATTGAGAAATCGAGGAAGCAACTTGTTAACATTATAAATCATGGAAAAAAATTAGGTTATATACTATCTCTTTTGTTGATGATCTTGGGCTTTCTTTTGCAGGTTATGACTAATGTTGCATCTCGCGGTTTAGATGTCACAGGGGTTGCCCATGTGGTTAATTTGGATCTTCTAAAGGTATTTGCTACAGATATTTTGGTGACCAAGTATCATTAGAGCACTAACAGTTCTATAATACAACTTAATGAATTTTACAAAGACAACTTGTCGCAGGGAAAAGACTGTTGGTGTGTCCAAGAAGCGATAGCCTTGCTAAGTTTACCGTGACTTTTACAGAGGTTTTTTTTTTTGCTAAGTCGAAGAGGTTCTTTTAGTTGGTGTATGGATGTAATATTTGTAATGATTTAAGTAGTTGGTAACTAATGGTGTTTAGGGGTTGGTTTATGGATGTAATGTTTGGAATGATTTTTTGGAACGAACAGGTTATTTTTGGATTTATTATATATTGCATTAGCTTTTTAAATTTTTCTTGGTAAAATGTTGCAGTAGGTAGCTAAAATGTTGCAAGAAAGTGGTCCCTACAGTGGGCCCCACAGTGGTCCCCATAGTGGGCCCCACTTTTTTTTAAAAAAATACATCAAAGGTAACATATATTTTATGTTGCCACAGATCATGGGGTCCACAGTGGGGCCCACTTTTTAAAAATTTGATACACCAAAGGTAACATATGTTTTATGTTGGTATAGATCATGTTTGAGTTGCTATAGCATTCTAGGGTAACATAAAATGGCATCTGATAAAGATGTTTGCTTAGATACCCTAGGGCAACATTGAAAAAGCTATCTTAAAAAAGATGTTACCTTTGCCCTTTTTTGGGCCTACTGTAACATATTTGACCCCTGATGCAACACAAATTTTAAGTTGCAGTAGGCTGTTTATGGTGTAGTGTATGGGCTATTGCAACGCCAAAAAAATGTCATATTAGACCCCAAATGTGTTACAATAGAGGTTTTTGCAACGTTTTTGTCAAAATTCAACGTTGCATCTGCTGCCGTTGCAATAGACCCCTATAACAATGCTTTATGTATTTATTGCAACATTTTTCAAGTATTACAATATCCCCTTTAGTGCAACACTTTTGTCTTGTTTTGTGACACTTTTAAGATGTTGCAATAGACTATTGTAACACCATTTTGTAACATATTTTAGTTAGGGGTAAAGAGTTTCTACCTGACACTGTAGGAAACTTTTCTACAGTGTCGCCTTAAAATCACGATTTGCTGCACATATGATATGCAAACTGATCGTTGAGAGATGGAGAAAAATACAGTGAAGTCCGATTTCAAAAAAAAAAATCACTAATTGACGGGAAAAATCAAATTAAAAATGGAGGAAATTAGGTGGAATTGTGTGTGTGAGGGTGTATTCGATTTGTGTGTGGTGCCCCTAGCGGGGCCATTGGATTAGATTAATCTATGACCCAAATTTAATTTAAGGTGATACTGTAGAAAAATTTCCTACAGTATCAGGTAGAAACTCTTTTTCCTTTAGTTAAAAGTGTTGCAAAGTCAATTTATTGGAACATTTTCATGTAACATTTTCTTCCCTATTGTAATGCTTTCGGTTTTTTAGCAACATTTATATGCAACACTTTTATTCCTATTGTAATACATCACTCTCTCTCCCGTATGTTTTTTTTTCTAATGAAAGAATTATAATGATATATTATTTAATTTTTTTTTTTGCATTTCATGTATGGAGAAAATAATATGTTAGTTTCTAATTGTTTTGTGGAGTTTATGGTATTAGTATAGTGTATTTCTATTAATTTTTTCTATATATCCCTTACACTTTTTTTGTTAGGTTTTATTTTGAACCATGTGTTAATTATTTTTAATTGTAGTATTAAATTTTGCTTTAAAATATATATGAAATATTTTTGTTGAAATTACTTTTTTACGATCAAATCAACCACGCTATAGTATATAATTATTTTTGTTTGTTTGTTTGTTTACTTTGTTTATAATTGAAAATAATATGTTATTTGTTAATAATGTTGTAGTGTGATAGGGTTTGTACTATTATCACTCTCTCTCCCGTATGTTTTTTAGATGTCTTGAATTTACTATAATATCCCTGACGACCAATTAATTATTTTTAATTGTAGTATTAAATTTTGCTTTAAAATATATATGAAATATTTTTGTTGAAATTACTTTTTTACGATCAAATCAACCACGCTATAGTATATAATTATTTTTGTTTGTTTGTTTGTTTACTTTGTTTATAATTGAAAATAATATGTTATTTGTTAATAATGTTGTAGTGTGGTAGGGTTTGTACTATTATCACTCTCTCTCCCGTATGTTTTTTAGATGTCTTGAATTTACTATAATATCGCTGACGACCAAACCACATGAACTCCCTTACGCTAATTATATATAGGATATAATTTATAGTGTTTTAGCAACATTTATGTGCAACACTTTGTATTAGTCCAATTTGCAATATCCTTTTTGAAATGTCAATAAACAAACATAAAAGCATATCAAACCAGAATCACATTTCCAATTCAACAGAATATACCATAAAGCCCAAACAGAATCGGATTATACAATAAGATAACAAATCCAACAGAATATATGTCAATCCCAAAAAGGGCTAGCTTGTACCACAATATCATCTTACATCTAGTAACAAAATCTAAAGTCGAAACACATATCGACTCTCAAATTCTCAATTTACATTAGGGGTCTCAATGATTTATTGCCTTGCAGTACAATACAAGCCTTCCATCAGGATAATGACATATAACTGACTGTGCTTCCTTGTACTGGAAAAAAATGATTTCTGATTAGTATGAAACTCATAAATAATGAACATACAAGTAAAAAAATTGTGTCAAAAGAAAGAGCTTGTGTTACATGTTGTGATAGACTAGCATTCAGGCCCGTGCTACGCACACGGGTCTTTTTTTTTGTTTTAATTTTTTTACTTTATTAATTAAACAATTAAGCATTGATAGTTCGACACTCGTCGACTATCATAATTACATGTTCATTACAAAATATTTGATGGATAGAAATAATGTTATTGAGTAAAAAGAGATAATATTGCAATTCACTACTAATAAAGATCCGCAAAAATCAGCAAAGCAAATAGTTGAAATATAATTTCTCATAAAAGTCCAATGACGATAATTAACGAATTCATTTATATACATAACTATATACATAAACGGCCTTATTATTTATTATTAATTTATTATTAATTGGACATTAACTAAAAACATTGACTAAATACGATTCCAGAAAAGTGAATTAAAATAAAATTAGCAACTTTATTCAAATAAAAAAATTCTAGATAACGCAGAAAATATTCATCATCCAACTATAATAATGACACACATTTTAAGATGATAGAAAATGTTCAGATACTGCAAATTATATTTTAATATTCTTTTATCGACATAAAACTTCAAACATTGACTTGTGCTACATGTTGTGATAGATGCAAATGTGTTCCTCCTGGCCAATATGGAAACAAAGAAAAGTGCGGCAAGTGCTATGCTAATATGACCACTCGTGGCGGAAGACCAAAGTGTTCTTAAATATACATGCAGGTTTAAACGTCAGAGATAATTAAGGAATCAATTTATGGCTCTGATCATGAAAATTTCAAGTATCGCAGGAGCAACCAAGTACTGTACCAATTTTTTAACATGTTAATCTTATGATTTAAGTGCTACAATTCACTTTGCAGTAGGGATTTATGTTAGTCAAAAAGGTCTTTGCATACCAGGGCCTTACTCTTATTTTGGCTTCTTCTAAATCAAGTAATTATGCTGATTTGTCCATCACTGCGCATAACCAACCATAACTGCAACATAAAGAAATGCACAATGTTAAGTAACAAAACAAGTCGGATCCATAATTTGATTTTTCACATTTAAAATACAGCCCAAGACTATCTTGGACACACAGGGCAAATCTTCTTAGACAAAGTACTTTAACATAAGTAGGGGTAAAATATAATGTATGATAACATATATTCTGGGGAAAAAACAAAAAGATAAACCAACAAAAGAGAAGCCGAGTGGTGTTCAAATTTTATTCAAGATAGAATAATATTTTAATTTAGAAGAAAACAAGTTTTAAACAAATACACTCTAATGAGAGTGTAAAAGCAAGAAGTTTGTGAAATTGCCTCACAAGCAAATTAACATGGAACACCTTACCTGTCCAAGTTCCTCATTAAGATTTTTTGAAAATATAATCATTAATCTGTGAAAAAATGAGTATCCCCTGCCACATATACATGAACTAGCTTCATGTTGTCTTTATTGCAGCAGTTTTAGTTGATCATTACTACAAATCTAAATAATATAGCTTCCTCTTGTCTTACTGCAGCAATTCTAGTACACCATTTTTTATACTTCCTGGTAACCAGGCATCCAATAAGAGATGGCAGACTAGGGCCTTGTACTGGTGGCAGTGGTGCTATTTGTGCTCTTATCAATTTCTAAGTTATCACTTAAAGCCGGCTTAGCTTCTTTATAATACTGTTGCAACAACTTGTATTGGCATAAGAGTGGGACTAGCTAGCATATTCAATACAAGAAGTTGAATGCCTGTATTACTTTAATTTAATAAGCTGAGTGCCTATATTACTTTGTATTAGCATAAGATTGACCGGAAGGTACCTATACCTGAACAAATTGATTTATTTCCCGAATTTGATTAGCAGTGGGGCCTTGTCTCCCTTCTACTTTGTTTCCTTGAGGAGCCTACACAGCAAGTGTCAAAGACAAAGTTCTTCTCAAGAAACTAGAGGAATACAAGCACACAAGATAGCTCTTGGAATCAATAACTCTTACCAAAATAAGACCACAAAAAGAACTAAATCAACTATGTCCAGCAAGTGAAAAACTGATAAAATATGACCTTCACTAATCCATAATATTCTGAAATTTTTACCAGTGATCGAGGACCCTTTGGACGAAGACATATCCAAAAATCAGCCAAGACTAAGTTGGTTTGACCCCCGAAGCAATCCCTCAAAGTCAGCTGCTCTGTTCTGATTCTGCGCTGTTCATCGAAATGCTAAAGAGACTTTAGTCAGCTAATAATTTTTTTTAATTTTTGTATCACAATGTATGAACACATCTTGCAGCACTTTTGAACAAGTAAAAATTAAGGGCTTACTGGCTGTGAATAATTTTGATTCCCTGTGTGATGTCAGCACATATAATATATAGGCACTGGGTTTTATCAAAACTTCAAATTTTAGGTAGCAAAAAAAGAATGAAATCAGTGTTAATTACCAAAAACAACATGTTATTGTTTAGTGCATCAGAATGCAGTTACTTCAATTGCGACGACTAAATGAACATAGAGAATTTAGATAGGCATATATATTTTTTAACTCACAGACCCATTTAACTCTCAAATTGGTAAGGCACGCTATAAGTAAAAAGAAGCAGCTCAAAAACCTACATTGAAGCAACAACACGTTACTGACCGAATTTTGTTACAGGGCCTGTGGCCAAATGCTGGGCATGCTCAATCTACAAACAAGCATATGGTTAAGCCAAAAAGTAGAACATAATGGTGCTAGCTAGGAAAAAGAAATAAATTCGACAGAAATAGAAAAACTTAGTATGTCAGCACTCCAGTTTCCAACTTTTACACTTTTGGCAACTCATCTTGAAGATGATTTTACATTGAAATGTTCATATGCTTACTTTGAAGAAGGATGATGAAGTGTTGCAGAAAACCATCCTTGGCTACCAGCAAGCTTTGCATATGTTTTCTGAAAGCAGAGATAGTACACACTTGAACCACAAGTCCACAACGACAAGTACATATGTAAACAAATGCCCAGGCAAATATCACTTATAAACTTTACTAAAACCTATTATCAACAATTCAAGACACATGCACAATAAGCATAACCAAAAGTGTACAGTTATTCATTCACCTTCATGTTTTACACTGGTAAACTAATCTGGGATCCCAAACAATCAACAGCCAATTTTTGCAATGGATATAATTTGTGTAATCACCATTATAAGGTCAACATGTCTTGATCATTATTAAATCATAATTAAACAGAGTTGCAAAAGTGTAATTAGAAAAAAAAAACATCACTCGCTGCTGATTTGATTTTATGATCAACAGGGAGGTTGTGATACTACAAAGGTTCTTTCCTTCGGCTCTTGGATCAAATTTTACAATCAAATGCAATAAAGTAGTATGAGTGTCACATAAATGGATAATGTCAATAAACAAATTACATGTGTAGTAGTAATATACTACCACTAAGATTTATACCTAATTTTGGTAATTTTCTTTTTGAACCATTTTAGCCTATCCACCTACTTTACATCTGTGGAAGTTTCTCAGTCTCATCAGGTAATGCTGACTTAATTATATACTCCAGTTGTCTAGCAATGATTGTACAATCACCAGAAGACAAGAAGACAAGACGGCAAAAATCGGTTCTTGTATGACCTATTTTTTTTAATGACGATCGCAACAAACAATGCTTTAAAATTTCACTGGTACTACATATACACAGTGAATGTAGATATTCTAGGTTCATTCCATCAGAAAATGGCTAGAACAAAATAGAACAGAATCCAAATGACTGGAAACACGTTTATTAGCTAATGTTTAAATTACAATATTAGCTAATGTTCATTTTTATAAATAAAAATGTAATATACCATATCATCCTATTGCAACGACATGTGTTCAGAAACTTAGAAACTTACAGCATTGAAATTGATAGGAGTTCCAGGTCCTGCAATGAGTCATAGCGAAGTTAAATACACATGACATAACTTCGAATAACAATGGAAATTAGTTAATAAGTAATCGAGATTACGCACCTATCTCAAGATCATGCCAATGATGTGCAACAACGGATCGCCTAGTCATGGACGAAAGAATCCTCTCAATGAGAGGAGGATTTCCAGTTTTGAGGGAGTCATAGTTGCAAGGCTACACAACCAAACTATAATCACGAGACATTTAAATTGCTCAACCAATTTACAACACACATAATCAAATTGTGGAAACAAAATGGAAACAAGTTCCTTCCATTTCAGTTTATTATTATTTTTTAATTTAGATCTACTAAGCACAAAAAATATATCCCCAAATCAACACAGTAAAATAACCCCAAATATACATAAACATACATAAATAAACCCCAAATTAAAACTCAAAATACCTAACCCTAAACCAAAACACCAAAATCAATTACATTTGGGGAAGAAGTGTTAAAATTGATATAGAGAACAACATACCTGCTTCAAACTTCAATTTTCTTCGAGCTTGAATTGTCGAGTTTGAGTCGATGTCTTCTTCGAGCTTGAATTCTTCTTCTTCGACTTACTTCTATTTCCTCTTTCACCTTTCGTCTTGTGTTCTTTGCCCTAATCATCTTGCCGTGAGAGAGAGAGAGAGATGAGAGAGAGAGAAAGAAAGAGTCGAGAGAGAACAGAACCCACGAAGAACCCTAATTCCTTGATGTTTAATTGAAATTTGGGAGAGAGTTGAGAGACAGTGGTGAGATGTGTTTTTGGGATTGTTTTTTGTTTTAATTGATTTGGTTTCCTTTTTTTTCCCGCCCACCCAAAAAATTAAGTTCCCGCCTATCATTTTGGGTAAAGTGTATCATCTATTGTAACGTTTTTGCCAAAGTATTGCAACTGTTCTAAAATTTCAAAATGATCAGTTTGCTTGCAACACTTTTCGTATTTATTGCAACATTTTTTAAAATATTGCAATAAACTACCAAATTTTGTGTCTATTGTAACACTTTATGCAACACAAATGCACTTTGGGCTTGCAATAGCCCATATTTGGTGTAGTGTTACACGCACCTGCATCATTCAATTTAATATTTCTAATATCCAAATGAATAACAAAATAGCACGCAGCAACATATACAAGTTTCCCACATAAATCACAAGCATTAACGTTCTCTTTTCTAGTCTCCTTGACAACATATACCTCCTCATGATTCTTAACATTCTGATTTACCACCAGGAAACTAATGATGGACATACGCTGGAGAATCTTTGCGAAAGATATATCTATATTAAGGTGGAAACCATCTTTACCAGAAGTCAAAAAGAAACACCAACCTTCCTTCATAATAATCATCAAGCTACACAACGGATTTAGGAAGCTACACACACCTTCCTTCACAGGTCCATTACGAGCACAAGCACTCAAAATACACGAGTTAGTGATCTCATCAAGTGTGATCCTTGTAGTTTTCATCTCATTTAGCATATCATATTTCACTTGAGCAAACCCATGTGTGGCAATGATTTCTCCACCTTTTTTGTATTCCAAAGAATTGTTCTTGTCATTTCCAGTTTCGTATTTAATTATGTCATTCTGCGAAACCTTAATTCTGATAGCATAATCCTTCAAACTGGTCAGCTCCTTATAGTCACCCCTTCCAAATAACCTGCTAGAAACAGCCTTGGTAAAAATGAAAGGTCCGCCAACTTTGAATTCACATATAAACTGATATTCGTCATTAGATTTTGTTGTGACTAACTCAGAGCGCAAACTCAATGCATCAAGACAATTCATAGAATGGCCTATAAGTAAACTACCATGAGTAAACTCATCTGGCAAAGACCTAATCTCATACAATTCAGAAAATATGCTCGATCCCTCTTTACCAAATTCATATTGATACAAACCAGCATACTGAACCTCCATATTCTGTATCATTCTCATAACTCTCTTTCCTATCTTAACTCGTGGAGTTCTCCAATAAACAACAATTACTAATTTATTCAAGAAATTGATAGTCCTGTTATCTACCTCGTTAAGCCTTTCAGATCTTCCTGGCATGTCAATGAAGCACCCATAGAGCTTAATACCAGACACCATACCACATGCCACATTTCTCTTATAACCACCAGGATCAAAGATGATTAAAATTCTGTCACTTACAATGTTAGACAGATCATCCAAACCATTAATTGGTAACACATATTGTGTTGGAAATATTGACTAAAACAGCAACATAGAGGCAGTTATATATCGTATTAAACAAGTCCAGGCCAAGCACACAATTAACGAAACAAAACATGAAGGTAAAACATATGCATGTCAGTAATTGATAGAACAAAGAGAAGGCAGAAAGCATACCAGTAGCCATAGCAAAATCAGTATGTTAAACGAATAAGAACAACAGCTGAGTCGTCAGGATTTGCTAGAAAGCCTGACTGCTCTTGAAGAGATAATTGCCCCCACTTACACTGTGTCAGGACTTGGCAATATTCTTCCAGGATAAAACAGCTCTGAGTTTAGATGGTCACAGTAACCAGAAAAACTCAACTTCGACTAACACCTCAGTCGCCAGAAAAACCTACGAACTGTATATAGAGGGAGAGCAGAGTGTGTAGAGAGAATAACAGAGAATGTATGGTGTGGTACATAAAATCAGTAGATTAGCTCTCTATATATAGGAGAGGCTAAGTGTAACTGATGCCATCCAATCAATTTTGTAACTGCCGATTTACATTTAATAAAATGAAACGGCTGATTTAATAAAATCAAAACGTCTGATTTAATAAATCGTAACTGTTACGTTTATATTTATCCACACATATTTTAATTATACGAATATATATAATATATACATTATCAAATTCTGTTAAGGCCGGACTAAACATCAGGAACTGACCAATCAGGATTTTAGTCCGTCAGGATCTGATGTCCGTCCAACAGTATCTGGTACCGTCAGGACTTGAGGTCCATCAGTATTTGATCATGCATCAGGATCTGGTAGTACCTTCAGGACTTCATCAGGACTTGAGCCCATCAGTATTAGATGTCTGCCAGTTCCTGATTTATTCCAAGTACTGATCCCGAACGATATATATATATTTATTCTAATTAAAACACAGAAATAAAATCCCTCGCCCAGGTCGCCTCGCGTACGCGAGACGCCGAGACATTCGCCCAAATCGCCCTTCGACCGACCCGACCTGAGTCGAGACGTGACGTGTCGTGGCGTGGCGAGGCGGGCGGCGGCGGCGCGCGTGTGTGTGTGCGCGTGGAGC
Organism: Kitagawia praeruptora; assembly: GCA_037693485.1. NCBI lineage: Eukaryota > Viridiplantae > Streptophyta > Magnoliopsida > Apiales > Apiaceae > Kitagawia > Kitagawia praeruptora. The sequence goes on from CM075350.1 coordinate 95,639,317, forward strand.
ACACAGTAACACCATGCACCATCATACACCTTAGTAGTTGTACATTACCCATGTGTGTGATTCTATATAAAGCCAACAACCCCCTTTATTCATTTCAATGTGGGACAAATACACATTCTCATTTTCAAGCTCTTTCAAGCTACCAATTTCAGCTCTATTTCTCTATGGATTCCACTAAGAAAATTACTTAGACCCATATATGAAAATTTAAGTCCTCATATCAAGGAACAATTTCCAATCGTTAAAATCCGGAATTAACATCAAGAACATAAAATACTTATGCTCTAAAAACTCCATTTTCTAACAATCCCCCACAAATCCATACAGAAATGCTTTAGGTTTTACATCATGACTTGTTTTTCAGAGTCGGTACCCTTCCGGGTTTGAACCCTCCTAAGTCCCCTACTTCAATGATTACCGGATTGAGATGGAATGTTTCACCTTGAATCTTAATCCGTTTGGTGTAACCATGTTCCATAGACGACGACAAGTCAAAGGCTATGGTGCCAATCTACGGCTTTGAGACATTAATGGTCTTGTCTCGATCCTGTTCATCGAATGCTTCAAGGAATAACCCTTTCCTCTAATTGCGACCACACAATCACATTCGCTTAGCTGGGCATCTCCAGAGATGTACTTCTACCATCTCGTCGAATGACTTGACCCCATTCAGAGTTATAATAACTCTTGCTAACTAGCAGTGTCAGTACCTTCTAGGTTTACAGGGGATAGACTCAGATACAACAGTATCATCTATGTAGCAAAGGTACTACCAATTCATCCTTACAGCTTGTTATTACCACATTGAATACACTTCAAGGGATCTCCTCTCATGTGTATTGGGTTCCCACTGATGATGAACTTTGATGAATTGACAGCCCCATCCCCAACCTTGACTTAAGGACCACTGCAGGTTCCAGTCCTTTAGTTAAAGGATCAGCTATATTATTCTGAGTTCCTATGAACTCTACAGCAATAATCCTATCAGACACTAAACCCCTAATAGACTTTAGTCTAACTTGGACGTGTCTCTTTGTTTTAGCATTATACTTTTTATTGCTAATCTTGTCGATAGTTGTTTTACTATCACAATGAATAGCAAATGCAGGAAGCGGTCTGCTTACTACAGGTATCGTGGACATAAGTCCATGTAACCATTCAGCCTCCGTCCCCGTGGCATCAAGCGCACACAACTCAGCCTCAAAAGTAGACCGAGTTACTATAGTCTGTTTTGTCGACTTCCAGGATATTGCTCCACCTGCTAAGGTGAACACGTATCCAATCACTCCATTGGAACCAGACTTCTTAGCTATCCAACTTGCATCACTGTACCCCTCAAGTACACCAGGAAATCTCCTATAGTGTAAACTTAGGTACATTGTGCCTTTCAGATATCTAAGTACTCTATCAAGAGCATCCCAATGAGTTCTGTTTGGACAGCTTGTATATCTAGCCAACTTAGACACATAGTATGAAATATCTGGTCTAGTACAGTTATCAAGATACTGCAAACTCCCTATAATCTGAGAATACCTTAACTGAGACACAAGTACTCCTGAAGTATTCTTAACAAGGGCTACTTTAGGATCATAGGGTGTACTAGCGATTCTACATTGTGAATAACCATATTTCTCAAGTATAGATTTCTCTATATAATGAGACTGCGATAAAGTTATTCCCTCAGCTGACTGTGTCAGCTTGAGACCAAGAATCACACTCGCCTCACCCATATCCTTCACTTCAAAATGCCTTTTTAAGAAAGCTTTTGTCTCGTTAATTATCTCAAGATTGGTTCCAAACAATAGTTTGTCATCAACATATAGGCACATGATGACACACTCAGTACCTTTAACTTTAGTGTAGACACACTTATCACTTTCATTAATATCATAACTGAAAGGCAATATAGTTTCATCAAACTTTTTATGCCAATCCCTAGGAGCTTGTTTCAAGCCATAGATGGATTTGATCAACTTACATACTTTCCTTTCGTTACCAGATGCAACAAATCCCTCAGGCTGATCCATATAAATCTCTTCTTCAAGTTCACCATGAAGAAAAGCTGTCTTTACATCCATTTGATGGATGATAAGACCATGTACGGAAGCCAATGCTACAAGCATTCGGATTGTTGTCATCCTAGCTACAGGAGAGTATGTATCAAAGTAATCAATACCCTCCATTTGCTTAAAACCCTTAGCTACCAGTCTAGCTTTGTACTTATCTATTGAGCCGTCAGGGTTCAACTTCCTCTTAAAGATCCATCTGCACCCGATAGTAGAACACCCAGGAGGGAGATCAACTAACTCCCATGTTCCGTTAGAAACAATAGAGTCAATTTCACTCTTTACAGCGCCCTTCCAGTGCCTAGACTCTGAAGAATCCATAGCTTGTCGGAAAGTTAAAGGTTCGTCCTCGACATTGTAAGTGATAAAATCACTTCCAAAATCCTTGACTACCTTTGCACGCTTACTCCTTCGTGGTTCCTCTATCTCCTTAGGAATAGAGCTACTACTAGGTTCCACCCCCACATTTGTCATCTTTTCCACATGATCAGGAATAGAACTTGATGTGTGAGTAGGATCTTCATTAAAAGCAACTTGAGGCATACCAGTCTTCATAGGGTAAACATCCTCAAAGAATGTAGCATCACGAAACTCAACTATCGTGTTTGCCACTATACCATCTATGTCAGATTTTAATACTAAAAATCTCATAGCTGTAGTGGTCTCAAGATAGCCTAGAAAGATACAATCAACAGTCTTCGGACCTAGTTTCTTTCTCTTGTGTTCAGGGACAAGTACCTTAGCAAGGCACCCCCACACACGAAGATACTTAAGACTAGTCTTCTTGCTCTTCCATAACTCATAGGGTGTCTTATCCATGTGGTTCAGAGGAACTCTATTCAGAATATGGCAAGCCGTATTCAGAGCTTCTCCCCACATGTATTTAGGCAACCCAGAATTAATAAACATACTATTAATCATATCTTTAAAGGTTCTGTCCTTTCGCTCAACAATCCCATTAGATTCAGGTGTGTATGGTGGGGTAACTTCATGAACTATACCATTGTTTGCACAAAATTCATTAAAAGCGTTACTCGTATACTCACCACCTCTATCAGATCTCAACCTTTTAAGTACCTTACTAGTTTGTTTTTCTACTTCAGTTTTATATATAATGAATTTACTAAGTGCTTCATCCTTATGTCTAAGTAAATAAACATAACAGTATCTACTACTATCATCTATAAAGGTAATGAAGTATCTAAAATGGTCCTTAGTCAACACACCACCAAATTCACAAATATCAGTGTGTACTAAATCTAACAAGTCTGAATCCCTAACAATATTATGAAAAGGTTTCATTATTTGTTTAGCAGACACACATACTTGACATTTAGAATTCTTTTCTATAGTGTGTTTTGGAATCAACTCTAAGTTCATCATATTTTTAAAAGCACCAAAATTTAAGTGACCAAGTCTAGCATGCCATAAAGTTGAAGATTCAACACAGTTAACAGAAGGAGTAATTTTATTCAAAGCACCCAAAACGGGCTCAGCATTTATTACAAATAAACCATTTGACAAGTAACCCCTGCCAAAGAAAGTACCAGTACGAATAAGAACTACTTTATTACATTTGAGAGAGACTTCAAAACCATTAGCTACTAGACAGCTTCCACTTATTATATTTCTACGCATGTTGGGAACATGATGCACTCTCGTCAGGGATAGAATACGACCCGAAGGAAACTTCAAGTCCACGTTTCCTATTCTATGTACTTGAGCGGCACTTGCGTTCCCCATCGTCACTGTCAAGCTATGACTCTGTTGATAAGATACAAATAAACTAATGCCAGCACAAATATGCACATTAGCTCCAGTATCAATCAACCATTCATTTGACAGATAAGTGGAAAATAGTACAGGGTTGTAGGTAACATACCGGTCAACGTTGGTTTCAGAAGCCAAAGCTTCACCAACAACCATGTTCGCTACAGGCCCACTTGAGGTTCCAAGCACAGCATTCGCTTGAGCTACCCCCTCGGCTTTCTTTGCTTTCTTTGTAGGGCAGTCCTTACTCCAGTGCCCAACCTGCCCACAAGACCAACATGGTTTGTTTGCCTTTGGTTTCTTGGCCTTATCCTTGTCATTCTTAGGTTTATTACTATTACCCTTCTTAGAGACAGCCTTCCTTTTCTGTCCTACAGTTGCTACATTTACCTTCGAACTTCCATGCTCAGTTGGCATCACATGTCCCTGTTTGGACTTGTGTTGTTCTTGCACCGAGATGTCCAGCATAAGGTTGGTCCAGGTGATCTCTCCTTTCTGTCTTTTCAGGGAGAGAGAGAACTCTTCCCAACACTTTGGGAGCTTTTCAATCACACTCATTACCTTAAACTTTTCAGGGAGGTCCATTCCAGACTTCTTCAAAGCATGCACTATCATCTCGAACTCATGCACTTGCTCAGTCATGGACTTATTGTCCACCAGCTTGAAATCAAGGAACCTAGCCACAGAATACTTTTCCAGACCTTGTGAGTCAGTATTATGTGTCTGGTCCAGCTTCTCCCATAAGAGTTTTGCGGTGTAGGCATCAGAGGAGTACACATAAAACAATGTGTTGGTTAGAGCAGCCAGAATTGCTGCCCTAGCAACCCCATCCTTCTCAGCCCACTTCGCAAAACCCTTAACTGATTCAGCCTTCTCTTGATCCACAACCGGCTTCTCATATTCCACAACAGGCCATAGACCCTTTACAGTCAACCACAACTTCATCCTTTTCTGCCAACAAGAAAAGCCAACGCCCCCATTGAATTTCTCCGGCAAGCCCATTAATTCAACGGGTTGTGGAAAACTGTAAGTGGTCCAATCAATGACCCAACAGATGCAACCGAACTACCACTAGCAGGAATTTCACTCTCATTAACCATTATGCTAAATACTATATAACAAATTATCTCTTCAAGAATGTTGGAAATATTGACTAAAACAGCAACATAGAGGCAGTTATATATCGTATTAAACAAGTCCAGGCCAAGCACACAATTAACGAAACAAAACATAAAGATAAAACACATGCATGTCAGTAACTGATAGAACAAAGAGAAGGCAGAAAGCATACCAGTAGCCATAGCAAAATCAGTATGTTAAACGAACAAGAACAACAGCTGAGTCGTCAGGATTTGCTAGAAAGCCTGACTGCTCTTGAAGAGATAATTGCCCCCACTTACACTGTGTCAGGACTTGGCAATATTCTTCCAGGATAAAACAGCTCTGAGTTTAGATGGTCAAAGTAACCAGAAAAACTCAACTTCGACTAACACCTCAGTCGCCAGAAAAACCTACGAACTGTATATAGAGGGAGAATAGAGTGTGTAGAGAGAATAACAGAGAATGTATGGTGTGGTACATAAAATCAGTAGCTTAGCTCTCTATATATAGGAGAGGCTAAGTGTAACTGATGCAATCCAATCAATTTTGTAACCGCCGATTTACATTTAATAAAATGAAACGACTGATTTAATAAAATCAAAACGTCTGATTTAATAAATCGTAACTATTACGTTTATATTTTTCTACACATATTTTAATTATACGAATATATATAATATATACATTATCAAATTCTGTTAAGGACTAAACATCAGGAACTGACCAATCAGGATTTTAGTCCGTCAGGATCTGATGTCCGTCCAACAGTATCTGGTACCGTCAGTACTTGAGGTCCATCAGTATTTGATCATGCATCAGGATCTGGTAGTACCTTCAGGACTTCATCAGGACTTGAGCCCATCAGTAATAGATGTCTGCCAGTTCCTGATTTATTCCAAGTACTGATCCCGAACGATATATATATATATATATATATATATATATATATATATATATATATATATATATATATATATATATATATTTATTTTAATTAAAACACAGAAATAAAATCCCTCGCCCAGGTCGCCTCGCGTACGCGAGACGCCGAGACATTCGCCCAAATCGCCCTTCGACCGAACCGACCCGACCCGAGTCGAGACGTGACGTGTCGTGGCGTGGCGAGGCGGGCGGCGACGGCGCGTGTGTGTGTGCGCGTGGAGCATACAGTAACACCATGCACCATCATACACCTTAGTAGTTGTACACTACCCATGTGTGTGATTCTATATAAAGCCAACAACCCCCTTTATTCATTTCAATGTGGGACAAATACACATTCTCATTTTCAAGCTCTTTCAAGCTACCAATTTCAACTCTATTTCTCTATGGATTCCACTAAGAAAATTGTTAGGTCGAATACACAATATATATAATCAAGTACCGTATAAGTAAATAACAAGAACACACGTTTTAACTCTTAAAACTGTTTGGAATTAATAATTCCTCTCTCAGTGATGTAAAATATCACAGAGAGCTGCTTAGGTTACAATGAATGATATTCGTTCACGATGGATACCCTTCTAGGGTTAACCTAACTGTATTGATAAGATATACAGCTACATACAATCGTTAATTGATTCTCCTAAAATTAAGCTATACAATTGATATCAATTACGATTGCTACACGTCTTCTAAGTCAACTCAATCTCTTTGACAGCTATCCAATCTTCAAAGATATTGCTTCCATATTTATCTTGTATCAATCTTTAAACTCTGTTGACTTGTAGACGCTTCCAGTAGACAGACTTTAGCAAACTCTGTTGCTCTCCAAGCTAACAGTGTTTGCGCTTCCATGTATTCAGCTAGCAGTGTTTACGCTTTCTTCTGTCAGCGTTTGCGCTTCCAGCTATCAGCGTATACTCAAACTCTGTTAACTGCTTTCAACCAGTAAGTTAAACTCTTTTTACCTGTAACACTTAAACACTGACATTAAATCACATCAATTATATCTAACAATCTCCCCCAACTTGTCCATTAGAAAAATGTACAAGTTCACAGTAATTGATGATGTCAAAACGAATAAATAAAAATACAGTGTTTAACATATAATCAGAGTTTAAACTTGACTTAACAAAATTTACAGAAAATTCGAATTACTTACAAATTCTGTCTACCTAACCTCCTCAAGATCTGGAGTTGTTCTGAGATAATCAATCAACAGTCTCCTCTCAGCATTTTCAAGTTCAACCTGCATAGCTTCCTTGATCTCTCTTAAATCTGGATCATTCTCATCAGTTTGAAAGATAGCAACTCTGAGATCATAGATCTTGTTTCGTCTCATTTCATTCCCCAATCTGATATACTTCACATTAAAATCCAGAACAGTAATTCCAAGATCAGTCTTTAGCTTTGTAGTCCCCTTTTCCATTTCTATCAGATTCCCATTCCAATCTCTGTACTTCGGAACATACTTGCTGTTATACTTCATATTTCTTCATGCCAGATTCTGAATCATCTTTTGTCTAAGCACATTTGCAACTGACTGAGCTCTTTGATTTCTCACTCTGAAAAGATACAGAACATACTCTAGTTCTTCCCAGTATTTTAAATCAATATCATTCTCAGCAATCTTGAACACTGTTCCATCAGCCATGAAATATAGCAGAAAATCCTTCCCTAAACTCTTCTGATAGACAAGCTGTACTGACTCCAGTCTGTCTAAACTCTCTTGAGTGACACCACGACCTGGAACAGACAGTGAAGAAGGATCTCTGGGAGCAACATTTTGTCTTTTATCCCTATGTGAGCCTATGCCTCCTTTGTTGTATCCGATTTTACCAGATAAGGCTCTACCATCAGTGAAATCCATTGGAGCTGTAACTGGAGCTGTAGCTGCTAGACTTGAATCATGAAGAACTCCTTTTCCAAATTTTGATTTCAACTGAGAAGACAATAATGGTGTGGTCACAACTTGTGCAGCAACAGAGGTTGTGTCTTCATTCTTCTGTACAACATGTGTATCAACAGAGGTTGTAACTATCATCTTATTCTTGCTCTCTTCACCCATCACCCCCTTTAACTTCAGCTTGGCATCAAGAGAAGATTTTCTAATTAGCTTTCCTTTATCTTCTTCTTCTTCTTCTTGAATATCAGATAATTTTTCTTTGATCTCAATTCCTTTCATTACAGGCCTTGAAGACTTTGAAGCTCTAACAGTTTTCTTCACTTTCTTGGACTTTTGAGCTTTTAAATGCTCTTTCTGCAACAACTTTTCTTCAGCTTGTATGTCCTCAAGTGTAGCTTCAGCATTCTCTTTACGAAATAGTTTTGCAGCCAATTCTTCATCTGTTTGTGGATTGTCAGTGAATGACAAATCCTTTGGCTTTGAACCAGAAGTACTCTGAATATTTGTATCTATCACCAAATTTGGCTTTGACCTCGTAGACCTTCCATGTCCTTATCTAGGATTTGCACTTCTTAGGCCCTTTTCAGCATTGGCACCTTCATCATCCAGATGATCTTTCTTTGACAGAGTTTGAGTTTGCTTACACTTGGTTTTAGCAATTCTCTCCCCCTTTTTGACATCATCATCATCTTGAATCAGAATTGAGGTGATTAACTCAAGAGAATTTGCAATGGAATCAACCTTCTCATTCAGTAAAAGCTGATTCTGTTCAACTTTGCTCAGTCTGTCATTAAAATTTGCTTGAGCTCTGGAGAATTATTGAAAAAGCTTAGCATTAGCTAATTGAGATTTCTCCTCATGAGTAGCAACCTCTGTTCGAAGATCCACAATGGCCTTCTTATTTTCATCAAATCTGTGATTCAAAGACTTGATCTGAATCACTGTGCCTTGGAGACAAGTAAAGATATCAGGATTTGAAATCTTGGAGGAATGTGCCTGTAGAAAATTAGCTGCTCTTCCAGGAGGAAAGATACAATCTGACTTGTACCAATCAGCAGTTTGCTTTGTCAAATAATCATCATCAATTTCATTAACAGAAGGTCCAGCAAAATCTGGTTTTTCTCCTGTTTTCTGACCATCAGTTTGAAATTGTGCAGTTTCAGCTCCTGTACTTTTGTCTTCAAAAGAATCACTGACAGAAACATCAATATTTTCTTCAATTTGCTCATGTTCTGCAACAGAGTTTACATGTGAAGCTTCAACTTGCATAGGCTCAGAATTGGCCTTGGATGGTTGATCAACCTCATCACCTCTTTCAGGAATGTGATGAGCATCAGAAATCAGCTCAGTATGGGATGCTACAGTTTCAGTGATGACAACTGTAGGCTGATCAGCTGCACCAGTTGCTTCAGAGTGAACAACAGGTGAGATAGGATCAGAGAATGGTAAGAATGAATCAAGAATATCATCCACTGGTGAAAAACCATCTATGTGACCGTCTTCTGCAGGCATGTCATCCTCTGCAGGCAAATCAGTGTTTACAGGAATAGCATCCTCTGCAGGTATAGCATTCTCAACATTAGTTGTTTGCTGTGAAATCACCTCTGGAGCTTCAACAAACTCTTCCATTGTAGGCAAAGCATCTCTAACATCTTCATTTTCTTGAGCCTTAGCAGATTCTGGTTCAGCAATCTTTGCTCCTGATTCTGTTATAATAGGTTCTATGATAACCTCTGTCTCACAAGTAGGAATATCAATAGAGATTTTCTCTTGAGCCTCATCAACATGCTCATCATCAGAATCAGTAAGAATGAGCCTTCTCCTCTTAACTTGAGGTAATGGAATCAGTTCTTCATCTTCACTAGAACTGTCCTCAGCTGGTGGTGTTGAAGGTCTATTTGCTCTTTCTTTGAATCTTCTAGAATAAACAGCCTTTGGAGATGTCTGTTTAGCCTTAGAATGTTTTGTGTTAATTGCAGCATGCTTCTTCCTTTTTGACTTAGATGGTGGTTGTGGGTGAGTAGTAGTGACAGGGTTTGTTGGTGTTGGATTCATTGTTTCAGTTTGTGTTTGAGGTGATGTAGGATTAACAGTAGTTGTTGGTGCTGGCTCAGGTGTTTGTATAGGTTGAGATGGTATGGTTTCAGTACGATCAGTGTCTAAAGGTTCAGGCATATGTTGTGTTTCTGGTTGTTGTGGTGGATGTGGGTCATTTTGTGGTGATTGAGAATCTTGTGGTTGATTTACAAAGTTCTGTAAGGCAAGTGGCAATACAAAAGGAGGTATGTCTTTACCAACATCTTTGTTAGTTATATCAGAGAATATTCTCTTAGTGACTCTAAAGGGTTGAATCTCATCAGCTTCATCAACTGTTAACCCAGGTACACATGCATTGAACAAAAGTTGACAAAATCTAGCAAAATAAACTGTAGTAGACTCTGACAACTTATCACCCAAATTCATTAACACATAATGACCAAAATCAAAATTACTGCCATAGAGTAGAGAATACCCAATTTACAGACTGTCCATTGGAATAGCATCCCAGTTGGTGACCTTCTTCTGGAATGTCCTGGTGATACAGTCAAAGAAAAAGTTCCACTCTTTTCTCAGATTCGGCCTCCTCACACTGCCCAGCTTTGCAAGAGATTCCATATACCCAATCTCTGTTAAAATCTCTCTCAGATTTTGCTCAGAGACAACAGCATACGAAGTATGTGTGTTGAAATCCATGGTTTCGCGAACAGTTTGTGGAGTAATCACAAACTCTTATTCTTCATGAGAGAAGATGATAGACGGAGTTCCATTTTCCCCTCCTTCTATATACCTTGAGTTTTGCCAGAAAGTGACAACCTGAGAAGCAGATAGAGTAGCCGGTTTAACCAACGCTTGCCCAATCTCAGAGTCGCGAAGAAAGTTTTGCATCAGATGAAACGCTTCTGGAGCACGGTCGTTCTCAAGTAGAGCTGCATAATTGTTAGGCACAAAACGTAGACCAAACGAAGTGAAAGGTTTTGTTGCCATTAGATCAAGAAATAAGCAAAAATCGACAGTAAAAATGATATACAAGAAAGGTGTTTGTGAAAATGCCAAAGTGAAAAACAAGAGAGAACTGTGTTTTGGTAAAGTGAATATGAGTGGGTGAGTAATGATTGTAGCAAAAAGTAATTTGAGTAGTAATTAAAATTAAACTCAAACGTTTTTACTTGAAAATATGCAACTGTTCCCTTGAGAAGTGCGAAAGTGATACATAATGATGAGTAAGTGGGTGAAAGTGGGACACGTGTCAAACATGCAGCGATTCACTTAATTCACGCGCAGTAAAAGCCATTATTACTGCTGTCGTTCCATTTATCAAGACACTTTACCACTAAATACACTAATTAACAGTTGTCAACCACTCCATTTACTCCAAAATTTTCAAATTATCTTAATGAAAATTTACCTTAGAGTACGTAACACAATCAATCAGTGTTTGTCAAATTTTCAAACTTTATCACAAAAACCCTTTCAAAAATGCACAGTTGTGATTTTTGTGTGTGAGTAGCAGAGTTTACCAAATCAATTTTTATAGCATCTAATATTTCATAAAATCCATAAATCAAATCAATAAACACTGAATGCACAAACTCTCATATTAAACACGGAGTATATGATGAATACTAAACTCTGTAGTTCCTTAAATACAGAATTCTGAATACCCCTGTTCCCATTTATGTTCATGATTATCCAAGTAAGCACACAGTCATTATAGACAAAAAGATAAGGAGATAACCATCAAAGCATCATTCAGTGAGTTACATGTCAAGGATTTCCTCACAAACTCTCACAGCACACAAGTGTTTAGGTGAAGTGTTTTCGCTCAAATTCAATCAGTAAAAGCAGATACTACCATAAGCTTGAATTTCCACCAAATCTACACTACTTCGATTACATATATGCACAAATCAAAAGGACTTTGTTCAGGGTTGTAATGTAGTAAGATCAAACAGGTGAGAAGAGATATTTTTAGCATGAGTGAATTTCGAACTGAACAATTTTAACAGACTAAAGTGTTCAGTCAAACTGTTAGTACATATTTGTACAAGATGATCAGTATATATACCTTTTTATTATTATTATTATTATTATATATATACTGAGTAAACTTTTCTTTTCTTGAGAAACACTCACCTGCTTGCCTTTTATTTATCAAAAGAATATAACTGCTCTTAATACTTCTGTATTCAAGAAAAATTAGCAGTTAATTAGGCTCAAAGGGGTTTACTAAGGGTAGTGTTTATGAACAGTATTCAAAGAAGTTTTGAACAGTGTTTGAAGAAAGATGGTAAATCCTAGTGCCTTTATCATTTTCATGCACACATATATCATGTAGTCTCAAAATGGTTTAATGCAAGTTCTAGAGCAACATACTTACTGATGAACATCACACAACAATAAAATCTGATTGATATGAAGTGTATCAATCACTTATTCGGCTCAAAATCTCACAGGGTGCAGACATGAACTGTTTCTCACCAAACTAAACAATGACACATCTCAAGTTTTAAAATTTTCACAAGTGCAAACAAGGAATCACCAAAAACTATGTGTCTTGGAAACAAAGTGTTACTAATCAGAGTTTAGAATTCATCAATATCAGAAGTTATTCATGAGAGGCAATGCACTCAGTATTCATAGATTCAAAGTTTAAGATCAAATAAACTAAGAGATGCTCTAAATATGAAACAGTATCATGATGTGTTAACTTACTGCACAATTTCTGATTAGATCACAGTGACTCAGAAAGAATCTTGATTTATTCACTGAGAATCATGCTTCATACATTTTTCTTCATTGGTATTTTCATTCAGACAAAAATCAAACCAGAGTTCACAGAGTTTATCAAACATATTAACAGTGTATGACTAACAATCATGCTGACAGAGTTTACCAGTGTGAAGAAGAAAAACATGTGAACAGAGTATGCATAACAGAGTTTAGTAAACAAGGTTCACATAGCACTTTAGCAATTCACAGAAATATGAGCAGCATATTTTATAAGAAAATTTTGAGTCTAACCAACATGTTTAGTCAAAACCAGATACCATCCCTAGTTCATTGACCAGTCTTGTAAATGCTGCTTCACTTAGAGGCTTTGTGAAGACATCTGCAAGTTGTTGATCTGTAGGCACAAAGTGAAGCTCAATATTGCCTTCCTCTACATGCTCTCTGATAAAGTGATACCTTATGCTGATTTGCTTGGTCATTGAGTGTTGTACTGGATTACCTGTCATTGCAATAGCACTTTGATTATCACAAAAAATAGGTATTTTGCTATACCTCAACCCATAATCCAGCAATTGATTCTTCATCCATAGAATCTGTGCACAGCAACTACCAGCAGCAATATACTCTGCTTCAGCTGTAGATGTTGATATTGATTTTTGTTTCTTGCTGTACCAAGACACAAGTCTGTCACCAAGAAATTGACAACTTCCACTTGTGCTTTTTCTGTCAATCTTACAGCCTGCAAAATCTGCATCAGAGTAACCAAGTAGCTTAAAATCTGATTCTCTTGGGTACCACAACCCTAAAGTTACAGTGCCCTTGAGATACTTGAAAATCCTCTTCACAGCTGTTAAATGTGGTTCCCTTGGATCTGCCTGAAACCTTGCACACAAACAGGTGGCATACATGATATCAGGTCTACTAGCTGTTAAATAGAGTAGAGAACCAATCATTCCTCTGTAACTTGTCATATCCACTGATGACCCTGTATCTTTGTCCAATTTTGTTGCAGTTGCCATGGGAGTTGTTGCAGATGAACAGTCAAGCATGCCAAATTTCTTGAGAAGATTTCTGGTATATTTTGCTTGATTAATAAAAATTCCATCATCTGTTTGCTTCACCTGTAAGCCTAGAAAATAGCTTAGCTCTCCCATCATACTCATTTGATATCTTGACTGCATGAGCTTGGCAAACCTCTTACAGAGTTTATCATTAGTAGATCCAAAAATAATGTCATCAACATATATTTGAACTAAGAGCAGGTCACTACCAGATTGAAAGTAAAACAGAGTTTTGTCAATAGTACCTCTGTGAAACCCACTTTCTAGTAGAAATTTAGCAAGAGTTTCATACCATGCCCTTGGTGCCTGCTTAAGTCCATAGAGTGCCTTGTCTAACCTGTAGACATGGTCTGGATATTTTGGATCTACAAAACCAGGTGGTTGTTCAACAAATACTTCTTCTTCAAGTTTTCCATTCAGAAAAGCACTTTTCACATCCATTTGAAAAACCTTGAATTTCTTGTGAGAAGCATAGGCAAGAAACATCCTTATTGCCTCCAATCTGGTGCAAAAGTCTCATCATAATCTATTCCTTCCTGCTGTGAATAGCCTTTAGCTACCAGTCTTGCTTTGTTCCTTGTGATAACACCATCACTGTCAGTTTTATTTCTGAAAACCCATTTAGTACCAACAATGGATCTGTTCTTTGGCCTTGGTACAAGGGTCCACACTTCATTTCTTTCAAATTCATTTAGCTCTTCTTGCATTGCTGTTATCCAGTCAGCATCTTTAAGAGCTTCTTCTATTTTCTTTGGCTCAGTTTGAGACAAGAATGCATGAAACAGACATTCATTTGTTGTTGCACTTCTTGTCCTTACTCTTGCATCTGGGTCACCAATAATCAAATCAGGTGTGTGTGACTTAGTCCATTTTCTTGCAGAAGGCAGATTGCTTCTGTCATCATGTGATCCTCCCCCTTGATCCATGCTCTCCTGATTTTCTTGGTGCCTTTCTTCATTTTCTGATGCTCCCCCTGAATGTGACTGTTCAGTATTTGAACGATCAGAGTTTGAATCAACAGAGTTTGATTCAGAGTTATGAACTGAGTCACTATCAGTATTTGAATTATCACTTTGATGTGATTCTTCATGCTCCCCCTCAACTGATTCTTCCCTTGTTTCTGATTGAAAAGTCTCTTCAGTGTTTACCAGTAGAGGTTCAGAATTGACCTCAACAGTGTTTGTCAGATCTGTTTCATCCGAGTTTAATAAATCTTCATTTTCAAAGTGCAGTTCATCATGTTCATTAACATCTTCAAGTCCAGTTATTTTCTTGTCATCAAATGACACATGTATAGACTCCATGATCACTCTAGTTCTCAGATTATAAACTCTGAATGCTTTAGTTGACAGTGGATAGCCAACAAAAATTCCTTCATCTGCCTTTAGGTCAAATTTGGTCAACTGTTCAGGATGAGTCTTCAACACAAAGCACTTGCATCCAAAAATATGAAAATATTTTAGATTTGGCCTTTTCTTTTTCACCATTTCATATGGTGTTTTACCATGCTTGTTGATCAGTGTTGCATTTTGAGTAAAACAAGCAGTTTGAACTGCTTCTGCCCAGAAATATGTTGGCACTTTTGCTTCATCTAGCATGGTTCTGGCAGCTTCTATTAAGGTTCTGTTTTTCCTCTCCACTACACCATTTTGTTGTGGAGTACCAGGTGCAGAAAACTCTTGTTTGATTCCTTTACTCTTGCAAAATTCTTCCATTGTTGAATTCCTGAATTCAGTTCCATTGTCACTTCTGATAATCTTCACTTGATTCTCTGACCCTTTGTCCAGTTGTATTATATGTTCTGCCAGTGTTAATGCAGTTTCATCTTTCTTTGTTAGAAAATACACCCATGTGTATCTGGTGTATTCATCAACAATGACAAGAGCATATTTCTTCTTTCCAAGTGACATGACATTCACTGGTCCAAAAAGATCAACATGTAGAAGATGATAAAGATCAACAATTGAAGACTCAGATTTGCTCTTGAAAGAGGCTTTTCTCTGTTTGGCCTTTTGACAAGAATCACACAGGCCTTCTACATTCAACAATGACTTTGGTAAACCTCTTACAAGATCATTCTTTATTAGCTCATTGATATTGTTCAGATTTAAATGAGAGAGTTTCTTGTGCCACTTCCAACTCTCTTCACTGGACATTCTTGTTGACAGACACACTGCTTTGCCATCAGAGTTTGTTGACAATTTTATTTCATAGATGTTATTGTGTCTGTTTCCAACTAGAGCAACTTTCCCTGTAGATTTACTGATGACTTCACAATATTCAGGCCGAAAATCTACATGATATCCTCTGTCACAGATTTGACTCACAGATAGCAGATCATGCTTGAGTCCTGGAACCAGAGCTACATTTGTGATGATGACACTTCCAAGATTAATATTGCCATATCCCAGAGTATGTCCTATGTTGCCATCTCCATAGGAAACTTTTGGGCCAGCCTTCTCCTCATACTCTGATAGCAGGGCTTTATTTCCAGTCATGTGTCCTGAACATCCACTGTCCACGACTAGGGTACTTACCCTGGTGCCCTGCAATCACAAACAATCACTGATTGTTAGTTTTAAGGATCCAGACTTGCTTGGATCCTTTTGCTTTATTGAATCTGTTAGTTTTTGCAGCGGATTTAGCATTATCAGAGTTTAAACTAACATTTTCATTCTTAGTACTTGCAGAATCAACTTTAACCCATTTCAAATTAGGTTTCAGTTCATAATAATTATGATAAATAGCATGATAATTCTTGCAAGTATAAATTGAGTGCCAAGTACTTCCACAATGTTTGCACAGTGTTTGTGGTCTTGGTTTGACATTATCTTTTTTTACTCCAGATTTGGAGGGTAAAGAATTAATGTCTTTGTTCTTCCTGTAAAAGCTAGCAAGATGATTAGTGCTACCACAATTATAACAAGTTTTTCTAGGTGCAAATGTAACAAGCATTGGTTTAATTCCTGATGTTATGCCTACCTTACCATTTCTGTTTTTCCTAGGCATTCTCTGTTTGTTGACAGATTTTATTTCTTTAAGCTTATGCTTAAGTTGTTTATCTGTCATTGAACCAATATTAACCTGTTTGACACAGGTTTTTACTGGCTCATGGTCAACAGTTCCATGTTCAGTTTTAACAGTACCATGAACAAATGTTCCAAATTTCTTAGTAGAAAGAGGTGGTCTAATCTTGACTGTATTCTGAAACCTAAGCACATCATCCTCAGAATAACCTAGACCTACTGTGTCTGATTGAAAGACCTCTTGAGTGTCTTTTCCAGAATGTGTCCAAGTTTTAATAATGTGCTTTGCATCCTCCAATTTAGATTCTAGTTGCTTATACTTACCTAGCAACTCCTGTTCTATAAACACAGCATCATCTCTTTCTTTCTGAATTTTATTCATGTTTTCAAGTTGTTCCTCAACAAGTTTATTTCTTTCTTTGAGTTGAGAACACTCACTTTTGATTCTCTCATTTTCTAACGTCTGATCCCTATAACTGATGTGTAATGCCTTAAGATAAATTCTCAATTCAGTTATATTATCTGTATTATAAGCATAGGTAGTTGGAGGTACCTTTAGTTCAGAATCTTCACTCTGAGTAGAGGCCATGAGTACATAGTTCACCTCCTCATCTGAATCTGAGGTGTCTGCCCAATCTCTGCCTTTGGTGTAGAGTGCCTTTTCAGTTTTATTCTTTTTGCACTCAGGAGCATAGTGACCCATCTCCTTACACTTGTAGAATTGAATCTCAGACTTATCTTTCTTACCAGATTTGAAGTCCTTTCCCTCAGATTTCTTGAAATTCTTCTTGTCAGACCTTGAGTAATCCTTGGAGAATCTCTTTCCCTTCTTGAAATTCTTGAATCCCATCTTCTTGAAGGTCTTTACCATCAATGCAGCCATTTGCATCATCTCCTCATCATCTTCAGAATCAGATGTTCCATCTGTGTTTGAGTCAACATCAGTGTTTGATGACTCATTTTCTGAATGAATGACCAAGGCCTTTCCTTTTGCCTTCTTCCTTGATGCTTCCTTCTTTGAAGATTTTTCTTCAACTTTCAGTGCAACAGTCTTTGACTTCCTGCTTGATCTTCTGTTTCTCTGCTCCAATTCCAATTCATGAGTCTTGAGCAGTCCATAGATTTCATCAATCTCAGTATCAGCAAGATCATAGTTGTCTCTTATGGTGATTGTTTTCACATCCCACTTTTCAGGAAGAGAAAGAAGAAACTTGAGATTTGAATCTTCCAGATCATATTCTTTGTTAACCAATGATAGATCATTGAGCAGTTTACAGAATCTATCAAATGTTTCTGTCATGGTTTCTTCAGACTTTGCCTCAAAGTGCTCATACTCCTGTGTGAGTATGTTCCTTCTGTTCTTCTTAATTGCAGCAGTTCCTTGACATCTAACCTCAAGTGCATCCCATATATCCTTTGCAGTTGTGCAGTTGATCACTTTGTTAGACATAACATTGTCAAGAGCACTGTGAAGCAAGTGCTTTACTTTGGTATCCTTAGCAATAGATGAAAGATCCTCAGCAGTTAGATCTTTCTTTTCCTTAGGAACCACCTTTGATTCCTCACCAGCAGCAGCAGCAGTTAACTTAGTAGGTTTATGAGGACCTTCATAAATTCTATCAAGATATTCTGGATCTGTGGCTTCCAGAAACATGGTCATCTTTACCTTCCAGATTGCATATTCTGATGGCTTTAGTATTGGAACCCTAATTGTTTCATACCTACTAACAGTAGTAGGTGCTTTCTCAGAACCTGATGGAGGAGGAATCTCTGCCATTGATTACTATTGTGTTTTGGATCTTTAACTGTAATAAAGTAACAGATTGGCCCTGATACCACTTGTTAGGTCGAATACACAATATATATAATCAAGTACCGTATAAGTAAATAACAAGAACACACGTTTTAACTCTTAAAACTGTTTGGAATTAATAATTCCTCTCTCAGTGATGTAAAATATCACAGAGAGCTGCTTAGGTTACAATGAATGATATTCGTTCACGATGGATACCCTTCTAGGGTTAACCTAACTGTATTTATAAGATATACAGCTACATACAATCGTTAATTGATTCTCCTAAAATTAAGCTATACAATTGATATCAATTACGATTGCTACACGTCTTCTAAGTCAACTCAATCTCTTTGACAGCTATCCAATCTTCAAAGATATTGCTTCCATATTTATCTTGTATCAATCTTTAAACTCTGTTGACTTGTAGACGCTTCCAGTAGACAGACTTTAGCAAACTCTGTTGCTCTCCAAGCTAACAGTGTTTGCGCTTCCATGTATTCAGCTAGCAGTGTTTACGCTTTCTTCTGTCAGCGTTTGCGCTTCCAGCTATCAGCGTATACTCAAACTCTGTTAACTGCTTTCAACCAGTAAGTTAAACTCTTTTTACCTGTAACACTTAAACACTGACATTAAATCACATCAATTATATCTAACAAAAATTACTTAGACCCATATATGAAAATTTAAGTCCTCATATCAAGGAACAATTTCCAATCGTTAAAATCCGGAATTAACATCAAGAACATAAAATACTTATGCTCTAAAAACTCCATTTTCTAACATATTGTGCCTCACAACTTGATCCTAAATCTTTTCACCTTCCCCAGGAGCATTCTCCTCTTCACTCTTTTTCATATCACCTTCTTCTAGCACCTCTTCCAAAGAACTGACTTCTAAAACTTTCCCACTTCTGCCTCCACCGTCATCACAGGCGCTCACCTTACTTAAAAAGCTTAAGGCTAACGGAAATTCAGGTTTTAATATTTTCCTATCCTCAATATCTTTCAGCTCAGTTTCTTCAAAACCCTGTTTCATTTTATTATCAGAGTCAACACTATCAACTACAACAAAAACACCATCCAAAGCTAGCACACTATTATTACCTTCATCTCTCTCTGTAACATCCAGTTCTCCCATACTAGAATCAGCTATTTCCCTTTGAGTTTCACTGTTATTATCAGTATCTTTTAAGGTACTGACACTGCCTTTATCATCTACAAATTCCTTCCAAACTTCATTGACAATCCCCTCTGATTTACCTTCATCACCAATAGACATCATTATCATCACTAAACAATTTCATAATTACATTCCCTTTGTTTATATTCCTTCCAGACTTCACATCAAACACTCTATTGGCATACTTCAAATTTTTCACTGAAGTTTCCATTACCTTTGTTTCAACATCGGAATGTATTTTTCTGGCACAGAGAGTAGTGCGAGAATGTTTATCAAGTGTAACATATTTGTTCTCAGGACTTTCATCAAACATGTGAGGAGCAAGTATATCAAGTTGTTGCTTACTATGAACATTCCCTGTTTTCTCAATTATATCACTTTTATCCAGATTACTAACAATCGGAACATGAGTAAGCGTATGAAAAGACTGACTTACTTTCTTTGAGGACATCTCCTTTGATATCCTTGACCAATCTGCAAGGTTCTTCCCCATCTCTTCCAGTTTTTGAATTATTTCAATGAATTTGTCATCCATCTGGTGGTAGTTATCATTACTGGAGTTGGAAATCAGCTCCGGTGAGTGAGGACTTTCATCGAACACCTGGGATACGACCAATTCAGGTTGCTGTTCATCGATAACTCCAATTGGAAACTGTGTTGCGGTGGTAAATGGGCTCGTAAAACAAGTCAAAGGTGGGTGATATGGGTTTGGACGAGCTTGAATTTCATGCTGGAAAGTAGAATACCAAGGCATTCTGCTGCTGTTTAGAAGGTAAGGAGATGTGTATGGCGTAGGAGGTGTATAATATGGTGGTGGTTGCGAAGAGTGGAAAACATGAGGTGGTGTTGGAGGTGGAGTATAATCAGGAGGATGATAAAAATTAGGGTTATGCAATGGGTATGGCGAAGGAGAAGTGACAGGGTAATACCCTGGATTAATGGTACCAAAATCTGCGTTCATCGTGTCCGAGAAACGTTGGCTCTGATACCATTTGTCATGATCAGACATGTAAAATTAATCTAAAACTAACCTAAAGAACGGGAATTAAGAACAGGAAGGAAAATGCTGGAAATTAAAAGATAAAATTAAACAAAAATTTCATTCATTTGATAATCAGGAAAGATACATAAATCAGTTTATATACTGAGATTAAGGTGGATGGTGGAGACTGAGGTCTTAGGCTCTAGCTATTGGGCTTTGATTTTGGACTAGACACAGGCCCAATACTAGTAATATCATTCGTTTGCTAGATCGTGACAAAGTATCCAGGGTTTGATACGAATTAAAACTGTAATTAAGGATTTAGGGTTTGTCCGTTCGATACTTGGATTAAAGAGTTGTGATTGTTAAATTTTAATTATACATATGTTAGATATGTATTTGGGTTATTGTTTTAGGTTGTGATTTAAATTTTGTATTATGAATTTCTGCCTTTAATTATTCCCAAGAATTCGAGTGAGGCTATTTGAGCCTGGTCTAAGCTTAGCTTGGGTTTTGAGACTCCTTGTCGAGGAGCTTCCAACTCTAAACCTCTGATATAATAATCCTTGATAGCAAAATGGTAAATTGTGGAGAGGAGAAGTTAGAGTTCAAAGATCGGATTGAATTTATGGAAAAGTTAGTATCGTTCTATAAGTCCAATTCATGTGGCTATGGTTGCCAACAAATTAATTTACTTTTACATTAGCACCTATGAACCAGTCCATAACTTAGTTTGGAAAACTCCATAATAAAACTGAGCCAGCCTGGGAGTTGTGGCCTTTCAGTTCCCATTTCAATCATTACTCTTCTCCAATTCAATCTGCATGTTTATCATTCTTGGGGCTAAGGCTGTCAACTAGAGGGTCAAGCTCCAAGTCTGATTGTTAGGCTACAACTTACGCTTATTAACGCATTTGTTCTGGGAATGTATAATTTCAAGTTTACTTTTTTTATGCTTATTAATTACTCTTCCTTACTCTTCCAGTTTGGATTGCAGGCATTCACCATGGTCACCACTAGATCAATGTCTAGATCAAACCCCACATCAAAGTCTGGGGCAACTAAGACTGTGAAACCACCCAAGGTTGTTGAGAGAAATTCGACAAGAAGAAAGTCTGGGACAACTAATACTGTGAAACCACCCAAGTGTTTTAAGAGAAATTCGACAAGAAGGGAAGCTTTGTCAATTTTCATGTAACTTTTCACTTCAAACCATTTTTTCCCCATTCAGTCTTTTCTTTCTAGGTTTCGATCTAATTTTGTTCAATTACAGGATTAAGGAATATCTGCCTCAATATTATGAGGCGAATCCACCATGCCCAACCGAACCAAACCCATTTGTAAGATCCCTTTTTCCTATACAATTTTTTAGTACCAATTATATCCTATTATATAATAAGAGTAAGAGGGATAATAAACAAGTACTACCATAGGTCAAGGGTTCGACTCCTACCAATAACATATATTTTATAAATTTAACTTAAATCACTAACACAAAATTTAATTAATAATCACAAGTTTTAATTATCATGCGCTTATTGGCCAAAAAAAAAAGGTTATCAACGTTTCCTTTTGATGAGAGTAGTAGATCATTCAAGTAAAACCAAATCACCAGGACTGAACACAACTTGTTGTCTCTTCTTATTGGCACGTTCCTTGAATCTAGTGTTCAGCTTTTCAATTTTCATTTTAACTTGATCACAAGTTCTAAAGAATGTTTCTTGACGTTTCTTAGCATCAAAATTCAGGATATCTTTTTTTGCAATAGGAATTAAATCAACAGGAATGAATGGATTTGTACCATATATTACCTCAAATGGTGACAATCCTGTTGTAGACGAGGATGTCCTGTTATATGCGAATTCAGCATGTGCCAATTTGATGTCCCAGTCCTTTGTAGTTGTACTCACCAGCCCTCTCAACAATGTCCCCAAAGTTCTATTAGTAACCTCGGTTTGACCATATGTCTATGGATTATGT
Source organism: Kitagawia praeruptora (assembly GCA_037693485.1). Classification (NCBI taxonomy): domain Eukaryota; kingdom Viridiplantae; phylum Streptophyta; class Magnoliopsida; order Apiales; family Apiaceae; genus Kitagawia; species Kitagawia praeruptora. The sequence continues at coordinate 95,661,895 of CM075350.1, forward strand.
GAAGTACTAAATAGTAGTTTTGTTCCTACAAATTTCCATAGGGTCTTCCAAAAATAAATCAAAAATTTAGTATCCCTATCCGACACTATAATTTTAGGAATTCCTTGCAATCTCACAATCTCCTTGAAGTACAAATCTGCAATACGACTAACATCATCCGTTTTATGGCAAGAAACAAAGTATGATTAAGTAGGTGTAACCATGAGGTGACCAACATTCAAATAGATGGGTGACAACTAAAGGGTCACCAGCCACACAACAATTAGATTTTAAAAATTTGGAAAAGTGATGCTGGTTTACACATTAATATATGAAAATATCAATAAAGAACAGGAGAGTTTGCAAGATAAGATAGGATAATTTTACTCTCAAAAGGGTTAAAAAAGCTGCTATGCTTGAGGCTCCTGTATCAAGCTTGCTGCATTAGGCACCTGTATCCATCTTGAGGCTCCTGCTTCCGTCTTGAGCCTGACAAAGCTCACTTCTGGCTATGGGCAAGTGATGCTCTCAAACAGTTTGGCCTCAAATGTGCAGAGATGGTCACCATTTGATGCTTGGAATGTCAGGTAGAACCAAGTGCCAGCAACAACAGCTGTCAATGCCTTGATTACATTGGCAACGGAATAGCACGTTTGGTGTTTGGAATTATAAAAGTGAATGGCATGAGTAGCGAGACCATACAAATGAGTAATGGAGTCATCAGAGAGGTTGGAATCTGGTGGGCAGTAGTACCTAATAATCAAGCTACAACAGTCCCTCATCAGGTAAGGATAGTATCCAACCTCAAAACCCCCGGTAGCAAGGATATCTCTGTCGTACTGCCTTCGTTCTAAGATACAATATCTTTCGTGGTCCCAATACTTATGAGCTATATCCTGATGATAGTGTTTCAATTTCCAATTATTGTGAATTTGTTGCCTGAGCTCTTCATCATCATCTTCTGGGCGCTGGGAGAAAATATTCCGCCTCCACGTCGGATTCATCTCTGCTCCCTTGAGCGCTTCTTCAATATTTACAAAGCTCCTATCTTGATTATTATAATCAAAAGCAGGACCAGAAGATGCATATACATAACCTGTCGGGGCCGGGTGGTTCCGTTCTTTTTTAATCTGAGCTACAAACTGAATTAACTCATTCACTTCCTCCTGCCGAGTCCTCCGAGTATAATTCGGATTTGGATCCGATTTCCGATTCCAAATATTCGGATCATTCTCTTTGAGATGTGGAGAGATATTAAGAATCGGATGCCAAACCGGATGATTAGTAGTATCTTCTTCTTCTAGGGGCAAATTCATATTCCGATCATTCTCTGAAGACAAATTCTCTTTCTCATGCTCTTGCTTCCACAATCCAGACTCCATCGGGTTAGGTTTTTTTTTAAACAAACTGAAGATTTAATTGGGGTTTTTATTTATTTATAGGAGTTTTGTTTTGTTTGGTTTGTTTTGTTCATTCCCAATTGGAATTGAAATTGGATTTGGAATCCGACTTGGATTTTCTTTTTTATTCATAATAGAATAGATTTATTCCCATCACTCAATTCAAATTGGATTTTGTATTCTTAGATTTTAATTTTGATTCATGTGTAATTTAAATTGGATTTTAACTAAAAGTTATAATGAAATATTTAGTGTCGGATATAAATTTTTATTGGATTTTTTTTGAAAAATACCTAATGATTTTAATTTTTTTGCAAAAAACTATTAATTTAAAGATATTTTTGCAAAAATACGGTATTTATTGCAAAAATACGATTTATTTGAAAAAAATTGCAAAAAAACGGAATGCAACCAAATACAATTTTTTTGACAATTTAATAAATATGAAAGTAACCTAAAATAAGTGATTGCAACTTAATTTTATCAAACCAAATCCACCGAAATCAAGACACACCAAATCAACACTACTATTCTCATGATTGGAATAAGTCATAGAATATTCTGCCTTTTTCTGCTTGTCAACGATGAATACATACAAAAATAACCAGATTTCATTTCTATGGAGAGATAAATACATACAAATCTTTAAAACAATTAAAATCAATCCAAAACCAAAAGCCACACTATCGAAGATTGTACCCCTGCGGGGGCCTAAGAGAAGATGATGCTATGACAAAATCATCGGAGGTGGATGATGAAATTAGAGATGGAGGTTACGATGGAGAACTAATTGGAGCTCGTCGGAGAAGAAGGACACTACACCAAATATGGCATATTGCAACACCAAGAAAGTGTATTATTAGATCCCAAATATGTTACATTAGATGTTTATGTAACGTTTTGACCAAAATTCGGCGTTGCATTTACTGGCGCTGCCTATGACCTCTATAACAACATTTTTTGTATTTATTGCAACATTTATTAAGTATTAAAATAGTAAAATAAATATATTATATTTTGACCTAATTATATATGATTTAAATCATTGACATATACATTTTGTACTACAATATAAATAGAAAATGTAATTACGAAATTTTACATTAATCCTATTCAATGTAGAAATCTTACATTGATAATTCTATTTAATGTAGAAAACCTAATTACATATGATTTAAATCATTGACATATACATTTTCTTATTTTAATATATATACACTTTTTAGTTTATATCAACTTAAAATATTAAATATTTTTTTAAGTTAGATCCAACGGTTTTCATCTATTTATTTTTATTTATTTTAAGATCTTTGTCGTACGGAGGACACGACTACCGATTATCAAAGTTTTAAACAAAATCACCCTTACACCTATTAATAAAGGTTGTACTATAATTTTATTTTAAAAATATAATATAATCTGAAAAGGATATAATTAAAAAAGTTTGTATTAAAATTGAATTTTATTTAATTTTTTATTAGTATTTTAAAAAATGAATATTCAAATATTTTTGAAAATACTACTTGAAGTTGGAAATGAAATTGTAATGCTGGCACCGCAGGTGAAAATCGGTTGCAAATGGGGTTGCAGACTAGGTTGTAACATTGCAATCGTATTTTTGAAAAACAAATTTGCAACTTGGGTATTTTTGAAAAAAGCCCAAAAAAAAAATTGTATATGCTATTTGGGCTTTATCTTGAGATGTATAAATCAAATTTGGATGATTTTTCAATCCATACGAATCTCATACAATTATCTTGAATTTAGTGATGATTTAATAATTATTATTCAAATTAAATACTCAGAATCTCAAGAGAAAATATAATTACAAATTTTTACATTAATCATATTCAATGTAGAAGTCTTACATTGATAATGCTATTCAATGTAGAAAACCTAATTATATATGATTTAAATCATCAACATATACATTTTCGTATTTCAGTATAAATACACTTTTTAGTTTATAACATATTAAAATATAAAATAATTTTTTATGTTAGATCCAACGGTTTTCATCTATTTATTTTAAGATCATTGTCGTACGAATGACCAGACTACTGATTATCAAACTTTTGGACGAAATTTCTCTTACACTTATTATTAAAATTTTATTTGGTTGTTAATAGAATTATCTTCAAATAACTAAAAGAGTATTTTAATAATCAAAATGAGTTATAAGTAGAATTCATAAATTAAATAGAATTTTCAACGTCAAAATTCCTCATTTTTTTCTCTTTTTTGTTTCCACGTATATTTAATCAGGTTAAAAATATTAAACCATCACTAATTAAAGATTATTTTGTTAATTTCACGTCGGATATATTCGTCCAAATCAAATTTTAAGAATTCAAGATAGAATATAAATATGAAATCGAACGTGTGAAATCTTATATATATCAACTTTTAACAGCAATTTGATATATAAATTAATAACATATAAAATTAAAAAATATATAATTATAGATATTAAAAAAGAAGTCGTGCATTGCACAGGTTATAAGCTAGTATATATTTAAGATATATATCAATCAAATAAACAAGATGATCACCCACATATATATTTATATATATATATATATATATATATATATATATATTCTTTTATTTTTCTTATAGTTTTTAAATTTTATTTATAATATTCTATATTTTATATGCAACTAAAATATTTTTATATTTTAAATTTTTAATATATTTGTACTTTTATGTTTTGCTTAATGTGATTACTTTGATTTTTGAATTTTGAATTAAAAACCCAATTTAAACCTGAATCCGAACCGAAACCCGTTAAAACCTGATGGTTTGGATTTTGATTTTCAAACCCGAATCCAAACCCGAACCAATCCAAAAATTTGAATTAGCCAAAACCCGATCCAATCCGACCCGTTATCATCCCTACTTATTTGCATTATCTCTTTATTAACCTGCAGGAGCTGGTTACTTGGTTATTACTAGTTGGTAATACTAATGCTAATGCAGCTCTTTATTGATTTCCAATGTTCAGTATTTATATTAGGGTCCAGGTCCCTGACCATTGTTTGTCAGGGACATTTTATTTAACAATCTGTTCCAGAGCCGTCGGATCAAGATTTCGACGGTCAGGATTAAAAAAAAAATTCGTCTGCCCGCGAATATTTTACGCGGAGTGATGTGTATATTTTTGTGTTCGTTCGCAGGGAGACAGGTTTTATCAATTTTAATTTAATTGACACGAATTATTTCTATATTAAAAACAATTATTGAGAATTTTTATATAACTAAATAATGCAAATAAATGTGTTTTAAAGTCGATTAATTAAAAGTCTAGGGTGACCGGGTTCACCATGTTTACACCGACACAAATTATATGGATGTAGTAATTTAACGGATTTAAATAATTAGAGCATGTGTTAATCTCTCTCAAGCATTAACGCTCTCGGAAATCCAATTATGCTCTCGCACTAAAATTCAATTCCGCTAATCGTATGTATGCCTCTAGTGAATAAAATCTCTCGATCTATTATTCCTATTCGCAAATAATCAATTATGATACCGGCCGATAACACAAATTAAATTTTATAACATATCGATTAGAATTATTTCATATCCGTTAAACAACTAATAAAATTAAAGCATTATCATGGTGTAAACATGGCTTCCCCTTATACCCTAGAAATAAACTATTCACACATGCTATTAATAGAAACGACAAAAATATTTAAACAAGACATATAAAACATATATTAATAAACAAGATAAAATTTAGGAGTACCTCAAATTTACAATAGAACGGAGAATTAAGCCGAATTGTACACAAAAGAGAGGAAAGAAAATCAAGCCCCAGCTCCAAAACTTGCACTAGCCGAATGAAAAGATATGTAGAATTGAAAAGATGTAAAGTGGTGTAATGATTACACTCTTTTTCTAATGTTTGTGCAGAGAATGGAAATCTAATTTGATAGTGTCTGTGTTGTTTTTGTTTTCCCATGAATGAACCAAATGCCAAGTTTTTATAGCACTTTTGTTTTCTTTTCAAACTCTTCTGCACTGCTTTTTTCCAATTTGCCTGCTTTTGTTTTCAAAGATGTCTGCTCTTCTTTTCAAAGTCTGCTCCGTAATTTGCTGCCTGGTATTCAAGGCTGCTGCTTTTTCTTCTTGAAAGTTTGCTGCAAAAATCTTTATAAATTCAAATGAAGATTTTTGGTGTGTTTAAAATATTCCAATTTGCTCCAAGCTTCTAATTCTTTTTTTTTCTTCTCTTTTTATTTCTTCTTTGCACTTTATTTCTTTATTTTGCCATTTCTTTATTTTTCCGAATTTCTTCCAATTTTAGCTTCAAAATAGCTCTTTGAGCCCAAATTCTTCCAATTTAGAAATTCTTGTCTTCCTATAATAAAACATCAAAAGTAATTAAATAATATCCAAATCAATGCAAAATATAATTAAATATGGGAATAAAATTATCTAAAATAAATATAAAAATATATCTTATCAAACATCCCCACACTAAGCATTTGCACGTCCTCGAGCAAATATGCAAAATAAAAACTAAATCCCAACTAATATCACTTTCGTAGACGACACGATTGCATTGAGCACATGCAACAAGCCGTTAAACCCCTATGCACAAGACTATCAAAGTAAACACACAGTCTAGATAGACAAAAATATCATGAAATAAATACCAATGTCGCATTCAGTGAGTAACATGCTATGGATATAAATGAAGCTCACAAAACTCTCAAATCACACGTGTGTATAGGTGAAGTGTATTCGCTCAAGTTCAATCAATTAAGTCATGTGCTACCATAGGTTTGGTTGTCCACCAAATCTCCACTACTTTGTATACATGCATGCACAAATCAAAAGGTCTTTGTTAAAGGTTGTAACGTGGCTAAGGTAAAGGGTAGGGAATCAAGAGAAAGGCTAACAAGTGGCTAACTCGACAACTAATAGAGCACAATGTTCATTTCTAATTAAAACACTCAACATGAAATTTCGATCATGTAAAAGCTGATCAGACTCTCACAACCATTAAACTCCAAGCACATATTACCATGTACTTTTTCACTTTCATATTGCACAAACCAATGAACACAACTCTACTTGATCCTTTTTTTCTTTCTTTTTCTTCTTTCTTTTTCTTATTTTTTTTTCTATTTATTTATTATTATTTTTTATTCCCACCAAAATTTCACACTTTAACAAAGAAATCCCCACACTATGCACTCACCAACCTCCAAATAAATCAAAATGCTCTACTAGTAAATCAAGAGAAGAATAAACAAGTAGGCTCAAGAATTTAGATTGGTGATATACAAAAATAACGGATAAAAAGCTCAAAGGGGTTCACTAAGGATATATGATTCAAGGCTACTGTTTGGATAAATACGGTTAATCCTAGTGCCTTTATCATTTTCATGCATACAAATATCATGTAATCTCAAAATGGTTTAAAACAAGTTCTAGAGCAACATGCCAAATGATGAACAACACACAACAATGAAAAGAATTGATTGATATAAGATGTACCAATCACAAATTAGGCTCAAGTTCTCGCAAGGTGAAAGCATGCTTCAGTACTCACTAAAATTGACAATGATGTATCTCAAGTTTTAAAATTTTCGCAAGTACGTACAAGGAATCATCAAGTAACAAATAACTTTCAGATGACATGTCAAATAATCATGCAAAAATAAGGTCACAAGATGTGTACCTATCCTTGTTAACACACTATGAGACGAGACAATTAATTTTCTAATTTTCTGATTTTTTTTGAATTTTTAATCATCGAGAACTCATCCCCACACTTAAGTGGTTCATTGTCCTCAATGAACAATTATTGAAAAGAGAAAAATTAAAAACAAAAAATCCTAAAAATTAGAGAATAAATAAATAAAAATAAGAAAAGGTAGAAAAACTCCCCTAGTAGCTTGCCCAAACCATTGGGTTGCCTCCCAATAAGCGCTCTTTTACCGTAATTAGCTTGACTTCTGTCCTCGAATCAAGGTTCCATGAAGAGATTGTCGAGACGAATCATCTCCATTTTTCCAACAAATGCACCGTCCACATATAATTTAAGGCGTTGACCGTTTACCTTAAATTTTGTTCCATCTTGCCCCATAATCTCAATAGCACCATAAAATTTAACTTCAGTCACAGTGAATGGGCCAGACCATCTAGATTTGAGCTTTCCGGGAAAAAGTCGAAGTCTTGAATTAAATAACAAAACCTTGTCACCAACTTGAAAATCACGCCGTTGGATCATTTTGTCATGCATTTTCTTCGTTCTCTCCTTGTAAAGCCGAGAATTATCATAAGCATCAAATCGAAGCTCATCCAATTCATTAACCTGAAGAAGCCTTGCTTTACCCGCAGCCTTTAAATCCATATTAAGCTCCTTTACAGCCCAAAAAGCACGATGTTCTAACTCCACAGGTAAATGACATGCCTTACCATAAACTAACCGATAGGGAGTAGTGCCGATAGGAATTTTGTACGCCGTTCGATAACCCACAAAGCGTCATCTAGCTTTAAATACCAATCCTTTCTAGATTTTGCCACCACCTTTTCTAGGATGCTTTTGATTTGACGATTTGAAACCTCCACTTGGCCACTTGTCCGAGGATGATAAGCTAGGCCAACCTTGTGAGTAACACCATACTTCTTTAAAAGAGTTTCAAATTGTCGATGGCGAAAGTGAGAACCACCATCACTTATCACTGTTCTTGGAACTCCGAAACGTGGGAAGACGATCTTTTTAAAGAGTTTCATAACAACCTTTGAATCGTTGGTTGGCGATCCAATAGCTTCCACCCACTTGGACACGTAATCAACTGCAACTAAAATGTACTTCATCCCACAAGAAGTTGGAAAAGGTCCCATAAAATCAACACCCCACACATCGAAAATTTCAACTTCAAGAATACCGGTTTGTGGCATCTCTTGGCGTTTAGAAATATTTTCCGTTCTCTGGCATGCATCACAAGCCAGACAAAAAGCACGGGCATCCTTGAATAGAGAAGGCCAAAAGAAACCGGATTGAAGCACTTTTGCAACAGTTTTGGATGGACCATGTGATAAGTGGATTTTATATCCACTTGGAATGTTTCGTATCGGCTTGAATTGATGACTTGAACTCAAGTATGTGGTGTTTTTATGTGTTTTTAGTGAATTTGTGCAGGAATAAGAGTCGGATGTGGGATGATGTTTTCCATTCTTAAATGGTGGGTTTTGAGCTAAAAGAATAATAGTACATCAAATTGCGAGAGAGCCGGAAGAAACGGAATGAAAATCGGAGTTAAAACGAAGAAAATAGAGCAAAATCAGCCAAAATCAGCTCCCGGCAGCCAAAGGAGCGCAGCCAGCGCACAAAGGAGCGCAGCCAGCGCTATGAACAGTAGCTACAGCGCAGCCAGCGCTCCACCAGCGCAGCCAGCGCGCGTAAAAATTCTGCCAGATTTCGGATTTTTGTTTTGGCCATATCTTGAGTTCTACAACTCCGTTTGAGGCCCGTAAGCAGTCCACGCGAAGATAACGAGATTTTCTATCATTCTAAAGTGGTCCAGATGTCCAATTACAACTGGAACGTTCCAGAATTAATGAAGGAAAGACAGCTGCGAATTTCCCTTTAAATCAGAATCAGTTTAGGAAACGTACTTCTATTATAATTCTGATTTGGTATTTTCTTGTTGGGCAAGATGTCTAGAGCCTATATAAACACATCCAATCCTTGTAAAATTAGATCATCATCATTAGGAGTAGAACTATTACATATCAATTACTTAGTTTTATTTGTATCTTTTCATACTTTGTTTTTTTTCATGGTTTCATCAGATCCCATGATGACGAGAGGTCCAATTATGAACTAATCGTTGTCATGGGATTCTAACAGATTTATTTATGGAGCTTTATTATCTTGATTGCTTTAAAGATCTGTGTGTGATGTATATCTGATATCCTCGTATGGTTATGCTTAATTGATAGATGCGTCATGAACATCTAATTTGTTAATCTCTTGCGAAACGAGAGTGGATCTTGAGATTTAGAACTTGCCATGCTAGCATAGGATAGGTTGATGTTTTAACATCATGATTTGTGGCGTAAATAGAGATATTATGCTGCCCTATGTGATCAATGTGGATAACTTGTTCTTCAACCGTTATGTTTTCAAATTTTATAGAGATATAGGGTCTAAGCATAATTGGTGTCTATTCATCTTCTATCTCTTTTGTGGATGTATGTTTAGTTTGGTATTCATATACTGAGAAGTAGCGTATACTTGTTTCGTGTTATTCGATCAGATATCATAACCATTGCATATAGTGATTAAAGGCGTCAGATCTAAGCAAAGTATTTAATGAAGTTAGGATTTCATGTTTTCTCTTGCAGAAGTAATTTGATTTAAATTCTTGTTAGTTAGATAATTCTTAGTTTGTTAATTTGCTCTTTAGTTAGATTTAGTTAATTAAAACCCAAATTTGTTATTTATCTTAGCAATGAATAAAAACCATACATTGTTGCATAGGTGCATCTCCTGAATTAAAACCATAACCAGATCTCTGTGGGAACGAACTCAACTTATATCTATATTACTTGTGACCACGTACGCCGCTTGCGTGATATAGTGCAAACAAGTTTTTGGCGCCGCTGCCGGGGATCATCGGTGTTTTATTTTTGGTTTATGTGCTTGTCAATAGTGGTCGTTAGAGTTCACTGACTCAGATTGTTTCTTATATATAGTTGTTTAGTTTTATGTGTTGCAGGTAGCAATGGGAGAACCAGAAGCAGCAGCGAAAGCATTGATGTATTATTCTCAACCAAAGATCAATGACATCCAATTTAGCATTGTCAGGCCAGCTATTGCAGCTAATACTTTCGAAATCAAGCCTAGCATAATTCAGATGGTGCAGAATTCGTTTCAGTTTGGGGGTGCTCCTACGGAGGATCCTAACATGCACATCCGGGACTTTATTGAGATCTGCGACACTTTCAAGATCAACGGGGTGTCGGAAGATGCTATCAAATTGAGATTTTTCCCATTCTCTTTGAGGGATAAAGCTAAGGGCTGGTTGTACTCTCTACCAGCAAGTTCTATTTTGACATGGGAGGATCTTGCTCAGAAATTTCTCACTAAATTTTTCCCCATGGCAAAGACCGCAGCAATCAGGAACGCTATTACTCAATTTTCACAACAGTCTGAAGAATCTTTGTGCGAGGCTTGAGAGCGATATAAGGAGATGCTAAGGAAGTGTCCACATCATGGGATGCCTGATTGGATGGTGATTAACTGCTTTTATAATGGCTTGGGTGCACAGTCAAGACCCATGCTAGATGCAGCATCAGGTGGAGCTTTATGGGCTAAGAGCTATGCGGAAGCTTATGAGCTAATTGAGATGATGGCTGCGAATGAATACCAGAATCCAACTCAGAGATTATCACAAGGCAAATTAGCGGGAATTCTAGAAGTTAATACAGTCACAGCTCTAGCAGCTCAGCTAGAGGCACTTAATAAGAAATTGGATTTTATGTCAAAGCAAGGGGTGCCTCAAGTTGCTAGTGTTTGTGAGCTATGTGAGGGCGCACATGAGACGAGTCAATGTGCCATATCTTCTGAATCGGCACAGTTTGTGAGCAACTTCCAGCAACCTTCGCAACCAGCTCCAGCCACCTATCATCCCAATTTCGACTGGAGCAACAATCAAGATTTTCAGCAGCAACAGTTTCATGGGGATGATGGTCAATTTTCGAATGAAAAATCTGAATTGGATGAATTGAGGTTGATGGTTAAAAGTCTGGCGGTATCTCTCAAGACATTGGAGAATCAGATTGGGCAAATGGAAAGTGCCTTTATCAACGGACCGCAGGGAGTTCTTCCTAGTGACACAGAGGTGAATCCAGGAAAACAAGATGGCATGGAGCAGGTTAATGCCATAACACTCAGATCTGGAAAAGTCAGGAACGATCAGAATTCAGCAATTGAAGATGAAGAAGGAATTCATGATCAGGATCCTACAGAAAAAGAAGAAAATTCTGTTTTATCAGAACCTGTGGTGGATAGTGATGAGGAGGAAGAGTGTGAGTCACTAGGCTTGGCTGATCTCTGGGATTCTAAGGTGCTGGTTGATGAGGTGGTTTCATGGTCAAATCTTGAGGATAGTGCATTTGAGTCTTTTCTTGAGGAAGATGTTTTGATTGAGGGTAATGAGGATCTTCATGAGTTGTACATGAATTTTACTTCTGATGAGATGTTGGAGGAATTGAATGCTATTTGTTCTAAGCATGAAAGTCAACTTGAGGATTGTTCTTTTGATCCTAAGTCTGTGGTTAAGACTTCTGTTGGTGAACTACCCACTTTAGTTCCTAATCCGTCTATTCCTACTCTTGTTCAGTCTTTGGTGGTTAATAATGAAAATCATCATGTTGAAGAAGCTTCCAAACTTGAGCTTAAACTACCAGATCACAGGAGGTATGCATATTTGGGTAATTCATCTACTTTGCTTATTATTATTATTGCTAACTTTGCAGGTAGTGGAGTGAACATTGTGGCTGATACCTTTGAAGAGAAAATAAGGCTAAAACTTGTCATCGAGGATGTAGCTCCGGAAAAAATAATTAAATGGCCATATAGAGATACGGTGTAAGAATTTTCAAGTTTCGATGATTAGGTATGTTTGTTATCCCTCGTATTTACTTCCATTCAATGTGGACATTGAATATTTTAAGTTTGGGGGTGATTGTGGGGGATATTTGTAGTAGTTATTGTGTTCATGTAGGATTTCATGCTTTGCATATTAGTAGTAGTAAATTATGCATTTATGTTCGTGTTATCTACGTTTATTTCATATAGGACATTCTGTTTTTATGTTCGTATATCATGTGAGTTCATAATAGTTTGCATTTGCACCCATGCTTGATAGGAATTTTGTGTTGTTGACGCTTTTGATTGAAAAGTGATATGCTTGTTCTTGTGCACACACATACACTAGTAAGTTGAAGCTAGTAGACTTATTGAATGTTGTAAGTGATTAGAAGGACATGAATATGTGCAAGATGATTTAGTTTGCATGCTTTGAATACAAGTCGGTGCGTTAGAGAGATTTTTGCTTGGGATTGAGTATGTTTTTCCACCAAGTGAGATTTTGAGCCATATTGCATATTTTTTGCAATTTATTCGTTTGCTTGAGTGTCCACGGATTGTTTGCATTGCTAGCAGTTGTTTGAGATCTTTCTTGAAATGCATGACATTATTTGGCGATTAAAATGATAAAGGCATTTAGGAATAACCACATATTTTCCCATATTACCATACCATGTTTATATGATCAATTAGTTAACCCGTTGAGCTTAATCCTATTTTTCGGTGACATACCACATTACTTGCCTAGACCTTTTTCTTGTATTGGCCTTACATTAATTTGAACCCACGTTGTCAAAGGCTAGTAGAGTGCTTAAGGGAGTAATAAGGTGTGCAAGGTGAGGTTTATTGTTGGTCTTACTTTTGGGGAAAATATTGAAAATTGGATTTGTTTACTTGATAGTTGGCATGTGTAATAAAATTGTGGGATCATTGTTATTGTGTATATCATTGTTTGTGATATATTTAGCTCTCGAAAAAAAAAAGAAAAAAAAAGAAAGAAAAGGAAAGAAAAAAAAAAAGAAACAAAAAGAAAAAAAAAGAAGAAGAAAAAAAAGGGAAAAAAAAGAGAAAAAGAAAGAAAAGAAAAAAAATATATATATTATGAGAGCATGTTTGTGTTTGTTGTGATCCTATTTCAGTCGACTAGTCGAGTATTTGTTTTAGTAAAAATTATGTGTGGGGGGAAAGTTTGGTGTTGTGTATGGTTTATGATGGTACTTACTAGCTTTTGACACTTCACCTGTTTTGGCTTATTTGACATACCTTGTCCCTAGCCCCGTTACAACCCAAATAAAGACCTTTTGATTATCGTCATTGATGTATGTTGTGTTAAGAGTTAGATTGATACCAAATGTCAAGCGTGTTTATGATTTTGTTGGAATTGAGTGATACACTTACCCTTGTTCTTGAGAGAATATTCTTTTGTGAGTGGATTGTGAGTGTTTGCTTGTTTTTGCGTACGAGATCCCGAGTTTTGTCTCAAAGATGTAATCTTGTAGGCTTAGCATGTTTACTAACTTATTCTTACATTTGACATGGACTTGTGAGAACTTATGCATGTTCGTTGAGTAGACTGTGAATACTTGCACTTTCGACACCAAGACATTGCGTATTTACTTTGATTCTTAAGTTGATATGACATGAGAGGATTTGAAGGTATGGTAGGATATTAGTACTAGATTAATTGTATTTTTCATATTAGTTGCATTCATGCATTGCATTAGGTTAAATGGATTTTGTGGGTACATTCGCTATAGGCCCTCACGAGACCTTACTCGTCCACTAGGGCTGCCTAGGGGTTTAAAGGGCTTGTTGCATATGCCAAATGCAACCGTGATCACCTACGGAAGTGGTACTAGTTAGTTAGTTAGTTGTAATTGCTATGCTTGAGGACAAGCATCGGTTTAAGTTTGGGGGTGTGATAAGTGGATTTTATATCCACTTGGAATGCTTCGTATCGGCTTGAATTGATGACTTGAACTCAAGTATGTGGTGTTTTTTATGTGTTTTAAGTGAATTTGTGCAGGAATAAGAGTCGGATGTGGGATGATGTTTTCCATGCTTAAATGGTGGGTTTTGAGCTAAAAGAATAATAGTACATCAAATTGCGAGAGAGCCGGAAGAAACGGAATGAAAATCGGAGTTAAAACGAAGAAAATAGAGCAAAATCAGCCAAAATCAGCTCCCGGCAGCCAAAGGAGCGCAGCCAGCGCACAAAGGAGCGCAGCCAGCGCTATGAACAGTAGCTACAGCGCAGCCAGCGCTCCACCAGCGCAGCCAGCGCGCGTAAAAATTCTGCCAGATTTCGGATTTTTGTTTTGGCCATTTCTTGAGTTCTACAACTCCGTTTGAGGCCCGTAAGCAGTCCACGCGAAGATAACGAGATTTTCTATCATTCTAAAGTGGTCCAGATGTCCAATTACAACTGGAACGTTCCAGAATTAATGAAGGAAAGATAGCTGCGAATTTCCCTTTAAATCAGAATCAGTTTAGGAAACGTACTTCTATTATAATTCTGATTTGGTATTTTCTTGTTGGGCAAGATGTCTAGAGCCTATATAAACACATCCAATCCTTGTAAAATTAGATCATCATCATTAGGAGTAGAACTATTACATATCAATTACTTAGTTTTATTTGTATCTTTTCATACTTTGTTTTTTTCATGGTTTCATCAGATCCCATGATGACGAGAGGTCCAATTATGAACTAATCGTTGTCATGGGATTCTAACGGATTTATTTATGGAGTTTTAGTATCTTGATTGCTTTAAAGATCTGTGTGTGATGTATATCTGATATCCTCGTATGGTTATGCTTAATTGATAGATGCGTCATGAACATCTAATTTGTTAATCTCTTGCGAAACGAGAGTGGATCTTGAGATTTAGAACTTGCCATGCTAGCATAGGATAGGTTGATGTTTTAACATCATGATTTGTGGCGTAAATAGAGATATTATGCTGCCCTATGTGATCAATGTGGATAACTTGTTCTTCAACCGTTATGTTTTCAAATTTTATAGAGATATAGGGTCTAAGCATAATTGGTGTCTATTCATCTTCTATCTCTTTTGTGGATGTATGTTTAGTTTGGTATTCGTATACTGAGAAGTAGCGTATACTTGTTTCGTGTTATTCGATCAGATATCATAACCATTGCATATAGTGATTAAAGGCGTCAGATCTAAGCAAAGTATTTAATGAAGTTAGGATTTCATGTTTTCTCTTGCAGAAGTAATTTGATTTAAATTCTTGTTAGTTAGATAATTCTTAGTTTGTTAATTTGCTCTTTAGTTAGATTTAGTTAATTAAAACCCAAATTTGTTATTTATCTTAGCAATGAATAAAAACCATACATTGTTGCATAGGTGCATCTACTGAATTAAAACCATAAACAGATCTCTGTGGGAACGAACTCAACTTATATCTATATTACTTGTGACCACGTACGCTTGCGTGATTTAGTGCAAACACCATGATGACCTCCACATGCAAGAGAATGACAATGTCGGAGAATGTCATTTGCTTCAAACTTAGGGACACATTTACGAAAGATCCCATCAGCACACTTTCGATACAAGAAAGGGTCATCCCAAAAATATTGTTTAGCATCATGATGGAACCGCTTTCGTTGTTGATAGGTCAAATCTGGAGGATGAGAGCCACTCGCACAAAAATTTGCAAAGTCTGCATACCATGGAGTTTTAGTGGCAACGACAAATAAATGATCATCAGGAAAAGAGTCATCAATAGGGGTATCAGATGCAACATCTGATGTGAAACGTAGTCGTGAAAGATGATCTGCAACCACGTTCTCAGCACCTTTCTTGTCTTTGATTTCCAAGTCAAATTCCTGGAGTAACAGAATCCAACGAATAATCCTTGGTTTTGCTTCTTTCTTGGCTAGCAAATATTTCAGTGCTGAATGATCTGTGTGAACAATGACTTTGGAGCCAATGAGATATGTCCGAAACTTGTCAAGAGCATAGACTACAGCTAGAAGCTCCTTCTCTGTGGTAGCATAATTGACCTGAGCTTCATCCAAGGTTTTACTTGCATAGTAGATGGCGTGCAATACCTTGTCTTTCCTTTGACCGAGAATGGCTCCCACAGCATAGTCACTTGCATCACACATGATTTCGAATGGAATGCTCCAATCTGGAGGTTGTATGATCGGTGCACTAATCAAAGCTTCTTCAATCCTGTGGAAAGACTCCAAACAAGCATTAGTAAACTCAAAAGTGGCATCCTTAAACAACAACTGAGTGAGCGGTTTTGCAATT
The DNA here is from genome assembly GCA_037693485.1 of Kitagawia praeruptora. Classification (NCBI taxonomy): domain Eukaryota; kingdom Viridiplantae; phylum Streptophyta; class Magnoliopsida; order Apiales; family Apiaceae; genus Kitagawia; species Kitagawia praeruptora. The sequence continues at coordinate 95,678,176 of CM075350.1, forward strand.
TTTGAAAAATCTTTTATAAAACGTCGATAAAATTCCGCATGACCTAAGAAACTCCTAACTCCCTTTAAATTAACAGGAGGAGGAAGTTTCTCGATCACCTCAATTTTTGCTTTGTCAACTTGGATGCCACGTTCAGAAATAAGATGACCAAGTACCACTCCTTCATTGACCATGAAGTGGCACTTTTCCTAATTTAAAACCAAGTTTACCTCTTCACATCGTTTAAGCACCTTAGAAAGATTATGCAAACATGCATCAAAATCAGAACCATAGACACTGAAATCATCCATAAATACTTCCATAATAGACTCAATGAAATCAGAAAATATGGCTGTCATGCAACGCTGAAAAGTAGCAGGGGCATTACACAATCCAAATGGCACTCTTCGATAGGCAAAGGTACCATATGGACATGTGAATGTAGTCTTTTCCTGGTCATCTGGGTGTATAGGGATCTGAAAGAACCCTGAATACCCATCTAAATAGCAAAAGAATTCATGTTTAGCAAGTCTTTCAAGCATCTGATCAATAAATGGGAGAGGGTAATGATCTTTTTTAGTGGCCGTGTTTAACCTGCGATAATCAATACACATCTGCCAATCAGTGATAATTCTAGTGGGAATTAATTCATCTTTGTCATTTTTAATCACAGTTGTCCCTCCTTTCTTTGGAACTACCTGAACCGGGCTTACCCATTTTGAATCAGAAATTGGGTAGATGATGCCTGCATCAAGCAATTTTATGACTTCCTTTTTAACTACTTCTTGCATGTTAGGGTTTAATCGACGTTGACCTTGTATGCAAGGTTTATGATCCTCATCAAGATTAATTCTATGCATGCAAAAGTCTGGGCTAATCCCCTTAAGATCATCAATGCTATACCCAATGGCTTTTCTATGCATACGTAACACAACAAGAAGCTTCACAATTTGATTATCATCAAGTTTGGAACTAACAATCACGGGACAAGACTCATCATCATCAAGAAATACATACTTAAGACTAGATGGCAAAGACTTTAACTCTAGTTTCTTTACCTGAGGCTTATCACAAGAAGTAATAATGTTTGTTACCTCACAATTCCCTGAACTAGCCATACCATCCAACTCAAGGATCAAAGAGTCAATGTTAGCATGTCCTTCTCCTTCTGAAGCTTCCAGCATAAGAATTGCCTCCAATGGATCGTCCAATAAAATTTGAGATAGCTCATCTTGGACAATTTCATTGATGACATCAATCCTTGAAAGGCATATGATGTAGCCTATTTGTATTTCGAGGATACAACTCAACTTAAACAAGATTGTAATAGTTAATAGTATATAGACTGTCACAAGGAATCTCAGATTGTATTATCTGTCAGAAGAAAAAGATCAAGGTCAATCTACAGACTTGAAGAATTACTACATTGAAAGAAGCTCAGTCATCTGATCAAGCCTCAGTGAAGTATTCGTTAAAGAAGTGGATTCGTTTAAAGTGACAGAGATTTCAAGGTGACAGAGTCAGTACAGAAGAATTAAAAAGAGAGAGAGAAGAATAGAAAAGGAACCAGTTTTTAAAGTCAAAAATAAAGAAAAGCCGTTGAAGTTAGTCGTTCATGAACCAGACCGTGCATCGAGCGTCAGCAGAAATTCGGTGGTACTTCTTTATTACTTTCAGTGGTTCGAGAAAAAGAATTTGCGCTATCAATAGATTTATATTAATTCTTATTTAATTAACATATTATGTAATTTATTTAATTAATAAATTAATTCATTCTGAATTAATTTATTTATTAAATTAATTATCATGTTAATTAACGTTGAATTAATGTATTAATCTAAATAGATTTAATTAATTAATTAATGAATTAATCATTATTTGTTTAAATGATTAATTGATTAAGTAATTAATTAAATTAAAACAAAAGAGATTTGAGTTATGAATTTGCATGAGCTGAATCCAAAAGAAATGAACTGGGCTGGTTGAAAAGCCATTGGGCTCAAGGCCCAATTGAAGTGCAAGATATGTTGAAAGCGAGGTACTAAGTTGCATTTTTGTGTGTGAACACAAAATTAACAAATTGTTTACAAATGTGCACAAGTTGTTGTCTGTCAACCATGTGATAATATTGTCGGCAGAAGGTACACTCTCCTGGAAGCGCGTGTTGCGCACGCACCTGGACAAAAGGAAGAAACCAGCCAGCGCGTGTTGTTCACTCTCCCTCCCTGCGTCTGGTCTTTGTGTTGGCAGAAAACAAATCAGCTTGGTTAATTGATTTACAGACTATATTGATAGTCACACCGGTAGTCTAGATTTTAATTTGATAGTCATACCGACAGTCTGCAAGAGTAATTGATAGTCTGTATTATTAAATGGATAGTCTACAAGCCATTTAATAGTCTATCAATGATAGTCACACCGGTAGTCTGCAGCTCAACTGGATAGTCTGCAAGTCATTTGATAGTCTTTCGATAGTCTGCAACTGAAAAAGAAAAGACAGAAGATGTTATCAGACAAGAGGCGGCCACAACATATTTAAACAACAACATAATATCCAAACACAGAAGCTCTCTTCTCTCTCCTGACGAACACACCCAGTAAGAACAAATAAATTTCTGTAAAATCAAGTTCTCAATATTTGTAATATTTTATCCGATAGAACTTGATTATTTGTGATTCTTGTACTACTAGCGAATTAAGTTTCCTAGTTCTTATCTTGATTTTTATTAACTAAATTAAAAAAGTTCATGTCGAATTTTCTAATTAGTTTTTATCATCTTGATAATTAATCTGTACTGAAATTGTAACACCCATCAAGTTAATATATTGTTATATTCAACTTGAAAATTTGTTTCAATTTATTCCGCATAAATTTGTCTAAACTAAATTTTATTTAACGGACAAATTTCGATAAATTGGTATAGATTGTATTCAACCCCCCCTTCTACAATCTTATCGGACCTAACAATTGGCATCAGAGCCTATTGATTGATACACAAATCAAGATCCTATTTTTATTCAATCAAAAATTTATCTCGAATTTTTAACTCACTTAAAAATTCATCATGTCTTCCAAAGGCATTGTTAAAATTCCTATCTTTAATAAAGATAACTATGACATGTGGAAAAATAAAATGGAATTGTTTCTTGATGTTACAAATCCAAATTATTTGTGGGTTTTGAAAAATGGACCAAAAACTCCTATGCAACATGATGATGAAATCCTTACAAATGGAGTAGTAACAACACCTGCAAAATTCTATCCGAAGGACCCTAAGAACTTTACTGCTGAAGATAAAGAGGAAGCTGGACTGGATAAAAATTTGAGACTCATTCTATTAGATTCCCTAGATGCTGTAATGTATAGTCATGTAATGAATTGTAAAACTGCTAAGCACATCTGGGAAACTATTGAGACTATTAATGAAGGGACTGATGAAGTCAAGGAAAATAGACTTCAAATTTTGACCTCTGAATATGAACACTTTAGAGCTGGCCCTAACGAAGGCATTCAGGAAGTGTTCGAAAGGTATAACAAAATAATCAACAACTTGCAAGTTCATGGCAAGCAATATACCCAGAAGGAGATCAACATGAAGTTTTTACTGACTATGCCTACTCACCTGGAGCATAGAATAACTGCCATCAGAGAATCCAGAGATTTAAATAAGATTGCTCTTGACAGGCTGTTTGGTGTTCTGAAGACCTATGAGTTGGAACAAGAACAGCAGAAAGAGATTTCTGGCAAAGGCAGAGTGGCAAGTTCTTCTACAGCTCTAGTAGTTGAGGTTCCTAAGGAAGTGGAAGCTAAAGTTGTTCAACCTAACAGCTCCAACAAGGAACAAATTGAAGTGGAACATGGACAGACACCAGTCACTCAAGATGGTGGAGAATTCTATTCACTGGAAGAGCTAGATCAATTGGAAGATGAATCCATGGCAATGATGGTGAGGCAATTCAGTAATTTCAGATTCAGGCAAAATCCAAAGTTCAGGTTTAAGTCTAATAGTAGATTTCAGAGAGGAGGTTCTTCATCCTCTAGTAACAGGGGAGGTTACAAAACTGGTACAGTTGACAGAAGCAAGATCCGTTGCTTCAACTGTAATGAGTTGGGACACTTTGCTACTGAGTGTAAAAAACCCAAGCAAGCACAGAAAAAGGACTATGCTTCTGAAAAGAAGAAAACTGGAAGAGCTTATGTAGCTGCCGGTAAAAGCTGGGATGACACAGACAGCGAAGATGAAGAATATGGAAACTTTGCGCTGGTGGTAAATGCTGAGTCATCAACTTATTACACCACACCGGTAATTCTTACTGATGAAGAGTTAATTCGTAGCTTACGTAATTCCTTGAGTAATGCACAAAAGGGATACGAGAGAATAAGTCTTGTAAACACTAAACTTGAAAATGAAGTGTTAGAATTAAAAAAGGTGCATACTAATCAAGATAAGAATATAGAAGAAATAGCTCGACTTAACCGCAGAGATAAGTCATTAGGAGAATACATGGTAAAACAAGTTGATAGGATTGCTGAACAAGACATCAGGATTAGAGAACTTGAAACACAGATTAGAGCTTGTTATAATTCTATTAAAGTTTCTAAAGAGCACTTCAACAAACAAGCTAGAGAACAAACTGTAGGAATAGGGTTTGGTTACAAAGAAGCTGTTGGTTCTTTGAGCAATCATTCTGCTAATCCTATTCCTGCTAAAGAAAGAGGTATACCACACGTACTCAAGAATGTTGAAAAACCCATGTTTAAAGAATCTGTTTCTGAACCACCAAACATGTATTCTATTGTGATTCAAGAAGAAATGAGAAATGAGGACAGTGCTAATGGTATAGTCATTGATAATGAAAAATCTGTTAAGGCACCTACAACCAAAAATGTTAAATCTAATAAGGTTGTTTCTATGAAACCAGTGAAGTTTGTTCCCAGTTCATCTAAAATTGAGTTAGGTGATAACAAGTTGGAGCAGAATGATAACATGTCTAACATGAACACCATGCCTATCATTGATTCTAATCATAAAGCATGTGGTGTTGTCAATTGTATGTCTTGTGCTTTTAATGTTATGTCCGCTTACTTTAATGGTAATCATGCATGTGATAATAAGACTACTCCTTGACAACATATGAACAGAAATAATAATGTTAGATCAAAGACTGCTAGTCCTCCTCATGTTAGGAGAGAGACATTTGTACCTAAGCCTAAACAAAGTTTTACTAAGGCTGTTTACAAGGTCAAATGTCCAGTCAATGAAACAAGTGTTATTGCTGGTAAACAAACATGGATACCCAAAATGAAACAAAAGATTGTAAAATCTGTTTATAGGGTAAAATGCTTGTTGACTAATGGTAAAATTGGTGTTAAGGTGAAAAATGTTGTTTTGCCTGACAAAGGCCAATTCTTTAAGTATTCTGGACCCAATCAAATTTGGGTTCCGAAGAAGATTTAATCCGTTTGTCATTGCAGGGTGTTGAGCAGGTTGAGCGAGTGACCTGGATCTTGGACAGTGGATGTTCAAGGCATATGACTGGTGACAGAACCCTGCTGACAAATGTGGTGGAGAAGGCCGGCCCAGTAGTTACCTTTGGTGATAACAACAAAGGTAGAACTGATGGATATGGCATACTTGAAGCTGGAAATGTTATCATTGATGAAGTCTCTTTTGTGAAAGGACTTGAGCACAATTTGCTCAGTGTTAGTCAATTCTGTGACAAAGGATATGAAGTTTATTTCAACAAGAAGAATTGTCTAATTTCACACAAGAGACATGAAAAGCCACAACTGACAGGAGTTAGAAAAGGCAATCTGTACGTAGCCAATATGAACTCAGGAAGCACTGCAGAAATTACTTGCTTCTACACTAAAGCATCTAATGACGAGAGTTGGCTATGGCACAAGAAACTTTCTCATCTTAATTTCAAAACAATGAATTCTCTAGTTAAAAGAGAATTGGTGAGAGGTTTGCCTTCAATGGAATTCACTCAAGAAGGACTGTGTGATGCATGTCAAAAAGGCAAGCTAAAAAGGGCAAGTCACAGGAGCACTGATACATCTTCAATAACTGAACCATTACAATTACTTCATATGGATTTGTTTGGTCCAGTTAATGTGATGTCTATGTCAAGGAAGAGATTTGCTCTAGTGATCGTTGATGATTTTTCAAAATACACATGGGTCATATTTTTGAATTCTAAAGATGAGACTCCACAACTGGTGATTGATCACATCAAATTAATTGAGCGAGATTCTACGTATCCAGTGAGAGATATAAGATCAGACAATGGAACTGAATTCAAGAATGCAGTTCTAAATGACTTCTGCACTGAGAAGGGTATAACTAGACAATACTCAGCTCCAAGAACTCCTCAGCAAAATGGGGTAGTGGAAAGAAAGAATAGAACCTTGATTGAAGCTGCACGTACTATGTTAAGTGAATCAAGGCTTCCATTGTATTTTTGGGCTGAAGCTGTCAACACTGCGTGCTATACCCAGAATCGAACTCTAATCAATAAAGACCATATGAAGACACCCTATGAAATTATGGCTGATAAGAAACCATCACTCAAATACTTTCATGTATTTGGGGCAAAATGCTTTGTGCTTAAAGAAGGTGATGATCAAGGTGGTAAATTCGATACAAAAGCATTTGAAGCAATTTTTATTGGTTATTCAATGAGGGCATACAGGGTGTATGTGATTGATGAACAGAAGATGATGGAAAGTGTCAATGTAACATTTGATGACACTAAACTCCCTAGTATCCAAACTAAGGATCCATCTGAAAAGCTATCTTTCGATGACATGACAGATACAGATGATGACAATCCACCTGATGTTTTTGCTGATGCTAATGACAACAATGAAAATGGTGATGATGATGATCAGGGTAATGGTGATGAAAACAATGAGAATAATGAAGATACACCTGACACCCCTGAACATTCATTTAGTCAACCTGGCAACAACTCAGGGGGAGATAATGAAGGATCAACTAGTCATACTCAACATCACAATGAAGAACAAGGTGAATCATCAAGATTAAATCTTCCCAGACAGACTGTTTGGAATAGAGCTCATCCTTTTGAGCTTATTATTGGTGATCCAGATGTTGGAGTTAAAACTAGAAGTGCTACTCAAAATCAATGTAACTATTCAGGGTTTCTATCTGAAATGGAACCTAAGAAAACTGAGGAGGCTCTTTCTGATCCTGATTGGGTGATTGCTATGCAAGATGAACTCAATCAATTCAAACAACAAGAAGTATGGAAGCTGGTACCCAGACCCAAAGACAGGAAAGTGGTTGACACAAGGTGGGTATTCAGAAACAAGCTAGATGAAGATGGGACAGTGACAAGAAATAAAGCAAGGCTGGTAGCAAAGGGTTATTCACAAGCTAAAGGCATTGATTATGATGAAACCTACGCTCCAGTGGCAAGACTTGAGGCTATCAGAATATTCTTGGCATTCGCAGCATTCTCAAACTTTAAGGTTTATCAAATGGATGTCAAGAGTGCCTTTCTGAATGGTAAGCTAGATGAAGAGGTATATGTAGAACAGCCCCCTGGCTTTGAAGATCCAGAATTCATGGATTATGTCTACTTTCTCTTCAAGGCTATCTATGGTCTTAAGCAAGCACCAAGGAAATGGTATGACACTCTCTCTGAATTTTTACTTGAAAATGGTTTTTTTAGAGGTGTCATAGACAAAACTCTCTTCACAAAGAAACATAAGAATGATACAATACTAGTCCAAATATATGTAGATGATATAATATTCGGGTCTACTAATGATCTTCTTTGCAAGAAATTTGCTAAGTTAATGCAGGGTAAGTTTGAAATGAGCATGATGGGTGAGCTGAAGTTCTTTCTTGGATTGCAAGTAAGTCAAAGGACAGATGGAATATTTATCTGTCAATCCAAGTATGTCAGAGAGCTCCTCAAGAAATATCAAATGGAGGACTCATCTTCAGTAAGAACACCATCATCTACAGCTGTCAAATTTGGAGCATGTGAAAATTCTGCTAAGGTAGATATCACAAGCTACAGAGGTATGATAGGCTCATTACTTTACCTTACTGCAAGTAGACCAGATATTATGCATGCTACATGTTTGTGTGCAAGGTTCCAATCGGATCCTAAAGATGTTCATCTCATTGCTGTAAAACGAATCTTGAGATATCTTAAGGGTACGCCTAACTTAGGCATCTGGTACCCTAAAGATTCTGGTTTTAATCTTGTTGGATATACAGATTCAGATTATGCAGGAAGTGTTGTAGATAGGAAAAGCACCTCTGGGAGTTGTCAATTCCTAGGTGGCAGGTTGGTTTCCTGGTACAGCAAGAAACATCAAATAGTTTCCAACTCAACAGCTGAAGCTGAATACATAGCTGCTGGAAGCTGTTGTGCACAGATTTTGTGGATTAGGAATCAGCTAAGGGACTATGGCTTTGTACTTGACAAAATTCCTATCTTGTGTGACAATACAAGTGCCATAGCAATCTCCAACAATCCTGTGCAGCATACGAGGACAAAGCACATTGATATCAGGTATCATTTCATTAGAGAGCATGTCATGAATGGTACCGTGGAGTTACATTTTGTACCCACGGAAGAACAAACAGCAGATATTTTTACTAAGTCTCTTGATGAATCCACATTCACCAGAATTGTTGGTGAATTGGGTATGTTAAATAGTCCTAGTAATTAAACTAGTTAATATCTGAGGTTTGCTCTTTAATAATTTTCAAGTGATTATCTTTGTAAATATTTGTTATTAAAATCACTTGTGTAATTATTTTATCAACTTAAAATCTTGCTTGTTAATTCTTAAATCATTGTCATTATCTTCTTAATATATTTCTACTTACTTCTTTTAATTTTAGAATATTTTTATTTTCTCTAAAAATATTTTTCTCAAATTTTACAAGTTGAAATTAGTGAGAAATCTATTTTTGTTGAAAATTACTTTTGAATATTTGTGTTGATTTAATAAGTCATATTAGGAGTAGAATTAGTGTAAAATTAGATCATCATCATTAGGAGTAGAACTATTACATATCAATTACTTAGTTTTATTTGTATCTTTTCATACTTTGTTTTTTTTCATGGTTTCATCAGATCCCATGATGACGAGAGGTCCAATTATGAACTAATCGTTGTCATGGGATTCTAACAGATTTATTTATGGAGCTTTATTATCTTGATTGCTTTAAAGATCTGTGTGTGATGTATATCTGATATCCTCGTATGGTTATGCTTAATTGATAGATGCGTCATGAACATCTAATTTGTTAATCTCTTGCGAAACGAGAGTGGATCTTGAGATTTAGAACTTGCCATGCTAGCATAGGATAGGTTGATGTTTTAACATCATGATTTGTGGCGTAAATAGAGATATTATGCTGCCCTATGTGATCAATGTGGATAACTTGTTCTTCAACCGTTATGTTTTCAAATTTTATAGAGATATAGGGTCTAAGCATAATTGGTGTCTATTCATCTTCTATCTCTTTTGTGGATGTATGTTTAGTTTGGTATTCGTATACTGAGAAGTAGCGTATACTTGTTTCGTGTTATTCGATCAGATATCATAACCATTGCATATAGTGATTAAAGGCGTCAGATCTAAGCAAAGTATTTAATGAAGTTAGGATTTCATGTTTTCTCTTGCAGAAGTAATTTGATTTAAATTCTTGTTAGTTAGATAATTCTTAGTTTGTTAATTTGCTCTTTAGTTAGATTTAGTTAATTAAAACCCAAATTTGTTATTTATCTTAGCAATGAATAAAAACCATACTGTTCGCACTTATTCACGCAAGAGAACGTGGTCAACAAGTAATATAGAGTACATAGGATTCGTTCCCACAGAGACTCAAATTGTTCGTTATGTTCACTTATGCACCAGCTTATGATTTACACTCACTGCTAAGACAATCACAATATTGGTTTGAATTAACTAATGATTAATTACCAACTAAGCCAATTACGAGGAAATAACTTAACTTTAACTTATAATAAACAAACATGGGATTTCAATTTCATTTACTACTTCATCTAGAATCGTATGCCCTTTAGCCTAGCATGTGACCGAGTTGATTACTGATTAGATGCACTAAACTGATACACACCAACTTTCGTTGTGCATATACCATCCTACTGATCATCCACAATTGATAGAAGTCAAGTAGTCACCAAATATGTGTAGTCCCTATATGTCTATAGCAATTGAACACATACCGGTTGAAAATCAAGCACCCATTAAACCACATAGTCGATGCAAGACGGTTAGAATTACATCACAAATTAATACATGTTTTTCACATGCACAAACCTATGCTAGCATGAATTGTTCTAAACCCTAGATCCACTTTCGCATTCACTAGGATTAAACAAACAATTACAAGTGTTCGCGACGCACTTATAACGAATAAGCATAAACATACTAGGCAATCAATACAATCAATCACACACCAAGGCATAAATAACACTCAATTTCTAGAATCCATAGCAAAATCCATTAAAACCCCATGATAACGAATTAGCCCATAATTGACCTAATTGTCATCATGGGTTCTATGGAAAACATACTTCTAAAATAAACAAGTAAAAATAAAGAAGAAGAAATAAGGTTTAGAATTAAATCCCCAAATAGAAGAGTACAAAGGTTCCAAGAATAATCCTTGCTTGTCACTAGCTTGGAGAAATTCCTTATCTCCTTTTCTCTCTTCCCAAGAACTAGGTTATAATACGTAACGTATGTATATTATGATTACAAGGGTTGGATGATGATATAGGCTTTTTCCTACTCTTGCCCAATAAGAAAAATACCTAAAATACAACTAGAAATCGATTTTTATGTTAAAAACCACTTAAAATACAATTTCAGATCGAATAAGGGCAAAACTGGAAAATCAGCACGACCCCGAGCACTTTGCTCCAAACTGGCGCAGTTTGCTCGGGCAAATTCTGGTCCCTGGCGCACTTTGCTCAAGAACTGGCGCAGTTTGCCCAGGCTACTTCTGGTCACGTTTTTTTCTCCTTCGTTTTTTAGCTTTTTCTCCTTCGTTTTTGCTCCGTTTGCTCCCGTTCTTTTTGCGTTCTCTTCCACTTTCAATCCTCTATGCTTGGAATCCTCATGGTGAACCATAACAAGACTCCATTCTATTTTATTAGGCCCGAATCCAACTCCAAAAGTAACGGAAACAACGATCTTAATCAACATTATTCCAACCCTGCACAATTAAACAAAACACATCAAAACTACCACAATCTTGAGGTCAAAGCAATCAATTTAAGCCGATTTAGAATGTTCCAAGTGGATATCAAATCCACTTATCATACCCCCAAACTTAAACTGATGCTTGTCCTCAAGCATATACAATTACAACTAACTAACTAATTAGTACCACTTCCGTAGGTGATCACGGTTGCATTTGGCATATGCAACAAGCCCTTTAAACCCCTAGGCAGCCCTAGTGGACGAGTAAGGTCTCGTGAGGGCCTATAGTGAATGTACCCACAAAATCCAATGCAATGCAATGCATGAATGCAACTACTATGAAAATGCAAGATCCCCTTCAAACTCACCAAAACCAACTAACGAGCAAATATCTCCATGAACGTAACAATTCCAAGCAAAGCTCGACTAAGTCCCCGTATACTAACAATACATGAACAGAAACGTGCGTGTGTGCAATGCTCATCAGAAATACTCCCAGAACTAGGTCAAAAATCATACATGCTTTCCGTCAAGACAATCACAGGTTTATAACTAGAATAGACTGTAGACACTCCATAACTTAGGAACACCTCCACCCTCCTCCAAGGTAGACAGAAACTCATGCTTTATTACTATACTACGACACTACATATACAATACGCATGCTTATTTAACCGTGCAATGGATGAGACCCCTAAAGGCTTATACAATAATACCCATGTAACGAGCGTTAGGTCAGTGGATCCCAGACTATAAAGCCTTAGGTCACTAGGACTAAGTCCCCTCAGACTTAATTACTCGAGTATTAAAGAGCTCACTCTGGTTAACTTTGCATTTACTTATTTACATGACTCTTTTTTTTTTCTCTTTTTCTTTCTTTTTCTTTTTCTTTTTTTTTTCTCTTTTTTTTTTCGCAATCTGGAATGAGCCTTTCTCATTTCCAACCCTAGACTACTCATATAAATATGAGCTGGCTACTAGCCATTTGACGCCTAGCCTTTATTGACAAATATTAACAACTAACATGAAAATTCCTGGTTTCCCCCAAACTTAGACTTTAATGTTCCTACGCTATAAAGGGAATAACGAAAATTCTAAATATAAGCAAGTGATTAAATCTCAAAACATCCCACAGGCATGACCCTAACCTAGCCCAAAAGCACCCCAATGAGACTGTGTAATAAATTTTGTTCCCGTAACATGCAAGTCAATTTCATAGAAACTATAAATCAGCCCTCTACTCATCATCATCACACCCAAATCAACATCCACCTATCAATCAGAATCAGCTCGTCCTAAGGGATCATGAAATATGCATGCCATGAAAATGCAACTAAATGAAAACTCACATGGTATACGAAAATAAAACAAAATGTCCTATATGAACAAACGTAGATAATACGAACATAACAATCAAGCATGAACTATCACTACTATGCAACATGATATCCTATATGACCACAAAATACAACAATACATACAACTACTATCCCCCAAATCACCCCCAAACTTAAAATATTCAATGCCCTCATTGAAGGTAAAATTAAAGGGTACAAGAGATACTCCCCTACACGCCGGCATCTCCACCCTCCTCGGGTGGTGTGTCTGGTGGTGGATAGACGTGGAGGCTCCAACACAACTGTTGTTTTATTCAAAAGCAAGAAATCATGGGTTGCCTCCCACGAAGCGCCTTTCTTTAACGTCTTTAGCTAGACTTGGCCACGATTTTCCTCTTGAAAAATTTCTGCACCGTATCTCTATAAGGCCATTTAATGATCTTTTCTGGAGCGACATCTTCAACGACAAGCTTTACCCGTATTCGCTCCTCACAAGATCTCTTAACAACATTCTCCCGCCTACCTGAAAAGTTAGCAGCAATAACAATAGCAAGCAAAGGATTTGAATTACAAGAAACATACCCCAGGTGAACTAGCAATGTTTTAAGCTCGAGTTCGGGAGCTCCTTCAATTGATGGCTTAAGGCGCACCTGAGAATTCCAGAGATCTTCCACTCCAAGCAACTTATGTGGAATACGTAGCCCCATTAACCAAGGCACTGTAATCCTCAGTTGGCCATGCTTTGCCTTCTCCTTCTCCGTGTCATACTTTTTACTCTGCCCTGCATCAACCAATTTCAAGCTAAAACACTCCTCATCCTCCGCCGGTAAATTCATGGCTAGAGTTTGCTTCTGAAGCCCTTGTGGATATGGAGGAGGAAAATCGATTTGGACGATCTCTGTAGTCTTCTCCGGCGTAGATTTGTCAACAGGAGTAATACTCTTTTCCTCTTCGGCCTCCAGCTGGTCGAAGTCAGATTGCAATGAAGCGGCATTCAACAACTGAACATGCTCTTCTAATTCATCATCTTCCACACTGAGACACTCTTCATCCTTCGAAGGAATTAGCATAGTCGCTTGAGCCTTGGAATTTTCTTGATCTTGGGCTGATTCTTCAAAATTTTCAGATTGCAAAGGAAGTGGTTGTGGTTGATTATTCAGAATTGAATTTTCTGATTGGTTTGCCTCCGACTCTGCTTCCTTATCAGCTTCATGTTCTGCTTCTTCCCCATCTTTGCCCTCCGACTCTCCTTCCTGAACTTTGATCATGGTCACACCCGTGGCTAAGAAAGGCCAGTCAAGACTGATATGAAGGTTCTTGTCTTCCTCCTCTATAGCTAGGCCTTCTGTGTCACTTGCAATTTGATTCAATGTTTGTAATGCATTTGCAATTTGACCAATCTGATCTCCTATTGTCTGGAGAGACAATGCATTGCTTTTAGCCATCAACCTCAATTCTTCTAATTCAGCTTCTTTGGTCGACTGTTGGATAGACCAAGTCTGAAATTGTTGCTGCTAAAATTCAGGAGGTTGAAAGTGTTGATGCACTGGGGCATACTGATGCTGAAATTGTTGCCCCTGTTGCTGCTGAATTCCCCCTGGATTGTATGGCTCATCTTCAAACTGCTGATTTTGGAGCGGGTAGAATGGATATTGAGATTGCTCCATACCACTCTGATTGTAGTCCCAGCAGAAATTTGGTCGGTTTCTGTTATACTCACATTGATGAGTGTAATGTCCACCTGCACACAGCTCACAAACAATTACGAATTCCTGCTCCCAATAATCCATCAAATAAAAAGAAAAAAAACGTCCGAGTCAGTGAATTTAACCCAAATTGATGACAAGATCATAAACTAAACAAACAATGAACCGAGTCCCCGGCAGCGGCGCCAAAAACTTGTTCGCACTTATTCACGCAAGAGAACGTGGTCAACAAGTAATATAGAGTAAATAGGATTCGTTCCCACAGAGACTCAAATTGTTCGTTATGTTCACTTATGCACCAGCTTCTGATTTACACTCACTGCTAAGACAATCACAATATTGGTTTGAATTAACTAATGATTAATTACCAACTAAGCCAATTACGAGGAAATAACTTAACTTTAACTTATAATAAACAAACATGGGATTTCAATTTCATTTACTACTTCATCTAGAATCTTATGCCCTTTAGCCTAGCATGTGACCGAGTTGATTACTGATTAGATGCACTAAACTGATACACACCAACTTTCGTTGTGCATATACCATCCTACTGATCATCCACAATTGATAGAAGTCAAGTAGTCACCAAATATGTGTAGTCCCTATATGTCTATAGCAATTGAACACATACCGGTTGAAAATCAAGCACCCATTAAACCACATAGTCGATGCAAGACGGTTAGAATTACATCACAAATTAATACATGTTTTTCACATGCACAAACCTATGCTAGCATGAATTGTTCTAAACCCTAGATCCACTTTCGCATTCACTAGGATTAAACAAACAATTACAAGTGTTCGCGACGCACTTATAACGAATAAGCATAAACATACTAGGCAATCAATACAATCAATCACACACCAAGGCATAAATAACACTCAATTTCTAGAATCCATAGCAAAATCCATTAAAACCCCATGATAATGAATTAGCCCATAATTGACCTAATTGTCATCATGGGTTCTATGGAAAACATACTTCTAAAATAAACAAGTAAAAATAAAGAAGAAGAAATAAGGTTTAGAATTAAATCCCCAAATAGAAGAGTACAAAGGTTCCAAGAATAATCCTTGCTTGTCACTAGCTTGGAGAAATTCGTTATCTCCTTTTCTCTCTTCCCAAGAACTAGGTTATAATACGTAACGTATGTATATTATGATTACAAGGGTTGGATGATGATATAGGCTTTTTCCTACTCTTGCCCAATAAGAAAAATACCTAAAATACAACTAGAAATCGATTTTTATGTCAAAAACTACTTAAAATACAATTTCAGATCGAATAAGGGCAAAACTGGAAAATCAGCACGACCCCGAGCACTTTGCTCCAAACTGGCGCAGTTTGCTCGGGCAAATTCTGGTCCCTGGCGCACTTTGCTCAAGAACTGGCGCAGTTTGCCCAGGCTACTTCTGGTCACGTTTTTTTCTCCTTCGTTTTTTAGCTTTTTCTCCTTCGTTTTTGCTCCGTTTGCTCCCGTTCTTTTTGCGTTCTCTTCCACTTTCAATCCTCTATGCTTGGAATCCTCATGGTGAACCATAACAAGACTCCATTCTATTTTATTAGGCCCGAATCCAACTCCCAAAGTAACGGAAACAACGATCTTAATCAACATTATTCCAACCCTGCACAATTAAACAAAACACATCAAAACTACCACAATCTTGAGGTCAAAGCAATCAATTTAAGCCGATTTAGAATGTTCCAAGTGGATATCAAATCCACTTATCACATACATTGTTGCATAGGTGCATCTCCTGAATTAAAACCATAACCAGATCTCTGTGGGAACGAACTCAACTTATATCTATATTACTTGTGACCACGTACGCCGCTTGCGTGATTTAGTGCAAACAAGTTTTTGGCGCCGCTGCCGGGGATCATCGGTGTTTTATTTTTGGTTTATGTGCTTGTCAATAGTGGTCGTTAGAGTTCACTGACTCAGATTGTTTCTTATATATAGTTGTTTAGTTTTATGTGTTGCAGGTAGCAATGGGAGAACCAGAAGCAGCAGCGAAAGCATTGATGTATTATTCTCAACCAAAGATCAATGACATCCAATTTAGCATTGTCAGGCCAGCTATTGCAGCTAATACTTTCGAAATCAAGCCTAGCATAATTCAGATGGTGCAGAATTCGTTTCAGTTTGGGGGTGCTCCTACGGAGGATCCTAACATGCACATCCGGGACTTTATTGAGATCTGCGACACTTTCAAGATCAACGGGGTGTCGGAAGATGCTATCAAATTGAGATTTTTCCCATTCTCTTTGAGGGATAAAGCTAAGGGCTGGTTGTACTCTCTACCAGCAAGTTCTATTTTGACATGGGAGGATCTTGCTCAGAAATTTCTCACTAAATTTTTCCCCATGGCAAAGACCGCAGCAATCAGGAACGCTATTACTCAATTTTCACAACAGTCTGAAGAATCTTTGTGCGAGGCTTGAGAGCGATATAAGGAGATGCTAAGGAAGTGTCCACATCATGGGATGCCTGATTGGATGGTGATTAACTGCTTTTATAATGGCTTGGGTGCACAGTCAAGACCCATGCTAGATGCAGCATCAGGTGGAGCTTTATGGGCTAAGAGCTATGCGGAAGCTTATGAGCTAATTGAGATGATGGCTGCGAATGAATACCAGAATCCAACTCAGAGATTATCACAAGGCAAATTAGCGGGAATTCTAGAAGTTAATACAGTCACAGCTCTAGCAGCTCAGCTAGAGGCACTTAATAAGAAATTGGATTTTATGTCAAAGCAAGGGGTGCCTCAAGTTGCTAGTGTTTGTGAGCTATGTGAGGGCGCACATGAGACGAGTCAATGTGCCATATCTTCTGAATCGGCACAGTTTGTGAGCAACTTCCAGCAACCTTCGCAACCAGCTCCAGCCACCTATCATCCCAATTTCGACTGGAGCAACAATCAAGATTTTCAGCAGCAACAGTTTCATGGGGATGATGGTCAATTTTCGAATGAAAAATCTGAATTGGATGAATTGAGGTTGATGGTTAAAAGTCTGGCGGTATCTCTCAAGACATTGGAGAATCAGATTGGGCAAATGGAAAGTGCCTTTATCAACGGACCGCAGGGAGTTCTTCCTAGTGACACAGAGGTGAATCCAGAAAAACAAGATGGCATGGAGCAGGTTAATGCCATAACACTCAGATCTGGAAAAGTCAGGAACGATCAGAATTCAGCAATTGAAGATGAAGAAGGAATTCATGATCAGGATCCTACAGAAAAAGAAGAAAATTCTGTTTTATCAGAACCTGTGGTGGATAGTGATGAGGAGGAAGAGTGTGAGTCACTAGGCTTGGCTGATCTCTGGGATTCTAAGGTGCTGGTTGATGAGGTGGTTTCATGGTCAAATCTTGAGGATAGTGCATTTGAGTCTTTTCTTGAGGAAGATGTTTTGATTGAGGGTAATGAGGATCTTCATGAGTTGTACATGAATTTTACTTCTGATGAGATGTTGGAGGAATTGAATGCTATTTGTTCTAAGCATGAAAGTCAACTTGAGGATTGTTCTTTTGATCCTAAGTCTGTGGTTAAGACTTCTGTTGGTGAACTACCCACTTTAGTTCCTAATCCGTCTATTCCTACTCTTGTTCAGTCTTTGGTGGTTAATAATGAAAATCATCATGTTGAAGAAGCTTCCAAACTTGAGCTTAAACTACCAGATCACAGGAGGTATGCATATTTGGGTAATTCATCTACTTTGCTTATTATTATTATTGCTAACTTTGCAGGTAGTGGAGTGAACATTGTGGCTGATACCTTTGAAGAGAAAATAAGGCTAAAACTTGTCATCGAGGATGTAGCTCCGGAAAAAATAATTAAATGGCCATATAGAGATACGGTGTAAGAATTTTCAAGTTTCGATGATTAGGTATGTTTGTTATCCCTCGTATTTACTTCCATTCAATGTGGACATTGAATATTTTAAGTTTGGGGGTGATTGTGGGGGATATTTGTAGTAGTTATTGTGTTCATGTAGGATTTCATGCTTTGCATATTAGTAGTAGTAAATTATGCATTTATGTTCGTGTTATCTACGTTTATTTCATATAGGACATTCTGTTTTTATGTTCGTATATCATGTGAGTTCATAATAGTTTGCATTTGCACCCATGCTTGATAGGAATTTTGTGTTGTTGACGCTTTTGATTGAAAAGTGATATGCTTGTTCTTGTGCACACACATACACTAGTAAGTTGAAGCTAGTAGACTTATTGAATGTTGTAAGTGATTAGAAGGACATGAATATGTGCAAGATGATTTAGTTTGCATGCTTTGAATACAAGTCGGTGCGTTAGAGAGATTTTTGCTTGGGATTGAGTATGTTTTTCCACCAAGTGAGATTTTGAGCCATATTGCATATTTTTTGCAATTTATTCGTTTGCTTGAGTGTCCACGGATTGTTTGCATTGCTAGCAGTTGTTTGAGATCTTTCTTGAAATGCATGACATTATTTGGCGATTAAAATGATAAAGGCATTTAGGAATAACCACATATTTTCCCATATTACCATACCATGTTTATATGATCAATTAGTTAACCCGTTGAGCTTAATCCTATTTTTCGGTGACATACCACATTACTTGCCTAGACCTTTTTCTTGTATTGGCCTTACATTAATTTGAACCCACGTTGTCAAAGGCTAGTAGAGTGCTTAAGGGAGTAATAAGGTGTGCAAGGTGAGGTTTATTGTTGGTCTTACTTTTGGGGAAAATATTGAAAATTGGATTTGTTTACTTGATAGTTGGCATGTGTAATAAAATTGTGGGATCATTGTTATTGTGTATATTATTGTTTGTGATATATTTAGCTCTCGAAAAAAAAAAGAGAAAAAAAGAAAGAAAAGGAAAGAAAAAAAAAGAAACAAAAAGAAAAAAAAAGAAGAAGAAAAAAAAGGGAAAAAAAAGAGAAAAAGAAAGAAAAAAAAAAAAATATATATATTATGAGAGCATGTTTGTGTTTGTTGTGATCCTATTTCAGTCGACTAGTCGAGTATTTGTTTTAGTAAAAATTATGTGTGGGGGGAAAGTTTGGTGTTGTGTATGGTTTATGATGGTACTTACTAGCTTTTGACACTTCACCTGTTTTGGCTTATTTGACATACCTTGTCCCTAGCCCCGTTACAACCCAAATAAAGACCTTTTGATTATCGTCATTGATGTATGTTGTGTTAAGAGTTAGATTGATACCAAATGTCAAGCGTGTTTATGATTTTGTTGGAATTGAGTGATACACTTACCCTTGTTCTTGAGAGAATATTCTTTTGTGAGTGGATTGTGAGTGTTTGCTTGTTTTTGCGTACGAGATCCCGAGTTTTGTCTCAAAGATGTAATCTTGTAGGCTTAGCATGTTTACTAACTTATTCTTACATTTGACATGGACTTGTGAGAACTTATGCATGTTCGTTGAGTAGACTGTGAATACTTGCACTTTCGACACCAAGACATTGCGTATTTACTTTGATTCTTAAGTTGATATGACATGAGAGGATTTGAAGGTATGGTAGGATATTAGTACTAGATTAATTGTATTTTTCATATTAGTTGCATTCATGCATTGCATTAGGTTAAATGGATTTTGTGGGTACATTCGCTATAGGCCCTCACGAGACCTTACTCGTCCACTAGGGCTGCCTAGAGGTTTAAAGGGCTTGTTGCATATGCCAAATGCAACCGTGATCACCTACGGAAGTGGTACTAGTTAGTTAGTTAGTTGTAATTGTTATGCTTGAGGACAAGCATCGGTTTAAGTTTGGGGGTGTGATAAGTGGATTTTATATCCACTTGGAATGCTTCGTATCGGCTTGAATTGATGACTTGAACTCAAGTATGTGGTGTTTTTTATGTGTTTTTAGTGAATTTGTGCAGGAATAAGAGTCGGATGTGGGATGATGTTTTCCATGCTTAAATGGTGGGTTTTGAGCTAAAAGAATAATAGTACATCAAATTGCGAGAGAGCCGGAAGAAACGGAATGAAAATCGGAGTTAAAACGAAGAAAATAGAGCAAAATCAGCCAAAATCAGCTCCCGGCAGCCAAAGGAGCGCAGCCAGCGCTATGAACAGTAGCTACAGCGCAGCCAGCGCTCCACCAGCGCAGCCAGCGCGCGTAAAAATTCTGCCAGATTTCGGATTTTTGTTTTGGCCATTTCTTGAGTTCTACAACTCCGTTTGAGGCCCGTAAGCAGTCCACGCGAAGATAACGAGATTTTCTATCATTCTAAAGTGGTCCAGATGTCCAATTACAACTGGAACGTTCCAGAATTAATGAAGGAAAGATAGCTGCGAATTTCCCTTTAAATCAGAATCAGTTTAGGAAACGTACTTCTATTATAATTCTGATTTGGTATTTTCTTGTTGGGCAAGATGTCTAGAGCCTATATAAACACATCCAACCCTTGTAAAATTAAATCATCATCATTAGGAGTAGAACTATTACATATCAATTACTTAGTTTTATTTGTATCTTTTCATACTTTGTTTTTTTTCATGGTTTCATCAGATCCCATGATGACGAGAGGTCCAATTATGAACTAATCGTTGTCATGGGATTCTAACGGATTTATTTATGGAGTTTTAGTATCTTGATTGCTTTAAAGATCTGTGTGTGATGTATATCTGATATCCTCGTATGGTTATGCTTAATTGATAGATGCGTCATGAACATCTAATTTGTTAATCTCTTGCGAAACGAGAGTGGATCTTGAGATTTAGAACTTGCCATGCTAGCATAGGATAGGTTGATGTTTTAACATCATGATTTGTGGCGTAAATAGAGATATTATGCTGCCCTATGTGATCAATGTGGATAACTTGTTCTTCAACCGTTATGTTTTCAAATTTTATAGAGATATAGGGTCTAAGCATAATTGGTGTCTATTCATCTTCTATCTCTTTTGTGGATGTATGTTTAGTTTGGTATTCGTATACTGAGAAGTAGCGTATACTTGTTTCGTGTTATTCGATCAGATATCATAACCATTGCATATAGTGATTAAAGGCGTCAGATCTAAGCAAAGTATTTAATGAAGTTAGGATTTCATGTTTTCTCTTGCAGAAGTAATTTGATTTAAATTCTTGTTAGTTAGATAATTCTTAGTTTGTTAATTTGCTCTTTAGTTAGATTTAGTTAATTAAAACCCAAATTTGTTATTTATCTTAGCAATGAATAAAAACCATACATTGTTGCATAGGTGCATCTACTGAATTAAAACCATAAACAGATCTCTGTGGGAACGAACTCAACTTATATCTATATTACTTGTGACCACGTACGCTTGCGTGATTTAGTGCAAACACCATGATGACCTCCACATGCAAGAGAATGACAATGTCGGAGAATGTCATTTGCTTCAAACTTAGGGACACATTTACGAAAGATCCCATCAGCACACTTTCGATACAAGAAAGGGTCATCCCAAAAATATTGTTTAGCATCATGATGGAACCGCTTTCGTTGTTGATAGGTCAAATCTGGAGGATGAGAGCCACTCGCACAAAAATTTGCAAAGTCTGCATACCATGGAGTTTTAGTGGCAACGACAAATAAATGATCATCAGGAAAAGAGTCATCAATAGGGGTATCAGATGCAACATCTGATGTGAAACGTAGTCGTGAAAGATGATCTGCAACCACGTTCTCAGCACCTTTCTTGTCTTTGATTTCCAAGTCAAATTCCTGGAGTAACAGAATCCAACGAATAATCCTTGGTTTTGCTTCTTTCTTGGCTAGCAAATATTTCAGTGCTGAATGATCTGTGTGAACAATGACTTTGGAGCCAATGAGATATGTCCGAAACTTGTCAAGAGCATAGACTACAGCTAGAAGCTCCTTCTCTGTGGTAGCATAATTGACCTGAGCTTCATCCAAGGTTTTACTTGCATAGTAGATGGCGTGCAATACCTTGTCTTTCCTTTGACCGAGAATGGCTCCCACAGCATAGTCACTTGCATCACACATGATTTCGAATGGAATGCTCCAATCTGGAGGTTGTATGATCGGTGCACTAATCAAAGCTTCTTTAATCCTGTGGAAAGACTCCAAACAAGCATTAGTAAACTCAAAAGTGGCATCCTTAAACAACAACTGAGTGAGCGGTTTTGCAATTTTTGAAAAATCTTTTATAAAACGTCGATAAAATTCCGCATGACCTAAGAAACTCCTAACTCCCTTTAAATTAACAGGAGGAGGAAGTTTCTCGATCACCTCAATTTTTGCTTTGTCAACTTGGATGCCACGTTCAGAAATAAGATGACCAAGTACCACTCCTTCATTGACCATGAAGTGGCACTTTTCCTAATTTAAAACCAAGTTTACCTCTTCACATCGTTTAAGCACCTTAGAAAGATTATGCAAACATGCATCAAAATCAGAACCATAGACAGTGAAATCATCCATAAATACTTCCATAATAGACTCAATGAAATCAGAAAATATGGCTGTCATGCAACGCTGAAAAGTAGCAGGGGCATTACACAATCCAAATGGCACTCTTCGATAGGCAAAGGTACCATATGGACATGTGAATGTAGTCTTTTCCTGGTCATCTGGGTGTATAGGGATCTGAAAGAACCCTGAATACCCATCTAAATAGCAAAAGAATTCATGTTTAGCAAGTCTTTCAAGCATCTGATCAATAAATGGGAGAGGGTAATGATCTTTTTTAGTGGCCGTGTTTAACCTGCGATAATCAATACACATCTGCCAATCAGTGATAATTCTAGTGGGAATTAATTCATCTTTGTCATTTTTAATCACAGTTGTCCCTCCTTTCTTTGGAACTACCTGAACCGGGCTTACCCATTTTGAATCAGAAATTGGGTAGATGATGCCTGCATCAAGCAATTTTATGACTTCCTTTTTAACTACTTCTTGCATGTTAGGGTTTAATCGACGTTGACCTTGTATGCAAGGTTTATGATCCTCATCAAGATTAATTCTATGCATGCAAAAGTCTGGGCTAATCCCCTTAAGATCATCAATGCTATACCCAATGGCTTTTCTATGCATACGTAACACAACAAGAAGCTTCGCAATTTGATTATCATCAAGTTTGGAACTAACAATCACGGGACAAGACTCATCATCATCAAGAAATACATACTTAAGACTAGATGGCAAAGACTTTAACTCTAGTTTCTTTACCTGAGGCTTATCACAAGAAGTAATAATGTTTGTTACCTCACAATTCCCTGAACTAGCCATACCATCCAACTCAAGGATCAAAGAGTCAATGTTAGCATGTCCTTCTCCTTCTGAAGCTTCCAGCATAAGAATTGCCTCCAATGGATCGTCCAATAAAATTTGAGATAGCTCATCTTGGACAATTTCATTGATGACATCAATCCTTGAAAGGCATATGATGTAGCCTATTTGTATTTCGAGGATACAACTCAACTTAAACAAGATTGTAATAGTTAATAGTATATAGACTGTCACAAGGAATCTCAGATTGTATTATCTGTCAGAAGAAAAAGATCAAGGTCAATCTACAGACTTGAAGAATTACTACATTGAAAGAAGCTCAGTCATCTGATCAAGCCTCAGTGAAGTATTCGTTAAAGAAGTGGATTCGTTTAAAGTGACAGAGATTTCAAGGTGACAGAGTCAGTACAGAAGAATTAAAAAGAGAGAGAGAAGAATAGAAAAGGAACCAGTTTTTAAAGTCAAAAATAAAGAAAAGCCGTTGAAGTTAGTCGTTCATGAACCAGACCGTGCATCGAGCGTCAGCAGAAATTCGGTGGTACTTCTTTATTACTTTCAGTGGTTCGAGAAAAAGAATTTGCGCTATCAATAGATTTATATTAATTCTTATTTAATTAACATATTATGTAATTTATTTAATTAATAAATTAATTCATTCTGAATTAATTTATTTATTAAATTAATTATCATGTTAATTAACGTTGAATTAATGTATTAATCTAAATAGATTTAATTAATTAATTAATGAATTAATCATTATTTGTTTAAATGATTAATTGATTAAGTAATTAATTAAATTAAAACAAAAGAGATTTGAGTTATGAATTTGCATGAGCTGAATCCAAAAGAAATGAACTGGGCTGGTTGAAAAGCCATTGGGCTCAAGGCCCAATTGAAGTGCAAGATATGTTGAAAGCGAGGTACTAAGTTGCATTTTTGTGTGTGAACACAAAATTAACAAATTGTTTACAAATGTGCACAAGTTGTTGTCTGTCAACCATGTGATAATATTGTCGACAGAAGGTACACTCTCCTGGAAGCGCGTGTTGCGCACGCACCTGGACAAAAGGAAGAAACCAGCGAGCGCGTGTTGTTCACTCTCCCTCCCTGCGTCTGGTCTTTGTGTTGGCAGAAAACAAATCAGCTTGGTTAATTGATTTACAGACTATATTGATAGTCACACCGGTAGTCTAGATTTTAATTTGATAGTCATACCGACAGTCTGCAAGAGTAATTGATAGTCTGTATTATTAAATGGATAGTCTACAAGCCATTTAATAGTCTATCAATGATAGTCACACCGGTAGTCTGCAGCTCAACTGGATAGTCTGCAAGTCATTTGATAGTCTTTCGATAGTCTGCAACTGAAAAAGAAAAGACAGAAGATGTTATCAGACAAGAGGCGGCCACAACATATTTAAACAACAACATAATATCCAAACACAGAAGCTCTCTTCTCTCTCCTGACGAACACACCCAGCAAGAACAAATAAATTTCTGTAAAATCAAGTTCTCAATATTTGTAATATTTTATCCGATAGAACTTGATTATTTGTGATTCTTGTACTACTAGCGAATTAAGTTTCCTAGTTCTTATCTTGATTTTTATTAACTAAATTAAAAAAGTTCATGTCGAATTTTCTAATTAGTTTTTATCATCTTGATAATTAATCTGTACTGAAATTGTAACACCCATCAAGTTAATATATTGTTATATTCAACTTGAAAATTTGTTTCAATTTATTCCGCATAAATTTGTCTAAACTAAATTTTATTTAACGGACAAATTTCGATAAATTGGTATAGATTGTATTCAACCCCCCCCCCCCCTTCTACAATCTTATCGGACCTAACAATTGGCATCAGAGCCTATTGATTGATACACAAATCAAGATCCTATTTTTATTCAATCAAAAATTTATCTCGAATTTTTAACTCACTTAAAAATTCATCATGTCTTCCAAAGGCATTGTTAAAATTCCTATCTTTAATAAAGATAACTATGACATGTGGAAAAATAAAATGGAATTGTTTCTTGATGTTACAAATCCAAATTATTTGTGGGTTTTGAAAAATGGACCAAAAACTCCTATGCAACATGATGATGAAATCCTTACAAATGGAGTAGTAACAACACCTGTAAAATTCTATCCAAAGGACCCTAAGAACTTTACTGCTGAAGATAAAGAGGAAGCTGGACTGGATAAAAATTTGAGACTCATTCTATTAGATTCCCTAGATGCTGTAATGTATAGTCATGTAATGAATTGTAAAACTGCTAAGCACATCTGGGAAACTATTGAGACTATTAATGAAGGGACTGATGAAGTCAAGGAAAATAGACTTCAAATTTTGACCTCTGAATATGAACACTTTAGAGCTGGCCCTAACGAAGGCATTCAGGAAGTGTTCGAAAGGTATAACAAAATAATCAACAACTTGCAAGTTCATGGCAAGCAATATACCCAGAAGGAGATCAACATGAAGTTTTTACTGACTATGCCTACTCACCTGGAGCATAGAATAACTGCCATCAGAGAATCCAGAGATTTAAATAAGATTGCTCTTGACAGGCTGTTTGGTGTTCTGAAGACCTATGAGTTGGAACAAGAATAGCAGAAAGAGATTTCTGGCAAAGGCAGAGTGGCAAGTTCTTCTACAGCTCTAGTAGTTGAGGTTCCTAAGGAAGTGGAAGCTAAAGTTGTTCAACCTAACAGCTCCAACAAGGAACAAATTGAAGTGGAACATGGACAGACACCAGTCACTCAAGATGGTGGAGAATTCTATTCACTGGAAGAGCTAGATCAATTGGAAGATGAATCCATGGCAATGATGGTGAGGCAATTCAGTAATTTCAGATTCAGGCAAAATCCAAAGTTCAGGTTTAAGTCTAATAGTAGATTTCAGAGAGGAGGTTCTTCATCCTCTAGTAACAGGGGAGGTTACAAAACTGGTACAGTTGACAGAAGCAAGATCCGTTGCTTCAACTGTAATGAGTTGGGACACTTTGCTACTGAGTGTAAAAAACCCAAGCAAGCACAGAAAAAGGACTATGCTTCTGAAAAGAAGAAAACTGGAAGAGCTTATGTAGCTGCCGGTAAAAGCTGGGATGACACAGACAGCGAAGATGAAGAATATGGAAACTTTGCGCTGGTGGCAAATGCTGAGTCATCAACTTATTACACCACACCGGTAATTCTTACTGATAAAGAGTTAATTCGTAGCTTACGTAATTCCTTGAGTAATGCACAAAAGGGATACGAGAGAATAAGTCTTGTAAACACTAAACTTGAAAATGAAGTGTTAGAATTAAAAAAGGTGCATACTAATCAAGATAAGAATATAGAAGAAATAGCTCGACTTAACCGCAGAGATAAGTCATCAGGAGAATACATGGTAAAACAAGTTGATAGGATTGCTGAACAAGACATCAAGATTAGAGAACTTGAAACACAGATTAGAGCTTGTTATAATTCTGTTAAAGTTTCTAAAGAGCACTTCAACAAACAAGCTAGAGAACAAACTGTAGGAATAGGGTTTGGTTACAAAGAAGCTGTTGGTTCTTTGAGCAATCATTCTGCTAATCCTATTCCTGCTAAAGAAAGAGGTATACCACACGTACTCAAGAATGTTGAAAAACCCATGTTTAAAGAATCTGTTTCTGAACCACCAAACATGTATTCTATTGTGATTCAAGAAGAAATGAGAAATGAGGACAGTGCTAATGGTATAGTCATTGATAATGAAAAATCTGTTAAGGCACCTACAACCAAAAATGTTAAATCTAATAAGGTTGTTTCTATGAAACCAGTGAAGTTTGTTCCCAGTTCATCTAAAATTGAGTTAGGTGATAACAAGTTGGAGCAGAATGATAACATGTCTAACATGAACACCATGCCTATCATTGATTCTAATCATAAAGCATGTGGTGTTGTCAATTGTATGTCTTGTGCTTTTAATGTTATGTCCGCTTACTTTAATGGTAATCATGCATGTGATAATAAGACTACTCCTTGACAACATATGAACAGAAATAATAATGTTAGATCAAAGACTGCTAGTCCTCCTCATGTTAGGAGAGAGACATTTGTACCTAAGCCTAAACAAAGTTTTACTAAGGCTGTTTACAAGGTCAAATGTCCAGTCAATGAAACAAGTGTTATTGCTGGTAAACAAACATGGATACCCAAAATGAAACAAAAGATTGTAAAATCTATTTATAGGGTAAAATGCTTGTTGACTAATGGTAAAATTGGTGTTAAGGTGAAAAATGTTGTTTTGCCTGACAAAGGCCAATTCTTTAAGTATTCTGGACCCAATCAAATTTGGGTTCCGAAGAAGATTTAATCCGTTTGTCATTGCAGGGTGTTGAGCAGGTTGAGCGAGTGACCTGGATCTTGGACAGTGGATGTTCAAGGCATATGACTGGTGACAGAACCCTGCTGACAAATGTGGTGGAGAAGGCCGGCCCAGTAGTTACCTTTGGTGATAACAACAAAGGTAGAACTGATGGATATGGCATACTTGAAGCTGGAAATGTTATCATTGATGAAGTCTCTTTTGTGAAAGGACTTGAGCACAATTTGCTCAGTGTTAGTCAATTCTGTGACAAAGGATATGAAGTTTATTTCAACAAGAAGAATTGTCTAATTTCACACAAGAGACATGAAAAGCCACAACTGACAGGAGTTAGAAAAGGCAATCTGTACGTAGCCAATATGAACTCAGGAAGCACTGCAGAAATTACTTGCTTCTACACTAAAGCATCTAATGACGAGAGTTGGCTATGGCACAAGAAACTTTCTCATCTTAATTTCAAAACAATGAATTCTCTAGTTAAAAGAGAATTGGTGAGAGGTTTGCCTTCAATGGAATTCACTCAAGAAGGACTGTGTGATGCATGTCAAAAAGGCAAGCTAAAAAGGGCAAGTCACAGGAGCACTGATACATCTTCAATAACTGAACCATTACAATTACTTCATATGGATTTGTTTGGTCCAGTTAATGTGATGTCTATGTCAAGGAAGAGATTTGCTCTAGTGATCGTTGATGATTTTTCAAAATACACATGGGTCATATTTTTGAATTCTAAAGATGAGACTCCACAACTGGTGATTGATCACATCAAATTAATTGAGCGAGATTCTACGTATCCAGTGAGAGCTATAAGATCAGACAATGGAACTGAATTCAAGAATGCAGTTCTAAATGACTTCTGCACTGAGAAGGGTATAACTAGACAATACTCAGCTCCAAGAACTCCTCAGCAAAATGGGGTAGTGGAAAGAAAGAATAGAACCTTGATTGAAGCTGCACGTACTATGTTAAGTGAATCAAGGCTTCCATTGTATTTTTGGGCTGAAGCTGTCAACACTGCGTGCTATACCCAGAATCGAACTCTAATCAATAAAGACCATATGAAGACACCCTATGAAATTATGGCTGATAAGAAACCATCACTCAAATACTTTCATGTATTTGGGGCAAAATGCTTTGTGCTTAAAGAAGGTGATGATCAAGGTGGTAAATTCGATACAAAAGTATTTGAAGCAATTTTTATTGGTTATTCAATGAGGGCATACAGGGTGTATGTGATTGATGAACAGAAGATGATGGAAAGTGTCAATGTAACATTTGATGACACTAAACTCCCTAGTATCCAAACTAAGGATCCATCTGAAAAGCTATCTTTCGATGACATGACAGATACAGATGATGACAATCCACCTGATGTTTTTGCTGATGCTAATGACAACAATGAAAATGGTGATGATGATGATCAGGGTAATGGTGATGAAAACAATGAGAATAATGAAGATACACCTGACACCCCTGAACATTCATTTAGTCAACCTGGCAACAACTCAGGGGGAGATAATGAAGGATCAACTAGTCATACTCAACATCACAATGAAGAACAAGGTGAATCATCAAGATTAAATCTTCCCAGACAGACTGTTTGGAATAGAGCTCATCCTTTTGAGCTTATTATTGGTGATCCAGATGTTGGAGTTAAAACTAGAAGTGCTACTCAAAATCAATGTAACTATTCAGGGTTTCTATCTGAAATGGAACCTAAGAAAACTGAGGAGGCTCTTTCTGATCCTGATTGGGTGATTGCTATGCAAGATGAACTCAATCAATTCAAACAACAAGAAGTATGGAAGCTGGTACCCAGACCCAAAGACAGGAAAGTGGTTGACACAAGGTGGGTATTCAGAAACAAGCTAGATGAAGATGGGACAGTGACAAGAAATAAAGCAAGGCTGGTAGCAAAGGGTTATTCACAAGCTGAAGGCATTGATTATGATGAAACCTACGCTCCAGTGGCAAGACTTGAGGCTATCAGAATATTCTTGGCATTCGCAGCATTCTCAAACTTTAAGGTTTATCAAATGGATGTCAAGAGTGCCTTTCTGAATGGTAAGCTAGATGAAGAGGTATATGTAGAACAGCCCCCTGGCTTTGAAGATCCAGAATTCATGGATTATGTCTACTTTCTCTTCAAGGCTATCTATGGTCTTAAGCAAGCACCAAGGAAATGGTATGACACTCTCTTTGAATTTTTACTTGAAAATGGTTTTGTTAGAGGTGTCATAGACAAAACTCTCTTCACAAAGAAACATAAGAATGATACAATACTAGTCCAAATATATGTAGATGATATAATATTCGGGTCTACTAATGATCTTCTTTGCAAGAAATTTGCTAAGTTAATGCAGGGTAAGTTTGAAATGAGCATGATGGGTGAGCTGAAGTTCTTTCTTGGATTGCAAGTAAGTCAAAGGACAGATGGAATATTTATCTGTCAATCCAAGTATGTCAGAGAGCTCCTCAAGAAATATCAAATGGAGGACTCATCTTCAGTAAGAACACCATCATCTACAGCTGTCAAATTTGGAGCATGTGAAAATTCTGCTAAGGTAGATATCACAAGCTACAGAGGTATGATAGGCTCATTACTTTACCTTACTGCAAGTAGACCAGATATTATGCATGCTACATGTTTGTGTGCAAGGTTCCAATCGGATCCTAAAGATGTTCATCTCATTACTGTAAAACGAATCTTGAGATATCTTAAGGGTACGCCTAACTTAGGCATCTGGTACCCTAAAGATTCTGGTTTTAATCTTGTTGGATATACAGATTCAGATTATGCAGGAAGTGTTGTAGATAGGAAAAGCACCTCTGGGAGTTGTCAATTCCTAGGTGGCAGGTTGGTTTCCTGGTACAGCAAGAAACATCAAATAGTTTCCAACTCAACAGCTGAAGCTGAATACATAGCTGCTGGAAGCTGTTGTGCACAGATTTTGTGGATTAGGAAT
Source organism: Kitagawia praeruptora (assembly GCA_037693485.1). Taxonomy (NCBI): domain Eukaryota; kingdom Viridiplantae; phylum Streptophyta; class Magnoliopsida; order Apiales; family Apiaceae; genus Kitagawia; species Kitagawia praeruptora. Next base: position 95,708,973 of record CM075350.1, read on the forward strand.
CAGCTAAGGGACTATGGCTTTGTACTTGACAAAATTCCTATCTTGTGTGACAATACAAGTGCCATAGCAATCTCCAACAATCCTGTGCAGCATACGAGGACAAAGCACATTGATATCAGGTATCATTTCATTAGAGAGCATGTCATGAATGGTACCGTGCAGTTACATTTTGTACCCACGGAAGAACAAACAGCAGATATTTTTACTAAGTCTCTTGATGAATCCACATTCACCAGAATTGTTGGTGAATTGGGTATGTTAAATAGTCCTAGTAATTAAACTAGTTAATATCTGATGTTTGCTCTTTAATAATTTTCAAGTGATTATCTTTGTAAATATTTGTTATTAAAATCACTTGTGTAATTATTTTATCAACTTAAAATCTTGCTTGTTAATTCTTAAATCATTGTCATTATCTTCTTAATATATTTCTACTTACTTCTTTTAATTTTAGAATATTTTTATTTTCTCTAAAAATATTTTTCTCAAATTTTACAAGTTGAAATTAGTGAGAAATCTATTTTTGTTGAAAATTACTTTTGAATATTTGTGTTGATTTAATAAGTCATATTTTCTTTTTAAATGATTTTCTATAAGAAAGTTATTTTATTAAGAAAATATATAGATTTATTAATTTACTACAAATATTCATGTAAATAGTTAATAGTTTATTAAATAGTTTGTAGTGTTTGTCCTTTTGTTATTATTGTTTGATTTCGTAAAAAGGATAACCTATGGTATTTTTAGTATTTTCTTATTTTCTATTTAGCTATTTTTAAGTAGTAACATGTTGTAAATATTTTTTATAAATTATTTTCTTTTATTTCTAATATTCTGTAAATATTATTAATACAGTTATTTTTGAATAATAATAAAAAAAAATCGTATTTTTTCTTTTCTTTTTAGTTTTTATTTCATATTATTTTTATGTATATTATTTCTTATTTTGTATATTATTTTTCATGTGTAAATAAATAGTTTGTATAGTATTTTCAGTTTAGTCACTATACTTTCAAAACTTACAAACAGGTCCCTGTACTTGGTTCTTTTGTACTTCTTCTGTTTAACACACACATATCATGCTATTTTAACTTCTAATCTTTGTTGTGTTGTTGTTATTAACAGAATTTCTTATATAGGACCATAGTTGGTATCAAAATGGTATATGTCAATTCAATTGTTTAGGAACTAACGTTTGATTTTCAGGTTCTAACAATTGGAAGACAAGACCTAACAAGTGTTAACAAGTGGTAACTGTTGGTATCTAACATACAGGATCTAAAACATGATAATATAGTTTTGTTTGTATTGGTTTAAACATTAACATTCATTAATTTGATTAATATTTATTGTTAATTGGATTTTTGTTTATGTTTTTGTTTAGTAAAACCGGCTCAAGATCTATATCTTTCTTAACTCAAAAATCTCTTTCTATAGTTGTGATTGCTTACATTGTAAATCTTTTGAAATCACAATTGTATATCATTCTATCTCTATTGCTCATATTCTGTGATACAGGTTCATCTAATTGGAGTTTTGTTTTCTCACATGTTTAGTCATAAGGTTGTAAACCCAACAACTTTTATCCCAGACTACAGTCAAACTCAAACACATTTTATCTTACACCCTAAAAGGAAGTAACCTATCAGACTAAAGGTCACCAGGGAGTAACTGCATCTGATGTAGCAAATAAGGATGTGTGGGATATTCAGTTGGAGAGTCACTACCTTATACACTATCCAAAATATTTCATATGCACAAAGTGAGATTGCACACACTAAGGATGAATTGACGGAAACCTGTAATCCAACCATTTTACGGTTAGGATTATAAGTTAAAGGTTCTTTAATGAACTAAGTGTCTTCACAGACATAAGAAGGAAATCTTGATCTCAATGCTAAATTTCTAGATCATTGTTTACCTTCTCAGAATTCAAATCTGAAAACCCTAAAAAGGGAAAACTAGCAACTTGTAGATTATGACTCAGATTCGTCTGACGAGTCTAACGAGGATTTGGGATTTGCGAACTCCCATTGCACCACCACTGACCTCTCTTGAAGGGGCTAGGGTGATTTTTCCTTGCAGGTACACTAAAGGATGTTGGAGCTATGAGTGATATGAGTGATACACCAGTGAGCAAGAGTGTAAACACAGAGAGAAGTGAGACACTCAACACAAATGAGTGGAGAGAAGAGTGAAACACTTGTGAGGTACACTAAACACTATCACACACTCACAGTGAGGAAGAAAATGAAACCTCCTTTCTAACAAAGCTCAAATAATTGGTACAACTACTTTGTCAACTAGTTGATTGGAGGATTCCTCAACTAAGGGGGAGAAGTAAAGGGGTACAAGAAAAAGGAGAGTAGGTTAGAAAGGGGGAGCATTTACAGACTGTGCTTAGGAAGAGAAGCAAGTCAAGTTACTAAGGGGGAGCCTTAGACGGAAAAGTAAGGGGAGATTCAGTTGAGAAGAAAGGGGAGATATAAGGAGAAGATTACATCACAATACTATTCTATTAGTCTTTCAATGTACTATGTATAAAGACTAAGTGGAAGAGTAGTAGATTTCTCAGAAGTTATAGAAATGGTATTGATTCACCATTGTCTATTTATTAGGAGCAGTTGTTTTTCTTAAGTGAGAAAAGTGTGTCAGAAAAGGGAAGTGATTGTAAATCAAGAACTGCTGATAATCACCAATGTATGATGTGAAGGATTATCAGGCAGAGATATGAAGAATCAGAAATGAAGATGAGTTATCTTTTGAAGATCAGTTCAGTGCTAGAGGAACAATCATCTATCATTTCATCAACTGAGGATTCTGGAATTGTTATATTCAAACTATAGAAATTTTTTTAATGTACTATTTTCTAAGCTCTTAAATGCTTAATCTTTTTCTTGTTTAAGTGAGTTAGTTGAGTTATCCTCTAGGTATTTGCTTGTTATTGTCTAACAAACAAATAGGGGGAGATTGAAAGGCATATGATGTAGCCTATTTGTATTTCGAGGATACAACTCAACTTAAACAAGATTGTAATAGTTAATAGTATATAGACTGTCACAAGGAATCTCAGATTGTATTATCTATCAGAAGAAAAAGATCAAGGTCAATCTACAGACTTGAAGAATTACTACATTGAAAGAAGCTCAGTCATCTGATCAAGCCTCAGTGAAGTATTCGTTAAAGAAGTGGATTCGTTTAAAGTGACAGAGATTTCAAGGTGACAGAGTCAGTACAGAAGAATTAAAAAGAGAGAGAGAAGAATAGAAAAGGAACCAGTTTTTAAAGTCAAAAATAAAGAAAAGCCGTTGAAGTTAGTCGTTCATGAACCAGACCGTGCATCGAGCGTCAGCAGAAATTCGGTGGTACTTCTTTATTACTTTCAGTGGTTCGAGAAAAAGAATTTGCGCTATCAATAGATTTATATTAATTCTTATTTAATTAACATATTTATGTAATTTATTTAATTAATAAATTAATTCATTCTGAATTAATTTATTTATTAAATTAATTATCATGTTAATTAACGTTGAATTAATGTATTAATCTAAATAGATTTAATTAATTAATTAATGAATTAATCATTATTTGTTTAAATGATTAATTGATTAAGTAATTAATTAAATTAAAACAAAAGAGATTTGGGTTATGAATTTGCATGGGCTGAATCCAAAAGAAATGAACTGGGCTGGTTGAAAAGCCATTAGGCTCAAGGCCCAATTGAAGTGCAAGATATGTTGAAAGCGAGGTACTAAGTTGCATTTTTGTGTGTGAACACAAAATTAACAAATTGTTTACAAATGTGCACAAGTTGTTGTCTGTCAACCATGTGATAATATTGTCGGCAGAAGGTACACTCTCCTGGAAGCGCGTGTTGCGCACGCACCTGGACAAAAGGAAGAAACCAGCCAGCGCGTGTTGTTCACTCTCCCTCCCTGCGTCTGGTCTTTGTGTTGGCAGAAAACAAATCAGCTTGGTTAATTGATTTACAGACTATATTGATAGTCACACCGGTAGTCTAGATTTTAATTTGATAGTCATACCGACAGTCTGCAAGAGTAATTGATAGTCTGTATTATTAAATGGATAGTCTACAAGCCATTTAATAGTCTATCAATGATAGTCACACCGGTAGTCTGCAGCTCAACTGGATAGTCTGCAAGTCATTTGATAGTCTTTCGATAGTCTGCAACTGAAAAAGAAAAGACAGAAGATGTTATCAGACAAGAGGCGGCCACAACATATTTAAACAACAACATAATATCCAAACACAGAAGCTCCCTTCTCTCTCCTGACGAACACACCCAGCAAGAACAAATAAATTTCTGTAAAATCAAGTTCTCAATATTTGTAATATTTTATCCGATAGAACTTGATTATTTGTGATTCTTGTACTACTAGCGAATTAAGTTTCCTAGTTCTTATCTTGATTTTTATTAACTAAATTAGAAAAGTTCATGTCGAATTTTCTAATTAGTTTTTATCATCTTGATAATTAATCTGTACTGAAATTGTAACACCCATCAAGTTAATATATTGTTATATTCAACTTTAAAATTTGTTTCAATTTATTCCGCATAAATTTGTCTAAACTAAATTTTATTTAACGGACAAATTTCGATAAATTGGTATAGATTGTATTCAACCCCCTTCTACAATCTTATCGGACCTAACAATCCTGCAACATGTATTCTCAAGCAAAGGGGACTTAAGAGCAGAGGTTAGAGTAAAAGAAATTTTATCATCACCAACACTCAAAGATAAAGTCCCGTTTTTAACATCAATAACAGCACCTGCAGTACATAGGAATTGCCTACCTAAAATAATAGGAATCTGGCTATCCTCTTTCATATCCAAAACCACAAAGTCTACGGGGATATAAAATTTTCCAACCCTGATAGGCACATCTTCTAAAACACCCAATGGATATTTTATAGAACGGTCTACCATTTGTAATGTCATTTGTGTGCATTTCAATTCCCCCATGTTTAATTTTTGAAAAATTGAGAAAGGCATGACAGAGACGCTATCACCTAAGTCACATAAAGCTTTGTTAATAAATAATGCACCCAAATGACATGGGATTGAAAAACTTCCAGGATCTTTAAGTTTGGGTGGAGACTTATTTTGTAAAATAGCACTACACTCTTCAGTAAAAGCAACTGTCTCTACCTCACTAAAAGATCTTTTCTTTGTCAAAATATCCTTTAAAAACTTTGCATATGATGGAACTTGAGAAATTAAGTCTGTGAAAGGAATTGTTACCTCAAGATTTTTGACAAGTGTCATAAACTTACCAAACTATCGTTCTACCTTTGTTCTGTCCATCCTGCTAGGGAATGGTAACTTAGGCACAAATGGTGGAGGAGCAGTGATAGTCTTCTCTGATTCGTATTTCTTGCTTCCTTCAGGTCCATCTACATTTGTTTGATCAACGACTTCTTCAACCTTGTCATCTTTGGTAATTTCCTTTTCTTTGTCAATGTTCACATTATTAGTAGGCATTGGAGGACCATCATATGAGAGACCACTTCTAAGAGTAATGGCATTCACATTTTCCTTGAAGTGCGATGGTTGGGATGGCAAAGAGCCAGGTTGCCTTGCATTAGAAGCAGTAGCCAACTGTGTAATCTGAGTTTCCATCATCTTATTATGAGTCCTCAACTCTTTAATCTCTTGTATCAGCATTTTTATCATATCGCTCGTTTGATCAGGCTGTGCAGTTCGACTGTCTTGAGAAGTGTGTTGCTGAGGAGGTTTTTGAAATCCAGGAGGGTTCATAGGCCCCTGAGAAGACCGATATTGCTGTTGTGGAGGAGGTTGATATGATTGCTGATACTGATTCTGCTGCTATAATTCTGTTGATTAGGCAAAGATGGATTCTGAGCATTGTTGTTTCGGTATGAGAAATTTGGATGATCTCTCCACCCCGGATTATAAGTGTTCGAGTACGGATTGTACTGTTGCCTCTGTTGAAAAACATTTGCTTGCTCCATCTAAAATTTTTGTGAATTTTGAACATTGTACGAGCACTCGTTACCAAAGTGGCCTTGGATGCCTCATACTTCACAAAAAGAGGTTTGCATAGGAGCTGTAGATGATAATGCATTAATGCTCATTGGAGGAGTGGCTGACTGTGTAGTCTTCAATGAATGGATCTCCTGAGTTAGTGCAGCGAGTTGAGATGATAAGAGAGAATATGCATCAACCTTGATTTTACCCCCCTTCTTGGGCGCTCTCGGGTTACTAAAATGATTAGCAGCCAAGTTTGCAAGAAAGGCATATCCGTCATCAACTCCTTTATCTAGAAATACACCACCTGTAGCGTTATCAACCATACTCTTCGTTTCTGGGTCAAGACCATTATAGAAGCGTTTAAGAAGAAACCACTTCTCAAGACCATGATGGGGACATGAACGTTGTATATCCTTGAATCTTTCCCAAGTATCCCTAAGAGATTCTCCATAATCTTGCTTAAATGAAGTCAGCTGATTTACCAATTCATCGGTTCTGTTCGGAGGAAAATATTCAACTAAGAAGGATTGAGCAATTTCATCCCGCTCGGTCTCTTTAATATCATTCAGCCATTTTTGAGCTTTGTCTCGAAGAGAAAAGCTAAACAACATGACTTTCAACTGATCTGTAGTGACTCCCTGATGTTTGATGGTAGAACAGAGCTGTTGAAACCTTTGCAGATGTAGTGTAGGGTCTTCCGAGGGAAGACCAGCAAACTGATTATATTGGATCATATTAAGTAGCGTCGGTTTGATCTCAAAATTTGTTGCTTGAATATCTGGCATAGCGAGGCCAATGGGTACCCCACTCGGAGAAGGCTGTGAATAGTTCTTCAAAGATTTAAAAGGAAGGTTGGCCATTTTAATCTCTGAGAAATGGATCTTTCGCTACATTTTATTTCTCTGTTTATCGATATATTGTTGCAGAGGTTCTCTGGAATCAAGATCCTGAGTAGAATCAGGAGTTATAATTTCGTCTTCTATATACCTGTGCATCATCAACAAAAACAAGAAAAGCAGTAAAACCAGTCTCAATTGGAACCAAAGTTCCAATGAGACAATGGAAAAATAGACTAATTAAAAATTTAACAAAATTTAACAAATTAAACAAAATATAAAATAAGTATTTATTTTTCTATTTTTCTATTTATTTATTTTTTAATTTTATTAAAACTATTTTAAAAGAAAATTAGATTTTATTTAAACTAAAAACTGAATTTTGATTTTTTTTACTAATTAAATTAAATTGGATTTTATTTAAAGAAAATTTTAATGAAATTTTGGCATGACTCGTTCGTAATTACGACTAGCCAACAACAAACCAACATTAACGAACCAAATTAACCAAAACTAAATTCCAGCAAATTCAAACCAAGCCCAGTTGACTCAGTAACTCAGCAAAATCGCAGCAACAACAACCAGACTCGATATCAGAAAATCAGTCGAACACAAATGGCAAAACTAAGAACTCGGACGACAACTACAACTCAACTAAATGCAATACAACTTGAGAACAACCAAGCAAATTATCCTAACTAAACCGACTCCTGCAAACACAGTGATCTAAACTCGACATAAAATCAAACAAAACCGCAGCAAACTCAGAATTACAAACTCAGCGCAGGAAAAAACAACTCGAATTCAGAATGAACAGACTCGCAAAAACTGACACAGAGCACTCAGCAAGTTCGACTTAGCAACATGAACAATGACCAGCCGAAAACAAAGAAACCAAATAAACGGAACTCAGTAAACTCATCATTGGAATCAGTGATTCTAATACGTAACTGGGGGAATGGGTGTTTATGATTGTAGTGAAAAAGAATGCAAAACAGTGCTGGGTTTGGTGAGTAAACGGAAACACAGGGGGAGGACGGAGACGCGGAGGAGTGTGGTGGGTGTGACGGAGAAGGGAAGGAGATGGTGATTGTGTGCGTGAAAGAAGAGAAGACACAGGGGGGTTGGTGTTGTGTTAGAAGGAGAGGAGAAAAGGAGGTGAAGCTGGAGATTTGGCGTGGGGAAGATGCGGTGAAAGAAGGTGTGGCGTTGGTGGGTGTCGAACAGAGGAGATGAGGGGGAGGGATTGAGATGGGTGAGGTTTGGTTTTTGGAATGGTGTAAGGGGCGGTGCAGAGGGAGAAAATGAGGAGGGTGAGCTGGGTATATTATCTGTGTTGTAACGAAAACAGGGGAATGGTGGGTTTTGTTTCGAATAAAACCAAATGGAAATTAATAACAATTTGATGTGTATATTTTTGTGTTCGTTTGCAGGTAGACATGTTTTATCAATTTTAATTTAATTGACATGAATTATTTCTATATTAAAAACAATTATTGAGAATTTTTATATAACTAAATAATGCAAATAAATGTGTTTTAAAGTCGATTAATTAAAAGTCTAGGGTGACCGGGTTCACCATGTTTACACCGACACAAATTATATGGATGTAGTAATTTAACGGATTTAAATAATTAGAGCATGTGTTAATCTCTCTCAAGAATTAACTCTCTCGGAAATCCAATTATGCTCTCGCACTAAAATTCAATTCCGCTAATCGTATGTATGCCTCTAGTGAATAAAATCTCTCGATCTATTATTCCTATTCGCAAATAATCAATTAATGATACCGGCCGATAACACAAATTAAATTTTATAACATATCGATTAGAATTATTTTATATCCGTTAAACAACTAATAAAATTAAAGCATTATCATGGTGTAAACATGGCTTCCCCTTATACCCGAGAAATAAACTACTCACACATGCTATTAATAGAAACGACAAAACTATTTAAACAAGACATATAAAACATATATTAATAAACAAGATAAAATTTAGGAGTACCTCAAATTTACAATAGAACGGAGAATTAAGCCGAATTGTACACAAAAGAGAGGAAAGAAAATCAAGCCCCTAGCTCCAAAACTTGCACTAGCCGAATGAAAAGATATGTAGAATTGAAAAGATGTAAAGTGGTGTAATGATTACACTCTTTTTCTAATGTTTGTGCAGAGAATGGAAATCTAATTTGATAGTGTCTGTGTTGTTTTTTTTCCCATGAATGAACCAAATGCCAAGTTTTTATAGCACTTTTGTTTTCTTTTCAAACACTTCTGCACTGCTTTTTTCTAATTTGCCTGCTTTTGTTTTCAAAGATGTCTGCTCTTCTTTTCAAAGTCTGCTCCGTAATTTGCTGCCTGGTATTCAAGGCTGCTGCTTTTTCTTCTTGAAAGTTTGCTGCAAAAATCTTTATAAATTCAAATGAAGATTTTTGGTGTGTTTAAAATATTCCAATTTGCTCCAAGCTTCTAATTCTTTTTTTTTCTTCTCTTTTTATTTCTTCTTTGCACTTTATTTCTTTATTTTGCCATTTCTTTATTTTTCTGAATTTCTTCCAATTTTAGCTCCAAAATAGCTATTTGAGCCCAAATTCTTCCAATTTAGAAATTCTTGTCTTCCTAAAATAAAACATCAAAATTAATTAAATAATATCCAAATCAAAGCAAAATACAATTAAATATGGGAATAAAATTATCTAAAATATATATATAAATATATCTTATCACGGAGCGTAAGACTGTCCGCGGGAAAAAAAGCGCGGAGCGAGCTGCCTATCCGCGATAAAAAAGCACAGAGCTGTTGATGGCTCCGCGGTTATAACCAGTTGTGGCATGATTTTGATCATTTGAACCCTAGATTGTGCTTTGATTTGGGAAAGGCTGATTTCAGGTGATCTTGAAGAGAGTTTGTGACCACTTCTCACTTGGGTAAGATTATCTTAATTTTTGTTCTTGTGTTTGTTATCATGGATAAGATGTTTGAAAATTTTGTACCTAGAAAAACTTGTAAGAGGAATGAAAGAGATGATGTATATAATGTTGATGATGATGTTGTTAAAGTAGCTAGTGGTGGATGCTTGCCTAAAGATGAAAATTATGTTACAATAGTTGATGATGATGGCGATGAGATATTTGTTTGTGAATATTATGGTGAAGATGATTTTGTGCATGAAAATAGTGATAAAAATGATGTAGATGTTGATGAAGATGATAATAATATTGTTCCTTACTTGAATCAAACATTTGATAGTTTACAAGCCGCGGAGAATATGTTTAGGGCGTATGCCTTGAAAAATGGATTTGCAATTAAGATTCAAGAAACACAAAAGCGTGTTAAAAATAAAGAAATATATGCTCGATTATTTGTTTGTAATTTATTTGGTAAAAATAAGGATAAAAGTAGTGTTAATGATGATGAATGTTTAATGGGTAGTACTAAAGGTAAACGCCGCCGAGATGTTCTTCCTAGATGTGGTTGTAAGGTTAGAATGTATGTGGTGAATAAAAAGAAAACTAGCCATTGGGAGATAACTGCACTAGAGTTAGAGCACAATCACGAGGTTGTTACACCTTCTAAAATGAATTTGATTCGAAGGGAGAGACATGTAACCGCGACACAAAGAAATTTAATGAAAACACTACATTTATCGGGTGTTCCTCCTAGGCAACAAATGTCAATTTTTAGCAATTTGAAAGGTGGAGCACAACATGTTGGTTTTGATGGACAACATGTAAGGAATGTGGTGCGTGAGTTCAGGAAGAACACTTTAGATGTTAATGATGCTCAAGCGGGCTTAGACTTGTTGAATCGGTTGAAAGAAGAAAGTGGTGGCAAATTTTTCATTCGAACACTACTTGTTGAAGAGCAAAGGTTGAAATGTCTAATATGGGTTGATCACCGTTCTTTGATGGCATAACAAAATTTTGGTGATGTAGTTGCATTTGATACCACTTACCGAACCAATAGGTATGCAATGCCATTTGTTCCTTTCATCGAGGTAAATCATCACTATCAATCGATTATTTTTGGATTTGCACTAATGAGGGATGAAATCAAAACAAGTTTTGAATGGGTATTAGGTAGTTGGCTTGAGGCGGTTGGAAACAAACATCCCTTGACCATCATTACCGATCAAGATCAAGCCATGGCCGGGGCTATTGCATCACAACAACCTAACACCACCCATTTGTTGTGTACTTGGCACATTAGTAACAAATTCCCCGAAAAACTTACAAGTTACTACTCCAAGTACCCGGAAAGTTTCAAAGTTGATTTCAACAATTGCATATACAACTCATTGACCGAAGATGTGTTTGAGGATAGGTGGAAAGCATTGGTTTTAAAGTACAAATTGGAAGATAATACATGGCTACAAGGATTGTATGCTTTGAAGCATAAATGGATCAAGGCCTTCACTAGAAACACATTTTCCGCGGGTCAAACCACAACTTCAAGGAGCGAGGGAATGAATGCATTTTTTGATAGCTATGTTAGTTCGTGCACGGGTTTGAAGGAATTTGTTGAAAATGCTCAAAAAGCTTTGGAAAGGCAATTTATGCGGAAGAAAGAAGAGGATTATAAGACTCGGCAAACTTGTCATGGGATAAAAATGAAGACCGCTTTGGAGCAACATGGTGCTTCCATATACACCAAAACAATGTTCAGAAAGTTTCAAGAGCAATTGATGGAAGCTACAACATACTTTGTGGACAAAGATAGAGATCGTTCATTGGAAGAAGATGAAAATACATACTACAAATGCTTTAGGCAATTGGTGGATCCCGAGAAAAGAACCATTTACCTTGTTACATTCAACAAAGTGGCTCTAAGTGGTAGTTGCAAGTGTAGAATGTATGAATATTTGGGAATTCCGTGCCGACATATTATTGCCGTGTTGACAAAGAGATGTGTTTCCGAAATACCCAAGGCCTTTTTGAGAAGACGGTGGACTAAGGATGCTAATAGAATAGATGGTGTGTTGCCTTACCATTTGACCGGAGAAGAAGCATCATCCCATGATTTGACTCCTACAGAAAGATTTAACAACATGACTTTACTTACTATGGCTTTTTGTCATAGTAGCATGGCATCAAAGGAGCGCTACGAGTACGCCGTTTTGGTCATTAATAGGGAAACCGAAATTCTTGAAAATATGGGAGTTGATGGAATTGAACATGTAAGGAGTGAAGTTGGCCCAAAAACAACTCAAGAATGTGGTCATGACTTGCATGAGCCAATCCTTGATCCCGTTGTCTCACAAACAAAAGGAAGGAAGAAAGAACATCATTTCAAAAGTCCAATAGAGACACTTCATAAGGCCCCGAGGAAATGCAAACGTTGCAAATTGGAAGGGCATGATATTAGAACTTGTTCAAAAGTACAAGAAGATCTTAAAAATGCTCAAAGTGGTCAAAATGTTGAAAATGTTGAAAAAGCTCAAAAAAGTGGTAAAAATGTTGAAAAAGCTCAAAGTGGTCAATTGTAATTGTTATAAATCTCAACTTTTTCATTTTGTCATTTACATTATTGTCAATTGTAATTATCTAACATTATCCTTTTTATTGTCATGTGTAGGTAAAATGGATAGTGATGATGTTTCAGATGTCTCGCATGTTAGTAATTCACTCTCGCCTTCTTCCGGGGGAAGTGAGTCATACATTAGTGATTTATCGGACAATGCAACGGATGAAATATGTCGCAATTTACCAGAATACTATGACATGATGGGGGAAGCCCTTGAGCCCCCACCGATTGTTGAGGAGGAGGATAGTGAGTTATATCCTCCGGAGGAAGAGGCTTATAGGTCAAAGAATTGGACCGAAGCATGTCGTCGGATGGCCACCGAAGAAATGATGGAGAAGGTAGCGTATACTGTGGAGCCCTACTTTTTCCCCGTATTGAACTTGGGGAAGGACACCGAAGGCAAGTGGAGGATTTCTGATTGGGATGGTGGACTTCTTGACTATTGTGACAATATTAGTGAGATTTACAAATTGACGCCTCGCGAAGGTTGCACACGTGATCAAATGCGTGTGGCATTTGTCAAGGGATGGGTTTCCCACGTAAAGGATAGTAATCATCCTCGTTGTTGGGCAACATTTTATCTCTATGATGGATCGATCCCTATACATGTCTCACTTTGGAACGACACAAGCACTCACAAAGCCATTGCTAGTGGTGTCATCCGTGAAGGTTGTGTTGTTGTCTTGTACCAAGTTGCCACGTTTGTCAAGGTGGATGCTCCTCCCGGTACTCCGACTCACCATTTGTCGGCCGGCTTCTCCAATATTTTAGCCATATTTGGTTAGATGATGGAAATTTGTAATTTTAAGGTCAATTTATTTTGAAAACTTTGTTGAACTTATGATGTAGTATTTTAGGATTTGAATCCCTTTTGTTGTAATATTTTAGGATCTCAACAATGAATTGTAACTCTTGTTGTTATATTGTATACCAAAATTTATGGCCAAATTTGCATGCCATATTGTAAATTTTCAATTTTAGGCAATTTTCAAATTTTTAGACTAAACCATCTTCAAATGGGTATTTTTTTTTGCCTAAACTTGTGTTTTTAGGTCATTTGTGGTGTAACACATGGAAAACTGATGGAATTAGGGGACCATATTTTTCAGAAACGCCTGGTATGTCCGCGGAAAAAAACCGCGAACCTGTTTTGGTCAGTTTCCTATCCGCGGGAAAAAACCGCGGACCTGTTTTGGTCAGTTTTCCTATCCGCGAAAAAAAAGCGCAGAGCTGTTAACTTTTTTTTTTTGACATATCCTGCATGCTTTTGTCACTCCCCACCTGTCCAAACCAATTCATCATGCAAAAACTAGTGTCCTTGAAACATTTCCAGGACAGAATAGGAAAAAAAATTCAACAGTTTTGCTCCCCCGTCCAAATATAGGCAAAATGGCCAAAAATTTCCAAAATCTCAAAAAACCAAACATCTTTAAATACAACGAAACTTAATCACAAGGGATGGGGGACAAAATTAACCACTAAAATATAACGGGGAGGGGGAAAACATTACTTTTGAAGGGTTTGGGGAATGGACACGGTCGATTAACGACCGATATAGAAAAAACATAAAGTCATCTAATAGATAGAAACAATAAATGGCTACATGAATGTTTCAAAAAATCAACTAAAAACTCATCTAATCAACTAAAAAGTCAAAAAATCACATCCCTAACGGTTAGCATTTTCAAGCCTTTTCCGCATAAGAGCACCCGGTATTGGCCTTGCCTTCCCCCTTTGAAGCTCAATAACTATCCTATGTCGAAATATCTCAATATCTCCGTCTTCCCACGACAAGGTTTGAAGTTCAATTCCTTGTATGGTATAATCCATGTACTTCATAACGAAGATCCCGCAATCCCAACTATTTCTCTGTTTCGGCCTTCCCCTCCAAATTCCAACCCTAGGCTCTTCCTTCGGTAAGGATACATTCCTACCGAGGTATCTCAACATGCTAGCAACCACTCCAACCTAACATGAAAAAGATTACATTCTTGCTACGATGAACATAAATTAAAGGCAGAACTTACAATTAACAAGTAGAAGATAGAAATACCATGACTTCTTCCTCCTTCGGGTAATGAGAATCATCGTACAATGGATCTATGATCATGACAGCCCAAGCCTTAACAACAAACACCATTAATACCCAATGGTTCTCATTAACATAAGTTGGGACAAAAATGTAATCCACCTTGTTAATGGGAGGACCTACAGTGGTAGTGGCCCACTGAAGGTAGAAATTCTTCATCGCATTTGTTTCATGCCTCCAATTAACCTTCTTTGCAAGAGTCATGAAAAGAGGATCCACAAAATAGTATGAAGGTTTTTTTCTCAAAAACCTTTTCCATTCGAATATCTTCCTCCCGGTCACGTAAAAGACACTGCAAGGATATTATTAGTATGAAGGCTACGTAACATATTAATATAAAATATGAACATGCTAAAAGGTTAAAAATCATACCATGTATCCATATATAATCCGATCATCTATCCAAGCACCAGGTGCCAAACTCAACATCAACTTCTCAGATAGCACGTAGGCCGTCTGTCTCACCCCCCCCCCTTAATTTTCACATTTCCATCTAGCCATCCCCAATTTTGCCTGATGTCATTCATTTTCTCTTCCCTTACAGTCTTATTAATCTGCCATTTATGCTCATTCTGACGGCGTACTTCAATCTTCTCGGGCCTCGAAGAAGAAGGATTTGCTATTTGGGATTGTGATAATAGCTCAGTAGGCTATGTCATATCGATATCATGGTGGGAAATGTCTACAAAAGTAGTGTTCTTCTTCTTGTCAGACAAATCAATATGTTCAAACCTTGGAGGTTTATAGGCCGGGACTCGAACCTCCTTCATGAAGCTGTAGAAGGGCTCTAAGAAGGTAGGAGCTATGGCCTTCCACTGTTCATGAAACTCGGGAGGAATATAGCAATCAATCTTTTTTGCCATTTCTAGGCCCATCATAATCTGCACACAAGTACAACATGTTAGGAATAATTCATGAGTTGTGATGTTAAGAATAGAATTTTACTTATACTTCTTGTATATCCTGATTTATAAAGGATTTAGTACTTTATATAGGAAATATGTGTTAGACAGTTATCTGTAAAGTTTAGTCAGGAATGAACAGTGCATCGAGTACTACATGTCAGGAACTGAGATTGAATCCTGATATGTCAAGTTAACTACTGATCAAGTACTGATGGGATGGTCAGATCCTGATACAAGATGGAATCCTGATATCAGTCATGTTACTGATGATGTCATTGTGGATGCTACAGAAACTGGCAAGTGCTATAAAACAGGATCTTTGTTTGAGGAACAAGCAAGAAGATTTTATGAAGGAAAGAATTTTCTATTGATGGAAACTATCAACTGGACGGCAGAACATTGTCATGTATAGATCATCTTTCTATGATTAGTTGATAGGAAGCATTATAAATACTCTCTCTATATCATTGTAAAAATAGTTTTTGGTTCGTAAGGTTTGTATTAGAGAGTTCGAAACAAATAGAGAGAGAAATTTATGTTGTCAGCAGCTGCTAAAGGTATTTGTACACCTTTGGTAGAGTTTGTATTTAATCTTATTAATACAAACAGTTTGATTCATTCGTTTATTCTTGTTCATATAATCAAGCAAAAATCAGACACGATTATATAACTTGTATTCAACCCCCCCTTCTATAAGTTATTCGAGTTAACAATTGGTATCAGAGCAGGTTGATTTCGAATAATCATAAAGATCTGCAATCATGTCTGGTTATAAGGATGGGAATACTAAGATTCCTATGCTCAAGAGAAACGAATATACTTTATGGGAAGTAAAGATGTTGCATCATCTGGAAGCAACAGATCCTGATTATCTTGACAGAATCAGAGATGGACCTTTTATCCCAACTAAGGTTGTTGGAAAAGCAACTGTTGATGGTCAAGTTGTTCCAGAACATACAGCAGAGAAGCCAAAATCTGAGTGGTCAGATAAGGACAAGGAGAATGTTCTTAAAGATGCTAAAGTGAGAAACATATTATTTAACAGTCTTGATTCTGTTCTCACTAACTATGTTCTCTCTTGTAAAACTGCTAATGATATATGGGACAATCTTAAGGTTCACTGTGAAGGAACTAATCCTGTCAGGAAGAATATGAGGACACTACTTATACAACAATATGAGTACTTTGAATCCAAGTCTGGTGAGTCACTTACTAATACCTTTGATAGGTTTACAAAACTCATCAATGAGATGGCTATGCATGGTAAATATTATGACTTGGAGGATATGAATACAAAGTTCATGAAAGCTTTGCCTGATTTCTACAATGAGAAGATATTTGCGATTGAGGAAGCTAATGATCTGGATGAGATATCATTAGAGGCAGTGTATGGAAAACTGAGAGCCTATGAACTTGACAAGCAGCAGAAGAAGAGCAGGAGTGAAGGAAAGATGAAGATTGTTGCACTTACTGCTCAATCTGAATTAAAGAAGCTTCCGGAAGAACAGCATGAAGAGATTGTTGTAAAGAACTCAAGGAAGAAGAAAAGCAAAGAAAGTTCTGAGTCAGAGACTACTGATATGGACTCTGACAACAATGATTCTGAATCTGAGATGCAGGAACTCTTTGCTATGTTTGCTAAAGCTTTCAAGAAAGGAAGATTCAACAGAAGAAAATTTAGCAAAGGACCTTTTCAAAAGAAGGAGGAGAAGAAGAGTGACAAAGGCAAAAGTACAATTGTCAAGCTTGATAAGGCCAAAATCAAGTGCTTTAATTGCAGCAAGCTTGGACACTTTGCTAGTGAGTGTAAGAAGCCTAGGAATTCAGGAAAGGGTAATGCACTTATGGTCACACAGAAGGATTGGGCTGATTCCAGTGATTCTGAAGATGAATTGGATTATGACAACATTGCACTGATGGCAAATGTTTCAGACAAACCTGGATCTCCAAAGAAAACTTCTCCATCCTCTGTTAAGGTATCACTTCACTCTCTTGATTCATTTGATAACTTAAATTCTGATGAAATTAGATCTATCCATGCTGAGTTTAAGAATCTTATGACTAATTTTAGAATTCTTACTTGTGAAAAAGATGAACTTAAGATTAAGAATGATAAATTAGTTGATAGAAATAATTTTCTTGAATCTGAGTTAATTCAAATGGAAGAATACAAGTTAAGTTCTGATAAAGCTAAGCATGATTACAGTGTTATTATTGAGGCTTATGACTATGTCAGAAAAGAACTAGAGGAAGAGAGAGATGTGATTAAGACCATTAACATTTCTGGTAAAAAGACACAAGAAATCATCGAAAATGGAATTCGTGGTAAGGTTAATGGTTTAGGTTTTGATAAGGCTAGACAAGAAGAAAAAGTAGCTATTGTCAATGATGATAGTAAAGTAGAAGCTAGCACATCTAAATCTGAAGGTAAGAAAATTGTTTCTGAATCTAATCATGTTAAATTTGTTAATTCAAAAGGTACCCCTGTTGTACACAAAAGGATTAACAATAGTAATTCAGATGAGAAAATGTTAGAGAAACCTAAGAATGTAAACATAGGGTTTCTGTCTAAGTCTCAGTTGAAACAGAGATTAGATAATCTTTCAGAGTCTAGCAAGATCAAAAGAAATAGGAATGGAAAAGAAGGTATTAACAAAGAGAATAATTACAAGAATGTACCTGATGCACCTAGGAAAAAATGCTATAAGTGTGGAAATAATAATCATTTGGCCCTAGACTACAATCAAAAACCTTCTTGGAAAACTGAGTCCAGATTCCCCAAGACTCAGAAAATTCAATACCAACCACAAAAAGCTTCTTATCATTGTGGTAGTTTACTTCATTCCATTTACATGTGTAGAGAATATCATGAACTGTATTATGACTATTATTCTTTGAAATCTGAAACTCCTAGTCACAAACAGTTTGTGAAATCAGAGTCTAAGGTTGACTCTGCAACAGGTAAAGTAAAGGCAAAATCTTCAAAGCCTGTTGTTTCTAAATCTAGTAAGAAAGGATCCAATCAAAGTTAGGTCCTAAAAAATTCTAACTAGTTACTTTTTGTTTGCAGGGCACAGGAAAGAAGCATTCAATTATCTTGGACAGTGGATGCTCTGGACATATGACTAGAAAGAAGTCTCTGCTTACAAAGTTTGAGAGGAAAGCTGGCCCAGTAATATCTTTTGGAGATGGCAACAAAGGAGAAACTCTGGGATATGGCTCAATTGTTTTGGGGAATGTCATCATAGAAAATGTAGCACTGGTTGAAGGCTTGAAACATACTCTTTTAAGCATAAGTCAACTGGGTGATAAAGGTTACAAATCAATCTTTGACAGAGAAGGATGCAAAATCTTGAATATGCAGAATGGAGGCATTGTTCTAACTGGTCAAAGACATGGTAACATATATGAAGCCAGCTTAAGTGATACATCTAAAGGAATTGTTAGATGTCTCTACAGCAAAACAACAAGTGATGAAAGCTGGAATTGGCACAAGAAACTCTCACATCTCAACTTCAAGAAGCTTAATCAACTTGTTAAGCACAATCTGGTGAGAGGCCTACCTCAGGCAAATTATGTGCGAGATGGACTTTGTGATGCATGTCAGCTTGGAAAGCAAAGAAGAACCACTTTCAGGAGCAAGGCTGGAAATTCAATTACTGAACCATTTCACATGCTACATCTTGATCTATTTGGTCCAGTAAACGTTATGTCTATCAGCAAGAAAAGATATGCTCTAGTGATAGTGGATGATTTCACAAGGTTCATATGGGTGTTCTTTCTACACAAGAAGGATGAAGCTCCTCAGCAAATCATTGAACTTGTCAATAATATTCAGAATAGCTCTGAGTACAAAATCAAAGTACTTAGGAGTGACAATGGTACAGAATTCAAGAATTCTACAATGGAGGAGTATTGTGCAGACAATGGAATCACTCAACAATTTTCTGCACCTTGTACACCTCAGCAAAATGGTGTAGTGGAAAGAAAGAACAGGACTCTCATAGAGGCAGCAAGAACCATGCTTGCAGATGCAAAACTTCCAACCTATTTTTGGGCAGAAGATATTAACACTGCATGTTTCACTCAAAATTGTACCTTGGTAAATAGTCATGGAAAAACTCCCTATGAGATGATCAAAGGAAAGAAACCAAGTGTGAAATACTTTCACATCTTTGGATGCAAATGCTATGTCCTAAAAGTTCATCCAGAACAACTTGGAAAATTTGAAGCCAAATCGGATGAAGCAATATTTCTAGGATATTCAGCATCTAAGGCCTTCAAAGTTTATAATCTCAGAACTCACATTGTTATGGAATCAATTCATGTTGCATTTGATGATAAGAAATTTGGAATTCTGCAAACTGATGAGAGTCATGACAAATTAGAATTTGAAAATCTGAAGAATTTTGAGATACTCTCCAGTGATGATGAAGGTTCTCCAGAAGGAATTTCTATTGCTTCTCAAAGGAATGCTACTGTTGAGGGGGAGCAAATGAATCAAGAAGAACACAGTGATCATCAGGAGCAGACTAGCCTTTCAGAGTCTACTCCATCAGGAACTGATCTTTCAGAGTCTACTGAGGAAAGATCAGTAACTAGCAGCAATATGGAATCTACTGATTCTATTGATCAAAGGGGAGTTATTGAAGGCAGAGAGAATTCTTCTACAAGAGATACCACTAACTTAGGGGGAGAGACTAGCAGAGTCAATCTACCACCTGTTAGAAAATGGACAAAGGATCATACTGAAGATTTGATTATTGGTGATCCAAATAGTGGTGTTCGAACTAGAAGATCAATTCAAAATGAATGCTTGTATAGTTGCTTTCTCTCAAAGAATGAACCTAAGAAGGTTGAAGAAGCCTTACAGGATCCTGATTGGGTAATTGCAATGCAGGAGGAGTTAAATGAGTTTGAGAGAAACAAAGTCTGGAAACTAGTACCAAGACCTAAAGATAGATCTATTGTTGGTGCAAGATGGGTTTTCAGAAACAAGCTAGATGAATCTGGTATGATTGTAAGAAACAAAGCAAGACTGGTGGCCAAGGGTTATTCTCAGGAAGAAGGCATTGATTATGATGAGACCTTTGCACCTGTAGCAAGATTGGAAGCAATCAGAATGTTTCTTGCATTTGCAGCTCATTCAAAATTCAAGGTATACCAGATGGATGTAAAGAGTGCTTTTCTAAATGGCAAACTTGATGAAGAAGTGTATGTGGAACAGCCACCTGGATTTGTTGATCCAAAGTTTCCAAATCATGTCTACAAACTTGACAAGGCACTCTATGGACTAAAGCAGGCACCAAGAGCATGGTATGAGACTTTGTCTAAATTTCTTCTTGAAAATGGCTTCACAAGAGGTACAATTGACAAAACTCTATTCTTTAGAAAGATAAAAGGTGAATTGCTTTTAGTTCAAATTTATGTTGATGATATCATATTTGGCTCTACTAATGAAAAATTGTGTGCTACGTTTAGCAAGCTTATGTAGTCTAAGTATCAGATGAGCATGATGGGTGAATTAAATTATTTCTTAGGCTTGCAGGTCAAACAGACTGAGACTGGTATTTTCATTAATCAGTCAAAGTATATCAAAGATCTTTTAAGAAGGTTTGACTTTCAAGACTGTGCAGTTGCAAAAACACCCATGGCAACAGCCACTAAACTAGACTCTGATCCTAAGGGAAAGAGTGTGGATAATACTAGTTATAGAGGCATGATAGCCTCATTGTTATATCTAACTGCGAGTAGGCCAGATATAATGTTTTCTACCTGTTTATGTGCTAGATTCCAAAGTGATCCTAAGGAATCTCATTTAATTGATGTGAAGAGAATTTTAAGATATCTCAAAGGAACTCCAAATCTTGGTTTGTGGTATCCTAGAGAATCTGATTTCTTCCTAATTGGCTATTCAGACTCTGATTATGTAGGGTGTAAGATAGACAGGAAAAGCACTACAGGTACATGTCAATTCTTGGGAAATAGATTGATTTCTTGGGCAAGCAAGAAGCAACAATCTATCTCAACCTCAACTGCAGAAGCTGAGTACATAGCAGCAGGCAGTTGTTGTGCACAGCTTCTTTGGATAAGAAATCAGTTGATGGATTATGGTATGACACTTAGTAATATTCCTATGTTTTGCGATAATACTAGTGCTATCAAAATTGCAGAAAATCCAGTTCAACATTCAAGGACTAAGCACATTGATGTCAGGTATCATTTTATTAGAGAACATATTGAGAATGGTACTGTGGAACTTCATTTTGTTCCTACTGACAAACAGCTTGCAGATATTTTAACTAAACCACTTGATGAGACTACATTCAGTAGATTAGTAAGTGAGTTAGGAATGTTAAATTTCTAGATCTTTAACATCTGCAAAAGTAGCAAGGTACGTATGTTGTTTTTAGCTTATAGACTTGATATTCTTGTCAGGATCTATATTTGATTGTTAAATGCTTTAGCTATAACACTTTGCCTTGATAAATTTAAGTATGATAGACTTGTTAATAATCATTAGGATTAGAATTGTTATCAGGATGCTGACGTCATCAGTATTGTGTCAGTATCAGGATTGTGAAAATTGTTTCAGATCCTGATGTTTACTTTGTGTAGTAAGCTAATTCTGTGATGTGTTAAGTCTATGCCAGCAAGTTTTAATATTTACATACTGATAATTTATACATCATTCAATAATCAAAAGACAAGTAGATAATAAGAAATTGTATTTTCATTAATTGAAAGCATTACATACATGGAAATGAAATACAACATTTTTTTTTCTAAATTCTACTGATATCCTGTACTTGTCTAATGATATGGATTCTGAGACACAGGACAAGGAGCAGCATCAAGAAATCCATCAGGGGATTTGAACAGCCACGTCTGCTCTTGGATTCCTTGTCTGGGCGACTTGAATGAGAGTAGCTAACTTAAATGAATAGCATCTCCATCAAGATCAACCTCAGACTCTCGGCCAAATTCTTCATCCTCAAGTTTTGAGGAGGTTAGGGGAAGATTTTATCCAACAGATGGATGTTCTAGGAGAAACCTCTGGATATTATCTAAAACTACTCCATCCATGACTAGTTCGATGAGAAAAGTCGTCTCTTCAAAGAGATGATCAAGAACAGGATGTTCATCGACTGTGAAAAACCTAAAGAATGGGTTTGAATGGAGTTTTGGTTTGAGAATCATTGTTGAGAAGAAAAGAAATTGAAAGGTTTATGGAGAATGGCATAAGGCGTCTGTTTCTTTTATAGAAAGGCGTGAGAAGCTGAACAGTCACTTGGAACTATCAATGAAGTCAGATGCTAATTATCGCGTGTGACTGTATTTCTTGTATTTTCAAGAAATGTCGAATATATCTAATCAATTTTGGATTTTATTTTCCAAAAAAATCGTGGGTAACCGCACTTTTCAGGGACTGACACCTGTCAATCTACGTGTCGATGTGGGATAGTGGTCTGAAAGATTTGTGAAATATACTTGTTTTGAAACTCTAATCGTGTAATTGCTTTCTCTAATTTCACATTCTCTAAAGCAAAAACATTCTCGAGTTTTCAAAATCACTAATCCATTTCAAGAATTTTTCAAGTTCTTTTCAGATCAAAAATGGCAGCTCAAAGAAGATTACCTAAGTCAGTAGCCTTCAAGTTTGGTGACTTTGATTTTATGACGAAAAATCATATAGCAGCTATCACCAACAAGGAAGGAGTATTAACTGATTTTCATCCAATCATGGACTTTCTGGCATATGGACCATTAAGTTATGCATTGATAGCATCTCCACAGATTAATCAAGCAGCTGTTACACAAGCTTGGGAGAATGCTGAGGTAATTGATTCTACTCAGAGTCAATCAGGTAAGATTGTTCTACACTTAGGACAAGATTCTTTTGATATTACTGAATCTGTTCTTAATTCAGTACTTCGCTTACCTGTTACTGAGAGTTATGCAAGTGAACCATCTGATGATGATGTAAGAACTATATTATCTGTATTAGGTTATAATGGACCTTTAGATAACATGAGCCAATTAAAAAGATCTTTTCTTAGGAAAGAGTGGTCTTTCTTCTTTGATCAATTAGTTAAATGCTTTACTGGTAAATGTAGTTCTTTTGATCAAATTACTTCTGTTACTTCACATATTGCTTCCAATTTGCTTTATGACAAAGTAATAAACATTGGTCACATTATCTTAAGTCAGATGTGTATTAAACTTGGGTTAAGAGATCAAAACATGAAAATGGTTTATTATCATAGATTTATGCAAATGTTTATTAATCATTTTATTCCTGATATTGAAACTAGATTTGGTAGAGAACATTGTGTTTCTTCTTATGTACAGCAAAAGAGAATTTTCTCTGACATTACAAAGAAGGACAATGAAAAGAATCTAGATGAAATACCTGCAATTCATTATCCACATCATGTTCAGGTAATTCTTAAAACTCATCTTCCTACTCTCTACAATTCTTCTTTCTTTTGTGGTGAAATGGCTCAGGAATCTCATTTGGAGGAGAACCCACCTGTGTCTACCCAAGTAGCCCAAAACATTATAGTCTCTGAAACAATTCAAGAACAAAGTTTTAATCCACAGCCTATTGTTTCAAAGAAACCAACATCTGGTGTTTCTCAAAAGACATCAGTTGTAAGGAAGAGAAGATTTGTTGTGTCAAGTAGTAGTAGTTCTAGTGAAGATGATGATAATATATCTCTTGCTGAGAGAGAAAAATTGAAGGCTGCAATTCAACTTTCTAAGCTAGGACAAAGAGATGAAGCACCTAGTCACAGCCAGGCTGCAGTCTCTCAAAAGACTGTAGTACTTAAAAAGGGAAAACAGTTACTAGATACTGTCTCTCAAAAGACTGTGTCTATTGAAAAAGGATCTCATCCCAAGATCAATTTTGTGTCTACACCTCTTGAGTCTTCTCAGGATAAATCTTTTGCTCACTATACCAGGAGAACAAGGAGAAAGATTCAATTGTCACCTACACACACAGAGTCTAGTCCAACTAATATCATGCAGGTCTCTACAAATGAAGCTACAATCAGGTCAGAAAATGACCATAGAGATCTGGATATTGATTCTTCATGGGAAACTACATTATCATACAGACTGGCTATGGGGTAATTTCTCTCAAAGTGAAGTTGTCAAAGCCTGTTCTAGATTTTCTGGTTGAAAGAGTACCAAAACTTTTATTTCCAGATGAATATGGACTTCTACATCAAAGACTTGACTTAATGAAGATGTATTTCTATGTGTCTGTCAGAAGACAATTAGTCAAGAAATTTGGACTCTCGAAGCATGTTGCACTTCAATCACTTCATGCATATTTATTTGACAAAGATGTCATTATTGAAGATGCTTCAGCTCAAGGTGAACAACTGGAGGAAGTAGATAGAGGAATGCAGTCAACAGAAGATACTATTGCACCAGTGGTGGATAGTAGGAAAGATCAGATCACAGTCACTGCAACACAAGAACCATCTAGTCAGAGGTTGGATGACTCAGGAGCTGTGATAGCTGATGTTGAAAGGTCTTCTATGATGACTGAAATTGCAAGTGAGAAACCCTATGATATGGGAGGAATAACTTTGACTGATTTTCTTGAAGATCAAACAAACATTGTTCAGTCAGAGTCTATCCACCTTGAGGGTGAGTTTTAGCAAACAACACTTAAAGATGGTGACATACTAACTATGGTGTCTAATGAAGTATTACTGAAGACATCAGAGTCTAGTAGAGAACATGAAAGTTGTATACTGGAGCCTGTAGTCTCTGGAAAGAAAGAAGATGATTGTAAGGGTTCAGAGATTATAGCAGCTCACTCCTTGGAGAAAACCTCAAGCCCCTTGCCAAATGAGGAACCCTCTCTCCATGTGAGTTCAGGTATAAAAACTTCTTCTAAACTCTATTTTTCTGTAGGTCATGAGAGCACTTATCCAAATTTGAGTGATACACTTGAAAAGATGGATATTGATCCACAATCAGAGCGGCTGGCTCCTGACCAGGCAAAAGGAGAGGTAGAAAGAGTGTTGACTTTAGATAGTCAAAGTGAGATTGAGGGTATGGATGATCAACTCCATAGTGAGGGAGAGAAAATTAGGAAACCACCATCGTTTGATTTCTGCGATCAGGTTTTTCCTGAATCTTGGTCTAATAATCTTGGTATGGATGTGAGAAGAATGACTTAGCAAAGCACAACTCAAAGCCAGAAGTTAAAGCTCAGAAGCAAAAAGAAAGGCTTGCAGGAATTATAAACAGAAGAGGTGAAAGGCTAAGACAAACTTCTACACCATCAGTACCAGAAGATATTCCTAATGATCCAAGTATTTCTTTGTTTGTACTACCAATATCAGCAAGAATTGAGACATCAAAAGTATCTGATCAATCTAAGGAGGAGTCAGGTTTTGAAGATGTTAGTACACAGAATACTGGTGAAGGACAAGATGATCATATTGCAGCTTCAGATCAGAAAGATGAAGATGTTTGTAAATCTAATCGAGTTTTATTACTTGAATATCATTCTACATAGGCAACTTCTTCTACAAGACTTGAATCTGAAGATATTCCAAACACTTCCAAAATTGAAGTCAATTCTGAAGTTCTACACGATATTCAGAAATCTCAAGTTGAAATTCAATCAAGACTTCAAAAACTTGAAGATAATCAAGTCACTATTATGGAAAATCAAGCAGTTTTGATGAATCTCATTTGTTCTGTTACTGAATCTCTTGGAATTAATGTTGCTGATGTCAAAAAGGGGGAGATAAAGACAATTCAAAGACAACAACAACAGACTTGGGATAAAAGAAAAACTGGGGGAGATAAAGATTGTGACAGAGGTGAATCTCATCATGGAAGTGGTAAAGGAAAAGAAGCATCAAATAGTTGAATTCTTTCTTCTAAGTACTGGATACTATGTCTATATCTGAAAGAGGAGGTACTTAACTTCATGATTTTTGAATTCATAAATTCTATTCTGATTGTATTGTTATATGTTTTGACATCAACAACTCAGATTTATGCTTCAGATTTTAAAGCATAAATAGGGGGAGATTGTTAGGAATAATTCATGAGTTGTGATGTTAAGAATAGAATTTTACTTATACTTCTTGTATATCCTGATTTATAAAGGATTTAGTACTTTATATAGGAAATATGTGTTAGACAGTGATCTGTAAAGTTTAGTCAGGAATGAACAGTGCATCGAGTACTACATGTCAGGAACTGAGATTGAATCCTGATATGTCAAGTTAACTACTGATCAAGTACTGATGGGATGGTCAGATCCTGATGCAAGATGGAATCCTGATATCAGTCATGTTACTGATGATGTCATTATGGATGCTACAGAAACTGGCAAGTGCTATAAAACAGGATCTTTGTTTGAGGAACAAGCAAGAAGATTTTATGAAGGAAAGAATTTTCTATTGATGGAAACTATCAACTGGACGGCAGAACATTGTCATGTATAGATTATCTTTCTGTGATTAGTTGATAGGAAGCATTATAAATACTCTCTCTATATCATTGTAAAAATAGTTTTTGGTTCGTAAGGTTTGTATTCGAGAGTTCGAAACAAACAGAGAGAGAAATTTATATTGTCAGCAGCTGCTAAAGGTATTTGTACACCTTTGGTAGAGTTTGCATTTGATCTTATTAATACAAACAGTTTGATTCATTCATTTATTCTTGTTCATATAATCAAGCAAAAATCAGACACGATTATATAACTTGTATTCAACCCCCCCCCCCTTCTACAAGTTATTCGAGTTAACACAACATGTGCGAAACAAGTACAATATATGTGAAACAAAGTACTATATGTGTGAAACGAGTACCGTGTTCAATAACTTACCAGCTCAAAGGCCTTGTGGTTGTTAAACAACTCCCGAGTAGCATAATCCGGTTGTGGATGTGGTTGTGGCTTCCCAACACGCATACGAGAAATGTCCAAGTACCAATCCATGTACTACTTCGCTGAAACAAAAGGAGAATCATCTCTCAATGCTTGGTCTAGACTAGCAATGAACCTCAACCACTCACCGATCTCGGCGAACCATATAGCCCGCCAATCCCAAGGTACAAAGGTAAGCTTCGGCTTCCTTCCTTCATTTCCACTGGGGACCTAAGAATACCCTGGCACAATCCAAACTGCCTCAAAACTCTATCCGACAAAGTGAAGTAGTGGAACCCTAGCACACCCTACACAACGGGCCTCCCAATCCTCCTCGGAATAATCAACATCACCATATGGATCCTCATCTGACTCATGAAATTAGGCATAAGGTGTCCAAATTACATTATTTGACCCAACTCCATCAAACTCACCCCGGTAATGTGGCAAACTATGGTGAGGCCCCTTACTAATATCACGCCTTTTCCGTTTTCCTAAAATCGACCTCTCATTTATCAACTCCTCCTCCTCCCCCTCCCCAAATAACTCCTCCATCACCACATCCTCATTAGTGGCCTTCCCCTTCCCCTTCTCCCCCTTCCCTTTCTTCCCCTTCTCTTTCTTCCCTTTCCCCTTTCCCTCAACAAGCCCCAGTTCAGCCCCCTTCCCCTTCCCCTTCCCATTCCCTTTTCCCTTCCCCTTCCCCTTCCTCTTCCCCTGTCCCTTCCCCTTCCCATTTGCCTCAATCTCAACTTCCTCCACTTCACTAACTTTCCTCTTCTCTTTTACCACTACTGATGATCTCCCCCAATACTCAGCCACTGGATAGTTATCCCTCGTAGGATCTGCAATAAGAAGGCCGATATCGAAACGCTCAATAAGAAGGCACAAGGATCACGCGCGGGCGTTCCTGAGTGCGGCAGAAACTTTCAGAACTTCCTGGAAACCAATTTTAAATGGGAAATTGCTGAGTTTTCTACTTCTAATTATTATGGGAATTGTTTTGATCGGTTAGAACATTCCAGAATCATATCTATACATGGGAATTGCAATTCTATTTTCATTCAAGAACGGAAATTACCAAAATTCTATTTTAATTCAATGACGGTAATTACTTGGAGGAGAGGCAACTTGGAGCTATAAATACACATCTTGGGACAACAGAAACACAAACCAACCACCAGAGATCAGATTCACAACACAACACATCAGAGAAGCAAGGGAGACAAGTTGGAGAAGGATTCACCAACGCTCGTGACAAGCAACAGAGATCTAGATCTACTTCATCTTTTGTTTTCTTCTATTAGGATACATTATTATTCAGACTTTGTTTTTATCATGGTTTCACTTGATCCCATGATGACGAACGGTTCGATTATGAACTAATCGTTGTCATGGGATTCTAACGGATTTATCTATATAACTTAGTAGTTTGATTGCTTTAAAGATTTACGTGTGGTGAATTCTTGATATCCTTGTATGGTTGTGTTTCATGTGTTTAGATGCGTCGCGAACATCTAATTTATTAATCTCTTGTGAAGCGAGAGTGGATCTTGAGATTTAGAACTTGCCATGCTAGCATAGGATAGGTTGATGTTCTAACATCATGATTTGTGGCGTAAATAGGGATATTATGCTGCCCTATGTGATCTAAGTGGATAACTTGTGCTTAAACCGTTATGTTTTCAAATTCTATAGAGATATAGGGTATAAACATAATAGATGTCTACTCATCTTCTATCTATTTTGTGGATGTATGTGTAGTTTGGTATTAGTATACCGAGAGGTAACTTTTACTTGTTTCGTGTTATTCGATCAGATATCAAAACCATCACATGTATTGATTAAAGGCATCGACTCTAAGTGAAGTAGGTAATGAAGTTAGGATTCCATGTTTATTCTCATATAAGTAATTCGATTTCAATTCTCATTAGTTAATTTAATTCTTAGTTTAATATTTTGCATCTTAGTATAATTTAGATAATCAAAAACCCCTAATTGTTATTTGTCTTAACAGTGAATAAAAACCATACATTGTTGCATAGGTGCGTTAGCTGAATTAAAACCTAAACCAGATCCCTGTGGGAACGAACTCAACTTAATTCTATATTACTTGTGACCACGTACGCTTGCGTGATATTGTGTTAACACACGCCACCTTTTTACTAGGGATGTGATAAGTGCAGTATCATTTCGAAGGACAACATCAGTATTCGCAAACACCCCAAATCCAATGTTATGTAATAGGTCCTTTTGAGCATCCGAAAGCTTCCATGTACGCATCAATCTACTACCACAAAAGCATTGCAAATTACCCCGATCATGCCCCTCCCAAACATCCTCACTAACATGATACTGGTTATCAAATATAACGGTATGACTGAAAGGCCCGGGCAAAATATCATCCAGCCTGAAAATTTTAAACAAAAAATTAGGAAGGATCAGTAAAACATAGTCTAGGGCAAACAATTAAGAAGGAAAAAAGAGTTTATATAGCTACACAAACATTGAAATATTTCAAACAGTCAAATGCATGCTAATAATCCAGAAGAAGGTATAATATTCACAATCATCAGTGACAATGTCACTACTATCAGATTTCTGAAAAGAATCATCATCGTCGGAAGAATTTGAATCATGAATGTTAGCAAATCCGTATAATTTTCATAATCATCAAAGACAATGTCACTAACAGATTGTTAACGATCCATGATATGGCATTGCTCAGCCACAATGCCATATTTAACAGATTTAACAGGTAAGTTTGTGGATGAAACCTTAACAAATTTTTAAGAATTACACCCATATTATACATCTTATCAACGTTTACATACTTCTATTTCTACAATACTATATAAAAGTCATGACCGAGATCTGTCCTCTAATAATTAACTAATAAATACATTACAACATAGTCACATAGTCGTTTACCGATACATTCCATTCCAAAGCAAACCTTTCAAAGGAACCAGACATGAAAATAGAATGTCCCTTCTCATTCCAATAAGATATAGACTTCCTCACAATTCGTACCCTCGTCTTGGCCCGCTAACTGAATGCAGCACACTCAATACTTAATCAATGTATCTAGTTTTCTTCGTAAGGCTTTAAGAATTAAGATCCAACAAATGTATCTAATTTTCTTCGTAAGACTTTAAGAATTAAGATCCAACAACAAGAATACTTAATCAACAAGAATACCAATTCGTAAGGCTTAATCAATGCCATATTTAACAGATTTAACAGGTCATTTCTCGGTGATTGCTCAGCCTAATACGCATACCAATTCGATATACATACACAAAATGATATACAGTCATGATATACAGTCTAAAAATGCAGATTTTAAAAACATTAAAACTTCAAATTAAACCCAAACAAAAATTAAACACAAATTAAACATACTCAATTCGAACAAAAATTAAACACAAATAAAACTTCAAACAAAAATTTAATATCTCAATTCCAATAATCAAAGCAAACGAATTCGATATATATACATAAACTGATATATACATACACATGCTGATACATACACACTCTGATATACCCTAATTCGAATTAAACCCTAACCCTAAACCCCCAATTCGATACATTTACAAAAACAAAACCTAACCCTAACTGAGAACCATACCTGGTAAGAGATTAGACGTCATTCGATGGTTTGTTAGCTTCCTCCATTCGATTCGCGGTCCAATCGCTCTAATTCTATGAAAATCGCCTCTGAATCGCCCTTCAATCGCAGAGTTTTCCGGGTCGAACTCTACTGGGTTATATCTCCAGCTACTCCGCGTTTTTTTACGCGGATAGTAAAATGCTAATTTCTCGCTCCGCGCTTTTTTTTCGCGGACAGTCTTACGGTTCTGGAACAGATTGTTAAATAAAACGACAAACAATTGTCAGGGACCTGGACCCTATTATATTATTGACTAACTAAAAACAAACTTTTGACTTTTGCCTTTGGAGCAGTGCTTGAGGTTGCATCGGCTTTCCACTATATGTGTCTAGATCAATTCCGGTACAAGATATATTTGCTTCATGTGCCTTAACATAGACGATTCGTGTCCTTTTATGTTCACTTATTTTTGTTCTATTGGGTGTTGAATATATAATCAACTTGAAATTCAGAACCACATATATAGAATCGAGAATCCAATTGCATCCAAGCGAATTTGTGATTCTTTATTAAGTCTCATAATAATAATCAAGATACAACTTCAACAGAAAACATTCCCCCTCACTCTTGTACAAATAGCTCATTTCATCTTTCTATAAACTATTCCATCA
This sequence comes from Kitagawia praeruptora, assembly GCA_037693485.1. Lineage (NCBI taxonomy): Eukaryota > Viridiplantae > Streptophyta > Magnoliopsida > Apiales > Apiaceae > Kitagawia > Kitagawia praeruptora. The sequence goes on from CM075350.1 coordinate 95,740,541, forward strand.
CTTTGAATTTTACAAATCATATGTGGGTATGAGTGTGTGCGTGGGTGTGTAATATAATATAAGATGCAAACAATGTGTGTTTTTGGGTCAAGAGCTGCCTGAACGACAGGTAGGTTATGTATTTGTAGACATGATCTAGAGTTGTGGCTTCTCCCACTTGAGGGGCTTTACTACTTCCCAGGTGAAGTCTGCATCATCTCTTCCAAAATGCCCATATGCAGCCGTCTTCAAAAACCTGTTGTTGCCTCCCCTCTTTAGATCCAAGTTGATTGCAATCATTCCGGGCCTGAAATCAAAAGTTTCCTTGACAATCTTCAAAATCTCCCTGTCCGGAATCTTTCCTGTACCGTAGGTGTCAACAAAGACGGACAATGGCTCAGGCACACCAATGGCATACGAAACTTGAACAATGCACCTACGTGCGAGGCCATTTGCAACAATGCTCTTGGCAGCCTGTCTAACAATGTAAGCTCCACTCCTATCAACCTTGGTTGGATCCTTCCCGGAGAAGGCACCACCACCATGGGCTCCCCAGCCACCATAGGTATCAATGATAATTTTACGACCGGTAAGACCTGCATCACCATGAGGACCTCCAATGACAAAACGACCAGATGGATTAAGATGGAAGATTGTCTTCTCATCAAGGTACTTTGCTGGAATGATAGGCTTGATAACATGCTCCTTAAGGTCAGCTGCAATCTCATCATTAGTTACGGTTTCATCATGCTGAGTGGAAATGAGAACAGTGTGGACACGGATGGGGACCATGGCGCCTTTGTCATTGTAATACTCAATAGTAACTTGGGTTTTTCCATCAGGTCTCAACCAAGGACAGGTACCATTCTTGCGAACCTCGGTAAGCTTAGCCCCGAGCTTAGTTGCAAGAACATGAGTTAGGGGCATCAACTCTGGAGTCTCATCAGTGGCATAACCAAACATATGTCCCTGGTCCCCAGCACCAATATCCTCAGGACGCTTGGTGAGGTGACCATGTACACCTTGGGCAATATCAGGGCTCTGTTGCTCAATCTGAACCAGGACCTTGCACTTGTCAGCATCGAGGCCAACATCATCGGAAACAAATCCGATGTTACGGCAGGTGTTACGCACAATTTTTTCATAGTCAACATTGGCTTTGGTTGTAATCTCACCAAAAATCATGACCATGTTGGTCTTTGAGCATGTCTCGCATGCAACTTTGCTGTCGGGGTCCTGTTCAAGACAGGCATCAAGGACCGCGTCAGAGATCTGATCACATAGCTTGTCTGGGTGTCCCTCATTCACAGATTCAGAAGTGTACAAGAAGGTGTCCATTACTAAAAGCTGTATCAGAAATATTGAAGTAGAAGATAGTTAATATATGTGAAATTAACAAAACTAGTTGATAAATCAATTTCGTCAGAATCAGAAATATTGAAATTTGACAGTAATGTAAAATATTCACAAAGAAATAGCTGCTTTTAACTCTCAGATACAACAAATTATACCTTTCAGCATGAAAAACGAATTGGAAAATCAAGTTAGGACTATAACATCGCCCCAGGAACAGGGGAAGCATATTAACAGACTTAATTTACAGAGAAAATTAAGAACATTTATCTTTTAAAAATGTGGTTTCTCTGTTTCACATGAACATCTTGCAGTTCAGCACCTTAAGAACAAGCTTGTATTAACCTCAAAAACTTCTCGTATCATTAATTTGCATGACCAAAATTTACCTAAATTCCACACAAATATTCACTAATACATACAATTCTGCAGTTGATGATTAACACTTCACAAGTTACACAAAACACTTTGTAATAACATAATAGTAACTTCAATCATAAAATAAGAGGGCATGAGTATAATCACCTGAACTGAAGATATTCAAGAATACAGGGGAGAGTGTAGATATTCAAGAAAGATGGTAGTTATTGTTCAAGCGTTTGGTGACTCCTCCTTGCAGAGTTTGGGTCAATATTTATAGTCTACAAAAAATATTAAATATTCAATCTAAATTTAAACCAGTTGATAACCCCTGGTTAAGTATTGATGGTTGTTGAGATTTAAGGTTGTAATAATCCTGGCCTTTAGATTTAAGTAGGTAGGTGGCCAAGATTGGTTGTGTGCGGTTGGTATTTGATTACGACGTATAGAATCAGAGTCACCTAAATAATTATTTGGAGTTTAAATTAATAATCTTTCTTATTAGCTGCTTTTGTTGAATCATTTCGTTTCGTGGGTTGGTGGCTGTCACTGCTTCACCAACTACGTGTCCGTTTGGCAAATTTGTTCATGGACTTATAAGTTACTTATTTCGGAAAAAATTTCGTATTTACATACTTTTTTTAGGAAAAAATGTGTATGTGGACTTTAATATTCGTAATCTTGCAAAAATAAGTTACTTATTTCAGAAAAAAGTATATATATCCTAACTTTTTTCCAGAATAAGTAACTTATTTCTGAAAAATAAGATTTCCCAAACGGGCCCTACATGAAATTTGGTCAGCACCAATGGAAATTTGTTTCTTCTTATTAGTTGGACTTGGTTTTTACTAGTAGTATCTCTTAAACAAATAACTTGGCCAACTTATTAACCTAACAAAATGGATGGTAAATCCTTCATTTTTTTTTACATTTATTCATCAATTTTCTCCCAGTAGTTAAGAATCTGTGTTGTAAAAATGATGTATTGGTGTATAATTTTTGGTCAGATGTCGATCGACTATAGCGAATTGAGGTACGAATATTTTTCGTTTTCTGGATATAGCAGCATCCAAACTACAAGAACATGATGAAACTTCTGCAAATGTGGACTAATTATATGTACTGTAGGCAGTCGGTATATTTATGGGTTTTTCATTCTGTAGTAACAAACTTCTGCAGTACAAAAAACAATACTTCGACAAATAGACATAAATTTAAGTATAAGTAGAAATAGTTTATAACATGCTTTGTAAATATATGTGCCTTTCATGGCTGGCTTACATTTCCCCTTAACTAAGTAAGATTTTCTAGGTTGCTCTACCATTGTAAGGGTCTGAGACTAAGCCATTGGCGGCTGAAGGGGAGGGTTTTGGACTTGTGGAGGCTGAAGGGGAGATGGGATGGTCGGTGGGGGCTGAACCGCCGGGGCTAGTGGGTCCTGGTCTGGTGGAGGGGAGACAGGTCCGGCCTGAGGGGGCTGGCCCTGGGCAGGAGGGAATATTTCGGGCAGGGGAATGCATCCAATTAAAGGAATACAGTATCTAGGAGGATTATATGTAAAGTATGGGAATAAAGGGAATGTAGGCAAGGTTATATTGAACCCTGGGAGTAAAGGAGGAAAAGCACCAGCACCTGGGATGAGTGGTGGAAACCCGAAAAAGGGCAAACCAGGAATGCCTGGAGTATCGTCAGGTTGACCTGGATTTTTTCGACCAGGGAAATTCCAGTTTGGAAGAAAGCCTGGAAAGATTGGAGGCAAGCCTGGAAAGTTTCGAGGCTGATCATCTTTTTCCTTGCTAATACGGAGGCCTCTTCCTCCTTCAACCACGCGGCCTGACTGAAATCCCATATCCATGACAATCAACATTAGTATTACCTTACACAACTTCTCCATTTTAAGTTTTCACCAGCTTCCGTCTTCTAATTCTCCTGAAACGAAGATTAGCTCATATTTATAGTACCAGTATTTGCTTGCTGTATCGAAACAATCCCGAGTCTAAATGAACTTACCATTTGTAACAAGTTCCAACTGAATTAATAATAATTACTCATATATCAGATACAACAATGGTAAAACATTTATTCAACCAGACCAACTGCATACTTAATACTCTTGTATTGTTAACTTTATATACACACTTCCAGGATCGGATGTTTATCAGTGTGGTGCCATTTTTAGTAATTTTAAGATTAGCACAACTGACAAGCATATTGCTGATACTATATGCAGTGAATGAATTTAAAGGCCCAGCAAATTTCTTGAACAAATGCATGCATACACAACTGTATGAACGTGTCCAATAAATTGCACCATCTTTATAAATGTTCTTATATTTGAACTGGAACCTTTAACAACATCAAATAATATACTACTACTGTAATTAATTAGCCTATACATTTCTGTAATGTCTGGCATTTATACTTGCATAACTTCTAGTGATTTTTTTTATTTAAATAGACACATTTTATGTACTTAGGTTATTTCCTTTTTAATGTTACTGGTAACCAACACATGCACACACAATTACATTTATACATTATTTACAGAGTCTAATTTTTCAGAGATTGGGTTTAAAGTTATTTATTCACAAATATAAGTATTTGAAATTTCACGAGTAAAATACAAACTTCTTGATCAAGCCAAAAGAACCTTGGTATGAAATCATGCAGGCTTCTAATTAAGTATTCTGTTCTCTGAACTCTGAGATTTTATTGCTTATGTTTCCAGCCATGAGCCATGTCTGATCACACAAATAAATGGGTATCATCCAAACCATGTTAATATAAACCTCTGTCTCTGGGGTAATGCTGCATTCATGCTGATAATAAATTGTGTAATTGGTATGTCAATGCAACCTACAGTGTAAGAGGTTAGTAGGATCAAACCAGGGGTAAAAAGAAACAGAAAAATATTCACAGACAATCGCGGCATAAGAGACTTCAACAATGCACCTACGAGGCAGACCATTTGCAACAATGCTCTTGGCAGCCTGTCAAACAATGAAGGCTCCCACTCCTATCAACCTTGGTTGGATCATTCACCTTCACATGCAGAGAAGGCACCACCGCCATGGGCTCCCCAGCCAACATAAGCATCAATAATAATTTTACGACCAGTAAGACCTGCATCACCATGAGGACCTTCAATGACAACGACCAGATGGACTGAGATGAAAGATGGTTTTATCATCAAGGTATTCTACAGGAATGTGGCCTTCATTTATTTTATCAATATGTTTCTCAATAATTAAGAACACAAGTTGTAAAAACATAGTACGGTGTGATTGTTGGTCATTCGTCGACTATGGCAAATTCAGGTACTTTTCATTTACCGACTGTTCTGTTAAACCAGTCTAGTTTATCTTTTTTAATACATTCCCCAAAAAAAATCTGTATTTTTAGTTCTGTTTAGCAGAAAAAACTGGAGAAGTATAATCCTCTCATGAATTTCTAGATCTAGCAGCACCCAAACTACAAGAACTGGATGATAGTAGTATTTCTTAAAATGGACTAGTCATATGTAGACAATTAGTATTCGCTTTTTTCATACTATAGTAACAAATATTTGCAGTAAAAAAAAGACCAATGCCCCGACGGATAGACATGAATTTAAGAATAGTAGAAATATATGATTTACAATGTCTTGTCAAAATGTGCCTTTCATGGTCAGCATACATTCCCCCGCAGCTAAGATTAGCTAGTTATGCAGGCTTCTCATAAGTATTCTGTTCTCTGAACTCTGAGATTTTATCGCGTATGCTTCCAGCCATGTCAGATCGCACAAATAGATGGGTATCATCCAAAACATGTAATATAAACTTCTGCGACTGGGGTAATGCTGCATTCATGTTGATAATGAATTGTGCCATTGGTATGTCACTGCAACCCAATAGTGTATAAGGTTAGTAGGGATAAACTGAAAAAAAATTCACAAACAATTTCTGCATAAAAAGCAATAGCAAATTGTCACTTTTACACATTCCTTCCACCCTTGAGTTAAGGTAATACTATATACTCTGCTGTGGGTTGGGATTAACCTGTCAAGTTGCAATAACTTTCATCTACTAATTAAACCTACAAAAGGTCGGCTTTGCCTTTGTGCATGGCTGTATGATGGTAGAGGGGTCTTTTCTAACAAAAGTTCTTTTGGATATAATTTTACAAGGCTTCAAATTCATGAAAAAGGGTTGCAAGGTGTAGCGGATGACAAAATATATAATCATCAAACTGAAAACCAGTAAAGGGTTATCAAAATAAGAAGACATGTAAAAAATAGGTTGGAGTACATCATAGTTGGCATATGAATATACCTAGTTTAAAAAAGTTTCTCTACCAAATTATTTATAGAAGCATATGGCAGCACTCATGATGTTCAAAACCATAAACCATGTTGGTATCATAACCAAGGGGCTGATGATCAAGATTTTCATACGTTAGTCAAAGATTCTACTTCGTTATCATATCAAGCTATTTCTTAAATCGTTTGATAGAATTAGCAGGAAGCTGCTTCACCGACACAAGAGCAACGTAGAAAAAAATGAGTCAAACAATAACCATAAGTACTGAAAAACTTTCAGTCGGACAGAAAAGTTACCATGAAATGTATAAACCTTTGATAATGTTTACCATGGTATCAGAAGCCACCTTTGCAAACTTTAATCTGTGAAATAACAAATTACAACATGTGAGAAAATATAAAAAATGAAGGCAGAGAACCATTGAATGCAATTTTCTATTAAATGAGATGGAATCGAAAGTGATACTTGCACTCATGTGAAGAGATAACAGACAAGACACTAAATAACATTCGATCCCTCAAGCCAAGGTAGTTATGTTAGTTAGCCCCTCAAAGATTCAAAACCAATGAGTATAAGATGGTGCACAAAGAGCACCAGACTGATAACCAGTCCACCAAAATAGAATCGTGGGAGAAGGTACAATTGTACAAACGTTAGTTTAGAAGTCTAGTAGCAACAAATTAACTACTACGAAGATTATTGTGCTTCATTTACTCAGCGACCACCTGCCAATGCTGTATTGCTAGAGCAAGTATTTAACGAACCATCTAACTCAATTACTCCACATACACAGTTGTATTTTTCATCAATTGGAAAATTAAACTTGGAGCTAAAAAAAAAAAAGAATAGTAACAAGTACACATTTCAAAGGGTATATGAATTACCATCAAACACATGCGATGATCAGAAACTTGTTTTGTGAATGCAACTTTCCTAATAATAAAACCGATAAATTATCAAAGTACCCCGCCAAACAAGCTAATCATGTTTAACTCGACTTACTGCATACAACAAATGTATATTTTGTTAAATAATGGACGAAAATTTCATTGCACACTGAGACATAAGTTAACATGGCACCCGTATGGCAGTGAACCGGAAAACAAAAATGTAGAAAATTAAAATTGAAAAGGAAGAACAAAAATATATAAATATATACAAACATCAATAATACATATACAAAGTTTTATCCTGCTATTAAGCCAAGTCACTGCAATGTCAAAGACTTGGCAGGTGTGTAGCCACGTCACTGCCGTGTCAAAGACTTGCCAGCAGTGTCACGTTATAATATAAACTTCCTCCTATTTTTAATGGAATGCACATTTGCAATATGCAGTGAGTCTATTCACGAGTGAGGCGCCACTAATTTGTGTGGTGAACTTAAAACATTTGAATACAACTAGTGAGCATGTTGATAATTAACCCATAACAAAATTTATATTGAACTTTTTGGTACAAGTTTTAAGAAGAGTCGAGGGAGAATACCAAATTGTCTCTTCACATTTCTCCAAATTATACTCTGAATATAAACACTCAATAATGCTATATATCACTTTCATTCTATGTTACCCAGACTCGGGTACAGGTGGACAGGTGGACATGGGAGCGGATCCATGAGTTAGATCCTTACTTTTTAAATATTCAAGATTTTTGGAAATGGACCCGAAATTGGACAATGGTGCGGGGCCTCCACATGTAAGCTTAACACAAGTAACACTTTATATTAGATAATTTGTTATACATTCATAAAACTAGCGTCTATTACACAAAAATCATATGCAGTTGATTATGTGTTTTATATTGTAGCCCTAAATGGCTAAATCAAAACTTGTTCGGAGAGCTTTTCTTTCATTATGAACTGGAATGGTGCAAGGTGAAGTGTTCTCAGTGAAAGAAATCATAAACTTCTTGAAATCATCCCTTGTTTCGTAAAAGAAAACAACTTTTAGTGTGCTAAAGAAATGGGCATCTTTGTTTACTTAAAAGAAAGCAAAACAATCAAATCCAGTAAACAAATAAAGGCATGAAAAACAATCCAGGTGAATTCGTGTACCCCTATTTCTCAGGGGACTTTCATCAAACATATGGCAATCAAATCAAATCTTGCTTAAAATCAACCCTACTGAAACCTTAAAATTGAAAGAATACAATAATGGGCATCAGTAGTTTCAATGGTAAAAAAAGAAGCACACAGTTTATAGAAATAATGAATTTAAGATAATCAACCAGAAAAATATGAGTCGATATTGTGAAATAAAAGTACATGAAAGGATGGGAAAATATAGCTGAAAATTACCCAAGCTTGAGAATTGGAGCTGCAATGGAATTGAGAAATCAAGCAAAGACGACTCAGACAGGGCAGATTGTTTTTACCTTTTTGCCACCTATATCTGGGGATGGGAAAAAAATCCGATTCAACGGATACCCGATTCGAAATCCGATTTTTTATCCGATCCGAACCCGATATTTTGGATTTGGATATGGATATGGATTTAAATTTTAAACCCGAAAGATTTTGGATATGGATATGGATTTCATGAAACCCGATCCGAAACCCGAAACCCGATCAAAACCCGAGCCGAACCCGAAACCCGAAAAATACCCGACTTTTATTTATTATATTTTATATATTATATATTATATATAAATGTATATTATAAATACATACTATACATACACTATTATATATATATATATATATATATATATATATATATATATATATATATATATATATATATATATATATATATATATAGGGTGCCCTTCCACAGCCACCGTTGGTTGAAAAAAGGCCCACAACCACCAACTCGTGAACTGCCGCAATGAACACTTGCGGCAGGAAAACTTATAGGGATGCCGCAATGAAAACTTGCGGTAGGTATGGGCCGCAATGAACGTTTGCGGCAGGAGTCGCTCTCAGGTCCTTAAATATTATTTTACGTTTTTATACTTTTATTTTTATTATTTATCAAAATTAAAAAAATTGGTAAATTAATACATTATAAAATATAAAAATGTTTATAAAATTTGAATTATTACATAAAATTTTAAATAAATTATTATAGTTTTATATTTAATAAAAGTAATAAAAATAATAAATTAATAAAAGCTGTTAATTTGAAATATAGAAACAAGTAAATATATGAAATTACGTTTTCACCCTCCAATTTGCTGCCGCAATGATACATAGCGGATAAATGAAAATATGAAATTACTTGTTTACCCTTATATCATTGCCGCAATGATACAATGCGGATACATAAAAATATGGAATTACTTTTTTACCCTTAAATTATTACCGCAATGATACAATGCGGATCGGAGACTTATACAATCACCCATTGCGGCTGCCGCGACCCGATTAACCACAGAGCTCAGGCGATTTCAGGCGATTTCAGGCGATTCCGGGCGATTTACACACAGAGCTGCGAATGTCAGGCCATCTTCCTCCTCAAGGTATCTTCTAATTGACACTTACACACACACGCACGTAGTTATACATACACACACGCACTACTATATACATTGCTACTCACGATTATATGTACATGGTTTGATTTGTTTTTAACTGTGGGTGGTGTTTATTTGCTTCATTTTAGTTAAAATCATGAATTAAATCGAATTATTAGGGTTCATAGTTCGAATTTTACCCATTTTTGGTTTGCATTAGTTTGAAATTAGGGCTTTTACCCTCAATTGAGTTGAAATTAGGGTTTCTCATCTTTAATTAGGTTGAATTAGCTCGAAATGCCCAATTTAGAATTAGGTTTCGAATTATTATTCGAATTTTTATTAAAACTATGAATTAATTCGAATTATTAGGGTTTATAATTATGAAATTATAATTATAATTTTTTTTATGAGTTGTGGAAATTTTAATTCGAATTTTTCTGAATTATTAATTTGAATTTTTGAGTTTAAAATTCGAAATTATGAATTAATATGATTTATTAATTCGAATTTTGATTAATTAACATATTAGTACTGCATTTTATTTGATAAATTATATTCGGTGTTAATTTATTCTTGTTTTAAATATGTCTTAATGGAATGATAATTTTAGCCAATTTTGGTACATGTTTATGAAATGTGCCTTATTTCTTTGATCTTGCACATTGCAGATGCTATGGATATACAGTGCGGGCCACTCGATAGGTCCCTCTTGACCATGCAGGATGATCATATTAGCAGTCACATATGGCAGGGGGGTGAGCGGGAGAAGTTGGATGTCTACCAGTTGACAGCCAACCTCGACGATTGGGTATTTGATGACACCCAGGTTAGTTTGCTGTCAGACTGGGGTTTCCGAGCGTTTACTAACCCACGCTCGATTCCCCAGAACGACATCCGATTGATCACGGCGTTGGTGGAGAGGTTTAGGCCAGAGACCAACACCTTTCATTTCCCATTTGGTGAGATCACCATCACTCTAGAGGATGTTTACATGATATTGGGATTGCCTGTTCGTGGTCGTGCTGTTACTCATTCGGAGCTTTCCGCACCGCTTCCATATTGGCTAAGACGGTGGCATGATTTGAGGTTGACTGAGATCGAACGCAAAGCTATGTATAAAAAAGGTTTGAATTTTAGTCCATAAATCCTAATTTCTTGCATTTTAGTCCTTAACATGTTTAATTCTTGCATGTTATACATTAAATTTTCATTTCTTTGCAATTTAGGAAGATAATTATCTAGTTATTGCATTTTAGTCCATAAATTCTAATTTCTTGCATTTTAGTCCTTAATTTTTTTAATTCTTGCATGTTATACATTAAATTATCATTTCTTTGCAATTTAGGAAGATAATTATCTACTTATTGCATTTTAACCCATAAATTCTAATTTCTTCCATTTTAGTCCTTAATTTGTTTAATTCTTGCATGTTATACCTTAAATTTTCATTTCTTTGCAATTTAGGAAGATAATTATCTAGTTATTGCATTTTAGCCCATAAATTCTAATTTCTTGCATTTTAATTCTTTATTTGTTTAATTCTTGCATGTTATACATTAAATTATCATTTCTTTGCAATTTAGGAAGATAATTATCTACTTATTGCATTTTAGCCCAAGAATTCTAATTTCTTGCATTTTAGTCCTTAATTTGTTTAATTCTTGCATGTTATACATTAAATTATCATTTCTTTGCAATTTAGGAAGATAATTATCTAGTTATTGCATTTTAGCCCATAAATTCTAATTTCTTGCATTTTAATCCTTTATTTGTTTAATTCTTGCATGTTATACATTAAATTATCATTTCTTTGCAATTTAGGAAGATAATTATCTACTTATTGCATTTTAGCCCAAGAATTCTAATTTCTTGCATTTTAGTCCTTAATTTGTTTAATTCTTGCATGTTATACATTAAATTATCATTTCTTTGCAATTTAGGAAGATAATTATCTAGTTATTGCATTTTAACCCATAAATTCTAATTTCTTGCATTTTAATCCTTTATTTGTTTAATTCTTGCATGTTATACATTAAATTATCATTTCTTTGCAATTTAGGAAGATAATTATCTACTTATTGCATTTTAGCCCAAGAATTCTAATTTCTTGCATTTTAGTCCTTAATTTGTTTAATTCTTGCATGTTATACATTAAATTATCATTTCTTTGCAATTTAGGAAGATAATTATCTAGTTATTGCATTTTAGCCCATAAATTCTAATTTCTTGCATTTTAATCCTTTATTTGTTTAATTCTTGCATATTATACCTTAAATTTTTATTTCTTTGCAATTTAGGTGGGGTGAAGCTTCATAGGTTGAGGGAAATGTATAAAAAGAAACCGGAGAAGCCTTCTCCCGAGTTTATCGAGCATGATGACCTTGTGTACACCCGGGCTTCTCTTTTTTACCTCATTGGGGGTGTGTTGTTTCCTTCATCGAATAGAGACACCGTGCATCCTAGGTACTTCTTGACTTCATTTCTCTCTCTAGTCCTTGCAATTTATGCTTAAATTTATCTTATTCTTGCATTTTATGCCTTAAATTTCACATTTCTTGCATGTTCATCCTTAATTTCTCCAATTATTGAATTCTTACCTTAATTTGCATTTCCTGAATTTTTGCAGGTATTTATAGTTAATCCAGAATGCGCATGAGATTAAGGAGTATGCCTGGGGAGCTGCGGTTTTGAGCTATTTGTTCAGGGGTTTGGCCAAGGCTGCTCAGAACGGTGCCAAAGCTATTAGTGGGTGCACCATGCTTTTGCAGCTTTGGTCTTACGAGAGGTTGTTGCCTGGGGCACCTCTGATAGCACCTCGTATGGATTTTATTTGGCCGAGGGCATTGGCTTGGGCTGAGCCGGTAGATGGGAGGAGGGTTAACCCCCACCACCGTACAGGTCTTTATCGGGGGGACTTTGACAGCTTTCAGCTTGGTTGGCTGACATGGCAGCCTTATCAGAGATTTTATGACATTCAGGATGTTGATGTGGATTATAATATCGATTTGATGGATGCTCACTATATGGCTCTCGGTCGTGTCCCTCTCATTTCTTTTGATATCGTTGAGTATGTCATGCCAGATAGAGTCTTGAGACAGTTTGGTATTCTACAGCATATCCCACAGGCCCCGGTTGCCATGACTTCACTGCGGACGGAGAGAGCATCTCGTTGGGTGCGGGACAATCATACAGTGACCTTGGCAGATTACGTTGAGGAGTGGCATGCTTTTAATGATGGCATGATACCTATTGTCGAGGAGGGCAATTACGTGTCTATAGAGGAGTACATGTATTGGTACAGGCGCGTCAGTAAGCTAAGGATTTCTCCATTTGTGGCTGAGCATCGTTCTAAGATTGTGCCTCGTGACTGGTATCCCCAGCAGGACATGGCTGATGCGGTATGCATTATATACCGTTATTTTTCTAATTCTTGCATTTCAGACATTTATTTGTATATTTCTGCATTTTAGACCTTTATTAAGAGTGTTGGTGGGATGGTTGCGGAGCTTGCTTGGGAAAATGTCCAATGCCTAAAACGCGATCGTGAAATAGAGTCGTCAGTTCTGGATGCATATATTGACCTGCTGAAGCTTAGGGAGAGTATATATGTTCAGCATAAAGTGCTAGGCCGTAAATCCAAGAGGTTCTTCCTTGGCATGAGTTATTTCACGACCATTGCAACTGGGCATTGCACCGACTTGAAGGTAAATCAATTCAAATTTCTTGCATTTTAGTCCTTAATTTGGTTAATTATTCCATTTCATAACTTATTATTTGGTTAATTAGTTAATTGTTGCATTTCATAACTTATTGCATTATTATAGAATTATAAAATGCAAAATTATAAAAATAAAGGTCTAAAATGCAAAATTATAGAAATAAAGGTCTAAAATGCAAGAAATAGAGAAATAAATGTCTAAAATGCAAGAAATAGAGAAATAAAGGTCTAAAATGCGAAATTATAGAAATAAGGTTATAAAATGCGAGAAATAGAGAAATAAAGGTCTAAAATGCAAAATTATAGAAATAAGGTTATAAAATGCAAGAAATAGAGAAATAAAGGTCTAAAATGCAAAATTATAGAAATAAAGGTCTAAAATGCAAGAAATAGAGAAATAAAGGTCTAAAATGCGAAATAGAGAAATAAAGGTCTAAAATGCGAAATTATAGAAATAAGGTTATAAAATGCGAGAAATAGAGAAATAAAGGTCTAAAATGCAAAATTATTGAAATAAGGTTATAAAATGCAAGAAATATAGAATAATAGAAATTGCAAGAATTCTTGCATTTCATAACTTATTTTCTCTTTTTTGCAGATGCATCCAAATTGTAAAACTCCGGAGAGGTTGAAAGATCAAGAAAATTTCTATATTATCTATCAAGACCAGCAGTTTGGGCCACCAATACACTTGTGTGATGTTGCTATGTTCCCCGTATGCACAGGTGGTCATTGGTTTTTGTTTGTTGTGGACCTTGAACGAATGAAATTGCTTTTAATTGATCCTCTCCGGGACCATGGATCTTATTGTGACTTACGAAAGGTGTATGCCAAGGAGATTTATGTCATGGTAATCTTATGCAATGTTTTTTTAAATATGTCTTCTTTCTTGAATATGTTTTTAATTTTTTGTGGTAAATTTGTAGGAAAAATTATTGCCGTGCATGCTTCATTTCTTGGAACCTTTGAGATTTGCTGAAGACAGTTTCATGGATGTGAAGTTCATTAAGGATCGACCGAAGCAACAAGGCGGCTCTGATTGTGGCGTGTACGTTTGCAAGTATATGGATGCTATACTTGGCGGCATATCATTGAAAGATGTAATGTGGCACCCAGTATATGATGTTTTGACTTTCCGGTATCGCATAGCTTAGGAGCTTTTTAAAGGGGAAGCACGTAAAATGACTATTGCCGGGTTACAACAAAGGCAACTGGGACTTTAGTTAAATTTGATCTTGTTTATTTGATTGTATTATTATTTTGTTAATTTTGCTTTGAAAATAGGTAGTTGTATTGTTGTATTTATATTGGTTGGGATTGTGTTGATATGGTATTTCGCGTTTATGTGGTTAAAACATGTTTTATAAAATGTAGATGGGAAGCAGTAAAAACAGATTCCTTATTGCAGTTTTTTTTGCTGTCTGTTTTTACTAGGTAAAAGAAAAAACAAGCTGACTTTTAAAAAAAAAAACAAAACATAGCCGCAATGACTCCTTGCGGATATCCGCAACGCCTCATTGCGGCAGTGGGGAGTCCAGTAGCTTTTCTCTCTCCTCCCCTGTTTTCAGGGGAAAACAGGGGAGGAGAGAGAAAAGCTACTGGACTCCTCCCTGCCGCAATGAGGCCTTGCGGATGTCAATAATTTTTTATTGTTATTTATTTCCTTATATTAAAAATTGGAAAAATGATAAAATTACAATTTATTTCAATTGTTAAATGTAAAATTCGAGAAAAATGAAAAAAAATATTGTTTTAAAAATTTTATTTTAAAACTTGACAAAATTTGCATTTAAAAATCGAAAAAAGGCATACATTATATTTTATTCCTAATAATTAATTTAAAATTAGAGAAAAGTGGGAAAAAAAATTCCAGTTTTTCAAACTAAAATTCGAAAGAAAGGATTAATTTAAAAAAAAATTGATGTATTTTTCGAATTATAAAGCAATAATTATAAATAAATAATTTAAAATATTATTACTTAAAAAAATATTGAAATATGAGCGGAATTCATTTCGCATTCATATATGAACGGTTGCTAAAATGAACAGATGTGGCATTCCTGGCCGAGTGGGTTGTTAGTAATCGAAACTCCGAGTTTAAGCGTGCTTGGGCTAGAGCAATTCTGGGATGGGTGACCCCTGGGAAGTTCCCTTTTTCTAATTTATTTTTTTTAATTTTGTATAAAAAAATTAGATAAATTTGTTTTAAACTTATATTTTAATCCAAATGTCCCAGGAAAAATTAATTTAATAGATTCAGAAAAATTAGATAATAATTTTTTTGGGCAAACTTAAAAAAAAAATGGAAAAAGGGAACTTCCCAGGGGGTCACCCATCCCAGATTTGCTCTAGCCCAAGCAAGCTTAACCTCGGAGTTTCGATTCGCAACAACCCGCTCGGCCAGGAATGCCACATCTGCTAATTTTAGCAACCGTTCATATATGAATGCGAAATGAATTCCGCTCATATTTCAATATTTTTTTAAGTAATAATATTTGAAATTATTTATTTATAATTATTGCTTCAAAATTCGAAAAAAAAACATCAAATTTTGTTTTAAATTAATCTTTTCTTTCGAATTTTAGTTAAAAACCTCGGAATTTTTTTTCCCATTTTTCTCGAATTTTAAATTAATTATCAGGAATGAAATATAATTTATGCCTTTTTTCGATTTTTAAATGCAAATTTTTTCAAGTTTTAAAATAAAATTTGGGGGAAAAAAATATTTTTCATTTTTCTCGAATTTTACATTTAACAATTGAAATGAATTGTAATTTTATCATTTTTCCAATTTTAAATATCAGGAAATAAATAATAAAAAAATTAATGATATCCGCAAGGTCTCATTGCGGCGGCAGCTTCTTGCCGCATTGAGGCCTTGCGGATTTTAACCCAGTTTTTAAAAATAATTTGATTCATAATATTTCAATTAAAAATTGGAAAAATGATAAAATTACAATTTATTTAAAATTTTAAATGTAAAATTCGAGAAAAATGAAAGAATTATTTTTTTCCCAAAATTTATTTTAAAATTTAAAAAAATTGATAAAATAAATTTATATTCCAAAATTTACAAAAAAAATTCTTTTTCATTTGAATTCACCCAAAAATATTTATTTAATCGAATAAATGTTGAAAATATATAATATTTTAATTGAATTGGAGATAATACAAAATATTTAGAATAAACATGAAAATAAAATTTTAATTCATTAATACTATTTTTGGATGGGGGAAAACATCAAAATACAATTTTTATTTAAAACAATTTCTTCGAGCCCTCCTTCTTCTTCCGTCTACGGATATTCATCTCCATGCCCGTACAATTTCCTCAAATAGGCAATCTCCATGTTAGCCTCTTTCAAGGCTTCTTCGAGTTCTTCGACTTTTACCTCCAAATCTACAACTTTATCTTCAAGAAGCTTGATTTCTCTCTTGGCTTCTACCAATTTTGTTTTTAAACTAGCATTCTTCTCATTTTTTGAATCCATGATAAGAAAAATTTTAGGTTTCTAGAGAGAAAAATGAGAAGAAGATTAGAATATGAAATTTTAGGTTGAGGGTGTGAGTATTTATAGAGAAAATATTTCAAATTAAAATTTTTTCAACATAAAAATTCAAAATAAAATTTAATGTATCTTGAAAATAACATTTGAATTTTTGGGAATGTAAGTTGAACATATGGAAGACTGTGTAAAACTGGTAGGTGTTCCCTGCCGCAAAGAGTCATTGCGGCAGTAATACAACAGCATGACATCAGCTTGGCGTCAGTTTCTTCACTGCCGCAATGAGGCCTTGCGGATGGCAATAATTTTTTATTATTATTTATTTCCTTATATTAATAATTGGAAAAATGATAAAATTACAATTTATTTCAATTGTTAAATGTAAAATTCGAGAAAAATGAAAAAAATTATTTTTTTCCCCAAATTTTATTTTAAAACTTGACAAAATTTGCATTTAAAAATCGAAAAAAGGCATAAATTATATTTTATTCCTAATAATTAATTTAAAATTAGAGAAAAGTGGGAAAAAAAAATTTCCAGTTTTTCAAACTAAAATTCGAAAGAAAGGATTAATTTTAAAAAAAATTGATGTATTTTTCGAATTTTAAAGCAATAATTATAAATAAATAATTTAAAATATTATTACTTAAAAAAATATTGAAATATGAGCGGAATTCATTTCGCATTCATATATGAACGGTTGCTAACATGAACAGATGTGGCATTCCTGGCCGAGTGGGTTGTTAGTAATCGAAACTCCGAGGTTAAGCGTGCTTGGGCTAGAGCAATTCTGGGATGGGTGACCCCTGGGAAGTTCCCTTTTTCTAATTTATTTTTTTTAATTTTGTATAAAAAAAATTAGATAAATTTGTTTTAAACTTATATTTTAATCCAAATGTCCCAGGAAAAATTAATTTAATAGATTCAGAAAAATTAGATAATAATTTTTTTGGGCAAACTTAAAAAAAAAAAATGGAAAAAGGGAACTTCCCAGGGGGTCACCCATCCCAGATTTGCTCTAGCCCAAGCACGCTTAACCTCGGAGTTTCGATTCGCAACAACCCGCTCGGCCAGGAATGCCACATCTGCCAATTTTAGCAACCGTTCATATATGAATGCGAAATGAATTCCGCTCATATTTCAATATTTTTTTAAGTAATAATATTTTAAATTATTTATTTATAATTATTGCTTCAAAATTCGAAAAAAAACATCAAATTTTGTTTTAAATTAATCCTTTCTTTCGAATTTTAGTTAAAAACCTCGGAATTTTTTTTCCCATTTTTCTCGAATTTTAAATTAATTATCAGGAATGAAATATAATTTATGCCTTTTTTCGATTTTTAAATGCAAATTTTGTCAAGTTTTAAAATAAAATTTGGGAAAAAAATAATTTTTTTCATTTTTCTCGAATTTTACATTTAACAATTGAAATAAATTGTAATTTTATCATTTTTCCAATTTTTATAATCAGGACATAAATAATAATAAAAAATTATTGACATCCGCAAGGCCTCATTGCGGATAGGCACATCCCTACCGCAAGGCCTCCTTGCGGATAGACACATTATTTTTTTTTTCTTGATATTAAAATTTGGAAATTGATAAAATTCCAATTTATTTCTATTGTTAAATATAAAATTCGAGATAAATTAAAGATTTCGTTAAGTTTTTCCTAATATTCGAATAATTGGAAAAAATTCTAATTTAAACTAGTACAAATGCATGGATTGCATATTAGTACCTTACATAGAAAATTAAGATTATAATTAATAAAAATAGTTTCAAATATTACAGAATACAATTGAAACTAATTGCCAGGACAATTTCTTCTATCATGGTTTGCTCCTACCAACCCACATTTTCCGCACTTTCGTTGCTTGGTTGTTGAAGTTGACGTTTCAATACCACTTTTATATCTTGCCGCTTTCTTTCGTCCCTTAGTTTGTGACATTGGAGGATCGAGTATCGGATCATGATCCCAATCTTCTTGAGGAAACGACTCGTTCATTTGTTCGATCTTATCTTCTTGTGGAAAAGCAATTTCCACGTGACACCTCTCTCGCTCAATCAAGTTCATCACGTAGTTGAAACGTGGGACGGAACAACTACCAACAGCGCCTAAATTTTGAAATGATTTGCACAATGCACTATACCTTGATGCTTGTGATTCACCAACATTACCAAGAACGGGAGGGGTATAAGGTAGAGGTCCGGCAATTTTGTTGCCATTTTTTGTCCACCTAGACATGATGTAATCATTCGGTATACGTATTTTTTGTTTCATGTCTAGGTAACGGATCATGTGTTTACAAATCATCCCGGAATGTTCAAATTGCATACAAACACATTCAATCTGTCCATCAATATGGGCCGTCAACCGATAGCTTCTTCTACGATCCTCCGGCACGGTAGACTTCTCAACCACGAACATTTTAAATAAATGACATCCACCTTTAGTTTTCGTCACGACATAAGATGTACTTTTTAGAAGCTCCTTTTGAAAACGCCTAAACATCTCTTTCGTGTAAATTTCGGATGCATGAATTTCCAAGGATGATTGCAATACTAGTCTCTTTTCCCTTTCTTCGCTCTCGTAGTCACTTTTAACCTCCCTAAGATATTGTGCCTCCAAAGCCTTTTGGGAATTCTCAATGAATTCTTTCAAACCGGTAGATGCTTGCACATATTCATCAAAAAATGCATTCATTGATTCGCTTCTAGAGGTAGTGGTCATACCGGCGGCAAAATGCGACTTTGTGTAAGCACCAATCCATTGATGTCTAATGCGATACATTTCATTTAACCAAACATGATCCTCAAGTTTGTACTTCTCGACCAATTCCTCCCATCTACCTTCAAATTCCGTGGGAGACAATGACTTGTACACACATGCATTAAAATCTGTTTTGAATTCCGGATATTTGGTGTACAAACTAGATAACTTCTCGGGAAATTTACTACTTATATGCCATGTACAATAAAAGTGATTTGTTTCGGGCATAACCGTGGCAATAGCATTTCCCAAAGCAATGTCTTGATCGGTAATTATTGTAGTGGGAGGTTTGTTGTCAACGGCTTCCAACCAAGTTTTTAAAACCCATTGATAAGAAGTCTCGGTCTCATCTCTCATGAGTGCAAATCCAAACAAAATATTTTGGTAATGGTGGTTCACCCCCGTAATAGGTATGAAAGGCATACAATACCTATTCGTTCGATAAGTTGAGTCGAACGTCACCATATCACCAAAATTCTTGTAAGCGTTCATGCATCGAGGATCAACCCACACCAAACCTTTAACACGATTCTCGTTATCCACATCCACTCGATAGAAGAAATGACCGAACGCATTCTCTTGTTGTAACTTTCGTAACAAGACCAAGCCACACTCCGCATCGCCGGAATCAAACACTCGGTGCCGAATATCCCGTATGACATTACGTACATCTTGATTAGAAAACCCTAAATTTTCAATGCCTCCACATGTCTCACCAAGATATTTCATCACTTTACTCGTCTCGATCCCCGATTTGTTAAACAACTCAATCAATGATCGGGTGATCGGATCGATGTTGCGTGATGTTTGAAAAAATTGTCGCTTATCCGGTGTTACCATGGAATGATTATGTTTCAAATCAACCAAAGTTACCTTCCATTTGTTTACATTAACTAGGTGACATACGTACATTCGAGCACGACAATTCGTTCGTGGATCTACATCCCTAATGCGTCGTTTTCCTTTATCAAGATAATCCGATTCCGGTGCTACTCTTCCACCCTTCTTACAAATAAATAAACGGGATGATGGATCATGACTCCGTTGATGTTTATGAGTATTCCTAATTATTATCTCGAATCCGACATTTCGACCATAATTTCTATAAAAACTTTCCGCCTCATCTAATGTATCGAAAATCATTCCAACACAAGGCACAACCTTATTAACATCCGCAAATGTAAAATCAAAATTTTGGTTTCCAATATCCTCATCATCATCATTTTTTCTCATCCTAACATCCTCATCATCAACATTTTTTCCCATCCTAACATCCTCATCATCAACATTTTTTCCCATCCTAACATCCTCCTCATCATCAATTTTTTCCATCCTAATATCCTCATCTCCTTCATCATCATTTTTTCTCATCCCAAATTTCTCATCTTTTGCATCATCACCATCAATAATAATTATCTTGTTTTTATCCTTTCCACCATCATTTTTTTCCCCACCAACATCATCAACATTCATTTTATTTTTATGAACATTGTAATTCACTCTACGTTTATGAACACTACTATAATAATTATCAATATCTACATCATCAACGAATAATTTACGAGAAACATGATTTTTTTTAACGGGCGGCGTAACATAATCATCACCATTACGTTCACTAGATGAACTAGAAGAGCTAAATAAAAATGAAGCCATTGAATAGAGCACTAACCTTAATTTTGGATGAATTTTTGAGCTCCAAACCCTTGAAATTTTTGAGCACTTGGTTGGTGTTTTCTGCTGTTTGGAAAAAAAGAAATTGGAAAAAAAGACAAATTCTGTAACCTTAAAGGAAACAGATTTCACGCCTACCGCAATGTTTCATTGCGGCAGGAGGCCTTAATTGCCAACTGCCGCAATGAAACATTGCTGCGGATGGTTCATTTATTACCAGCCACCAACCATATTTAATGACTTAAAATTTTTCTGAGCCACAACCAAATATTGCGGCAGGAAAATTTACCGCAATGTCTCATTGCGGCAGAAATTTAAGATTTTTTATTTTTTTTTGTTTAATTTTTAAATCTTCAAATATGCATCAAAATAATAAAATATGTTAATTTTAACTTTAAAGTATCTTTAATAATGTAATATGGATATTTTTTACATGTTATGTAGTTTAAATAATGATGGAATGACATGTACATCTCAATCTTAGATAACTGTTGAAAAATAAATCAGGATGGTAACATTTACCTTCCAAATTAATTTATTATTTTTTGAAATATTGGGAATATCACTAAATTAGACATATATTGACTTACGTGCGGTTGTATCGTCGATAAGTATTTTTTAAAAAATAGAAACAACAATCCGGGACAAAGCACTAGTTAGATATACTGGTCAAATCGATAGTTCATTACCACTTTTACCACCCAAATAAACTTATTATTTTTTCAAAACTTGGGAATATCACTAAATTAGACATATATTGACTTACGTGTGGTTGGATCGTCGATAAGTATTTTTTAAAAAATAGAAACAACAATCCCGGGACAGTACTGTCCCGGGATTGTTGTTTCTATTTTTTAAAAAATACTTATCGACGATCCAACCACACGTAAGTCAATATATGTCTAATTTAGTGATATTCCCAAGTTTTGAAAAAATAATAAGTTTATTTGGGTGGTAAAAGTGGTAATGAACTATCGATTTGACCAGTATATCTAACTAGTGCTTTGTCCCGGATTGTTGTTTCTATTTTTTTAAAAAATACTTATCGACGATACAACCGCACGTAAGTCAATATATGTCTAATTTAGTGATATTCCCAATATTTCAAAAAATAATAAATTAATTTGGAAGGTAAAAGTCGTGGTCAACTATCGATTTGACCCGTACTCCTAAATTAGTTAATCTAATGTAAAAATCTCAAAAAATAGAAAATTAGTGAATCTAATGTAAAATTAATCACATAATTAATGAGTATTAATATTTGAAATTTTATGAATTTAAATTCGAATTTTATCTTATTTTTCTATTTTTAATTTAACTTTCACAAGAATATTGCCGCATTGAAGGGTTGCGGACCGTCCTGCCGCATTGAAAGGTTGCGGACCCTTCTGCCGCATTGAAAGGTTGCGGACCCTTCTGCCGCATTGAAATGTTGCGGCTATCCTGGTGGCTGGTCCAACCCACGGTGGTTGTGGACCTGAACGCATATATATATAGAGTAAGGCTCTAGAGAGAACATGCTTAAAAAGAGAACGAGAGAACAACTTAAAATATTGATTTTTAAAATTCAAAAAAATTATAAATATGTTTATATCATTAATACAATTCTAAAAAACACAATTATGAACAACAAATACATGTGTAAAAAACTATTTGTGGGATTCTAAAAGAGATTCTTCAAAATTTGTGAGATTCTAAAATAGATTCTTAAAAATTTGTGAGATTCTAAAAGAGATTAAAAAAACAAAATTTCCATAAATATTTTTTTCCACAAAAAATTATTCAAGTTTGAGAATCATAAAATGCATCTAAGAATATTTATAATTTTTTACAATTTTTAAATTAATTTTTTTGAGATGTTCTCTCGTTCTCTTTTTAAGCATGTTCTCTTTAGAACCTTGGCCTATATATATATTATATAAATGTATATTATAAATACATATTATACATACACATATCTTTGAGACATAAGATATGGAAAGATCGAGAAAATAAATTGTCATGGATGTAGCGGTATTTTTTAACTTACTTACACAATTTTTTTTATTTTTTTGTTAAACAACTTATTTACACTATTTTTAATTTTGAATACCCGAAAAAAACCCGATCCGATCCGAAACCCGACGGATTTGGATTTGGATATTGAGTTTTGGATCCGAAACCCGATACGATCCGAAACCCAAAACCCGAAAATATTTGAATTTTGCAAAACCCGAGCCGAACCCGACCCGTTCCCATCCCTACGGCTATATCGTTTTGTGTCATTGTATATATCAAAATCTGCTATTGCTAAATCCAAAGTTACATGTATATTTTCATAAATTATCAGAAAAAATACTTTCTTTAAAAATTATTTGCAATTTTTATTGTTTCCTTAAAATATGATATGTAATCAAAATTAATAAATTTTACATTTTAGTTGGTATAACATATTTTGGCCGTTTAATATTACTAGCCTATAATCCGTGCGATGCACGGTTGCTTTAAGTTATTATTTTAAAATACATGCGTATACATATAAATATTACATAAAAATTGTTTTTTAACTTTTATTTAACATAAAAAGTGAAATTTATCTAATCATGTAGACCTTTTTTCGATTTTTACACAAAAGTGTTTTCCAGATTTTGTGTAATTTTTTAATATATAACTTATTACTCGTGTGATGCATGGATGTATTTTTTAATACTTTTTGTTTTATTACCCATATTTTCACATATATTTTTTAATTCGTAGGAAAATAAATTATAGAAGATAATAAAAAATTGTAATACATGTTTAATAGTATTTTTAACGATAATGTTTTAATAATTAATAATATGTTATTGACGGAATTGAATCTTAAACTCGTGAGAGTATTTTATAAAACAATACATATGTTTAATAGAGATATGTTGTTATTGGGATTCGAACTTGAAACCTATAAGAGTATTTCAAATATTAGAAAAGGAATTTTCTTTTAGCATTAGATCCAACGGTTCTTATTTATTTATCTTAAAATCTAACGGTTGTTATTGAGTGTACCAAAAAAAGTGTACCAAACCGACAACTAAATATACTCTGTTTCGCTTATAATAGTATAGTATAGATATATAGGGTCTTACTCAAATAGAAACTAAATTAGAATAGAAACTAGAAACCAAACCCTAATCCAACATTTCAAGCTAATCTAATAACCAAAATAGGGGTACCCCAATACAAAAAATGTATAATAATCTACCCACTATTCAGCAAAAAAAGAAGAAGTTAATGTTCACTGCTGATGTGGCAGTGACGTCAGTAGTGAACATCAATTTTTTTTTTTTTGCAGAGCATTGGTAAGTTAATTTATGACATTTTTTGTGAAGGTGTCCCTGGCGGGGCCCTTAGAAAATATGAAATATAATTTATTTAGTATTGGTTTCTAGTTTCTATTTTAACTTTGGTTTCTATTTGATCACTAGCCTCTATATATATATTTAATAATTAATTATTCAAACTAGTCGGTTGAATTTTTTGTTATGTAAAAATAATATTAATCCTACATGAATAAACTCATTCCATTTCACATGTGGTAAATAAATCTAAATTTTTCTAAAAACGACATGACACTCCCGCAAGACATTTTTCACTTTAGTAATTTTTCTAAAAAAAACAGTATAGTTGAGTGTTACAATAACAATTTTGTTCTCTTAAAATATCTCATTAAAATATGTTCTATCTCTTCTATATATGAACTGGAACGAAGGTAAAAAAAAATTGTTATTTTATAGTAGCTATATAGTAGAGTCTACTCTAGAAAAGAATAAAAGAGAGAGAGCGAGTATTGTAATATATAGTTAAAGAGTGGGTTTTCTTATCTGTTCATTGTTTCTTAAAAAAATTCCTTGTATTTGTGGAGAAAAAAATAGTGAGAAGCAATAGAATTTGGGAAGAGAGTGAGGAACATTAAAATGGTGAGAAAGCGGTCAATTAATTTTCCGAGAACTTTGAAAAAGATGATTAGAGATAAGAAGGGGAGGTGGATTCGTGGGATTCAGGGATATCACTATTATCCTGTTTCTGAAAGTGGTTGCCGGAAACTCAATCGGCTTCCCTCTCAAGCTGAAATGACATCTGTACCTACCTCTCCCGGAATATCAGGCGTATGGGTTTCGTTGCTTTTCTCTTGCTTTTTTAAATGTTTTATTATTATTTTTTAATTTCTTTTAATAAAACACAAATGATCACTTTCGCATTGTTAAGGATTGATCGGTGGAAATTGGATCCCCATTACGATACCCCAAGGCTGAGTATTCAGCATGCCATTGACGTTACGACTCCCATGAATGATCCTGATGTTGTCTACAATTTTTAGGGGTTCGCGGTTACATTCACCCAGATCTGGCCCTCTTGGTGATGATGAGGTTGGCGTTACTACTGTTAAAAATTGGTCATACAGAGGTCCCGTTGATATAGATCTACCTCTTTCCAGTATAATGAATATGTTTTATTGTGTTTTTTTGTCTTTGTGGTTTTATTTTTAGTAACAAAAACTGATATATAGGCCTATATATGCATATTATGAAACGGTAATTAATTACAATAGTTGTAGGATTTATTCAAACTTGGAATATAATTGAGTTCAGTTATGACTAAATTTTTGGTTGTCTAAGAGACAAGTTTTATGTGTATTGAGACTTTTTATTTGCTCTCACCTGGATTTTGTTATTGTCTATTTTGCAAGTAGTTGTGTATATTTTTGTTTGATCGGTGTATTGATTCTTTGTTTGTAAGATAGTTTCAAACTTGGAATAATCTGATTGTGTTTGTGTTGTTGCAAATTCGATATCAAAGCTTTTGCATGTGTGTTTCTGTTTGACAGTCAAATAGAAAATTAGTTATGGAGCTAATTCTGAATAAAGAATAAGAAATGTACCCAGTCCATTATAATTTTTTCCTTCAATTAGAGCCCACTCAAAACATGTGGTTTTGATCATATTGTTGATTTTCTCTCTTAAATTACTAATTAGGACTATTAACTATATTCCAGGAGTGGGAGCGTTTCGGCTTGGACCGGGTTGAGAATTGTGATGAGATATATGACCATTCACGTCCCGATTTTGAAGATGTGATTAACTTCCTGATTTCGAGTCTGAAGTTATATGGTCCTTTTATTGCATGGTTTCCTCTTCGAACCACCCACAAAGATGCCAAGAATATCTATACAAGGAAGGTGACTCTACAGGATTGACCCATACAGTGGATGTCACTGGTTGGAAAAAATGGAGAATAAACGACAAGTTGTTCGGCTACTGGGAGTATCTTGATAGCTAAGGATTGGGGTGGGGGAAATGGATTTGGAAGGATTACATTTGATGCCGTAGAAAGTGTTGAAATTTTCCTTACATTTTAATTGACGTTTTGATTATAAGTTTTCTAATGGTGTTTGCAAATATAAATTTAGATAAAATTTTGATATATGGGCTGATATTTATTTAGGGCATTATTTGTTCAAATTGTGATAGGGTGAGTAACCTTATATTTGAAAATTGAAAAGGTTCTACGCATGTAGAAAATGTGTATACAAAAAAACACAAATTTCTAATGCAAATTGGATATCTTGTCTATTTTGTTGGAAAAAAAATTGTTAAATTTATTTTGATTTCGCTTTCATGGAAGGTATACCAAGTTAAGGGATTTTATACTAAGAACATCTCTGTTGCGCAATTTTTTTTTTATTATCAGTAAGAGTAATGTTTTTCTAGGATTCATGCTGATATATATATATATATATATATATTTCTTATAACAAATATAATAGTGAATATAAAATTTCTTCTAATACATATTTTGTTGATTTCATTTGTTCCCTCCTATTTTAGTTAAATTTCAAATTTAGAAATTTTAAATATAATATATACTTCGTATAACAAGAACATAAAATTTTGAAAGGAACAAACAGAGACGAAATTAAATAAAATAATGAACAAAACAATAATACCATTCATTTAGAAAAAAACAGAGATTTAAATTAAATTTGAATGAAATAGAAAAATAATCACATCTTTGCAACAAAAAATGAAGTAGCGGGGGAGATGGAGTCTTTAGTGGAAGATACGAAAAAAAAATTTGAACGATGATGTAGATGTTGTTAAGGAATATGCACGAAAAATATAACACGTCAATTTGGGATTGTTAAAAGTAGAGTTACTAAACTATGTAAAATTTTCAATGTTTTATTATGTCTTAAGTATGAAATTTATGTTATAATTTGTTTGACCAATATAATATTTTACCTTACCTCTAAGTTATATTTTACAAAATTCATCAATGTTTCATGTCCCAATTTTTGTAATTCATTTTGAAGAATTCGAATAAAAGTGTATTGTACATTCATCCTCATGTATTGTATTAAAGGGGAAACTCATATTCGACTGTGTGTACTCTAACGTTTTTGGATTGCTCAATATAATGGACCTCAAAATTTTATGTTAACTTTGGGATTGATATTTTTTCCTTTGACGTGCAAAGTCAAAAGAAATTATAATTTAATTACTTGATAGTATCGAGAATTTATTGCATCAGAAATTTAGGGACTATGGAGTGAAGTTCTCGTTTTTGAGTTAAAGGAATCTGTTGCCATTAAATATACAACCTTGTATGAAGAAATCACCTATAAATATTGGATAATGACAATTGTTGGATTAAGAAGTTGACCATCAAAAATTTATTTTTAGTTGGATGTCTAATTTATATTACAAAATAATATAATGTAAATCAATAAATGTAAAAAAAAAATATGATCAAAAAATTCTTTATAAGTTTCAATAATTGATATAACGATTATTACTCCGATCAAGCGACAAAAATTTGCAAATAAACGATTATATCCAAGTTCAATTCTTCAAAACAACAATTTTTAAGAAAAATAATAAATGCAAGAAAAAATTAATCATTTTAAATTGAATA
Source organism: Kitagawia praeruptora (assembly GCA_037693485.1). Taxonomy (NCBI): domain Eukaryota; kingdom Viridiplantae; phylum Streptophyta; class Magnoliopsida; order Apiales; family Apiaceae; genus Kitagawia; species Kitagawia praeruptora. The sequence continues at coordinate 95,768,591 of CM075350.1, forward strand.
CAATGTCTCATCATTTTTTTTTTATCTTACCAATATTCTTGTTCAGACCCAAAACCTAACAAACAATTATTACAATCACTTATAATTGGGATTGGAAAATGTTATTAATTAAAAGAGATATTAATTAATCGATAAATTAATATTTATTAAATTATAGAGAATTTTCGACAAACAAAATGAACTTTTAATTATAAACTTCAACGGGTATTAATGAGATTTAAAGTAAAGGTTCATGTACATTTAAATGATAAAAAATCACTAAATACATCAAATACATAGATAAATAACTTTTTGATGCTTCAAGAAAACACCACATTCAAATTTTTTGGATGAAATAAATAAGATTAAGAATGAGTTTTATATAGATTTAAACTTAAAGAACCAAAACCCGAATCATAATGTAGAAAAGTGTAATACGTACTTCCTCCCTGGTTATGGTTATGAACTCTACTTTATGTACACGTTAAACCGCGTGCCGGGGAAAAAATTGTAAAGAAATGAGACGGAGGCAGTATATTTTTATGATTATAAAGAAATGATTAATTTACAATATTATCGGTCCATATATTTGTACAGGATTTTTTGAAAAATGAATTATCTTATTATCTTATCGAAGTTGATCATTTTTTGAACTAATCTAAATAAGTACCGGAGAAAATTAATAACTTAAAGAAATTATTAATTATCAAGCATTAATTTAGCGAGATTTTACTGTACTTAATATTTTATACACTTTTGAGCCATTAATTTCAATTTTAGCAAATAATTACATATAATTAATAATTAAAGATGCAATGATTAAATTAAATATAATTTCTTATATACACACGTTTTAAGTATTAAAAATTAATATTTTTATATTTTATGTATTTGAAATATAGATTTTACATTTTATTTTTCTTCATAAAAGATCAAATAATTCGTGTTTGAATTTAATTATACGAGTGAAACTTATAATATGTATTTTTAATAATCAAACAATTTTTTATTTCTATCCACTAAATAGCAAAAAATGCTCAATTTCATACATGTTTTGTGTTTGAGTTCGATTATCATGGCATGAATACATGATACATAATAATTATAGAAAATAAGTGTTTACATAATTGGTATGCTAGAAGATTAGATCTTTATGTAACATTCAAAGTTTTTAAAAAAAATATTAATTGATAATTTGATGATTTGATGTTAATAAATTAGGATTTAAAATTGAAATGTTTTTTCATTTAAAGGAGTTAAATTCATTAAAAATCTATTATTAAATTTTGGCTAAATATTAGTAGAATTTTTGTTAAGGGAAGACATATCATTAAAGAGTAATTATTAGTAAGGATGATAATTAGATATAGTATAATATATTTATATAGAAAATAGAGAAAGAGAGACATCAACAGTTACGAAACAAAAAAAACCTTACTAGCAGCCGCTTGAAGAAAAAGAGATTACATCGAGAGAGAGAGAGAGAGAGAGAGAGAGAGAGAGAGAGAGAAAGACTTGGGAGAAAACTCATAACAAGCTTAAAAAGGAGAAGGTACTAATTCTCTCGTGGCTTGATTGTGATATTTGTATGATTTCTTTTATTCGTATCTAGGTAGTAATATTTTGGTGTATAATCTGATGTATATCCATGAGTTAATTGTTTGTTTAGATTCTTCGTCATTCTCTTTATCTTGGTATTAGTACTTTAATTTCGTATGTATAGTACATAAAAATTCCGAATTCTTGTAAAATTCTTATCTAATTCGTTATGAATCGAAATTTTATGATCTTTGACTCTCTGGAAAGATATTTTAAATATCTACAACTTTCATTATTTGTGTTTTCTGAAATTGTGCATGTAAATATGAGTTTTGTTGTGATTTGTGTGACCTGCCACTATCATTTCGAAACTGAGATGTCTCACTTTGAAAATTCATAATAAATTGAGATTTTATCCAAATATTATGAGTAATATCAATTTGGAAAGGTCCTTTCGAACCCTACGTTTATTGTTTACATTTCTATGATAATGGTTGTGATTTTAAGGTCTTAAACCTCAAAATAGTATCATAGTCAGGAGTTACGTCTCGAATTTAATTGTTTCAGATTATTGTGTTGACTTTGGGTTTGAATTTCATTAATTTTGGATTTATTGAATAAAGAATCTATTTTATTTAAGTTTTGAAACTAGAAATAATATTCCAAAAATTTGGATTTTTACAGTTGGTATCAGAGCTCTGGGTTAATTTCCTGTAGACTACCACTTAGGCATGACCTGTGTGATGTTTGGACAACACTTAAATTTTTTTGGGTTGACTTGTCTTGAGTTTTATTTTGTTTCGAGTATGGGATGTTTGAGAATTTGGGGGCCAAATGCTTTCAAAAAAACTTTTGGGACCAAATTCTTTTAAGTAGGGTAGTTTGTAACATCCCAAGTTTTTTAAAAGATACTAATTGATAATTTGGTGATTTGATATTAATAAATTAGGATTTAAAATTGAAATGTTTTTTTATTTAAAGGAGTTAAAGTCATTAAAAATAGATTATTAAATTCTGGCTAAATATTAGTAGAATTTTTATTAAGGGAAGACATATCATTAAAGAGTAATTATTAGTAAGGATGATAATTAGATATAGTATAATATATTTATATAGAAAATAGAGAAAGAGAGACATAAACAACAACAAAAAAGAACCCTGAGGAAGGTTGGATAGCCCAAGTGGTTAAGGGTATATCCCCTGTCGACCCAGGTCATGGGTTCAATCCTCGCTCACCCCTGAGAATTGTTAGAACAAATACTCATTTGTAAGCTTATAAGCACTTTACTGTAAAAAAAACCCAAGTAGCAGCCGCTTGAAGAAAAAGAGAATACATCGAGAGAGAGAGAGGGGGGGGGGGAAGAGAGGGAGACTTGGAAAGAAGACTCATAATAAGCTTAAAAAGGAGAAGGTACTAATTATTTTGCGGCTTGATTGTGATATTTGTATGATTTCTTTTATTCGTATCTAGATAGTAATATTTTGGTGTATAATCTGATGTATATCCATGAGTTAATTGTTTGTATAGATTCTTCGTCATCCTCTTTATCTTGGTATTAGTACTTTAATTTCGTATGTACAGTATATAGAAATTCTGAATTCTAAAAATTCGTATCTGATTCGTTATGAATCGGAATTTTATGATATTTGACTCTCTGGAAAGATATTTAAATATTTACAATTTTTATTCTTTGTGTTTTCTGAAATTCTGCATGTAAATATGAGTTTTGTTGTGATTTGTGTGACCTGCCACTATGATTTCGAAACTGAGATGTCTCACTTAGAAAATCTACTATATATATAATATCACAACATGTCACATTTTATTCAAAGTAAATTACATTTATACCCCTTAATGATATTTTATGAAAAAAATTAGAATACATAGGCTTTGCTAGGAATTGAACGCATGACATGTCAATTCATATGTCATTATGTTGTCAACTATAACCATTTGAGCTACACATGTTTTTGGTTAAATAGTAAAATTCATTATTTATATCCATCAATATTTTATTCATTAATTAGATTTCTTTTATTCAAGATGTAATGAATGTTTCACTTCTCATGCTATTCTTGCTTTTGTTAATTTATTTTTCTGTATATACATAAATTTACTTGTCTACTCTATTAATAACTTGTTATTTTATTTCATATAAAATGCTTAAAATTTCACATATTTTCTTAACTCCTGTGTCTTACTCCAAGTACTGATTATTCATCAATATCAAATACAATAAAATACTTGATTCTAAGTAATTGCGGAATTTTTTGATTGAGAAAATTTAATAAAATGGTTCACCCAAAATCTATTACAAAAATGAGAATCTAGGAAGTCGGACAACCTAAACGTCATTTGCGAAAAAATGTGACATTAAATTTTGCAATTTATAATTTTATATATGTGCATATATTTAGATTAAAGTTTTTTGATAAATTAGTATATGAGTATACTAAAATATGAATAATAATTATATAAATACTCATAAAATTTGAGAATAGGGACTAATCTATTAGGTTCTCGATTAAGAATATAAACAGAAAATCAAGAATTAGCTAGAAAATAATCATATTTTTTTTAGAAATAAAATTATTTGACGTGTTTGTAACAAAAAATAAATAATAATTATATAAAAATATTCGTATAATTCGATAATCAGGTCTAATCAATTAAATTCTTGATATGGGTCAAGCGGCAAATTGAAAATTAACCAAAGTAATAATCAAACATATTTTAATATTATAATAGTTTCTTATTTTTATTTCTAATAAATTTACTATTCAAAAATAATTCTTAGTGAGTAAATTATTTTTTAAAAATTAATCGAAAATTTCTCAAAATTTCAAAAAGTTTTAGAACATTGTAATGCAACTCAGGGCACTCTGGCAGCTCTAATTGGACCAAGTTATGGACGAGTGTGCCAACACCCACCTAAGGAAAACTAAGGTATGAACTCATTTCTCTAGAGTGTTATGTGTTGCATATTTGATGTATGCTTGTATTAAAATTTGTACCAAATTTTTAAGATCTATATATATAATACCACAACATGTCACATTTTATTCAAAGTAAATTACATTTATACCCCTTAATGATATTTTATGAAAAAAATTAGAATACATAGGCTTTGCTAGGAATTGAACCCATGACATGTCAATTCATATGTCATTATGTTGTCAACTATAACCATTTGAGCAACACATGTATTTGGTTAAATAGTAAAATTCATTATTTATATCCATCAATATTTTATTCATTAATTAGATTTCTTTTATTCAAGATGTAATGAATGTTTCACTTCTCATTCTATTCTTGCTTTTGTTAATTTATTTTTCTATATATACATAAATTTACTTGTCTACTCTATTAATAAATTGTTATTTTATTTCATATAAAATGCTTAAAATTTCACATATTTTCTTAACTCTTGTGTCTTACTCCAAGTACTGATTATTCACCAATATCAAATACAATAAAATACTTGATTCTAAGTAATTGCGGAATTTTTTGATTGAGAAAATTTAATAAAATGGTTCACCCAAAATCTATTACAAAAATGAGAATCTAGGAAGTCGGACAACCTAAACGTCATTTGCGAAAAATGTGACATTAAATTTTGCAATTTATAATTTTATGTATGTGCATATATTTAGATTAAAGTTTTTTGATAAATTAGTATATGAGTATACTAAAATATGAATAATAATTATATAAATACTCATAAAATTTGAGAATAGGGACTAATCTATTAGGTTCTCGATTAAGAATATAAACAGAAAATCAAGAATTAGCCAGAAAATAATCATATTTTTTTTAGAAATAAAATTATTTGACGTGTTTGTAACAAAAAATAAATAATAATTATATAAAAATATTCGTATAATTCGATAATCAGGTCTAATCAATTAAATTCTTGATATGGGTCAAGCGACAAATTGAAAATTAACCAAAGTAATAATCAAACATATTTTAATATTATAATAGTATCTTATTTTTATTTCTAATAAATTTACTATTCAAAAATAATTCTTAGTGAGTAAATTATTTTTTAAAAATTAATCGGAAATTTCTCAAAATTTCAAAAAGTTTTAGAACATTGTAATGCAACTCAGGGCACTCTGGCAGCTCTCATTGGACCAAGTTATGGACGAGTGTGCCAACACCCACCTAAGGAAAACTAAGGTATGAACTCATTTCTCTAGAGTGTTATGTGTTGCTTATTTGATGTATGCTTGTATTAAAATTTGTACCAAATTTTTAAGATCATGATTGTTTGGTGCACTCTATAACTTTGCCTTATAAACTAAACTAAAGTCCATTATCTATTCGATGTGGGACCGGGTGTTACATAATATGCATGCACATACATATTTCATATCATTATTCAAATTGAATTCATTTTATATTTGTATGTATATATATATATATATATACATGCACACACATGTTCATCACTTTAATTTGAATTTAAACTTGATTCAAATAAAAATTGTTCATAACATAGTGAATGATGGGGTGTATAATTAGAGATTAAAAAAAATTAAAATTCTAAAATGAGTTGATTAAAACCCTAAATTTGCATATAAAATACTATATATTAACAAAGTTAAATAGATGGAGAGACAAAATTTCATCCTTCACAAAATTCAGATCCAAACATGCATGTTTAGCTTAAGGGATGAAGATGACAATGAAGAAGGGAGTCAGGATTATAAAAGTGGATCTAAAGCTTTCTATATCCATGAAAACTGGTGGAATAGTCGCTTCAAGACAGTGGATGAAAGCAAAAAGATATGGAAGAAGAAATTCAGAAATTGGAGAGATAAGACGATTAACAATTACGGCCCAGGAGATCAACACTAAGAGAACCAATTGAGAGAGAGGGTAATAGATTACAACTCAAAAGGAGAAGTAAGGATGAGGTTCAAAGATGAATCACATTGGAGTGATCGTAAAGAATAAAAATTGCTGAGAAACATACTATTAATGAAGAAAGAGTTGAATAAGGGGGAAGCAAAACCACAAAGAATGGAGGAAGATATTCAAAATTTTATAAAAGCTAAAAGGAAATGGGTAGAGGATGAAGTTGCAGTTAAAGCTTGTAGGGGGTGATAATCTTGCAATTACAAAGCCACTGCACCAAATTCACGTTAGGAGTCTAGGAATTCATAAAGAGAATTCAAAGCTAGATTACAAGGAAGCCCTGCTGAAATAAAACCAAATATCCAAAGAGCAAAATCGAGAGTCATTATTCAAGACATGAGAAAAAAAAGATGGAAAGAAACCCTCATGAGTCATTCAAAACGGATAGAGAAAAGAATACATGATTCATCACCATTCTCCCGAACTTTATTTAGCTAAAATTCAAAAAGGAAGGATCAAGGACATTGTTTTGCCTCAAAAAAGAGATAAAAATAATAATCGTGATGGGTTTGTTAAGTTTTTCGATGAAAAAATATTGGAGAGATTAATCTTTAAACTTAATGGCCTCATCATCAAGGACAAACGAATTTATGTTAGTTGGAAAGGAAGAGGGCTCCACAAAGACATATTAACGGGAGTTCACCGAGGTCTGGGAGAGAGAGGTAGAGTCGATGTATATTGCAAATGAGGCAGCAGAGAGTAAAACTCTTAAGCAGAAAGCAATCTTAGTAGATATTATAAATCTTATACAGATCATGTTGAAAATGGATGCCCCTGGCGGGGCCCATTGTAAGATAAATGGAAATAAAATATTTTATTTCCATTTATCTTACAATGGGCCCCACCAGGGGCACTCATTTTATATAGGGGACACAGAAGGGGACACAATGAAGGGGACAGAGGATCCTGGCTCCTCTCGAGAAGGGAGTTTGCTACACTATATTTAGGTAACACCGCTACAAATTGAAAGGTGTTCATAATCAGAGATGAACTACTAAAAGCCAAAATATCATAATATCTCACATTTTTTAATATCATTTCACATTTAGACCTTCCAATTTTCTATGATTCTACTCTAAAACTTTCCAAAGTCAAATGTTATGAAAACGTTCGCTAATCTTCACATTGTCCAGAATCGAAACTGTGACATCTCAGTTCTAGAGATATACTGAATTTAAATTTATAACTAAAATCATTGAACTAGATGACTAAGTGATTGGATATTAGAATTTTTTGAACACAACCGGTTAGAAAGTGAGAACAATTGAAAAGAAAGTAAGTTCATCTATATTTAGGCAACATTACAAACTCGTAATAAACCTAGAATATCCCCGTGCCTTGCACGGGTAATGAAGCTAGTTCATAATAAATTGAGATTTTGTCCAAATATTATGAGTAATATCAATTTGGAAAGGTCCTTTCGAACCCTACGTTTACTGTTTACATTTCTCTGATGATGGCTGTGATTTTAAGGTCTCAAACCTCAAAATAGTATCATAGTCAGGAGCTGCATCTCGAATTTAATTGTTTCAGATTATTGTGTTGACTTTGGATTTGACTTTCATTAATTTTGGATTTAATTAATAAAGAATATATTTTATTTAAGTTTTGAAACTAGAAATAATATTCCAAAAATTTGGGTTTTTAAAGTTGGTATCAGAGCTCTAGGTTAATTTCCTATAGACTGCCACTTAGGCATGACCTGTGTGATGTTTAGACAACACTTAATTTTTTTTGGGTAACTTGTCTTGAGTTTTATTTTGTTTCGAGTATGGGATGCTTGAAAAACCCATGCATCGCACGGGTTATAAGCTAGTACTATATTATTATAAGCAAATTAGAGATATTTTGTAGTTTATAGTCCGGTTAACCAAACTATTCACAACCGTTAGATTTTCAATTCAAATAGATCATGACAGTTAGATACAAAATACTAAAAGTTATTATATACAGAGGTCTAAAGTTCGATTTCCGCCAATAACATATTAATTTATATATTATATACAAAGATGTAAGGTTCGAATTCTTCCAATAACATATTAAAATTAATATTTATAATATCATATTATACTATAAATTATAAAAAATTAAACGTAATCCGTGCTTTGCACGGGTTATAAGCTAGTTATTATATTAAAACCAAAAGATTAAAAGTTTGTCGGTTTGGTTTTCGGTTTAGTTATCCTGATTATTAAAATAAATAATAACATAATATAATTATTGGTAATTAGTCGATTGCCTTTTTCACATTTACTTTTAGTTAAATATATTACCTTTTATAAACACCTAAAAAATCAATCGTACATATATTTCGAGCAGTAATATTTTCTTTCTAATTAAAATACGTTACCTTTTTAATTTAAAACTAATCTTACAATCAATAATATATACCCGAAAATATCACACAATAATGAAATTTGTCGGTTTGTTTTTCGGTTGATTATCCAAATTATTAATATATATAATATGGTTTTCAGTTTGATTATCTTAATTATAAAATTAAATGATAATATAATATAATTAATGGTAATGAACTATTGCCCTTTTCACATTTACTTTTAGTTGAAGATATTACCTGTTATTCCCAGATTACACACTTGTATAATTGTAGAGGGGGGGTTGAATACAATTCTTGATATTTATAAATTTCTGATAAGAATCACAAAAATCTATAAGGAGATAATTGCTGAATGAGAAATGATTCACAAACACATAAAAAATCAGGTGGTTAAATGTACCACCTGAGACTTTTATTCGAAGAAAACTCTGTGATACAGAAGTACACAGCTGCTGTTTTACAACTCTTTGCTTCTAAAGATATTCAAGAAACCCTAAGCAAATATGTCTGTTTTCTTGGTTTCTAAAGAGTTGCTACACTTGGTTATATATCCCAAGTTTACAAGTACTACAGGAATAAGATAATATTAATCTAATTCAAGTTGACTTGCTACTCCACTCTAAATCCACATGTAGCCGAAAGGTTGTCCTTGTGAACAGATATGTCCCCTGCACCTTTCTTGTATGTACTGTGTAAATGGAATGCTTCTTTCTTCTGTGTTTCCAAAGTATGGCTGCCATACTGCTTTTTATACCTACCATCAACCCATGTGATCTGTTAGTCAAACTTGTCCTTATCAACTGCTAATTCCCAGCTAGCATAGAAGAAAGTGTCAATGATTATCCGTTGATGTTGTACATTGTCATCCGTTGATGGTAGTTTGAGCTGTATCCGTTGATAGAGTAGATTTGAGTTGTATCCGTTGATAGAGTCCTGTTCTCATCTGTTGATACACTTTCACTTAGACAGAATTACATAGCATAGCTTATTTACAATTGGCTACCCTATTCTGCCTATTCGTTGATGGTCAACATGACTCTGAATAAAAACACTATCAACTGATAAATAGAGATATTGCAGTATGCTACAAAATCTCATCCATTGATGAGCTACCTGTCAACGGATAGAGTTATAATGTCTCATCCTTTGACAGTTACAAAACATGACTTATACAATTTTGATTGTGAAGTTATCATCAAGTACAACATATTCCTAACAATCTCCCCCAATTTATACTTGATGGCAATAAAGCATAAATTTAGGACCTTGATGATAACAAAACATTCCTAAGGATATATATATAATTATGCAAAAATTGTATTAAGCTACAAAAAATTAAAAATAGAAGGTTTGAGAAATTTACAGAGAAGTGCTCCTCTAGACTGAGCAGATTAATACTGTTTCTTCTCTCTGGTTGGCATCACCCTTGATTTTCCTTCTTTGGCAGAGTTGGACTCAATCTGCATTTGGAGTTGCCTATAGAAGGCATCTTCTTCAACAACTTTTGGATTTAGCTTTTGTTGTAACCATCTCAGGTATTGAGAGCTAGCCTTTGATAGTTGGTCTTCTAACCTGAAGAATCTCCTGTTACCATCTTCATCCCTGAACTCCAACATCCAGAAGGGTTGAAGGTGGATTTTCTGGCCATTGTATGGGATCTTCATCTTCCTTGGTAGTCTTGATGGTGAGTTCCATTCTCTCCTTATCTGTTCTATTCTGTCCAGTATCTCCCCTTTTGCTATCTTGGAGAACCCTGTGTATCTCTTGATTGCAGAGAACACTTTGGTTAAGGTCAGATAATTTTCTTCAAGAACCCTCTGTAGTGGCCATGTCCTTTCCTTTCCTCCTTTGTATACAAAGACCAATCTCTCAGGCAAATGTTTATATTTGTCAATTCCTCTTACTTCTGACAATTCATCCAGATACAGATTCATGCTAGAGTATTCTTCAATATCTACCTGATAGATAAAATCATCCTTGTTTTCCAAGATTGGCTGCTTGACAATAGCAGGTACCCTAGCAACTTGAATTGGTTCCTTTGAAGGTTGCTTCCTTGGTATCCTTTTCTTCTGTTTGGGCTTCTGTTGAGGCTTCAGCAAGAATGAAGGAACCTCAATGGAGTCAAGATTCATTGGTTCCTCTTTAGGGATTATAGGGTCACCATGGAAATTCACAGCTGGGTCGAATACTTGTGCAGAAATAGATTGTGATGAGCCAACAGTTTCTCTTCTTACAATTTCTGGAGAGACAGGCCTCCTTGCCTTTGATTTCACTCTCCTTTTAGTTTTGGATTTGGGGGCTTCCTCAGGTTCCCTCATTTCATCCTCTACCTCATCCATTAACTCCTGAGCCAGCCTGGCTTGCTTCTCCTCTGAGTTTTCATATTGATTTTCTTCACTTGGATGAGCTTCCCTTAGAAGTTTGGAGGTCTCCTCTCTTTTTGCTTCAACAAATCTAGGATGGTTGTTGGATATATTTAACACTTTTCCATTCCTTATTATTACAGCCATCCAATCTCTTACACTCTTATTTGTCTTTTCCTTGAACTCTTTGATTGTCTTTCCCATTAGCTTCTCATCATCATCCTTGGGAAATGGAAAGTCCAATTGTAACTTGTTCTTCCCATTTGCCTTTGGTGGAGAGTAGGCTCTGGTTCTTATGTATGGTTCAAATTCTTTGACATAGGAAGGTTCAGCATCATAGAATGTAAGAGCCACAATTTCTGGAGTGAGCACCTTCAGAATTGTGGTTGATGTTGTTGGAGCTAAGGACTGAGTAGAGAACAGAGTTGATACAATTGATGCATTGATCATTCTCTCTATCCTCAGAATTCTTTCATTTGCCTCCTTGTTGATCTTTTCAAAGGCTTCTATTCTGGCTTGCCTTTCACCATCTGAGATTTCTGATAGACTCTGAACCTCAGGCAACACCATTTGTTTCTTCTTCACAGGGGAAGCCTCTATAGAGAACTTTGTTGGATTGACCACTATAATTGGTTGTTGCTCCCCCTCACTTTGTGCTATCTTGCTACTGGATGCTGGAATTTGACTAGAAGTAGCTGCAACCTCTTCTACCTTAGCTGCAACCTCTTCTACCTTTTTCTCCCCCTTTTTGTTAGCATCAAGGGCTGGAGGTGAGGCTGCAAGTAGCCTTTCCAGTAGTTCAGTCTGTTTGGCTTGGTTGGCAATGACTGTCTGCATTTGAGATTCCATACTATCCACTCTGGAGGAAAGATGCTTAACAGATTTGGCCAGACTATCTTCCTTCAATAATTTGCTAGACAGCACCTTTTGCGTGGTAGTAGGGGCTAGTACCTCAATCCTGGCATCTAGTTCTACTTTCATTTCCCTTATTGCAGTTTGCACCTCCTCCTGTTGTGTTCTTTGAATAACCATATGCATCTTGTGAAGTTTGAGGGAGGCCAGTATTTGCTGAAGGACAGCCTTCCTCTGTGGATCTGCATTCTGGTGCTCAGTCATAGCAGATTGATATTGCTTCATAATCTCCACATTGAAGTCACCAACCACAGTGGTAGAAGAAAATAGCCATTCTGGAGTATCCTCCACATTGACTTCTTCATCACTTGATGTGCTATCACTGTCATTATTGCCAAACTCTTCACTATCAGCATCTGAAGGCAGAGCTGTCAAAGCTTCCTTTGCTCTTTGTAGAGATTGTGAGGTGTGCACTAGGTGCATTGCCTCCTCTGCCTCCACATTGCCCTGTTGTGCCATGACTTGATAGGCAGAAACAGGATGAGTAAAGGGTTCAGGATCCAAAGAGATGGAGTCAATGATTGACTGATATTCTTGTCAAAATTCCATCTCTTTAGAAGCTTCATTAACCTCCATTAACTCACTTGCAATGGCTGAATCTTCCTGCCTTATTTCTCCTGTAGTCCCTTCTTTCCACTCATCTCTCTTTTCTTGCATCAGGGGCTCCCCCTGGCTCACACCTCTCACACCCTCACCTTCACCTACTAAGGTGGAACTCTCTTGCTCTCCTTTTGCCTGACCTGAAGAAATGGTCAGCCTCTCATTATTTGCCTCTCCTTGTGCCTGCTCACAAGGCAGCCTCTCACTCCCTTCCCTCATTCCTAAAAGTGTTTCAACTACTGAGAACTCCTCCACACTTGACACAGGAATGTCAGATATTGCAGTGGTAGAGTGAGTTATTAACGGATAAGGAATATCCGTTGATGGAGTAGTTATAGCTGTCAACGGATGGCTAGACTTAGGCGCATCCGTTGATGGAGAAACACTTGTCAACGGATGAAGGATATCCGTTGATGAAGGAAAGATAGTATCCGTTGAAGTGAAAACCAACACTGAATCTGTGGAGATTGATTTTAAAGATGAGGCCACGGATGGTGTTGTGAATTCAGGAATAGAAGATTGATGGCCCAACAAATCATCTGGAAGATGATGACCACCAATTGTAGAGTGGGGCTTCTCCAAGAATCTTAAAGATGGAGAATCAGGAATTGATGTAGATATCATATCCACATCCAGAGATGGAGTTGGTGATGGTGGATTGAAATGTGTATCGATTTGAATGTTAAGATCAAGGGGTTGTGACTCCACATTTATTGGAGCCACATCAACCTGAGTTTGAGAAGGTACAGTTTCCTGTACTGTGTGTGCACCCTGTGATGCCCTAATGGTTTTGGATTTTACTCTTCTACCATAGGTTTTTTAGAGAGGGCTATTGTCCCTTACCCTTTTGTGTAGTGTTCCTTGTGGGGAACTTGATTCAGTAGTCACACCCTGTTGAGAGGATGTAACTAGAATTTGGCTTGTAGGTTCATTAACAATCTTTTGAGAGACTGAAATGTTGGTTGCACCTGCCTCACCTTCCTTATCCTTAGGGCTTCTTTGATGTTCACCCTGTCCCTCACCACTCACTACCACCTTCACACTCCCCTCAAGAGTTTTGGTAGGTTTTACAACAGGTGTCTTTTGAGAGACACTTGAGGTTTGCTTTTTAGATTGTGGTTTTGAAACTTTGGATTTGGTCACTTTGGTAGGAGCCTGTTTGGTCACAACTACAGACTCCATTGTGACACTAGAAGGCAAAGAAATTTGGGGGTTGGAGATAGGAGTTTCAGGGTTAGAAATAGTTACCTGAACAATTGGTAGATATACCAATTGTACTTCTGCATTTAAATTCATTCGAATCAAATCACTTTAGACTCTTTTCTCCTGAACAAAACAATTGAACTTGCTATCCGGGTTAGCAATGGATAGCTCATTCTCAGATACATGTAGTGCTAAGAGCATCAAAAATCTAGCAAAATAGATATTCTTGCTCCTAGTTTCCTTTTTAACTAATTTTGCTGCTATCTCATACATGACTAGTGTGCCAAAATTATAGAATTTATCAGTCAAAAGCATACACATCATAACTAGCATGGAATGGGTAACAGCATCAAAATTACTAATTTTGCCTGAAAAAGTTTTAATGAAGGCATCACAAAAATAACTCCATTCTTTAACCATACATTTCCTAACAATTTTCCCTAAGTTCTCAGTACTAAGGGCATAATTTATGGAATTAAGCATGGCAACAATTTCAGCATTACTGGATACTTCCAGACAGTTATTCTCAGGCAATTTTAAACAAGCAGTTATCACATCAGAATTAACTACATAGTTTTTACCCTTTAAAGAAAAAGCAAGTGTACCGTCTATGCCAATGTACTCAGCAGATGCCCACACCTCTTCAATTACCTCGTGGATTAGAGGAGTGGTGGCAGTCATAGCATATGACAGTTTGCATTTATTCACGAAATTCATCATGGTGTGATAAGCTTCTGGAGCGTTCACTGTATCAACAAAGGCCGCGAAATTGTTCTTCTCATAGGTAAACCCAGTGGAAGACATCATCTTAACAATAGGCGTTGTTGTGGGAGGATTTTAGCACAACAGATTATAAGGCCTCGTGCTGGAATAGCGCCAATAAACAAGGAATCGTCCAACCACCCAGAAAGGCTCGTGGTTGAAGATCAATAGCTAGCCACCCGGGAAGGCTCACGACTAGGGTTACCGAAGAACATGGGATGTGGTTCCTCGGAAGGATCGGACTGAATCTATGGGATGAGAGCTCAAGGACCAAATGTTGGCCAGCCAAGAACCCTAATTTGACTGTGTCACACAAGAGTGCACGTGCTCTAGCTACTCAAGGAGTGTAAGTGTCAAAGAAGATCCCGTAAACTGCCTACATACCACTATTTATAGTGGATCAAGCCCGAATGTAGTTCTTGAATGATATGATCGTTTGTTTATGATGAGTTATCCTCTCTCCAGTGGGATAATGACTGTTATTTCTGATAATAATCGAGTATGATGTATAAAATCAGGTTACCAAGCAGTTTAGGTAACATAGAATGATTATCTCTTGTATTTATCATGATTTTGTATCATTTATCAAGTAGATATGACATATATCCTCAAATAACTGAATACATATATGTTTAGAAGTGTTTTTAGGTGATAAAGACGTGTTCCTAGAAAATAGGAAGCGTGCCTTATCTGCATTGGTAGCCTAATCAAGCTTTCGGTTGACGCTGAGGGTACCGCCCGGTAGCCTGACTCCGGTACCCCTTCCGGTAACCCCTTTATGGAAGCTACTCTGGAAGCCCTGCTGGATGATTGGTAATGGCTATAGGTTACCTACAAGGAGATGCCCTTGGGGCCCTAAACCACCCATTTCCTCACTGCCATGTACATGGTAACCCCTAGGGCTGCCATGGGCCCTCGGAAGCCTGATAGATTACTCATTTTTGATATGGGTCTGGACCCTAATCCTCTAGTGGGCCTAAATCTAACCCACACAAGATTTTGGTCACAACAACTACCCCCCGGTTCCCTGAAGTACTTAGTGCAAGGGGAACCTATTATTCCTGGGGTGCCGATATTTATATTATAGTTCATATCCATGCTTCCTTTCCAGATTAACTTAGGAAGGTACAAACATTGCAAATTTAAAAACCAAAGAATTAACGTTGGTATTTTCCACTCAGTGATTCGCTCATTTGGGGTTTCCGAAACTCGAATTAATGTAAGTGGAAAACCTCACGATTTCATTTTAATATATGACTATGCGATTTACTTTCATCAGTTAATAAGATAAGCATTATTGACAAAGAAAAAAGACTGGGACTCTTCAAAAAACCCTATTTAGATATATCAAACCCGGGTTTTTCCCATGTGGTCACACTTCCCTCCTTGTCTCTTTTTTTGTGCTATATTCATTTCCTAGAGGGACACGTCTCAACTACCCTCTCTATACCATATGCTCTGCCTTTCCATTTTTCTTTTTCATTCCTCTACCATACTTTTTCTCGAGTGAGCAGAGGTTCGTTAAGAGGTTCCGACGAGATCTCTCCGGCGAAGGCTTAGTTATTTACATGTCCGTCGATTCGACTCCCCCGGTTATTCAAGTAAGTGTCCAATGACCACGATTTGCTTTCTTTATTTGATAGAAATCTTAAGTAAACATCTGACTGTATTTTTCATATGCTAGCTTTTGTATCTCTTCAATCTTAGCCATGCTAGATCTGTGTATTTACATCTCAACTGATAGATGCATGTTTAAGTTTTTATCTTGTGATGTGGGTCGAAGTGGTCGGAGCGGTCCGTACTCCGGCTATCCCCTTTACTATTTCTAGGCATGTACCTTACCCGTTTGATGTTTGTTTTCAATGAATACCGTTGTTTTAAATATGTTTGGTTGTGTAACCCATTTGTTTGGGCATGTCTGTAATGCCTCTATCTCCGTATTCCTCTTCTCGTTCTGTTTAGTAAGCACTGGAACCACTAGGTTAGGATGCCACACCAATAGCCACCCCCCGAGTCCAAACTTTTCGTCTTTGGTCTGGTAGCCCCATTATGCCCTGGGTTTCTCCGGGTTGGCTATCAAGAACCGTTATCTTCTTCGGTCCACAATTTTTGTTTTGACTTCAACCCCCTTCACTAATCTGCTTCCTCCTTTTGTGGTTGCAGATGTCTTTCTCATCGGCATCAAGGGAGTCTTCCCAATGTTTAGGTTACTTATCACCTGTGTTTGGGGAACCGTCTGATTCAGGGTCCACCCATCTCAATGATCTTTTGCTCTCCCAACCCCTGCTCCAATCTAGGCCATCAGTTAGCTCCCGAACACGCTCTCGGGTGGAAGTAGTCAATCCTTTATCTGCTGAGATCGTCAACCGGTACCCTGGCTTCCTTACAGAGGCTGGTTCCTCCAACTCTGGTGGTGAAGAGGTAGAGAGGGTTGATATCAGTTCTAACACCGATGAGGGGGAAAGAACGATAGATGAGTTACGGTTAAGAGGTAATCGACTATCCTTCAGTAATGATGATGCAATGGAGGGGGAGGGTGATATCGAGTTACCATCAGAATTCGAACGCAAGCCACATGTCCCGGCTTCCAATGTCCCTGCTTGTGAGGGCCAGGACTCTACCATGAATGCTGATAGACTGGCCAGGTTGTTGGAAATTTGTAATCCAGGTTGCCACCTTGTACTACCCTGTGCCGGCGAACGGTGTCACAGGTTCGACAATTTCGAAGCATATCAATCCATCCCCAATGCTGTTGTATCTGCTTCTTATTTCAAACTAGGGTTTTCTTTTCCAATGCATCCGTTTTTTATAGATTTGTTGAACTTCTATGAGATAGCTCCCATGCAATTGACACCCAATTCTTTCCGGGTTGCCGCGTGTATATATATTTTGTATGATCAAGCTTTCTCCGTCGCCCTTACTGCTAGGGAGTTAGGGTATTTTTATCAATTAAAGGATGTCGGAAGGAAGGTTGGTGTTTTTTACCTTACTGCTTGGAATAATAGGCAGGGAAAGTGTATAAAGGGGAATAAGAAAGGTATGTATGACTGGCTAGAGCAGTTCTTGTACTGCTACGATTGTGAAGGAGTTAACACGGAGTTTAACTTGACCCCTGGTAAGCCTTTTTGTTGCTTAGGTCCTTTCATGATTCCCCTTACTGTACCATAGGTTAAAATTTCATCTTCTGTACCATGTCCCCTAGGGATCCCGATGCAAACTTCCCTAAGTGGAGTCGAAGAGGAAAGAGCCAAGAAAGTAATGGAACTTGCTGCTTCATTTGGTGATGGTGATAGCCTGTTAACACCGGAGACCCTTGAAAAGTTGGGGTTCTCTAGGCCTGTGGCTCCCTTACTCCCCATTTCGGGAGACGAGGTGGAGGAAGAGCAAATGGAAGAACCGGAAACCCAGGGCGCCAAGCGGCAACCTGAGGAAATTGGTAGGGCTTCCTCTTCCTATGACTCTGGTGACCCAGGCTTCTGCTTTCCATGTTTCTAACCGCTACCACACATGTGGTTCACTTTTATTTGCTATCGTTCATTTTCTCATGAACCTTTATATTCATGTCATCTGATTTTGTAATGTCTACTATTTATCTTATGACTACACATTCCGTGCATTTCTTTGTGCATACATATATATACATATACTGCGGCTTCTCACCCTATAAATGTTTCACCTTCTCAGGTATGTCAGGATCAACGCCATCGTTCATCAAGCCGTCTGAAAAATATGAGGACCTGTTTCCCGAGGATGAGTTAATGATGTTGGAGACCCCTATTGCTGCCACTCCAGTTTCTCGATTCCCTGCCTCCGTGTCTGTTAAGGCCGAGTTATCCGCAACCGAGAAGCGAAGACTTTCTCAGGTTACCGGGGGTTCAAAATCCACTCCTGAGACTAGATCTTCGAAGAAGGCTAAGGTGTCCCCGCAGGGAATCCCCCCGGGTGATATAGAGCAGTTCTTTCAAATGTCTGGGGGTCAGATTCCCAAGGAGACCATCGCTGGATGGGCCAGGCAGAAAACCCCTGATGCTGCGAAATCTATGCTGTTTGCAGCGGGTGAGAGCTTCTTCCATCAACTTAAACTTTCCAACCAATTAGCATTGGCTACTCGTGGTGATATGAGGCTCAGGGATGAGATTAAGCAGTTGAAGTTGGACAGGCAAGCCATGGAGGAGGAAAAGAAGAAGTTGTTTGATGCTGGTAAAAAATTGAAGGTGGATTTATCCGAGTTAACCAAGGAGAAGGACAGGTTGGTTAAGTTGGTTTCTAGTCAAAATATAGAGAAAGAGGAGAGGGCGACAGCCTATGCTACCACAGTGAAAGGGCTGACTCTGCAGGTGGATACGTTGCAGGCTTCATTGAAGAAATTGAAGGAGGCCCTCCCAGATAGGTATAACACTGGCTTTTCTAAGGGAGTTAATGATTATCTGAAGGCCACCTGGGAGGTGATGCCAAATTTAGACTGGTCACTACTAGGTGAGGATGCAGTGAACCAAGTGGAGAAATTCAAAGTGGAAGCAGCTAAGGATGGGGCTACCGGACGCCAAGTCATTATCACACCCCCGGTTACCCAGAAGGATACTACCGAACGCACTCCCACTTCTGAGACTATGGTTGAGGCTCCTGCGTATGCGGTTGAGGATGCTCCAGGGGATTCCGTCAAAAAGAATGACCTTGTTGAGGACTCTCCTAGCTCTGGTATTGCCAAAGAAGCTCCTTCTGCTTAAGTGTACTCTTTTCCCGTCATCTCGTCAAGTATTTTATTAATGCGTTTGAACTTTTATCTCGTTTAATATTGAACTCTTGGTTTTAATCACAAAAGGGGGTGGGCTCCTAAAACGCTCCACAGATGTAAGGATTTAGTCTTTTAACTCTGTTCATCTTATGGCCTCGGGCCTGGTACTTTTGAATTTGCTTTCGTAATGCATGTTTATCTTATTATCTGGTTTTTACGTAGTAGGTATAATTGTCGCACTACTACTGATTATGCCCTATTGTCTTGCGTATAAGGGATCGATGGAGGGTTCCTGAAGGTTACCACACCTAACACACAGGTATCTCGGTTTAGACTGAGACTGTCACTATGCTTCCCTAATTTAGTCGCATACGGATTACTTATTGGTTATTCACCGAGAACTAACTTGGAGTTAATGACTCTTACTCATCAAATACCCCCTTCTCACTCATTCTCTAAGGTACCAATACGCTAAGTAAGAAAGGTATTACCATAACTTAGAACAGTTAATAACCAAACGCCACCATCAAACTCTATCGGTAAAATGACTCTCCCGACTAATCCTAAAACAAGTTTGTACAAGTTCTCAGAGGATATATGTCATATATATGTTGATTAAATGAAATGAATGATAAATCATGCTTCGAGAATTGGATGATAGAAGCGATGACAGCGTGTACCTGGATAAGCAGTCACGTAAATGGTGAACTACTTGTACCTTAGTCTGCGTGGTTACCACTATGGGTATGGGGGTACCGTCCGGTAACCCTATTATATCTGGGAGCACGAAGGCGGGAACCTGACTCCGGGAGCCCCTTAACCGGTAGCCCATATCCGGTAGCCTGGATGCCGGAGGCTCAGCCTGGAAACCTTTGTTCCGGGAGTCCCAATCAATTAATGAATCATATGTGGTGATGCCATGTAAGCCATTCCTGTAAGGCCATGTTTGTATGGTATTTGGTAATCCATATGGGTTAACTCTTGTAACCACATAGGCTGATGATTGAATAATTAATGTATGTCAGTCATGATTTCATACACGATTATTGGCTAAGTGAGATATGTGAACCACTCAAGGTTACGCACATGTCTCATATTGAAAAGGATCCAAGTGTGCCGAACAAGGTACCACACAAGACCAAGTAATGAAGGGAACCATGTATGCCGAACAGGGTTCCATACATGCCCTGATAACCAAGTAAGCCATGTGAACCACTCAAGATTCCACACATGTCTGGTGTTGAAGGGATCCAAGTGTGCCGAACAGGGTACACACAAGCCCAAGTAATGAAGGGAACCATGTATGCCGAATAGGGTTCCATACATGCCCTGATAACCAAGTAAGCCATGTGAACCACTCAAGGTTCCATACATGTCTGGTGTTGAAGGGATCCAAGTGTGCCAAACAGGGTACACACAAGCCCAAGCAATGAAGGGAACCATGTATGCCGAACAGGGTTCCATACATGCCCTGATAACCAAGTAAGCCATGTGAACCACTCAAGGTTCCATACATGTCTGGTGTTGAAGGGATCCAAGTGTGCCGAACAGGGTACACACAAGCCCAAGTAATGAAGGGAACCATGTATGCCGAACAGGGTTCCATACATGCCCTGATAACCAAGTAAGCCATGTGAACCACTCAAGGTTCCATACATGTTTGGTAAAATTTTAAAATTCTAATAATTTCAACCTGTTAAGCTGAGAGGTGTATCCACTACTACCCCCTAGTTCTGGATGGTAGCCTGGCTGCCATGTAGAACTATGCTTGTTGGTCTTACATATCTTTCTGAAAATATTTATAAGTGGTAAATGTAAAAGGAAACAATCAACTTTTACTTTTACTGAAAATAAAAGAGTACGATTACATCAAATTTCATCCAGACGGGGTGTGTATCCACTACCCCCCCGGGCATCTACTGAAAATCATGAAATCCTAAGAACTGAAAGGGAAATGACGCAACCACAACTAGTAGGTTGCCTTTATTCATCCTAAGCCTGAAAGAGGCCTACGTTTGCTCTGAAAAGAGTCTTACTGATAGTACTTTTTTAGGTGCTCGGCATTCCAAGCACGGGGAATAGTGTTCCCATCCATGTCTTCAAGGTGGTAAGTGCCTTCCCAAAAGATAGACTTTATTTTGTAAGGCCCTTCCCAATTTGCTCCAAAGGCTCCGTGCCCGGGAACCCGCATATTGGGCATCATTCTTCTCAGTACTAGGTCGCCAACCTTGAGGGGTCGAGGGCGTACCTTGTTGTTGTAGTATTTGCGGGTCCTCTGCTGGTAAGCCACAAGTTTCAGCTGGGCGGTAGCCCGGTTTTCCTCTACCATGTCTAGGGCCAGCCTCTGATTTATTTCATTTGATTCTTGATTAAAATTGTCCCTCCGGTAGGACCCTGTCCCGACTTCCACTGGGACCATAGCTTCACAGCCATAGGTTAGAGCAAAGGGAGACTCTCCGGTTGTGGACCTGGGAGTGGTGTTGTAAGACCACAAGACCATTGGAAGCTCCTCTGGCCAGTTTCCCTTTTTATCTTCCAACTTGGCTTTTAGAGTGTGCTTGATGATTTTATTCACAGCTTCCGTCTACCCATTGCTCTGGGGGTGGCAAACTGCTGAAAAATCTTTCTTTATCTCCAAGTCCTCACATAGACTTCTCATCTCTCTACTATCAAATTGCTTGCCATTGTCTGAGATCAGCTTGTACGGTACCCCGTATCTACATATAATGGCTCGCTTAACAAATTCCTTCAGCTTACCGGCAGTGATGGTAGCTAGGGGTTCCGCCTCTGCCCATTTGGTAAAGTAGTCAACGGCTACCATGGCATATTTCACACCACCTCTGCCTTTGGGAAGCTCCCCAATCACGTCAATCCCCCATATTGCAAAGGGCCAGGGGCTTCCAATGGGCCTTAGTTCCACAGCTGGGTTGCTATTGAAGTTAGGAAACCTTTGG
Organism: Kitagawia praeruptora; assembly: GCA_037693485.1. Taxonomy (NCBI): domain Eukaryota; kingdom Viridiplantae; phylum Streptophyta; class Magnoliopsida; order Apiales; family Apiaceae; genus Kitagawia; species Kitagawia praeruptora. The sequence goes on from CM075350.1 coordinate 95,790,900, forward strand.
CATTGATCACAAGCTTTAGCAAAGTCATAAGCATCAGTTTTCATGGTAGGCCAGTAGTAACCCTGTCGGAGAATTTTGTGGGCCAGGGAGGTACCCCCGAGTGGTTGCCACAAATGCCTTCATGAATTTCCCTTAGGATATATTCACATTCATTCCTAGATATACATTTAAGTAGAGGTTGGTTAAAACCCCTCTTGTATAGAATGCCATCATAGATCACATAACGGGCAGCCTTGTATTTGAGTTTCCGGGCTTCATCTTTGTCTTTTGGAAGCGTCCCCTTGGTGATATACTCACGTATTGGGGTTGTCCATTGGCTTTCCATTGAAGATTCTATTTCCATAGTCTCCTCTCGATGGATACTTGGTTGGAGTTGCACTTCGAGGGGTATCACTCCTAACAGAACTGCTTCTTTTTGGGATCCCAACTTGGCAAGGGCATCAGCATTGGCATTTTCCACCCTTGGGATCTGATTTAGATTTAGCAATTTGAACCTACTGATAAGTTCTTGGGCATACCTCATGTAAAGTTCAGTGCGGGGGCCTCGACTCTGGAAGCTTCCTTTAATCTGCCACACAATCAGCATGGAGTCACTGAACACATTTAGGTATTCTACCTTCATTTCCAGAGCCAGTTTTAAGCCAGCAATCAGGGCCTCATACTCTGCATCGTTGTTGGTAGCCTTGAAGCCAAAGTGTATGGCACTCTGAATTCGGTGCCCCTCTGGGCTTACCAACTCTATTCCTGCACCTCCCCCATTATTGTTTACTGCTCCATCAACATATAGGTTCCACCATAATTGGGGGCCTCCGGCATCCCCTTCGGTAACTAGGGGTACCGGGGTACAACCTTCTCTGGTAACCTCAAAATCAGGAGGAAACTCCAGTAAGAAATCAGCCAGCGCTTGGCCTTTGATAGCAGTTTGGGGCTTGTAATCTATTTCAAACTGTCCTAGCTCGACAGCCCATTTCATCATTCTACCGGAGGCTTTCGGCTTGTGCATCACTTGCCTTAGCGGGAAGGATGCTCTAACTTCAATTTTATGGGCCTGAAAGTAAGGCCTTAGCTTCCTCGAAGACAATATTAGAGCATATGCTAGCTTTTCCATGCTGGGATACCGGGTTTCCGCGTCCAACAGCCTTTTGCTCACGTAGTATACCGGGTATTGTACTTGTTCTTCCTCCCGGATCAACACAGCACTTATAGAGTATTCAGAAACAGCTAAATATAAAATGAGTACCTCACCTTCCAAGGGTTTGGAGAGCAATGGTGGGCATCCCAACTGTTCTTTTAGTTTCTTGAAGGCTTCCTCACATTCCGGGGTCCATTCAAAGTTTTGACCCTTCTTGATAGCCTTAAAAAACTCCTTGTACTTGTTGGAAGACCGAGATACGAATCTATTTAGGGCTGCTACCCTTCCGGTAAGCCCTTGGACTTCTTTTACATTCCTTGGTGACCTCAGTTCCAGCAATGCTTTGATTTTGGCAGGGTTTGCCTCAATCCCTCTGTGGTTCACAATGAATCCAAGAAATTTTCCAGACTCCACACCAAAAACACACTTTTTAGGGTTCAACTTCATCCGGTATTTCCTTAGGATATCGAACATCTCAGATAGGTGCAACACATGGTCGGCTGCCACATTTGATTTGACCAACATATCGTCAACATAGACTTCCATAGTCTTACCAATCTGTTCTTTAAACATCATGTTTACTAGCCTTTGGTAGGTTGCTCTGGCATTCAATAGCTCAAACGGCATCCCCACATAACAGTACAGTCCCCTATCAGTTATAAAGCCGGTATGCTCCTGGTCTGGTTCATGCATCGGTATCTGGATATATCCGAAGTAGGCATCCATGAAACTTAGCAAAGCATGGCCTGCCGTGGCATCCACCAGTTGATCAATTCTGGGTAGCGGGAAGCTATCCTTAGGGCATGCCTTATTCAGATCATTAAAGTCAACACATGTCCTCCATTTCCCATTGGGCTTCCGGACCAGTACCGGGTTTGCTAGCCATGTTGGGTAGAAGGATTCTTTGATCAAACCAGCCTTCAATAACCGGTCTACCTCTTCCTGGAGGGCGGTAGCCCTTTCACCACTAACAGGCCTTCTTTTCTGCCGGATACCCCTTATCTCGGGGTCAATGTTCAAGTGGTGGCACATGACTTTCGGGTCGATCCCCACCATGTCAGAATGACACCATGCAAATACATCAAGGTTGCTTTTAAGGAAAGCAGTCAACCTTTCTCTTGTCTTTTCATCTAGCTGTTGTCCAATTTTCAAGATTTTACTAGGATCTTCAGCATCCACTAGTATGGGGATAATATCTTCGGCAGCCCCTGCCTTTTCCAGGGTACCGGGCATCCTGGGATCAATGTCAATCTCAACCGGGAGTCCTTTCTCCGCTCTCTGGTTCTCATTCTCTAGCATTGCTTCGCCTAGATCATCATCTGAGGCACTTTTTACTATGCCTTCCAGTGAAATGTTTTGAATTTCATCATTTTTCTCGGCAGCTTCCAACAACAAGCTTTGTGGTGGTACTACCCCCCGACAAACAGGAACCTCTTCAGTAGGTTCCTCCGGTAACTCCACTATCATGATGGCATTACACGATGCTCTTTCAAACTTCTGTGGCTCAAGCCCATGGCTTCTCATTAAGGCTTCTCCATCAGCCTTTTCTTCAACTTGAATAGGTTTGTCTACCTTCTCGGCAGCCTGCACAGCTCTGTTATAGCATTCCCTTGACTCATGTTGACATCCTTTCACACACCCAATGCCATTTGGTGTAGGAAACTTCATTGAAAAGTGGTATATTGAGGTTACCACCCTCATATCTTTCAATATTGGTCTACCGAGAATTGCATTGTGGGAAATGTCTTCATCTACCACCATGAATTCTGCCATTTGGGTGGCCTTGCAGGGATCCACGCCCAATGTCAAGGGTAATTTGACCTTGCCCATGATTTGGACTGGGTTATCGGTAAACCCATATAACTCATTGTTGGTAGGCAATAACTCTTTGCCCAAAAGCCCCAATTTCTGGAATGTAGTATATGCCAAGATATTTACTGAGCTTCCATTATCAACCAGCACTCTGTGTACATTCATTCCACCAATATTCACGGTTACCACCAAAGCATCATTATGGGGGTGGTGAACCCACTTGGCATCCTCCTCGGTAAAGGAAATATCGGCGGTTTCCCCTTTGAACAACTTGGGGGGCCTTTCTGAAAGGTGGAAAATGTTTGTTAGGGGTTTCCCCCTGGCTTCCCGGGCATACCTATCTCTGGCATTCCGACTGGCACCCCCCAAGTAAGGGCCGCCAAAGATGGTATGGATGCTATTAGCTCGGGTAGTCCTTTCTTGGTTTCCAGGAGCCTTGTTCTTGCTATCTCTATCTTCTTTATACTTCTTAGCCTCTTGGGCTACAAATTCCGTCAGGTATCCACCTCTAATCAATTCTTCAATTTGATCTTTCAAGTGCCTGCAATCAACAGTCTCGTGACCATTCACTTCATGGAATGCACAGTACTTTCCCTGATCTTTCACTCCTGGGGGGCCTGCCCGGTAGGGCCTCCGGAATAGCCCATTCTTCTCATTCACTTCGTAGGATTCACTCCCGGAAACCCTCTTATTTGAATCTCTTTTAGGGCTGTAAGAACGATTTCTCTTGTTCCTGCTCCAACCTCGGGAATTGGAATCTTTGGACAGTTTTGCCATGGATTCCTCAATCACTTTGTGGCGTTCTGCCTGTTGGTAGAATTCTGCCAGGGTTTCGGGCTCTTCAGTTTGCAATTCTTTCCAAAACTCGGTTCCAGGCCTAACCCCGGCTATTAGGAAATTTTTCAGAGTTTCATCAGAGGCCTTCTTCACTTTTTGCACTTGTTCATTAAATCTTTTGAAATACTGTCTTAAAGATTCGTGGGTTTCTTGCTTGATATTAGCCAGGGTATTCACCGGTGGGGCATAGGCCACGGTAGCCCTGAATTGAGAGATAAACTTATCCCCCACCTTCCTCCAGGATTTGATAGACCCTTCGGCTAGCCTTTTGAACCATTGGTGGGCATTTCCAGTCAGTGTGGATGCCAGTAGCCTACACCTTGCTAAGTCCTCCACCTGGTAGACATCCATTTCTGTATTAAAACGGCTCAAGTATTCAACTGGATCTGAGTTTCCATTGAATTTCAAGTCAGTATTCATCTTAAAGAACCTTGGCAAGGCTGCCTTTTTCACTTTCACAGAAAATGGGGAACCGGCAGTGATACAGGACTTAAACTTTTTCTCCTCCTTGATCTTTTCCAAGGCCTTTTTCCAGTCAGACATCCTGAACTGTCCATTTTCACCATCTAAAAGCATATCACTTCCAGAGTCATCATCTTCATTGGCTGTCTTACTTCTTCTGGGAACCGAACTCTGATGGGAGCTGGAATCCTGGTTGGTACCCCCACCGGTTGGGACTCCGGTAGAACGGGATTTCCTACTTTTATGCCCAGAAGAGTGACCACTTTGCCTATGACTCCTTCTGCCATCAGATCGAGACCTCCTGGAAGTGCTTCTTGGGGGTACCGAGTGGGACCTCTCTCTACGTTCCCGGGAACCCCGGGTTATGGAACCCCCACTGCCATCCCTTCGATCTTTGTTCCCAGTGTGAATCAACTTGTGACGAAGGTCTTTGTTAGTCAGTCTTTTGCCAACTCGGTCAAAAACGCTCAGACTTCTGGTGGGTGAACCTTTGGTACCCTGGGCTTCCGGGACATCGGATTGGTCGCCCTCATATTCTTCTTCCACAGGCTCCTCTACCTCTTCTTCAGATGGGACATAATCAGTGTCGTCTTCACTATTGTCCTCAGACTCGAAATTTAACCTTGTCGGAGTCACATTCTTCTTTTTCAACTTCGACTTGCACTTCCTTTGCCATTTTTTCATTTTCTCGGAACCTTTTTCCAAGTAGTTAGCTCTTTCATTCATCGTTTTCAGATAATCCATGATGTCTTTGTTACTAACATCATCACCACCATCTTTGTTTCGTTCATTACCATCCTGAGATGGTGTCTTATCACTGTCAGAATTGTTACTCGCCATATCTCCTCCAAATGATGATTTTTTAGGCCCCTCATTCGGGCGCCAATTGTTGTGGGAGGATTTTAGCACAACAGATTATAAGGCCTCATGCTGGAATAGCGCCAATAAACAAGGAATCGTCCAACCACCCAGAAAGGCTCGTGGTTGAAGATCAATAGCTAGCCGCCCGGGAAGGCTCACGACTAGGGTTACCGAAGAACACGGGATGTGGTTCCTCGGAAGGATCGGACTGAATCTACGGGATGAGAGCTCAAGGACCAAATGTTGGCCAGCCAAGAACCCTAATTTGACCGTGTGACACAAGAGTGCACGTGCTCTAGCTACTCAAGGAGTGTAAGTGTCGAAGAAGATCCCGTAAACTGCCTACATACCACTATTTATAGTGGATCAAGCCCGAATGTAGTTCTTGAATGATATGATCGTTTGTTTATGATGAGTTATCCTCTCTCCAGTGGGATAATGACTGTTATTTCTGATAATAATCGAGTATGATGTATAAAATCAGGTTACCAAGCAGTTTAGGTAACATAGAATGATTATCTCTTGTATTTATCATGATTTTGTATCATTTATCAAGTAGATATGATATATATCCTCAAATAACTGAATACATATCTGTTTAGAAGTGTTTTTAGGTGATAAAGACGTGTTCCTAGAAAATAGGAAGCGTGCCTTATCTGCATTGGTAGCCTAATCAGGCTTCCGGTTGACGCTGGGGGTACCGCCCGGTAGCCTGACTCCGGTACCCCTTCCGGTAACCCCTTTATGGAAGCTACTCTGGAAGCCCTGCTGGATGACTGGTAATGGCTATAGGTTACCTACAAGGAGATGCCCTTGGGGCCCTAAACCACCCATTTCCTCACTGCCATGTACATGGTAACCCCTAGAGCTGCCATGGGCCCTCGGAAGCCTGACAGATTACTCATTTTTGACATGGGTCTGGACCCTAATCCTCTAGTGGGCCTAAATCTAATCCATGCAAGATTTTGGTCACAACAGGCGTCATTGAAGTGTTTGAACTTTTGTTGCAGAGAGTTTTAGTGAAGAAGATGCAGTTAACTTATGAGATTCTTGAAAATGAATAAAAGTGAGATGTGAGAGCACAAGATAGCCTTTTATATTTTTCAAGAGTTAAAAATGAAATAATTAAAAGTAATTACTCCATTGGACAAAAGTAACTGTCAGATAATAAATGAAAAGAAAAGAAGTACAACCATGACTAAATATACACGTTTACCAATGGCTATAATTAAAAAAAAATGTATATCAACGGATATAGAATGAACGGTTGAGAAACAGTTTATCCATCGATGACGTGGACAACCTGTTATCCGTTGACATACGAAAATCTAGTAATGTGTTTATACTATCAACGGCTAAAAGGATATCCGTTGATAAGCAAATTTTGCCTTAGACAAAATTTCTGCAGAAAATTTTTCTGAGAGTTTTTAATTCTCAAGTAAATCAAAACACATTTCTAGCTGCAAATTAGTATGATTAGATATCACTAGGGATTATGAAAAATTGAGCATACGTAGTTCACCTACCAATCTTGTGAATGATGATTCATCAAGAGGCTTGGTGAAGATATCTGCAAGCTGCATTTCACTTGGCACAAAGTGCATTTCTACTGTACCATTCATCACATGCTCTCTAATGAAGTGGTATTTGATGTCAATATGCTTGGTTCTCGAATGTTGCACTGGATTCTCTGTGATGGCAATAGCACTTGTGTTGTCACAGAAAATTGGAATCTTTTCAACTTTTAGACCATAGTCAATAAGTTGATTTTTCATCCAAAGAATTTGTGCACAACAACATCCAGCAGCAATGTACTCAGCTTCAGCTGTAGAAGTGGAGACTGGGTTCTGTTTCTTACTAAACCATGACACAAGCCTGTTTCCTAGAAATTGACAGGAACCTGTAGTACTTTTCCTATCAATTCTGCAACCTGCATAGTCTGCATCTGAATAGCCAATTAGATCAAAGCCAGAATCTCTTGGGTACCAAATGCCAAGGTTTGGTGTTCCCTTGAGATACCTGAAAATTCTCTTAATAGCAATCAAGTGGGACTCTATAGGGTCAGCTTGAAATCTAGCACAAAGACATGTGGAAAACATTATATCAGGTCTACTAGCTGTTAGATATAGAAGTGAGCCTACCATGCCTCTATAGCTTGAGATGTCCACAGACTTTTCCTTAGTATTCAACTCAAGCTTAGTTGCAGTGGCCATAGGTGTTTTTGCAGAGGCACAATCCATTAAGTCAAATTTCTTTAAAAGATCATAAATATATTTTGTTTGACTTATGAAAATTCCCTCATTAACTTGCTTCACTTGTAAACCAAGAAAGTAAGTTAATTCACCCATCATGCTCATTTCATACCTACTTTGCATAAGTTTGGCAAACCTTTTACAAAGCTTCTCATCTGTAGACCCAAAAATAATATCATCTACATAGATTTGAACAAGTATTGAAGAACCATTGACATTTCTATAAAATAAGGTTTTATCTACTGTACCTCTAGTGAAGTGATTCTCCAAAAGAAATTGAGATAAAGTGTCATACCAGGCTCTTGGTGCTTGCTTCAAACCATAAAGTGCTTTCATGAGAAGATATACATATTCTGGAAATTCTGGATCCTCAAATCCAGGAGGTTGATGGACATATACCTCTTCTTCCAGTTCCCCATTTAGAAAGGCACTTTTGACATCCATCTGATAGACTTTGAAATTGGCATGTGCTGCATAGGCTAGGAAAATTCTAATTGCCTCAAGTCTTGCCACTGGAGCAAAAGTTTCATCAAAATCTATCCCTTCTTCTTGAGAATAGCCCTTTGCCACTAATCTAGCTTTATTCCTCACAATTATGCCATTTTCATCAGTCTTATTCTTGAGAACCCATTTGGTACCTATGACACATCTATCATCAGGTTTGGGCACAAGCTTCCATGCTTTATTTCTCTCAAATTAGTTTAGCTCTTCTTGCATTGCTAAGACCCAATCTGGATCTAGAAGGGCATCTTCCACTTTCTTAGGTTCCTCTTGAGACAGGAAACTATTGTATAGGCATTCTGCTTGTGTGGCCCTCCTAGTTTGGAATCTTGAGTTTGAGTCACCAATGATTAACTCAAAAGGATGATCTCTGGTCCATTTTCTTGAAGGTGGAAGGTTTGATCTAGATGAGGTTGCTTCATCTAAATGAGCATGATCTTGTTGATTGGTCATTGAGTGTTGACTTTGAGAAACTCCCCCTGAGTTTGTTGTCCTTGCGGAATTATGAAGTTGACTGTCAACGGATGCATCATTTTGTCTATCAACGGATGCTCCATTTTGCCTGTCGACGGATGCATGAGAATTCCTATCAACGGATGCATCTGATGCTCCACTATGACTGTCAACGGATGCTTCATTTCCAGTGTTAGCATCACTTCTAGTTGGACCAACAACTCTAGGTGAATTTTTATGGTCATGATCTTCATATTCCTCATCATCATCAATGAACATTCTTCCTTCTACCTCATTTTCAAATTTCAACTTTTTATGGAAGCCTTCATCATTTAGACCTAGAATCTTTTGATCATCAAACACAACATGTATAGATTCCATAACAATGTTGGTTCTTAGATTGTAGACTCTATAGGCTTTCCCTGCTGCATACCCAACAAAGATAGCTTCATCTGCCTTTGCTTCAAATTTGCCCAAGTTATCTCCATGATTCCTTAGCACAAAACACTTACATCCAAAGACATGAAGAAAAGCTAAAGTTGGTTTCTTGTTAGTAAATAACTGATAAGGAGTCATTCCTCTAGCTTGATTGACCAAGGAAATATTCTGAGTGAAACAGGCAGTGTTGACAGCTTCAGCCCAGAAATATGTTGGCAATCTTGATTCACTTAGCATTGTTTTAGCTGCTTCAATGAGAGTTCTGTTTTTCCTTTCAACAACCCCATTTTGTTGAGGTGTTCTAGCAGCAGAAAACTCATGGACAATTCCATTCTCTTCACATAAAATCTTCATTGTGGAATTTTTGAATTCAGTGCCATTGTCACTCCTGATTCTTTGTACTTTGACTTCAGAACCATTGTTTACTAGTCTGAGATGATTGATGATGATTTCACTTGCACAATCTTTGGAGTGCAGAAAGAAGGTCCATGTAAACTTAGAAAAATCATCTACAATCACCAGACAGTATTTCTTCTTTGAAATGGACATGACGTTTACTGGACCAAATAAGTCCATATGCAGCAATTGAAGTGGCTTAACAATGGATGACTCTGTCTTGCTCTTGAAGGATGATTTCTTTTGTTTCCCTAATTGGTAGGCATCACACAATCCATCCTTGATGAACTCCAATTGAGGGATTCCTCTAACCAGATCCTTTCTTACCAAATCATTCATAACTTTAAAATTCAAATGTGACAGCTTTTTATGCCATAGCCAACTCTCATCCTTGCTTGCTTTGCTGAAGAGACAAGTGATGGATTCTGAGCATACTGAATTGAAGTCAGCTATGTAAACATTTCCTTTTCTAAAGCCTGTCAATACCACATTGTTATCTTCCTTGGCAGAAACAACACAGGCTTCTTTTGTGAACCTTACTTCATAGTCTTTGTCATAGATTTGACTAACACTAAGCAAATTGTGCTTCAAACCTTCAACTAAGGCCACTTCTTCAATGATGACATTGTCCTTTGAAATCAAGCCATATCCCTTAGTATATCCTTTGCTGTCATCTCCAAAGGTAATTCTAGGGCCAGCTGCCTCCTTGAACTCTGTGAGCAGGGTTGAATTTCCTATCATGTGCCTAGAGCATCCACTGTCTAGGTACCATAGATTCCGTCTATTTCCCTGCACACATTCCAAAATACAAATCAAGTTGATTTTGGTACCCAAGTTTCCTTTGGTCCTTTCTTGTTAGCCTTTGGTTTTGCACTCTTAGCAATCTTCATTTTAGGTGTAGATGCTTGAGTGATAGGTTTTGACAGATGCTCATTTACATAAATATTTGATGCATGCATTTGTGGAAAATTGGCATACATATTATTCATGCTAGGAATGCTCCATGACATTTGTGGCATATTCACAGATTGAAAATAAGGATTAGACACATATGGCATGTTCACATATGGATTTGAAAAACTAGCATTTTGATACAAACCAGGCATTGCAGGCATACTTGGCATAGATTGAGGTACATGAACAGGAGTCCTTTTAACAGACTTGCAATTAGAAGATAGCTGATTGACACTATTACAATTACCACAAGTTTTCCTAGGGGCAAACTTGTCAGGAGAATAATTGTTTTTCTTGTTGATGCCTATCTTACCATTTCTGTTCTTTTTCTTTTTACCCTCAGTTTCTATCTTTTCATTATCTGATTTACCAACAGCCTTTTTGTTTTGTAAATCACCTGCCTTAGCCTTCTCACTTGATTTGGCTTGGCTACTTTCACCAGAAACAAAGTTCTTGGCTACTGGACCATACTTAATATCCAGTTTCTTGAGTTCCCTCTTACTAACAAACTTTTTTTTAGTCGACGGATACCTCTCATCCGTTGATGGTTCATCTGTCAACGGATGATCACTATCCGTTGATTCACAAATAGTCTCTAGATCCTCAAGGCAAGGTTCTAGCTCCTTTTTCTTTTGAGTCCAGGTATCCTTCACAAATGATTCTATTCCCTGGACTTCTATTATGTTTTGTGAAATATTCCTATAACTTTGAAATTTAGCAATTATCCCTTATTCCATTTCCAGCTGCTCTCTTAAAATTAGTTCTCTTTTTAACACAGCTTCAAGTCCACTTTTAGCATCATTGCAATCAACTCTCATTTTCTCAAATTCTAGAAATTGAATTTCTAGAGCAGCATTTCTATCACTTAAAAATAGATTAGTCTCTTTAATCCTATTATTCTCTTTAGTAAGTAATTTAAGAGTAATACTCAAGTGATATAGTTCAGTAGACATTTCATCTATAACACTATTGCATTCCTCTTTGGTGAGCTCAGAGAGCTTAGTATAAAATACCTGATTGCTAGCTGAACTTGCTTCCTGCTCAGAATCAGCCATCAATGCAAGGTTGACAAACTCAGCATCATCATCAGAATGATTTCCATCAGCAGCCCAGTCATACTCTTGGGTCATGAATGCCTTTCCTTTTTGTCTGAGAAGATCAAAATATTTCTTCTTGTAGTCAACAGTTTCAGTTGGCTTTCCCTTGTTCTCAGATCTAGGCTTCCTGCATTCACTTATCATGCATGTGACCAGCAATTCCACAATTGTAGCATTTAATTTTGAATTTATCCACATAGTTTCTTGTGGAAAAATCCTTGTTAAATGGCTTGGCCACCCCAAAGTTTCTCTTGAATTTCAGCTTAGAGAATCTCCTAGACAGAAAAGCTAAGTGCTCATCTATCTCATCCAATTCATCCTGCTGAAGGACATTCAATTCTTCAGACACTTTTTCTTTGCTTTTGCTTGATTCTGCTCTACCTTCATAAACCTCCCTGTTTGGTGTAGATTTAGCAGCTTCAGTCCTCTTCTCCTCCTTCTGCTCCAAGTTGGCAACAAGTATAACTGACCCACTTTTCTTTTGGGCCTTCTCAATCTCTTCATCCTGCTCCATTTCTAGTTCATATGTCTTTAAAGTTCCATAGAGCCTTTCAAGAGTAAATGTCTTGTACTCTTGAGAGTTTCTTAGAGAAACAGTCATTGGCTTCCATACTTTGGGCAGTGATCTCAGAAATTTGAGATTACAATCTTTCACTTGGTAGATTCTTCCATATAGTTTCAAGCCATTCAGTAGCTTTTGAAATCTACTAAATGTGTCATTCAATGTCTCTCCATTCTTGAAATGGAAGTGTTCATACTGTTGGATCAGTAGTTGCATCTTGTTTTCCCTTACTTGTTCTGTACCTTCACAAAGGGTTTGAACAATGTCCCATACTTCCTTGGAGGTAGTACAGTTGATAACATTGTCAACCATGTATGTTTCTAAGCCATTAAATAGAATATTCATGGTCTTTTTATCTTTGTGGACTTCTGCGATGTCTTCAGTACTCCACTCAGAAACAGGTTTGGGAATGTAAGTGTCTGGTGCATCTGCAATAAGGCCAACTCTTGACGCAGTCTTCATTGGAACATGAGGACCCTTCTCAATGCAATCTACAAAACCTTCATCAATAGACATGAGATGTAGACGCATTTTTACTTTCCAGTGAAAGTAATTTTCTCTATCAAGAACTGGTATCTTTACTCCATAATCCTTCTTAGACATGTTGGAAGTGTGTTGATCTTTAAACTTCAGATATGTTAGAAGCTTGCTCTGATACCAATTGTTATTCCCAGATTACACACTTGTAAAATTGTAGAAGGGGGGTTGAATACAATTCTTGATATTTATAAATTTCTGATAAGAATCACAGAAATCTATAAGGAGATAATTGCTGAATGAGAAATGATTCACAAACACATAAAAAATCAGGTGGTTAAATGTACCACCTGAGACTTTTATTCGAAGAAAATTCTGTGATACAGAAGTACACAGCTGCTGTTTTACAACTCTTTGCTTCTAAAGATATTCAAGAAACCCTAAGCAAATATGTCTGTTTTCTTGGTTTCTAAAGAGTTGCTACACTTGGTTATATATCCCAAGTTTACAAGTACTACAGGAATAAGATAATATTAATCTAATTCAAGTTGACTTGCTACTCCACTCCAAATCCACATGTAGCCGAAAGGTTGTCCTTGTGAACAGATATGTCCCCTGCACCTTTCTTGTATGTACTGTGTAAATGGAATGCTTCTTTCTTCTGCGTTTCCAAAGTATGGCTGCCATACTGCTTTTTATACCTACTATCAACCCATGTGATCTGTCAGTCAAACCTGTCCTTATCAACTGCTAATTCCCAGCTAGCATAGAAGAAAGTGTCAATGATTATCTGTTGATGTTGTACACTGTCATCCGTTGATGGTAGTTTGAGCTGTATCCGTTGATAGAGTAGATTTGAGTTGTATCCGTTGATAGAGTCCTGTTCTCGTCTGTTGATACACTTTCACTTAGACAGAATTACATAGCATAGCTTATTTGCAATTGGCTACCCTATTCTGCCTATCCGTTGATGGTCAACATGACTCTGAATAAAAACACTATCAACTGATAAATAGAGATATTGCAGTATGATACAAAACCTCATCCGTTGATGAGCTACCTGTCAACGGATAGAGTTATAATGTCTCATCCGTTGACAGATACAAAACATGACTTATACAATTTTGATTGTGAAGTTATCATCAAGTACAACATATTCCTAACATTACCTTTTATAAGATGCAAATTATAAATCTAAGAATTAACTAATTGACAAGAATTAAAATCGACTTACTTATATGAGAATAAACATGGAATCCTAGTTTCATTATCTACTTCACTTAGAGTTGCAGCCTTTAATTAAAACATGTGATGGTTTTGATATCTGATCGAATAACACGGAAAGAGTAAAAGTTACCTCTCGGTATACTAGTACCAATCTACGCATACATCCACAAAAGAGATAGAAGATGAATAGGCACCTATTATGTTTAGACCCTATATCTCTATAGAATTTGAAAACATAAAGGTTGAAGCACAGGTTATCCACTTAGATCACATAGGGCAGCACAATATCTCTATTTACGCCACAAATCATGATGTTCAAACATCAACCTATCCTATGCTAGCATGGCAAGTTCTAAATCTCAAGATCCACTCTCGTTTAGCAAGAGATTAACAAATTAGATGTTCGCGACGCATCTAAATACAATAAGCACAACCATACAAGGATATCAAGAATTCACCACACATAGATCTTTAAGGCATGCAAACTACTAAGCTACATAGATAAATCCACTAGGATCCCATGACAACGATTAGTTCATAATTAAACTTTTCGTCACCATGGGATTAGATGAAAACATGATAATTGACAAAATATAAAAGGAAGAAATAATATTAATAGTAAAAGAACACAAAAGATGAAGTAGATCTTGATCCGTTGCTTGTCACGAGCGTTGAATCTCCTTCTCCTTTTCTCTCTTGCAATTCTAAGCTATGATACAATAATAAAAACTATGATGATAATTTTACAAGGCTAAGATGTGTTTATATAGGCCTAGATATCTTGCCCAACAAGAAAAACAACCTAGAATACAATTAGAAATAGGTTTGGATACCAAAAATACAATTAGAATTCGTTTAAGGGCAAAACGGAGATTTTCAACAATTTTTCCCCCGCAGCAGCGCTGCCTGCGCTTGAAGCAGCGCAGCCTGCGCTCCCCTTCCTGTTCGTGCACTGTGCAGGCACAGCCTGCGCTCTATAGAGCGCTGCCAGCGCTCCTTTGGCTGGTGGCGGTTCGATTTCTGTAGTTTTTCTTCGTTTTTCGTCCGTTTTCTTCCGTTCCTTTTGCAATCACTTCCCTTCTTTAATCCAAAGATTTGCAACACTCTTGATAGTTGATATTAAGTCACCATTCTTCATTCCATAGCATAATCAACTCCAAAATCAACGGAAAATTCACCCTTAATCGATATTTCTCCAAACCTGCACAAGTAAATAAAACACATCAAAACTACGACAAACTTGAGGCCAAATACACCAATTTAAGCCGATATGGAACGTTCCAAGTGGATATAAAATCCACTTATCACACCCCCAAACTTAAACCGATGCTTGTCCTCAAGCATAAATAATTACACTAACTAACTAGTACCACTTCCGTAGGTGATCACGGTTGCATTTGGCATATTCAACAAGCCCTTTAAACCCCTAGGCAGCCCTAGTGGACGAGTAAGGTCTCGTGAGGGCCTATAGCGAATGTACCCACAAAATCCATTTAACTTAATGCAATGCAATGCATGAATGCAACTAATACGAAAAATGCAACGATCCCCTTCAAACTCACCAAAACCAACTAACAAGCAAATATCTCAAAGAATGCAACAAATCCAAGCAGAGCTCGACTAAGTCCCCGTATACTAACAATACATGAACAGAAACGTGCGTGTGTGCAATGCTCATCAGAAATACTCCCAAAACTAGGTCAAAAATGTTAGGTCGATTACACAATAAATAATCAAGAACTGTATAAATAAGTAACAAGAACACACGTTTTAACTCTTTAAAACTGTTTGGAATTAATAATTCCTCTCTCAGTGATGTAAAGTATCACAGAGAGCTGCTTAGGTTACAAGAATGATATTCGTTCACGATGGATACCCCTCTAGGGTTAACCTAACTGTATTTATAAGATATACAGCTACGTACAATCGTAAATTGATTCTCCTAAAATTAAGCTATACAAATGATATCAATTACGATTGATACACGTCTTCTAAGTCAACTCGATCTCTTTGACAGCTATCCAATCTTCAAAGATATCGCTTCCATATTAATATTAAATTAATCTTCAAACTCTGTTGACTTGTAGACGCTCCCAGTAGACAGACTTTAGCAAACTCTGTTCTCTCCACGCTAACAGTGTTTGCGCTTCCATGTATTCAGCTATCAGTGTTTACGCTCTCTTCTGTCAGCGTTTGCGCTTCCAGCAATCAGCGTATACTTAAACACTGCTTTCAATAACAAGTTAAACTCTCTTTACCTGAAACACTTAAACACTGACATTAAATCACATCAATTATATCTAACAATCTCCCCCAACTTGTTCATTAGAAAAATGTACAAGTTTACAATAATTGATGATGTCAAAACAAACGAATAAAAACACAGTGTTTAACACATAATCAGAGTTTAAACTTGACTTAGCAAAATTTACAGAAAATACGAATCACTTACAAATTCTGTCTACCTAACCTCCTCAAGATCTGGAGTTGTTCTGAGATAATCAATCAACAATCTCCTTTCAGCATTTTCAAGTTCAATTTCCATAGCTTGCTTGATCTCTCTTAACTCTGGATCATTTTCATCCGTTTGAAAAATAGCAGCCCTGAGATCATAGATCTTGTTCCTCCTCATTTCATTACCCAATCTGATGTACTTTAATTCTTCAGACTTTACATTGAAATCCAGAACTGTAATTCCAAGATCAGTCTTCAACCTTGTAGTTCCCTTCTGCATTTTAATCAGATTTCCATTCCAGTCTCTGTATTTTGGAACATATTTTTCAGCAGACTTTGTTCCTGTAGCAACTTTAGCTTTCAGCATATACTCCCTTATAGAATTAGCAATAAGCTGTGTTCTTTGATTTCTAACTCTGAAGATATGCAAGACATACTGAAGTTCCTCAAATAATTTTAACTTGATTGCTTCTTCATTCACTCTATACACTGACCCATCTGCCATAAAGTATAGTAGAAAGTGAATATCTAAGCTCCTTTGATGAACTACCTGAACTGACTCCAACTTGTCTAGATTTTCTTGAGTTATACCAGAACCAAGAGATACAAGTGCAGAGGGATCTCTTGGACTGTTACCAACTCTCAAATCTCTTCTTGATCCTAAACCAGAAGTATTCCTGCCTGGTGGCTTTCCTGAACAGGCAATATTATGCTGATATCCACCAGTCACTCCTGCTCCTTCTTCCACTGGAATCTTCGCCCTTGAAAAACCAGGTAAAAGTTTACTTTGAGTCTGTACAACTTGTGTAGCAACAGAGGTTGTAACTATCATCTTGCCCTTGTTTTCTTCATCAACTTTCCCTTTTAACTTCAACTTAGCATCAAGAGAAGACTTTCTAACCAGCTTTCCAGTATCTTCTACTTCTTCTTCTTGAATACCAGATAGTTTTTCTTTGATTACAATTCCTTTCATCACAGGCTTTGCAGACTTTGAAACTTTAACAACTTTCTTCACTTTCTTGGACTTCACAGCTTTTAAATGTTCTTTCTGCAACAGCTTTTCTTCAGCTTGAATATCCTCAAGTGTAGCTTCAGCATTCTCTTCTCGAAAAAGTTTTGCAGCCAATTCTTCATCTGTTTGTGGATTGTCAGAGAATAACAAATCCTTTGGCTTTGATCCTGAAGTACTTTGAGCATTTGAATCTATCACCAAATTTGGCTTTGACCTTGAAGACCTCCCATGTCCTTGTCTAAGATTCACATTTCTTAAGCCCTTATCAGCATTGGATTCTTCATCATCATTTTGATCTTTCTTTGACAAAGTTTGATCTTTCTTACACTTGGTTTTAGAAACTCTCTCCCCCTTTTTGACATCATCACTGTCTTGAATCAGTATGGAGGTGATTAACTCAAGAGAATTTGCTATAGAATCAACTTTCTCAGTCAGTAAAGTCTGATTCTTTTCAACTGTACTCAGTCTGTCATTAAGATTAGATTGAGCTTTGGCAAACTGTTGAAAGAGTTTAGCATTAGCTAGTTGAGCTTTTTCCTCATGAGTGGCAACTTCTGTGCGAAGATCAACTATAGATTTCTGAGTGTCATCAAATCTATTATTCAAAGTTTTGATTTGAATCACTGTTCCTTGCAAACAAGTGAAAATCTCTGGATTTTTAATCTTCTTGGAATTGACCTCAAGAAACATTGCAGCCCTGCCAGGTGGAAAAATACACTCTGACTTATACCATTCAGCAGTTTGCTTGGCCAAATAACCATCATCAATTTCATTAACAGAAGGCCCAGCAAAATCTGGTTTTTCTCCTGTTTTCTGACCATCAGGCTGATTTTGTGGTTGGTCAACTCCTGTACTATGAGCTTCAACTGAATCACTCATTGATTCACTAGTAGAGGCAACAGAAAGACTAGGTTCTTGAGCAGCAATTGGTGCTTGATCAGCAATAGGTTCTTGAGCAACTTTTTTTCCTTTATCAAGTGGAGTTTGCTCTGAAGAAAGAACCTTCTCTGGTTTATCAACCTCCTCACCATGAGCAGAAATATGATTGGCATCAGAGTTTAACTCAGTGTGTGATGCAACCACAGTGTCTTCAAGAACAACAGTAGGCCCATCAGCAACACCAGTATCTATAGAAAGTGTAACCTCCATGAGTGGTGGAGTAGATGCTTCATGATTAAAAGACATTGGAGTTTCAGCAAATTCTTCCATTGGAGATAAAACAGCTCTAGCATCTTCATTGTCTTGAACCTTATCAACTTCTGGTTCAGCAACCTTGACTCCTGATTCTGGAATTTCAGGTTCTATGATAACCTCTGGCTCACCAGTAGGAATATCAAATGAGATTTTGTCTTGAGCCTCTGCAACAGGCTCATCATCAGAATCAGTCAGAATAAGCTTCCTCCTTTTAGCTTGAGGTACTGCAATCTGTTCTGCACTTTCACTGGAACTCTCACTAGAACTTTCCTCAATCAATGGTGGTGAAGGTCTATTTGCTCTTTGTATGAATCTTCTAGAATAAACAGCCTTTGGAGTTGACTGTTTAGCCTTAGCACGTTCAGTGTTGATTGCAGTATGTTTCTTCCTTTTTGGCTTTGGTGGTGGTTGTGAATGAGTAGTAGAGACAGGGTTTGTTGGTTCAGTGTTCATTTGGTCAGGTTGTGTTTGAGGTTTTGTTTGTGTTGGAGGTGATATGGGTTGTTCAGTGGTTGTTGGTGTGGGCTCAGGTGTTTGAGTAGGTTGAGATAGTATGTTATCCGTACGATCAGTGGCTAAAGGTTCAGGCATAGGCTGTGATTCTGGTTGGTGTGGTTGATGTGTATCATTGTCTTGTGGCTGATTAACAAAATTTTGTAAAGCAAGCGGCAATGCTAAAGGAGGCAAATCTTTTCCAACATCTTTGTTAGTCATATCAGTAAATATTCTCTTAGTGACTCTAAAAGGTTGAATTTCATCAGCTTCATCAACAGTTAAACCAGGAACACATGCATTGAATAGAAGTTGACAAAATCTAGCAAAATAAACTGTAGTAGACTCTGACAACTTATCACCCAAATTCATTAAGACATATCTACCAAAGTCAAAATTGCTACCATAAAGTAGAGAATACCCAATTTGTAGACTGTCCATTGGAATAGCATCCCAGTTGGTAACCTTCTTCTGGAATGTCCTGGTAATACAATCAAAGAAAAAGTTCCACTCTTTTCTTAAGTTTGGTCGCCTCACACTGCCCAGCTTGGCAAGTGATTCCATGTACCCAATCTCTGTGAGCATTTCCCTCAGATTTTGCTCTGAGACAACAGCATACGAAGTATGTGTGTCAAAATCCATGGCATCGCGAACAGTTTGTGGAGTGATTACAAACTCTTGTTCTTCATGAGAGAAGATGATAGACGGAGTTCCATTCTCTCCTCCTTCAATATATCTTGAGTTTTGCCAGAAATTAACGACTTGGGAAGCAGATAGAGTAGCCGGTTCAACCAGTGCTTGCCCAATTTCAGAATCTCGAAGAAAATTTTGCATAAGATGAAACGGCTCTGGTGCCCGGTCATTCTCAAGTAAAGCTGCATAGTTGTTAGGCACAAAACGTAGACCAAAGACAGTGAAAGGTTTAGTTGCCATTGAATCAAGAAATAAGTAAGAATCAACTGTGAAAATGTTTTGCAAGAAAGGTGTTTGTGAAAATGCCAAAGTGAAAAACAAAGAGGTTCTCTGTTTTGGTAAAGTGAATACGTGTGGATAAAAATGATTGTGGCAAAAAGTAATTTGAGTTATAGTTAAAAACTAAACTCAAACGTTTTTTTTACTCGAAAACACGCAACTGTTCCCTTGAAAAATGTAAAAGGGAGACATAATGATGAGTGAGTGGGACAGGTGTCACACATGCAACGGTTCACTTAATACAGGCGCAGTAAAAGCCATTATTACCGCTGTCGTTCCGTTTATCAAGACAAGTTACCACTAATGACACTAATTAACAGTTGTCAACTACTCCATTTACTCCAAAATTTTCAAATTATCTTAATGAAAATATACCTTAGAGTACATAGCACAATCATTCAGTGTTTATCAAATTTTCAATTTATATCACAAAAACCCTTTCAAAAATGCACAGTCGTGATTTTCGTGTGTGAGTAGCAGAGTTTACCAAATCAATTTTTATAGCATCTAATTTTTCATAAAATCCATAAATCAAAACAATAAACACTGAATGCACAAACTCTCATATTAAACACAGAGTATATGATGAACGCTAAACTCTGTAGTTCCTTAATTACAGAAATCTGAATATCCTTGTTCCAGTTTATGATCATGATTATCCACGTAAGCACACAGTCATTAAAGACAAAAATATCAGGAGATAAACATCAAGGCATCATTCAGTGAGTTACATGTCAAGGATTGTCTTACAAACTCTCACATCACACAAGTGTTTAGGTGAAGTGTTTACTCTCAGATTCAATCAGTAAAAGCAGATACTACCATAAGCTTGAATGTCCACCAAATCTACACCACTTCGATTACATATATGCACAAATCAAAAGGACTTTGTTCAGGGTTGTTATTGAGTGAAATCAAACAGATGAGAAGAGATGCTTTTCGAATGAGAATTTCGAACTGAACTATTTATTTGATCAAAATGTTCAGTCAAATGGTTAGTACATTTTTGTACAAGATGATCAGTATATATACATTTTTTTTTTTTTTTTTTTTTTTTTTTATTAACATATATATATATACTGAGTAAGATATAGTATAAGGAATACTCACCTGCTTGAATCAGATTTAACAAAAGAATATAACTGCTCTTAATACTTTAGTATTCAAGAAAATGAGCAGTTAATTAGGCTCAAAAAGGGTTTACTACGGGTCATGTTTATGAACAGAGTTTATGAGCAGTGTTCAAAAATATTTTGAACAGTGTTCGAAGAAATGGTCAAAAAATTGGTTAATCCTAATTGCCTTTGTCATCTTCATGCACACATATATCATGTAGTTCCAAAATGGTTTAATACAAGTTCTAGAGCAACATACTCACTGATGAATATCACACAACAATAAAATCTGATTGACATAAAATGTATCAATCACTTATTCGGCTCAAAATCTCACAAGGTTCAGACATGAACTGTTTCTCACTAAAATAAACAATGACACATCTCAAGTTTTAAAATTTTCACAAGTGCAAACACAGAATCATCAAGAATCAAGTATGACTTGGAAACAGAGTGTCACTAATCAGAGTTTAGAGTTCATCAATATCAGTATTATTCATGAGAGGCAATGCATACAGTATTCATAGATTCAGAGTTTAGGATCAAATAAACTAAGAGATGCTCTAAATATGAAACAGTATCATGCTGTGTTAACTTACTGTGCAATTTCTGATTAGATTACAGTGACTCAAAAAGAATCTTGATTTATCACTGAAAATCATGCTCTATACATTTTTCTTCATTGGTATTTTCATTCAGACAAAAAATCAACTTAGAATTCACAGAGTTTAACAAACGTATTAACAGTGTATGACCAACAATCATGCTAACAGAGTTTAACTAATAAGATTCACATAGCACTTTAGCAAATTACAGAGATATAAGCAACACTAACCAACATATTTAGTCAAAACCAGATACCATCCCTAGTTCATTGACCAGTCTTGTAAATGTTGCTTCACTTAAAGGCTTTGTGAAAACATCTGCTAGTTGTTGATCTGTAGGCACAAAGTGAAGCTCAATATTGCCTTCCTCTACATGCTCTCTGATAAAGTGATACCTTATGCTGATGTGCTTGGTCATTGAGTGTTGTACTGGATTACCTGTCATTGCAATAGCACTTTGATTATCACAGAAAATAGGTATCTTGGAATACCTTAAACCATAATCCAGCAGTTGATTCTTCATCCATAGAATCTGTGCACAGCAACTACCAGCAGCAATATACTCTGCTTCAGCTGTAGATGTAGATATTGACTTCTGTTTCTTGCTGTACCAAGACACTAGTCTGTCACCAAGAAATTGACAACTTCCACTTGTACTTTTTCTGTCAATCTTACATCCAGCAAAATCTGCATCAGAGTAACCAAGTAGCTTAAAATCTGATTCTCTTGGGTACCACAGTCCTAAGGTTACAGTGCCCTTGAGATATTTGAAAATCCTCTTTACAGCTGTTAAATGTGGTTCTCTTGGATCTGCCTGAAATCTTGCACACAGACAGGTGGCATACATGATATCAGGTCTACTAGCTGTTAAATACAGTAGAGAACCAATCATTCCTCTGTAACTTGTCATATCCACTGATGAACCTGTATCTTTATCCAGTTTTGTTGCTGTTGCCATGGGAGTTGTTGCAGATGAACAGTCAAGCATGCCAAATTTCTTGAGAAGATTTTTGGTATATTTTGCTTGATTTATGAAAATCCCATCATCTGTTTGCTTCACCTGTAAGCCTAGAAAATAGCTTAACTCTCCCATCATACTCATTTGATATCTTGACTGCATGAGCTTGGCAAATTTCTTACAGAGTTTATCATTAGTAGATCCAAAAATGATATCATCTACATATATCTGTACTAAGAGCAGGTCATTACCAGATTGAAAGTAAAACAGAGTTTTGTCAATAGTACCTCTGTGAAACCCACTTTCTAGCAGAAATTTAGCAAGTGTTTCATACCATGCCCTAGGTGCCTGTTTAAGTCCATAGAGTGCCTTGTCTAACCTGTAGACATGATCTGGATATTTTGGATCTACAAAACCAGGTGGTTGTTCAACAAATACTTCTTCTTCAAGTTTTCCATTCAGAAAAGCACTTTTCACATCCATTTGAAAAACCTTGAATTTCTTGTGAGAAGCATAGGCAAGAAACATCCTTATTGCCTCCAACCTGGCAACTGGAGCAAATGTTTCATCATAATCTATTCCTTCCTGCTGTGAATAGCCTTTTGCAACCAGTCTTGCCTTGTTCCTTGTGATCACACCATCACTATCAGTTTTATTTCTGAAAACCCATTTAGTACCAACAATAGATCTGTTCTTTGGCCTTGGTACAAGGGTCCACACCTCATTTCTTTCAAACTCATTTAGCTCTTCTTGCATTGCTGTTATCCAGTCAGCATCTTTAAGAGCTTCTTCCACTTTCTTTGGCTCAGTTTGTGACAAGAATGCATGAAACAGACATTCATTTGTTGTTGCACTTCTTGTCCTTACTCTTGCATCTGGATCACCAATAATTAAATCAGGTGTATGTGACTTAGTCCATTTTCTTGCAGAAGGCAGATTGCTTCTGTCATCATGTGATCCTCCCCCTTGATCCATGCTCTCCTGATTTTCTTGATGTCTCTCTTCATTTTCAGATGCTCCCCCTGAATGTGACTGCTCAGTATTTGAATGATCAGAGTTTGAATCAACAGAGTTTGATTCAGAATCATCAATTGAGTCACTTTCAGTGTTTGACTTATCACTTTGATGTGATTCTTCATGCTCCCCCTCAACTGGTTCTTCCCTTGTTTCTGATTGAAAAGTTTCTTCAGTGTTTACCAGTAGAGGTTCAGAATTGACCTTAACAGTATTTGTCAGATCTGTATCATCCGAGTTTAATAAATCTTCATTTTCAAAGTGCAGTTGATCATGCTCATTAACATCTTCAAGTCCAGTTATTTTCTTGTCATCAAATGACACATGAATAGACTCCATGATCACTCTGGTTCTCAGATTAAAAACTCTGAATGCCTTTGTTGACAGTGGATAGCCAACAAAAATTCCTTCATCTGCCTTTAGGTCAAACTTGGTCAACTGTTCAGGATGAGTCTTCAACACAAAGCACTTGCATCCAAAAATATGAAAATATTTTAGATTTGGCTTCTTCTTCTTCACCATTTCATATGGTGTTTTACCATGCTTGTTGATCAGTGTTGCATTTTGAGTAAAACAAGCAGTTTGAACCGCCTCTGCCCAGAAATATGTTGGCAATTTTGCTTCATCTAGCATGGTTCTGGCAGCTTCTATCAAAGTTCTGTTCTTTCTTTCCACTACACCATTTTGTTGTGGAGTGCCAGGTGCAGAAAACTCTTGTTTGATCCCTTTACTCTTGCAAAAATCTTCCATAGATGAATTCCTGAATTCAGTTCCATTGTCACTTCTGATTATTTTCACTTGATTCTCTGACTCTTTGTCCAGTTGTAATATATGTTCTGTCAGTGTTAAAGCAGTTTCATCTTTCTTTGCTAGAAAATACACCCAAGTATATCTGGTGTATTCATCAACAATGACTAGAGCATATTTCTTCTTTCCAAGTGACATGACATTTACTGGTCCAAAAAGATCAACATGTAGGAGATGATAAGGATCAACAATTGAAGACTCAGATTTGCTCTTGAAAGAGGTTTTTCTCTGTTTGGCCTTTTGACAAGAATCACACAGGCCTTCTACATTCAACAATGACTTTGGTAGTCCTCTTGCAAGATCATTCTTTATGAGCTCATTGATATTGTTCAGATTCAAATGAGAGAGTTTCTTGTGCCATTTCCAACTCTCTTCACTGGACATCCTTGTTGACAGATACACTGCTTTGCCATCAGTGTTTGTTGACAATTTGATTTCATAGATGTTGTTGTGTCTGTTTCCAACTAGAGCAACTTTCCCTGTAGATTTGCTGATAACTTGACAATATTCAGGCTGAAAATCTACATGATATCCTCTGTCACAGATTTGACTCACAGATAGCAAATCATGCTTGAGTCCTGGAACTAGAGCTACATTTGTGATGATGACATTTCCAAGATTAATGTTGCCATATCCCAGTGTATGTCCTATGTTGCCATCTCCATAGGAAACTTCTGGGCCAGCCTTCTCCTCATACTCTGATAGCAGGGCTTTATTTCCTGTCATGTGTCCTGAACATCCACTGTCCACGACTAAGGTACTGACCCTGGTGCCCTGCAATCACAAACAATCACTGATTATTAGTTTTAAGGATCCAGACTTGCTTGGATCCTTTGGCTTTCTTAAATCTGTTAGCTTTTGCAGCGGAATTCAAATTAACAGAGTTTAAGCTAACTTTTTCGGAGTTTACATTTGCAGAGTTTACTTTAACCCATTTCAAATTTGGTTTGGGTTCATAGTAATTATAATAAATAGCATGATAATCTCTGCAAGTGTAAATAGAATGCCAAGTACTTCCACAGTGTTTGCATAAAGTCTGTGGTCTAGTTCTCACATAATCACTCTTTACTGCAGTTTTAGAAGGCAAAGAATTAATGTTCTTATTCTTACTGCAGAAACTAGCAAGATGACTAGTGCTACCACAATTAAAACATGTTTTCCTGGGAGCTAATGAAGCAAGCATTGGCTTAATTCCTGAGGTTATGCCTACCTTTCCATTTCTGTTTTTCTTAGGCATACTCTGTTTGTTGACAGATTTTATCTCCTTAAGCTTATGCTTGAGTTGTTTATCTGTCATTAAGCCAATGTTAGCCTCTTTAACAAAAGTTTTAGCATATGACTCTTTAACAGCCTTTTTCTGTGCTTCAGTCTTAGGTCCACCTGTTCCCATGACATTACCCTCAGATGAACAATATGGTCTAACTTTTACATAATTTTCAAACCTAAGTTCATCTCCAACAGAGTAACCTAGACCTACTGTATCTGATTGAAACACTTCTTGAGTGTCTTTACCAGAGTGTGTCCAAGTTTTAATGATGTGTTTACTATCCTCCAATTCTGATTCTAGTTGCTTATACTTACCTAGCAACTCCTGTTCAATAAACACTGCATCATCTCTCTCTTTTTGAATTTTATTCATGTTCTCTAGCTGTTCCTCAACAAATTTATTTCTTTCTTTGAGTTGAGAACACTCAGACTTTATCCTCTCATTTTCTAAGGTCTGATCCCTATAACTGATATGCAATGCTTTAAGATAAATTCTTAATTCAGTTATATTATCAGTGTTATAAGCATAGGTAGTTGGAGGTACCTTGAGATCATCATTTTCATTCTGAGTAGTAGCCATGAGAGCATAGTTGACTTCCTCATCTGAATCTGAAGTGTCTGCCCAATCTCTGCCTTTGGTGTAGAGTGCCTTTTCAGTTTTACCCTTTTTGCACTCAGGAGCATAGTGACCCATCTCCTTACACTTGTAGCATTGAATTTCAGACTTATCTTTCTTTCCAGATTTGAAGTCCTTTCCTTCAGATTTCTTGAAATTCTTCTTATCAAACTTTGAGTAGTCCTTGGAGAATTTCTTTCCCTTCTTGAAGTTCTTGTATCCCATCTTCTTGAAGGTCTTTACCATCAATGCAGCCATTTGCATCATTTCTTCATCATCTTCAGAATCAGATGAATCATCTGTGTTTGAGTCAACATCAGTGTTTGATGACTCATTCTCTGAATGGATGACTAAGGCTTTCCCTTTTGCCTTTCTCCTTGATGCCTCCTTCTTTGATGGTTTCTCCTCAACCTTGAGAGCAACAGACTTTGACTTTCTACTAGATCTTTTGTTTCTCTGCTCCAATTCCAATTCATGGGTTTTGAGCAGACCATAAATTTCATCAATCTCTGTTTCACCAAGTTCATAATTATCTCTAATAGTGGTTGTTTTCACATCCCACTTTTCAGGTAGAGAGAGAAGAAATTTGAGATTTGAATCTTCCAAATCATACTCTTTATTCACCAATGACAAATCATTGAGCAGTTTACAGAATCTGTCAAATGTTTCTGTCATGGTTTCATCAGATTTTGCCTCAAAATGCTCATACTCCTGTGTGAGTATGTTCCTTCTGTTTTTCTTAATTGCAGGAGTTCCCTGACATCTAACCTCAAGTGCATCCCATATCTCCTTTGCAGTTGTGCAGTTTATCACTTTATTAGACATAACATTGTCTAATGCACTGTGAAGTAAATGCCTTACCTTCGCATCCTTTGCAATAGATGAAAGATCCTCAGCAGATAGATCTTTCTTCTCTTTTGGTATGACTTTTGGTTCCTCACCAGCAGCAGCAGCAGATAACTTTGTAGGTTTGTGAGGACCTTCATAAATTCTGTCCAGATATTCTGGATCTGTAGCCTCCAGAAACATGGTCATTTTCACCTTCCAAATTGCATACTCCAATGGCCTCAGGATAGGAACCCTAATTGTTTCATACCTACTAACAGTAGTAGGGGCTTTTTCAGATGGTGGAGGTATCTCTGCCATTGATTACTATTGTGTTTGGATCTTTAACTGTAATAAAGTAACAGATACGGCTCTGATACCACTTGTTAGGTCGATTACACAATAAATAATCAAGAACTGTATAAATAAGTAACAAGAACACACGTTTTAACTCTTTAAAACTGTTTGGAATTAATAATTCCTCTCTCAGTGATGTAAAGTATCACAGAGAGCTGCTTAGGTTACAAGAATGATATTCGTTCACGATGGATACCCCTCTAGGGTTAACCTAACTGTATTTATAAGATATACAGCTACGTACAATCGTAAATTGATTCTCCTAAAATTAAGCTATACAAATGATATCAATTACGATTGTTACACGTCTTCTAAGTCAACTCGATCTCTTTGACAGCTATCCAATCTTCAAAGATATCGCTTCCATATTAATATTAAATTAATCTTCAAACTCTGTTGACTTGTAGACGCTCCCAGTAGACAGACTTTAGCAAACTCTGTTCTCTCCACGCTAACAGTGTTTGCGCTTCCATGTATTCAGCTATCAGTGTTTACGCTCTCTTCTGTCAGCGTTTGCGCTTCCAGCAATCAGCGTATACTTAAACACTGCTTTCAATAACAAGTTAAACTCTCTTTACCTGAAACACTTAAACACTGACATTAAATCACATCAATTATATCTAACAAAAAATCATACATGTTCTTCGCCAAGACAATCACAGGTTTATATAAAGAATAGACTGTAGACACTTCATAACATAGGAACACCTCCATCCTCATTCAAGTTAGCCAGGAATTCATACTTTATTACTATGACACTATATACAATATGCATGCTTATTTAACCGTGCAATGAATGAGACCCTAAAAGGCTTATACAATAATACCCATGTAGCGAGTGTTAGGTCAGCAATCCCAAACCACAAGGGCTTTAGGTTACTAGGACTAAGTCCCCTCAGACTTAATTACTCGAGTATTAAAGAGCTCACTCTGGTTAATTTTGCATTTAACAATTGGACTTTTGACTATTTTTTTTTCTTTTTCTGAATTTTTTTTTTTTTACAATCTGGAATGAGCCTTTCTCATTTCCAACCCTAGACTACTCATATAAATATGAGCTGGCTACTAGCCATTTGACGCCTAGCCATTATTAACAACTAGCATGAAATTCTTGTTTTCCCCCAAACTTAGATTTTAATGTTCCTACGCTATAAAGGGAATAACGAAAATTCTAAATATAAACAAGTGATTAAATCTCAAAATATCCAACAGGCATGACTCCTAACCTAGCCCAAAAGCACCCCAATGAGACTGTGTAATTAGTTTTGTTCCCGTAACATGCAAGTCAATTCCTAGGAACTATAAATCAGCCCTCTACTCATCATCATCATACTCAATTAAACATCTACCTATCAATCAGATTCAGCTCGTCCTAAGGGATCATGAAAAATGCATGCCATGAAAATGCAACTAACATGCCTCACATGGTAAAACAACGAAAATAACATAATGTCCTATATGAACACACATAGATAATACGAACATAAATGCATGAATTACTACTACTAATATGCAAAACATGGTATCCTACATGAACACAATAAATACTACACATAACTAACTACATATCCCAAACCACCCCCAAACTTAAAATATTCAATGTCCGCATTGAATGGAAGTAAATACAAGGGATAGTAGAAGACATACCTAAAAATACCGAAACACATGGGTTGCCTCCCACGAAGCGCTGTCGTTAACGTCATTTAACCGGACAAATATAATTCAAATCATGGTGGCTCGAAGATCGCATTCGACTTGTCCTTAGCAGAAGTACCATTCACCCATTGTTTAACAACCTTCTTGCTATCTTCCCACATCTTCTCTAAATCAAACTTCACTTTGCCTCTTCTTCCAATCGACTTTTTCTTTTTCTTCTTCACACCTCTAGGGTGTTTATGCTTCACAGTTGATTGATACGAACACTCTTCAACCTCATCATCCATGATCCACCTTCTTAACACATTATCTGGACATACTTTAAAAATAACCAACTCATCATTCAGAAGGACATACTTCAAATGTGATGGAAGTTTCCCAAGCTTTACTTTCGAAAGATCTCGAACAGAGGAACTGTCAATGGAATCACTGATAGGATGCTTTAGCATGTGTGTGTCAGATTTTTCGCTCAATAACTGATCAAACTTCTTTCTCTGACCCTTTTCAACTATATCCACACTGCAACACTCTTCATCTTCTGTTGGAAATTTCATGGCCTTGAACACATTAAAGGTGACATTCTGATCTTGAACCCTCATTGTAAGCTCTCCTTTTTGCACATCGATCAAAGTACGACCCGTAGCTAGAAAAGGCCTTCCCAATATTATGGGAATCTTCTTGTCTTCTTCGAAATCCAAGATAACAAAATCAGCTGGGAAGATGAACTTATCAACTTTTACCAAAACATCTTCTACTATACCCCTCGGATAAGTGATCGTCCTATCAGCCAACTGCAAAAAGATGTTAGTTGGCTTCGGCTCCGGTAGACCAAGTTGCTTGAAAATAGACGAGGGCATAAGATTGATACTAGCTCCCAAATCACATAAGTATTTGCCAAAAGACAACTTCCCAATGGTGCATGGAATTGTAAAGCTTCCTGGATCCTTAAGTTTAGGTGGCAACTTCTGTTGAAGAACAGCACTACACTCCTCCGTCAAAGCCACTGTTTCAAAATCTTCCAACCTTCTCTTCCGTGACAAAATATCCTTCATGAATTTTGCATATCTCGGCATCTGCTCTAACGCTTCAACAAAAGGAATATTAATGGACAGTTTCTTGAAGACATCCATAAATTTCTGAAACTGTTTCTCTTGACTTTTCTGCAAATGTCCAGGATATGGAGGAGGCGGATAAATCTGATTATTCTTCAAAGATTGCTCCAGAGTAGACTTTTCAACAGGTTTCTTGCTCTTCTCACCATCTAGCTGATCAGCCACTAAATCAGATTTCTCAATTCCGGGTACCGCAAATTTTTCAACTTGCTTATTATGCACTTCTTCATCTTCCTTAGCAGCTAATTTAGGATCTGATGTAACCTTCCCTGATCTCAAAGTAACTGCTTTAACCTGCTCATGGGCATCCCTCTTGCCTGGATTAACCTCTGTATTACTTGGAAGAGTTCTTTGAGGCCTACTAAGCAAGGGAATTGCAATCTGTCCTATCTGGGTTTCCAAGACTTTCTGGCCAGCTTGTAGGTTCTTTACCGCTATCCACACATCATCTGATTTATCATTAGATGATTGCCCCATATGAGCCTGGGGCTGTTGCTGCTGAAATCCTGGAGGTTGATATGGTGCCCTCTGAGCATAAGGCTGCTGATAGCCTTGATTGAATGGCTTCGCTTGCTGATAAGATTGTTGTGCATTCTGATTGTTGCTCCAGCTGAAATTGGGATGATTCCTGTTGCTAGGCTGATAAGTAGCCGGTATTGGTACATTAGATCTCTGGAAATTGCTCACAAACTGTGCTGATTCAGAAGAGATAGCACACTGATTCGTCTCATGTGCCCCCGCACATAGCTCACAAACACTAGCCACCTGCTGAACTCCATAATTTGCAAGAGAATCCACCTTCATAGTCAAAGCCTTCAACTGAGCTGCAATAGCTGAAGCTGTATCCACCTCAAACATACCTGCTACCTTGCCTTGAGAAAGCCTCTGGGTTGGATTCTGATATTCATTAGCAGCCATTGTCTCAATTAGTTCATAATCTTCATCATAGCTCTTAGCCCATAGAGCTCCTCCTGATGCTGCATCTATCCTAGGTCTAGACTGTGCTCCCAACCCATTGTAGAAACTATTGATAACCATCCAATCAGGCATACCATGATGTGGACACCTACGCAGCATCTCCTTGTATCGTTCCCAAGCTTCACACAAAGATTCTCCAGATTGCTGCTGAAATTGAGTTAGCTGGTTCCTCAATGCTGCAGTTTTCGCCATAGGGAAGAATTTAGTAAGAAACTTCTAAGCAAGATCCTCCCATGCATGTAGTAATGGAACCAGGTGGTAGAGAGTGTAGCCAGCCCTTAGCCTTATCCCTCAGAGAGAATGGGAAAAGCCTCAACTTGATAGCATCATCCGAAACACCATTGAACTTGAAAGTATCACAGATCTCGATAAAGTCCCGAATATGCATGTTAGGATCCTCCGTAGAAGAACCCCCAAACTGAACCAAATTCTGTAGCATCTGAATAGTGCCCGGCTTGATCTCGAAGTTATTAGCTGTGATGGCTGGCCTGATTATACTAGACTAGATATCATTGATCTTTGGCTGAGAATACTCCTTCAAAGCCTTAGCATCACCCACTCGACTGTAGTTTCAGTTTCCTCGTTCTTATTCTCTAAATTCTCAACACGATCGTCTTCCGCCAGTGCTTCTAAATGAGCTTGTAAGCGCGTTCGCATACAAACCTAAGTACCTGAAAAACCACGAAACAAACAAACTAAGTAAGAAATCCGAGTCAGTGAACGCTAACGACCACTATTGACAAGCACATAAACTAAAAATAAAACACCGATGATCCCCGGCAGCGGCGCCAAAAAACTTGTTATGCTATAAAATCACGCAAGCGTACGTGGTCACAAGTAATACAATTAAAGTTCGTTCCACAGAGATCTGGTTAAGTTTTACTCAGAAAATATGCCTATGCAACAATGTATGGTTTTAATTCACTGCTAAGAAAAATAACAAATTGGAGTAGATTATCTAAATTAAAATAAGATGCAAATTATAAATCTAAGAATTAACTAATTGACAAGAATTAAAATCGAATTACTTATATGAGAATAAACATGGAATCCTAGTTTCATTATCTACTTCACTTAGAGTTGCAGCCTTTAATTAAAACATGTGATGGTTTTGATATCTGATCGAATAACACGGAAAGAGTAAAAGTTACCTCTCGGTATACTAGTACCAATCTACGCATACATCCACAAAAGAGATAGAAGATGAATAGGCACCTATTATGTTTATGTTAGGTCGAATACACAAAAAGCAATCAAATACTGTATGAGTAACTTAACAAGAACACACTGTTTAACAATTAAAAACTGTTTGGAATTAACAATTCCTCTCTCAGTGATGTAAATATCACAGAGAGCTGCTTAGGTTACAATCAATGAATTTCTCAATGTTCGACTACCCTTCTAGGGTTAACCTAACTGTATTTATAGAACATACAGCTTCGTACAATCAGTAACTGATTCTCCTATAATCAAGCTATAAAATTGATATCAATCACGATTGCTCCAGTCTTCCAAGTCAACTCAATCTCTTTGACAGTTTTCCAATCTTCAAAGATATTGCTTCCATATTTATCTTGCATCAACCTTTAAACACTGTTGACTCTTCAGACAATACCGCTACAGAGTTTAACAACCTCTGTTGCGCTTCCAGTCAGTGTTTAACTAAACTCTGACTGCTTCCAGCTAAACTCTGTTTTGTCACTATAGCTTCCAAACACTGTTCTCATCAATCATTTCTAACAATCTCCCCCAACTTGTCCATTAGCAAGAATGTACAAGTTTACAGTAAATGATGATGTCAAAACAAATACAAAGTTTTACAGTGTTTAACATACAAACAGAGTTTAAACTTTTACTTAACAAACTTACAACTCTTGTCTACCTAACTTCCTCAAGATCAGGAGCTGTTCTGAGATAATCAATCAACAACCTTCTCTCAGCATGTTCAAGTTCAATCTTCATAGCTTCCTTGATCTCTTTCAAATCTGGATCATTCTCATCAGTTTGAAAAATAGCAGCTCTGAGATCATAGATCTTGTTTCTTCTCATCTCATTTCCCAACCTGATGTATTTCACCTCTTCAGATTTTACATTGAAATCCAGAATAGTAATTCCAAGATCTGTTTTCAGATTTGTAGTCCCTTTCTTCATCTCTATCAGATTGCCATTCCAATCTCTGTACTTAGGAACATACTTTTCAGCAGACTTTGTTCCTGTAACAACTTTAGCATTCTGCATATACCTCCTTATAGAATTAGCAATAAGCTGTGTTTGTCGATTTCTGACTCTGAAGATATGTAAGACATACTGAAGTTCCTCAAATAATTTTAGCTTGATTGCTTCTTCATTCACTCTATACACTAACCCATCTGCCATAAAGTATAACAGAAAGTGAATGTCTAAGCTTCTTTGACGAACTAGCTGAACTGACTCCAACTTGTCTAGATTTTCTTGATTAATACCAGAACCAAGAGATACAAGTGCAGAGGGATCTCTTGGACTGTTACTAAATCTCAAATCTCTTGTTGAACCTAATCCAGAAGTATTTCTGCCTGGTGGCTTTCCTGAACATGCAGCACTATGTTGATATCCACCAGTCACTCCTGCTTCTTCTTGCACTGGAATCTTTGGCCTTGAAAAACCAGGTAAGGGTTTACTTTGTGGTTGTACAACTTGTGTGGCAACAGAGGTTGTAACAATCATTTTGCCTTTGTTCTCCTCATTCATTACCCCTTTTAACTTCAATTTAGCATCAAGAGAAGACTTTCTGATCAACTTTTCTTTATCTTCTTCTTCTTTTTCTTCTCCTTCAATGCCAGTTAATTTCTCTTTGATTTCAATGCCTTTAAGAACAGGCTTTGCAGCTTTAGCAACTTTCACATTCTTCTTTGCTTTTTCAGACTTTAGACCTTTCAAATGCTTTTCTTGTAAACTCTTCTCTTCAGCTTTAGCATCTTCTAAAGTAACTCCCTTTGCATTCTCTTCCATGAAAAGCTTAACAGCTAACTCCTCATCAGTCTTTGGATTTGATATTAATTCCAAACTCTTGGTCTTTGAAGTACCTTGAGTTTCAGTGTTTATTCCAACAGACTGTGATTTAACTGATTTGCCAGATCTCAGAGTTTGCCTTTCAGAGTTTAAGATCTTACTCTTATCACTTGCCCCTCCATCTCCAGCATCATCCTTTTGAGTCAGAGTTTGAGAAACTTTGCAATTAGACTTAGCAACTCTCTCCCCCTTTTTGACATCATCAGGAATGAGTATTGATGTAATGAGCTCCAATGAGTTAGCAATGGAATCCACCTTAGAAAATAAAGCAGTTTGATTTTCTTCAACTTTTCCTAGCCTGGCAAAGAGAGTGTCTTGAACTTTAGACAGCTGGACAGCTTTTATTTTGGACTCTCTTTCCATCTTCAATTCTCTTGACTGTATCTCAGTCTTTAAAGAAACAATCTCTTGTTTTGTTTCAGCAAAATTGCCTTCCAGAGTCTTGACTTGTACCACAGTTGCCTTTAAACAGGATAAGATTTCTGGATTTGAAATTTGCTTTGCAGTTTGCCTAACAAACTCAGCTGCTCTCCCTTTTGGAAAAATACAGTCTTGTTTGTACCAATTTTCAGCAGATTTAGCAAGATGCTCTACTTCAACTGCATGAGATGGACAAGGCTGATCAAAAGGTGTATGCTTATTATCTGTCTGTGCTGGTGCACTCACAAAAGAATCAGAGTTTGCACTACTGTCAGATTCATCTTCAGCATTTGCATCTTTAGTTTGATCACCTTTTAAAGAACCACTGTGCTGAGCAGTGTCAGTCACAGTTTCTTCAACAACTTCTGCAACCTTTTCAATAGTCACCTCATGTTGCACAGGCTCTGCAACAGAGTTTACCTTTGCAGCTTCAACAGGTATGGATTCAGAAATTATCTTAGTTGCCTGATCAACTTCATCACCTTTGTCTGCAATAGGAGAAGCAGTAGATACCAACTCTGTGTGTGATGCTGCAGCTTCAGGAACATTTACTGCAGGCTCATCAGCTACACCAGGAGCTTCAACATGATCAACAGGTGAGATAGGATCAAGAATTGAATCAAGAATATCATGCACTGGTGAAAAACCATCTCTGTGATCCTCTTCTACAGGCATTTTATCCTCTGTAGGTATTTCAACATTAACATTATCCTCTGCAGGCATTTCAATCTCTGCAGGTATTTCAACTTTGTCAGCCACAATATCCTCTGCAGGCATTTCAACCTCTGCAGGTATTTCAACTTTGTCAGCCACAATATCCTCTGCAGGCATTTCAACCTCTGCAGGCATTTCAACCTCTGCAGGCATTTCAACATTCACTGTAACCTCAACAGTAGGTATTTGCTGTGAAACCACCTCTGGAGCTTCAATAACATTCTCTTCATCTGAATCAGAAAGAATTAATCTCCTCTTCTTGATTGGAGGCACTACAATCTCCTCTTCATCTTCACTTGAGCTCTCTCTTGGTGGTGAAAGTGAAGGTCTGTTTGCCTTTTGTTTCTTCCTTCTTGTATAAACAGCTCCAGGTAGTGTCTGTTTAGCCTTTGAGTGTTTAGTGTTTTGGGCAGTGTGTTTCTTTCTTTTTGGCTTGGGTTTGGATTTTTCAGTAGGTGCTGGCTCAGAGTTTAAGGTTTCAGTGTTTAATGGTTCAGTGTTTAATGGTGAAGAGTTTATTATTGGAGAGTTTATGGGTGAAGAGTTTATTGGTGAAGAGTTTAAGGTTTCTGGTTGTGGTTGATGAGATGTAGTAGGTACAGTGGTTGTGGGTGTTGTGGGTGTTGGTTCAGAGTTTATGGTGTCTATTGGTTCAGGTATTTGTTGTGGTGATTGAGAGTCTTGTGGTTGGTGTACATAGTTCTGTAAGGCTAAAGGCATAAACATATCTGGTATTTGCTGTTTAGTAACATCTTTGTTTGTCAAATCAGAAAACATTCTTTTAGCAACTTGAAAAGGCTGAATAACATCAGCTTCATCAATTGGAATGTTAGGCACACAGGCAGTAAATAGCAATTGACAAAAACGAGCAAAATAGACAGTAGTAGTCTCAGACAAACGTTCTCCCAAGTTCATTAGCACTAGTCTACCAAAATCAAAATTACCTCCATATAACAGAGCATGACCAATTTGGAGAGTGTCAAGAGGAAGTGCATCCCAGTTTGTTGTCTTCTTTCCAAAAGCTCTTGTGATGCAATCGAAGAAGAAACTCCATTCCTTTCTCAAACTTGGCCGTCTAAAAGACCCTATCTTATTCAAGTTTCCTGCACATCCAATTTGCTCCAACATTGTCCTCAAGCGATCATGACCAACAACACTGTAAGAAGTGTGTGTCTCAAAATCCAGAGCATCCCTAACCGTAGTTGGAGTAATGATATACTCTGATTCATCATGAGTGAAAGTAATTGTAGGAGTTCCAGACTCTTCTCCATCATCATATACAGAGTTTGTCCAGAAAGCAGCAATTTGTGATGCAGATAATATTGGTGGTGCAGTTAAAGCCTTCCCTATTTCAGAGTCTTTCAAGAAATTTTGGAACACATGAAACGCCTCTGGAGCATTTACAGTCTCCAGTGGTGCTGCATAGTTACTAGGAAGAAAAACTAACCCTGCTGCATCAAACGCTTTAGTTGCCATTAGTAAGATATGATACGAAGAGATTTAGAAAGAAGATGTACGGTAAGTGTTTACCAAAATGTGAAGAAGAGTATATGAGAATTTTGAAAGTGAATGATTATGCAAGTAACTGTGAGTGGGTGAATGTGAATCGATATGGAGTGAGAGACTAAAGACGATTAGAGTAAAATTAAAACTCAATCGTTTATTTAGTAAAAACGCGCAACTGTTGTAGAGTAATGTGTGAGTGGGACACTATCATGGGACACGTGTCAAACAACCAATGGATCACTTAATAATTACCGCTGTCATTCCTATAATCACGACACTTACACTATTTAACAGTTGTCAACTACCTCAATTACTCCAAAATAGTCAAATCACCTAAATGAAACTGTACCTTAGAGTACTTAACACAACTCAACAGTGTTTATCAATTTTCCAACTTTATCACTAAAACCCTTTCAAAAAATTGCACAGTTGTGAATATCAGTGTGTGTGAAGCAGAGTTTACTAAAATCAATTTTTAGAGCATCTAATATTTCATAAAATCCATAACAAGAATCAATAAACACTGAATGCACAAACTCTCATAGTAAACACTGATTGTTTGATGAATGCTAAACTCTATAGTTACTGTAATACAGAAATCTGAAAACTTCTATTCCCTTTGATGTCCATGATTATCCAAGTCAGCACACAGTCTTTGAAGACAAGAAGATCAAGAGATAGAAATCAGAGCATCATTCAGTGAATAACAGTCATGATCTG
Source organism: Kitagawia praeruptora (assembly GCA_037693485.1). Lineage (NCBI taxonomy): Eukaryota > Viridiplantae > Streptophyta > Magnoliopsida > Apiales > Apiaceae > Kitagawia > Kitagawia praeruptora. The sequence goes on from CM075350.1 coordinate 95,828,202, forward strand.
GATAATCTCACAAACTCTCAAACACACAAGTGTTTAGGTGAAGTGTTTATACTCACATTCAATCAGAAATAGCAGAATCTACCATATGCTTGAATGTCCACCAATTCTACACTACTTTGAATACATGTATGCACAAATCAAAAGGACTTTATTCAGGGTTTAAATAGAGTAAGATCAAACAGATGAAAAGAGATGTTTTATTCATGAGTGACTTCAAGCTGAACATTTTAATAGAACAAAGTGTTCAGTCACAATGTTAGTACATATTTGTACAAGATCAGTATATATGCCTTTTTTTTTATTTTTTTTTATTATTATTTTTTTTTTATATTTATTTATTTAGCATATATACTGAGTAAACTTTTCTTTTCTCGAGAAACACTCATCTGCTTGAGAGAAGAAAATATAACTGCTCTTAACACTTCAGGGTATAAGAAAAATGAGCAGTTAATAAGGCTCAAAGGGGTTTACTAAGGATTGAAATTATGAACAGTGTATATACAGTGTTTGAACAAAGTTCAAAAGAATTTTGAACAGTGTTTGAAGAAATGGTGAATCCTATTGCCTTTATCATTTTCATGCACACACATATCATGTAATCTCAAAATGGTTTAATACAAGTTCTAGAGAAACATACTTCCTGATGAATATCACACAACAATAAATACTGATTGATAGAAAGTGTATCAATCACTGATTTGGCTCAAACTCTCACAGGGTGTAGACATGAATCTGAACTCACCAAACTAATCAATGACCCATCTCAAGTTTTATGATTTTCACAAGTACAAACAAGGAATCATCAAGAACCATACCTTTGGAAACAGAATGTCACTTATCAGAGTTTAGAGTTCATCAATAACCAAAATTATTTATGAGAGGCAATGCACACAATATTCATAGACTCAGAGTTTAGGACTGAATAAACTAAGAGATGCTATAAATATGAAACAGTATCATGCTGTGTTGATTTACTGCACAAAGTCTGATTAGATTACAGTGACTCAGAAAGAATCATGATTTATTTACTGAGAATCATGCTTCATACATTTTTCTTCATTGGTGTTTTCATTCAGACAATAATCAATTCTGAATTCTCTGAGTGTATCCAACATATTAGCAGTGTTTAACAGACAGACATGCTGACAGAGTTTAACAAAGTTTAAACATAAGCATGCATAACAGAGTTTAATACTAAGGTTCACATAGCACTTAACAATTTACAGAAAACATGAGCAATCAGTTTTTGAGTCTAACCAACATCTCTAGTTAAAACTAGAGACCATTCCTAGTTCATTGACCAGTCTTGTAAATGTAGCTTCACTCAATGGCTTGGTGAAGATATCTGCAAGTTGTTGTTCTGTAGACACAAAGTGAAGCTCAATGTTGCCTTCCTCTACATGCTCTCTGATGAAGTGATACATTATGCTGATGTGCTTTGTCATTGAATGTTGCACTGGATTACCTGTCATTGCAATAGCACTTTGATTATCACAGTAAATAGGTATCTTGGTATACCTTAATCCATAATCCAGCAGTTGATTCTTCATCCATAAAATCTGTGCACAGCAGCTACCAGCAGCAATATACTCTGCTTCAGCTGTAGATGTAGATATTGACTTCTGTTTCTTGCTGTACCAGGAAACAAGTCTGTCACCCAGAAATTGACAACTTCCACTGGTGCTTTTTCTGTCTATCTTACATCCAGCAAAGTCTGCATCAGAGTAACCAAGAAGTTTAAACTCTGATTCTCTTGGATACCACAGCCCCAAAGTTATAGTGCCCTTGAGATACTTGAATATCCTCTTTACTGCTGTTAAATGTGGTTCTCTTGGATCTGCCTGGAACCTTGCACACAAACAAGTTGCATACATGATATCAGGTCTGCTAGCTATCAAATAGAGTAAAGAACCGATCATTCCTCTGTAACTTGTCACATCTACTGATGACCCTGCATCTTTGTCCAATTTTGTTGCAGTTGCCATGGGAGTTGTTGCAGATGAACAATCAAGCATACCAAATTTCTTGAGAAGGTTTCTGGTATATTTTGCTTGATTTATAAAAATTCCATCATCTGTTTGCTTCACCTGTAGGCCTAGAAAATAACTAAGCTCTCCCATCATACTCATTTGATATCTTGACTGCATGAGTTTGGCAAACTTCTTACAGAGTTTATCATTAGTAGATCCAAAAATGATGTCATCTACATATATCTGAACTAAAAGCAAGTCACTACCAGTTTGGAAGTAAAACAGAGTTTTGTCAATAGTACCTCTGTGAAATCCACTTTCTAGTAGAAATTTGGCAAGGGTTTCATACCATGCCCTTGGTGCCTGCTTAAGTCCATAGAGTGCCTTGTCTAATCTGTAGACATAGTCTGGATATTTTGGATCTACAAAACCTGGTGGTTGTTCCACAAACACTTCTTCTTCAAGTTTTCCATTCAAAAATGCACTTTTTACATCCATCTGAAACACTTTGAATTTCATGTGAGAGGCATATGCAAGAAAGATTCTGATTGCCTCCAATCTTGCCACTGGAGCAAATGTTTCATCATAGTCTATTCCTTCTTGTTGTGAGTAGCCTTTTGCAACCAGTCTTGCCTTGTTCCTTGTGATAACACCCTCACTGTCAGTTTTATTCCTGAAAACCCATTTAGTACCAACAATGGATCTGTTCTTGGGCCTTGGTACAAGTGTCCACACTTCATTTCTTTCAAATTCATTTAGCTCTTCTTGCATTGCTGTTATCCAGTCAGCATCTTTAAGAGCTTCTTCCACTTTCTTTGGCTCAGTTTGTGACAAGAATGCATGAAACAGACATTCATTTGTTGTTGCACTTCTTGTCCTTACTTTTGCATCAGGATCACCAATAATCAAATCAGGTGTGTGAGATTTAGTCCATTTTCTTGCAGAAGGCAGATTGCTTCTGTCATCATGTGATCCTCCCCCTTGATCCATGCTCTCCTGATTTTCTTGGTGCCTTTCTTCATTTTCTGATGCTCCCCCTGAATGTGACTTTTCAGAATTATCAACAGAGTTTGAATCAACAGAGTTTGATTCAGAATCATCAACTGAGTCACTTTCAGTGTTTAAATTATCACTTTGATGTGATTCTTCATGCTCCCCCTCAACTGGTTCTTCCCTTGTTTCTGATTGAAGAGTTTCTTCAGTATTTACCAGTAGAGGTTCAGAGTTTAGATCAACAGAGTTTGTCAAATCAGTCTGATCAGAGTTTACTTTTTCAGAGAATAAATCTTCATTTTCAAAGTGGAGTTGATCATGTTCATTTATTTCTTCAAGTCCAGTTATTTTCTTGTCATCAAATGACACATGAATTGATTCCATGATCACTCTAGTTCTCATATTATAAACTCTGAATGCCTTTGTTGACAGTGGATAGCCAACAAAAATTCCTTCATCTGCCTTTAGGTCAAATTTGGTCAACTGTTCAGGATGAGTCTTCAACACAAAGCATTTGCATCCAAAAATATGAAAATATTTTAGATTTGGCTTCTTCTTCTTCACCATTTCATATGGTGTTTTACCATGCTTGTTGATCAGTGTTGCATTTTGAGTAAAACAAGCAGTTTGAACTGCTTCTGCCCAGAAATATGTTGGCAACTTTGCTTCATCTAGCATGGTTCTGGCAGCTTCTATCAAGGTTCTGTTCTTCCTCTCCACTACACCATTTTGTTGTGGAGTGCCAGGTGCAGAAAACTCTTGTTTTATCCCTTTACTCTTGCAAAATTCTTCCATTGATGAATTCCTGAACTCAGTTCCATTGTCACTTCTGATTATGTTCACTTGATTTTCTGACCCTTTTTCCAGTTGTAATATATGTTCTGTCAGTGTTAATGCAGTTTCATCCTTCTTTGCAAGAAAATATACCCATGTGTATCTGGTATATTCATCAACAATGACTAGAGCATATTTCTTCTTTCCAAGAGACATCACATTCACTGGACCAAAAAGATCAACATGTAGTAGATGATAAGGATCAACAATTGAAGACTCAGATTTGCTTTTGAAGGAGGCTTTTCTCTGTTTAGCCTTTTGACAAGAATCACACAGTCCTTCTACATTCAACAAGGACTTTGGTAGACCTCTCACAAGATCATTCTTTATTAGCTCATTGATGTTGTTCAGATTCAAATGAGAGAGTTTCTTGTGCCACTTCCAACTCTCCTCACTGGACATTCTTGTTGACAGACACACTGCTTTGCCATCAGAGTTTGTTGACAATTTAATTTCATATATGTTATTGTGCCTGTTTCCAACTAGAGCAACTTTCCCTGTAGATTTGCTGATCACTTGACAATATTCAGGTTGAAAATCTACATGATATCCTCTGTCACAAATTTGACTCACAGATAGCAGATCATGCTTGAGTCCTGGAACCAGAGCTACATTTGTGATGATGACATTTCCAAGATTAATATTGCCATATCCCAGTGTATGTCCTATGTTGCCATCTCCATAGGAAACTTCTGGGCCAGCCTTCTCCTCAAACTCTGATAGCAGGGCTTTATTTCCTGTCATGTGTCCTGAACATCCACTGTCCACGACTAGGGTACTAACCCTGTTGCCCTGCAATCACAAACAATCACTGATTATTAGTTTTAAGGATCCAGACTTGCTTGGATCCTTTGGCTTTCTTAATTCTGTTAGCTTTTGCAGCGGAATTCACATTATCAGAGTTTAAGCTAACTTTTTCAGAGTTTACATTTGCAGAGTTTACTTTAACCCATTTCAAATTTGGTTTGGGTTCATAGTAATTATAGTAAATAGCATGATAATCTCTGCAAGTGTAAATAGAATGCCATGTACTTCCACAGTGTTTACATAAAGTCTGTGGTCTTGTTCTCACATAATCACTCTTCACTGCAGTTTTAGAGGGTAAAGAATTAATGTTCTTATTCTTATTGCAGAAACTTGCAAGATGATTAGTGCTACCACAATTAAAGCATGTTTTTCTAGGAGCTAATGAAGCAAGCATTGGCTTAATTCCTGATGTTATGCCTACCTTTCCATTTTTGTTTTTCTTAGGCAATCTCTGTTTGTTGACAGATTTTATCTCCTTAAGCTTATGCTTGAGTTGTTTATCTGTCATTAAACCAATGTTAGCCTCTTTAACAAAAGTTTTAGCATATGACTCTTTAACAGCCTTTTTCTGTGCTTCAGTCTTAGGTCCACCTGTTCCCATGACATTACCTTCAGATGAACGATGTGGTCTAACTTTTACCTGATTTTCAAATCTAAGTTCATCTCCCTCAGAGTAACCTAGACCTACTGTGTCTGACTGAAACACTTCTTGAGTGTCTTTACCAGAGTGTGTCCAAGTTTTAATGATGTGTTTAGTATCCTCCAATTCTGATTCTAGTTGATTATACTTACCTAGCAACTCCTGTTCAATAAACACTGCATCATCTCTCTCTTTTTGAATTTTATTCATGTTCTCTAGCTGTTCCTCAACAAGTTTATTTCTTTCTTTGAGTTGAGAGCACTCAGTCTTTATCCTCTCATTTTCTAAAGTCTGATCCCTATAACTGATATGCAATGCTTTAAGATAGATTCTCAATTCAGTTATATTATCAGTGTTATAAGCATAGGTAGTTGGAGGTACCTTAAGATCATCATTTTCAGTCTGAGTAGTAGCCATGAGAGCATAGTTGACTTCCTCATCTGAATCTGAAGTGTCTGCCCAATCTCTGCCTTTGGTGTAGAGTGCCTTCTCAGTTTTACCCTTCTTGCACTCAGGAGCATAGTGACCCATCTCCTTACACTTGTAGCATTGAATCTCAGACTTATCTTTCTTACCAGATTTGAAGTCCTTTCCCTCAGATTTCTTGAAATTCTTCCTGTCAGACTTTGAGTAGTCCCTGGAGAATCTCTTTCCCTTCTTGAAGTTCTTGTATCCCATCTTCTTGAAGGTCTTTACCATCAATGCAGCCATTTGCATCATCTCCTCATCATCTTCAGAATCAGATGATTCATCTGTGTTTGAGTCAACATCAGTGTTTGATGACTCATTCTCTGAATGTATGACTAAGGCTTTCCCTTTTGCCTTTCTCCTTGATGCCTCTTTCTTTGATGGTTTCTCCTCAACCTTAAGAGCAACAGACTTTGACTTTCTACTTGATCTTTTGTTTCTCTGCTCCAATTCCAATTCATGGGTTTTGAGCAGCCCATAAATTTCATCAATCTCTGTTTCACCAAGTTCATAATTATCTCTTATAGTGGTTGTTTTCACATCCCACTTTTCAGGTAGAGAAAGAAGAAACTTGAGATTTGAGTCTTCTAAATCATACTCTTTGTTAACCAATGACAAATCATTGAGCAGTTTACAGAATCTGTCAAATGTTTCTGTCATGGTTTCATCAGACTTTGCCTCAAAGTGCTCATACTCCTGAGTGAGTATGTTTCTTCTGTTTTTCTTGATTGCAGGAGTTCCTTGACACCTAACCTCAAGTGCATCCCATATTTCCTTTGCTGATGTGCAATTAATCACTTTATTAGACATAACATTGTCTAATGCACTGTGAAGTAAATGTCTCACTTTTGCATCCTTTGCAATAGATGAAAGATCCTCAGCAGTTAGATCTTTCTTTTCTTTTGGAATGACCTTTGATTCCTCACCAGCAGCAGCAACAGATAACTTTGTAGGTTTGTGAGGACCTTCATAAATTCTATCAAGGTATTCTGGATCTGTGGCTTCCAGAAACATGGTCATTTTTACCTTCCAGATTGCATACTCTGATGGCCTAAGTATTGGAACCCTTATTGTTTCATACCTACTAACAGTAGTAGGGACTTTCTCAGATGGTGGAGGTATCTCTGCCATTGATTACTATTGTGTTTGGATCTTTAACTGTAATAAAGTAACAGATTAGGCTCTGATACCACTTGTTAGGTCGAATACACAAAAAGCAATCAAATACTGTATGAGTAACTTAACAAGAACACACTGTTTAACAATTAAAAACTGTTTGGAATTAACAATTCCTCTCTCAGTGATGTAAATATCACAGAGAGCTGCTTAGGTTACAATCAATGAATTTCTCAATGTTCGACTACCCTTCTAGGGTTAACCTAACTGTATTTATAGAACATACAGCTTCGTACAATCAGTAACTGATTCTCCTATAATCAAGCTATACAATTGATATCAATCACGATTGCTCCAGTCTTCCAAGTCAACTCAATCTCTTTGACAGCTTTCCAATCTTCAAAGATATTGCTTCCATATTTATCTTGCATCAACCTTTAAACACTGTTGACTCTTCAGACAATACCGCTACAGAGTTTAACAACCTCTGTTGCGCTTCCAGTCAGTGTTTAACTAAACTCTGACTGCTTCCAGCTAAACTCTGTTTTGTCACTATAGCTTCCAAACACTGTTCTCATCAATCATTTCTAACAACCCTATATCTCTATAGAATTTGAAAACATAAAGGTTGAAGCACAAGTTATCCACTTAGATCACATAGGGCAGCATAATATCTCTATTTACGCCACAAATCATGATGTTCAAACATCAACCTATCCTATGCTAGCATGGCAAGTTCTAAATCTCAAGATCCACTCTCGTTTAGCAAGAGATTAACAAATTAGATGTTCGCGATGCATCTAAATACAATAAGCACAACCATACAAGGATATCAAGAATTCACCACACATAGATCTTTAAGGCATGCAAACTACTAAGCTACATAGATAAATCCACTAGGATCCCATGACAACGATTAGTTCATAATTAAACTTTTCGTCACCATGGGATTAGATGAAAATATGATAATTGACAAAATATAAAAGGAAGAAATAATATTAATAGTAAAAGAACACAAAAGATGAAGTAGATCTTGATCCGTTGCTTGTCACAAGCGTTGAATCTCCTTCTCCTTTTCTCTCTTGCAATTCTAAGCTATGATACAATAACAAAAACTATGATGATAATTTTACAAGGCTAAGATGTGTTTATATAGGCCTAGATATCTTGCCCAACAAGAAAAACAACCTAGAATACAATTAGAAATAGGTTTGGATACCAAAAATACAATTAGAATTCGTTTAAGGGCAAAACGGAGATTTTCAGCAATTTTTCCCCCGCAGCAGCGCTGCCTGCGCTTGAAGCAGCGCAGCCTGCGCTCCCCTTCCTGTTCGTGCACTGTGCAGGCGCAGCCTGCGCTCTATAGAGCGCTGCCAGCGCTCCTTTGGCTGGTGGCGGTTCGATTTCTGCAGTTTTTCTTCGTTTTTCGTCCGTTTTCTTCCGTTCCTTTTGCAATCACTTCCCTTCTTCAATCCAAAGATTTGCAACACTCTTGATAGTTGATATTAAGTCACCATTCTTCATTCCATAGCATAATCAACTCCAAAATCAACGGAAAATTCACCCTTAATCGATATTTCTCCAAACCTGCACAAGTAAATAAAACACATCAAAACTACGACAAACTTGAGGCCAAATACACCAATTTAAGCCGATATGGAACGTTCCAAGTGGATATAAAATCCACTTATCAGATGGTGACCGGAGTATGGAAGAAATAATTGTGGAAGATGATGTTGAATTAATTGAATAATAAAAAAAAATTAAAATATTAATTGTAGGGCTAGGATTTAATTTAGATATAAAAAATGTGTGGCTAGGATTAGATCTCATATCTCACCATAAGTGAGGGTTCTCATTTGAGCAAGACCCTTAATATATACCAAAAAGTATCACAACATATCTTCTAATCACTAACAAAGTATAACAGAAATCCGTACACAACGAATGATAATCGTTAGTTTTTAGTAAAAAATTAGAATAATTAGATCTAATATTTAGATATAGTATGTGATAAAACTAATTTACTAAAATTTCAATGTTCGAATTTCGTCAACAACATATTTATTTTAAATTTTATAATATAAGTTTAAACATGCATATCATTAATTAAATTTATATTAAATTATTTAAAAAAATTAAAATTAATTTTTGAAAATAATTATTGTATAAAACTATAATTTTAACATAAAATAAAATTTGTTACATATATCAAAAGAAATCCGTGCATCGCACGGGTTATAAACTAGTACTATTTATATCTAAAAATCTCTTAAGGTTTTGTTAAAAATTATTGTGGTGTAAAAAAAAATGTTGGTAATATCTATACTAATATCTTATAGCCGAAACATTGAAAGTTTGTCAGTTTGGTTTTCAGTTTGGTCATCCTAATTATTGTAATAAATAATATGATAATATAATTAATGGTAATTAGTAAGATTCCCTTTTTCACATTTACTTTTAGTTAGAGATATTACCTTTTATAAACACCTAAAAACATCAATCGTACCATTTCTTAATAATAGCATAATGTAATTAATGGTAATTAACTAATTGTCTTTTTCACATTTACTTTTAGTTAAAGATATTATCTTTTATAAACACTTAAAAACATCGATTGTGCCATTACTTTCAACAATTAATATTTTCTTTCTAATTAAAACATGTTACCTTTTGACTTAAAACTAATCTTACAATCATTAATATATACCCGAAAATATCACACCACTTTTATAAACATCTAAAATATTGTATTTTTTAAAAAATAATATTTTTTCTAATTAAAACACGTTAACTTTTGATTTAAAACATAATCTTGCAATAATTAATATATACCCAAAAATATCTCACCATATCTTCTAATCACCAACAAAATATAATAGAAATCTGTTTACAATGAAAATGATTGTTAGATTTTTAGTAAAAAAAATAGAACCATTAGATCTAATAATTAGATATATCATATGATTAAATTTATTTACTAAAATTTCAAGGTTCGAATTTCGTCAACGACATAATTACTTTAAAAGTTTATTATATAAGTTTTAAAACATGCATATCATTAATTAAATTTATATTAAATTATTTTAATAAAAATGAAAATATGTTATTGAAAATAATGATTATATAAAAATATGATTATAAAATTAAATTAAATTTATTACACAACAAAAGAAATCCGTGTATCGCACAAGTTATAAGTTAGTATGTATAACCAATGATTTTAACATGCATATAATGAATTAAATCGGTTTTATAGCAGAAAATAGAAAACTGAATAAAATAAATATTCTAGGAAATGGATCGAATACGACAAGAATTGTACTACAATGAAGTCAGAAAAAAGAAACAGAGATTCTTAAAAATCGATGATACATATGTAACTATATACTGATATGTATCATCGGCGTAGTTGATGATGGCATAATTGGGTGAGAATCATCAATCATCAATATATATATATATATAGGTTTTTGCTCAAATACAAACCAATCCTTAAATACAAACTACAAACTAACACTAAATTAATTATATTTCATCTATTCTAAGTTTCCCGCCAAGGGTACCTTCACAAAAGATGCTTAAAATAATTGGCTCTATCCAACAAAAAAAAAAAAAAAAATCCCTGCCGTGGAAATGCGAAGCATTTAAGACAGTAAACGGATGAGTTAGGTAGTCATGAGGGCCGAAGGTCCTCGACACACCCGTCAATCATCTATTGCCTTTACCATTGATTGCCATTCCTTACAATTTTAGAATGATAAAGGCGCGAAGCGCCGTACAAGAAGGTGCGAAGCACCGTTAACCAGTGAAATCCACTGCCACGTCATCACGTGAACAGTGATTTTTTTTTATTTTTTTTTGTTGGATAGAGCCAATTATTTTAAGCATTTTTTGTATTGGGGTACCCCTAGTTTGGTCATTAGATTAGCTTGAAATATTAGATTAGTTTTTAGTTTGTAGTTAATTTTAGTTTGTAGTGGAGTAGTACCCTATATATATATATATATATATATATATATAAAGAGGATACGCGAGAGTTAGGTGACGTCTCTAAGATCGTCTCAATCTATTTTTCTAATTTTCTATAATTTTAGAATTTTATATAAAAATATCATTTAACATATTAGAAGTTAAATAGGTGTTCGAATTTATAGAGGAGAAGAGTTCGAATTTATAGGAAGACATATGATTAGAAGTTCTTTTGGAAGTAGAATAAGTATTTATAAAGCATATGATTAAAAGTTCTATTGAAAGTAGAATTGGAGTTCGAATTTATAGAGAATAAGAGTTCAAATTTATAGAAAAAACATATAAATAAAAGTTTCTATTGGAAGTAGAATAAGTATTTATAAAGCATAAGATTAAAAGTATTATTGGAAGTAGAATAGGAGTTCGAATTTATAGAGAATAAGAGTTTGAAATTTATAGAAAAACATATAAATTAAAGTTCTATTAGAAGTATAATAGGTATTTGAATATATAGAGCATCCACATAACTAAACATTTTATAGAAAGTACGAACTTCTTAAATTAAATATTTTTTATATAAGTTAATTATACTTCTATTAGGAAAATTTATTCATAAATCCAATACTATTATCATAAAAAAAGTCATCGTATTTAAAAAGGGTCATCGTATTTAAAAAGAAAAGAATTGATGTGTTAAAATTATAAAAGAACATTCTAATGTAGGAATCCTCAATAAAAATAGGAGTATCTATAATATAAAGAGAAAATAAGAAGTGTTTTCATTTTCTAAAACTCCATAAATTTTAGAAAGTCTAGATAAAGTATAAATTGGAATTCACTCTATTTTCTAGGTTTTAATTTTAATGAAAATAGTTGTTGTGTAAGATAAGTATAATTAATAATATGTAATGATTTGGAATTTCGACCTAAACGAGAGCGGCTCGAAACGTGTTTAACGGGAAGACGGCTCATTATAAAAGATTGTATTAGCTATTAAAATATCATTTTGATGTTATAAATTTTATTTTATTTTTAGGATTTGATTTTTATGGATAAACATTATCATACAAGTGATATATGTAAAAGTTAGGTTTTTGGTCTTAACGATGGAGCGGATAAATAGTAATAACTGTGTTTAACGAGAAAGCGATTCATTAGAGAAGACCGTATAAAATGTTTTATAATATCATTTCCGTAACGAAAAGCCTTCAAATTTAATTTTTTTATGTGTTAACAAAACAGAAAGACATTCTCATGCGGAAGTTGTAAATAAGTACATGAATATCTATAATATACAGAAAATATAAGATGTATTTTCATTTTTAAAACTCTATAAGTATTAGAAAGTTTAAAGAATATAAAAATTGGAATTTACTTTCTTTATATAATTAGTTAGAATTTCGGTTCCAAATAAGAGCGACTCAAAACGTATTTAACGGGAAGACGGCTCACTAGAAAAGATTGTATTAGCTATTAGAATTTGATATTGATGTCATAATTATTATTTTTTGTTCGATTTTATGGATAAAAACATTATATAAGTCTTTATAATATATGTTAAAGTTAAGATTTCGATTTTAACGAGAGAGCGACCCAATCGAAAGAATAATGTTTAACAAGAAATTGATTCATTAGAAAATGATATTTAATTATTAAAATTTAATATTAATATTATAATATTATAATATAACGTAAATGTATTAAATTTTTTAAAAAATATTATAACGCCGTGCGAAGCGCGACTTTATCGACTAGTTCTTATCAAGAATACAATAATGAACCCTAGCATAACGAGACAAAGAACGAACAGCTTTAGATTACGTCGGAAGAGTTGCGCCTAGCTATTTTGAAGATTATGGCAGATATGTAATTTAGAGTTAGGTGGGGTCATTCTCGTCATTTCACAGGGGCAATTTTTATCCATGTGTTCACGTATAATATATAGTAATAGATGTATGAGTAAAATTCTATGGAGACCAACATTTGAGTGGAAACCGTGGAGACCATATACATTATGCACTCAAAATATTGCAAAACATATATATTTGCAAAGAATGTTCAATGAACATTATTATTTCATTCAAAATCTTAAAAATCATATATGATTTGCTAGCAGAACATGTTTTGAAGAACAATATGTTCTGCAATATTTTGTTTGCAGAACATACATTATTTTCAAGATTTTTAATGAAATTTGCATGTAAAACATATATGATTTTCAAGATTTTCAATAATATAAATGCAGTAGTGATTTTCATAGAACATGATTTTCAATGAAGGGTTTGATGTTCCTGAGGTAACCTCAGGAAAATTACCTGAGATAACATAGATTTTCCATATTAATGCACGAGGGTATAATTGTAATTACAGGATTTTTTAAAAAAAAATTCAATATTTACAAAAATGCCACAAATATTTACACTGCTGCCTCAGGTAACTCTCCTGAGATAACCTCAGGGCCCTTTTTCTCTTCAATGAATAGGTTTTTGCAATGTTTTGATTGATATATGGTCTCCGGTCTCCACTAAAAAAATTGGTATGTAGGAAAAAAAGAATCTAAAGTTAACTTTAGATAATTTCTTTAAGTTACTAAACTAAAATTAAGTAATTTTGATTAATTTGTACATGTTATTTAAAAAGGCCCCGCAGGGGCATTAATAATGTTGCTTATGTGTCTTCATTTCATAGGTTAACTTTAGATTATTTCCTAAAGGTATCTTTAGATTCCGCTTACCCTATTACTAAAATAAAGATATGGTTTAATGATAATTATGTATGTGCATATTTTGGAACAGAATATAAAAAGAATAATATTTTTGGAGAGATTTGACGTTGAAACCAAAATCTCTTCCCCAAAATTGAAAAGCATCCATCCATCCATCCATTTCTATATATAATAGGAGAACATAGGGATATTATAAGGGCATTTTGAGCCAATAAACCCCCTGTGAAATTACAATTTTGCCCTTAGATATTAGAAAATTACATGAAGATGCCACTGTTTTCTTATTCAAAGAAAAAATTTAAGTAAATTATGTTCTTGTAGGGAATTGAACCCATATCCTCTCCAAATAAACTCGTCCCTATAACCATTGAGCTACATAAGTTTTTGAGTTTGAACTAAAAAACATATTACATAAACCTGGTCTCTCCCTTTTTCTTTTTTCCTATTAATTTACTTTTGAATAAATATGTTAATGATAACTTATATTGTTTATAAAATTTTGTATTTTCATTATCAAAAAAATCATATATGATTATGTATACAACCAATCTTATAGATTTTTTATATCAAATTTTGATAACAGTATCATGTGTGATGTACATTTATCTTTCTTTTACTTAAATAAATGTTTCTTACGTAAAATGTTAACTGAAATATATATTTCATATCTTTATATAATAGTGTTTTCTTTCTCATACTTTATTTGAATATAAAACATGGTGTATAAATTTATATGTCATAAATAACGTATTACAAATAATTTACCTATTTATTTATTAATTTTTTTAAAAAATTAATAAAATCAGAGTTAAAATTATTTTAAAATTAGACAATAATCAATGTCATATAACATGAATTGATAACATGTTTACTTGATATCTATGATAATTATCGGATTATACATTTATAAATAAAAGATAAGATTTTGAAAAATAATAGATAGTACAAAAAAATAAATTAAATAAATCAAATAGTCAAGTTAAAAAGAACTTTCTTCAAAAGTAGGATCATAAATTATATATCAAATATTAGGATTACTTCATATTTAGATCGATTAAAATGTGAGATAATACACTCACAGAATAACTTATTCATATTTTGAGTAATTTATATTTGCCTATATCTGTTGTGTACATTATGTGTTGGTGATAATATGATTTCGGTTTGCTATGCCTTTCGCAGGGCCATACTAGCTCATCAATATGCAGTCATCAGAAACACTTTATTTGAACAAAGTTTTAGTCGACTAAGGTCATTACTAATCACTGTGAACAGTTCCTAACTATTGTAGTGCTTCTACACTTTTGTCAAACAAGATTCCTTAGTTGTTACTTCTGAGAGTACAGGTGTTCTGACTACTTGTATAGTCTTACTCGCTTCAACTTACCATAAACACAAATAAAACATTTTTATTTCTTTAGTAATTTATACATGATAATTTGTTAGTTGGTTCTGCTTCCTTTTTGAACAAATGAAGGATATTTATTTCCTCAACTGTATAGTCAATTAGAGGACGGAATGATGGCCATAAGAGCGAGTGTACTTGAGAGTTACAATTGGTGTAATAGAAAAAATAAAAAATTACACAAATTTAGAATAACAATGCGTAACTAAAATAAAATGATCCAAGATATAGAACCAACTCTAAAAAACAACTAATTGTTTTTATCTTTTAATTATTAAAAAAGAAAGGTTTACACGGTTATCATTTCAATATACGTTACTTAACTAAAATGTCACAGTTTTGACTTGTATAGATACATTCATTGTGATAATTTACACTGCTCCCAAAAATGTATACCCAAACCAACTAATTGCATCAAAATCAAGCCCCAAACCTTTTGGAACGCAAACTTTTCATTGACAAGTTAAACCCTTTGTTATCCTACAAACTAAGCTAACTCTGGAATACGGTTATAAATTGTAAGGTGCAGGCAATGTTACCCTCATGGTTCAAACCCAGCCATGGTCTGATAAGTTACAAGGTTCGTTACTACTCAATATGAACAACTCTAAATTCTACATGCACCTACATTTCTGATGCAAAGTACATACTCATTCGCCAGCTAAGCTCCTTTGTACCTAATACAAATATTTCGTAAGGGTCGGGGACTCCACTAATCTAACACTCTAATAATTACGATTACTCTCTGATAGTGTTAGTGCCCTAGAGACAATGTAGTTGTGCTTCTAGGAAAGACTATTTTGTTATGTTCCAACGATTATTTCTATATTGATTTATTATGTCTTAATTTACTGCGAAATAAATGTTAGAATAATAAATGTCCTTGGAATATGTAACATGTATTCTATATCTTTGAGTATGTGACTTTAAAATGAGATTATATGAATAGTGTTTATATTCCTAAATATCCCTAATCGAGCATTATTAATATGGGACAATTATAATGCATAAAGATTAGTATGTTTGTTGACTGATGACCACATCTCATTGGTCATAGGTATAGTGATACTAAAGTCAAGAACATAGGTGCATGTAATATTCTACATGGCACTGGATTGACCCACAGTGAGATTCTACATGTTGATAAGTCATTAGAAAGACTCACAGTGATAATGGTGTAATGATCCTTAGACTTGAGATCATTATATTTCTATACGAGGATTAATATACTTTGACTTCATTAAAAGTTATCTTTGATTGGGTAATGATAAAAGTGGATATCGGGTATATTATGAGACGTATGAGAAATATGAATGATAGATAAAGGATTTAACCCTCCTATTATTAGGAGAGATATTATTGGCCTCTTGATTGAGTGAGACTATGAAAATGCATGGCCATGCTCAAATATTGATTTGTTTTAATAGTCTACTCATTGATCAAGGAAACCCGGATCAAACGTTGAAGAGGATGACTAATTACATGCCTCGAGTTTAATCTATAATATTTGGTTAAAGGGATTATATTACACGGAAACATTAATCACGAAAGGTTTAATTGGATCACCATTTAATTATTATTACTTGGGTAGCAATGATGTATTACTAGATGCCGCTCATTGTTTACAATTTTAATTAGATATTAAAATTGTTGCCAACGTAATAATAACCTATAGGGTCACACACAAAGAACGCTTGAAGGAGAAATAATTTAAATTATGAATTTAAATTAAATAAGTAATTTGTTCTATTTATAATATTAATTAAGTATGACTTAATTAATTAATTAAATAGAAAAATGGAATTACTTTAACTAATTCCGAAATTAGTTATTAATTAATTAAGTGGGACTTAATTAAATAATAAATTGGAATTTCGGATTAGTATTAATTATAATTGGATTATAATTAGAAAACTAATTCTCTTCTCCCTCTATATATATCTCTTTATGGATGATTTTATATGGTGATATAAGTTTTACAAAAACCCTAGCCGTTCTTGAGAGAAATAAAGAAGATAGAGAGAGAAGCAGTTTTCGGGTGCTAGTACACATCAATCTTTCGAGAAAAGCGTTCGTGTGGATACCGGTAGAGCGTAGATCGCGAGAGCGAGATGTGTGGTGATTCAAGTAGCTAGGATCTCTAATTGTCATCCGTTCATGAAGCTTCTTTAAGGTAATCATCTAACTCCGAATTAAATATCATGTTTTTTGCATGGATCCTGCGGTAGGGTTTCGATTTTTATTCTTTTTCGCATTTTATTCCGCTGCGTTTGATGCTCGAAACCCTTCACTCTCGACCTCACAATCAGTACGTTACTAACCCATTTTCTGCAAACTTCATTACGTACAACAGTACTACTGGTGTCTATATACAGGCTCGTGCCTTGCACGGGCTGTTACGCTAGTTATATCTATTATAGGCCAACATGGGTTTTGAACCTATTTAGTAAATTACGAATTTGTCCTTAGATTTATACTAATTTTAAAAAATTTGAAGTTATAAGGAATTGAACCCATGACCTTCCAACATCTATAACTTTGTGTTCACAACTACAACCACTAAACCAAATCACTTTTTTATGCAACATCTTAAACTCAATCACTACATGCTCAAATAACCCACCTATTAGCAATATTTGTTTTATAATTTATTCAAGATAAAAGTGCTCACATAATCTTACTAATTTTAATAATTTGAATTTGACAAGAATTAAACCTATGACATTCATATACTCATAAATTTATACTCACGCTTATTTTTATGATTCATTAGGGATAAAATCATTAAAAAAATCATATAGCAATAAAAAATGGTAGTTGGGATGAGAAAATATAAATTGATCGTCAAAAACATAATTAAGAAATGTACTAAGTGGCCGAAAATTGGTCAAAAAAAAAATAAAATCAAAGTGAGGAGATAGGTGACGAAAAATAAGTAGAAGTCTATCACAATTAGGTAAACGGGCAGAAGTGAAAAACGATCTATAAAAATTTATTACAATATTTCTCTTTTAAGAATTATGTCTATATATTAGTCAAAAAGTCAGAATATGTTTATTATTAAATTGTTACAAAAATTGATGAATGAAGTGTATAACATATTTTTACTCGATATCAGTATAATGTTTTATTTTTAAATTTTAAGTATGAAAGATACTGAGATGGCCGAAAATTGGTCAAAAACAAATCGGAGTGAGGAGGTAGGTGACGGAAAATTAGTAGAAGTCTATCTCAAGTAGGTAAACGGGAGGAAGTGAAAAAATATATATATATATATATAAATACATTACAATATTTCTCTATTTTAACAATTATGTCTATACTAGCCTAAAACCCGTGCGATACACGGATTTTTTTTATATTATATAAAAAATTTCATTAATTAAAATTAATTTTTTTAAAACATGAATTTTGGAGGCTAACTTTTTTATATGAGATGATTTGATAATAATTATATAAATGTTATTCGTGATATTTCTAGAAAAGGAGGGATTTAGTTAGAAAATATAGAAAAGATGATAGGTTTTAGTTAAAAAAGAATAATCATTAATTATTAGTAATTATAAAATTATTACTTCATTTTATTAAATATTAGAATGTCCGTGGTATGATTAGAAAAATAGAGAATTTAGTTAGTGAAAATTAAAAAGATTATATGTTCTAGGTGAAAAAGGTAATTGATTAGTTTATAGTAATTATATTTGAATTACGTTATTTTACTAAATACAATTGCTCGTAATGTTTTTAGAAAATGAGAAAATAATATTGTATGTGGTATTTCTATTATAAAAGGGATTTTAGTTAGAAAATATAGAAAAAATGATATGTTTTAGCTGAAAAAGGTAATCGGTTAATTAAAAATATTGTAATATTATTAGTTTATTTTATTAAATAGAACCGTCCGTGATATAATTAAAAAAAATTAGTTAGAGAAAATAGAAAGGTAACGTGCATGATTTATGTGGAAAAAGTAATTGATTAGTTTATAGTAATTATAATGAGAAAATTACCAAAATAATCATATTTGAGCATGTCTGGCCCTATTTATCGATATAATACGGCGTTTCGTATGAAGTATCAGTACCTAATACGGCGTTTCGTGTGCCATATCAGCAGCTAATACGGCGTTTGGTGTGCCGTATCACCAGCTAATACGGCGTTTGGTGTGCCGTATCAGCGTTGATACTTCACACGAAACGCCGTATCAATGCTGATACTCTTACAGGCCCCGCCAGGGGTACTAAACTTTTAACATAATACGTTACACTAAACACCGTATCTCGATGTTGTTGCACACGAAACGCCGTATCAGATGATGATACGGCACACGAAACTCCGTATTTGAAGGATACGGTGCACGCAATACCGTATCTCGTCGGTATTTAGGGCCAACTTTTCCAGAATCAGTAATTTGGGCAAATTTATTCCAAATATGATTATTTTGGGCCTTCACCCAATTATAATTTAATTATGTTATTTTACGAAATAAAATTGTTCATAGTTTTTAGAAAATGAGAAATTAACGCTACCCGTTATATTTATAGAAAAAAAGGGAATGTAATTAGAAAAAATAGAAAAGATGATATATTTTAGCTGAAAAGGTAATCGATTAATTATTAGTATTATAATATTATTATTTTATTTGTATTAAATAGAAACGCCTGTAATATAATTAGAAAAATGGAGGTTTTAGTAAGAAGAAAGAAAAAAGGTAACGTGTTTTGCTGAAAAAAGGTAACCGTCCATGATATAATTGGAAAAAGAAAGATTTTAGTTAGAGAAAAGAGAAAAGGTAACGTGTTTTGACTGAAAAAGGTAATTGATTAGTTAATAATAAATATATATAATTATGTTATTTTTTAGCTGAAATGGTAATTGGTTAATTATTAGTATTATAATATTATTATTATTTTATTAAATAGAAACGCCTGTAATATAATTAGAAAAATGGAGGTTTTAGTAAGAAAAAAGAAAAAAGGTAATGTGTTTTGCTGAAAAAGGTAACCATCCATAATATAATTGGAAAAAGAGAGATTTTAGTTAGAGAAAAGAGAAAAGGTAACGTGTTTTGACTGAAAAAGGTAATTAATTAGTTAATAGCAATTATATATAATTAAGTTATTTTTTTAAAAAAAATTGCTGGTAGTGTTTTTAAAAAGGAGAAATTTTAGTTAGATAAAATGTAAAAGATATTCTATTTTAAATGAAAAAGGAAATTATTTAGTTATTGAAAAATAGAAAAGGTTATATGTTTAAACTGAAAAAGGAAATTGATTAATAAATGAGAAATTTTAATTAGATAAAATATAAAAGATATTGTATTTTACTTGGAAAAGGAAATTATTTATTTCTTGAAAATAGAAAAGATAATATGCGTAACCTGAAAAAGGAAATTGATTAGTTAATAGATCTGTAATTGAGTAAGGGTAATTAGGGAAATTCAATAGGTACAGTTGAACCAAACTTTTAATGTTTCGGCTTTTATATAATAGTATAGATTAGTCGAATGGCCAGAGTATGTTTATTATTAAAATAATACAAAAAATGATAAATAAAAAGTAAAACATATTTTTACTCGATATGAGTATAACCTTTTATTTTAAGTATATTTGAACTCTATCAGTTAATCCTATTATCATCGGGTAATTTATAGATTGATTAACAAAATAGATTAAAATATTAAAAATAAGAAATAATTTACATATGGGATTTGGATTTCGCAAAAAAAAATGTGAAAATGATTTTTTTATCTTTAGTCCCTCGCACTATATTTTTGCAGCATTTTCGTAATATGCTAATGTCATTAATTTCATACAAAATGAGTTTTACAACCAAATACTTAAATAGCAATATACTAATTTCACTTGAATTTTAAACTCCAATGCGAGTTTCATCCTGGTGTGAAACTAATAAACTCGAAAATTGCTGATATATACAATGTCTTATGATTATGGATGTGGTATGTGTATTTTTTTTTAATTTCCCGACTATCATTTTGGTGTTAACTCAAATTAAAATAATATTTCTGGGATGCTTCATTATCGTAACTATGTCTATCTTATTTTCATAGATTGAATTTTATCATAGATGTGAATTTTTACAACATAATTCATTCGGTAAATACATTAGTACATCTCATTTTAAAAACCCGTAATGAGATATGACATTTTAATTTTAGTTACTTGTGTATTAGGTTGAATTTATAAATATCTAAATATGTTTTGTCTTGAATTTGAGATATTACCTTGGATTTTTGAAAGTTCATTTACGACAATGGATGATACAATGTATTTGAAGAAAAGATTTTGTTATGGTCAATTTGCTATTAAAATGATACATTTGAGATGGTCAGATACCATGATCCTAGAAAGCACACATCATATATGTATTTTGGACGTGCACAACTATTAAAATAAATTTGTTGTTCTCCTTGTTCTCCGAAATTGGTCGGAAAAAAGGATTCAAAATTGGAAATGTACGTTGAGATCCAAAATTGAAAATATGCGCTGAGATTTTCTAAGAAGAACTATATGACTGTATTATTTTTATTTTTCCGTCACATATCATTATTTCTTACAATATTAGTTTAGAAATAATGTAATATTTAATTCTTCCTCCATCCCAAAATAAATAAATTCGCTATTTTTTCATGCATTTCAATACACAAAGATTATTATGGTTATTCTTGAAAGCTACAATTAACTCTTACTTACTGCTTTCAGTCAATCATTTTTCTCATATTGACTAAACATAATTAAAAATATAATTTTCATGGTTCAGAATCTAATAATACTAGCCTAAAACCCGTGCTCTGCACGGATTTTCTTTAATTTTATATGATTTTTTTATTTAATTTAAATTAACTTTTTTAAAACATTACTCCCTCTGCCCCTTCCATTTCTTAACATAAAAAACTGCGTGTTTGACACGCATTTAAACTGCATTTTAAGAATAGTTCTATAACTTATTTATCATTTTTCTTTTGTATAAAAATAGGATTGTTCTATTTTTATACAAAAAAAGAAAATATCAAAAATAAGTTATAGAACTATCCTTAAAATGCACCTTAAAATCTGTGCCGAAAACTGGTCCGCAAACGTTAATAATTCAAAGGGACGAAGGGAGTAATTTTGAAGGTTTAAATTCTTAAATGAGATTAATATTTGATAATAATTATATAAATGTTGTCCAAGATATTTCTAGAAAAAGAGTGATATTCTTGAAAAGGAGGATTTTAGATGGAAAAAAATTTAGTTAGATAAAATATAAAAGATACTGTATTTTACGTTAAAAAAAAAAAAGAAATTGCTTAGTCGTTGAAAAATAGAAAAGGAAACATGTTTTACCTGAAAAATGAAACATTTTACTTAAATAAAACTACACAAATAGGTTTTATTGGAAAAAATAAAAAAATAGAATAGGTAACGTATTTTAGTTAAAAAAAGGTAATTGGTTAATTATTAGTAATTATAATTATAATATTTTATTTTACTTAATAGAGTTGCTCATATATTACGTGAGATTGGAAATTGATTAGTTATTGAAAAGAGTAGTGCTAGAGACCCCAAATTTAGTCCCCAAAAAAGTCCCCAAATGACATGGCATGAGTGATTTAGCAAATTGTAATGTTTTAATTGGATGGCCCTGGCGGGCCCATTATAATTATAACCAATCACATTCATTTGGTAACAATTTTTTGTACCCAATTTGGTACCTCTAGCATTTTTCTATTGAAAAATAGAAAAGTTAACATGTTTTATCTTAGGAAAGGAAATTTATTAGTTATTTGTAACTATAAATAATTAAGTAAATATAATTAAGTAAAATAACATGCACCGTTAAGTAAGGGTATAGATTGAGTTGCTCATATTTTACTTGAGAAAGGAAATTGATTAGTTATTGAAAAATAGAAAAGGTAACATGTTTTACCTGAAAAAGGAAATTTATTAGTTATTTGTAACTATAAATAATTAAGTAATGATAATTAAGTAAAATAACATGTATCGTTAAGTAAGGGTAAATAAGTAAAATTAACAGGTACCGTACCGACCAACCGACCAACCAAACTTTTAATGTTTCGGCTTTTATATAATAGTATAGAGATTTTTATACAAAAAAAGAAAATATCAAAAATAAGTTATAAAACTATCCTTAAAATGCACCTTAAAATCCGTGCCGAAAACTGGTCCGCAAACGTTAACAATTCAAAGGGACGGAGGGAGTAATTTTGAAGGTTTAAATTCTTAAATGAGATGATTTGATAATAATTATATAAATGTTGTCCATGATATTTCTAGAAAAAGAGTGATATTCTTGAAAAGGAGGGATTTTAGATGGAAAAAATTTAGTTAGATAAATATAAAAGATACTGTATTTTACGTTAAAAAAAGAAATTGCTTAGTTGTTGAAAAATAGAAAAGGAAACATGTTTTACCAGAAAAAAGAAATATTTTACTTAAATAAAACTACACAAATAAGTTTTATTGGAAAAAATAAAAAAATAGAATAGGTAACGTATTTTATTTAAAAAAAGTAATTGGTTAATTATTAGTAATTATAATATTTTATTTTACTAAATAGAGTTGCTCATATATTACGTGAGATTGGAAATTGATTAGTTTTTGAAAAATAGAAAAGTTAACATGTTTTATCTTAGGAAAGGAAATTTATTAGTTATTTGTAACTATAAATAATTAAGTAAATATAATTAAGTAAAATAACATGTACCGTTAAGTAAGGGTATAAATTGAGTTGCTCTTATTTTACGTGAGAAAGGAAATTGATTAGTAATTGAAAAATAGAAAAGGTAACATGTTTTACTTGAAAAGGGAAATTTATTAGTTATTTGTAACTATAAATAATTAAGTAATGATAATTAAGTAAAATAACATGTATCGTTAAGTAAGGGTAAATAAGTAAAATTAACAGGTACCGTACCGACCAACCAACCGAATTTTTCTATTGAAAAATAGAAAAGTTAACATGTTTTATCTTAGGAAAGGAAATTTATTAGTTATTTGTAACTATAAATAATTAAGTAAATATAATTAAGTAAAATAACATGTACCGTTAAGTAAGGGTATAGATTGAGTTGCTCATATTTTACTTGAGAAAGAAAATTGATTAGTTATTGAAAAATAGAAAAGGTAACATGTTTTACCTGAAAAAGGAAATTTATTAGTTATTTGTAACTATAAATAATTAAGTAATGATAATTAAGTAAAATAACATGTATCGTTAAGTAAGGGTAAATAAGTAAAATTAACAGGTACCGTACCGACCAACCGACCAACCAAACTTTTAATGTTTCGGCTTTTATATAATAGTATAGAGATTTTTATACAAAAAAAAGAAAATATCAAAAATAAGTTATAGAACTATCCTTAAAATGCACCTTAAAATCCGTGCCGAAAACTGGTCCGCAAACGTTAACAATTCAAAGGGACGGAGGGAGTAATTTTGAAGGTTTAAATTCTTAAATGAGATGATTTGATAATAATTATATAAATGTTGTCCATGATATTTCTAGAAAAAGAGTGATATTCTTGAAAAGGAGGGATTTTAGATGGAAAAAATTTAGTTAGATAAATATAAAAGATACTGTATTTTACGTTAAAAAAAGAAATTGCTTAGTTGTTGAAAAATAGAAAAGGAAACATGTTTTACCAGAAAAAAGAAATATTTTACTTAAATAAAACTACACAAATAAGTTTTATTGGAAAAAATAAAAAAATAGAATAGGTAACGTATTTTATTTAAAAAAAGTAATTGGTTAATTATTAGTAATTATAATATTTTATTTTACTAAATAGAGTTGCTCATATATTACGTGAGATTGGAAATTGATTAGTTTTTGAAAAATAGAAAAGTTAACATGTTTTATCTTAGGAAAGGAAATTTATTAGTTATTTGTAACTATAAATAATTAAGTAAATATAATTAAGTAAAATAACATGTACCGTTAAGTAAGGGTATAAATTGAGTTGCTCTTATTTTACGTGAGAAAGGAAATTGATTAGTAATTGAAAAATAGAAAAGGTAACATGTTTTACCTGAAAAAGGAAATTTATTAGTTATTTGTAACTATAAATAATTAAGTAATGATAATTAAGTAAAATAACATGTATCGTTAAGTAAGGGTAAATAAGTAAAATTAACAGGTACCGTACCGACCAACCAACCGAATTTTTCTATTGAAAAATAGAAAAGTTAACATGTTTTATCTTAGGAAAGGAAATTTATTAGTTATTTGTAACTATAAATAATTAAGTAAATATAATTAAGTAAAATAACATGTACCGTTAAGTAAGGGTATAGATTGAGTTGCTCATATTTTACTTGAGAAAGGAAATTGATTAGTTATTGAAAAATAGAAAAGGTAACATGTTTTACCTGAAAAAGGAAATTTATTAGTTATTTGTAACTATAAATAATTAAGTAATGATAATTAAGTAAAATAACATGTATCGTTAAGTAGGGGTAAATAAGTAAAATTAACAGGTACCGTACCGACCAACCGACCAACCAAACTTTTAATGTTTCGGCTTTTATATAATAGTATAGAGATTTTTATACAAAAAAAAAAAATATCAAAAATAAGTTATAGAACTATCCTTAAAATGCACCTTAAAATCCGTGCCGAAAACTGGTCCGCAAACGTTAACAATTCAAAGGGACGGAGGGAGTAATTTTGAAGGTTTAAATTCTTAAATGAGATGATTTTATAATAATTATATAAATGTTGTCCATGATATTTCTAGAAAAAGAGTGATATTCTTGAAAAGGAGGGATTTTAGATGGAAAAAATTTAGTTAGATAAATATAAAAGATACTGTATTTTACGTTAAAAAAAGAAATTGCTTAGTTGTTGAAAAATAGAAAAGGAAACATGTTTTACCAGAAAAAAGAAATATTTTACTTAAATAAAACTACACAAATAAGTTTTATTGGAAAAAATAAAAAAATAGAATAGGTAACGTATTTTATTTAAAAAAAGTAATTGGTTAATTATTAGTAATTATAATATTTTATTTTACTAAATAGAGTTGCTCATATATTACGTGAGATTGGAAATTGATTAGTTTTTGAAAAATAGAAAAGTTAACATGTTTTATCTTAGGAAAGGAAATTTATTAGTTATTTGTAACTATAAATAATTAAGTAAATATAATTAAGTAAAATAACATGTACCGTTAAGTAAGGGTATAAATTGAGTTGCTCTTATTTTACGTGAGAAAAGAAATTGATTAGTAATTGAAAAATAGAAAAGGTAACATGTTTTACCTGAAAAAGGAAATTTATTAGTTATTTGTAACTATAAATAATTAAGTAATGATAATTAAGTAAAATAACATGTATCGTTAAGTAAGGGTAAATAAGTAAAATTAACAGGTACCGTACCGACCAACCAACCGACCAACCAAACTTTTAATGTTTCGGCTTTTATATAATAGTATAGATTTTAAAATTATAAAATCTTAAAAAGATCGAAATACGTAAAGTAGAATAAAATACAATTTTTTTTATGAATTATTATATGGCCCGTGCTTTGCACGGGCTATCATGCTAGTTTTTATAAAAAAATGAGAGACTTATTTTCTTTAATCATAACTTTTAAATTAAAACATTTTTCAAAAAATTATTTTAAAATTTATCAAATAATATTTTAAATTGGTTATGAAATACCTCATGTTGACGTAATATTTCTCGGTCTGCTCTTTTTTATATGTTTATAAATTATAACTAGCATATTATTCAAGTAATATTTTATCAAATAGAGATCAATAACTTAAAAAAGATGAAGAAGAGCAAATAATAACTTAGATATATAATAACAAATTTTATTGACTACAAAATTTTATAATTTTACAATTAAATTGTTGGTAAAACGTTAGTTATATTAAATTTACATTTATATAAAATCATAATTTTGTAATACTATCTTATTGGAATAATTACCAAAATCATCATTTATTCCATTCAAATATAAGGTTCAAATATATCATTTGTTTCAAAAATGACTCAATTTAATTATTAATTAAAATTTTGTCATTCATCAATGACTAAGTTGATACTAATTTTTTAGTTTTTAATAATAAAATTGATACAATTTTAAATTTGTAACAAAATTTACTCAATCTTGTGACTCATTTGATATAGGGTGAGTGTCCTATATACCCAAATTTTAACTTTCTCTCATCAAAATACCCAGATTCGGGAAGTACCGTCCAAAATGCCCACGGGATACGCCCATGGTAAAGGAGTATCCCGTGGGTATGCCAATGGGGTCGAAGTATAATCTTGGTCACGCCTTTGGGAGAGCAGTATCGGCAGCAGATACGCTTCCTTATCAGGCGCATCCACCATATACGCAAGTTAATAAGGCGTATCCACCTGTTACGCCGTTTCCAGTTGCGTGATGACATAATCATCACAATTCCTCAGATTTCACGCGACCTACTCAACAATGGCAATTTTTTTTGGCGATTTCGCCGGAAAAAAACAACATTCAGTCATCCTCCGTTCCAGGCATCTTCCCATATTGTTATATACACCAAATGAATCGTCTCCCGACGATCTACACAACCGTACCAAATTTGTACCATTCCTTTCATCGGAATTGAAACGCCCAAATCGAACCATCGCCTCTCTCCTTATTTTTCGACGAGCTCCTACAAGCCCCTGCGGGGCCAGATTCTTCAAAGTCAGTGGGGAAAAACGAAGATGAAGGTGTGACGATTCTTTTGATATAGTCAGGAGGTGTGGAGGTGGTCGGACGAGGACGGGAGGGGGAGAGAGGCGGAGAGATGCGATGGAGATCGAGAGAGACACGGGGGTGAGAGGCTGAACAGTGGACATGGGATACGCCCACGGGACGGGGGTGAGAGGCTGAACAGTGGACATGGGATACGCCCACGGGAGTCGCGTATCCCGTGGGTAGTAAAGTCGTGTTTTCAGATTTGGGTATTTTGGTTAGTAGGTAGTGCAAATTTAGCCATTTTGGGCATTCTTTCTTTGATATATCCAAAAGTTAAAATTTATAAATTCTAATATTTTGCCACCGAAAATCATACAACAATGATTTCTTTTGGAATTGAATTCGAGGCACTACCAGTACCATAGCAAGCAAAAAGAACCTTCATCAAACAAATATTCAATAACAAAGCACATTCTAGTTCCTGTACACATAACCCCTATATCTACACACCCCATCTAATGATACAAAGTAAAAAAGTTCACTCGCTGGAATAGAAACATAACAAGCATCTCAAAATCTAACTTAAAAAGAAAAGGAAAGATATGAATCAACGGGAATTAGTGCAATGGAACCAAATTCAGGAAAAAAATTGTCAAGTTTCTCCCACTGCACTTTCTCCGAACTGTTTCCTGAACGGCTTCCCCACCAAACTGATCTATTTCCATCTAAAAAATCAACTACGCCTCCCGAATTTGATAAACTTAATGTCCATTAATTACCATTCATCGATACGAGCATGATGAATAATGTCCTTTAGTTCCTTCTGCTCTCTGACCTTGAATCTGGGTTGTCACTTTTGTCCGTGTCATAGTTGTCCTTCTGGGACTCAGTGTCCACACTGCTAGCCATAGATCTTCGATGGTGTCTTCGATCCTGAAAAGGGTAATAACTGTAATGTGAGTCCACATAGTCGTTCATAATTGTAATCTGAGTCCAAATAGTTAACTGAATATCAATAGTACACTGCTGTTGAGGAAATTTAGCTTGTTTGGTAAATGTAAACTGTAAAGTAGAGAAAAAAGAACATAATACAAGAATGGCCAGGTGAAGGTTAACTTGGATGAAAATGAAAATAAAAATCAGTGTCTAGCTGTATGTGTTCTAGAATGGTCTCGCATGGCCTATAATTGTTCTGTGTGTTCATTCTTAAGTGAAATACAAAAGAACATCAACATGGTAAAATACCTCATGGTAGCATATTTTAAAAACTGAAACCCTAGCCATACTTTCGCCTCTCCTACCTAAATATCTACCCTATATCCGTATGGTAATGGTGCTAATGGTTCTGATTCAACAGTCATCCATGTGCCTTGAATCCCGTCAAATTAAATATACAATGCATAAATACGGTCATGAATTGTGCCTAACTAATTGTATATGTGTGTGTAATCATTAAGATCACAATAGGAAATAAAATTTAAAGAGAGATAATTTGGTGTCCCTTTTTGGCACAATTTGAAGATGAAATGCCCAAAATAGCACAAACCAAAAAAAAGGCCCATCATAGCACAGAAGAATGCAAGATTATGATACATTTACTAGAAATGCAAGACAATTTTGCGTTAGTGCTGTTTTCTGAAATCAAACTTAAATAAGAAACACAAAATTGTTTGGCGTTGATAGTGACAACGTTTTTCAAACCTCAATTTTCTGTATTAACTTCAAAATTGTTATTTTGTATAGGACATATGTTACATAGATACCCTTAAGACCTATATAATAATGAAGCACCACACAAATGGCCACTTTCCTCTCATCCCTTCCAATTATACCTCAAAACTCCCATTTCTTACCACACCCATTTTAATTTCTCACACTTCCTGATACTGTGAATCCATGTTTCGGTCAACCCCTTTCATCAGAGACATTTTCAGGTGACCTCACCAGTCACCAAGAGCTGTTAGAGAATGGCAAGAGTACGAAGCTTCTGTAAAGGACAAAGATTTAGCTAGAGCTATACCGTTCTAGGGTAAAACGAATACAGTGGAGAAGAAACACATCTTTTAATACCATTCTCTTATGCTCTAAAGGGGCATTATTTTGAATTGTGCTCTTTAGGGCCTTCTACATTAGTTTTATGCCATTTGGGTCCTTTTCTTGAGATAATTCTGGTCTATATTAATAATTTCATTGGTATGTAATTTATATCTAGGCTCACACATAATGAGCTCAATTTCTACAATCTTCATATACTTAACAACTGAACTTACAGCTAAGCTTAGTCTACTTGATGCTACAACTAAACATTCCATCCTTGTAACGTAGAAGAGGAGATCACAACTTACCTCCCTCGGTATCGGATACTCCTCCGATTCAAGCATACGAACAACTTGGCTCATCTTCGGTCTCTTATCAGAATCTGGATCAACGCATCGCAGAGCAGTTAAAAGGGCTCGCTTTAAAGCTCTTGTTGATGGCCTTGTTTCGATGTTTGGATCGACCACCTCTTCTGAACGCCTGCTCCCAACCATCATTTTTAGCCAATCAACTAAATTAACCTGTAAACAGGATTTACCATCATCAAGATTCAAGACTGTGAAACTCTAGATGTTAAAGCACCAATAATGTTGGAAATAACTTACTTCGAGATAAAAAAAAAACTAGACTCTTAGTGACCTAATATAGATAGAATCGAGTGTCTCAAGTCATGATGATGCAATCATGATGATCAACCAGGATTTTCTATTTGTATTATTAACAAAATTAGGAGTCGTAAAGTGAAAAAAGAATACTTACAAAATTAAGACCTTATTTCTTAAAACTTTAAAGGAAGACTTTTATCTGACTTGGAGTCTTCATTCATAGCAAGTACCAACAACATGTAAAGTTCCATGCAGAAAGATTCGATGAAGAATAAGCTTAAGAACTAGCGGGATGACTGAACAATATAAGATGATGGAACAATACATTACCTTGTAAGTTGAAATACAGATTATGAGATTGGTAAAATATTACCCAGGTTACACATAGAAATCTTAAACGCATGACACGGTAACTACTATCTATGCAATTTCACCAACAGAGTATGTGAGACAGTAGATCAAAAAAAGAATTTCACTGCAATAACAATCAAAATAAATCCAGAGACTCTATCTAGCATCTTTAGAATTTTTTTAGTGGAAATCTAGAACTATAGCTTATATCAGGAACTGAAGATCATACAGTAGCATCATTCTTTAAAATCGTAAAAAAATTGAAAAAAAAATTGCTTAATACCTCTTGAGCAGGACGGCCATAATCAACAGGTTCTCTGCCTGTGATTGCTTCTAGAAGAACAACCCCAAAGCTATAAACATCACTCTTTTCATTTAGAAGGCCAGTATTTGCATACTCCGGAGCCACATAACTGCATAAATCGATTGAGGAATGAAGATGAATAATGCTTATATTGTATCATTAAAACAAAAGTTCCACATTCCAACCCTTTAGGCAACAAGTAACAGAACAACTAATACCCCTATCTCCTACAAAAAAAGGATTATGTAGTAAAAAAATACATTTTTAAAATCCTGATATTTTAATGGTTAGTGAATACACAAATCTGATTCACATTATAGTCAGATATTAGACAGTGCTTTACTATCCTAATTAAGTCTAAACAGCGGAAATTAAAATAATAGATAAGATTCACATCAGCATTTAAATATATTTGTTTGGTAACATAAAACAGAAAAGGTTAAAACAAGACACCTTTTGTGGAAAAAACTCAAGGCTCGCTATTAACAATGAAAAAGGAATAGTTTGAATATACAGACCCAAATGTTCCCATGACGCGAGTTGTAATGTGACTCTCTCCAGCACCAAGCAGCTTTGCCAAACCAAAATCAGAAACCTTGGAACTGAAGTCATCTTCAATCAGTATGTTGCTAGACTTTATGTCTCGGTGAACCACTTTTGGCTCAATTGCTTCGTGCAAGTATGCAAGACTGCAATTTGATTCAACACATAATAAGACCTACAATATGAGGGGAAAAATAGAAAGTTGAATTTTACTCACGCTTTAGCTGTTCCAAGAAGAACCTTTATCCTAGCCTCCCAAGTAAGATATCCGTGTTGACGCATAGATCCATGAAGCCATTGTTCTAAATTGCCATTATTGACATACTCATATACTAACATCCTGATTTGATGAAATCAGAGCTTATCAAGTACTGTGTAAATTCTAATAGACACTACAAACAGTGTAACTGCTATAAATCAGAATTCAACAGCACAATAAACGTCATCTTCAACCACCAGAATCTAAGCATAGAGTCATAGACTTATTTAAGATAGTTAGATAGGTTTTTGGATAATAAACTGGTCAGTTAACAAAAAACATAGACTCAAACTTAGTGTATAACAGGATTAGATGAATATATACCGATGAGTTCCTTCAATGCAGTATCCCAACAATCTAACCAAATTTTTATGGCGCACATGACCAATAGCTTCAACCTCCACACTGAATTCCTTCTCTGCCTGGCCCCTAGAAAATGGGAAAAAAATCAATAACTTCATCCTGATAAAATACAGCAGAGAAGGGGAAAAAGATTACTAAGTTCTGAAGTACGGAAACCTCCTTAGAAACTTACAGATTGTTAAAGAGCTTCTTAATTGCCACCGGACTTCTATTAATTAAATGTCCCTTATACACAACACCATAACCACCTTCACCAAGCACATTCTCCTTCGAAAATCGATTAGTTGCAACTTCAAGGTCTCTTAAGGTGAACCAATGACCCCAACCCAAATGAGAAAATTCAGGTAGCCCGCTTAAAGGAGAAGGTGCAGTTATTGGATGTGAAGATGTTCGTTTATACACGGAAAATGTACCAGAACTCCCTTCTTCACCAGATTGGGATCCACCATCTTTCTCCAGATGATTAAAAGAACCATGACTGCTATTATAATCTCCATTCTTTGTTTTTCCTAATCCTAGATGAACTAATACTTTATCGGCTTCTTTATTACTCGCCTTATCATGAATTGTGAGAAGAATCCCTTCACGTGGAGCAAAATCATTTGCAGCAACTTGCTCTACCTTTACTTCTTTAATTTCCTTTGAAATAGTTGGAATCTGGCTAATAGGAATAGTTTCTCTTGTTCTTTTTAGTTTCTTTCGTGAAGTGAGATAGTATGCTAATGCCAATAGGATTACCACAATGAATAATCCCACAACAATACCAATTATTTCCCAGACCTCGAGGCCAAGGACGGATTCCTTAGATAGCCCTTTGTTAAGACCGGTAGCCATCTTCTACAGACTATTTAGAACTGCAAAATTGTCCAGGAAGCATGAAACAACTTAATATGCATGAATTGCCAACATAAACATTGATGTTCAATTTTACATGCAGAGAATTTCGATTGCTGTAGGTTTTAGCAAGTCTTTGACATGTAACTATGATATAAGCCAAAATTAAATATATAGCAATTGATAGTGCTGCAAACATGTGCCCCTTCTTTTTCAAGCAAACCAATTTTTTTATTAATGGTTAGAGTAAGTACAGAAGGTAAGATGTTTGAAAACAATGTAACATGATATACGTTTATAGTCTCATGATTATGAACATAGCTGCACATACAAGATAACTTGAGAAAAGATTCAGCTTAAAATGATTACATTACATAGTTGTACAGACAAGTTGTTTAAAGAAGATACTGTACCATTTTTACTCATTTGATTCATTGTCAAAAACCATATTAGCAACAACAAAAAAAAGCATCATCTTAAAAATATATAAACAAGCAAATCTTGTCTTTGAGCACATGACCAAAGCTCCTCACTATAACCTCACTTGTCGATGAGTAAGAATTTCAAACAAATCAAGAATATATATCACCTTAGTACCATCCAAAAGTAGAAAAACCAACAACTATAGTTAGTTCATTACCTTTTCAAAAAAGAACACAAAAAGCATTTTCAGAGCCCAGATCTCAGCAAATAAAAGAGCAAAGCAAAACCCACTTTAGATCTTTAATTCAAGAAAGCTAAAGAAAAAAAGATTCACAATGAAAATTACCAAAATCAGTAAAATTCTAAGCCATTTTAGTATAAAGATTGTACCTTTAGCATGTTTTTCATCTGGGTATTTTCTTTAGAGGCAAATGTGAGTCTAAATCTAAGCTCAGATGGAGCTTTCAAACACCACACTCTGAACCCACCACTTCTTGAAAACCCTGAAGCAAAAAATGATACCCAAGAAGAATGCTGTACATACAAAATCTGTAAGTATAGATTTTGATACAAAATAAGACTATGAAATTAGAAAATGTGGAGTTATCAATGGTAGCCCCTGGTTAGGTGGGAGAACCCTTCTCTATTTTATTTCTACTGTGTAAATCTGTAGTATATGTTTAAAGCACTCTTAGGAATAAGACTGATGATCTAATCAATATTGCTGTCTGATAATAAAATCTACTGGAGTGAGTAACTGTACAAACTGTTACTAGCTCTTTCATTAACCAGAAAAATAAGGACAGCAAAGTCAAACTAAACACACTTGCAGGCTTCAGTTTACACATGTATTAATCTGAGAAAAAAATGGAGATAACATTAATCTTGCATCAAGAAGTTACCAAGTCAAAAAAACTATAAATATTGTAATTATGCTAAATTATTTATAATTAGACTTGTAAGAATAAAAAATAAAGGTGCATTTACCTCAAACTAAGGATGCATAAAGTTTCCATAAAATAACAAGCAGTAAATAATTTTTCAAGTTGTATAAATTATATATACCTTCCTTTCTTGTTAGTTATGAAAGTTTTAAAATTTTGCAAAACAAATATGTACTCGAATACCATGAAAATGGGTCAACAAGAAATGGACTATGTTAACAAAAAGGATTAATAATACTCCCTCCGTCTCAAAAAACTCTTCCCATTTCGGCCGGACACGTTTGCCAACGCACACTTTTGATCGTTAATATCTTCAATTTCGTATTAGTTTTAAATATAAAAACTTAACTGTATTAAAGTACTCATAAATACGAATCCAACAAGATCACTCATGACTATATTTGGTCTTATAGATTATGCGTAAATTAGTAATTTGTCTCATGTTATGAACAGGACCGACATTGGAAAGGAGAAGAGTATTTTGTTCCAGAGGGAGTATTTAGTGGAGGTTGAGGAATTAGAAAAATGGGTTGTTTGGTTAATATTTTAATAGTATTAATTAGAGGAACAAGAAAAGTGACTCCCCACCATAAAGTTGTGCAACTTTTGCACCTTATAATTGACAGAGAGGAACCAGCAATGAGCCAGTAGAAATCTTCCACGCACCCCTCTAAGAGACTACTACTTGTGAGAAAGATAGAGACCGTAGTGTATACATACATGTTTTGTATACTCATGCTGTGTTTGCGAAATTTAATCCTCAAATGTTCATATATTTGTTCCTGTTGAGGTATTATTACATGACTGACATAAAAGGAAATTGAAATTGACAATTCATTGTATTTATTAATTTATTGTCCCGCATTTTGTTATAATTTTTTTTATCATCATTTTGCATAATAATTATGTTTGAACTTTGTAAAAGATGTGAGGGCGAGGGCTATTTGTAGGAAACAAGATAAATTTGATTATTATAATTCGGGCAAAGGACAAGACAAATTTAAATTTTTTTTCAGAATAGATGTTAAGAAAATAAAGCATAAAAAAACGTTACTCATAGACTCATTGAATAAAATCTTGTACAGTTAATGTAAATGAATTTGAAATTTTTCTAAAAGTTTTGTCATACGATAATGTACATAAATGTGATTCATGTGTGCGGATATTTAAGAAAAAATGACAATTTTACCACCCTTCTCCAACTCCGGTTACCAAATTAACAGATCTTGTGGTGATGGCCAATAATACCCTCTTATTAAGGCATTCTTAAATGCGTAATCCCTGATTTGAATTGTTTGTATATATGTATGTATATGTGGACCGGAAAAAAGTAGTCGGAGGAGGAGGGGCCAGGAGGGAGAGAGAGAGTGACTGATGGTGTTACACTTGCAGCATCGCCAGTGATGTCTCGAAAAACCGGTCAGTGAATGGAAGATCTAAAATGCCTGATAGGTATTACCCGTATTAATAATGCGTAATATCCTTCATTACCCAAATTTTAAATGCGTAACATGCTTGTTACCCATACATTAAATGCGTAACACATCTATTACCCATATATAAAATGCGTAATAGCCTGTTACCCTTCCTAAAAATGCGTAACAAAATCTGTGAAAAATAAAATATAGCTATCACTCTTTCCTTAAATGCGTAATAGAGTTGTTACCCCTTCTGTAAATACGTAACATCTATTACCCAGGCTACAAATGCATAACAGCCGGGTATTTTTGGCCGGGTTTTAGCGCAATGCTATTTATGTAACAGACAAGCAGATTTGTGTTATTTTTGTCCTTTTCCCGATATTTAATTGTTTATTAACGATTATAATTGTGTAAAAATTGTCCTTTTGTTTTGAAGCAAATGCAAAAATTGTCCTTGATCCTTTGTACTAGTAATCTGTTTGTAAAAACATGTAGGTCGTTGAAACAACAGCAGGATGTTGCTGAATTGCTGTAAAAGCAAATATTGATCGTTAAAGTAACCAACTCATCAACGTTAGAGGAAGGGATTTTATATTACGGAAGACTCTCCTTCACCGGAAAGCCCATTTGGAAGAATATTTTTGAACAAAAGAAAAGATTATGGGAGAAATCAATGCTTGTAATTTGTAAAGGTTTAACTCGGGAACATTGTTATTTCTGACTTCTGATGATATACTGATTGTTAAGAGCTAAATTCAGTTAGATTAGAGGGAAGGAGATGCATACCACTATCTACTCCGATTCCGAAACCTAATACAGATTCAGCAAGCAAGTCACAACTCCGGTGAAACCTCCTGTAAAAGGTAATGCTTGTGCAGTTCTAGCACAAAGCTGGTCTGGTAAAGATAGGGTAGCTTAGAAAACTGCACTGCAGTCTAACACTTGATTATGCTGGTAGAACCACAGTCTTAATTACTAAATAATTCGACAATGTGGGGGCTGTTTAATCCAAAATACTCTTCCAAACCATGTTTCATATGCTTTCAGACAGCCATTATCAGAAAGAAAAATCAGCACAAACCAGCTGCATTTTTGGACAAACTTCCACAAAACCAACACGATTTCAAGTACTCAGAACTCTCTTCCAACACGATATGGGCACCGGTACTTGTATTTACAAATCATCAAAACCAAAACCAACAGCAGAAAAAGGGGGATGTCACGACGTCATCGTTTTTTAAACTATTAAAAGGACAAACCATTCCGTCATTTGTCCAAATGATTTGAAGGATGACAAAGGAAAGAAGAAGACTGAGCTGTTCCAAAATATATGTTTCATGTTTAAAGAAACGCGTATCAATGACCTACACTGCTATCATTTGCAGCTGCTTGGAAGGGGGAAAAAGGTGGTCAAATCCTCCTTCACTCACTTCTGCTTCTGTAGCCTTCAGTCAAATCACATAATCTATCATCACCCTTTTATTTTTACCATTTTCTGCATGTCAGGAACTTCTCCAGCAGTGTAAAATGCAAGCAATCAGCAACCAAACCACCTATAGCTTCAAGTGCTTTTAATGAGAGCCGTCTGACCTCATGAGCGGCACGACATCCATTTCAATTTGTATGCAAGGGAAATTTGTCCTTAATACACAGAGGAGCTGGCATTCAGTTGGAATCACAAGCTCACAGATTTAACGGATCATAGCTCTAGGTTCTAAACTTATGAGTTATGTATATATCTTTTTTTGCAGATAAGAAGGCAGGGGATAGTACCTTAATAGACTAATTAGATTGCCAGCTGCTTAGAATCTAAACTTTTAGTCAAATTGGGTTTCCTAGATGTATGTTAATATCTAAATGTAGTTCCTACAGGAACACTTACACATGCTTGGCAGATCTAGGTTACATGTACTTTATCTAATACAACTTGGCACAATCAGGTCTGCCTATGGAAAGCAAGAGTGGATCCAATCCCCTTATAAATGTAGAATCTTACTTCTGATTCTCTTCTATAAATGTATATTTCTACTTGAATAGTTTCACCACATACAAATCATGAATGATTAATATATACACAGAACATCTCTATTGCCAATGCCAGGTAAAATTAGAGTAGAAGTTGCAGCATGATGCAGATCCTGAACTACCATTAACCACTTGATTCATATTTTCACTAACTAATCTAATCTATGCATGATAACCATTCCTCAAACTG
Organism: Kitagawia praeruptora; assembly: GCA_037693485.1. NCBI lineage: Eukaryota > Viridiplantae > Streptophyta > Magnoliopsida > Apiales > Apiaceae > Kitagawia > Kitagawia praeruptora. The sequence continues at coordinate 95,866,128 of CM075350.1, forward strand.
TTGAAACATAGGCAGAAACTTTAAAATTTGTCCAAGCTACACTATTCTGGACAGAAGATAGTAAATAAACGAAAGAGATGGAGAGAGACCATCTACATTTAGCATTCTACAACATAAATAGACGTCTATAGCTTAGCAAATTGCCTCACCTCGACATCTAAGTTCTAAACCTAAGTTGTCCAACGTTTATACAATAATTCTACATAAAACAGTAGTTTTACCGCTTTGAGAACATGACCAGGATCAGCATCGACATGGAGATCGCAATCTTGAAACCAGAGCTTTCCCATATATTTTGTTTTCCGTCACGTGGAACTCCAGCTTGTTGCTTTGTTGCTAACTGATCTCTCAATTCTTTTAGAGCCTTGTCTCTACGCTCTCCCGTCTGTACATTAAGAAATAATACAAGACCGTCTTAGGTATACTTTCCATAGATAATTGAATATGTAGATCATTAAATTTCCCTTACTAAAAATCTCTCCTAAATATTGAAGGTCCTCTTAAAAAATGTTTTTTTCTAACTGAATCAATTATTATGTTCAGAAAACTACCTGTCATTAAAGATTTATTATACACATTATTCTTTTTACGTACTGTTGTCAATAACTCAATACTGTCTATCTGGAGGGATCTATTTCAGGCCAAAGCTAGATAGACAGTAAAAAACAAAGAATAGAATAATATGCTATCTGGACTAAGTTCATGATACTTTAGTGACACGAAAATTGATCAGCTGTAACTAGTAGCGAATAAAAAGGGATTAAAAAATTAAACATGTGATACAAGAGCTTGAAACCATAGTACATTGGCTTACCCTTTGGAGCTTGCGAGTTTGTGCACGAGCTTCCTGGAGACAGAATTCCAACTTTAAGACCCTCTTCTTTAACTCTTGATCTGCTCTCCGATGCTTTTCTAACTGTATATTGAGAGCACAATTACAACAGAAAAGGCACAGGGTGGACGAATATGTACTCCAGCCAATAAACAGCATATGGAAACGTATATTGAACATGACTATATGTTTATGTACCTGTGATTCTAAATCCTTTGTTTTAAGCTTCCAGTGAGCAGACATGACTCTTATCTCAGTTCTCAGCTTCACAATTTCTTCATCCTTAGCATTCAAAAGCTTGTTAATGTTGTTAACATTCTTTGGTGATAACTCGTCCAGAATCTTCCGCAGCTCACTATCACTACTTCCTCCAGCGTTTTCCATTGCTTGCATAATGTCATGCTCCATTCTCAAGACTTCATCTTTCAGTTGTTTTTGGGATAATTCTCTTGCTTGAAGATCTTTCTGCAAAAGATCCAATTGTTCTCCTAGCTTATTAACATGAGCCTCATGCTCCTTCAAGGCATTATTTTTTTCATCTATCTCCTTCATAAGTACCAAGCACTGCATTTGGGCAGACTGCGCCAGAGCAGCATTAGCATCTGCTGTTGCCTGAGTGGCTGAGAGCTTCAAGTTAAGATCATCCACGTCCTTGAGGTACTGCAGCACATAATAAAACTATTAAAACCTGAGATGCCCTTTTAGATATATTAGCGTTCAACTTAATAAGCCAGCACTGGTGCCCTAAAGAGAACAACAAAAATAACAGAATACAACTGTACAAGGATCATCAGCCTTTAGATATTTATAACTTCTGATATTTGATCATAACAGAGGTAAGTATACAGCTGCTACACTGATTCTTTTGCGATTAAGTGGATTTTATGGATGTTTCACCCGGACCATCTGAGGTCAGTCGGTTTAAGCAAGCAACTGTGAGTATACACGACTTATTAGTTATACTGTGCAAAAGATCAAAACCCCAGATCTAAGTAATGTACAAGTTTGGTCGGGGTTGAATTTAAACTAGACTAAAATGAATCATTGTCTTTGTCTCCAGTTATTGATTTACAAGCTAGGCAGTAGGCATCCATTGCAAGATTTATTATTACTGCAGTATTGGAAAAACAAGGATAAATTTTCAGAAAACTCGCAACTACATGATAAACTCAAGACATGGCCCATGGGAATAAAACACGTCCCTGATCCAAAACTGTGGCGAGTCCCTCCGCACAATACTCTTGCATTTGCATAAACATAAATGGGGTTCAGGCATATTCTGCATCTATATCCTGGCCAATAATTTATGACACTTGCATAAAAGATTTCAGGTATGTTACAAACATGTGATATGTGTATTGCATGTATATAGGTATTTATTAAATTCGAACTTTGAACGGCAGAGGGCGAGAAAGACAAGTCAATTGAATGTGAAACTCTCACCATCTTGATCTATTTAAAGATGAGTTTACGCCAGGATACTAGAAATGGTGTAGATCCCTCTTTTCCTAATTAACTTAATCTTTAGATTTGAGAAAGACAAATCTGTTAAAACATCAGTGTCCATAGCATATAATGAAACAAATTTGTAATAATTATTATCATCACTACTTTATGCTTTCCATCTCAGCCACAAATTAAACGAGAGAAGCCAAAAAGCAGCCTAAAAAGATGAAAGCCATGTGTGCTCATAGCAAATCAAGCACTAAAATAAGGGGGAAGCCACAAAACAGTCAGATTGAAGAGCAAAACACTCAAAATTCAAAAATTCCAAAGGGCTGTTTGGAAAAGTCCGAAAGTAGCTGAAATATACATCCCACAACAAATTTTGACTTACAAGTTATATAATAAGTCACAAAAATTTAGCCAAACAGCCCAAATCGGATCCAGAAAACAATTATTCAGGAACTAGACTTCATTTCCAGGGCAAGAAATCAAGAATTGCAAAGAAAATGTATCGTTAACAAATCCGAAAATTATACCTTCTCGGCAGTGGAGGCTGCTTCCTGATACTGCCCATTTCTCTCATCTAAATTCTTATGCAATCTATGAATCTCTTCCTCCATATCTCTAACTCTCATCTCCGCTTCCTGCGAAAAATAACAAGAAATTTGCAATCCAATTAGACTAACTAATAACTCTATACATGAATCACAACACACACAAACAAGGAAGAAACAAAGCATTGCCTGTCTGGTGATGTTTTCGCAAACAAACGATTGTTGTTGAGAAGCCAGGCGGTTTCGAACCTCCTTAAGTTCTGCAGCCAACATGACCACATTCTGTCGAAAACTCTGCTTTCTTTCACTTAAATCCTTCAACAAAGGATCAATCTCTCTGCTACTAGACATTGCCACCTATCAATCAATCAAAAATTGTAATTCTCTCAAGTACAAGTAGAAACACACACATGTATATGCATATATGTGCCCCAAAATAAGTCTTCTCTCTTCTTCAACTTAAAGATCTCTCTGTTGCATGTGGGAATAACTTAAAATATTCTTGATCACAATAAAATACACACAAAAAATTACATTTATAATTCAAAAAAGAATTCAAGATTTCAACTAAGAAACTGGAAAAATGAAGAGTGCAAGTGAATTTGAGAGAAACTAGCAAATAAAAAAATCAACAAGTTGAAAAGAATCCAAAGAAATGAACAGTAGTAACTTACAATAGATTTGTCTCTACTTGAATTCAAAATACAGAATAATACAGATGCATCTGAGAATAAAAAAATGCAGAAGAGTAATTTGCAACTTAGAGATTGAAATTTATAAGTAAAAATAGAAAAGTCAAAGAAGCTTTAAATAATCCAAACCACTCCATCTCTAAAACTTAAATGTAGACACAAGTAACACGTCGCAAAGATGATTTAACAGCATATGCATGTACACGGAGGAAGAGGGAATGATACTTACAGAGTTACAGACTTACAGATACTACTTAAGATCAAAATCTACTTTGATTCAGCTACTGCCACACACTATAAATACCAGTACTAGTGCTGTTAAATTATGTTTTAGTTTACAATATTTACGCAATAAAGAAGACTTAATTGCACTTTGCACCCCTAGACTTAGCCGAAAATTCACTTCGCATCTTACTGTTCCGGAAATTGCAATTTGCACCCCTAATGTTTCAAGCCCGCTACATTTAGCACCCCTTTAACGATTTTAAGTTAACTTTGACTGTTACCGTTAGTCAAAATGAGGGTATTTTGGTCATTATACTCAATAATAATTATTAAGCTTAAATAATTTCAACTAATATTATAATTTTTAGATTTTAAGATTTACAAAAATTTTATTTATAATTTACAGATTTTTTAAAATATAATTTGTATTTCAATTTTTTTTAAAATATTTACATAACTAAATTCTTGTAAAATATTATTTAAAATATAAACTATATTTGTTATAATTTTCAATGTACAAACGAATATAAATTCAAGATTTCTTGTTTTTTTTTCATTTTTTTAGAAAAAAAATCAGCTTTTAAATTGTGTTTCTTAATTTTTTCAAAATAATTAAGTTTAATATATTAGTTAATGACTGAAATACCCTCAGAAAAATTGACGGTAACGGTCGTATTTGACGGAATTGAGTGAAAAGGGTGCTAAATGTAGCGGGATTGAAACAGTAGGGGTGTAAATTGCAATTGTTGAAACAGTAAGATGCAAAGTGCAATTTCGCCTAAGTACAGGGGTGCAAAGTGCAATAAAGTCTATAAAGAATGTAACATAACATATATTTTCATATATTTCCATTCATTTTTTTACATGTTTTTATATTAAAAAACATACGTGCGTACAATTCCTTAGGATAGAGAAAGTATCCATCTTATAATTATTTTAAATATCTGCTGATATTGTTAGTGTATAAATAAATTAATCCTTATTTCTAAAATTTTATATAAATTATGGAGGTGTTTGGAAGTTAGAGGTTTGGGATAAAATTAGAGGTTTGGGGGTAGATTAGAGGTTTGACCAAATGAAACCTCTAATGTAAGTGTTTGGTTGTTAGAGGTTTGAGTTAGAGGTTTGGGATCAAAAAGCTAATTTTGAAAAAGCTCATTTTAGGAGCTTTTTCAATTAGAGATTTGCTATGTGTCACAAAAAGTTATTCAAAAAGCTATTTACCAAAACTTTTATTCAAAACAGCTAATTTCAATCCGCTAGTCAAAACAGCTAATTCAATCCGCTAGTCAAAACAGCTAATTCAATCCGCTAGTCAAAACAGCTAATTCAATCCGCTATCAGCTAACAGCTATCAGCTAATTGCCAAACAGGATCTATGTATTAATTCAAACTTTTTTTAAAAAATCATTCCATGCATTGTTATAGGAGTATGTTTTTTCAAAAAACTAATTTTTCTTGAGTGTTCAATTTGGTTCGGTTAAAATAATGTGACAACTGACGTGGGGTGGGGCATGGGCACATAGGTTCGGAGATGACAGCACAGTTTCCAAAGCGACAGCTTTGATTGACTACAAATATAGCAAAGCGCGGCAACTACAAAATTTTTGGGTCCATGTGGATTAATTACAGTCGTTTGATTTCGAATGACGATTGTTACTGCTTTGCTTTGGTGTATGGGTAGATTTGGTAGTCTGTACGATCCAGTTTTGATACTCCCTCCGTCTCTTTATTCTTTTCCTGTTTGACTAAAAACACGGATTTTAAGATACTCCTTCTGTCCCATCCATTTCTTTACAATTTCCTTTTTGGGACGTCCCACCATTTCTTTACATTACTAAAAATAGTAACTTTTAACAATAAAATACATTATTACAATAACTACTTTACTCCACTTTTTCAACACTTTACACTATTACACCCACTACTTCACTTATTTTAACAATAAAATCACTATTACACCCACTACTTCATTTATTTTAACAATATTACACCCACTATCCTTGGTCTCCGTGCCCAGCCTCCAGGTAAAGAACCTGGCGGGACAGAGGGAGTAATTGATAATGAATATTGTTTTTTTATGAAGTAGTGGGTATTGAATATTGTTTTTAAGAAGTAGTGGGTATTGAATACTCCCTCTGTCTCACAATTCTTTTCCCCTTTAATATGTGGGGACTGTTCATAACATGAGACAAATTACTAATTTACGTCTAATCTATAAATCCAAATATAGTCATGAGTGATCTTGTTGGATTCGTATTTATGAGTACTTTAATGCAGTGAAGTTTTTATATTTAAAACTAATACGAAATTAAAAATATTAATGATCAAAAGTGTGCGTTGGCAAACGTGATAAAGGTAAACAGGAAAAGTTTTAAGAGACAGAGGGAGTATTGTTTTTAAGGAGTAGTGGGTATTGAATATAATTTTTAAAGAGTAGTGGCTGGATAGTGGGTATTGAATATTATTTTTTAAGGAGTAGTGAGTGAAGTAGTGGATATTGAATATTGTTTTTAAGGAGTAGTGGGTGAAGTAGTGGGTATTGGATATTGTTTTTAAGGAGTAGTTGGTGGAGTAGTGGGTATTGAATATTATTGTTTATGGCTTAAAATAGAAAGGGGAAAAGTATTTTGATAGTCCCGATTTAGTAAACAGGAAATGTTTTAAGAGACAGAGGAAGTAATATTTTTTATTTCTACATCACTTTACGTTTATTGTTTCCATGTTATGAAGGGACGAGCGCACTATCCGTCCCATAATATTAATTTTTTCAAGAGTATTTTTTTCCTTTAATATATGTTAATTTCAATTTTTAATATAAACTAGCTTAAAGTCGATGCACGGAATTTTTTTAATATTATATGAATATTTTTTAGTAATTTGAATTAATTTTTTTTAAAACCTGAATGTTTGAAATTTTTCAATGAGATGATTTTATGATAATTATATAAATGTTATTCGTGATATTTCTAAAAAAGGGGGATTGTAGTTAGAAAATATTGAAAAGATGATAGGTTTTAGTTGAAAAAGGTAATCGGTTAATTATTAGTATTATAATACTATTATTTTATTTTATTAAATAGAAGCGCATGTGATATAATTGGAAAATGAGAGGTTTTAGTTAGAGAAAATAGAAAAGGTAATGTTAAAATTTAAAAGGTTACATGTTTTAGGTGAAAAATGTAATTAATTAATTTATAGTAATTATAATTTAATTATGTTATTTTACTAATTAAATTTGCTCCTAGTATTTTTAGAAAAGGAGAAATTAATGTTGCGCGTGATATATCTAGAAAAAGAGGGATTAAAAAAGATAGAAAAGATTATATTTTTTAGCTGAAAAAAGTAATCGATTAATTATTAGTATTATAATTTTGTTATTTTATTTTATTAAATAGAACTGCCTGTGATATAATTGGAAAAGTTGAGATTTTAGTTAAAGAAAATAGAAAAGGTAACGTGAAAATTAAAAATATGACATGTTTTAGGTGAAAAAAGTAATTGATTAATTTATAGTAATTATAATTTAATTATGTTACTTTATTAAATAAAATTGATCATAGTTTTTTTAGAAAAAAAGAAATTAATGTTAACCGTGATATTTCTAGAAAAAGATGGATTTTAGTTAGAAAATATATAAAAGATGATACATTTTAGCTGAAAAAATATTTTTTAGTTAGATAAAAGAAAAAAATGTAACATATTTTGGTTGAAAAAGGTAAGTGGTCGATTAATTAATAGTAATTATATTAAACAAAATTGCTTGTAGTATTTTTAAAAATGAAGAAATTTTAGTTAGATAAAATATCATGTGCATATTTTAGGTGAAAAAGGTAATTGATTAGTTTATAGTATGTTGTGGAATAAAAAGTAGGGTGTATTTATTGCGTATTAACTACTAGGGATTGTGGAAGCTTCGAGCTTTAATGGCTGCACTTGTGTTTCGTGACTCAATCTGTCCTCACAAGATGCCTACGTATCTCTGTATTGTTATAGAATCAAGCCAAGACGTAGTTCTGAGAATGAGGGGTCAGACCCTTTATATAGGCTGAGAAGCCCTAGAATCGTAGTATAATTAGGTGACTTGGTGGGCAAGTCACCGCCTTGAGGAAGGTTCTAGACTCCTTCCTTGTAGGAGTCAGTTCCCATATCGAATTCTGTGCCTTGGAGGCTAAGTCAGGCAAGAGTAATATCCTTGTTTGACTCTTATTGCTGAGCTGGTTATTACCCCTAATATTAATTACGAAATTAATATTATAAATAGGGTTTGGGCCCATCTGGTGGGCCCCACGTTTGGACCATTCTAGGTCTAATTAATGCCACATTAAATGTGTCTTTAGGGCTTACATTTAGCCCATATCATTTGCCCCCCAACTTCTAGGAAAACTGATCAGGTTTTCCTTGAAGTTTTAACGGCCTTTCCGAGACTTGGGTCAGGGTTTATTGCTCTTACGCGAGTACTTTCAACGATATCATCTTAATGTAAAGCGTGGAGCGACCGACGCATTTACGACGATGTTGAACGACACTAAACGGTGTTAAACGGCACTACACAGCGCTAATCAGCCTTAAACAACGTTTAAACAGTGTTAAACGATGTTAAACGGCATAAGACGGCACTAACAGCACTAATCGGTGCTTGTCGGCACTAAAATGTGCTTATCAGCACTAATCTGTGCTAATCGGCACTAATCTGTGCTTAAACGGCACTAAACGGTGCTAGCGGGGGTCCGGGGGCGGCAGCCCCCGGGCGAGGTCCAAGGGGCAGAGCCCCTGGTTGAAAATTTTTTATTTCCAAGGGCTGGTACTATTCAGAAATTATCATTTCGATTCAAATTTCTGAAAAAATAATGATTTTTTTTTCCGACCAGGAACGAGGTCGTGGAAGGGGTGCCAAGGTCGTGAGGGCTGCGACCTCAATCCACGAGCTGAAACGAGGTCGCGTAAGGGCTCAAAATGGAGCAGGTCGTGAGTTTTTCGACCTCACTATACGACCTGGTTCGAGGTCGTGTATACTCCCTCAATCAGTTTGGTCATGAGAACTTTGACCTCAATCTACGAGGTGGATCCAGGTCGTGTAGAGACGCTATATGAGGCAGGTCGTGTTACGTACGACCTCATTCTTCGAACTAGAGCGAGTTTGTGTAAGGTCTTTATAACAACCTCATCGTACAACCTATGACCTTACCTTACGAGGTGATTTGAGGTCGTCCATGGTTTTAAAAACAGCCTGGTCGGGTGTACCTCGATCTCATTTTTCGACGTAAAACGAGTTCGTGTAAGGGCACCATACAGAGCTAGTCGCGAACCTATCGACCTCGACCTACGAACTGGTTTGAGGTCGTGCATGGTCACCAGAATGGCCTGGTCGTAGGTTGTTCAACCTCAATCCTCGAGGTGAATTGACGTCGTGTAGGGGCAGCATATCCTCTTTGTCATTCGACTCACGACCTCATTCTCTGAGATGAATCGAGGTCGTCCATGGCCTCCATTATGGCTTTGTCGCGAATTCTTCGACCTTAATCCACGAGGTGGTTTGAGGTCGTCCAAGGTTCATTAACTGGCCTCATCGTGTTGTGTACGAACTCGTTCTTTAAAGTGGAATGAGGTCGTACAAGGTCTTTAAAGCGAATTTGTCGTGAGCTCTTCGACCTTAACCTACGAACTAACTTGAGATCGTGTAAGGTCTTTTAATTATCCTCGTCATTCAGTCTTCGATCTCAACTCGCGAACTGTCTTGAGGTCGTCTATGGTCTCTTAATTGGGCAGTTCGTGAGCTAGCCCTGTGATCTCATTTTGGGTTGACATCAACCTAGAGTTTTTGAAACAAACTTTCTTAGCTCGGTTGGCCGTCATGGCTTCAATATTCGTCTCGGTTCCTGGGGCTTCTGTGACGACCTCTCGGCTGGCACGTGCTCGGCCTTGGGGTTGTTCGAGTGTTGAACGTTGGGGTTCTGGATCGAGAATCCAAAATTTCATATTGGTTTTCAAGTTTTGTCTTGAAGTTTCAACCTTTGGATCTTGATTGGAGGTTCATGACCCCCTCAAGTTTGGCCTTCATAGCTAATCTTGGCCTTCATGGCTAATCTTGGCCTTCATGGCTAATATCTCATGTTTCTCATCCTAAATTCAAGGTTGATGTTCACATGCTCAATGTTGGTGTTCTGGATCAAAGATCCATGATCCCAAGTTCATTTTTCAATTTCCAATTTGAGGTATCAACCTTTTTTATTAGTTCTTCTAACAAGTATTCTTAATCAACTACCAAAACAGGTTTCAGGTCAATAGGAGGTGTCTGCTATGCCTTGAATGGTTTCATGAACCTTGAATTCAAACGACTTGTTTCTTAGTCCTTGTGACCTTCCGTGCCTTAACTTTTTGCCGAATCCTTGGTCTTAAGGTTATCATCAACGCTTGACTCTCATCCTTGTGATGAAGTTCTTTAGTTCTTGCCTCCTCCTTGTTTCTCATGGAGGAAGTTTTCCTTCTCGGTTGATCGTTCAGGTAGTTCACTTGCTCCTTAGCGCTTGACCTCAGGCCTGGTGTGCCTTTGTCGGTTTTCAACCCTTTAGCTTGATTCTAGGTTTCCAACCTGGTCATGAGGTTCACGACCTCATCCTACGATCTGGATTGAGGTCGCGTAACGCTCCATATTTGGCTAGTTCGCGAGACCTGCGAGCTCAATTCACGATCAGAATTGAGTTCGTGTAAGGGTCAATATTACAACTGCTCGTGGGGTCTACGAGCTCAATTCACGAACTGAATTGAGTTCGTGTAAGGACCAATATTATAACTCCCTGCTTCTTTCCGATATTCTCCTCCGTGGCATCGTTTGGTAACCAGCCATTCTCAAGGTGTGCTTTGATAGGATCTATCCAGCATCCTCCTATCCCGATAAGAACAATAAGCTTAGAATCAATTGTAGGGGTTCTCAGAACTTGGAAGTAGACGTCCCCAGAATGGGTCTCGACCTCTGAAGAAGTATAGTGAGATAAGGCATCGACCTTTGTATTCTCCTCCCTTGGGATATACTCAACGTGGTACTCGTCGAACTGGGCTATCGCAGCTTTCACAATCCTCAATTATTTGGCCATATTCGTTTCACTAGCCTCAAACTCTTCATTGACTTGTAAGACTACCAGCTTTGAGTCTTCACAGACTTTCCGGTTCTTTAACCCTCAGGGCTCTTGTCAATCCAAGGCCGGCCATCAGAGCTTCATACTTTTCCTCGTTGTAGGTTGTTTGGAAGTCCAACCTCAAGGCATACTCAACTGCGAACCCATCGGGGCTTTGCAGAACTAAACCTGCATCACTGGTTTTTGTTTTTGATGCCCCATCAAAATAGAGCATCCAATACTCTTTCTTCTCTTCCAGGGGCTTCTCACCTTGCTGACCTTCCTGGTCTATTGCCTCCTGCCCCCGACTTCTTGGTTGTCAACGATATATTCAATCACGAAGTCAGCTAGAGCATGGGCTTTGATGGCCGTCCTAGGCTTGTACTTAATATCAAATTCTCCTAGTTCGATTGCCCACTTGATGAGCCTTTAATTACATTGAACGCGGCCTATTCGAGCCTTCAATTGCATGGAACATGGCCTATTCGAGCCTTCATTTTAATGGAATGCGGCCTATTCGAGCCTTCAATTCATTAGAGCTAGAAGTTTGTGGTTTCATCGAACCTTATTTCCACTTAGTCTGATCAGGTGGAGTGTCCTAACCGGATGCTCAGATATGATAAACCTTGAGGTTTGGGATGTGCCAAGTCTAGGCACCACGTTTCTTTCAAACAATTCCAGCTCGTAAGATCCTCGTTTTTGAATTGTTATCCATTTCTGGCTACAAGGATTGGTGAAAGTCCATATCTACGTATCACACTTTCCCACAGGAATTGTGTCATTTACTTGGTGGTTATCCAGTCTTGGGGTTTGTCCTCAGTCTACTTCATGAAGGTATCAATTGCAACTATCAGGAACTTCCTCTGGGCATTTGCCACTAGGAGTGGTGGAACTGATGGTTTTCAATATTTCAGGGTACTGATCAACAGTTGCGTGTTTTTTTTTATATCGATCGCACATAACTTCTGGCATCAGCCATCATGTCTGGTCAATAGAATCCCAATTGGATCATCTTATGGGCAAGGGTCCAACCCCCGAGTGTTGCCTACAGATTTTCACATGAGTTCTTTTCAAGGCTAAATTCACGTTTTGTGGCCTTAGTGTTCTTACTAACAACTTTCGTGCCTCCAAGGCATTGTCTGGTAACTGACCAGTTTCCTGGTGAGCCATTGTAGAACCTTTCCAACGATTTTTCATACCTACAGGTGTTATTAGCTTTTCTCTCAACACTTCGGGTCTCCAAGACTTGGAAGTAAGAACTTTCAACCTAATTCTCTATCTCTGAGGAGGCAAACATTTATAGGACATCAGTCTTTGTGTTTTACTCCCTCGTAACACTCATTTAATTGAGTCAAGTTACAAGTATTTTGTCACGGCTCCGGGCCTGGCCTCGAACTCACCCTTCACTTTTGGTACTACCGATCTTGAGTCTCTATAGACTTTAAGGTTTTGACCCTCGGGGCTCCGGCCAAACCAAGTATGGCTATCACGGCTTTGCATTCAGCCTCATTATTTGTTGTTGGGGAATCATGAACCCATCGGGGTATGTTACCACTTAATTCTGTTTTTGATTCTCCATCAAAATTGATCCAATACTTCTTGAGTACCGCTTCTGGATTCTCCTTCTCTAATCCTTTGCCCTCCTAGGGTACTACCTCCTGCCCCCCGACTTCTTGGTTGTCAATGGTGTATTCAACCACGAAGTCAGTGAGTGCTTGGGGATTTACTGTGGTTACTCTATCTCGTACAAGACATTTCTCACATAACAGATAGGTTTCTGAAACTTGTCTTCCTCTTTCACGAGGACGACACTCATATCTGTATTAAATACAGCCAAGTATAGATGCAGTAACTTTCCATAATTTGGTTATGTCAACACTTGGAGGTTCCGTCTCAAGGATTGCTCTACTCTTATCGGGGTTGGCCTCAGTTTCCATGTTTGGGGACCGTAAAACCCAAAAAAAAAATTCTGATCCCATGCTGAAGGCTTATTAAGTCAAAGTCAATATCATCTTGTGGTGCCTTAACACCTCAAACGCCTCATGAGGATGCTCGATGTGATGTGCCTTATCGAGGCTCTTGATTAACATATCATTCTATGAACTTCTATAGTCTTCCCGCTAAGATGCTCAAAGATCTTATTCATCAATCTTCGATATGTCGCCTCTTTGGGACGTCACCTTTATGCACTTTGATCCTAGCATTTTATGACCAGCTGCTGCATTGGTCAATGTATCGTTCCTTGGTAGGGGGAAGTAGTCATTGAGACATGCATCATTCATATCATTGAAGTCCATGCACATCCGTAATTCTCTGTTGGCTTTCCTGCCTCTTGGAATCAAAGTTTCTTTTCTTCCATTTCATCATATATTCGGGTAGGCGTCTAGTTTACACGATTAATTGGGGATCGATCCCTGGCATATCAGCTACCGTCCAAGCAAATACAACAATGTTCTCTTGTAGGAACGCATCCAATATGCCCTTCAAGGGTTCATTCATCAACGCCCTACATGGGTAACTTTTCAGGTCCTTCAGGAACTAGGGGAGTGGGGACTAAGTCCTCAGTAGGTGTTATGCCATAATTTTGGCATGTCTAATAATCTCCCAAATTTCTAATAATCATTAATTATTAATTCAGATTAATAATTATTGCTTAACCGCTAAATAATATCCTCTCTCTGAAATGAGGAAATAATCAATCTCAATCAATCAATAACGGAAAATATCTTCAAACGATATTCTTCAAATTCGGAAGATATCACAACGATAAGATTAAATCAGATAAAATCAGTAATCACCCAGATTAACGAAGTTTATCCCTAAAGTCTCTAAGGGATAGACACAAATCAATTTCATAGAACTACGTGGGCTTGATCCTATATAAACATAGGTACGTAGGCATCTTGGCAGATGGAATCCGATACATGAGACAAATCGAGAAACCTGCCAAGTCCAGCCCCCTCTTATTTTTCATAATCCCTAATCCCCTAAAACAGCTACATAAACATTCAATTCGCTCTACTATTTCAGCAAACCTCCGATTTCGTGTTGTTACGAAATTCCTCCAACAACATTTGGCGCTAGAAGGAGGGGAAATTAATTATTTGTGGAGGACACATAATTTTCAAACAAAAGGGGATTTTCGATTTTTTGGATACACAAATGGACTATGGCAAAAAATGGTTACAACAGTTAACGAAAAGAGAAGGATTGTGAACACAAAAAGAACAATCATGGCAGATTGGCAGTTCATTTGTACATATCATGACATGACCAACAAGAGTTTTAACAAATAAAAGAAGATTGGTGAACACGACTTGGATGTGGAAGTAGCGGCAAAATAAAAAACAAAAATCAAAAAAAAAATGTCAATGAAGATAGTTGAATCACAACACAATACAAAGGCGAAGCATGTCAGCGAAGAAAAAAAAATGAAAAAAGAACAAAGAACGATGATCGGTAGGGTCCACGCGCGGCAAGGTAGAGGAAAAGAAGGAAGAAAATAAAAAAAGCGAAGCACTGGGAAATTCCAACCGAGCGAAAAATTAAAGATAAGATTTACTTTCTCTCTTTAATTTATTTTTCTGTAAATTAAATATTATGCCATACATTCATGCATAATCATGTTTTTAAATATTTTTTAGAAAAAATATTTATTATTCCAAAATTCGTGTGAGCAATATATTTTTATGTTTGTAAAATTATTGCGATTTAGAAAATATCGTACGAGATATTTATGTCGATGAATTGTGCCTATTTATTTTGATGATTTGCGGATTTATTTTACAATCCCATACGAGCTGCATGTTTCAAAGGAAAAAATACATATGCGAAACACATAATTTTGTAAAAGATTTTCTACAAGAAAGAAAGCATTATTTTTTGAAGAAAATAAATATCGCGACATTCTTAAAAAAGCATATTTATTATTGCATTTGGATTTGTAAAATATTTTTCATATATCGTCGCGATAGTACATATATGTCAAAAATATTTTCAAACTTGCGAACTAAATTGTCAAGTAGGGTAGCCTGGACAAGCTATAAATCTCGCAATGCAACATGCTTAGTAAAGTGCAGCACCCTCTGGATTATTGAAGGCCCATGAGATATCGCTATATCGAATGAGTGGAGGTATCCCTATGCAAACTATCTTTATTGAAGGCCCATGAGATCTCTCTATATCGAATGGGTGGAGGCATCCCTATGCAAACTAGTTCGCCAGAACTACATCTACATCTACACATCTTATTCACAGTCTCGTCACAAACGAAGACACATCCTTATGTGGTTGCATCAAACACTTGAAAAGCGTGTATGCCAATTCGGGATATATACAAACGCCAAGGTCCTAACTAGACAACAAGGATCGCAAAGGATTTCAAACGAATTATTTCTACTCGCACATTTGAAAACCTTGGCAAATATATATCTTATAGTGGTCATCGCATGCTATCACACTTGCATCCGCATACGCCTAACGAGCACATCGGTGCTCTAAATGTTTTATAATCATCTATTTTCAGTTTTTTCAGCGACTCAAGAAATTTGGAAGCTTGAAGAATTCTTAGTTCTCCACTGCATCAAGCTACACTGAAGAACTGGGGGCTAGTTGTTATGCCATAATTTTGGCATGTCTAATAATCTCCCAAATTTCTAATAATCATTAATTATTAATTCAGATTAATAATTATTGCTTAACCGCTAAATAATATCCTCTCTCTGAAATGAGGAAAGAATCAATCTCAATCAATCAATAACGGAAAATATCTCCAAACGATATTCTTCAAATCCGGAAGATATCACAACGATAAGATTAAATCATATAAAATCAGTAATCACCCAGATTAACGAAGTTTATCCCTAAAGTCTCTAAGGGATAGACACAAATCAATTTCATAGAACTACGTGGGCTTGATCCTATATAAACATAGGTACGTAGGCATCTTGGCAGATGGAATCCGATACATGAGACAAATCGAGAAACCTGCCAAGTCCAGCCCCTCTTATTTTTCATAATCCCTAATCCCCTAAAACAGCTACATAAACATTCAATTCGCTCTACTATTTCAGCAAACCTCCGATTTCGTGTTGTTACGAAATTCCTCCAACAACAGTAGGTTTTCCTATTTGTTTCTAATCTTCTCGGACATCCATGTCTTCAATCGGGAGGACCTACCCCTCGACTTCATCAGGCCTCAAGGTGACCGGATAGTTATTATTTGATCTATCTTTTCTTCATTAACTCCATTCCTTGCAGGAAATTTGATCATCAGGTCTTATCTTGAGGCAACCGCCTTAGGGATGTTCAAGCCTATCATTCCTAGGATAACATTGTAAGTGGAAGTTGTTTTAACCACCAAAAGGTTCAATATCTGAGTGGCCTCCTTAGGCTCCCGTCCCATTATCTTGGACATCCGAATAGTTTCTTCAACTCTTGACTCAACTCTATTGAACCCATAGACGTGCATGTTGGAGGGGGTCAATTTGAGAATCGTTGCATCCCATCTTCGAGAATGCATCATGAAACGAGATATTCACTGATGTTCCATTGTCTACAAAGACTCCTTTCACTTGCGAGTTACCTATCACAGGTATTATAACCAACGGGTCATCATGGAGGCACTTGACCCCTTCAGAATCATCAAAGACAAATGTCATTTTCAGTATTTGCTCGCTATGGAGCTTCTCCTATAATGTGCATAACTTCTTGAGTGTAAGCTTTACGGGAGCTCCTTGTATTCCCGATCGTTGTCGGGTCTTCAAAAATCATGCTTATCATCGGCCTCCTAGGGCTATGGATTGCGATCTCGATCGCCATCCTTCCTTTCATAATCTCTACTTCATAATACTGCCTTAGGTTACCCTGTTGGCCATCCTTGATGAACTTATTCAACTTTTCTCTTTGGATCAGAAACTTGATCTTGTGTTTCAGCTGTCTACAATCGTGAGTGATATTCCCCACTGGCTTATGGAACTGACCATATTAGTTATTATTTCTCTTCCCGGGGTCAGCCTTTAGTGGCTTCAGCCATCAGAGATTCTTGTGTTTCTCAATGTCCATCAGGATTTGGCTTTTTTGATTATACAAATGTGCATGGCTGGTGAACCTCGATCCTTGATTGTTCTTCTTCGAGGGAGAGTCAGAATCTTTACTTGTTCGAGGATGCTTATCCTTAACATTCTACTCTTGACTACCTTTGCTTCTTGTTATTTCCTCTATTGCCTCCACCATGGGTCAAGGCTTCCCTTACACTTTCATCTACCTTGATGGCCACTCTACCTTCAAGGCTTTCTTGGTGATTCGTTTCATGTAATCCCTCAAGGATTCATTCTTTCCTTGTTTCACGTTCATGGGGATGCAAAACTTTTCTCATGAACTTTCTATCAATAAATGGGGCGATAAGTGCCCTACTTAGTCCTTTAAAGGATCCGGTCGAGTTCGGGGGCAACCGATTATACTATCGTTGTGTCATGCCCCCCAGGGTTTGAGAGAACGCCCTACACTTGATTGTGTTAGTCACGGATTGAAATTAGCAGTGCATTGAAGGATGTCCTCATATGATTAGTGGGATCTCCTGCCTCATTACACACCTCGATGGTGGGCATCTTGAGTTTCCTTGAGATATGAGCATTCATTATCTTGTTGGTGAAGGACATGATTGGATCGTCATGATCACCTAGAAGTATCGAGTCATCGGGATCAACCCTTTGCGTATAAACCCTTATCATCTTTGGGGTATTTTTTGACTTAATAACATGGGGGGACCCTAGCCCTTGGGGGCTGCCTAGCCTCTTGTATTTCCAAATCTTTCTTCAATTTTTGGATAAGCGCTTCATGAGTGAGTATCCTTCCTCCTAAAGTCTTGAGAGCCAGTCCTTTGGATCCACGGGGCTGAGAAGGCCCTGACCCTCCTTCGAGCTCATTGCCTGGTTCTCCTTCTGAGATGGTTATCTTCATTAGTGGATGATGAATTGTCAACAGTATAAATCCGGAGAAATCATGACTCCTTCATTGGCGTTCTAGGTCCTAAATGCATTGAGGCACGTATGCATCATGTTGTTGATCACTTCTACCATCGATGAATGATGTCCCTAAGTTCATTGTGTAATAATAGAGATGGACATCTGTAGTCCCAATGGTGCGCTAGAGGGGCGACACCACCATCCGGAGGGGATTCGTCCCTGAATTCATTGAACCCACAATTGGCTGCTGCGGATGAGTAATTTGAGCCCCTAAATCTTTTCTTCTATGGCCTGAAGAGTCGTTCCTTGAGTCCCTCGGGGTTGAGAACGTCCTGCTCCTTCGGCGGGTTCCTTGCCTTGACATCTCTTGCTAGAACGGATGTCCTCTTCCTCATTTTATTCAGATGAGAAGTCGTCTTTGGTGTATGATCCAGAGAAACTTTGGTTTCCTCCAACAAGGGGACCAAGCCTTCAATGTATTAAGGCACATACTTCTCATGAGTAAATGGATGGTTCCATCTGCAATTGGGAACGGTGACAACCCATAAATGGGGTTTTGAGTCATTGGGATTAGAATGACGGTGATGGCGATCTCTGCTCCTTGTGCTCCATTAGCCAGAGGTGAGACCATCATATGCAATTGAGGATTCGCTCCTTGAGTTAGTGGATTTGGGTCATCCCTTGGGGAATCACCCCTTGGAGATGCGTCTTTAGGGGAGTCGTTCCCTGAATGAAAGTCAAGGGGAGTGGATCATCAGTCCGATTGCTCTTTCATCGTCTTTAGTGTATGGTTGAGACTTCTTTTCCCTGCTGCGTGTGGAGGTTCCAAGCCTCAAATATGAGGTAAATCACCCCTTATTAGAGATCATTCTTATCAGTACGCGGTTATGGGCAAATCGTGCCTAAGATTGGGGATCCGTCCCTTAAGAGTTTAGAATCTGTCTTTTTCGGCTCCTTGGAGTCTCATTTAAATTTTCGTTCCTAGAGGGTTCAACCCTTGAACAGTGATAGGTGTGGGCACTCTTCACCTTCTCAATAAAAGGAAGGGTCGGATCATCCTGACCTCCTGGTTGCATTAAATCATTGGGCTCAGACCTTGGGATCTCTGTCCTTGGGACCTCAATCTTTCTATGCCTCCTTGAAGGCCTCCCCGAATTAACAAAGGGGATTTCTCTGACCTTTGTAACAGGGAGACAGTTTTATTGCTTCTCTTGTTCTTTCTTCAGTCATGCCCATCAGTGGGTTATTTTTCTGCACGCCTCCTCCCCGGGACTCGATCTCGATCATCCTTAGATGATGAATCCTCGGTATAGGGTCCAGAATAATCTAGGTACCCTCCTTCATAGACAAGTCCTAGGCCTGTGATGTATGGGGGTTTTTATGGCTTGTGCATTCGATGTGCATGACCACTTTCTCCAACGCCTCCTACGTTCGGGAGATAGATGAGTAGCCCGTAGGCTGGATTCGTACTTGCGAGAATCACGGTGGTGGAGATCTATGCTCCATGGGGGTATGCCGTATCCAAGAAGGGAAATAACCATTAAGGGGATTCATCTCCTAGCCTTGGGGATTCATCCCTATGGGCTGCGATCCCTAGACATGAGTTTCAGTAATTTGGAAATTCGTCATTGGGGTTAAGAACCCAAAATCTGGGTACTCGCTTAAGGGGGTACAGAAGTGCTAGTGGTGGTGTTCGTAGTCACCGATGCTCTCCGTGTGTTCATCATGGTTGATGTTTGATTCCCACAGACGGCGCCAAATGTTGTGGAATAAAAAGTAGGGTGTATTTATTGCGTATTAACTACTAGGGATTGTGGAAGCTTCGAGCTTTAATGGCTGCACTTGTGTTTCGTGACTCAATCTTTCCTCACAAGATGCCTACGTATCTCTGTATTATTAGAGAATCAAGCCAAGACGTAGTTCTGAGAATGAGGGGTCAGACCCTTTATATAGGCTGAGAAGCCCTAGAATCGTAGTATAATTAGGTGACTTTGTGGGCAAGTCACCGCCTTGAGGAAGGTTCTAGACTCCTTCCTTGTAGGAGTCAGTTCCCATATCGAATTCTGTGCCTTGGAGGCTAAGTCAGGCAAGAGTAATATCCTTGTTTGACTCTTATTGCTGAGCTGGTTATTACCCCTAATATTAATTACGAAATTAATATTATAAATAGGGTTTGGGCCCATCTGGTGGGCCCCCACATTTGGACCATTCTAGGTCTAATTAATGTCACATTAAATGTGTCTTTAGGGCTTACATTTAGCCCATATCATAGTAATTATAATTTAATTACGTTATTTTACTAAAAATAATTGTTCGTAGTTTTTTTAGAAAATGAGAAATTAATGTTGCCCGTGATATTTCTAGAAAAAGAATGATTTTAATTAGAAAATATAGAAAAGAGGATATGTTTTAGCTGAAAAGTGAGATTTTAGTTAGAGAAAAGAAAAAATGTAACAAAATTTGGTTGAAAAAGGTAATTAATCGATTAATTAATAATATTTATATTAAACAAAATTGCTCGTAGTATTTTAAAAAAAAAGAGAAATTTTAGTTAGATAAAATATCAAGGGTCGTCTGATTTAATGAAATAAATAAATAATATTATAATTAGTAATAACTAAGTGATTACTTTTTTTCAACTAAAGGGTAATATCTTTTCTATATTTTATAACTGAAATATATCATTTTCAAACTTGCTATTTTTACCTCTTTTTCGGCTACCCTTACTTAGGTATTATTTACTTATTTTATATTGCTTAATAAGTAACCAATTACCTTTTTCAATTATTATCTTTTGTACATTTTCCAATTAAAATATCTTCTTTAATTATTAATAACTAATTGATTACCTTTTTCAGATAAAAGGTAATATCTTTTCTATAATTTTAAACTAAAATATCTCATTTTCAAAATTATCTTTTTTACTTCTTTTTCGACTATTATCTCCAAAACTTGGCCTTTTTACTTATTTTTCAAGCTACTACCTTTTCAAATATGGATTTTATCTATAATTAAATAAGGGTAAATAAATAGTTTTAATTCGAAAGGAAATATTAATGATTGGAAGATATGATACGATTGATTTTTTAGGTGTTGATAAAAGGTAATATCTTCAATTAAAAGTAAATATAAAAAAGGCAATTGATTACTTACCATTAATTTATATCATGTCATTATTTATTTTAGGAGTTTTAATAGTATAGATATCATATTTTTTTATAATTAAGGGTAAATAAGTAAATTCACTACGTACCAAAAGAATTGATGATGGTGTTATTTGCGTGGAAGAAGAAGGTGAATGAGCAGAAAAAGGAAATGCAAGTAGGCAACTATGAATTGGGAAGGACTCTTGGAGAAGGAAATTTCGAAAAAGTTAAATTAGTTAAGTTGAGTAAAAATTGTAATTGATAATAATAAATTAATAATATTTATATTAATTGGGTGCAAGGGTAATTAGGTAAATTCAATAAGTACCGTTCGACCAAACTTTTAATGTTTCGGCTTTTATATAATAGTATAGATTTCTAATCGTTTTTTAAAAATATATATGTAACAATTAATGAGAAATGACCAAAAATATAAAAGTAACTTATCTATACTATTATATAATAGTAGAAATATTAAAATTTTGATTGGCCGGTCAATCGTTACTCATTACAATACCTATTGATTTTACTTACTTACCCTTATTTAAAGGTACATATTATTTTTACTTAATTATCCTTATTTAATTATTTATAGTTATATATAACAAATAAATTTTCTTTTTCAGGTGAAACATGTTATCTTTTCTATTTTCAAATAATTAATCATTTTTTTTTTTGTAAAATACATTATTTTTATATTTTATCTAAATAAATTTTTTCCTTTTCTAAAAACACTATAAGCAATTCTATTCAATAAAAATACAATATTATAATTATAATTATAATTACTAATAATTTAACCAATTATCTTTCAGCTAAAATACGCTACCTTTTCTTTTTCTTTTTTCCAAGTATAACCTATTTGGATAGCTTTATTTAATTAAAATAAAATAATATTATTATAATAACTAATTGTTGGGAAAGAAAAAGTATGACATAATTAATTCGTGTATTGCTTGCTAGGAATTGAGAGTTTCGAACTTTAATGGTTGTTTTTGCTATCGGGACTAATCGATCCTCGCAATAGGCCAACCTATTTCAAGCTATGTTGAGAATCAAGCCAATTATCGTAGTTCTTGGTGATGCCTTCGGGGTATGGCTGTAGGGGCACACCAAGTAGGCTTGGCAATCGTTTCGTTTCATGTACTTTCGTGTCGTGTACTTATAGCTAAAACCGAAATCGACCCGAAATCATTTTGTGGCATCCCATAAATCCGGGATACAGATTTGGGATCTCTAACCACAATATATAAATAAAACATACATGCATATTATAATAACAAAAACATATTATAATAACAAAAACATATTATAATAACAAAAATGACGTGCCCCATAACCAAGATCGCATACAGGTCACAGTATAAAACAAGCTACTAAATATAATTATTACAATCCAAACTTGAATTTAAAATATTTTACAAACCAACTTTAAACTATTCTGCCTGACAACCCAAAAGTAGATAGGATAAAGTTGCATCAATAACTACCCGTCCAAATACAACCACTCGACTGTCTCCATGGCATGTTAAATCACCCCCTAGACATTCTCGATCTTAACTGAAGAAATTTAAATATCACAATGCAAGGTGAACCAGTAGTTCTCAGAAAGAATAAATAAAAGAATGCATCAATATAAAGAACTGATATATGTTCTACTAAACATCGGGTAACGGCAAAAGTTCCGAGAGAGTTTGAGTATGAAGCAACTGAAGTTAAGTATTTAGGTTAGAATTGGACCTTTATATATTTTAAAAAAACAACAACAACAAGGTTAGGCTACTGATTAATCACGCACTAACCCCGGACAAACGCACACAACAATGTCCTATAATGGATCCACGACACACATTGGCCTTAACTTCTGACCATTAATCTGATCTCCCCGAAGGGACTCTGTTTTAAAAACAATCAAATTCTATAACCAACGCACTAGGTGTCGGGACAATCGACAACCCATGTCAACCAAACGATCTGGAAAACTCACGTTTCAGAACAACAACTCATAATTAAATAATCAACGAGGAAGTAACAATATCATCAAGTATCAACGAGATCGATGCAAGAAAGGGGTAACAAATGAATAAACAAGATCATCAATAGGTATCGTCGAGATCGATACAATAAAGGGGTGATAAATTGAAAAACAGCACTCATAACAGGTGTCGACGAGATCGATACGATAATTGGGGTAATAAAAAGTAAAGAACAATTATCTCACAAGGTGTCGACGAGATCGTTACGAACAGTTTAGGTGATATCATAATCAAATTAATTAAAGAACAATTTTACTTGAACGAGAAGTGAAAGAAAACACTTGCCTGAACGAGAAGTGAAAGAAAACACTTGTCTGGTACGCAAAATCTTCTACCGTCTACTCGTCAAGTAACTACTCAATCTTGGCCTTGTCTCGGTCCTTCTGACTCGATTCCATAATAATTAAGTCACATTAATCACTTCACAAGTAGTTAAGACTTGCCAACACGTAATTCACATAGCACATAAGCAAGTAATTTTCACAAAATAGTTTTTCTAATAATTAATTGAACTCAAGAAATAATTTTTTTAAACCATCTTCAATCTTGGTTTCGAATAAAATCCAACTCAAGAATATATTTTTAAAACATTTTCTGGTTTCTTAAACAATATCCTACTATTTTTAAATCATTTAAAACATAAATTAATTAATTAAAAATTAAATGACTCTAATTAAATGAATTAAATTCGAATAATAACCAATTATTAAAATATTTGTTAAATGATTACATTTATCAAATAATTAAATTAATTATTAAATTAATTATTAAATTAATTATTTGATAAATAATTAAAATTATTTACACTATGTATATTTGTTTATTTTTTTGCGTAAAGATTAAGATTACTTACACAAAACAACGTCAAAAAACAACGTCCTGTGTCTTACAGACTCCAAGGAAAGTGTTGCACTCTTTCTTTTTTGGAATATTCCATTTGATACCATTGTACAATTGGCTTTTCCATTTAGTACCGTTGAAATTTTTGACTTCCAAATGGCACCATTATAGTTTTGGCTTCATTCACATAATATCATTCCATTAACTAAATGTTAGTCAACCGTTATAGAATTATGGGATTTTCTTTTTGGTACTGCTGTGATGAAAATCTGTAACAACACCCCAAGTAATCCTTGCTGGAATAACGGAATCTGCCCTTGGATCTCGGACAGGTGAGCTGGCCCGAAAGTCGTAGCTGAAGCTCCAACTGCCGGAGCAGGTGGAGGTTTGTGGTGATTTGGGACTGAATCGGCAAGGTCACCGGATAATATGGCATTAAATTTCGTCCAAGATATGCCCGGTAAATGTTTCACTAAGGGTACACGTGCCTTTGTGTAGAGAAATGAATTTCCGAACCCCCTTTGCCAACTGCCTACATATCCTATTTATAGGAATCAAGCCCCGATGTAGTTCTTTAGGTTATGGACTCCTTTTCTTGATCAATAAGCCACGAAATTGATGTATTTTATCCTTCCTCCAATGCTGATCTTGAAGTGTTTCTGTAGAAATATGCCTTATCCTTGAATCAGCCAGCTGCCTAGTAGAGTCCTACTCGAAGTATAACACCTAAAGCCCATCCATAAGATATATACTTATATTTATCCGAGTATATACATATATATTATGTATATAATGTTGTTATCACGTTTATAGCGATAGAATCCAGCTAGAAGTCCATTTTATGAAGATATTTACGTGCTCCTAAAGTTTAGGAGCAAGAGTCCTTTTCCAACTTCACTTCTGTTCGTCAGAGGTGGAGCTGCAATCGTACCTCCACCTCCTCAGCTTCCTCCACAAACGAACCTCCATAGCTTCCCTCAAAACAGTATCTGCACAACTTCCCTCAAAACATCACCTACACAGCTTCCCTCAAAACAGCACCTCCACAGCTACCTCAACAACTGAACCTCCTCAAATATTACCCAAACCACCTTAATTGGGCCTCTTAATATCCATGGGCCTAAAATTAAACCCATTAAAAATTTTGGGCACAACAGGTACCATTCAAAGTTTTTGACTTCTAAGTGGCACCACTCTAGTTTGAGTTTTAGCTCCATAATACCACCAATATTAATGAATCTAATGAGTCTGATCATTCTGATCAAACTTCTTACTTGTTGGTAGGTAAAGTGATGCCCAACAATATTTTGAGGGGTATAAAATCAAGGAGTTTTTATAAATTCATTAGAATCAGTAAAAAGTGATATTTTGGAGTGAAGCAAAAAGTAGAATGGCGCCATTTTGAAGTCAAAAATTTAAGAGTGGTACCATATGAAAAATCCTATAATTATATAACGATTTACTAATGTTTGGTTAACGAAATGATATTAATGTGGATGAAACCAAAATTATAATAGTACTATTTAAAAATAAAAAATTTCAAGTGATACCAAATATAAAAGCCAATTATATAATGTGTTAACGGAGGAATTTGGTGATAACAAATTTCGGAGGTTGCTGGAATAACGAATTATGAAAATAGGGGGATTTGTGATTTTGAATGTTTGGGGCTGGACTTGAGAGGTATCTCGATTTGTCTCGTGTATCGGATCCTTTTTCAAGATGCCTGCGTACCTTATATTTATAAGGATCAAACCAACGCAGTTCTGTGAAATTGATTTGTGTCTATCCCTTAGAGACTTTAGGGATAAACTTCGTTAATTTGAGTAATTAATGATTTTATCTGATTTAATCTAATCGTTGTGATATCTTCCTGATTTGAAGAATATTGTTTGGAGATATTTTCCGTTATTGATTGATTGAGATTGATTCTTTACTCGTTTCAGGGAAATGATAAAACTTAGGCGTTAAGTTATAATTATTAATCTGAATTAATAATTAGTAAATATTAGGAAATTTGGGAGATAATTGAGGCAACCGAAAATATGACGTAACAACTATCCCCCAGTTCTTCAGTGTAGCTTGCTGCAGTGGAGAACTAAGAATGCTTCGATCTTCCAAATTTTCTGAGTCACTGAAACAGCTAGGAGAGGAAGGTTAGTAAAAAAATATGGAGCACCTAGGTGCCTGTAATATGCATGTAAATGTAAATAAGACAATATGATATGTAAATAATAAGTTGTGTAGGTGTGAGAGAACGTATCCTGAAGAGCCATCCAAGCATTATTCCATAAAGTCATTCAAAGCATTTTGAGCAATACCTTGAAAAGCAAATATTCGAAAAAATATCCTCCATTAAGCACTCCGAAATACCCTCCTCAAAGAAGGACGTATTCTAGAGTTTCCATAACGTATTCCGGAAAATATCCTCCTCAAAGAAGGTCATATCCACCAGAATTTCCATAAATGCTTTAGAGATATCCCTCCTCACAGGAGGTGGATTTTCCGAAGCTCGAACCTTGATGAGGCGCCGGAAGTACGGACATCCCCCCCGGAAGTACGGTTTTTGCAAGGATTTCGATAATTTAGGGTACTCTCCTCAAAGGAGATCAGTTTTTAGTTCAGAAATACCCTCCTCACAGGAGGTGGATTTTCCGAAGCTCGAACCTTGATGAGGCGCCGCAAGTACGGATATCCCCCCCGGAAGTACGGTTTTTGCAAGGATTTAATAATTTGGGATACCCTCCTCAAAGGAGGTTGTTCCCCATTCCAGAAATATCCCTCCTCACATGAGGTGGATTTTCCGAAGCTCGTGCCTTGATGAGGCGCTGGAAGTACGGACATCCCCCCCGGAAGTACGATTTTTGCAAGGACTTTAATAATTTGGGATACCCTCCTTAAAGGAGGTCGTTCCCCATTTCAGAAATATCCCTCCTCACAGGAGGTGGATTTTCCGAAGTTCTCTTCATTTTCACTAAGACTCTTCTTAGAGGAGATCGTCTTTTAAATAAATTACGAAGACCCTCTTTAGAGGAGGTCGTCTAACATAAAAAATAATGGAGACCCTCCTTAGAGGAGGTCATCTTCCCAAAACCATATCAATATCCCAAGATTTTTCCAAAAAATATCAGCAACACTTGAAGGGTCTTCTAAAAAATAATCAACTCTTCGAATAAGAGCCTTCCAAAATATTACCAATGCAAAGGAGGGCCTTCTAAAATAATAAACTCTTTGAATAAGAGCCTTCAAAATTTATCCCTAGGAGGGTCTTCCAAAATATTACCCCTACAAAGCAGGACCTTCCAAAATATTACCCTCACAAAGGAGGACCTTCCAAAATATTAACCACACAAAAGAGGGCCTTCTAAAATAATAAACTCTTCAATTAAGAGTCTTCCAAAATATTACCCCCACAAAGGAGGACCTTCCAAAATATTAAACTTTTCGAATAAGAGCCCTTCAAAATCATGTAACACGAAGATAACACCTAAAATATTGAAAATCTTCACAATTCAAATTCTGCACAGATCTGTTTTTGGTGTTTTTGTCCTTCTAAACGATTTTTACTGGAAAAACACAAAACACAAAAGTTGTAGATAACGAAAATATCTTTCTGATGATATATGTTTCATCAAAAAAGGACTTATAACGAATCGGGAATCAAATAAAACGTCTGCTGATCTGCTTCTCGATGAAAAACGAGATCTGATTGTATTTTGTGATTTCGAGAATAGATCGAGATATAATCTGAGAAAACTCAAAGAACGAAAGTTATAGGAAATTTAACAAGCTTTCCGAATCATTAAAAATCATCGAAATCCGACATGTATTGAATTTACTACGAATTTTATAAGATAACTAACTTGTATGAACAAAATCATAAGAAAACTTATCTTAATTCGGAATAGATCCACCGCCTCCACCGCTTAGCTCCTCCATTAAAGCAGCTCCAGATCCATATTAACCCCCATGCGTATGAATTGATTGTCCTCCACAATTAATAAATAATGCCCTCCTTCTAGCGCCAATTGTTAACGGAGGAATTTGGTGATAACAAATTTCGGAGGTTGCTGAAATAACGAATTATGAAAATAGGGGGATTTGGGATTTTGAATGTTTGGGGCTGGACTTGAGAGGTATCTCGATTTGTCTCGTGTATCAGATCGTTTTTCAAGATGTCTGTGTACCTTATATTTTTAAGTTCTGTGAAATTGATTTGTGTCTATCCCTTAGAGACTTTAGGGATAAACTTCGTTAATCTGGGTAATTACTGATTTTATCTGATTTAATCTTATCGTTGTGATATCTTCCTGATTTGAAGAATATCGTTTGGAGATATTTTCCATTATTGATTGATTGAGATTGATTCTTTACTCGTTTCAGGGAAAGGATAAAACTTAGGCGTTAAGTTATAATTATTAATCTGAATTAATAATTAGTAAATATTAGGAAATTTGGGAGATAATTGAGGCAACCGAAAATATGGCGTAACATAATGTATATAGTACCAAATGAAATATCTCTTCTTTTTTTAACCCTGTCGAGACGACCATCCAAAACACTATATAGAGGATATAATTGTAAGCTATACTTGGTCCGTTAATTATTATTTCTACGATTAAGTTTTCAATATACATTTTAAAGAGTTTTTTTTAAACAACATTTTAAAGAGTTTTGATTATGTAGTTGAAAGTAATTACAGTTAAACCTCTATAATGAATATGTTTGGAATCGAAAAATTTTATTCATCAATCGAGATTATTCATTATCGGGACCCAAAAAAATTATTTATTTGATAAGATTATTCGTTTATCGAATATTCATTTATCGAGATTCTACTGTAATTTTAATTTTTTGTGAAAAAAATGTTAAATATGCATGGACTACCGAGGCACAAGCCACAAACAACTTCATAGCCCCATATCTAGTCTCGTTAACATTATTATTTGGATCGGACTTTTTGTCTGGGCCAAGCCTACTTGTCAAGAACAATGTATAGGCATTATTATCCAAGTTCCAGGCCTCTATTCCTTGTAAGTTGTAAAATATACTACTACAGTAGTAAATGGTCCGCAAATTATCGTAGATTTTTTATTTTTTATGTTCAGCATACTTTTTTCTTTTAAATAAACATCAATGCACAAATCAAGTTTTTTTTTTTTTTTTGCTAAACATTTAATTTCATTAATAAATAACCGAAATCCAAAACAAAAACCGGAGCTGCACAAGGGAGACAAGTTCACCTTACAGACAAAGGAAATGCAAGCAAAGTTCACGTAAACAAAGCATTAGATGGCTAAGTAGATACTACTAGTGGGTCCGTTTGTGAAATCTTATTTTTAAGAAATAAGTTACTTATTCTGGAATAAAGTTAGGAAATATGTACTTTTTTCTGAAATAAGTAACTTATTTTTACAAGATAACGAATATTAAACTTCCGATACACATTTTTCTCTAAACAAAATCATGTAAATACGAATTTTTTTTCAAAAATAAATAACTTATAAGTTGTTCGGCAAACACCCATACTAACAGATTAAAGTTAAACAGAGCACAAATTAAGGGGGTGTTTGGCAAATAAGCCGGACAACTTATAAGTTACTTATTTCGGGAAAAATTTCGTATTTATATACATTTTTTAGAGAAAAATGTGTATCGGGAGTTTAATATTCGTTATCTTGCAAAAATAAGTTACTTATTTCAGGAAAAAGTACATTTTTCCTAACTTTTTTCTAGAATAAGTAACTTATTTCTGAAAAATAAAATTTACCAAACGGACCCTAAGTTAGTTTAAGAAAACAGAGTATTGACTACTGTATTGTCTATTGAGTGTTTTAGGTGAGGCTGGCTGACACTAGTACTTGCTAGCATAGTTCAATAATTTACCTAACTCTTTATTGTAAAATTGTCCGTAGGAGGAGAGGTTGAGGTGGTTCGGCCATGTCCGTAGGAGGTTGGCAGAAGCCCCAGTAAGGAGGGTCGAGAGTCTTTCGGTGGTTGGGGTGAGGAGGAGAGGGAGACCGAGGAGGTCGTGGGAAGAGCAGCTTAGGGCGGATCTGAAGGCCCTGAACTTGAATGAGAACATGACAGTGGTCAGGGGCTCTTGGAGGCGTCATATCAGAGTGGTGGATTCTCTTTTAGGGAGCGGCTCTGTTGTAGAGAGTCTCAGAGTTGGGTTGTCTCGGTTAGCTTTATTTTAGAAGTTAGGATTTCTCGGTCTCTTTTCTCGTTTTATTGTCTTCTATTTTCAGGTCTTATCTCTACGCGGGGTAGACTGGGTTTGTGTGTCTCGGTTTTCTTGGTCTGTTGTCGTTTGCTTGTGGTTTATTTTGCAGGGGTTTGTCAGGAGCTATCCTCTCAGACCGGCAGGGTATCAGGTCAGGAGTAATTCAATGTCAAGCAGGCGGGTAGGTCCCATGTGGAGAATGCCATGGGCGCAGGTATTTTTTGAACTTTTTCGTAATCAATTGGTATTATCTGTATTTTTCACACACCGTATTTGTCGTGCACATAGCCGAGGGTCTTCACGGAAACAGCCTCCCTGCCTTAAAAAGCGGGTATGGTCTGCGTACATCTTACCCTCCCCAGACCCTGCTCTGAGCGGGATATACTGGGTATGTTTGGTTTGGTTTGGTTTGGTTTTATTGTAAAATTGTCCGGCGGCTCAAATATCTTCAGAGTAACTTCCATCATTATTCCATGCACTTTCCTAAGTAATTATCTACAGTAACTTTTTTATTATTTCATATTTGTAGATGAATCCTCATCAATTAAATAATGTAAAATTATTTTTTCGCATCTCGTCTTGACAAGATTTGGTTCTAACAATTATTTTTAATTTTCTTCTCATGCATGGTACAAAATTAATCAGTCCTCAAGACCTCAAGCGCCCAAGTCCACTGTGCTGTAGAGAAATTAATTGTATACATGAAACGAAATGAATTAATGAACATTATGGAAGGACCAATAAGTTGACTGACCAGGTCACATTGATAAAGCCAAGACGCATCATCAAGTTTTGTGAATTTTGATGAAGATGGGGTCTTTGCGCGTAGGCTATTGAGAACCATTGAAACCCGTGGAATAAGTTTTCTTCATTTTCTATTTTCTACCATGGCGTATAGCCTCTCCAATGTTTGGTATCTTTAGAGTATGCCAACTTTGCTACATACTCCTTCGATCTCTTTCTATATGAGTTATTTTCTTTTTTTGAATATTCCAAAAAAAGACTTATTTTTTTTCTATATGAGTTATTTTCTTTTTTTGAATATTCCAAAAAAAGACTTATTTTTTTTAATATTAATTTAAATTACTTCTCTAATTTACATATTCATTACTTCTCTAATTAGTGTGGCTAAAAATGAATGATATTAAAATCAATTTTAATTTTAATATATAATATTAATTGGCTCACATAAAATGGGACCGATGAAAATATTAATTTTTATATTCTTTGTCTTCCATATCATATTTGCTCAAAAAATATTTCAATGATGGGCAACCTAAATGCTAACCTTATAAAAAAAATATTAGAAAATAATATTTTATTTATTATTGGGATTATAAATAAAATTGAAGTCCTACTTTATATGATGCCAACTTTTGACATTTCAAATTAACATTTTGTGTCATTTTATTTAACACCCCAATAATAACCCAATAATTTAAATAAAATGCTAATAAAAATATCATGTCATGTAACATATCATTTACATCCTTCATCGGAAATGTTTTATAAATCGAGACGCATTCTGAAAAATAAAAAACAAAAAAAAAAAAAAAAATCTTTTTTAATTATGAGAAAAAGCCTCGAAAAGGATGAAAAATTGCCCAAAATACCCACTTTTTTACTACCCACTATCCAAAATACCCATTTTTCAGAACACTGCTCAAAATATCCACGGGATACGCCATTGGAACAGGCGTATCCCAAGGTACTATAGCTCCCTCTGTCTCCCTCGTCGATCTGTCTCTCTCCCTCCTGGCGAATCTCTTCGACTGGGGTGTGCAAAATCCGGTAATTAATAGATGTTGTTTGAAAATAGTATAGGATTGTAGATCGTTGAAAGACGAATCTAATGGTGTGTATACGGTCAACAGAAAATGCCTGGAGATAACCGAACGAATTGAATTTAAGCTAGCCGGAAAAATGGAGTTCGCCGGATAATTTCGAACGAATTGGGGGTTTACAATCCGGTAATAGAAGTGGTATAAAATTGATATAGGATTGTAGAGCATGAAATTCCGATTCTAATGATGTATTACACATAACCGAAAAACTACGAATGATTGCTAAACGAATGAACGGAGAGACTCACCGGAAATCGCGGGTCAATCGCCATGTATCGCCAGAGAGAAGACATGTGATACGCATCTCGTAACTGCGTATCTTGTGATACGTTAATTCAGAAGGCGTATCTTGCTCAAATGCGTTTGGCATATCTCAACACATACGTTTTTTCAGTTGGCGTATCTGAACACATGCGTTGCTTGTGTAGTCGTGATCCTGGATACTCCTATGTCATAGGCATATCCCGTGGGTATTTAGGGCGGTACTCGCCCGGAATGGGTATTTTGGTTATGAAGTAATAAAAAGTGATTATTTAGGACACTCATTCCTAAAGGATCTTGAAATTAATTTTAAAAAAATTTCCTGAAATACTTTAAAAATAAAATTTAAAACTTACTAATAATATTATAAAATTTTAAATAAATTCTGATTTTATAAAAATGCTTATATTTACATATAAAATTTGCAAAAAAATTACTTATGACATATGTTAGGCTTCCTAATCTCTTCAATTATAATATAAGTACTGCATTGTAGTTCTCATATTCTCTTGAAAAACTTAGTCCTCGCTAAAAGCAAAATCTTCTAAAATATACACTACAGCAGAACTAAACAAATAAAAAATTAATATCAAAGTGAGTACTCCAAATTTGCGTCATAAGAGCATCTCCAAGGGGATGCAACTGTTAGCAATATTTTCTAGCTGGCACATAATTTTACCTAATATCTAGAAAATGGGTTTCTCCAAGGGAGCCCATCAGTTAGCAAAATTTTAGATAACACCGATATATCATCTATATTTGTTGATCCATCAGCTGTCGTCTAAAAATATCCACGTCACCTCCCGCTTGATTACTTCCCGCTATTCTTCCTTCCCGCTTCGATCTTCCCGCTTGCTGATTCAATCGTATATCTTCCCCATTTCAATTAACTTCAACCTAAATTAGGTTTAATGGCATCTCCATCACTATTGTAACTATATATATAATTTTTTTAGCA
This sequence comes from Kitagawia praeruptora, assembly GCA_037693485.1. NCBI lineage: Eukaryota > Viridiplantae > Streptophyta > Magnoliopsida > Apiales > Apiaceae > Kitagawia > Kitagawia praeruptora. The sequence goes on from CM075350.1 coordinate 95,899,268, forward strand.
ATTTTTAAATTCTGTAAAATCTTGTTCCTGTTACAGAGAATGGAGGGTTCATTCGTATCTTTACTCAATAACGACTCATTTGAATATGAAGATTTTTTTTTTCTCAGCCACCCCCTCAATCTCAGTCTCAATCCCAAACCCAAACCCAACTCCAACCCCAGCAAGAAGGTGCAAAATCGAAGAAGGGAAAGAGATCAAAGAACTTCTTAATTGAAGAGGATATGTTGTTGATTTCTGCTTGGTTGAATATAAGCATGGATCCGGTACAAGGTAACAATCAAACACATACTTCTTATTGGAAGAGAATTTGGGAATATTTTAATGAAAATAAAGAAGGTCTTGCAAGTGATCGAACTGTTATTTCATTGTGTAATCGTTGGTGCACAATCAATGAAAAAGTGGCCAACTTTATTGGATTCTACAACAAAATTATTGGAAGAAATGAAAGCGGATTAACTGAGCAAGATAAGGTACTCGATGTTTTATTTGAATTGTTTTTGATTAATTGTTGATTGTTGATAAGTGGATTTTATATCCACTTGGAGCGTTCCATTTCGGCTTAAATTGATGTCTTGGTCTCAAGTATATTATATTTTTGATGCGTTTTAGTGAGTTTGTGCAGGGTTATTATCTTGAGGTTGGATGATAAAAAAATGCATATTTTTTTTTTGAAAGGATAAATAGTTCAATGAACAAAAGTCATACGACATCTACAAAGATAATTGAAATTTAACAAACACATGACAAAGATTAAATCTAAGTCTTCTGCATCGAAGCTACAACCGTTGAAAAGATCTTCACTCTGGTGCGATCCATTGCTAACATCGCTGGAAATTACAGCCTTTTTGAAGGGACTGTCTAACGATTTGACGTAGTGATGAACATGATGTATTCGAAAAATCAACCATAATTGCAAGCCCATATAAATCTTTTTCAAAGAACCAAAAGATCCAACACACCAAATATCCCGCAGATCTGCGATCCCGGATATTAAAACACACTAAAACAAATTTAAACTCTCACACGGAGAGAGACAAAACCCAATAAATGGGACTAAAGACCCAATAAATGGGTAGAAATCCTCACTCGAGGACGATTATTGAAAGAGAAGAAGAACAAAACACGAAGAAAGACAAACAAAAGCCTCCGGCCGGTGGAGGAGCCTCCGGCCGGTGGAGGAGCCACCGCCGGAGGAAGAAAATATGAAGGTGCTGTTTTGTTTTAGAGAGAGAAGAGAGAGATTAGAAAAAGAGATGTTGACTTATTTTGAGAGAGCTTTGTTACATAAAAAAATGCATATTTTATGGTGGAATTGAGTTCTAGAAGTGAAAAGTTATAAGTTGCAAAAGAAACGAAGGAAAAAGGAGTTAAAACGAAGAAAATCAGCCAAAATCAGCTCCCGGCAGCCAAAGGAGCGCAGTCAGCGCACAAAGGAGCGCAGCCAGCGCTATGAACAGTGAAAGGAGCGCAGCCAGCGCATGAACAGTAGCCACGGGCGCAACCAGCGCTAGCTGCGGAGAAATCAGCCAGATTTTCGGATTTTGTTTTGGCCATATCTTGAGTTCTACAACTCCGTTTTGGGCGATCTTACTGTCCACCCGAAGCTAACGAGATTCTCTATCATTCTAAAGTGGTCCAGATGTCCAATTACAACTGGAACGGCCCAGAAATATTGAAGAAAATTCAGCTACGAATTTTCCTTGAAAACAGAATCAGTTTAGGAAACGTATTTTGCAGAAATTCTATTTTAACTCTATTTTGGGGAATTTATTCTGGGCAAGACTTCTAGAGCCTATATAAACACATCCTACCATTGTCATTAGGAGAGAGAACCATTACATATCAATTACTTAGGTTTATTTGTATATTTTCATACTTTGTTTTTATCATGGCTTCATCAGATCCCATGATGATGAACGGTTCAATTATGAACTAATCGTTGTCATGGGATTCTAACGGATTTATTTATGGAGCTTTAGTATCTTCATGCTTTACAGATCTGTGTGTGATGTATATCTGATATCCTCGTATGGTTGTGCTTTATGAATTTAGATGCGTAGCTAACATCTAATATGTTAATCTCTTGTGAAGCGAGAGTGGACCTTGAGATTTAGAACTTGTCATGCTAGCATAGGATAGGTTGATGTTTTAACATCATGATTTGTGGCATAAATAGAGATATTATGCTGCCCTATGTGATCAATGTGGATAACTTATTCTTCAACCGTTATGTTTTCAAATTCTATAGAGATATATGGTCTAAGCATAATTGGTGTCTGTTGTGCCCAAAATCTCCATGGGCTAGATTTAGGCCCATTAAGCTATAGAGTTCGATCCATACGAGCCAAAAGATTGATCCAGTACGAGTTATGAAGATCAGATGGAAGAAATTACTAAGGAAGTATGAGTATCAGGAGGTTCCCAATGGTCAGAAAGCTGAGCAGAGTATTAGAAGGCCAGGTTCCTCCCAGCAGAAGAGTTCGAGTTAGCATAGCAACAGCCATAGAGATGATAAAAGCATGAGAAGAGTTATCCAGACTAACCAGTTTGTTATTTGTGCAGGTACTGACGCCTAAAGGGAGGTCCCTAAGCGATATGTCCCGAAATAAGGAGGTTCCTGAGAAACAGGCTCCTGAGATATAGGTTCCTGAGTACCAGGTTCCTATAAGTTGCCAACAGAAAGTTCTAGAAGCCATCTAGAACAGATAAACGAATTGATATTGGAGAATAATTCTAGGGCGCAGATGATCCTAGAATATCTCTGATCAATGAGAGAATTATAGTAGGGTACGAACTCGAGTTCTACACTACTTAGCCAACTAGTTCGTGGAAGGCTCTAAAGGAACCTGAGTCCTACACGAACTAGGTGACCGAATACAGCTATTCCAGTAAGAGACAGAATCATATTAGAACTACGTGAGCTTGATCTCTATATATACAAGGGTACGTAGGCACCTCAGGGGTAAGACGCATTAAGTTTTCTGATTCTCTCTAAAGGCACTTGAGATTATCGGAGACACCCTCGAGCACAGCTCAACCCCCACAAACACAACCCAAATCTTTTCACAGAATAGTTGATCGCTAGCCTATACAACTACCCGTAAACCTCTCAGCAAGTTGTTACGAAATCCACTCATCAACATTGGCGCTAGAAGGAGGGGATAGTTAATATCTTAAGAGTGGAAAATATGTCAGGCAACTCTGATAGCGAAGCAACCCGTTCTGAGCGACAGATTCACGATGGGAACAAATCTCCTCCCAGAGCACCGAAGGTTACCAAAGCAGCTATGATGGAAGTCTTAAAGACTGTGGGAGAGCGATTGTCGACTTTGGAGCAGGCTTCAAGCAAAAAGAAGAAAAAGAAGGCAAAGAAAGGTAAGAAGTCGAAGGTTACTCCGAAACAGTTGAACTTTGAGGAAGAAGAATCTGAGGATGGAGAGGAGGTTCCAGAAGATGGTGACGGACCAAAGCAGAATAATGGTGATGAAGAACTAGAGAATGCTGAGAAGAGTAAAACTGTTAGCAAGGGCCGTACAGGGTCCAAGGGAAAGAAGAAGACCAAGACTGGAGGTTCCTCACAAAAAAAGAAGAAAGATAAAGACCCATCTGTTGAAATAATTGAAGAAGAAAACACAGATTCAGACGAGGATACTGAAGAATCAAGCACTGCAGAGTCGCAAGAGGAGGAAGGAACGAGCAAAAAGACAAAGGCGGAAGCTACTGGGGAGGTGACAGCAGAAGATATCAAGAAAATTTTGGCTCAACTCAAGGACGAAAAGAATCTTGCTTTGAATCCTATAACTGCTTCTCCTTTCACCAAGAAGGTTCGAAAGTCGGCTCTGCCTAGGTCTTACAGGCCTTCGAATGAGTTGAAATTCGATTGAACTACTGACCCCATTGAATACCTCAGTCGTTTCGACACAGAGATGGATGTCTATCAAGTGAAGGAAGCCACCAGATGCAGGTTACTGGCTGCAACCCTACAGGGTGGAGCCCATCAATGGTTCAAAAGGTTACCTGCTGATTCGATTGGTTCTTGGGCGAGTATGGGGAAGCTCTTCGTCACTCAATTTAGAGCATCTGTTGCATTCGCACCACCTACCAATACCTTAGCCAATATCAAGCAAAGACCTAGTGAGACATTGACGGAATATTTCAAGAGGTTCAATGCAGAGGTTCCAAAGGTTAGGAAAGCATCTGAGGAAACCATAAAGAATTTTTTAATTGCTGGAGTCAAAGGAGGCTCGGACTTTTGGAAAGCACTTCAAGGAAAAGAACCAGAGACGTTGGCAGATTTTTATGCCCAGGCAGAACCCTTTCGTCTTGTGGAGGAATCTCTGGCCGAGTTAAAGAAGGATCCAGATTTCGTAAGGCAAAGTGGAAGCAAGAGGTCGAGACAAAGAAGCCCCAATGGTCGTGACAATAAAAAGGTGGTTAGTCGTACATCCCAGGTGAAGCCTGAAGCTGTGAATCCTACTAGACCTGTCATGAGTCAGGTCCCGCCACCAGCTTCCTATAACAACAACAAACATGAGAGACCTGTCTATGAAACTTTCACCCCTTTGGTAGCCCCAATCGATCACATTTACGTGGTGAATGAGAAGTCCTCGTGGTTTAAGAAGCCTTTCAGAACTGGTCCTCTAGGGAATAAGAATGAGCGCCCATACCGTGACTTCCATGATAACAATGGGCATAATACTGCAGACTGCCGTCACCTCAGGGACCTAATTGAAACTCTAATCAGACAAGGGCAGTTGAGTGAATGGGTGGCTCAAGAAGGCAAAAAGTATAGAGATGAGAAGACTCAGAAGACACAGACACAGGAACCTGTCGTGACGGAAGGACCACCTAAGGCTGGGTGCATACGCACAATTATAGGAGGTCCCCACATTGGAGGAAGTAGCAGGAGCGCCATGGAGAGGTATACCCGTGAAGCTAAAGAACGTCCTTTGACCAGTATTTACAATCTGTCACAGAGGTCCCCAAGGCTGTTTGAAGGAGAGGATGCAGATATTACTTTCACTGAAGAAGATGCTTCTTGGGTGCACCATCCCCATACCGATGCTTTAGTGGTCGAGGCAGGAATCGGGTCTTATGAGGTTCATCGAGTGCTAGTTGATAATGGAAGCTCTGTAAACTTGTTATCTTACTCAGCTTTCAAGAAGATGCATTTTCTGGATAAAGACTTAACTCCAACAAATGATACCTTGTACGGATTCACTAATAATCAAGTTCCTATTAAAGGTAAGATTCGTTTGCCAGTAACTCTAGGTGACAAACCATGTTGCATTACACAGCTGGCAGAATTCATTGTTATAGAAGAGAATATGAATTACAATGCTATTCTGGGAAGACCCGTTTTGAAAGAGATGAGGGTGGTAACCTCCATTTACCATCTAACTATGAAGTTCCCAACACCAAATGGAATTGGTGTAGTTCGAGGATGCCAGTATGAGTCTAAAGAGTGCTACATCAAAGCTTTGCAACATGCTGCTAAGGCTGCTAAATTGCCTGAACCCCTGGACGAGGTTCCTGATGATTTTCCAGGAAAGAACCCAGATAAAATAACGCTCGATCTGCGTAGTACGCCCTTGGAAGGTTTTGTGCCAGCATCCTGTAGAGCTATAAGAATTGAAGAGATCATAGAAGAGGAACCTCATGTTGAGATTCCAGTTTTTCGGGGACCAGATACCCCTTACCTGTTGTTAGAAAGTGTACCCCCTACGGACAAGGATGGTGATGTGGGTATGGCAGAAGGATTGGATGAAGAAAAATCCCGAAAACTGAAACATAATGGAAGCAATGAAGATAGTCAGCCAGCATCAAAAAGAAGGAATGTCATGCACGAGGTTCAGGAACCGATTACAGTCCAGGAACCTCAAGAGGATTCAACCACAGAGATGGAGGTAGACTTAGATCCTCGAATGCCAGAAACCATGGTCAAGGCTGGACCAGCTGGTGAAACCTTGGATGTGAAGATCAATGACAAAGATGGTACAAAAGTGTTGAAGATTGGAGCTCAACTCGACCTAGCCTTAAAGGAATCTCTCATTACCTTTTTGGGCAAGAACCTGGATGTGTTTGCATGGTGTCACGCAGATATGGAAGGGATAGATCCAAGGGTCAGGTGTCATAAGTTGAATATTGATCCAGAGAAGAAAGGAGTGAGACAGAAGCGAAGACCAGTTAGTGGAAAAAGAGCTCAAGCATTGAAAGAAGAGATCGACAGGTTATTGGATGCAAGATTGGTTAAAGAATCTTTCTACCCAGTATGGTTGGCAAACCCTGTTTTGGTAAGAAACCTAATGGGAAATGGAGAACCTGTGTGGACTTCACAGATCTCAACAAAGCATGCCCGAAGGACAGTTTCCCGCTGCCACGGATTGATCAGCTAGTGGATGCAACAGCTGGACATGCCCTCCTCAGCTTCATGGATGCATATTCAGGTTACAATCAAATCCCTATGTATGTATGAACCTGATCAAGAGCATACTTCTTTTATTACGGATAGAGGTCTTTATTGCTATGTATGCATGCCATTTGGATTGATTAATGCTGGAGCCACATACCAACGGTTAGTGAATACGATGTTTAAAGACCAAATTGGCCATATCATGGAAGTATATGTGGATGATATGCTAGTCAAATCCAAGGAAGCTGTTGACCATGTAAAGCACTTAGAAGAAATGTTCGGAATCTTGCGAAAGTATAGAATGAAGCTGAACCCTAAAAAATGTGTGTTCGGAGTAGAATCAGGAAAGTTTCTGGGTTTTATGGTGAATCATAGAGGTATCGAAGCCAACCCAGCCAAGATTAAAGCATTGATTGATATGAGGTCACCAAAGACTGTGAGAGAGGTTCAATCCCTCACAGGGAGAGTTGCAGCCTTGAACAGATTCATCTCGAAGTCCACTGATAAGTGTCAGGAGTTCTTTAAAGCTATAAAGAAAGGAAGTAAATTCAAGTGGATAGCAGAATGTGAGATAGCGTTTGGAAAGTTAAAGGAGCATTTGGGGAGCCCCCCACTGTTAGCCAAACCTGTGGATGGAGAAACATTGATACTTTACTTGGCCATATCAGAGTATTCCATTAGTGTAGTTCTGGTTCGAGAAGAGAATGGACAGCAAAGCCCAGTCTACTATGTTAGTAAAAGGTTACTTGATGCAGAAACGAGGTATACAGGAATGGAGAAGCTGGTTTTCGCATTGATTCTAGCCTCTAGGAAGCTGCGACCTTACTTCCAAGCTCACAATATTGAGGTGAGAACCTCATATCCACTTAAGCAAGTGATGCATATGCCAGAAACTTCTGGGAGAATGTTAAAGTGGACTGTGGAGCTAGGACAGTTCGACATAGAATACAAGCCAAAGACAGCAATCAAAGCTCAAGCTCTAGCAGATTTCTTAATCGAGTTTCCACCTCATGTGGAGGTTACTGGCCAGGAGGGGCCAAAAGAGGTGGTGGAAGAATAGACAGAGAATGACAACTGTGCACCCTGGTGGACACTGCATGTAGATGGAGCTGCTAACAGTAGTGGAGCAGGTGCAGGCATAGAGCTAGTTAGTCCAGAGGGACACCAACTCTATAGCTCGATTCATTTTGCTTTTCGAGCTACAAACAATGACGCAGAGTATGAGGCATTGATTGCAGGTCTCAAGCTAGCCTTGGAAATGAAAGTTGAGAATATTAGAGTGTTCAGTGATTCGATGTTAGTAGTTTGGCAGATTCGTGGTGGTTTTCAGGCGAGAGGTCCACGAACAGACTTGTATTTGAGGTACTCCCAGGAGTTGATCGCGAAGTTCAAAGAGGTTAAGCTAGATCAAATACCTCGAGGAAAAAATACCAATGCAGATGCATTGGCCAAGCTAGGATCTTAGAGAGAATCCACATTATTGGGGGTAATTCCACTTCAGATTCAGGAGCAACCTAGTGTTTTCAAAGAAGAAGTGATGGACATCGAGTTCCCAATTGAAGATTCCTGGATGACCCCAATACATCGTTACCTGGATAAAAGGGGGCTACCTCCCAGTCAAGATGATACCAGGAAGCTGAGGTATCATGCAGCCAAGTATGTAATCTATGATGGAGTTCTGTATAGACGAGGATTCAATCAACCTTTGCTCAAGTGTGTAGCTGGAGAACAATGCAAGTATATCCTCGAGGAGATTCATGAAGGAGTATGTGGAAATCACTCGGGGGGTAATTCTTTAGCCATGAAGGTCCTTCGACAAGGATATTATTGGCCAACCATCAAAGCAGATGCTACCAAATTCGTACAGACATGCAGTAATTGTCAGAGGTTTGCAAATTTTGATAGTCGTCCTGTAGCACCTATCAAACAGATTGTTAGTCCTTGGCCATTCACCGTTTGGGGGATAGACCTCATTGGAGAACTCCCGAAAGGGAAAGGGGTGCCTCAAGTTGCTAGTGTTTGTGAGCTATGTGAGGGCGCACATGAGACGAGTCAATGTGCCATATCTTCTGAATCGGCACAATTTGTGAGCAACTTCCAGCAACCTTCGCAACCAGCTCCAGCCACCTATCATCCCAATTTCGGCTGGAGCAACAATCAAGATTTTCAGCAGCAACAGTTTCATGGGGATGATGGTCAATTTTCGAATGAAAAATCTGAATTGGATGAATTGAGGTTGATGGTTAAAAGTCAGGCGGTATCTCTCAAGACATTGAAGAATCAGATTGGGCAAATTGCAAGTGCCTTTATCAACGGACCGTAGGGAGTTCTTCCTAGTGACACAGAGGTGAATCCAGGAAAACAAGATGACATGGAGCAGGTTAATGCCATAACACTCAGATCTGGAAAAGTCAGGAACGATCAGAATTCAGCAATTGAGGATGAAGAAGGAATTCATGATCAGGATCCTACAGAAAAAGAAGAAAATTCTATTTTATCAGAACCTGTGGTGGATAGTGATGAGGAGGAAGAGTGTGAGTCACTAGGCTTGGCTGATCCCTGGGATTCTAAGGTGCTGGTTGATGAGGTGGTTTCATGGTCAAATCTTGAGGATAGTGCAATTGAGTCTTTTCTTGAGGAAGATGTTTTGATTGAGGGTAATGAGGATCTTCATGGGTTGTACAGGAATTTTACTTCTGATGAGATGTTGGAGGAATTGAATGCTATTTGTTCTAAGCATGAAAGTCAACTTGAGGATTGTTCTTTTGATCCTAAGTCTGTGGTTAAGACTTCTATTGGTGAACTACCCACCTCTGTTCCTAGTCCGTCTATCTCCATTCTTGATCAGCCTTTGGTAGAAAATCATCATGTTGAAGAAGCTTCCAAACTTGAGCTTAAACTACCAGATCACAGGAGGTATGCATATTTGGGTCATTCATCTGCTTTGCTTATTATTATTATTGCTAACTTTGCAGGTAGTGGAATGAACATTGTGGCTGATACCTTTGAAGAGAAAAGAAGGTTAAAACTTGTCATCGAGGATGTAGCTCCGGAAAAGATAATTAAATGGCCAAATAGAGATACGGTGTAAGAATTTTCAAGTTTCGATGATTAGGTATGTTTGTTATCCCTCGTATTTATTTCCATTCAATGAGGGCATTGAATATTTTAAGTTTGGGGGTGATTTGGGGGATTAGTAGTTGTATTTGTTGTTGTATTATGTGTTCATATAGGATATCATGTTTTGCATAGTAATGGTAGTTCATGCATGATTGTTTTGTTTGCATAGTAATGGTAGTTCATGCATGATTGTTTTGTTTGTGTTATCTACGTTTGTTTCATATAGGACATTCTATTTTTGTTTTCGTATACCATGTGAGTTTTCATTTAGTTGCATTTTCATGGCATGCATGATTCATGATCCCTTAGGACGGGCTGATTCTGACTGATAGGTAGATGTTTAATTGAGTGTGGTGATGATGAGTAGAGGGTTGATTTATAGTTCCTACGAAATTGACTTGCATGTTACTGGAACAAAATTTTTACACAGTCTCATTGGGTGCTTTTGGGCTAGGTTGAGGTTATGCTTGTTTGGATGTTTTGAGATTTAATCACTTGATTATATTTAGAATTTTCGTTATTTCCTTGATGGCGTAGGAGCACTAAAGTCTAAGTTTGGGGGAAACCAGGGATTTCATGCTAGTTATTAATATTTGTTAAATAATGGCTAGGTGTCAAATGGCTAGTAGCCGGCTCATATTTATATGAGTAGTCTAGGGTTGGAAATGAGAATGCTCATTCCAGATTGCATATATATGAAAAAAAAAAAGAAAAAAAAGAAAGAAAGAAAAAATTTATTCAATTGTTTAATGCAAAATTAACCACGAGTGAGCTCTTTAATACTCGAGTAATTAAGTTTGAGGGGACTTGGTCCTAGTAACCTAAAGCCCTTGTGGTTTGGGATTGCTGACCTAACACTCGCTACATGGGTATTATTGTATAAGCCTTTTGGGGTCTCACTCATTGCACGGTTAAATAAGCATGCGTATTGTATATAGTGTCGTAGTTTAGTAATAAAGCATGAGTTTTTGGCTAACTTGAATAAGGATGGAGGTGTTCCTAGCTTATGAAGTGTCTACGGTCTATTCTATTTATAAACCTGTGATTGTCTTGGCGAAGGATATGTATGATTTTTGACCTAGTGTTGGGAGTATTTCTGATGAGCATCGCACACACGCACGTTTCTGTTCATGTATTGTTAGTATACGGGGACTTAGTCGAGCTCTGCTTGGATTTGTTGCATTCTTTGAGATATTTGCTTGTTAGTTGGTTTTGGTGAGTTTGAAGGGGATCTTGCATTTTTCATTTAGTTGCATTCATACATTGCATTGCATTAGGTTAAATGGATTTTGTGGGTACATTCGCTATAGGCCCTCACGAGACCTTACTCGTCCACTAGGACTGCCTAGGGGTTTAAAGGGCTTGTTGCATATGCCAAATGCAACCGTGATCACCTACGGAAGTGGTACTAGCTAGTTGTATATAGTTATATTTATGTATGCTTGAGGACAAGCATCGGTTTAAGTTTGGGGGTGTGATAAGTGGATTTTATATTCACTTGGAGCGTTCCATTTCGGCTTAAATTGATGTCTTGGTCTCAAGTATATTATGTTTTTGATGCGTTTTAGTGATTTTGTGCAGGGTTATTATCTTGAGGTTGGATGATAAAAAATGCATATTTTATGGTGGAATTGAGTTCTAGAAGTGAAAAGTTATAAGTTGCAAAAGAAACGAAGGAAAGGGGAGTTAAAACGAAGAAAATCAGCCAAAATCAGCTCCCGGCAGCCAAAGGAGCGCAGCCAGCGCACAAAGGAGCGCAGCCAGGGCATGAACAGTGAAAGGAGCGCAGCCAGCGCATGAACAGTATCTACGGGCGCAGTCAGCGCTAGCTACGGAGAAATCAGCCAGATTTTCGGATTTTGTTTTGGCCATATCTTGAGTTCTACAACTCCGTTTTGGGCGATCTTACTGTCCACGCGAAGTTAACGAGATTCTCTATCATTCTAAAGTGGTCCAGATGTCCAATTACAACTAGAACGGCCCAGAAATATTGAAGAAAATTCAGCTACGAATTTTCCTTAAAAACAGAATCAGTTTAGGAAACGTATTTTGCAGAAATTCTATTTTAACTCTATTTTGGAGAATTTCTTGTTGGGAAAGACTTCTAGAGCCTATATAAACACATCCTACCATTGTCATTAGGAGAGAGAACCATTACATATCAATTACTTAGGTTTATTTGTATCTTTTCATACTTTGTTTTTATCATGGTTTCATCAGATCCCATGATGATGAACGGTTCAATTATGAACTAATCGTTGTCATGGGATTCTAATGGATTTATTTATGGAGCTTTAGTATCTTGATGCTTTACAGATCTGTGTGTGATGTATATCTGATATCCTCGTATGGTTGTGCTTTATGAATTTAGATGTGTAGCTAACATCTAATATGTTAATCTCTTGTGAAGCGAGAGTGGACCTTGAGATTTAGAACTTGTCATGCTAGCATAGGATAGGTTGATGTTTTAACATCATGATTTGTGGCGTAAATAGAGATATTATGCTGCCCTATGTGATCAATGTGGATAACTTGTTCTTCAACCGTTATGTTTTCAAATTCTATAAAGATATAGGGTCTAAGCATAATTGGTGTCTATTCATCTTCTATCTCTTTTGTGGATGTATGTTTAGTTTGGTATTCGTATACTGAGAAGTAGCGTATACTTGTTTCGTGTTGTCCGATCAGATATCATAACCATTGCATATAGTGATTAAAGGCGTCAGATCTAAGCAAAGTATTTAATGAAGTTAGGATTCCATGGTTTATCTTGCAGTAGTAATTCAATTCCAATTCTCGTTAGTTAGTTAGTTAATTCTTAGTTTGTTAATTTACATATTAGTTAATTTAGTTAATTAAAACCAAATCTTGTTATTTGTCTTAGCAGTGAATAAAAACCATACATTGTTGCATAGGTGCATGAACTGAATTAAAACCATAACCAGATCTCTGTAGGAACGAACTCGACTTATATCTGTATTACTTGTGACCACGTACGCTTGCATGATTTATTGCAAACAATTGTCTCATTCGATATGAATTTAGTCTGTTTCAGCTATAGTTACTTAGTTATTTGAGGTGTTTATTCACTGAATTGATGGATGCATTTGATGGTTCTTTTGGTTAATGCAAGCATTGTTAAGTCTAGAGTGTGTTTAGGCGATAATTACATGTTAGTAACAATTACCCTTTTTGGTTAATGAATGCTAGTGCTGGCTCATCGATACAAGATGACAATGATAGGTGGATGCTTCGTATGAATGATAGAGTTGATTTGTATGCCTTCTTTTATTTACATGCTGTCTTTTGGTGGAATATTTTATTAATCTTGTTATCATGTTTGGCTTTGTTGATGAGATTTCTTTGATGTAAAAATATTGGTGCATGTTTGTATATCAGTGTACAAGGAGTTTTGTACCTGTTTTTGTTCATAAAATGTTATTTTTTAGATTGTAGCAACTTATTTGGGAATTTGAAATGAATTGAAGATCTTGATTTTAATGACTTTGATTGGCTTATGTTTAGATGAGGTTATTGAAGAATTTTTGACAATGAGAATTTGATGAATTGAGGTATAAATGATAGATGTCATAGGTGACTATATCGTTTTAAGTACAGAGAAGTTCGTGTTTTGAGCAGTAAACTTATTTCAGAAGTTTGAGATGGTCTTTTTTCCACTGGTGACGAGACCTTAATTATGCGTATCTGTTGTGAATCTCGTGAATAGAGCTACAAATGAAGCAGCGGATGAGGAAGGCCTGCAACTTCTTAAAACAATGTAGAAAGATGCATTAGCTATTGCTTCTTCGAGGAGTGAATCAATTCAAATGAGCTTGCAAATGCAGAAGGAAATCATGCAGCTACAAAAAGAGGAGCTACAGATCCGCTTAGCAAAAGAGGAGCGTGAAAGACGGAAAGAGGAGCGAGAAAGACAGGTTTACGAAGCATCCATCATGGCAATGGACACTAGTAAAATGCTGCCTGATCAAGCTAAATATTATGATGCACTCAAAGCTGGGATCATGAAAAACATATCATAATTCAATTATGTATTTCACTTTAATGTTTGTCTATTATGTATTAGACTATTTTATGTGTTAGACTTTAATTTGCTCATTTTATTAATAAATGCTATTTATTGTTCGAGACAATTACAAAGCAACAATGAAAGGAAATTACATAGCAAATATGAAAGAAAATTACATAACAAATATTTAATTTATGTCACCACCGTGCATCTGCCAAAGATGTTCTATAAGATCATTTTGCAACTGAACATGAGCTTGTTTGTCTCGAATTTGCTGGTGCACTTGAATGAACTCCCTGAAGGTACTTGGATGACGTGGGATCTGTGTAACAGTTGGTATTTTAGCATTTGTATCAAAGTGTTCTTCTTCCATATGTAATTCCCTTTCATCTTCAATGATCATGTTGTGTAATATTATGCAGGCGGTCATAATGTATTTCATTGTGCCCACGTCCCAAAATCGTGATGGACCACGAATCATTGCAAACCGAGATTGCAACACTCCAAATGCTCTCTCAGCATCCTTTCTAACAGATTCTTATGCATTTGCAAAATATATTTTTTTGTTGCCTTAAGGTTTTGAAATAGTTTTGACAAAAGTTGGCCAAGAGGGATATATACCATCAGCAAGATAATATCCCATGTTATATTCATGTCCATTGATGGTATACCTCACTTCAGGGCCACGACCTTCTGCCAAATCTTCAAAAAGATGAGACCGCTCTAACACATTAATATCATTTAATGATCCCGGTAATCCAAAAAAAGAATGCCAAATCCACAAGTCTTTTGAAGCTATTGCTTCTAATATAATAGTTGGTTCATGAACATGACCTGTGTACATACCTTGCCAGCCAGCTGGACAATTCTTCCACTTCCAGTGCATACAATCAATACTACCCAACATTCCAGGAAAGCCTCGTTGTTCATTCTCTGCTAATAATCTAGACACATCTTCAGCATTTGGGCGTCTTAGATATTCAGTTCCAAAGACTTCAACAATTGCTTTAACAAACCTTTTTAAACTCTCTATTGCTGTATTCTCACCAATTCTAACGTAATCATCAACAGCATCAGCTGCTGTACCATATGCAAGCATCCTAAGTGCAGCTGTCACTTTTTGAAGTGATTATAGTCCACGAATTCCTACAACATCAGTTCGTTGAGTAAAATAATTGTCATGAGCTGTGACTGCTTTTTCAATTCGCACAAACAATGACCTACGCATTCGAAACCTTCGACGAAATTGTGTCTCTGTATATGTAGGTGTATCAGAAAAATAATCACGATACAGTCTAGCATGACCTTCTTCTCTATCGCGATCAATTACACGATGATTCATTGTGGAACCACCATGATTCGGGATATAATTTGCTCTTTGACGCTGATTATGAAGGTAAGCCGCACCCATTCTCATTCTTGCTTCTTGCTCTTCTTCTTCAGCCTGCATAATATCAAGAATCATTCACGTAGTATTATCCATTACAAATGAGTATTTAGATGGGTGTGTTGTTTGTATCGTGTTTAGTTCTCAATCAGGGGTAAAAAAATTCCTAACCCGACTGCACACATGTTTATACCCACTGTTTACATCATTTTGATTTATCTATAAAAAATATTATATTTTGATCATAAAATAATTTATATGTTATTTTTTGCTAACAAAATATGAAGTTTTTATTTTTAAAATATTTTTTAAAAATTGGGAATGAAATTAAATTTAAAAAAATGTACAATTTGTATTATAAAATAAAACTACTTTAATTAATTAAATAACATATATCCTTGTATATATAAAACCTTTATTTGATTGAATTTGACAATAGTAAAATAACATATTTAAATTAATTAAATAACATATATATTAATGTAAAAAGTTTATTTGATTGAATTTAGGGAAAAAAAATTATTTTTGAGTTTTATCCCGAATAAATAACTCCTATTTGAAAATATAGCCGTTAGGATTTCAAAAATAATAAAGTAACAGATTTTTAAATATAGCTAACACCGCTGAAGGACACAAGCTTACAGGTTCAGCAAATTTTACATAATCATCTATTTTTCAGATTTTAGTTAACAATTATAGCTATCTTCCTTGGAGATGCTCTAAGAGAGCAAATACATGCGCCAATCATCTTTCTATGTTAGAGATAAACAATAGTTGTAATCGTTTTACTCTCTCTGTTTTTTTTATATTAGTTGTTTGGTTTTTTTGCACGTATTTTTAAGCGTTTTGATTACATAGTTAAAATTAATTTTTTCAATTAATTTTTTTGTAAACTAAAATTTTGATTACATATTTTTATTCAAAAAAAAGAAAATTTCAAAAAAAATAATTTTAGTTATGTGATCAATGCACCTAAAAATGTGTGCAGAAAAGTCAAACGACTAATATAAGAAATACTCCCTCTGTCCCATCCATTTGTTTACACTTTTTTGTCACTTTCTGGCATGCATTTTAAGGTGGATTTTAAGGATAGTTCCATAACTTATTTTTAAAATTTTCTTTTTTTGTATAAAAATAGGATTGTTCTATTTTTATACCAAAAAAAAAACTTTCAAAAATAAGTTATGAAACTATCCTTAAAATCCACCTTAAAATGCGTATCGACACCCTATTTTGAAATGATAACAAATGGACGTGACGGAGGGAGTACCAGCTTAATTATATGCTTGGAGTTGGACGGGCTAAATTTATCAATAAAAAATGATCAATTGCATGCCGTTGACTAAATAGTAGAAAGTATAAATTATTAAATAAAGACTAAATGACAGTTTGTACCCCTTATGTATATGGGTTTTGTCAAATTGGTTCAAATTTACGTTTTTAGCACTTTGCAACCCCTATCTTCAAATTTCGTTTCGAATTACAACCCTTCACTAATATTCTAGACAAAAAAGGAAGCCTTTCTTGATTGATGTAGACCTTTAAGGGTTCAAGATAAACATAGTACCTCTTAAACCTTTATGCATCTGTCCCATTCATCAATAAAAACCTTCCTTTTTGGTCTAGAATATTAGTGAAGGGTTGTAATTCGAAGCGAAATTTGAAGATAGGGGTTGCAAAGTGCTAAAAAACGTAAATCTGGACCAATTTGACAAAATCCATATACATAAGGGGTACAAATTGTCATTTAGTTTTAAATAAATTTCGGATGAACAAAAATAGATACAGATCATCGCACTGGATCATTTACACATTTTATTATATTTATATTTATTCTTATTTGCTAAAAAATCAAGCTTTTGATTAATTTTTTCCAATAAATAGTTTTTTTTTGACACAGATTTCCAGTAAATAGTAATGGAACTGAAATTGAAATAAACTAACACAGGATTCACGAAGACCACAAACTAATCTTAAGAAAAAAAGAAAAGAAAATACCGCAAACTAATCGTCAGTGGTCCCCACTGTGTGACTGTGTCCCATATATATCCCACCCATTCACATACACTCGTAACCATCCACAAACTAATAATCTAAAAACCAAATAAAACCAAAACCAAAAAAAATAAAAAAAAAATAAAATCCTCCCCAAAGTCTCTCCACT
The DNA here is from genome assembly GCA_037693485.1 of Kitagawia praeruptora. NCBI lineage: Eukaryota > Viridiplantae > Streptophyta > Magnoliopsida > Apiales > Apiaceae > Kitagawia > Kitagawia praeruptora. The sequence continues at coordinate 95,916,378 of CM075350.1, forward strand.
TCCTCTCCGACGACTCTAACTAACTTCCCGGTCAATTATGGGCGGTTCCGGCGGAAACAACGGCGCTGTTCCATCACTCGCTTCCTTACCGGAACCGCAGTACTCTACGGCGAAAATATCGGTGTGGTGGGACATAGAGAACTGTCAAGTTCCTAAAGGCTGCGATCCACACTCGATCGCTCAAAACATCGCATCGGCGCTGGTCAAAATGAATTACGGCGGCGCTGTTTCTATTTCTGCTTACGGCGATACTAATCGGATTCCGGCGTATGTTCAACAAGCTCTTAATAGCACTGGCATCGCTTTAAATCACGTTCCTGCAGGTATAATGATTGTTTGTGTTTTGAATTGTTGTGTTGATTGGTGAGAAGTTTGATCTGAGATTTCGTTAAGTTTTGACTGAATTTGATACTGTTGATCACGGGATCTGTATGCGGTTAGACTTCGATGAATGAATTTGTTGCGATCGGAGAATTTTATTCAATATCGAGATTAAAATACACTATATCTAGTTTCAAAAAAAAAAAATACACTATATGTGTTATGTTAGACGGCTATATCTGTTATGTTAGACGGTTAGGAATGAGTATCCTCTGGAACGGAGAAATTATTCATTTATCGAGATTAAAATACACTCTCTCTGTTATGTTGGACCGAGAAAATATTGATTATTGAGGTCCTTATGTACTGATATCTGTATCTATATCATTTGGAAATCTAGTGTTTTTGCTATTGCTAATGACTGGATCTATGTATGTTATATATTGACTAAATTTGATGGCTTAATTATGTTTCGTTTTTTAATTTTACGGTTTTAGTAGCTGATTTAACTTGTGTTACGTGCTTGGTTGACTAGCTCTGCTTTGTAGCTATATTTGGGGGATTATTAGTTTTTGTTTTTGCCATTTAAAGACAGTTTATGTACTAAAGAATTTAGCTTTCGGAGGCAATTTTTTAAAATCACTGGTCTTTTGTATGTGAATCTGTAAGTCTTCATCTTGTTTCTTCTGGTTGTTTAAATAGGTTAGATTGGACTAAAAGAAAATTTAAAGAAGAATTTGGACTTTGATGTGATACTTTATTGACATGTGATGATGTTTCTATTTAGAGGGCTAGAGCTGTTTTCTTTGAAGAACCTTTTAAACTCGTGTAAATGGCTTATATTTACTTGTTTTTATTCTGTTTGAATAACCTGATTAAAGAATTGAACATTGTATTTATAGGTGTAAAGGACGCCAGCGACAAAAAAATTCTGGTAGACATGTTATTTTGGGCTGTGGATAATTCTGCTCCTGCTAATTATTTATTGATATCTGGTGATCGAGACTTCTCCAATGCTCTCCACCAATTGCGCATGCGTAGGTATAATATTCTTCTAGCACAACCTCAAAGGGCATCTGCACCACTCCAGGCAGCTGCAAGAAGTGTATGGCTGTGGACAACTCTTTTAGCTGGAGGACCACCTGTAACAAATGTTGAGTCATTGCCGTTGGATAATGGCTATGGTCATAAGCTCAATAATGATCAGTTAAGAATTCCAGTTACCGAATCTTTTCAGCCAAGCCAACCCATGGAAACATTTTATGAAAGTGCCCATTCTGTAAACCAGAGGTTCTCAAGCATGGGAAGGGGAACAAACGATGCCAAACATAAAGGAAAACAGTTACGGAAAATTTCGAGTCAACCTAGTATACCAAGAACTTCAGGCTCACCTGTAGGATTTCAAAATGATCAGAACAACACAAACTCCTATCAACCTGAATATTCACTCCCTAAGCAGGGTTCTCAAGAGTTAGCAGGCATCTATAATAGCAAAGAATCTGTTGGTTTAGCTACCCCAAATTGTTTTCCTGCCAATCCCGAGTCTTCTTGGAGCCATTCTAATAACTTCCAGAAATCCTACCAAGATCATCACTCACTGCCAGTAAGACCGAGTAACTTCTCGATGCCACCTGCATCTCCCTTTCCTCCAGGCAATCTGTTTCCGCCCAATCATAACAGTAGGCCTCCTCATTTGATGCCTCCCAGATGGGATGGACCAAGCTCTAACTCTGCTCCACTGTTAAATCTACCTGATATTGGAAAGCTAAACCTTTCAGAATACCCCAGCAGGGATTACAATCCGTCTGTTTCTCAGTCATGGAAAGGAGGACAATCGAATCAAAATTCTATATTAGAAGCTCCTAATCAAGTAAACACAAACAGCCCTGTTAAGGGACATATGGCCAACAACTCATCTCAATTTCTCCATGATACACAGAAAAACAGGTACCCGAGTGGTTCTCTAGAGTTTTTGCATCCGCCTTCTTCTGAAATAGTTACTTCTAATGTTTCTGGTAGTGGTGTTTGGGGAACTCCAGGATGCCCAAGACCTTCTGAATATATACAAGGTCTTATTGGGATGATTTTACTTACCCTTAACACCCTAAAAAGTGAAAAGATGATGCCAACTGAAGCAAATATAACGGACTGCATACGTTATGGAGATCTTAGGCACCGCAGTACTGATGTTAAAAAAGCACTAGATAGTGCCGTAGAGCAGCAACTTGTAGTAAAGCAAAATATAGGTGCTTCACAGTTATATGTTGGTAAGAATGAGAAACTGTGGAAGTGTGTGAACCCTATAGGTGCTAATACTAAGCAATATCCAAAAGCAACATGGGATGAATTGCATAGTTTTCTTAAATCATCAGCTGGGCGATCTGTGATAATGGCTTCCAACTGCAAGTAAGTGTTCTTTCTAACTTATGTCACTGTCAAGTGAATAAGCTCCTTTTTCAGTTTAATCTGACAATTTATTGTATTATATTTGTAGGTATGAAGCAGCGACTATCATTAAAAATTTGTGCTTGAAGGACCATTCTTTAGGTGAAATACTTCAAATTTTATACATGGCAATCAACATAAAGAAGTGGATTATACATCATCAGTCTGGCTGGCAACCAGTTAATATCACACTTGCAGAGACCAACCCTGATTCAGGGTGTTAACTGCTACCAAAAATGAACTTAGTTATAATTGGGAAAATGCGGAGCACTGGTAATTAAGACACAAAACAGGATGGTGGTTTAATAGGGATTGGGTACAATATTTGGAAGGCTTTTATTCCGATAATGAATCAATGGTTACCTGGTTAGATTATTTCTTTAACAGTTTAGGTGCAGAGGATGTTTCATCGTCTTATACTTTTCTTTTCATGAATTTGTTTAGTTCTTTTCTTAGGACTTGGAAATTGCTGCTTGGTCAACAACATCAAATATTTCACAAAACACTCTTTTAAGGCCGAAGAATGTTCGATCACGCTTGGGACACTGGCTATTATTGCTTCGTGCTTCCTCCTCTAGTGTGTACTGCTAGCAGCAGTCATCAAAATTTCATCCCTTTTCACTCTTTAGCTAAGCAATCTTAACTTTCGGGGTGTTTATCTGTTGGGTTAGTGATGAAGTCTGTCTTGCGTGAAATCATACTTATGATTGAGCATCAATGTATGGGGACTTCAATGGAGGCTGTTGATTTAAAGTTATATTTTTCTGAAGAAAGATTTTGCCTGTTTTTGTTCGAATTGTTGAGTTCTGAGCTCCATTATGAAACTGTGACTAGACAAATGTGTTTATGGATTGTGTGAAGGAAAGTTCGTTCTTACGGATAGTTTACAGGGCTGTCAGAAAAACTTGGAGTGCATCATGCTGTACAATGAAAACTATTTGTAGAAGTGGTACCTAGAACACGAGACTTGAGTCTGCTTAACAGGCTGGAAACATAAGTTAAATATTTGTGCAGAAGATTGAAAAGAGCTAAGTTAAATATTTGTGCAGAAGATTGAAAAGAGCAGCCACAGATCCAGAATTATATAAGTCGTTTTAACTTCTGAAACTGGTGTGTTTCAGCTCGAATCTGATTAAGTTCAAATCAAATTACTCTACCAAGAAAGATTGTGCAATGTGCATGCTGGCCTTATAACAATCAAGGTATGTGGGATTCTGCAAGTGTAAGTGAAGACTGTTGTTTGGTTCCTTTGTTTAATTGTTTTGTATAAATCACTATCATGTTGTGTATGTTCATGGATGAGTGGATGATACTTGCTCATCTAATCAGATCTTAGACTTTTGTACTCCTGTATATCACCCCCACCTAGACTTCTATCAGAGGTCTAGCTAATAATATTTTAAGGTATTCTGTTTATCCTCTACCATTTATGAATTTAGTTTTACATCAGCTCTGCTGAGATCTTCATGCACCTGAATATAATATATAGTATGTGTGCTGTACTGTTGTGTATTGGTTTGAGTGAATGGAATGGAATGAATGAATTTAAAGGTAAACAATGGAGGTCGGAGGAAAGATCTCAATAAATGAGTGATTTCTGTGATCAGAATTTTGAAGAAAATGAGTACGATGGAACATGAAGTATTTCTTTTCAAATTGGGCTCGAGCTGTAGTTAAGTTTATTTTCGGTTGTTAGGAACGAAATACAAGAATGGAAATTTTGAATATTTACCCACATAGTTCAACTTCATTTCCATTCTCTCCAGTTTTGTTTATTTCAACCATTTACAACATAAGGGCCTAATTTACTACTCCTATTAACTGACATTTTAGATATACAAGGATTGACAATGTTTCAAGCAAGAATTTTAGTAGCAGTTTTGTAATTTTACTTGCAATTGCTTCTAAATTCATTTTTCTATTTAAGAAAAGGTATGCATCCAATCAATAATACTGTGATGGATAAGTGTTTTGAGGTGCACGAGTTATAGCAAGTTCAACAATTTCCTTATATGAGTTCTTAAGTTGAAAATTTTTTAGTTCAAAATAGTCACTACAAGGAAAAGTGCTTCACACAGCAGGTTTTAACCGTCGTTTGAAGCACTGAAATCGAGTTGTCTATTGAGCAGCTTTCTGATACGCGAATGCTCCATGCTCAAGAAAACGTTGTATGAAATTTAGGAACCACCACGGTTTATAAATAAAACACTTGTTGGATTTGCTTTCGGTCAAACGTTTTTCGGTCCATGAACATGTCGTGTGATATGCATTCCAGACCATGGTCATTAATCGTTTTGTGAAAGGTAGCCAATGGTAGTTGTTTCTTAATGTGTTATGATATGCATTTCAGACGTCGTTAATTGTTTTGTGAAAGGTAGCCGACAGTCGTTTCTTAATGTGTTGTATGACAATCAGACACACGTGTTTATTTAAAAATCTTTGTTAAAGTTTGTTTCCCTAAAAAATTTTTAGTTTAGGAAATTGTTGTCGCCAGATCGGAAAGAAAATGGTTGACACCCATCTATTCAGTTTAGTTCTACACAACCGTTACATTTAGTATCAGTATTGTTGGATTGCTGAGAACACAAGTTTTTCAAGACTCGAGAACGTGTTGTCCCCGACTTAAATAAAGACAATATATTTTTTTTGCAGACGTGTTGTGTGAGATCTTGTTGCACAACAGTCTGGATTTTATTATCTACTGTATTGTCTTTCTTTGTTTTACACGATAAACGATAATTAATTATTTAAAATGTGTCGGTGGGAAATTTTTAATACAATAGTTTTCGTTTTTGTACTATTGTTATATTGTCTTTCTTTGCTTTTTCCAGCACAATAGTTTTTTTTTTGGTTACTCCGTACTTGGGAAGGAACTGTTGCCTGTAGGCTATTTATAGATGGTTTGATGTTGAATAGCTATTGTCTGATACAATTCACAAGAACAAATATTTAAACAAACCAATGTAAACCTATCCACAACCAACATTGCCAAGATTCACCATTACATGACCACAAAAGTACTACACAAATATTCAGCTAAACAAAGCTAAACCCCATCAGAAAGACACCATCATACATATATACCATTGTTTCAACTAATTAAATTATCCAAAAAAATGATCAAGTTAATGTTGCAACTCTTAACCTCATCAGATTGTACCACCTTCCTGGACTCATCGCTTCACATTGTCCTCATTTACAGTTCCTGAAATGTTTACATGTAGATTTGGAAATGTTAGTGTTGTTTGCAATAATAGGAATACAAGACGTAGGCATGTAACTATTAAGATGATCTGAACACCATGCATACATACATGACCATTTAAGAAGTAAGGAACTGGTTCTTTTTTTGTTGGTCATATATATAAAGCTAGCATTAAAGTTTGCTGGACTGACTTAAAGTTTGTTGGACTTGTGCAACAATGCATCCACAGGTAATTTCTCTAGTTTAGCTAAGTAATTCTGCAGTGATGTATTCATTCATGGAACACATTCTACACATTCATCAAGTACAATCTACACATTCTTCAACCAAATGATTAGCAAGCAAAATGACTTCATCAGACTGTGATCAATCAACAAACTTCATCACGTAAACAGAGTAAATACATACTTCGTTTAACAAGAGAAATTATATAGTATACTCAGTTCTGGTAAACATGGAGATAGTTAACATAAAACCATATACACATTATGGATAACTTATAAGTAAAACATGTTGAAGAATTTACCAATAGGATTATGTATGATGACCACATTCCAAGTAATTTACGGATTCTTAGCACAATCATGTATCAAAGTTTTATGGCCCTATAATGAATGCATAGACATGTGTGTAAATAATTAAACAAAAGCAACATATTACAACATAAACATATATTAAAACATAAACATAAGCAATATAGACACATTATTTAACAGAAGATTAGTACATTATGTAAAAAATGAACCAAAATTCCGTAAGGAGATTGGGTTATATTCTCCAAGCTCTCTCGTTTTCTTTTCTTTTTGTCAATTTTTTCAAGCAATTATATTTTTTCTTCAAGTAACTTAATTTTTTCTTCCAAGAAAATCCGCCTGTTATTCAAATGAGTGAAACATACCCATGTCTTCCTTCAAGCAACATTGTACCACTTAAGATAGTCACATCTTATGTCCTGCATTTTCAAAAGTAAAATTAAGGCTTGAACATCAATGTTTACACATGAAAAAAATATTAACAACGTTACCCTCTTCTAGGCAGCAGGTGTAAAACCAGCCAAGATGTATACATCTTGGCCAGTTTCCCACAATCACAAGTGGCCATGAGGCTTTAGATTTCAGTACTAATCAAGACTCAAATAAGTACCACACAATAATTGAAAAATCAATCTAGCTACATAAATAGATTTACACCATCTTCGTCCCCATCCCAGACTTCACCGAGATATTATCGAATGAAAACTGTCATGAAATCAATATTGGCGGGTGAACTTAATTTTGGACTGTTGCTTTTACGACATCGTTTTGGTATTAGAAGTCATGAAATATTATTATATGTTGGAAGGTAGTAGTGCTAGTGGTAATATCCAGTTAATAATAATAGAATGACACCTGGCAGTTAAGCATTTGCTATGAAGCAAGGCTGCGGGGATACGCGGTGCGGGAATACGCGAATTCGGTAAAATAAAAAATATGGGGATTAGGGTGCGGAGAGATTCGGTAAATATTAAAATATTAAAAATATATATTCTATATATAATTTAAAAAAAATATATAAAAAGAATATTAAATTTCTAATTTAATAATCTTTTTGACCGGAAGTTTCTAATTTAATATCAAATTAACATTTACTCACATAAATTATCATATAATAACTACATATAATCTTATTAACATTAATTTTTGAAAAATCAAAGTCAACAAAAAAGTTTTAAGAAGTCGATATACAGAGAATATGCATACGCTTGCATGAGTAACCCAGCAGCCAAGCCAACACATACATACAAGAGGCATATATACATACAGATATATACATAACAAATGTATACAAATCTCCGCATACAAGAACAAAGATTAGTAACCTGGAATCAATTACAGAGATTAGTAATTGATTACAACAAATATCTACAAATCAAGAATGAAGAAAGAGGAAAGAAATCGATTGAAAAATTACAAAAACTGCCCTCCCCGTATCCCTTCACTAGTAGAAAACTGGCCTTTTACGTCGGTTAAATAGGTCTTTTACGTCGGTTAAATGGCGACGTATGGGCTGGCGACGTATAAGGTCAGAGTCTTATACGTCGGTTAAAAAGGCGACGTATATTGTACCCTTTTACGTCGGTTCTTCTAAACAACCGACGTATATTGTACCCTTTTACGTCGGTTCTTCTAAACAACCGACGTATATTGTACCCTTTTACGTCGGTTCTTCTAAACAACCGACGTATATTGTACCCTTTTACGTCGGTTCTTCTAAATAACCGACGTATATTGTACCCTTTTACGTCGGTTCTTCTAAACAACCGACGTATATTGTTATCCTTTTACGTCGGTTCCTCTAAACAACCGACGTATATTGTTATCCTTTTACGTCGGTTCTTTAAAACAACCGACGTATAAAGTCCAAAAAATTAAAAAAAATAATAATTTGTTTATTTTAATTTTTGACCTGAATTTACAAATCAGAAATGTTTCTAGGAGATACATGGAGGGGTAGCTAAAGAATGTATTTAAAATAGAAAAGTGATCAGTATATTATCCAAAAAAAAATATTTACAAATCAGAGCTCTACGAGTTCTCTAGCATTACAACGAATACAATGCACAAATGGGTTCATACTGAATGTGTACAGAATGCAGAATGCTGGAGTGCTCTCACAATTTGAAATGTTGTGGAACTGTCCAAACCAGTAGATATTTCATCCATAAAAAGCACCCTTGCAGGTCCCACCAACATCTCTCCTGTAATTAATAGTAGTATTTAATTTATTAGCTACCGAACATTCTACACATCCATCAACTTTCTTTAGAGATGTAAACTATTTCTAAGGCTTGTTTAACCTGTTGTAACACGCTTCTTTTGTCCTCCAGATATACCCCTAATCATCTGGTCTCCTACCATAGTGTCTGCACACACATCAAGTCCCAAAATCTGCAATAGAGAGAGAAGTAATGAATTCAGCCATTGATGTTACATTTTCTGAATGTGATTGTGAACATTTTACGACATATTCTTATACCTTTAGGACATAATCTGTGACCACACTAGCTTCTTGACCTGCTGTTGCAGCAGCCTGAATTAAGGTCACAAAGATGTAAGTTAAACGACGAGGAAAGATTCACATAACTAGAATATTGATTGTACTCCCCCCGCTACTTTATCCTCTTCACTTACAATAACAAACACAATACAGAGTCACAACTTTCTGGTAAACACGTTAAGTTACAACTTTGAGCTACCAAACACAATACAGAGTTTAATATGCAGTACAGCACCAGAATCTTGTATTTACCAAAATTTATGTATTATAAACTGAATGTATCCCAAATCAAAAGCTTTAGGTTTACTGACTCTTAGATGATTAGTTTTTTTTTGCCACCTTTTCAAACTGATAGCATTCTATGAACTCTGAAAGACTACAAATCATCTTTTTATGTAATTTTTAAGTTTCTGGTAAGATTGTCAAGTTTAAAATGTTTTCTGGAACAAGATATGTACAGGTTTTCCTAACGGAGTTGTACTTGAATATTCATTAGCACAAATACACATATAGGACTTGTGCAAACAAAAATTCTAATAAGCCAGAAATCTTGGTCATACTTACACAAACTTAAATTTTTTCCCAGTGATGTCTTTCGAAATATGTCCTACTAATTTGTTAAAACTCAAGTCCCTGTCCAAATACAGGTTTAAAAATCATGTTTACTGCAATAGATAACAGATAAGAATAAGATAAAACAAACATTCATTTAATGATCTTTTTTCATGAATTACTTACAATTTTGCTAGGAGTGTCATTTTCCAGATGTATGAAGGGATTTCTCCAGAAATGTTGCAATTTCTCAGTTGCCTGTAAAGTCAGAGGTGAAGTTTGTTAATTAAAAAGATTGATTGCTCGGGTTTATATATGGTATACACATTCCACAATCTTAAGAACTTACAATAATTTTAAGTTGCCTGCGCTGCTTAAATTAGGAAATGACTGATTTGGTCCAGCAATGTCCGTTATAGTCCTGTAATTTGGTATGACTCAAATTATGCTTTAATGAAACATAAATAACCGAGATCACACAAAACACCTTAATTAAGTTGAACACTTACAAAGATGTTAACTGATCAAGACTTGATATACTGGATGGAATTGGTCCCTTCATCCCACTTGCACCTATCTCACTTTATTTAAATTGATGTGTTAGCGAAATATACAAGAATATGTTAGAAAAAGACCACCGAGTACTAATAGATATTTAGGATCTTACAGTCGCTTAAGTTGTTTCCAGTTTTGTATAAATTCGGGTATCTGTCCTGTAAAGTTGTTATCACTGATTCTACTGCAGGTAGCACAAGAAAACAAGCACTATTATATACTTGCAGAATAAATTATTGGTATATCCATAACTATTATACTGGGATTGACCATACAAATCTGTTAAATTAGTGAGGCCAGCAAAACTAGTTGGCAACATCCCGGTCAAATAATTAGACGAAAACATCCTGAAAGTTCATTTCCAACATGATAAATTAGTTACAGAACAAATTGCGCATACAGTTCTTGTAAATCATGTGTGAGAAGTAAAAAGGGAAAAGGTCTTACAAACTTTTCAAGTTGACTAGTTTCCCGAGCTCAGGAGGAACAGTGCCAGAAAACTGGTTTGATTCGAGGGCCCTGATAACACAATTTTACAGTGGAGTAAATTATCCATGACAAGTAGAAGTTTATACAGAGAAATATAGAGTGAGAGAGAGGTAATACAAATAGGTCAGAGTGGTTATCTTCCCCAAGTAATCCGGGATTGTTCCAGATAAACGATTCACAATGACACACCTGGATCATATATTCAATGTAAGATTAAAATATCCACGATCATATAGTGCTTCATAAAGTGAACTTAAGCTCACCCTAAAGAATTTCAAAGTTAAGATTAAATATTCATAATCCTATACTCCGCAATATGTTATGAAGTGAACCTAAGTTCACCCTTTAAGTTAACGAATCTAAAGTCTATAAAATTCATAGCTAGAATAAAATTATGCACCCATAACTCACAGATAATCCAAACGTTGTAATGAAGCCCATTCGCGGGGTATGGTGCCATGGAGATAGTTGTTGGTAAGATCACTGCAGCAGTAGGTGCAAGTATTAATTATTCTATGTAATGGAAGCATAAATGGAATATTAATGCAGAACCATTACTTACATGTCCTTGATATAGGGCAACTTAGCCAAGGACGGTGGAAGAATGCCATCAAGATTCTGTCCCTTGAGAATTCTGTATTTAAAATAACAAAACTGACTAATCAAATTGTACACCTGTTTTAACAACTACAAGCAAGAACTTACAAAAGCACATTAATCACCGTGCAAATTGCTATATTGTGTTTTTTAAGGTTCTGGCACAATGAAAAGTTCGATGTTATTAATGAATGCACTGAATATTATGTGCCGACAGTGTGTAGGCTCGAAAAATGCCAAATATATCACAACTTGAAAAACAGCAGACCAGAACAGCAGAATCCATATCAAAATCAATCTGGTGGGAGTATGGTGTGCTTCAAACGCATCGCCCAATTGTCTTTTAACTGTTCATCCCAGGTGCGCACATCCAAAAGTCTTTTTAAAAAATATGGTATATCTGGTATCTTTCGCCAGTATTTTAAATTGTATTATTTTTGGTAAAAATTCATTAAAAATTTCAACTATGGTATATTGGATTAAATACATACATGTATTCGACATGACATACTCCATCAGTGAAGTTGCAATTGCAGATGACAGTATTATTATATCGTGGCCTTTCTGATGACTCTGCAGTTCTCCAGTTTTGATTGTATCGATCACAAGGATTCCCATCAAATTTCCAGTCCTTTTTCCCCAGTTGCTCACCTATTTCACGTAGTGCATCCACTACATACATTAAACTCATATGTTAGAAAGCCCTGTATGATACATTTTGTGACCCATGTTTAAACAATCTAATATGATAAACTAGGAGACATTACAGACTTATCAGCTTGATGCGCTGATAAAATATACCTTCCTCCTGCGGAAGAAGCCCACTCTGTGCATTAACAGAACCTGCTTCCAACCATGCTAGTATAACAAGGACAAGTGTAAGAACAAAGAGAGACATAGTCTTAATATCTGTTGTCATCATAGTCTTAATATCTGCTGTCATCTCTTATTTCATTTTACTAAAATCCTTAAGCTCAATACTATTATATCCCCCCCCCACCCCCCGACAGCCCCCAATTATGACTTTCCGTAGAATTAAAGGCATCTTGAGTAGGTCCAAATTTTCCACGTCAAAAGGAGTTTCTGATGGAACTTAGTCATTGGGTGTCAACTCCCATTTAATTTAGTAGGGATATGTCCTGACTTTTACATGGCTGCAGTTTGAACCAAGCTAGCATCCCATTCAATAAGTGTACTTATCTTTTCCATCTACCTATGTCTTTGACAAGGAAACCATACCTACCAGACCTAGTGAAATCTGCACTAACACATTAATAATACTAAAAAACAGAACTCCAAACTAACATATATTACGCAAAGCACTTCATATCAATTTTCATTATATATGTCTCAGCCTTGTAACTTAAACAACAAATCTAACACCAAAAAGTGCATTATAAACAATAAATCGAGAACAAATAGAAGAAATTCCAAGGGAGGGGAGAGAGAGAGAGAGAGATTATTGCATATATATGCATAGAGAGGAGGGAGGGAGGGAGAGTGAGATTATACAGCTTCTCCGTAACCGCCTTCTTCGTGCCGGAGACTTCACGGTTGAGTCTCATCTGCTTCTCTTCATTCAATAGCTTCTTTATTATCGATTCCCAATCACCCACGCCTTCCTGTAAATCATGATTTACAACCAAAATCAGTTATGATACAGATATACATATACAGTGAGATCTAATTAAATTGATAGCATTGAGAATTTATCATCTTGAAATTAGAGTGAGGTTAAGAAATTGAATGTGTGTGATTGAGAGAATATGAAACCGTAAGCGAGAGAGAGAGAATGAGAGCGAGTTGAATTTGGGGATAGTGGAGAGCATTCGGGAAATAAAATGATAAAAAGAGATAGTTTTATACGTCGGAGTTTAAGGAGGCTGACGTAAAAAAATCTATATACATCGTCTTCTTCCTCAACCGACGTATATAGTACAATTATATACGTCGTATTTTTTTCAACCGACGTATTTGTCATTATATACATCGCATTTTCCTCAACCGACGTATATAGTAGCATTATATACGTCGCCTTTTCTTTAACCGACGTATAATGTTATCATATACGTCGCCTCTTTCTCGAACCGACGTAAAAAAGGTTTCAAAATGTAAATATACGTCGCCTTTTGGCGGAACCGACGTATAAAAGTATTTTATACGTCGCCTTTGGGCGGAACCGACGTATAATAGGCGACGTAAAAGATCATTTTTGTACTAGTGCTTTTTCGTATCCCCCATGAATCCCCACCAGAGAACGCCGGGATACGTCGTGTGGTGCACCTGGTACGCACCCCGTCGCACCCGAACCACACCCGGTGCGCGGTGCGGTACCCAACCGCCGCACCCGTGCTACCCAGAGCATTTGGGGCTACTATTTAAGACAACGTTGTACTGAAGAATCATTATCGATGAAATGAAAATTGTTTTGATAAATTTTTACTGTTTTGTCTTCTACCTTTCCTTATTATCAAAAAACCCTAAAAATAGTAACATCTGGTAGCAAAGCAAAGCCTTCCTCGGCCACCGCCCATCACCATGGTTGAAAAACCCGTTTTACAGTCTTACGACGCTGCCTTCTCTACCATGGAAAACCAGCTCAGCACCATCGAAGAAGCTCAAATCTCTACCCAGTACCAAATCACAGCCTTACATACAGGGTTTAACCAACTAAATCAAGACAACATGAAGATGAAATTAAGCCTAAAGAAGATCACTGAATTTTTCGAAAAGGATCTACACAACAGTATCAAAGATGCTGTCCGAGGAACTACACAACCACTCCGAGACCCTGAGTTAAATCACCAAATGGTAAGTGCCTCTCCCCACACACCTACCAATTTTGCAATGTTTGGTGACTCGAATTTTCATTTTGAGTTCAACAATCTCGTAGTGTTAATTGGGATGGTAACCCACAAAACTCTGTACCACAAACCCTTGATATGAATGCTAGATTAGTGGATCTACATTCCTAATTACCAGAGTTTCAAACGATACTGAATACAAAGGTCCCAGTCCACAACAATCTCATTCCTACCCAACCACCAGAAAACCCACCCTTATTTACACAACCTATGGCCTCCACACTTAACCCTCATGCTATACCTGTATACACTCAATTTTCTATAACCCCATGCAAACACCATATATCCCAAGGGAGAGCACAGTTCGGTTTGGGGCGGTTTTGCCCTGAAATCGAACCGGAAACCGCATGTCTTCGGTTTTAAAAATTGAAAACCCGCAACCACAACCGAACCGTCGATTTTGGTTCTTAAAATCTCGGTTCGGTTTCAATGGTTCGGTTTCGGTTATAAAATCAAATGAAAAAATTATTGAAGTAATCGAAGTTTGGTTTATATGATTTGATTCATTGAATAAATCAATTGTCAATCATTGGATACAGTTGAGATTTAGTTGAATAAGTTTGATTGTCTGAGATTTGGTCTTAGGTGTTTGTTACCGTAACAACAGGATCGTGATGTAGTTTTAGAGTTTCCTTGTTTCAATTTTTCTTTATTAAGACATGTAATCTCGCTTTGTTTTATTTTCTCAATATATCTATTTGTCTTTTTAGTTTATATGTGCGTTTGTGAGTGTGAGTTAGACATACATATATAACTTTGATTCTTCATTTGGTATAAGAGCTTCTCATAACAAAACTGCGACATGGATACGGGAAAAGGGAAGAAAGGATCATATGGGTTAACTTACCCTATGTTGGCTAGAGGAAACTACACGACATGGGCATTGAAGATGAAGGTTTATATGCAGGCTCAAGGAGTGTGGTCTGTTATAGAATCGAGCAATGCAAAAGCAATGGTTGAAGAGAAAATCGATAAAGTTGCCTTGGCTATGATTTACCAAGGCATACCTGAGGACATGCTATTATCGATCTCTGAGAAGACGATGGCAAAAGAAGGTTGGGAGGCTTTTAAAGTCATGTGCCAAGGAGATAGTCGTGTAAAGAAGGCCAAAATTCAGACATTGAGAGCAGAGTTTGAGATGCTGCGTATGGATGAAAATGAACAACTCAATGATTTCATTATGAAGTTGAATGGGTTGGTGTCCACTATTCGATCCTTAGGAGAAGAAATGAAGGAATCATATGTTGTTAAGAAGATGTTACGGGTAATTCCATCAAAGTTTCTACAACTTGCCTCGACTATTGAGCAGTTTGGAGACTTGGAGAAAATGACGGTCGAGGAAGTTGTTGGTTCTTTGAAAGCCCATGATGAAAGGATTAGAGGCCAGAACGAGGGCCAGAACGATACTGGAAGTGGTAAACTACTGTTGACAGAAGAAGAATGGTCCAAGTGGGAGAAGAACGAGGGGAAACTGCTACTCACTCGCGAAGATTGGTTGAAACGAAACAATAAAGAAGCTACAGAGGGGCAATCAAACTTCAGGGGTCGTAGTGGTCATAGTTACCTGTGACAGAAGTAGTGTGATATGTTTTAATTGCAACATTTTGGGACATTATGCTGCGGAATGTAAGAGACCCCGTCGTGAGAGATATCAGAAATCTGAGGCAAACCTGATGCCAATCAAGGATGATGAAGAACCTGCCCTGTTGCTGTCTGAGTTGGATGAAAGCAAGGTTAAGATGGTATTATTGAATGAAGAAAAGGTCTTTCCCAGTCTGGAGACAAGCAAGAGAGAAAAAAAGTTTTCACAGCTGTGGTATCTTGATAACGGAGCAAGCAATCATATGACAAGAGACAAAACAAAGTTTTCAAAATTAGATGAGAAGGTGACAGGAGAAGTGAAGTTTGGTGACGGGTCGACAGTTAGTATCAAGGGAAAGGGATCGATTGTGTTCAAGTGCAAAACTGGAGAAGAGAAGATATTCAATGATGTGTTGTATATCCCAACTCTTTGTAACAATATCATTAGTCTTGGGCAAATGTCAGAAGGAGGTAATAAGGTGGTGATGGAGGGTGAATATTTGTGGGTATATGATACAAAAGGAAGTTTGTTAATGAAGGTTAAGAGGTCAACAAATCGCTTGTATAAGATTTTACTTGAAGAATCTCATCGTGGCTGTTTGCTTGCAAAGACAGAGGAAGATGCGTGGCTATGGCACTCACGGTTGGAACATGTGAACTTCAATGCAATGGGTCCTATGAAGAGGAATGATATGGTTGTAGGACTACCAAAACTGGCACAACCTAAAGAAGTATGTAAGGGGTGTCTCATGGCTAAGCAAACAAGGGCTCCTTTTCCTTCCGAATCAACTTATATGTCCAAGAAAATACTGGAGTTGGTACATGGGGACATACGTTGACCAATCTCACCACCAACACCATCCGGAAAGAGGTATTTCTTACTTTTAGTCAAGGTTGTAAAAATCGGAAATCGGATCAACTCGGTTTTGTTCCAGAAAAATGAGTAATCGGAAACTCGGCGAGTACTCGGACTACTAATCGGATATTATTTTTTAACTTTTTTTCTCATAATTTATATGTATTTATTCTAATTTTAGTGTACATGTGTTAAACTTAAAACTTAACAATAATATTAATATTACTAATAATATTATTACAATCCTGCTAACAAGTAATAATATTCATATTACTAATAATATTTATTCTAATTTTAGTGTACATGTGTCCAAGTAATAATATTAATATTACTAATAATATTAAAACGTGATATAAGTGTATGTATAGAATCTTTGAGAGAGAGGACTTTTAATTGGGCCGAATCTAGATTATAACTATAGTCTATAAGTTGAGCAATAAAAATTATATTTTAGTACTTAGCAAAAAAAACAATAAAAAAAAAATTTAGTCAAACCCGAGTTTGACCTCGATTACTCGGAGTCAACCCGAGTCTTGACCGAGTTATAGCAAAAACCGGTTTTTGATCCGATTAATCACTACTCGGATCGGTTTAGGGGTCCAAAACAAATACTCGGACGAGTACTCTGCCCGAGTTACCGATTTTTACAACCCTGCTTTTAGTTGATGACTTTAGTCGTATGATGTGGGTGTATTTTCTATCAACTAAAGATGAAGCACTTGAGGCATTTAAAAAATTTAAAGCGCTTGTTGAAAACGGGTCAGAAAGAAGGGTAAAAGCACTTCGTACAGACAGGGGTGGTGAATTTTGTTCATTGAAATTTACTAAATTATGTGAGAATGCTGGAATTGTGAGACATTACACTGCACCTTACACCCCACAATAAAACGGTGTGGTCGAACGAAGAAATAGAACAGTCGTGGCTCAACAGACTACCTACAGTCGTCGCTCAACAGAAGTTTTTTTTGAAAGAAAAGCAAGTTCCATGGGGTGAAGCAGTACGCCATTCTGTGTACGTGCTCAACAGACTACCTACACGAGCACTTTCTAATTGTACACCATATAAAGCATGGTCAGGACTAAAGCCTGATGTTAGTCATATTAAGGTCTTTGGTTGCTGTGCATTTATGAAGGTGCCATGTGTGTACACAAAGAAACTTGATGACCGTAGTAAATATGTAGTTTATCTTGGAAGGGAGCCCGATACAAAAGCACATCGCTTGTACGATCCAGTGAAAAAATAGGTGTCTATCAGCAGAGATGTTACCTTTGTGGAGTCAAAAGCATGGGACTGGGATGAAGAAATTGTAGATAAAACTGAGAATGTTGGCAAAGCTCATATCGAGTTTGTAGTTGAAGAAGATCATGCAGATTTTTCTGATGCAGAGGGGTCTGAAACACCTAGACAATCTTCAGAATCTTCTCAACAAAGTAAAGACAGTTCAAGAGAATCAGATGGAAACAGCTCTCCTCCCAAACGTTTCAGGTCATTACATGACATATATGACAATACAGAAGAGATAGAACATGAGGAGGAGTTGTTACTACTGGGCGTCGAGGAGCCAGTTTCTTTTCACCAAGATGTTAAAGAAGAATAATCATGGAAGAATGCTATGCAAACTGAAATTGAGGCTATTGAGCGAAATAATACCTGGAAGCTAGTTGAGTTGCCAACAGGACATAAACCAATAGGTCTGAAATGGGTTTATAAATTGAAGAAAAATACCGAAGGAGACATTGTAAAGTTTAAGGCGAGACTTGTTGCGAAGGGATATGTTCAAAAATAGGGGGTAGATTTTGAAGAGGTGTTTGCACCAGTTACTCATTTGGAAACAGTAAGATTGTTGTTAGCATTAGCAGCTAAAAATAGTTGGGAGGTCTACCATCTTGACGTTAAATCTGCGTTCTTAAATGGTGACTTACAAGAAGATGTCTATGTCGAGCAGCCAAAAGGGTTTGTGAAGTCAGGGAAAAGAATATGGTGTATAAGTTGATGAAGGCGTTATACGGGTTGCGTCAAGCGCCACGGGCTTGGTATGCTAAGCTGAACAAGTGCTTGGAAAATCGGGGTTTTATTAAATGCCCATATGAGCATGCAGTATTGATAAGTGGATTTTATATCCACTTGGAACGTTCCATATCGGCTTAAATTGGTGTATTTGGCCTCAAGTTTGTCGTAGTTTTGATGTGTTTTATTTAATTGTGCAGGTTTGAAGAAATGTCGATTAGGGGTGAACTTTCCGTTGTTTTTGGAGTTGATTTACGATATGGAATGCATAATGGTGTCTCAATATCAACTATCCAGAGGATTACAAGTCAAGGAATTGAAGTCGGGAAGTTAGTGCAAGAAGAACGGAAGAAAAAGGCTGAAAAACGAAGGAAAATGGCAGAAAATTAGCAGCCACCAGCAAGCAGAGCACTGGCAGCGCTTGTAGCAGTGCAGGCTGCGCTTGAATAGTGCCAGAACAGTCAAAGCAGCACTGGCTGCGCTCCATGCAGCGCTGGCTGCGCTTGGTCGGCCAGAATTTGCTAAAAAATGTCCTTTTTGCCCCTATTCGAATTCTAGTTGTATTTTTGGTATCCAAACCTATTTCTAGTTGTATTATAGGTTATTTTTCTTGCTGGGCAAGATATCTAGGCCTATAAAAACACATCTTAGCATTGTAATTCGGATCGTTTTTATTTGTAACTTAGAATTGCAAGGGAGAATAGTGGAGAAGGATTCAAGGCTCGGTGACAAGCACGGATCTAGATCTACTTCATCTTTTGTATACGCTGAATCATAGATTTGTTTTCTCAACTCTTCGCTTTATTAATATTATTGCTTCTTTCTTTCATATCTTGTTAATTATCATGTTTTCATCAAATCCCATGGTGACGAAAGGTTCAATTATGAACTAATCGTTGTCGTGGGATCCTAGTGGATTTATCTATGTAGCTTAGTAGTTTGCATGCCTTAAAGATTTATGTGTGGTGAATTCTTGATATCCTTGTATGGTTGTGCTTCATGAATTTAGGTGCGTCGCGAACATCTAATATGTTAATCTCTTGCTAAACGAGAGTGGATCTTGAGATTTAGAACTTGCCATGCTAGCATAGGATAGGTTGATGTTTTAACATCATGATTTGTGGCGTAAATAGAGATATTATGCTATCCTATGTGATCTAAGTGGATAACTTGTACTTAAACCTTTATGTTTTGAAATTCTATAGAGATATAGGGTCTAAACATGATAGGTGTCTATTCATCTTCTATCTCTTTTATGGATGTATGCGTAGTTTGGTACTAGTATACCGAGAGGTAACTTTTACTTGTTTCGTGTTATTCGATCAGATATCAAAACCATCGCATGTTTTAATTAAAGGCTGCAACTTTAAGTGAAGTAGATAATGAAACTAGGATTCCATGTTTATTCTCATATAAGTAATTTGATTTTAAATTCGCATTAGTTAATTTAATTCTTAGTTTTACAATTTGCATCTGAGTTAATTTAGATAATTAACCCCAAATTTGTTACTTTTCTTAGCAGTGAATTAAAACCATACATTGTTGCATAGGCATATTTACTGATTAAAACTTAACCAGATCTCTGCGGAACGAACTTAAATTGTATTACTTGTGACTACGTGCGCTTGCGTAATTTTGTGTTAACAAGTTTTTGGCGCCGCTGCCGGGGATCATCGGTGTTTTATTTTAGTTTATGTGCTTGTCAATAGTGGTCGTTAGCGTTCACTGACTCGGATTCTTACTTAGTTTGTTTGTTTCGTGGTGTTTTAGGTGCTTAATTTTGTATGCGAACACGCTTACAAGCTCATTTGGAAGCACTGGCAAAAGACGATCTTGTAGAGAATATAGAGAATAAGAAAGAGGAATCTGAAACTATAGTAGAGATGGCAGATGCAGCAGCAGCTAAGGCTTTGAAGGAGTATTCTCAGCCGAAAATCAATGATATCCAGTCTAGTATTATCAGGCCGGCCATAACGGCTAATAACTTCGAGATCAAGCCGGGTACTATTCAGATGCTACATAATTTGGTTCAGTTTGGGGGTGCTTCTACGGAGGATCCTAGATGGATTTTGTGGGTGCATTCACTATAGGCCCTCACGAGACCATACTCGTCCACTAGGGCTGCCTAGGGGTTTAAAGGGCTTGTTGCATATGCCAAATGCAACCGTGATCACCTACGGAAGTGGTACTAGTTAGTTAGTTAGTTGTAATTATTTATGCTTGAGGACAAGCATCGGTTTAAGTTTGGGGGTGTGATAAGTGGATTTTATATCCACTTGGAACGTTCCATATCGGCTTAAATTGGTGTATTTGGCCTCAAGTTTGTCGTAGTTTTGATGTGTTTTTATTTAATTGTGCAGGTTTGAAGAAATGTCGATTAGGGGTGAACTTTCCGTTGTTTTTGGAGTTGATTTATGATATGGAATGCATAATGGTGTCTCAATATCAACTATCCAGAGGATTACAAGTCAAGGAATTGAAGTCGGGAAGTTAGTGCAAGAAGAACGGAAGAAAAAGGCTGAAAAACGAAAGATAATGGCAGAAAATTAGCAGCCACCAGCAAGCAGAGCGCTGGATAGGTGTCTATTCATCTTCTATCTATTTTGTGGATGTATGCGTAGTTTGGTACTAGTATACCGAGAGGTAACTTTTACTTGTTTCGTGTTATTCGATAAGATATTAAAACCATCGCATGTTTTAATTAAAGGCTACAACTTTAAGTGAAGTAGATAATGAAACTAGGATTCCATGTTTATTCTCATATAAGTAATTTAATTTTAAATTCTCATTAGTTAATTTAATTCTTAGTTTTACAATTTGCATCTTAGTTAATTTAGATAATTAACCCCAAATATGTTACTTTTCTTAGCAGTGAATTAAAACCATGCATTGTTGCATAGGCATATTTACTGATTAAAACTTAACCAGATCTCTGCGGAACGAACTTAAATTGTATTACTTGTGACTACGTGCGCTTGCGTAATTTTGTGTTAACAAGTTTTTGGCGCCGCTGCCGGGGATCATCGGTGTTTTATTTTAGTTTATGTGCTTGTCAATAGTGGTCGTTAGCGTTCATTGACTCGGATTCTTACTTAGTTTGTTTGTTTCGTGGTGTTTCAGGTGCTTAATTTTGTATGCGAACATGCTTACAAGCTCGTTTGGAAGCACTGGCAAAAGACGATCCTGTAGAGAATATAGAGAATAAGAAAAAGGAATCTGAAACTACAGTAGAGATGGCAGATGCAACAGCAGCTAAGGCTTTGAAGGAGTATTCTCAGCCGAAAATCAATGATATCCAGTCTAGTATTATCAGGCCGGCCATAACAGCTAATAACTTCGAGATCAAGCCGGGCACTATTCAGATGCTACAGAATTTGGTTCAGTTTGGGGGTGCTTCTACGGAGGATCCTAACATGCATATTCAGGACTTTATCGAGATCTGTGATACTTTCAAATTCAATGGTGTGTCGGATGATGCTATCAAGTTGAGGCTTTTCCCATTCTCTCTGAAGGATAAGGCTAAGGGTTGGCTACACTCTCTACCACCTGGTTCCATTACTACATGGGAGGATCTTGCTCAGAAGTTTCTTACTAAATTCTTCCCTATGGCGAAAACTGTAGCAATAAGGAACCAGCTAACTCAATTTCAGCAGCAATCTGGAGAATCTTTGTGTGAAGCTTGGGAACGATACAAGGAGATGCTGCGTAGGTGTCCATATCATGGCATGCCTGATTGGATGGTTATCAATAGTTTCTACAATGGGTTGGGAGCACAGTCTAGACCTAGGCTAGATGCAGCATCAGGAGGAGCTCTATGGGCTAAGAGCTACGATGAAGCTTATGATCTTATTGAGACGATGACTGCCAATGAATATCAGAATCCAACCCAGAGGCTTTCTCAAGGCAAGGTAGTAGGTATTTTTGATGTGGATGCAGCTTCAGCTATTGCAGCTCAATTGAAGGCTTTGGCTATGAAAGTGGATTCTCTTGCAAATTATGGAGTTCAGCAGGTGGCTAGTGTTTGTGAGCTATGTGCGGGCGCACATTAGACGAATCAGTATGCCATCTCTTCTGAATCAGCACAGTTCGTGAGTAATTTTCAGAGACCTGCTGCACCAGTTCCAGCCACTTATCATCCTAATAACAGGAATCATCCCAATTTCAGCTGGAGCAACAATCAAGGTGCTCAACAACCTTATCAGCAGCAGTTTTAGGGACAGCAATCAAAGCCATTCAATCAAGGCTATCAATAGCCTTATGATCCAAGACCATCATATCAACCTCCGGGATTTCAACAGCAACAACCCCAGGCTCATGCGGGGCAATCATCTAATGAAAAATCAGAGATGGATGAGTTGAGGATGATGATGAAGAACCTGCAAGCTTCTCAAAAGCTCTTCGAAAACCAGATGGGACAGCTTGCAAGTGCCTTACTTAGTAGGCAACAAGGAACTCTTCCTAGAGATACGGAGGTTAATCCAGGCAGAAGAGAACAGGTGAAGGCTGTTACTTTGAGATTGGGAAAGGTTACAACAGATCTAAAATTAGCAACTAAGGAAGATGAAGAAGGGCAGAATCAGCAACTTGGAAAATCAGCAGTGCCCGGAATTGAAAAATTTGACTTGGTAATTGAGCAGCTAGATGGTGAAGTAGAAAAGAGCAAGGAACCTGTTAGAAAATCTACTCTAAAGCAGTCTACAGAGAGCAATCAAATCTATCCGCCCCCTCCATTCCCGAAAAGACTTCAAAAACAAAATTCTGCTGAGCACTCTCCTTCGGAGCAATCTTCAAAGAATAATCAGATTTATCCACCTCCTCCATATCCTGGACGCTTGCAGAAAAGTCAAGAGAAACAGTTTCAAAAGTTTATGGATGTCTTTAAGAAACTGTCCATTAACATTCCTTTTGTTGAAGCATTGGAGCAGATGCCAAGATATGCTAAGTTCATGAAGGATATTTTGTCACGGAAGAGAAAGTTGGAAGAATTTGAAATAGTGGCATTGACAGAGGAGTGCAGTGCAGTGTTGCAATAGAAATTGCCTCCTAAACTTAAGGATCCGGGAAGCTTTACAATTCCATGCACCATTGGGAAGTTGTCTTTTGACAAATGCTTATGTGATTTGGGAGCTAGTATTAATCTCATGCCCTTGTCTGTTTTCAAGCAACTTGGACTACCGGAGCCGAAGCCAACTTACATCTCTTTGCAGTTGGTTGATAGGTTGATCACGTATCCGAGGGGTATAGTAGAGGATGTCTTGGTGAAAGTTGATACGCTCATATTTCCTGCCAATTTTGTGATTCTAGATTTTGAAGAAGACAAGAAGATTCCCATAATCTTGGGGAGGCCTTTTCTAGCTACGGGGCATACTTTGATCGATGTGCAAAAAGGAGAGCTTACAATGAGGGTGCAAGATCAGAATGTCACCTTTAATGTGTTCAAGGCCATGAAATTTCCGACAGAGGATGAAGAATTTTTCAGTGTGGAAATGGTTGATACGGGTCAGAGAAAGAAGTTTGATCAGTTGTTGAGCGAAAAGTCGGACATGCACATGCTAAAGCATCAAATCAGTGATTCCATTAACACATCTTCAGTTCAAGATCTCTCGAATGTCAAGCTCGGAAAACTTTCATCCCATTTGCAGTATGTCCTTCTGAATGATGAGTTGGTTATTTTTAAAGTGTGTCCAGATAATGTGTTACGAAGGTGGATCATGGATGATGAGGTAGAAGAGTGTGTGGATCAGTCAACTGAAAGGGATAAACACCTTAGAGGTGTGAAGAAGAAAAAGAAAAAATCGATTCGAGGAAGAGTCAAAGTGAAGTTTGATTTAGAAAAGATGTGGGAAGATAGCAAGACGGTTGTCAAACAATGGGTGAGTAGTCCTTTTGCTAAGGACGAGTCGAATGCGATCTTCAAGCCACCATGATTTGAATCATATTTGTCCGGCTAAATGACGTTAAAGACAGCGCTTCATTGGAGGCAACCCATGTGGTTCTGACGATTAGGTATGTTTTCTACTATCCCTCGTATTTACTTCCATTCAATGCGGACATTGAATTTTTCAAGTTTGGGGGTGAGGGACAAGTAGTATATATATATATGTTAGTAGTTAGTTGTGTGTCATTGTGTTCATATAGGATATCATATTATGCATATTAGTCGTAATTCATGCATGTTGTTCGTATTATTTATGTTTGTTTTATATAGGATATTCTGTTTTTATTTTCGTATACCATGTGAGTTCATTTTAGTAGCATTTTCATGGCATGCATATTTCATGATCCCTTAAGATGAGCTGATTCTGATGGATAGGCAGATGTTTAATTGAGTGTGGTGATGATGAGTAGAGGGCTGATTTATAGTTCCCACAAAATTGACTTGCATGTTTCGGAAACACAATAATTACACAGTCTCATTGGGTGCTTTTGGGCTAGGTTAGGGTCATGCTTGTTTGGATGTTTTGAGATTTAATCACTTGATTATATTTAGAATTTTCGTTATTCCCTTGATGGCGTAGGAGCACTAAAGTCTAAGTTTGGGGGAAACCAGGGATTTCATGCTAGTTGTTAATATTTGTTAAATAATGGCTAGGTGTCAAATGGCTAGTAGCCGGCTCATATTCATATGAGTAGTCAAGGGTTGGAAGTGAGAATGTTCATTCCAGATTGCATGAAAAAAAAAGAAAAAAAATCAGAAAAAAAGAAAAAAAAAAGAAGGAAAAAAAGAGAGTCAAAAGTCCAATTGTTAAATGCAAAATTAGCCAGAGTGAGCTCTTTAATACTCGAGTAATTAATTCTGAGGGGACTTAGTCCTAGTAACCTAAAGTCCTTGTGGTTTGGGATTGCTGACCTAACACTCGCTACATGGGTATTATTGTATAAGCCTTTTGGGGTCTCATTCATTGCACGGTTAAATAAGCATGCGTATTGTATATAGTGTCGTAGTAATAAAGTATGAATTCCTGGCTAACTTTAATGAGGATGGAGGTGTTCCTAGGTTATGAAGTGTCTACAGTCTATTATTTTTATAAGCCTGTGATTGTCTTGGCGAAGGGCATGTATGATTTTTGACCTAGTTTTGGGAGTATTTCTGATGAGCAAGTACACACGCACATTTTTGTTCATGTATTTGTTAGTATACGGGGACTTAGTCGAGCTCTGCTTGGATTTATTTGCATTCTTTGAGATATTTGCTTGTTAGTTGGTTTTGGTAAGTTTGAAGGGGATCTTGCATTTTCATATTAGTTGCATTCATGCATTGCATTGCATTAGGATTAATGGATTTTATGGGTACATTCACTATAGGCCCTCACGAGACCTTACTCGTCCACTAGGGCTGCCTAGGGGTTTAAAGGGCTTGTTGCATATGCCAAATGCAACCGTGATCACCTACGGAAGTGATACTAGTTAGTTAGTTAGTTGTAATTGTTTATGCTTGAGGACAAGCATCGGTTTAAGTTTGGGGGTGTGATAAGTGGATTTTATATCCACTTGGAATGTTCCATATCGGCTTAAATTGGTGTATTTGGCCTCAAGTTTGTCGTAGTTTTGATGTGTTTTATTTAATTGTGCAGGTTTGAAGAAATGTCGATTAGGGGTGAAATTTCCGTTGTTTTTGGAGTTGATTTACGATATGGAATGCATAATGGTGTCTCAATATCAACTATCCAGAGGATTACAAGTCAGGGAGTTGAAGTCGGGAAGTTAGTGCAAGAAGAACGGAAGAAAAAGGCTGAAAAACGAAAGAAAATGGCAAAAAATTAGCATCCACCAGCAAGCAGAGCGCTGGCAGCGCTTGTAGCAGCGCAGGCTGTGCTTGCATAGTGCCAGAACAGTCAAAGCAGCGCTGGCTGCACTTGGTCGGCCAGAATTTGCTGAAAAATGTCCGTTTTGCTTCTATTCGAATTCTAGTTGTATTTTTGGTACCCAAACCTATTTCTAGTTGTATTATAGGTTGTTTTTCTTGCTGGGCAAGATATCTAGGCCTATAAAAACACATCTTAGCATTGTAATTCAGATCGTTTTTATTTGTAACTTAGAATTGCAAGGGAGAATAGTGGAGAAGGATTCAAGGCTCGGTGACAAGCACGGATCTAGATCTACTTCATCTTTTGTATACGTTGAATCATAGATTTGTTTTCTCAACTCTTCCCTTTATTGATATTATTGCTTCTTTCTTTCATATCTTGTTAATTATCATGTTTTCATCAAATCCCATGGTGACGAAAGGTTCAATTATGAACTAATCGTTGTCGTGGGATCCTAGTGGATTTATCTATGTAGCTTAGTAGTTTGCATGCCTTAAAGATTTATGTGTGGTGAATTCTTGATATCCTTGTATGGTTGTGCTTCATGAATTTAGGTGCGTCGCGAACATCTAATATGTTAATCTCTTGCTAAACGAGAGTGGATCTTGAGATTTAGAACTTGCCATGCTAGCATAGGATAGGTTGTTGTTTTAACATCATGATTTGTGGCGTAAATAGAGATATTATGATACCCTATGTGATCTAAGTGGATAACTTGTGCTTAAACCTTTATGTTTTCAAATTCTATAGAGATATAGGGTCTAAACATGATAGGTGTCTATTCATCTTCTATCTCTTTTGTGGATGTATGCGTAGTTTGGTACTAGTATACCGAGAGGTAACTTTTACTTGTTTCGTGTTATTCGATCAGATATCAAAACCATCGCATGTTTTAATTAAAGGCCGCAACTTTAAGTGAAGTAGATAATGAAACTAGGATTCCATGTTTATTCTCATATAAGTAATTTGATTTTAAATTCTCATTAGTTAATTTAATTCTTAGTTTTACAATTTGCATCTGAGTTAATTTAGATAATTAACCCCAAATTTGTTACTTTTCTTAGCAGTGAATTAAAACCATACATTGTTGCATAGGCATATTTACTGATTAAAACTTAACCAGATCTCTGCGGAACGAACTTAAATTGTATTACTTGTGACTACGTGCGCTTGCTTAATTTTGTGTTAACAAGTTTTTGGCGCCGCTGCCGGGGATCATCAGTGTTTTATTTTAGTTTATGTGCTTGTCAATAGTGGTCGTTAGCGTTCACTGACTCGGATTCTTACTTAGTTTGTTTGTTTCGTGGTGTTTTAGGTGCTTAATTTTGTATGCGAACACGCTTACAAGCTCGTTTGGAAGCACTGGCAAAAGACAATCTTGTAGAGAATATAGAGAATAAGAAAGAGGAATCTGAAACTACAGTAGAGATGGCAGATACAGCAGCAGCTAAGGCTTTGAAGGAGTATTCTCAGCCGAAAATCAATGATATCCAGTCTAGTATTATCAGGCCGGCCATAACGGCTAATAACTTCGAGATCAAGCCGGGTACTATTCAGATGCTACAAAATTTGGTTCAGTTTGGGGGTGCTTCTACGGAGGATCCTAGATGGATTTTGTGGGTACATTCACTATAGGCCCTCACGAGACCTTACTCGTCCACTAGGGCTGCCTAGGGGTTTAAAGGGCTTGTTGCATATGCCAAATGCAACCGTGATCACCTACGGAAGTGGTACTAGTTAGTTAGTTAGTTGTAATTATTTATGCTTGAGGACAAGCATCGGTTTAAGTTTGGGGGTGTGATAAGTGGATTTTATATCCACTTGGAACGTTCCATATCGGCTTAAATTGGTGTATTTGGCCTCAAGTTTGTCGTAGTTTTGATGTGTTTTTATTTAATTGTGCAGGTTTGAAGAAATGTCGATTAGGGGTGAACTTTCCGTTGTTTTTGGAGTTGATTTACGATATGGAATGCATAATGGTGTCTCAATATCAACTATCCAGAGGATTACAAGTCAAGGAATTGAAGTCGGGAAGTTAGTGCAAGAAGAACGGAAGAAAAAGGATGAAAAATGAAGGAAAATGGCAGAAAATTAGCAGCCACCAGCAAGCAGAGCGCTGGATAGGTGTCTATTCATCTTCTATCTATTTTGTGGATGTATGCGTAGTTTGGTACTAGTATACCGAGAGGTAACTTTTACTTGTTTCGTGTTATTCGATCAGATATTAAAACCATCGCATGTTTTAATTAAAGGCTACAACTTTAAGTGAAGTAGATAATGAAACTAGGATTCCATGTTTATTCTCATATAAGTAATTTGATTTTAAATTCTCATTAGTTAATTTAATTCTTAGTTTTACAATTTGCATCTTAGTTAATTTAGATAATTAACCCCAAATTTGTTACTTTTCTTAGCAGTGAATTAAAACCATACATTGTTGCATAGGCATATTTACTGATTAAAACTTAAGCAGATCTCTGCGGAACGAACTTAAATTGTATTACTTGTGACTACGTGCGCTCGTGCGCTTGCGTAATTTTGTGTTAACAAGTTTTTGGCGCCGCTGCCGGGGATCATCGGTGTTTTATTTTAGTTTATGTGCTTGTCAATAGTGGTCGTTAGCGTTCATTGACTCGGATTCTTACTTAGTTTTTTTGTTTCGTGTTGTTTCAGGTGCATAATTTTGTATGCGAACATGCTTACAAGCTCGTTTGGAAGCACTGGCAAAAGACGATCTTGTAGAGAATATAGAGAATAAGAATAAGGAATCTGAAACTACAGTAGAGATGGTAGATGCAGCAGCAGCTAAGGCTTTGAAGGAGTATTCTCAGCCGAAAATCAATGATATCCAGTCTAGTATTATCAGGCCGGCCATAACGGCTAATAACTTCGAGATCAAGCCGGGCACTATTCAGATGCTACAGAATTTGGTTCAGTTTGGGGGTGCTTCTACGGAGGATCCTAACATGCATATTCAGGACTTTATCGAGATCTGTGATACTTTCAAATTCAATGGTGTGTCGGATGATGCTATCAAGTTGAGGTTTTTCCCATTCTCTCTGAGGGATAAGGCTAAGGGTTGGCTACACTCTCTACCACCTGGTTCCATTACTACATGGGAGGATCTTGCTCAGAAGTTTCTTACTAAATTCTTCCTTATGGCGAAAACTGTAGCAATAAGGAACCAGCTAACTCAATTTCAGCAGCAATCTGGAGAATCTTTGTGTGAAGCTTGGGAACGATACAAGGAGATGCTGCGTAGGTGTCCACATCATGGCATGCCTGATTGGATGGTTATCAATAGTTTCTACAATGGGTTGGGAGCACAGTCTAGACCTAGGATAGATGCAGCATCAGGAGGAGCTCTATGGGCTAAGAGCTACGATGAAGCTTATGCTCTTATTGAGACGATGGCTGCCAATGAATATCAGAATCCAACCCAGAGGCTTTCTCAAGGCAAGGTAGCAGGTATTTTTGATGTGGATGCAGCTTCAGCTATTGCAGCTCAATTGAAGGCTTTGACTATGAAAGTGGATTCTCTTGCAAATTATGGAGTTCAGCAGGTGGCTAGTGTTTGTGAGCTATGTGCGGGCGCACATGAGACGAATCAGTGTGCCTTCTCTTCTGAATCAGCACAGTTCGTGAGTAATTTTCAGAGACATGCTGCACCAGTTCCAGCCACTTATCATCCTAATAACAGGAATCATCCCAATTTCAGCTGGAGCAACAATCAAGGTGCTCAATAACCTTATCAGCAGCAGTTTTAGGGACAGCAATCAAAGCCATTCAATCAAGGC
This sequence comes from Kitagawia praeruptora, assembly GCA_037693485.1. Lineage (NCBI taxonomy): Eukaryota > Viridiplantae > Streptophyta > Magnoliopsida > Apiales > Apiaceae > Kitagawia > Kitagawia praeruptora. Next base: position 95,946,492 of record CM075350.1, read on the forward strand.
TATCAATAGCCTTATGCTCCAAGACCATCATATCAACCTCCGGGATTTCAACAGCAACAACCCCAGGCTCATGCGGGGCAATCATCTAATGAAAAATTAGAGATGGATGAGTTGAGGATGATGATGAAGAACCTGCAAGCTTCTCAAAAGCTCTTGGAAAACCAGATGGGACAGCTTGCAAGTGCCTTACTTAGTAGGCAACAAGGAACTCTTCCTAGCGATACAGAGGTTAATCCAGGCAGAAGAGAACATGTGAAGGCTGTTACTTTGAGATCAGGAAAGGTTACAACAGATCCAAAATCAGCAACTAAGGAAGATGAAGAAGGGCAGAATTAGCAACTTGGAAAATCAGCAGTGCCCGGAATTGAAAAATTTGACTTGGTAATTGAGCAGCTAGATGGTGAAGTAGAAAAGAGCAAGGAACCTGTTGAAAAATCTACTCTAAAGCAGTCTACAGAGAGCAATCAAATCTATCCGCCCCCTCTATTCCCGAAAAGACTTCAAAAACAAAATTCTGCTGAGCACTCTCCTTCGGAGCAATCTTCAAAGAATAATCAGATTTATCCACCTCCTCCATATCCTGGACGCTTGCAGAAAAGTCAAGAGAAACAGTTTCAAAAGTTTATGGATGTCTTCAAGAAACTGTCCATTAACATTCCTTTTGTTGAAGCATTGGAGCAGATGCCAAGATATGCTAAGTTCATGAAGGATATTTTGTCACGGAAGAGAAAGTTAGAAGAATTTGAAACAGTGGCATTGACAGAGGAGTGCAGTGCGGTGTTGCAATAGAAATTGCCTCCTAAACTTAAGGATCCAGGAAGCTTTACAATTCCATGCACCATTGAGAAGTTGTCTTTTGACAAATGCTTATGTGATTTGGGAGCTAGTATTAATCTCATGCCCTTGTCTGTTTTCAAGCAACTTGGACTACCGGAGCCGAAGCCAACTTACATCTCTTTGCAGTTGGCTGATAGGTCGATCACGTATCCGAGGGGTATAGTAGAGGATGTCTTGGTGAAAGTTGATAAGCTCATATTTTCTGCCAATTTTTTTGATTCTAGATTTTGAAGAAGACAAGAAGATTCCCATAATCTTGGGGAGGCCTTTTCTAGCTACGGGGCGTACTTTGATCGATGTGCAAAAAGGAGAGCTTACAATGAGGGTGCAAGATCAGAATGTCACCTTTAATGTGTTCAAGGCCATGAAATTTCCGACAGAGGATGAAGAATTTTTCAGTGTGGAAATGGTTGATACGGGTCAGAGAAAGAAGTTTGATCAGTTGTTGAGCGAAAAGTCGGACACGCACATGCTAAAGCATCAAATCAGTGATTCCATTAACACTTCTTCAGTTCAAGATCTCTCGAATGTCAAGCTCGGAAAACTTTCATCCCATTTGCAGTATGTCCTTCTGAATGATGAGTTGGTTATTTTTAAAGTGTGTCCAGATAATGTGTTACGAAGGTGGATCATGGATGATGAGGTAGAAGAGTGTGTGGATCAGTCAACTGAAAGGGATAAACACCTTAGAGGTGTGAAGAAGAAAAAGAAAAAATCGATTCGAGGAAGAGTCAAAGTGAAGTTTGATTTAGAAAAGATGTGGGAAGATAGCAAGACGGTTGTCAAACAATGGGTGAGTAGTCCTTTTGCTAAGGACGAGTCGAATGCGATCTTCAAGCCACCATGATTTGAATCATATTTGTCCGGCTAAATGACGTTAACGACCGCGCTTCATGGGAGGCAACCCATGTGGTTCCGATGATTAGGTATGTTTTCTACTATCCCTCGTATTTACTTCCATTCAATGCGGACATTGAATTTTTCAAGTTTGGGGGTGAGGGACAAGTAGTATATATATATATGTTAGTAGTTAGTTGTGTGTCATTGTGTTCATATAGGATATCATATTATGCATATCAGTCGTACTTCATGCATGTTGTTCGTATTATTTATGTTTGTTTTATATAGGATATTCTGTTTTTATTTTCGTATACCATGTGAGTTCATTTTAGTTGCATTTTCATGGCATGCATATTTCATGATCCCTTAACACGAGCTGACTCTGATGGATAGGCAGATGTTTAATTGAGTGTGGTGATGATGAGTAGAGGGCTGATTTATAGTTCCCACAAAATTGACTTGCATGTTTCGGAAACACAATAATTACACAGTCTCATTGGGTGCTTTTGGGCTAGGTTAGGGTCATGCTTGTTTGGATGTTTTGAGATTTAATCACTTGATTATATTTAGAATTTTCGTTATTCCCTTGATGGCGTAGGAGCACTAAAGTCTAAGTTTGGGGGAAACCAGGGATTTCATGCTAGTTGTTAATATTTGTTAAATAATGGCTAGGTGTCAAATGGCTAGTAGCCGGCTCATATTCATATGAGTAGTCTAGGGTTGGAAGTGAGAATGTTCATTCCAGATTGCATGAAAAAAAGAAGAAAAAAAATCAGAAAAAAAGAAAAAAAAAGAAGGAAAAAAAGAGAGTCAAAAGTCCAATTGTTAAATGCAAAATTAGCCAGAGTGAGCTCTTTAATACTCGAGTAATTAAGTCTGAGGGGACTTAGTCCTAGTAACCTAAAGTCCTTGTGGTTTGGGATTGCTGACCTAACACTCGCTACATGGGTATTATTGTATAAGCCTTTTGGGGTCTCATTCATTGCACGGTTAAATAAGCATGCGTATTGTATATAGTGTCGTAGTAATAAAGTATGAATTCCTGGCTAACTTGAATGAGGATGGAGGTGTTCCTAGGTTATGAAGTGTCTACAGTCTATTATTTTTATAAGCCTGTGATTGTCTTGGCGAAGGGCATGTATGATTTTTGACCTAGTTTTGGGAGTACTGATGAGCAAGCACACACGCACGTTTTTGTTCATGTATTTGTTAGTATACGGGGACTTAGTCGAGCTCTGCTTGGATTTATTTGCATTCTTTGAGGTATTTGCTTGTTAGTTGGTTTTGGTAAGTTTGAAGGGGATCTTGCATTTTCATATTAGTTGCATTCATGCATTGCATTGCATTAGGATTAATGGATTTTGTGGGTACATTCACTATAGGCCCTCACGAGACCTTACTCGTCCACTAGGGCTGCCTAGGGGTTTAAAGGGCTTGTTGCATATGCCAAATGCAACCGTGATCACCTACGGAAGTGATACTAGTTAGTTAGTTAGTTGTAATTGTTTATGCTTGAGGACAAGCATCGGTTTAAGTTTGGGGGTGTGATAAGTGGATTTTATATCCACTTGGAATGTTCCATATCGGCTTAAATTGGTGTATTTGGCCTCAAGTTTGTCGTAGTTTTGATGTGTTTTATTTAATTGTGCAGGTTTGAAGAAATGTCGATTAGGGGTGAAATTTCCGTTGTTTTTGGAGTTGATTTACGATATGGAATGCATAATTATGTCTCAATATCAACTATCTAGAGGATTACAAGTCAAGGAATTGAAGTCGGGAAGTTAGTGCAAGAAGAACGGAAGAAAAAGGCTGAAAAACGAAAGAAAATGGCAGAAAATTAGCAGCCACCAGCAAGCAGAGCGCTGGCAGCGCTTGTAGCAGCGCAGGCTGCGCTTGTAGCAGCGCAGGCTGCGCTTGCATAGTGCCAGAACAGTCAAAGCAGCGCTAGCTGCGCTTGGTCGGCCAGAATTTGCTGAAAAATGTCCGTTTTGCTTCTATTCGAATTCTAGTTGTATTTTTGGTACCCAAACCTATTTCTAGTTGTATTATAGGTTGTTTTTCTTGCTGGGCAAGATATCTAGGCCTATAAAAACACATCTTAGCATTGTAATTCAGATCGTTTTTATTTGTAACTTAGAATTGCAAGGGAGAATAGTGGAGAAGGATTCAAGGCTCGGTGACAAGCACGGATCTAGATCTACTTCATCTTTTGTATACGTTGAATCATAGATTTGTTTTCTCAACTCTTCGCTTTATTGATATTATTGCTTCTTTCTTTCATATCTTGTTAATTATCATGTTTTCATCAAATCCCATGGTGACGAAAGGTTCAATTATGAACTAATCGTTGTCGTGGGATCCTAGTGGATTTATCTATGTAGCTTAGTAGTTTGCATGCCTTAAAGATTTATGTGTGGTGAATTCTTGATATCCTTGTATGTTTGTGCTTCATGAATTTAGGTGCGTCGCGAACATCTAATATGTTAATCTCTTGCTAAACGAGAGTGGATCTTGAGATTTAGAACTTGCCATGCTAGCATAGGATAGGTTGATGTTTTAACATCATGATTTGTGGCGTAAATAGAGATATTATGCTACCCTATATGATCTAAGTGGATAACTTGTGCTTAAACTTTTATGTTTTCAAATTCTATAGAGATATAGGGTCTAAACATGATAGGTGTCTATTCATCTTCTATCTCTTTTGTGGATGTATGCGTAGTTTGATACTAGTATACCGAGAGGTAACTTTTACTTGTTTCGTGTTATTCGATCAGATATCAAAACCATCGCATGTTTTAATTAAAGGCTGCAACTTTAAGTGAAGTAGATAATGAAACTAGGATTCCATGTTTATTCTCATATAAGTAATTTGATTTTAAATTCTCATTAGTTAATTTAATTCTTAGTTTTACAATTTGCATCTTAGTTAATTTAGATAATTAACCCCAAATTTATTACTTATCTTAGCAGTGAATTAAAACCATACATTGTTGCATATTCATATTTACTGATTAAAACTTAACCAGATCTCTGCGGAACGAACTTAAATTGTATTACTTATGACTACGTGCGCTTGCGTAATTTTGTGTTAACAAGTATACACGAAGCGTAAGAACGGTGAAGTACTAGTAGTTAGGGTTTATGTGGATGATTTATTAGTTATGGGATCAAGCTTGTCACTCACCAAACAGTTTAAGGAGCAGATGAGCAAGAATTTTGAAATGAGCGATCTTGGTAAGCTATCACATTATCTTGGGATAGAGGTAAATCAGAAAAAGGAGTACATAGAGCTGAAGCAGACATCTTATGCAAAGAAAGTTTGGGAGAAAAGTGGCATGGCAGATTGCAAACCCACGAAATATCCTATGGAGCCAACTGTACAAATACATAAGGATGAAGAAGGGAAATCGGTGGATTCAACTGAATACAAGAGTATTGTAGGAAGTGATGGGTTCTCTGAAAGCCCACGAAGAATGCCTACATGGATAAATGGAGAATAATGAGGGACAACAACTCTGGCTGACAGAGGAGGAATGGCATAAGAGAGAAAATAACGATGGCAAACTCCTACTCACGCGAGAAGAATGGTTAAAGAGGTCAAGCAAAGGTGCATCCTTTGGTGGAGGCGATTATCGTGGGAAAGGTAGTCGTAATGTTCGTGACAGAAGCCAAGTGAAGTGTTTTAACTATGGCACGTTTGGTCACTTTGCAGTTGAGTGTCGTAAACCAAGGAGAGGCAGATAAAAAAAGGGTGAAGTAAATCTGACACAGTTGAATGATGAAGAGCCTGCACTGTTAATGGCTATGTGTGAGAAAGGTGCAGATGATGAGATTTCATTTACTAAAGGCAAGAATTCGAGAGACATGAAAGAAATAGAAGAAAATACCTGGTACCTCGACAACGGGGCCAGTAATCATATGACAGGCCATCGAGAAAAGTTTGAGAAATTGGACAAAGCAATAAAAGGAGAAGTCAAGTTTGTAGATGGTTCGTTGGTAAAAATCGAAGGAAAAGGCTAAATCAGAATCGTTTGCAAGAATGGAGAAACCAGGATGCTACATGGAGTGTACTATATACCCACACTTCAAAGCAATATCATAAGCTTGGGTCAGTTATCAGAAGAAGGAAATCGAGTGGTTATGAATGGGGACAACTTGTGGGTCTATGACAGTTGTGGGAGACTATTGATTCAAGTCAAGAGGTCTGTTAATTGACTCTATAAGATTCATATTGAAGAAGCACATCACCAGTGTTTGTTAACAAGGAGTGAGGAAGAAGCACAGTTATGGCACCAACGACTCGGGCATGTAAACTTTAAGGCAATGCAGTTGATGTCAAAGAATCAGATGGCTCATGGATTACCATTTATCAATCAACCCAAGGAGAACTGCAATGGATGTCTCATGTCAAAGCAAACACGTAAGCCTTTCCCATCTCAAACAAATTTCATTGCAAAAACTACCCTAGAATTAATTCATGTGGATCTTTGTGGGCCTATATCTCCTCCTACCCCATCTGGAAATCATTATTTTATGCTCTTAGTTAATGATCACAGTCATATGATGTGGGTACATATGCTTAAGATGAAAGACGAAGCCTTGAATTATTTTAAGAAATTTAAATTGCTGGTTGAGAATGGTGCAAAACAGGGTATTCGAGTATTGAGATCAAACCGTGGAGAGGAATTCTGTTCAAATGAGTTCAATTCTTTTTGTGAGGCACATGGAATTTTGAGACATTATACAACGCCCTACACACCATAACAAAATGGTGTCATAGAAAGCTGTAATCAAACGGTAGTTGCCATGGCCATGAGTTTACTAAAAGAAAGAAAAGTACCCTCAAAGTACTGGGGGGAGGCTGTCAGACATGCAGTGTATATTCTGAATAAACTACCAACTCAAGCACTGTCAACTATTACTCCACATGAAGCTTTGTTTAAAAAGAAGCCAAATGTTGATTGTTTGAAAGTCTTTGGGTGTACAGCCTATATGAAAGTACCAGTTGTACATACACGAAAGCTAGATGATAGGAACAAATTAGTCATGCATTTTGGACGAGAATCGGGGACAAAGGCATTTAGATTGTATGATCCAATCTCAGGCAACGTACATGTTAGTAGAGACGTGGTGTTTAATCAAATTAAAGAGTGGGAATGTGAGACAGAAGTGAACTCTGGTACACATGGAGGAAGTCAATTCATCCTGGAGGACTATACACCACCTCCACTAGAACCAACTGATCATTCTGAATCAGATGGGACACCTTCAACACCTCAATCTTTGATGTCAACACACGCAAGTACTCAGTCTTAAGGTGAAGATACAATCCACTCCACTGTATCAAGTACCAACAGTGAGCATCTGATAGGTCCATATTTCATCATATTTTTAGTACCTATTTTATGTCCGTTTTTGTAATTTTATTAATTAATAAATTGTTTTATTTTGTTTTGTAGGAAAATAAATAAAAACATATTTCTAGCAGAAAAAGGTGCAAAAAGGGAAAGGAGGTGGAAAATTCTTGAAGTCAAAGAAATTGGAGGAAAAATCGAATACTTATTGGAGAAGAAAAGGAAATTGAAGAAATTATATTCAATATCAAATTTGTAATTAAAGGGTCCAAGCCCAAGTTTTTCCCTATATATATGGGGCTCCTCTCTTGTATTTGAGACACCACTTTAGACACCAATTTAGACACCTAGAATTTTATTGTTGTTAATACTTTTCTTATTGCAAAGTTGCCACGTTAATATCAAGCTCTGTTTCGTTCTCTTCTTGGAGTTCATTGTTTTTTTCCGTTTAAATCAATTCGTGTCATAATCGTTTATTCGTTAATTGTTTAACTTTGATTTACATTCTGTTTGCCATCACGTGGTGCATTGTTCTAGTAAGTTTTTATATTATATTATATAATCAGCACGTTAATAGTTAGTAGGTTATAATGCATGCTTTATTCTTATATTGTTTCGTTTATTTAGTAATCATGCGTAGCTAAATCTTTTCTCCTAGGATAAAGATGAAGTTAATTTAATTACTTTTGATTTCTTCTCTTTCATATTAATTGATTCTCATAATTTTTCTTGGTTCTTAATTGATCGATTGACAAAGTGATTTTGATATATTATTGTTACTGGATTTGTTTTTCATAGCCTATGCTTACTCTTTGAAGTTTTGATAGGTTATTGTTAGATAACAAGTTTCATAGTATATGCTTGTCTCGTTAATTGATATATCTTGTTTGTGAAGAAAAGAGAGTTGTTTTTAGGGCGAGTTGATATTAATTGTGATTGATTAACGGATTCGGATTCCTAGGTTTTCCATATTATTTGATAATCTTTGCTAATTAGGTTAATTAGGTTAATTAAAACTCATCTCAAACCTATTTGTCTAGTTCGCCTGAGTTAATTATTAGGGTTTTGAAAATTCATAGTCTCTGAGGATCGATCTGTGATTGCTACAACTAAACACTGTGCGCTTGCAGTTATTTTACACATCAAATTTTTGGCGCCGCTGCCGGGGACTATTGGTATTTTTCACTCCTTGATATTAATTCTTCGGATTAGTTTCTTGTTTTCTTTTGTTTTTTTAGGGAATTGTGAAGCGGAGAAAATCTTGGACAAGAAGATCGTTGGAAGGCCTCGTTGTCTCTTTTGAAATTTTTGGAAGCGCTTTTCGGTATTCTGTATCACCTCTCTCTTTATTTTTTTTCTTTCTCATTATTGAAAATACCCAAAAAAAATTAAATATTCAAAAAACCCAAAAATATTAGTTAGTTAATTTTTTGTTAAAAACCAATTTGCTGCATCATTAATTCTCTCACATAGGATCACATCATCTAGATTTCTTTATTGTATTAATTGATTTTCCACGTAGTGTAGTGCATCCATAAGTGTTTATTTTCTTGTTCTTTGTGTGTTGCATCATTCAATCAATCTTAAGGGTGCCACCCAATTACAAGATAAGGTGAGGGATTTCATCACCCTTTCCTTAGCCCACAAATCACTAATTCGTTCCTCTTGCATACCCTTTCCTTAATAAAATTAAGTAGACGTTGGCCCTAGGATCTCGCGCTCAACTAGGAAGAGAATCTGGGAGGAACAAATCACTGAGTATTCTTTCGTTTGGTGTCGAGGCAAGCGTGACGCTTACCTGGCTAATTTGGATTGGTGTCTAGAAAGGTGTTTAGCCTCTTGGCAATGCTTGCACCTGCCTGGCCAGTCAGGACGAATGCTTTTTGAGTTGTGACTTTTAGTAGTATCTTATTGTTAGGAGCAAGGTCTAGATTTTTCTTAGGATAATATAGATTTTTCTTTTTAATTTTCCATTTTTTTTAGGTGCTTACTTATAGCTCTTGTCTGCTACGTGCTTATTTGATTACTTCTCTTGTATGCAAAGTGCTCGGGTTCGAGACACTACATCTAGATTAGTATGACAGACCAATCTATCATCTCCTAAAGTAGTAAGGCAACTTGAGTTTTCTTCACCCACTAGAATTGAGTCAAAAGAATTAGAAGTTCAACCCGTAGTCATGGCTGTTTCACTCAAAGACCGTTGTTACCCCGCTCGTACCGCTCAACCCTCATGCATAGTCTTACCCGCAGTAACCGCGAATAACTTTGAAATCAAACATCACAACATTAGCATGTTACCTAGGTTTTCTGGGGTAGAAGGTGAGGATCCATATCTTTTCATTCGAGAGTTTGAGGAAGTGTGTGCTTTACAAAAACTTCAACAATTAAGTGAGGATTCCATTAGGCTCAGACTTATTAATTTTGCTTTAAAAGAAGATGCTAAACAGTGGTTGGATAGTCTACCCATTAATTCTATTTCCACATGAGAGGGATTTGTTGCTATCTTTCTTAAAAAATATTTTTCAAACCATAAGGCAAACAGGCTTAGGAATGAAATCAACCAATTTCAACAAAATCGGAATGAATCTTTTTGGAAATATTTTGATAGATTTAAAAAGCTTTTATCTAAATGTCCTCAACATGGTATAGAAAAATGGAGACTTTGCAAAATTCTTTATGAAGCTTTAGATAGCCAAACCACTGCTTTGTTAGAGTCTATGTGCAATGGTAAATTTATGGATAAAGATGAAGATGATGCTTGGAAATTTTTTGAGGAGTTAGCTGAAAGAACAATGTTGTGGGAGTCAACTAGGGAACCTAATCAGGAAGCTGAAAATTCTAACTCATCTAAGGGCTTACGCGTAGTTGGTAATTCTATTGCAACCGAAGCTAAGTTAGCTACACTCACTAGACGTCTAGAAGCCTTAGAAACCAACAATGTGTCATCTCAAATGTTCTCTATGCAAACTGTAGTTCTCCTAATCATGTGGTAGAGAATTGCCCTGAAATTGAGCAAGTCAGTGCCATGTTTCAACCTAGAGTTAGGAATGATCCTTATGCACCCACATACAATCCTGGTTGGAAGAATCATCCAAATTTCTCATGGAACCAAGGTCAATACAATCAATATCCTCAACCTGCTTTTCAAAAGCCCAATCCTGGTCCATACCCAACTCAAAATCCTAATTCATATCCTCATCAAAATCTTGGTCATTATCCAAACTCAGTCCCCATAAATCCTCCTGGTTTTAGTGAATCTGATAAGAAACTGACTTCTTTAGAAAAGAGTATGGAGGCATTACTTAAATCTCAACAATCTTTCATGCAAGTTATGACCCAAGATAGGCAACTACTAAATTCTAACACTCAAGCCATATCTAAGCTAGAGGTCCAAATCAGTCAATTGACAAACACAATCAGTGAGAGAGAGAAAAATCGATTTCCTAGTCAACCTGAGACTAATCCTAAGTTTCATCCTATTCAAAAGTCTCATGAAAATGTGAATTCTGTTATCTCTCTAAGGTCTGGTAAGCAATTCAACAATCATGCTGGTGTCAATACTCAAGAAGAAGATAAGCTATCATCTGAACCAAATCCTTTGCTCTTGAATCCTAGTCTTAACCAATCTTCAAATCCTGAGAATTCTGAAGTAGATAAATCTGATGAGTCATCACCATCCGATGAACCACCTTCGAAATCCCAATCTGATGTGTCTAATGAAAAAGTCTTTAAGCCGAAAGCCCCATTTCCTCAAAGACTTACTTCAAACAAACAATCTGCTCAGTTAGATAAGATTTTGGAAGTCTTTAAGCAAGTCAAGATTAACATTCCTCTTTTAGATGCGATTCAACAAGTTCCCTCTTATGCTAAGTGTCTAAAAGATTTGTGTACTCATAAAAGAACCACTCATGTTCCTAAGAAAGCTTTTCTAACATCTCATGTTAGTTCTATTTTGTCAAATCAAATCCCTGTGAAGTATAAGGATCCTGGCTATCCTACCATCTCTTGTGTCATAGGTGATACTTTCATTGATAAAGCTTTACTCGATCTAGGAGCTAGTGTGAATCTTCTTCCATTATCTGTTTATCAAGCCTTGGGTTTAGGTGAACTTAAGAAGACTAGTGCACAAAGGATAGCATCACCCCTAACAAAGACATTGTGAATTCAGACGATATAAGTTGAATCGACCAAAGTATCAATAACCTGTAAGGATTTGTGGAAAGGAGTCTCCAAAAGTACATAGACAGAGATGTTATAGAATTGACTAATGATGTTTGATATACCCTGTAACCAGGAGATGCAGGAGGAATGATGAGGATGGCCTAAGAAACCTTATAAGGGAAGTGCTAATATTCTAAACTTCAAACGGGAAGTTTGGTAAGGAATGTATGACATAGTAACAATAAGGCCAGATGAAACATGTGTGGAACCATGTGAGAGTATGGATTGAACCAATAAGGTTGAGATTATCCTAAAAACAAGAAGGGAGTTAAGTAAGTAAATATCCTAGGTATGATTTGGAGTACCTGTAGTCAAGATCGCACTAGAAAGGTGGAAGCAATGACTTTTGGAAGAGACTGATAGATGCTTTCTCTCATTCAGCAGAATTTAAGGGAGAATGCTTCCACCCTGAGTTGGAATAGATCTAGAAAACATTGACCCCAAGAAATTATTATAATCAGGAAAGGCCAACGAGGTGGCCGACACTTTAAGTATGGGGGAGTAAGCATAAATGCTCAGACCAAAGAAATAGAAGGATAATGTAAGGACCTTGATGGTCATAATATGGTAGAGAAAGTTACTTTCCGTCTAATGATTTTGCCAGGATCAACTATAAGAATAGTTTAAGTAAAGATTCGATTCCTGATGTTGCCAGTAGCACATTACCGACATTAGGAGGCTCTACGACAGACCAGACCAAATTCCCCAAGAGACTCGCCTTTTCTTTGGAAAGAGAGAGGGGAGGTTAAGTAACAATGAATGGGTAGTAAATGACCAGAAATAGAAAGGGTACAAATACTGATAAGCCAAATGGCACGATGATGAATGACAAGCAAGTTTATGTTGGTGTATTTCTGTGCAAACAAGATAGAGAATTATGAGGTTGGCAAGCGATTAAGCAAACCGCTAAGCTTTTAGTCTTCTACCGGAGATATGTGATTAATAATCTCACCAGCCTGTTCCAGCTGCAATGCTGGAAGCTTTCCTACAATTTTATCTGCTTCATGTAATATCTACGTCAAGTTCAGGAAGCATTCCCTATGGATAGGGAATAGTGATTATTTTGTTTTCCTAGAAGATCTTGAATTGACAATTATGATGCTTAGTTGTTAAAGCACTAAGTAAACGATAAACGATGGTGATCCTTCTGAGAAATTAGGTGGTAACGACTGTGGAAATGTCGAATTGAATCTAAGTTAAAGAAATCATCCAGGTTTATTTCGGACGGTGTAATTTCTGCAACGACGGGATATTTGAAATGAAGAATTAGGTTATGATGGTTCATAAGATGATTATAGTAGAAATAAAGACAAGAGAGTCAGATAGGTGGGCTCATGAGAAGCCCCAGTAATGAAGCGAGAAAAGTATGGAATTAGCAGGGCAAGGGTATTGGCTAAAACAGAAAGTTGGGATTAGGAGCATAAATGACATACAAATTGACTCCTTAGTAAGTTTGGAAAATTCGAGAAAATATGAAATAGATTGAATGAGTAATAAAGAGACTCATGAAATGAAAAAGTGAAATCTAGATGATTGAACAAAGGAAAATTTGGCCCCAAACGTGTAACACGTATTGAATAAAGGTGACGAGTGCCTCAACTCTGAGATGAAGGTGGAAATAAACAACAAAAGGTAAATAAGAGTTAGATAATACGAAGGATGTGATTGATAAAGAAAAGATTGGGAAATATTGATGGAAGTGAAGCAAGGAATGCTATGAATGGATTGATGAATGGGTTTTCCTAATGAGCTATCGGAATGACAACCTGATGGTGTTAGAATTGTGAATATGAAATGGCCAGTGTCGTGGCGTGAAATGCCAGTAATAAAAATGTCAAGCGAGAAATCCATGATTTTAACCTGAGAGGTTGAAGGATTTTCCATAAGTAAGTAATGCTAATATCAAACAAGAGTATAGGTCCATAGAATGATGGACAGAGAAACAAGGACATGTGATATGTGAGATTCGATAAAGTAGTATTTGATACGAATACGATTACTTTCTTCCCTAATAAACCTCTATAGTTCAGAGGTAAATTCTGAGTATGATATTTTGACAATCATGAAAATCTTCTTATATAATTCTCTGAAATTCTTTCCTTTTAATATCCCTTATTTATTTTCCTCTAAATTGAGAAGAACAACCCTTTAAGGAGGGGAGGTACTACTACGTGACTCTCTGTCTGTGTGATAGGAGTCTAAGTGGAATGCCATTAATTGTTTAATTGCTTGTCAAGTACTAGAGGCTGGCCCCCTTCTGTACTAGCTATGCAATGTAACAAATGTTCATTGATCACAGTGATCTCTCGATAAATTTTTCCACCTAAATATATATACATCGAGATTGCGAAGATTAAAGCGATCAGGAATTGCAAAATTACGAGTGAGGTTATCTCCGGAATTCGTAGCGCGTTAGTGATACCGAAGTCACTGCACGTACCAATAAGGTTAATAGTGTAAGACCGGACAAGAGCGTATACCGGATAATGTGTTATGCGAAAGTATCAAAGAATTGGTAGAACGGATAAAGGGTGTATTGTAACACCAGTACGATGTGCTTTAGAAAGATTGGGATGTGTAAGGATCGACCAGAGAATTGGAAAGCGAAATAACCAACAAGTACCAATTGTCTTCTACCTGATTCCGGGACGGAATCCTTTTAAGGAGGGGAGACTGTAAGAACCCAGATTTTTGGGTAGAATTAAAACTTTTATTATGTATTGATGTAAGAGTGAACAGTGGTTACAACTACAATGTAATACTGGCTTTAAAGAATGAATAATGAAAGGATATATATTCCAAGGTTATATGGCCTGAAGGATGCTATTGGGTGATAACTTAGATTAGAATAATCTATCTCCTAGAAAGTTAAGATAAGATTCCCTAGAGAGAAATAGATACCCTCATGTCATCCAAATCAATATCTATTATAAGCCCAGCGGTTCCGTAAAAAGGTTAAGGAACACTCGAGGGTGAACCAGGTTCATTTTCCTAATTATAGGAATTAAATAAAAATAAGTGATGAATAGTGATTTTGGTGGAATTTGGAATATTATTATAATAATGTTATACCCGGTATTCGGAACGGATTTCTGAGTTCGTATTATTGATCCAGGAGGAAAATAAGTGTATGTAAAAGCTGTCGGATTCAGAAAAAGAGCACTTTTATTTTCTCCGAGATTTCCCTGGACACTGCAAGACTTAAGGATTTATAAAAGGGAATTAAGGAATTTAAATTCGAGAAGTATTAAGAATGATGAAGAATAGTATTAGAAATATTAAGAAGGTTTTCGGTAAAACCCTAACTAGAAACGAATGAGTTATTCCCTCGAACGATCAACGAATTGAGTAATAACCGGACAAAGAACAAGCAAGAGGATCAAGATACATGCATGTGCAAGTGGATAAGGGCAAGTAACCAAGTAGTTACCAAAGGAACTAGATCAATTAGGATCAAACTAGTACTTAGCATAACTTTCTCATCTTACCACCAAAACATCAACACTTGTCCACTTGATTTCATCATCCATGACATACTACCTTTATTAAAGTAGCTTTATGGACTAGATATTATCCTTACATATCAATAATACATATTAGATTAGATGAGAGCAAGAGACAAGCCAAGCAAACTACATTCTCTCCATTTTTTCAAAACTGCTCAACAAGAACAGCCATGAGAGAAAAATTCATATCTCCATTTTCATCCATGATAAAATCACCAAATTTGAACCACAACCTCTCCACTCCATGGTCAATATTCTCTCCAAATTTCATAGCAATCAAAGTAGTATAGCCTAGGCAAATCATCTCCCCAAGTTGAAGAAGCAAACTGTCCAGATTGTTGGCAGTTTCTGTGATGATTTTCAAACGGCCATATCTCCTTCATTACTCAATGGAATTTGGTGTTCTTTAGCTTTTTGGAAAGCTGGTTGGATACTCTACAACTCTCCTTTAGAAGCCTTGTCCAGAAAACCTTGGTAAGGCCCTCGTTTTTCATGATCTTTCAACTGCGTTATAGCAGATCCGAAAATCACTAACTATGTTCTTGATGATTCTTGCTAGTTTAAGGTTGTAATGAGTTCTAAGGACTAGATCAAGGCTTAGAAAGGGCTTTAACACTCTCCAAGGAAGGTATAAACCTCATGAACCCTAGATCTTACTTTGAGATTTTGCATGCTCTTGATGGATTTAGTATAAGATGTGTTAATAGCATGATTATAAGCATGATTATGTAATGATTGTTTGATTTAAGAGATGTGATGATCATGTTGGTAAAGTAGATGAGTTTGGACAGTTGGAGATATGTAATATGTTTACAAGTTGTTTGGATGCCCGGTGTGGCTTTGTGGAATCGTTATGATTTTAGAACGTTCGATTTATAGCCGTCGTAATGCCGAATTTTCGTTAACCTTAAGAAATCATATTTGACAGTAGCCATAACTCACTGACTAGCTTCGTATTCTGCCATGACAAGGTATATTATGTTATAATCTTCGTTTTGATATAAAGATCGCATGAAACGGACTTACGGTTTAGGAGTTATGATTAAATTCGTAAAAGTGGTTCGGAACCGTAATCGAAAGTTCGTAATTGAAATTGATTCCCTTAAATGTCGTTTAATCAGTGGCGAATCTTATTAATTAAATATTAGAGGTAAAAAGGAAGGCGTGGGAGAAAACCACATGTCGAATGGATCGTTTTCCGATTTTATAAAAATGTTTGAATCGAGGTTAAACGCGAACGAACCCCTTAAAGGTATGACTTTGGTTATAACTTAGAAAACGGGCGATAACACTCGAGGTATAATCTTGATTCGTAAATGACCAACCTTAGAACTTATATGACGTAAGTATATACCAAGTATAAGCATGATGACATGTCTTGATAACGAACGAATGTCGGATCGTATCGGTGATAAAAAGAGTTACACTAAAAGAGACGTAACGAGATAACTCGAAAACATGTTTCGATTTAAGTGGAGTTTATACTTAGCCTTTTAATAAGCGTTAAGTGGTTAATCTTAAATATTCTGATTGTTTATAGATCGTCGAGCTGACCCGGGACACATTACCCCTACCCGCACTCGATTCTCAGGCAAGTTTCCAAAACTTGGAACTGTTGTTGTGATAATATATATGATGATTGTTTTATACATATGCCATAGAATGCATGCCTACTTTCAAGTTAATATTGAATTACTTGTTCCCTGAATTGATATCGGCTTATAGACTATATATGAAATATCAGTTATAAGCCGGATTGTTTGGTTAAGACCCTTAGCGAAGGGCGTATGATATTCATACTTCAAATATAGACCGGGAGTCGATATTTTGTAATATATAAATAGTCGTGGAAACCCGGAGGGATTCCAGCGACAAATTTATTACTTCGAGGATTTTTATTCGATTACGAATCTTTCGAGGAACGTTCTTCGAGTATTACCTCAGTGAAGGAATATTTAATGAATATTATTTTAATATTCATTTAGAATGTCATTTATTTAATTAATATTATTTTGATCATTCATTGGAGTTATTTAGTTAATGAATATTATTTTGAATATTCATTAGAGTTATTTGGTTGACGAATATCATTCCCAAATATTCATTTGGCTTACTTATTATTATTTGGAATATTCATTTGATCTTGATTTATTTAATGAATATTACTTTCGAATATTCATTTAAGGTTTGATTTACTTAATGAATGTTATTTTAAAATATTCATTGGAAGTTCTATTTACTCAAGGAATATTACTTCGAATATTCCTTTAAAGTTTTGATTACTAAATAAACATTATTCGGATATTCATTTAGAATATTATTTGTTAAATGAATATTATTTTGGATATTCATTTAGAATATTATTGGTTAAATGAATATTACTTTGGATATTCATTTAGAATATTATTTGTTTAATGAATATTATTTGGATATTCATTTGGAATGTTATTTATTAAATGAATATTATTTTCAAATATTCATTTAAGGTTTGATTTATTCAGTAAATATTATATTAAATATTTATTTAAGTTTATTTATTCAATGAATATTATTTTAAATATTCATTTAAGAAGAGATTTATTTAATAAATAATTCTATATATTCATTCGAGGATTACTTACGAGCAATATTATGATTTAATAGTATTCCGTAATTATTATTGAATTAATAAATATTCTTGGAATGTTTAATAAAATTCTTTTGAATTCTTTTTATAATGATTTATATTATTCAAAGGTTATCCTTCACCTTCAGATATTATGTAAAATATTTCGGAGTCTTTTATGACTATTTTATCAAGGGGAGGTTCCCAAAACTTTAATTTCATTTAAATTTATCTTAAAGAAGATTTAAATACTCGCTCAACTTCCAAACGTATATAAGGGGACCTCACTTGAGCGATGTTATTTATTGGACTGCCCGGTCCTATACTTGCTAAAACTATCTTGTCACTCACATCTTGATTCTTTCAAGCATCGATATGAGTCTTTTGGTTACCTCCTCAACGCTCGAGGGGTATGATTGATGTAACAAGTTTATATCCATTAACAAGCATCAGCTTGGGAAATATTGGTGAATTTTCCTTTCCAATTAGATACGACTACTTTGTGGAGTCCTATCAACAAGTGTTACACTTGGGGAAAAAGGGGAACGAACTTTACGTTTCAGAGTCATGGATGATATTCGAACTAGGAGACGCGTAAGTGGCCGAGTGGCGCCGGTCCAGCAATAGTCCAACCGTTGGCTGAGGAGTTCCAGAGGGCGGTAGATAAGTAAATCCATCGGAGCTACCTTCTACATGTAGAGAACGACTGATGAGATGCATGACATACGACTGATCATCGTAAACGTCAGGGCATCTGGCGCGGCAATGCTCCCGTATTAGTTCATCTTCTAAAAGTGAGAAATTTCTGCAACACTGTTGGTGTTGGCAAGGTGAAAAAGTGTTGAAACCGGAATTGCAATATTTTCCTGCAAGTTCCTCTTTTATGATAATTGAGAATATCTTGCTTATCTTTTACATAGCAGATATTTATTCAAAACAAATATATTTTGAGTTACCTTGTAACTTCATCTCATACCTTATATTGGTACTACATCGTTAATGCATGGCATATGGTTTCAAAAGATATTTTGGACTGTTATATATTATCACTGTTCAATTATATTTCTGGTGGGCTATTGCTCACCCTTGCTTTATTTATTTATATCACAACAACAGCTAGATCAGATGGCCGCGCAAGGCGCACACAGCGTAAGCAGGTGTCAACCGTCAGAGGTTTACCGCTAAGGTCTTGGCTACCTTTGTTGAGGATGCAACTACTGGTAGGCTAGTTGTTAGCAATTGAGCCTCAAATGTATTTATATTATGGTATCTATTAATGGATGGCAAAGAGTATGTAATTGTACAATGGTAATTCTTTGGGTTGTAAGAACTCAAACTTGTGATTAATAATATTGTTGGTTACTCTGATTTCATCTCTGGGACTATAACGGGTGTGTTTTATGTTGATGTTTTGGGTCACAAGGTTGTAATTTAAATTATGTTGGTTTTGTGGTTGGATATTGAGACCGTAATGACCAGATCCCTGACCCTGGATCTGGGGGTGTCACAGAAATGGTATCAGAGAGAGCGTTATATATCCCAGAGATGATGCGACGTTAAAACAATAAATTCATTAAGATAATAAGAACTCTTGCCAAGTTCATAGTCGGACTACTTAATGTAGTACTGACGAATAAAACCCTTATGGGAACTATTAAGTATCATGATAGTGACTTAGCTCGTTCTTATATCGACTAGTAAGGCGATAGACCTTGGGGATTACGAGAAGTGACTCAATAATGCCTGATTATATGCTGACGATCGGATGGTGGATTCGATAGAGTACCCTACTGAGGACCCGGAAGAGGTTCCAGCAAAGGAGGAAAATCCTGATAAGGATAAGGAGCTTACCCTTAAGGAAATAAGGGCTACAGCTAGAGAGACTGTAAGAATCTAGATATAGTGCTCAGAGAAGTGAGCGTAAAGAACTGATATATTATGAAGAGAATTAAAGAGGCATATTGGATTCATAGCCGGACTACCGAATGAAGTGCCAGCAAGTAAGATGGATTTGAGGAATTACTCAAGATCGTATGTAAGGATAGATAAGAATCCTTGGAGACTTTCAGATTAATGAGAAAGGAATTAGAATGATGCATGATTATCAAAGACATTGATATAGGACGGGGAGCAGAGTCCCTAGGAACAGTTAAGACATAGGTGGCAAGTGCCATATCTTCAGATAAATGGATTAATGTGAATCTTATTAATGATAATTCGCCGTGAGAAGGCAGATTTCCTAGGTTATAATTTATAAAGTCAATTGAGATTGATGAGGTGGTTTATCCAGTGAGATGTCCATTTTATGAATGGATTAGCTAAGAAAGTAAAGATAGTGGAAAGCAATGGCCTGAATGGATAAAGTTACATAAGGAAGTAGTAAACAAGACAATGATCTCAGAACCTACAAGACTAAAAGACCAGTGAGTCTATGATAAACTAGTAATGAGGCTATCGCCAAGAAACCAAGTATAAGTTCAGTTCAATTCAGTGAAATGATGAACCAGAAACATTAGTTGCATGTGATTCAGAAGAATATTAAATTCTTTCTTTTCCTTGAATGGATTATGGTAGTTACCTTAAGTTTATTCTGACACTGAATCATAAATGGATTAGGCAAGGCGAGCAGTGGTCGAGATGTAATTGAGAATGCTTCTAGATGCAACCTGAAAGAACAGGCGTAGGACATGTTCTCGAAATAAGAGTTTTGGCAAAATGAAGTCCAGCAATAGGACACATGATCAATAAGAGTAGTGTTGGTCGGCCCTACCAAGTTAAAGACAGTTTCAAATAGAGATTGGCCAACCACACTGGCAAAGGTGAGAAATTTCATAAGATTCACAAAGTATTACCAGAGAATTGCTCAGGACTTTACAGAAAGTGCAGTCTCGTAAATCGACTTATTGTAAGACTAAAAGTTTGAATGGACAAGATAAACGTGAGAAGATCTTCCTGGAGCTAAAGATGAAGTCGGTGACGACCAGGGTTGGCGTTACCTAATGGAAGAAGGAAACTTTGGGATATATTATGATACAACTCATACATGTATAGGTTCTGTGCTTATGCAGCACGACAACGTAATTTCGAATACATTTAGACAGCGCAGTTCATCGGATTCGGATGGCCTTGGTAGTGCCAATGTTGAGGAACGACTAACCCCGACGGTAGTGTTCCTTCTGAGACTAGTTGTTAAGAAGACTGGTATTTGGTAGTATCGACTAATAGGACGAATATGTATCGGGAGGAAGTGGCATGTTTTAGTTTGAAACTTTTGAATTTCCTTCTAGGGGAAGTATATATTTAGTTTCTTTCCAATAGTTAAACTCCCAACTTTATGTCAATCATTTCGATATTTAACTGTTTATGGTTCGACCCGCTTGGATGTTCCTAGAAATATTCTTCGGGTATCGAAATGGATCTTCTTAGTGTTACCAGCGGATGGATAGATTGACTGAAATTTCCCTAATCCTGGAAAGGAATTGGACAAAATTTGGCAAACCTTGTCTTTCTGATTATCTGAGCACGTCACCAAAGAGAATGGAAACTGGAGCGAACCCTGTGGATTGGGTAAAGTAGCCGCTATACAGGTGGGTAGACATACCCCGATTATTACAGTTGAATGTAGGGATCAAATTATGAAGTTGAATGTAATTAAGAAACAAGCCGGACTGAGAAATTCTGGGATTGACTTAAATGAAAAGGTTGTTATGCCAGAAGTGTTAAGCTTTTGTGGTACGTGGAATTGATAAGAGTAACTAGAAGAATAAAAGAAAAGGAAAGGTGACCGGAGATGGCACCGAGAAGTCGATTGAGACTTATATGGAGTGAAGTTTTGAAAAGATCAAAAGGTATCAAAGTAGTAGGCACTATGCCAGCAATTGCTAGAAAAGTAATGCTATTAGCCGACCCCTAAACTCACATATTTTAGCATGGCCAGTTGGGGCCAAGTCACTAAAGATTATCGAGTGACTGAACCAGCAAGGTAAGGACAAAGCGGGGTGCTTCTAACCAAGTGCCAACCGCGAGGACTTTTGATATAAAATGAATTGAGATACATGATGATGGATTTTATAAATACCATGGATGTGTTGGGAATGAGGATGGTGACCAGTAAAGGTTATGAGGATTGTCAGAGATGGTGCAGTATGATGCATAAATGTTATCTGAAACTTGGTGTCCTCAAGAGGAGCATTAGGCATTAAGAGATTCACGTTGAACACGACCAATATCTTCCAGAACATCCTTGCTACCATTACCAAGTTCTGTAAGAAAGACAGATAGACATACGTTGTCTTTTGGGAAAGTCATATAGACTGACATTCGTTTGAAAGAAGAGGTAACATTAAGCTACCTATAGATTATCAAGATTGGAATGATTGAAAAGAGACCCTTATTATGGATATATGATTAAAATTTCCAAGTACAGGATGTAAGTATTCCTCGAAAATGGAATTGAGGATAGAATGTCCATAGATTAATACGAACCCTGGGGGGATGCACAAAGGATAGCATCACCCCTAACAAAGACATTGTGAATTCAGACGATATAAGTTGAATCGACCAAAGTATCAATAACCTGTAAGGATTTGTGGAAAGGAGTCTCCAAAAGTACATAGACAGAGATGTTATAGAATTGACTAATGATGTTTGATATACCCTGTAACCAGGAGATGCAGGAGGAATGATGAGGATGGCCTAAGAAACCTTATAAGGGAAGTGCTAATATTCTAAACTTCAAACGGGAAGTTTGGTAAGGAATGTATGACATAGTAACAATAAGGCCAGATGAAACATGTGTGGAACCATGTGAGAGTATGGATTGAACCAATAAGGTTGAGATTATCCTAAAAACAAGAAGGGAGTTAAGTAAGTAAATATCCTAGGTATGATTTGGAGTACCTGTAGTCAAGATCGCACTAGAAAGGTGGAAGCAATGACTTTTGGAAGAGACTGATAGATGCTTTCTCTCATTCAGCAGAATTTAAGGGAGAATGCTTCCACCCTGAGTTGGAATAGATCTAGAAAACATTGACCCCAAGAAATTATTATAATCAGGAAAGGCCAACGAGGTGGCCGACACTTTAAGTATGGGGGAGTAAGCATAAATGCTCAGACCAAAGAAATAGAAGGATAATGTAAGGACCTTGATGGTCATAATGTGGTAGAGAAAGTTACTTTCCGTCTAATGATTTTGCCAGGATCAACTATAAGAATAGTTTAAGTAAAGATTCGATTCCTGATGTTGCCAGTAGCACATTACCGACATTAGGAGGCTCTACGACAGACCAGACCAAATTCCCCAAGAGACTCGCCTTTTCTTTGGAAAGAGAGAGGGGAGGTTAAGTAACAATGAATGGGTAGTAAATGACCAGAAATAGAAAGGGTACAAATACTGATAAGCCAAATGGCACGATGATGAATGACAAGCAAGTTTATGTTGGTGTATTTCTGTGCAAACAAGATAGAGAATTATGAGGTTGGCAAGCGATTAAGCAAACCGCTAAGCTTTTAGTCTTCTACCGGAGATATGTGATTAATAATCTCACCAGCCTGTTCCAGCTGCAATGCTGGAAGCTTTCCTACAATTTTATCTGCTTCATGTAATATCTACGTCAAGTTCAGGAAGCATTCCCTATGGATAGGGAATAGTGATTATTTTGTTTTCCTAGAGGATCTTGAATTGACAATTATGATGCTTAGTTGTTAAAGCACTAAGTAAACGATAAACGATGGTGATCCTTCTGAGAAATTAGGTGGTAACGACTGTGGAAATGTCGAATTGAATCTAAGTTAAAGAAATCATCCAGGTTTATTTCGGACGGTGTAATTTCTGCAACGACGGGATATTTGAAATGAAGAATTAGGTTATGATGGTTCATAAGATGATTATAGTAGAAATAAAGACAAGAGAGTCAGATAGGTGGGCTCATGAGAAGCCCCAGTAATGAAGCGAGAAAAGTATGGAATTAGCAGGGCAAGGGTATTGGCTAAAACAGAAAGTTGGGATTAGGAGCATAAATGACATACAAATTGACTCCTTAGTAAGTTTGGAAAATTCGAGAAAATATGAAATAGATTGAATGAGTAATAAAGAGACTCATGAAATGAAAAAGTGAAATCTAGATGATTGAACAAAGGAAAATTTGGCCCCAAACGTGTAACACGTATTGAATAAAGGTGACGAGTGCCTCAACTCTGAGATGAAGGTGGAAATAAACAACAAAAGGTAAATAAGAGTTAGATAATACGAAGGATGTGATTGATAAAGAAAAGATTGGGAAATATTGATGGAAGTGAAGCAAGGAATGCTATGAATGGATTGATGAATGGGTTTTCCTAATGAGCTATCGGAATGACAACCTGATGGTGTTAGAATTGTGAATATGAAATGGCCAGTGTCGTGGCGTGAAATGCCAGTAATAAAAATGTCAAGCGAGAAATCCATGATTTTAACCTGAGAGGTTGAAGGATTTTCCAAAAGTAAGTAATGCTAATATCAAACAAGAGTATAGGTCCATAGAATGATGGACAGAGAAACAAGGACATGTGATATGTGAGATTCGATAAAGTAGTATTTGATACGAATACGATTACTTTCTTCCCTAATAAACCTCTATAGTTCAGAGGTAAATTCTGAGTATGATATTTTGACAATCATGAAAATCTTCTTATATAATTCTCTGAAATTCTTTCCTTTTAATATCCCTTATTTATTTTCCTCTAAATTGAGAAGAACAACCCTTTAAGGAGGGGAGGTACTACTACGTGACTCTCTGTCTGTGTGATAGGAGTCTAAGTGGAATGCCACTAATTGTTTAATTGCTTGTCAAGTACTAGAGGCTGGCCCCCTTCTGTACTAGCTATGCAATGTAACAAATGTTCATTGATCACAGTGATCTCTCGATAAATTTTTCCACCTAAATATATATACATCGAGATTGCGAAGATTAAAGCGATCAGGAATTGCAAAATTACGAGTGAGGTTATCTCCGGAATTCGTAGCGCGTTAGTGATACCGAAGTCACTGCACGTACCAATAAGGTTAATAGTGTAAGACCGGACAAGAGCGTATACCGGATAATGTGTTATGCGAAAGTATCAAAGAATTGGTAGAACGGATAAAGGGTGTATTGTAACACCAGTACGATGTGCTTTAGAAAGATTGGGATGTGTAAGGATCGACCAGAGAATTGGAAAGCGAAATAACCAACAAGTACCAATTGTCTTCTACCTGATTCCGGGACGGAATCCTTTTAAGGAGGGGAGACTGTAAGAACCCAGATTTTTGGGTAGAATTAAAACTTTTATTATGTATTGATGTAAGAGTGAACAGTGGTTACAACTACAATGTAATACTGGCTTTAAAGAATGAATAATGAAAGGATATATATTCCAAGGTTATATGGCCTGAAGGATGCTATTGGGTGATAACTTAGATTAGAATAATCTATCTCCTAGAAAGTTAAGATAAGATTCCCTAGAGAGAAATAGATACCCTCATGTCATCCAAATCAATATCTATTATAAGCCCAGCGGTTCCGTAAAAAGGTTAAGGAACACTCGAGGGTGAACCAGGTTCATTTTCCTAATTATAGGAATTAAATAAAAATAAGTGATGAATAGTGATTTTGGTGGAATTTGGAATATTATTATAATAATGTTATACCCGGTATTCGGAACGGATTTCTGAGTTCGTATTATTGATCCAGGAGGAAAATAAGTGTATGTAAAAGCTGTCGGATTCAGAAAAAGAGCACTTTTATTTTCTCCGAGATTTCCCTGGACACTGCAAGACTTAAGGATTTATAAAAGGGAATTAAGGAATTTAAATTCGAGAAGTATTAAGAATGATGAAGAATAGTATTAGAAATATTAAGAAGGTTTTCGGTAAAACCCTAACTAGAAACGAATGAGTTATTCCCTCGAACGATCAACGAATTGAGTAATAACCGGACAAAGAACAAGCAAGAGGATCAAGATACATGCATGTGCAAGTGGATAAGGGCAAGTAACCAAGTAGTTACCAAAGGAACTAGATCAATTAGGATCAAACTAGTACTTAGCATAACTTTCTCATCTTACCACCAAAACATCAACACTTGTCCACTTGATTTCATCATCCATGACATACTACCTTTATTAAAGTAGCTTTATGGACTAGATATTATCCTTACATATCAATAATACATATTAGATTAGATGAGAGCAAGAGACAAGCCAAGCAAACTACATTCTCTCCATTTTTTCAAAACTGCTCAACAAGAACAGCCATGAGAGAAAAATTCATATCTCCATTTTCATCCATGATAAAATCACCAAATTTGAACCACAACCTCTCCACTCCATGGGCAATATTCTCTCCAAATTTCATAGCAATCAAAGTAGTATAGCCTAGGCAAATCATCTCCCCAAGTTGAAGAAGCAAACTGTCCAGATTGTTGGCAGTTTCTGTGATGATTTTCAAACGGCCATATCTCCTTCATTACTCAATGGAATTTGGTGTTCTTTAGCTTTTTGGAAAGCTGGTTGGATACTCTACAACTCTCCTTTAGAAGCCTTGTCCAGAAAACCTTGGTAAGGCCCTCGTTTTTCATGATCTTTCAACTGCGTTATAGCAGATCCGAAAATCACTAACTATGTTCTTGATGATTCTTGCTAGTTTAAGGTTGTAATGAGTTCTAAGGACTAGATCAAGGCTTAGAAAGGGCTTTAACACTCTCCAAGGAAGGTATAAACCTCATGAACCCTAGATCTTACTTTGAGATTTTGCATGCTCTTGATGGATTTAGTATAAGATGTGTTAATAGCATGATTATAAGCATGATTATGTAATGATTGTTTGATTTAAGAGATGTGATGATCATGTTGGTAAAGTAGATGAGTTTGGACAGTTGGAGATATGTAATATGTTTACAAGTTGTTTGGATGCCCGGTGTGGCTTTGTGGAATCGTTATGATTTTAGAACGTTCGATTTATAGCCGTCGTAATGCCGAATTTTCGTTAACCTTAAGAAATCATATTTGACAGTAGCCATAACTCACTGACTAGCTTCGTATTCTGCCATGACAAGGTATATTATGTTATAATCTTCGTTTTGATATAAAGATCGCATGAAACGGACTTACGGTTTAGGAGTTATGATTAAATTCGTAAAAGTGGTTCGGAACCGTAATCGAAAGTTCGTAATTGAAATTGATTCCCTTAAATGTCGTTTAATCAGTGGCGAATCTTATTAATTAAATATTAGAGGTAAAAAGGAAGGCGTGGGAGAAAACCACATGTCGAATGGATCGTTTTCCGATTTTATAAAAATGTTTGAATCGAGGTTAAACGCGAACGAACCCCTTAAAGGTATGACTTTGGTTATAACTTAGAAAACGGGCGATAACACTCGAGGTATAATCTTGATTCGTAAATGACCAACCTTAGAACTTATATGACGTAAGTATATACCAAGTATAAGCATGATGACATGTCTTGATAACGAACGAATGTCGGATCGTATCGGTGATAAAAAGAGTTACACTAAAAGAGACGTAACGAGATAACTCGAAAACATGTTTCGATTTAAGTGGAGTTTATACTTAGCCTTTTAATAAGCGTTAAGTGGTTAATCTTAAATATTCTGATTGTTTATAGATCGTCGAGCTGACCCGGGACACATTACCCCTACCCGCACTCGATTCTCAGGCAAGTTTCCAAAACTTGGAACTGTTGTTGTGATAATATATATGATGATTGTTTTATACATATGCCATAGAATGCATGCCTACTTTCAAGTTAATATTGAATTACTTGTTCCCTGAATTGATATCGGCTTATAGACTATATATGAAATATCAGTTATAAGCCGGATTGTTTGGTTAAGACCCTTAGCGAAGGGCGTATGATATTCATACTTCAAATATAGACCGGGAGTCGATATTTTGTAATATATAAATAGTCGTGGAAACCCGGAGGGATTCCAGCGACAAATTTATTACTTCGAGGATTTTTATTCGATTACGAATCTTTCGAGGAACGTTCTTCGAGTATTACCTCAGTGAAGGAATATTTAATGAATATTATTTTAATATTCATTTAGAATGTCATTTATTTAATTAATATTATTTTGATCATTCATTGGAGTTATTTAGTTAATGAATATTATTTTGAATATTCATTAGAGTTATTTGGTTGACGAATATCATTCCCAAATATTCATTTGGCTTACTTATTATTATTTGGAATATTCATTTGATCTTGATTTATTTAATGAATATTACTTTCGAATATTCATTTAAGGTTTGATTTACTTAATGAATGTTATTTTAAAATATTCATTGGAAGTTCTATTTACTCAAGGAATATTACTTCGAATATTCCTTTAAAGTTTTGATTACTAAATAAACATTATTCGGATATTCATTTAGAATATTATTTGTTAAATGAATATTATTTTGGATATTCATTTAGAATATTATTGGTTAAATGAATATTACTTTGGATATTCATTTAGAATATTATTTGTTTAATGAATATTATTTGGATATTCATTTGGAATGTTATTTATTAAATGAATATTATTTTCAAATATTCATTTAAGGTTTGATTTATTCAGTAAATATTATATTAAATATTTATTTAAGTTTATTTATTCAATGAATATTATTTTAAATATTCATTTAAGAAGAGATTTATTTAATAAATAATTCTATATATTCATTCGAGGATTACTTACGAGCAATATTATGATTTAATAGTATTCCGTAATTATTATTGAATTAATAAATATTCTTGGAATGTTTAATAAAATTCTTTTGAATTCTTTTTATAATGATTTATATTATTCAAAGGTTATCCTTCACCTTCAGATATTATGTAAAATATTTCGGAGTCTTTTATGACTATTTTATCAAGGGGAGGTTCCCAAAACTTTAATTTCATTTAAATTTATCTTAAAGAAGATTTAAATACTCGCTCAACTTCCAAACGTATATAAGGGGACCTCACTTGAGCGATGTTATTTATTGGACTGCCCGGTCCTATACTTGCTAAAACTATCTTGTCACTCACATCTTGATTCTTTCAAGCATCGATATGAGTCTTTTGGTTACCTCCTCAACGCTCGAGGGGTATGATTGATGTCACAAGTTTATATCCATTAACAAGCATCAGCTTGGGAAATATTGGTGAATTTTCCTTTCCAATTAGATACGACTACTTTGTGGAGTCCTATCAACAAGTGTTACACTTGGGGAAAAAGGGGAACGAACTTTACGTTTCAGAGTCATGGATGATATTCGAACTAGGAGACGCGTAAGTGGCCGAGTGGCGCCGGTCCAGCAATAGTCCAACCGTTGGCTGAGGAGTTCCAGAGGGCGGTAGATAAGTAAATCCATCGGAGCTACCTTCTACATGTAGAGAACGACTGATGAGATGCATGACATACGACTGATCATCGTAAACGTCAGGGCATCTGGCGCGGCAATGCTCCCGTATTAGTTCATCTTCTAAAAGTGAGAAATTTCTGCAACACTGTTGGTGTTGGCAAGGTGAAAAAGTGTTGAAACCGGAATTGCAATATTTTCCTGCAAGTTCCTCTTTTATGATAATTGAGAATATCTTGCTTATCTTTTACATAGCAGATATTTATTCAAAACAAATATATTTTGAGTTACCTTGTAACTTCATCTCATACCTTATATTGGTACTACATCGTTAATGCATGGCATATGGTTTCAAAAGATATTTTGGACTGTTATATATTATCACTGTTCAATTATATTTCTGGTGGGCTATTGCTCACCCTTGCTTTATTTATTTATATCACAACAACAGCTAGATCAGATGGCCGCGCAAGGCGCACACAGCGTAAGCAGGTGTCAACCGTCAGAGGTTTACCGCTAAGGTCTTGGCTACCTTTGTTGAGGATGCAACTACTGGTAGGCTAGTTGTTAGCAATTGAGCCTCAAATGTATTTATATTATGGTATCTATTAATGGATGGCAAAGAGTATGTAATTGTACAATGGTAATTCTTTGGGTTGTAAGAACTCAAACTTGTGATTAATAATATTGTTGGTTACTCTGATTTCATCTCTGGGACTATAACGGGTGTGTTTTATGTTGATGTTTTGGGTCACAAGGTTGTAATTTAAATTATGTTGGTTTTGTGGTTGGATATTGAGACCGTAACGACCAGATCCCTGACCCTGGATCTGGGGGTGTCACAATAGCACTTCCAGAAACGTTATATTAGTAAAAACAATAGCACTTGCATAGCTTTTACAGAAACGCTATGTAAGCACAATATTTTGTAAAAAAATAAATAAATTTGTATTAGTGCTATTTAATTGCACTTTTTTTATTCCAATTCAATTGTTGTTCTAGCTACCATTTTTTTACTTGTAATATTCCTAAAAATTCATAAATTTAACAACAAATAAAATAAAATCTAGACAATGTAGAACCCAAATCACAACAAGAAATAGTGTAACAACTCATATTACTACTACATTCAAATATATTCCAAATATCATAAAATACATTAAAAATAAAAAATATAGCCAACAAAGGTCTTTCTAATTGATCCATACAATACATAACAAAATCTAAGTAGAACAACTGATTGAAATAAAACATAAAAAGCTAATTTAGTAAATAGTAACAATTTGCCCTTGAGGAACCAGTTGTACAATTATCCCGCCAAATTCTTCTCGAAGTGAACCATTTTATGATTTATCCTCCTCTAGGCACTGAATATAATCGTCATAAATAAGCTTTTTCGTTCAGGGCATACCTAGATCCCTGGAATAGTTGGCTACATTTTTATGGATTTAGAATCTGAACAGTGTCTGCAACAATGACCGAGACAAAGATGTATCTATGCAAAAGAGAAGATTAGATGGAGAATACAATAATATGCAATGTGCCAACCTTTTTGCAAGTACTGATTGTTTACTATGTTGAATTACTTCCCAGAAGTAATTGCTTTATATGATATTCTTTAATAAGACAGAAATAAAAGAACCTGATGATAACATATATTTGGCAAACTCAAACAAGAGGAAAAATTGCACCAGATACAATTATGTATTCCTCTATTCAATGTCAGAAAAGTGTCACATATGTAAACAAAGATGGAGCGTTGAACAATTACTTTACGAACTGATTCAGTAGTTACCATTTATTTTAATGCGAAGTAGGTCTTTGACATGCATAAATCAACAAAATTTGAAGAACCACTAATAATCATAGAAAACATATACATTATCACATAAAAGTTGATTTTTCATCTACATTTACGTTTATAGAAGATGACTCACATTTACACGTAAACAACACAGCTTTCTTCGGATATCTATAGGCATATAATATAAACAAACAGCTTCAGGTCTACAAAAGTTTTATAAGGAGTATTTATATTGGGTTTTTTTGCCAAACTACATAAAGCAGCTAATTACCTTCTTGGCAACATAATAGGTGGTGTCATTCCACTTTGATTCCTTATGCCGTAATGGATCAGCTGCAAAACCCAAGTTTTCATCAGTATCAAAATGCTCTTCACTATCAAAAAACGTTTTCAGCTGCAAAATGATCTTCTTCAAGCATATAAGCTTTTTCGTTCAGGGCATTCCCCATTTATTCTACGTGGCCTACTCAAGAACAGAGTGCATTCTCCATAATAGTCAAGTAGGGTGGTCACTTTCTATACAATTACTTCTTTGAAACTTAAAATTTTGATCACTGAAATAGATTAGGAGTAAACCAAAGGATAGCACAAAAAAAACTACAGTTCTCCTTTCTGATTTCTCCAGAGCTTGAAGAGGTCAATTTAAAAGTTTCTACAGGTATTGACCTATTACATTAATATGAAACATTTTAAGATTTTGGTTCACTAGCCCCACTTGGCCTTCTTGTTGGACAGGGATGCAATTTTCCATTCCTTTTGAAGTGAACACACCCTAAAAGTGCATCGTTCCAACGCTTACAGGTACTATAATTAGACTGACAGACATTTAACTAAACTTTTGGTAGTGCATAATCAGGGTTTTCTAAAAATTTATCAAATCCTAGTAACAAACTATCGAAACTGAATAAACACGTAGATAATAAGCACAAACATAACCAGTATAACACACAAGGTGAAATCAACAAATTCTACTACCAACTATACAAATCTCACTAAATAATTTCATAAAAATCAAGGACACAGAATTCAGTAAAAAAACAAACCCGATTCATGGGTAAGTATAAGTTAAACACAATCACATACACAAAAATCAAACAAGGCATATAAACACAAGTCAATTGTAATATTCAACATAGGAACCGCATAAATATTCCATTTCTGGAACCGCATCTGACTTATCTGTTAGTGAAGTAGAACTTGTTGGTAGAACTAGAAGCAACAGAGGTTCTAACAGCCTTCTTTTTTTCTCAATAATTCTTCTTTTAAAGACAAGCATACTGAATTTACTATAGCTAATGAACACCCAAAAAAATTCCAGACACACTAGTATAACAATTTAGTCAAAATTACCAAACAAGAGCACTTATTTAAAAGCAATATCTCAAAGAGATATCGCCTTAAACCATATCAACTAGTGCAAGATAGAAACCTAAAGGATTTGAGTAACTACATTTACAAAACACTACAAGGAAAACTGAAATATACAATGGTTATTGCCCGTTGTCTGATGCCCTGGAATAGCGTTGTCTATCGAGCAGGTGTCTCTTACCAACATCACACAACGGTACACAAATCGTTGTCTGAAATCCATTACAACAACAGACCAGGCTCAAAAAGCGTTGTAGCACACCCAGAAACCACAACGAATCTGGTAAAAAACGTTGTTCTTATGATGATGTTACAACGGTTTGGTTAATTTTGAATGTTGTTAGATTTTAATGTGCACAGTTGTTTTGGTGAATCAGAGGCACGTAAAGCCAACATTCACACAACATTCACATGTGATAGAATTCGTTGTCTTCATGCTTTTTGTACAATGTTTTGTTGTTTCAAAAGTGTTGTTAGATTGTAATGTGCACAATTGTTTTTCTGAATCAGAGGCACGCGAAGCCAACAATCACACAACATTTACATGTGATACAATCGTTGTCTGAATAGTTTTTGTACAATGTTTTGTAGCTTCAAAAGTGTTGTCTTTTTTTGTGCCCCTCGTTAGACAATAGTTTCTATGTTAACAACTATTGTCTAAGTAGCTGAACTGTTTGGCTTAGAACATATTAGAAAATGGTTTTTATCTATGCAAATAAATTCACCATTACATAAAATATCCACAATTATGAACCCAAACTAATCCATACTAACTAAATATTCATCATTACAACCATTCACCAAGCCATCTATATAACTAACCAAAATAATTACATCCAAAAATTAGACCAACAACAATGTATTTTTAGATGAACATCTCCATCAAAGAGTATTAGGATCTAATGGGCCAGCCCTACATTTAGGTGTTTTTGTTATCTCGCAATGCAAGCATTTCCTCACTGGTTGTGGTAAACTTCTGTCCATCACTGCAGAACCTGATTCAAATAATGGTTTATGCTTCTCTTCTTCGGGTTTATGCTTCTCTTCTTCGGGTTTATGCTTCTCTTCTTCTTGTTCTCTGACACATGCTTTGGTATCTTAACACGAAGAGACTCCACAAAGTTCAGGTGTGAACTGATCATCAAAATGGAATGCAGAAATTTTATCGACAAGACAACAATTACTGTAAGGACATACCTTGAGATTTATGTGAGCTCCTTGTTTAGCCTTGTTGTTTCTGTGGTGTACTCGAGCAGCAAATGCAGAAATGTAGTGGCCCGCATATGATTCACTAGTAATATAGAAGTCATTTTCCAAGCACATGGATAAGATGTTAACACTTTTCTCTTCTTTATTAAAGCATCCGACTTTGTCGATAGCATGCCTGAACATTTTAACATTTTCAAACTTTAACAAGATTTTTCCTCAAAACTCAGGGTATTGACAGAAACAACATTACAGCATGTTTATCCATTACTAGGAGTCAAGGTAAGGTCTTTATATCTCGGCTTCTACACACTGAGGTAATCGCACTGGCTA
Organism: Kitagawia praeruptora; assembly: GCA_037693485.1. NCBI lineage: Eukaryota > Viridiplantae > Streptophyta > Magnoliopsida > Apiales > Apiaceae > Kitagawia > Kitagawia praeruptora. Next base: position 95,979,939 of record CM075350.1, read on the forward strand.
GTGGCTATGTTTAGTTTGGCTTTCACAACATTGTAGTATGTATTACAGTATATGCACCATACGTAAGACAAAAATATGGTCAACAACCCGGGAGAGGAGATATGAATTCTACAATATCCATTTTTATATTGAGAGAATTTCAAATAATCCTAAATAAATCATACAACGTAGGCAAAGAGAAATCACCACTGCAAATATCATTCTTTACTTACTAATAGACTCACACAGTCCTTATGCAATAAAAATTAAAGCGTCTATAATTTTAACACTACAACAATCTATACAAACATTGTTCTTTCTAATACTTTGCTAAACTTAAATCTACATTGCCAATTCGATTTTCATATCAACACATAGAAACACACACATGTATAGGGTCGCGGCACGTTTAAAAAATCTTTTAAAGTGCAGAACAATTGTTAACACGACACGACGTAGGTACATAACACGAGAGGGGGAGAATAAAACCTCCAGGGCTTGATTCACTCTTCCAGTTTTGCGGAGTTGCAACACACAACCATAATACAAATCAAGTTGCTTTTTCTTCCTTTCCAAATATGAGCTAAGCAACTCTTGTTCAACCAAAACTCTCCGAATGTGATCTCGGGACATCCCTTGCATCCTCCTGATTTCTGAGAAGGTAGCAAATTCACATTAATAAGCTTACCATAACTTACATATCATATTTCAGACACAGAAAGAAAACCAAAATAGCAAGATTAATATAATAATTTACACACAAGTCCAGCTTTTTCCAGCAACTAAAAGTGTAGTATTAAAAAAGAGTCCCAACTTCATTCGGGGTAAATCGAATCCACTAGGATAATGTTTCATCTGAACTTAAAAGTTAGAGATCAGTCAACATTGTAACAATAGTCCAACTAAACCTTTTATATAAGCCTGACATGTGTTGCAACTTACGAAAAAGAAACTAGCCAAAAAAAACTGGATGTGCTAACTAGAGATAAAAACTTTTTAGGTTGCTGCTAGGGTACGCAATTTTTTTTTCTACTTGAATAAGTATCAAAAAGTAATGTCGATTTTAGAATGTCAATTTTCTGCCTCATCTTTGCCCTCGAGATGAAAAAAATGCTACTTCTGGGGATATCTGTTGCCCAACAATTGTCTTTGGTTTGCTAAGCTTCACAACTGGGTTTCTGCAATCTGCACTATATATACTCATATCAATTACTCGACCAACAACATATAAGCTGAACAAAATCAACATTACAGATAAAAATATTTATGGATATAAGGTTTCCTGCTAAGACTACAGCTTCTAAAGTCTTAAATGTCAACATTTTATAATGTATATAGTACTTGGAAATTTAGGAAACAAGGGAAAATGGAACTCACTTCTCCCCAGTATTCTTATACTTGTCAGCATCAAGATTAACAATAACTACATCTTCCTCCATGTGAAAGGCAGCTGCAACCTTTTCATAAATCTACAAAATAGATAGTAAATTCAGCAATTAAAATAAAAAAGGCTGAATTTGGTCAGTAGAATAGGCAAGTACTTACAGGAGCACATAACTTTCTCGCACAAACATAGCACTTAGATCAACCTTAAATAAAAGGGAATAAGGAGAGAGAGACCTTAAATAAAAGCCTTCAAATGCAAAGCCCAACCGAAGAAGGCCTGAAATCAACAATAGAGTTTGATTAGATGAAATTCAAGTGTAGATATGTAAGTAATTGAACTCAAAATGAAAAACCAAAACCATAATTTGAAGAACCAAAACATCCACCGAAGACCAAAGTTTTCACTAACGAGCTCTAATTGAATCTTGTGAGAGAGTGAAAGTGAAAGTCAGAGCAAAAAGATGAACCCCAGTAATCAGGCATTTTAATTTGTAAAGAGAGATGAGAGAGAGAGAGAGAGAGAGATATTTGATTTTAGAGGATTGATTGTGGATCTGTGTTTTATGTGGACACTGGACACTGAGAGCAAAGGGGGGAAATGAAAATTTTGGTGAATGGGGAAATGAAAATTTGGATAAGCAGGAGAATGGGGGGAAATATATATTGTAATATTTGTGAGGCTGAAAATAGGGGGCGGGAATGAATTTAATGGAAATTTAACAAATTTTAGAAATATTTTTATTGACTTGTAAAATATATATTATTTTATTAATTATATTTATTTTATAATGTTTGTTCAACTTCGGAATCGTATAGATGTTAATATATATTCATTCTAGTGTTGGGAAAAAAACAAAAAATAAAAAGGCTCGATCATGCTGCATCTTAACAAAAATGTGCAAAAGTGCTCGATCATACAAGAATGATATGTTTTTTTCTAATTTTTTGTACACATCACTAAAATAAGTATATAACATCATTCGTACGGATGGATCATCGAAAAAAAAATTAAAAAAAATAGATCATGCTCAATCGGTACGACACTAGTTAGAGTGAGTAGTACTTTTGGCGGATTTATATTATAAACACATACAAGATTGATTTCTTCGACGATCGAACCGTACGAAATTTAATAAAAACTCATTCTAGTGTTGGGAAAAAATATTCAAAAATAAAAAGGTCCGGTTGTACGAGATTTTAACAAAAACGTAGCAAAAGTGCTACTTCCTATAATGAGGCACAATCCAGATTCACTGAATAATTTTTTTGAACGATTTCTTCGACGATCGAACCGTACGAAAGTTAATAAACACTCATTCTAGTGTTGGGAAAAAATAATCAAAAAATAAAAAGGTCGGGTTGTACGAGATTTTAACAAAAACGTAGCAAAAGTTCTACTTCCTATAACGAGGCACGATCCAGATTCACTGAATAATTTTTTTGAACGATTTCTTCGATGATCGAACCGTACGAAAGTTAATAAACACTCATTCTAGTGTTGAGAAAAAATAATCAGAAAATAAAAAGGTCGGGTTGTACGAGATTTTAACAAAAACGTAGCAAAACTACTTCCTATAACGAGGCACGATCCAGATACACTGAATAATTTTTTTGATTGATTTCTTCGACGATCGAACCGTACAAAAGTTAACAAACACTCATTCTAGTGTTGGGAAAAAATAATCAAAAAATAAAAAGGTCGGGTTGTACGAGATTTTAACAAAAACGTAGCAAAAGTTCTACTTTCTATAACGAGGCACTATCCAGATTCAATGAATAATTTTTTTGATTGATTTCTTCGATGATCGAACCGTACGAAAGTTAAAAAACACTCATTCTAGTGTTGGGAAAAAATAATCAAAAAATAAAAAGGTCGGGTTGTACGAGATTTTTACAAAAACGTAGCAAAAGTGCTACTTCCTATAACGAGGCACGATCCAGATTCACTGAATAATTTTTTTGATTGATTTCTTTGACGATCGAACCGTACGAAAGTTAACAAACACTCATTCTAGTGTTGGGAAAAAATAATCAAAAAATAAAAAGGTCGGGTTGTACGAGATTTTAACAAAAACGTAGCAAAAGTTCTACTTCCTATAACGAGGCACGATCCAGATTCACTGAATAATTTTTTTGATTGATTTCTTCGACGATCGAACCGTATGAAAGTTAAAAAACACTCATTCTAGTGTTGGTAAAAAATAATCAAAAAATTAAAAGGTCGGGTTGTACGAGATTTTAACAAAAACGTAGCAAAAGTGCTACTTCCTATAACGAGGCACGATCCAGATTCACTGAATAATTTTTTTGATTGATTTCTTTGACGATCGAACCGTACTAAAGTTAACAAACACTCATTCTAGTGTTGGGAAAAAATAATCAAAAAATAAAAAGGTCGGGTTGTACGAGATTTTAACAAAAACGTAGCAAAAGTTCTACTTCCTATAACGAGGCACTATCTAGATTCACTGAATAATTTTTTTGATTGATTTCTTCGATGATCGAACCGTACGAAAGTTAACAAACACTCATTCTAGTGTTGGGAAAAAATAATCAAAAAATAAAAAGGTCGGGTTGTACGAGATTTTAACAAAAACGTAGCAAAAGTGCTACTTCCTATAACGAGGCACGATCCAGATTCACTGAATAATTTTTTTGATTGATTTCTTCGACGATCGAACCATACGAAAGTTAATAAACACTCATTCTAGTGTTGGGAAAAAATAATCAAAAAATAAAAAGGTCTTGTTGTACGAGATTTTAACAAAAACGTAGCAAAAGTGCTACTTCCTATAACGAGGCACTATCCAGATTCACTGAATAATTTTTTTGATTGATTTCTTCGACGATCGAACCGTACGAAAGTTAACAAACACTCATTCTAGTATTGGGAAAAAATAATCAAAAACTAAAAGGTCGGGTTGTACGAGATTTTAACAAAAACGTAGCAAAAGTCCTACTTCCTATAACGAGGCACGATCCAGATTCACTGAATAATTTTTTTGAACGATTTATTCGACGATCGAACCATACGAAAGTTAATAAACATCATCACTAAAATTTGTATATAACATCATCCGCACTGTTGGATCTTCCAATTTTTTTTAAAAAAAAATTATTATTCGAAAATTATACTAGTTTGACCAAGGAGTGCTTTGATAGTTGACCATTAAATATCATACAAGAACATTAAACAACGGTTTTTTTATTAAAAACTGTTGTTGTGCTTAATATAACACAACATTTTTTTATAAGAAAACCGTTGTCTGATTATTTTCATTATTTCCCACCAAATTCAGTTCAAATTATTTCATTATTCCCACCAAATATTTCATTATTTCCCACCAAATTATTCAAATTTTTTGTAGTTCAGACAACGGTTTCATAAAAACTGTTGTCTCATCAAGCCACCATGATTTGAATCATATTTGTCCGGCTAAATGACGTTAACGACCGCGCTTCATGGGAGGCAACCCATGTGGTTCCGATGATTAGGTATGTTTTCTACTATCCCTCGTATTTACTTCCATTCAATGCGGACATTGAATTTTTCAAGTTTGGGGGTGAGGGACAAGTAGTATATATATATATGTTAGTAGTTAGTTGTGTGTCATTGTGTTCATATAGGATATCATATTATGCATATCAGTCGTACTTCATGCATGTTGTTCGTATTATTTATGTTTGTTTTATATAGGATATTCTGTATTTATTTTCGTATACCATGTGAGTTCATTTTAGTTGCATTTTCATGGCATGCATATTTCATGATCCCTTAAGACGAGCTGATTCTGATGGATAGGCAGATGTTTAATTGAGTGTGGTGATGATGAGTAGAGGGCTGATTTATAGTTCCCACAAAATTGACTTGCATGTTTCGGAAACACAATAATTACACAGTCTCATTGGGTGCTTTTGGGCTAGGTTAGGGTCATGCTTGTTTGGATGTTTTGAGATTTAATCACTTGATTATATTTAGAATTTTCGTTATTCCCTTGATGGCGTAGGAGCACTAAAGTCTAAGTTTGGGGGAAACCAGGGATTTCATGCTAGTTGTTAATATTTGTTAAATAATGGCTAGGTGTCAAATGGCTAGTAGCCGGCTCATATTCATATGAGTAGTCTAGGGTTGGAAGTGAGAATGTTCATTCCAGATTGCATGAAAAAAAAAAGAAAAAAAATCAGAAAAAAAGAAAAAAAAGAAGGAAAAAAAGAGAGTCAAAAGTCCAATTGTTAAATGCAAAATTAGCCAGAGTGAGCTCTTTAATACTCGAGTAATTAAGTCTGAGGGGACTTAGTCCTAGTAACCTAAAGTCCTTGTGGTTTGGGATTGCTGACCTAACACTCGCTACATGGGTATTATTGTATAAGCCTTTTGGGGTCTCATTCATTGCACGGTTAAATAAGTATGCGTATTGTATATAGTGTCGTAGTAATAAAGTATGAATTCCTGGCTAACTTTAATGAGGATGGAGGTGTTCCTAGGTTATGAAGTGTCTACAGTCTATTATTTTTATAAGCCTGTGATTGTCTTGGCGAAGGGCATGTATGATTTTTGACCTAGTTTTGGGAGTATTTCTGATGAGCAAGCACACACGCACATTTTTGTTCATGTATTTGTTAGTATACGGGGACTTAGTCGAGCTCTGCTTGGATTTATTTGCATTCTTTGAGGTATTTGCTTGTTAGTTGGTTTTGGTAAGTTTGAAGGGGATCTTGCATTTTCATATTAGTTGCATTCATGCATTGCATTGCATTAGGATTAATGGATTTTGTGGGTACATTCACTATAGGCCCTCACGAGACCTTACTCGTCCACTAGGGCTGCCTAGGGGTTTAAAGGGTTTGTTGCATATGCCAAATGCAACCGTGATCACCTACGGAAGTGATACTAGTTAGTTAGTTAGTTGTAATTGTTTATGCTTGAGGACAAGCATCGGTTTAAGTTTGGGGGTGTGATAAGTGGATTTTATATCCACTTGGAACGTTCCATATCGGCTTAAATTGGTGTATTTGGCCTCAAGTTTGTCGTAGTTTTGATGTGTTTTATTTAATTGTGCAGGTTTGAAGAAATGTCGATTAGGGGTGAAATTTCCGTTGTTTTTGGAGTTGATTTACGATATGGAATGCATAATTATGTCTCAATATCAACTATCTAGAGGATTACAAGTCAAGGAATTGAAGTCGGGAAGTTAGTGCAAGAAGAACGGAAGAAAAAGGCTGAAAAACGAAAGAAAATGGCAGAAAATTAGCAGCCACCAGCAAGCAGAGCGCTGGCAGCGCTTGTAGCAGCGCAGGCTGCGCTTGTAGCAGCGCAGGCTGCGCTTGCATAGTGCCAGAACAGTCAAAGCAGCGCTAGCTGCGCTTGGTCGGCCAGAATTTGCTGAAAAATGTCCGTTTTGCTTCTATTCGAATTCTAGTTGTATTTTTGGTACCCAAACCTATTTCTAGTTGTATTATAGGTTGTTTTTCTTGCTGGGCAAGATATCTAGGCCTATAAAAACACATCTTAGCATTGTAATTCAGATCGTTTTTATTTGTAACTTAGAATTGCAAGGGAGAATAGTGGAGAAGGATTCAAGGCTCGGTGACAAGCACGGATCTAGATCTACTTCATCTTTTGTATACGTTGAATCATAGATTTGTTTTCTCAACTCTTCGCTTTATTGATATTATTGCTTCTTTCTTTCATATCTTGTTAATTATCATGTTTTCATCAAATCCCATGGTGACGAAAGGTTCAATTATGAACTAATCGTTGTCGTGGGATCCTAGTGGATTTATCTATGTAGCTTAGTAGTTTGCATGCCTTAAAGATTTATGTGTGGTGAATTCTTGATATCCTTGTATGTTTGTGCTTCATGAATTTAGGTGCGTCGCGAACATCTAATATGTTAATCTCTTGCTAAACGAGAGTGGATCTTGAGATTTAGAACTTGCCATGCTAGCATAGGATAGGTTGATGTTTTAACATCATGATTTGTGGCGTAAATAGAGATATTATGCTACCCTATATGATCTAAGTGGATAACTTGTGCTTAAACCTTTATGTTTTCAAATTCTATAGAGATATAGGGTCTAAACATGATAGGTGTCTATTCATCTTCTATCTCTTTTGTGGATGTATGCGTAGTTTGATACTAGTATACCGAGAGGTAACTTTTACTTGTTTCGTGTTATTCGATCAGATATCAAAACCATCGCATGTTTTAATTAAAGGCTACAACTTTAAGTGAAGTAGATAATGAAACTAGGATTCCATGTTTATTCTCATATAAGTAATTTGATTTTAAATTCTCATTAGTTAATTTAATTCTTAGTTTTACAATTTGCATCTTAGTTAATTTAGATAATTAACCCCAAATTTATTACTTATCTTAGCAGTGAATTAAAACCATACATTGTTGCATATTCATATTTACTGATTAAAACTTAACCAGATCTCTGCGGAACGAACTTAAATTGTATTACTTATGACTACGTGCGCTTGCGTAATTTTGTGTTAACAAGTATACACGAAGCGTAAGAACGGTGAAGTACTAGTAGTTGGGGTTTATGTGGATGATTTATTAGTTATGGGATCAAGCTTGTCACTCACCAAACAGTTTAAGGAGCAGATGAGCAAGAATTTTGAAATGAGCGATCTTGGTAAGCTATCACATTATCTTGGGATAGAGGTAAATCAGAAAAAGGAGTACATAGAGCTGAAGCAGACATCTTATGCAAAGAAAGTTTGGGAGAAAAGTGGCATGGCAGATTGCAAACCCACGAAATATCCTATGGAGCCAACGGTACAAATACATAAGGATGAAGAAGGGAAATTGGTGGATTCAATTGAATACAAGAGTATTGTAGGAAGTGATGGGTTCTCTGAAAGCCCACGAAGAATGCCTACATGGACAAATGGAGAATAATGAGGGATAACAACTCTTGCTGACAGAGGAGGAATGGCACAAGAGAGAAAATAACGATGGCAAACTCCTACTCACGCGAGAAGAATGGTTAAAGAGGTCAAGCAAAGGTGCATCCTTTGGTGGAGGCGATTATCGTGGGAAAGGTAGTCGTAATGTTCGTGACAGAAGCCAAGTGAAGTGTTTTAACTATGGCACGTTTGGTCACTTTGCAATTGAGTGTCGTAAACCACGGAGAGGCAGATAAAAAAAGGGTGAAGTAAATCTGACACAGTTGAATGATGAAGAGCCTGCACTGTTAATGGCTATGTGTGAGAAAGGTGTAGATGATGAGATTTCATTTACTAAAGGCAAGAATTCGAGAGACATGAAAGAAATAGAAGAAAATACCTGGTACCTCGACAACGGGGCCAGTAATCATATGACAGGCCATCGAGAAAAGTTTGAGAAATTGGACAAAGCAATAAAAGGAGAAGTCAAGTTTGTAGATGGTTCGTTGGTAAAAATCGAAGGAAAAGGGTAAATCAGAATCGTTTACAAGAATGGAGAAACCAGGATGCTACATGGAGTGTACTATATACCCACACTTCAAAGCAATATCATAAGCTTGGGTCAGTTATCAGAAGAAGGAAATCGAGTGGTTATGAATGGGGACAACTTGTGGGTCTATGACAGTTGTGGGAGACTATTGATTCAAGTCAAGAGGTCTGTTAATTGACTCTATAAGATTCATATTGAAGAAGCACATCACCAGTGTTTGTTAACAAGGAGTGAGGAAGAAGCACAGTTATGGCACCAACGACTCGGGCATGTAAACTTTAAGGCAATGCAGTTGATGTCAAAGAATCAGATGGCTCATGGATTACCATTTATCAATCAACCCAAGGAGAACTGCAATGGATGTCTCATGTCAAAGCAAACACGTAAGCCTTTCCCATCTCAAACAAATTTCATTGCAAAAACTACCCTAGAATTAATTCATGTGGATCTTTGTGGGCCTATATCTCCTCCTACCCCATCTGGAAATCATTATTTTATGCTCTTAGTTAATGATCACAGTCATATGATGTGGGTACATATGCTTAAGATGAAAGACGAAGCCTTGAATTATTTTAAGAAATTTAAATTGCTGGTTGAGAATGGTGCAAAACAGGGTATTCGAGTATTGAGATCAAACCGTGGAGAGGAATTCTGTTCAAATGAGTTCAATTCTTTTTGTGAGGCACATGGAATTTTGAGACATTATACAACGCCCTACACACCATAACAAAATGGTGTCATAGAAAGCTGTAATCAAACGGTAGTTGCCATGGCCATGAGTTTACTAAAAGAAAGAAAAGTACCCTCAAAGTACTGGGGGGAGGCTGTCAGACATGCAGTGTATATTCTGAATAAACTACCAACTCAAGCACTGTCAACTATTACTCCACATGAAGCTTTGTTTAAAAAGAAGCCAAATGTTGATTGTTTGAAAGTCTTTGGGTGTACAGCCTATATGAAAGTACCAGTTGTACATACACGAAAGCTAGATGATAGGAACAAATTAGTCATGCATTTTGGACGAGAATCGGGGACAAAGGCATTTAGATTGTATGATCCAATCTCAGGCAACGTACATGTTAGTAGAGACGTGGTGTTTAATCAAATTAAAGAGTGGGAATGTGAGACAGAAGTGAACTCTGGTACACATGGAGGAAGTCAATTCATCCTGGAGGACTATACACCACCTCCACTAGAACCAACTGATCATTCTGAATCAGATGGGACACCTTCAACACCTCAATCTTTGATGTCAACACACGCAAGTACTCAGTCTTAAGGTGAAGATACAATCCACTCCACTGTATCAAGTACCAACAGTGAGCATCTGATAGGTCCATATTTCATCATATTTTTAATACCTATTTTATGTCCGTTTTTGTAATTTTATTAATTAATAAATTGTTTTATTTTGTTTTGTAGGAAAATAAATAAAAACATATTTCTAGCAGGAAAAGGTGCAAAAAGGGAAAGGAGGTGGAAAATTCTTGAAGTCAAAGAAATTGGAGGAAAAATCGAATACTTATTGGAGAAGAAAAGGAAATTGAAGAAATTATATTCAATATCAAATTTGTAATTAAAGGGTCCAAGCCCAAGTTTTTCCCTATATATATGGGGCTCCTCTCTTGTATTTGAGACACCACTTTAGACACCAATTTAGACACCTAGAATTTTATTGTTGTTAATACTTTTCTTATTGCAAAGTTGCCACGTTAATATCAAGCTCTGTTTCGTTCTCTTCTTGGAGTTCATTGTTTTTTTCCGTTTAAATCAATTCGTGTCATAATCGTTTATTCGTTAATTGTTTAACTTTGATTTACATTCTGTTTGCCATCACGTGGTGCATTGTTCTAGTAAGTTTTTATATTATATTATATAATCAGTACGTTAATAGTTAGTAGGTTATAATGCATGCTTTATTCTTATATTGTTTCGTTTATTTAGTAATCATGCGTAGCTAAATCTTTTCTCCTAGGATAAAGATGAAGTTAATTTAATTACTTTTGATTTCTTCTCTTTCATATTAATTGATTCTCATAATTTTTCTTGGTTCTTAATTGATCGATTGACAAAGTGATTTTGATATATTATTGTTACTGGATTTGTTTTTCATAGCCTATGCTTACTCTTTGAAGTTTTGATAGGTTATTGTTAGATAACAAGTTTCATAGTATATGCTTGTCTCGTTAATTGATATATCTTGTTTGTGAAGAAAAGAGAGTTGTTTTTAGGGCGAGTTGATATTAATTGTGATTGATTAACGGATTCGGATTCCTAGGTTTTCCATATTATTTGATAATCTTTGCTAATTAGGTTAATTAGGTTAATTAAAACTCATCTCAAACCTATTTGTCTAGTTCGCCTGAGTTAATTATTAGGGTTTTGAAAATTCATAGTCTCTGAGGATCGATCTGTGATTGCTACAACTAAACACTGTGCGCTTGCAGTTATTTTACACATCAAATTTTTGGCGCCGCTGCCGGGGACTATTGGTATTTTTCACTCCTTGATATTAATTCTTCGGATTAGTTTCTTGTTTTCTTTTGTTTTTTTAGGGAATTGTGAAGCGGAGAAAATCTTGGACAAGAAGATCGTTGGAAGGCCTCGTTGTCTCTTTTGAAATTTTTGGAAGCGCTTTTCGGTATTCTGTATCACCTCTCTCTTTATTTTTTTTCTTTCTCATTATTGAAAATACCCAAAAAAAATTAAATATTCAAAAAACCCAAAAATATTAGTTAGTTAATTTTTTGTTAAAAACCAATTTGCTGCATCATTAATTCTCTCACATAGGATCACATCATCTAGATTTCTTTATTGTATTAATTGATTTTCCACGTAGTGTAGTGCATCCATAAGTGTTTATTTTCTTGTTCTTTGTGTGTTGCATCATTCAATCAATCTTAAGGGTGCCACCCAATTACAAGATAAGGTGAGGGATTTCATCACCCTTTCCTTAGCCCACAAATCACTAATTCGTTCCTCTTGCATACCCTTTCCTTAATAAAATTAAGTAGACGTTGGCCCTAGGATCTCGCGCTCAACTAGGAAGAGAATCTGGGAGGAACAAATCACTGAGTATTCTTTCGTTTGGTGTCGAGGCAAGCGTGACGCTTACCTGGCTAATTTGGATTGGTGTCTAGAAAGGTGTTTAGCCTCTTGGCAATGCTTGCACCTGCCTGGCCAGTCAGGACGAATGCTTTTTGAGTTGTGACTTTTAGTAGTATCTTATTGTTAGGAGCAAGGTCTAGATTTTTCTTAGGATAATATAGATTTTTCTTTTTAATTTTCCATTTTTTTTAGGTGCTTACTTATAGCTCTTGTCTGCTACGTGCTTATTTGATTACTTCTCTTGTATGCAAAGTGCTCGGGTTCGAGACACTACATCTAGATTAGTATGACAGACCAATCTATCATCTCCTAAAGTAGTAAGGCAACTTGAGTTTTCTTCACCCACTAGAATTGAGTCAAAAGAATTAGAAGTTCAACCCGTAGTCATGGCTGTTTCACTCAAAGACCGTTGTTACCCCGCTCGTACCGCTCAACCCTCATGCATAGTCTTACCCGCAGTAACCGCGAATAACTTTGAAATCAAACATCACAACATTAGCATGTTACCTAGGTTTTCTGGGGTAGAAGGTGAGGATCCATATCTTTTCATTCGAGAGTTTGAGGAAGTGTGTGCTTTACAAAAACTTCAACAATTAAGTGAGGATTCCATTAGGCTCAGACTTATTAATTTTGCTTTAAAAGAAGATGCTAAACAGTGGTTGGATAGTCTACCCATTAATTCTATTTCCACATGAGAGGGATTTGTTGCTATCTTTCTTAAAAAATATTTTTCAAACCATAAGGCAAACAGGCTTAGGAATGAAATCAACCAATTTCAACAAAATCGGAATGAATCTTTTTGGAAATATTTTGATAGATTTAAAAAGCTTTTATCTAAATGTCCTCAACATGGTATAGAAAAATGGAGACTTTGCAAAATTCTTTATGAAGCTTTAGATAGCCAAACCACTGCTTTGTTAGAGTCTATGTGCAATGGTAAATTTATGGATAAAGATGAAGATGATGCTTGGAAATTTTTTGAGGAGTTAGCTGAAAGAACAATGTTGTGGGAGTCAACTAGGGAACCTAATCAGGAAGCTGAAAATTCTAACTCATCTAAGGGCTTACGCGTAGTTGGTAATTCTATTGCAACCGAAGCTAAGTTAGCTACACTCACTAGACGTCTAGAAGCCTTAGAAACCAACAATGTGTCATCTCAAATGTCTCTCTATGCAAACTGTAGTTCTCCTAATCATGTGGTAGAGAATTGCCCTGAAATTGAGCAAGTCAGTGCCATGTTTCAACCTAGAGTTAGGAATGATCCTTATGCACCCACATACAATCCTGGTTGGAAGAATCATCCAAATTTCTCATGGAACCAAGGTCAATACAATCAATATCCTCAACCTGCTTTTCAAAAGCCCAATCCTGGTCCATACCCAACTCAAAATCCTAATTCATATCCTCATCAAAATCTTGGTCATTATCCAAACTCAGTCCCCATAAATCCTCCTGGTTTTAGTGAATCTGATAAGAAACTGACTTCTTTAGAAAAGAGTATGGAGGCATTACTTAAATCTCAACAATCTTTCATGCAAGTTATGACCCAAGATAGGCAACTACTAAATTCTAACACTCAAGCCATATCTAAGCTAGAGGTCCAAATCAGTCAATTGACAAACACAATCAGTGAGAGAGAGAAAAATCGATTTCCTAGTCAACCTGAGACTAATCCTAAGTTTCATCCTATTCAAAAGTCTCATGAAAATGTGAATTCTGTTATCTCTCTAAGGTCTGGTAATCAATTCAACAATCATGCTGGTGTCAATACTCAAGAAGAAGATAAGCTATCATCTGAACCAAATCCTTTGCTCTTGAATCCTAGTCTTAACCAATCTTCAAATCCTGAGAATTCTGAAGTAGATAAATCTGATGAGTCATCACCATCCGATGAACCACCTTCGAAATCCCAATCTGATGTGTCTAATGAAAAAGTCTTTAAGCCGAAAGCCCCATTTCCTCAAAGACTTACTTCAAACAAACAATCTGCTCAGTTAGATAAGATTTTGGAAGTCTTTAAGCAAGTCAAGATTAACATTCCTCTTTTAGATGCGATTCAACAAGTTCCCTCTTATGCTAAGTGTCTAAAAGATTTGTGTACTCATAAAAGAACCACTCATGTTCCTAAGAAAGCTTTTCTAACATCTCATGTTAGTTCTATTTTGTCAAATCAAATCCCTGTGAAGTATAAGGATCCTGGCTATCCTACCATCTCTTGTGTCATAGGTGATACTTTCATTGATAAAGCTTTACTCGATCTAGGAGCTAGTGTGAATCTTCTTCCATTATCTGTTTATCAAGCCTTGGGTTTAGGTGAACTTAAGAAGACTAGTGTCACTCTTCAGTTAGCTGATCGTTCTGTTAAAACTCCAACGGGTATAGTGGAAGATGTGTTGATTAAGGTTGGTGATTTTGTCTTTCCCGTCGATTTTGTTGTTCTAGAAACCGAACCAGTCAAAAATCTCAAAAATCAAATTCCTATCATTTTAGGAAGGCCTTTTCTTGCCACCTCGAACGCTTTGATTAATTGTAGGAATGGTTCGATGAAACTCACTTTTGGAAATATGACGATAGATCTTAATGTCTTTAATGTAGGAAATCAACCTAATGAGCTTTTTGAACAACATGTAGGGGTTAATTTGATAGATGAGGTTGTTTCATGGTCGAATCACTACTACAGATTTTAACTTACATAGCGTTCGTTTTTTAGCTTACATAGCGTTTTTAAGCGCTATGTAAGCCAGCGCTATGTAAGTATAATTCACTTACATAACGTTTCTTTAGGTGCTATCCAAGTATCTATATAGATAACGTTTTTTCAAGTGCTATGTAAGTATGTGTTTTCTAAGTAAAATTGCACTTGTATAGCACTTCCAGAAACGTTATATTAGTAAAAACAATAGCACTTGCATAGCTTTTACAGAAACGCTATGTAAGCACAATATTTTGTAAAAAAATAAATAAATTTGTATTAGTGCTATTTAATTGCACTTTTTTTATTCCAATTCAATTGTTGTTCTAGCTACCATTTTTTTACTTGTAATATTCCTAAAAATTCATAAATTTAACAACAAATAAAATAAAATCTAGACAATGTAGAACCCAAATCACAACAAGAAATAGTGTAACAACTCATATTACTACTACATTCAAATATATTCCAAATATCATAAAATACATTAAAAATAAAAAATATAGCCAACAAAGGTCTTTCTAATTGATCCATACAATACATAACAAAATCTAAGTAGAACAACTGATTGAAATAAAACATAAAAAGCTAATTTAGTAAATAGTAACAATTTGCCCTTGAGGAACCAGTTGTACAATTATCCCGCCAAATTCTTCTCGAAGTGAACCATTTTATGATTTATCCTCCTCTAGGCACTGAATATAATCGTCATAAATAAGCTTTTTCGTTCAGGGCATACCTAGATCCCTGGAATAGTTGGCTACATTTTTATGGATTTAGAATCTGAACAGTGTCTGCAACAATGACCGAGACAAAGATGTATCTATGCAAAAGAGAAGATTAGATGGAGAATACAATAATATGCAATGTGCCAACCTTTTTGCAAGTACTGATTGTTTACTATGTTGAATTACTTCCCAGAAGTAATTGCTTTATATGATATTCTTTAATAAGACAGAAATAAAAGAACCTGATGATAACATATATTTGGCAAACTCAAACAAGAGGAAAAATTGCACCAGATACAATTATGTATTCCTCTATTCAATGTCAGAAAAGTGTCACATATGTAAACAAAGATGGAGCGTTGAACAATTACTTTACGAACTGATTCAGTAGTTACCATTTATTTTAATGCGAAGTAGGTCTTTGACATGCATAAATCAACAAAATTTGAAGAACCACTAATAATCATAGAAAACATATACATTATCACATAAAAGTTGATTTTTCATCTACATTTACGTTTATAGAAGATGACTCACATTTACACGTAAACAACACAGCTTTCTTCGGATATCTATAGGCATATAATATAAACAAACAGCTTCAGGTCTACAAAAGTTTTATAAGGAGTATTTATATTGGGTTTTTTTGCCAAACTACATAAAGCAGCTAATTACCTTCTTGGCAACATAATAGGTGGTGTCATTCCACTTTGATTCCTTATGCCGTAATGGATCAGCTGCAAAACCCAAGTTTTCATCAGTATCAAAATGCTCTTCACTATCAAAAAACGTTTTCAGCTGCAAAATGATCTTCTTCAAGCATATAAGCTTTTTCGTTCAGGGCATTCCCCATTTATTCTACGTGGCCTACTCAAGAACAGAGTGCATTCTCCATAATAGTCAAGTAGGGTGGTCACTTTCTATACAATTACTTCTTTGAAACTTAAAATTTTGATCACTGAAATAGATTAGGAGTAAACCAAAGGATAGCACAAAAAAAACTACAGTTCTCCTTTCTGATTTCTCCAGAGCTTGAAGAGGTCAATTTAAAAGTTTCTACAGGTATTGACCTATTACATTAATATGAAACATTTTAAGATTTTGGTTCACTAGCCCCACTTGGCCTTCTTGTTGGACAGGGATGCAATTTTCCATTCCTTTTGAAGTGAACACACCCTAAAAGTGCATCGTTCCAACGCTTACAGGTACTATAATTAGACTGACAGACATTTAACTAAACTTTTGGTAGTGCATAATCAGGGTTTTCTAAAAATTTATCAAATCCTAGTAACAAACTATCGAAACTGAATAAACACGTAGATAATAAGCACAAACATAACCAGTATAACACACAAGGTGAAATCAACAAATTCTACTACCAACTATACAAATCTCACTAAATAATTTCATAAAAATCAAGGACACAGAATTCAGTAAAAAAACAAACCCGATTCATGGGTAAGTATAAGTTAAACACAATCACATACACAAAAATCAAACAAGGCATATAAACACAAGTCAATTGTAATATTCAACATAGGAACCGCATAAATATTCCATTTCTGGAACCGCATCTGACTTATCTGTTAGTGAAGTAGAACTTGTTGGTAGAACTAGAAGCAACAGAGGTTCTAACAGCCTTCTTTTTTTCTCAATAATTCTTCTTTTAAAGACAAGCATACTGAATTTACTATAGCTAATGAACACCCAAAAAAATTCCAGACACACTAGTATAACAATTTAGTCAAAATTACCAAACAAGAGCACTTATTTAAAAGCAATATCTCAAAGAGATATCGCCTTAAACCATATCAACTAGTGCAAGATAGAAACCTAAAGGATTTGAGTAACTACATTTACAAAACACTACAAGGAAAACTGAAATATACAATGGTTATTGCCCGTTGTCTGATGCCCTGGAATAGCGTTGTCTATCGAGCAGGTGTCTCTTACCAACATCACACAACGGTACACAAATCGTTGTCTGAAATCCATTACAACAACAGACCAGGCTCAAAAAGCGTTGTAGCACACCCAGAAACCACAACGAATCTGGTAAAAAACGTTGTTCTTATGATGATGTTACAACGGTTTGGTTAATTTTGAATGTTGTTAGATTTTAATGTGCACAGTTGTTTTGGTGAATCAGAGGCACGTAAAGCCAACATTCACACAACATTCACATGTGATAGAATTCGTTGTCTTCATGCTTTTTGTACAATGTTTTGTTGTTTCAAAAGTGTTGTTAGATTGTAATGTGCACAATTGTTTTTCTGAATCAGAGGCACGCGAAGCCAACAATCACACAACATTTACATGTGATACAATCGTTGTCTGAATAGTTTTTGTACAATGTTTTGTAGCTTCAAAAGTGTTGTCTTTTTTTGTGTCCCTCGTTAGACAATAGTTTCTATGTTAACAACTATTGTCTAAGTAGCTGAACTGTTTGGCTTAGAACATATTAGAAAATGGTTTTTATCTATGCAAATAAATTCACCATTACATAAAATATCCACAATTATGAACCCAAACTAATCCATACTAACTAAATATTCATCATTACAACCATTCACCAAGCCATCTATATAACTAACCAAAATAATTACATCCAAAAATTAGACCAACAACAATGTATTTTTAGATGAACATCTCCATCAAAGAGTATTAGGATCTAATGGGCCAGCCCTACATTTAGGTGTTTTTGTTATCTCGCAATGCAAGCATTT
Source organism: Kitagawia praeruptora (assembly GCA_037693485.1). NCBI lineage: Eukaryota > Viridiplantae > Streptophyta > Magnoliopsida > Apiales > Apiaceae > Kitagawia > Kitagawia praeruptora. The sequence continues at coordinate 95,998,009 of CM075350.1, forward strand.
CCTCACTGGTTGTGGTAAACTTCTGTCCATCACTGCAGAACCTGATTTAAATAATGGTTTATGCTTCTCTTCTTCGGGTTTATGCTTCTCTTCTTCGGGTTTATGCTTCTCTTCTTCGGGTTTATGCTTCTCTTCTTCTTGTTCTCTGACACATGCTTTGGTATCTTAACACGAAGAGACTCCACAAAGTTCAGGTGTGAACTGATCATCAAAATGGAATGCAGAAATTTTATCGACAAGACAACAATTACTGTAAGGACATACCTTGAGATTTATGTGAGCTCCTTGTTTAGCCTTGTTGTTTCTGTGGTGTACTCGAGCAGCAAATGCAGAAATGTAGTGGCCCGCATATGATTCACTAGTAATATAGAAGTCATTTTCCAAGCACATGGATAAGATGTTAACACTTTTCTCTTCTTTATTAAAGCATCCGACTTTGTCGATAGCATGCCTGAACATTTTAACATTTTCAAACTTTAACAAGATTTTTCCTCAAAACTCAGGGTATTGACAGAAACAACATTACAGCATGTTTATCCATTACTAGGAGTCAAGGTAAGGTCTTTATATCTCGGCTTCTACACACTGAGGTAATCGCACTGGCTAGTGGCTATGTTTAGTTTGGCTTTCACAACATTGTAGTATGTATTACAGTATATGCACCATACGTAAGACAAAAATATGGTCAACAACCCGGGAGAGGAGATATGAATTCTACAATATCCATTTTTATATTGAGAGAATTTCAAATAATCCTAAATAAATCATACAACGTAGGCAAAGAGAAATCACCACTGCAAATATCATTCTTTACTTACTAATAGACTCACACAGTCCTTATGCAATAAAAATTAAAGCGTCTATAATTTTAACACTACAACAATCTATACAAACATTGTTCTTTCTAATACTTTGCTAAACTTAAATCTACATTGCCAATTCGATTTTCATATCAACACATAGAAACACACACATGTATAGGGTCGCGGCACGTTTAAAAAATCTTTTAAAGTGCAGAACAATTGTTAACACGACACGACGTAGGTACATAACACGAGAGGGGGAGAATAAAACCTCCAGGGCTTGATTCACTCTTCCAGTTTTGCGGAGTTGCAACACACAACCATAATACAAATCAAGTTGCTTTTTCTTCCTTTCCAAATATGAGCTAAGCAACTCTTGTTCAACCAAAACTCTCCGAATGTGATCTCGGGACATCCCTTGCATCCTCCTGATTTCTGAGAAGGTAGCAAATTCACATTAATAAGCTTACCATAACTTACATATCATATTTCAGACACAGAAAGAAAACCAAAATAGCAAGATTAATATAATAATTTACACACAAGTCCAGCTTTTTCCAGCAACTAAAAGTGTAGTATTAAAAAAGAGTCCCAACTTCATTCGGGGTAAATCGAATCCACTAGGATAATGTTTCATCTGAACTTAAAAGTTAGAGATCAGTCAACATTGTAACAATAGTCCAACTAAACCTTTTATATAAGCCTGACATGTGTTGCAACTTACGAAAAAGAAACTAGCCAAAAAAACTGGATGTGCTAACTAGAGATAAAAACTTTTTAGGTTGCTGCTAGGGTACGCAATTTTTTTTTTCTACTTGAATAAGTATCAAAAAGTAATGTCGATTTTAGAATGTCAATTTTCTGCCTCATCTTTGCCCTCGAGATGAAAAAAATGCTACTTCTGGGGATATCTGTTGCCCAACAATTGTCTTTGGTTTGCTAAGCTTCACAACTGGGTTTCTGCAATCTGCACTATATATACTCATATCAATTACTCGACCAACAACATATAAGCTGAACAAAATCAACATTACAGATAAAAATATTTATGGATATAAGGTTTCCTGCTAAGACTACAGCTTCTAAAGTCTTAAATGTCAACATTTTATAATGTATATAGTACCTGGAAATTTAGGAAACAAGGGAAAATGGAACTCACTTCTCCCCAGTATTCTTATACTTGTCAGCATCAAGATTAACAATAACTACATCTTCCTCCATGTGAAAGGCAGCTGCAACCTTTTCATAAATCTACAAAATAGATAGTAAATTCAGCAATTAAAATAAAAAAGGCTGAATTTGGTCAGTAGAATAGGCAAGTACTTACAGGAGCACATAACTTTCTCGCACAAACATAGCACTTAGATCAACCTTAAATAAAAGGGAATAAGGAGAGAGAGACCTTAAATAAAAGCCTTCAAATGCAAAGCCCAACCGAAGAAGGCCTGAAATCAACAATAGAGTTTGATTAGATGAAATTCAAGTGTAGATATGTAAGTAATTGAACTCAAAATGAAAAACCAAAACCATAATTTGAAGAACCAAAACATCCACCGAAGACCAAAGTTTTCACTAACGAGCTCTAATTGAATCTTGTGAGAGAGTGAAAGTGAAAGTCAGAGCAAAAAGATGAACCCCAGTAATCAGGCATTTTAATTTGTAAAGAGAGATGAGAGAGAGAGAGAGAGAGATATTTGATTTTAGAGGATTGATTGTGGATCTGTGTTTTATGTGGACACTGGACACTGAGAGCAAAGGGGGGAAATGAAAATTTTGGTGAATGGGGAAATGAAAATTTGGATAAGCAGGAGAATGGGGGGAAATATATATTGTAATATTTGTGAGGCTGAAAATAGGGGGCGGGAATGAATTTAATGGAAATTTAACAAATTTTAGAAATATTTTTATTGACTTGTAAAATATATATTATTTTATTAATTATATTTATTTTATAATGTTTGTTCAACTTCGGAATCGTATAGATGTTAATATATATTCATTCTAGTGTTGGGAAAAAAACAAAAAATAAAAAGGCTCGATCATGCTGCATCTTAACAAAAATGTGCAAAAGTGCTCGATCATACAAGAATGATATGTTTTTTTTCTAATTTTTTGTACACATCACTAAAATAAGTATATAACATCATTCGTACGGATGGATCATCGAAAAAAAAATTAAAAAAAATAGATCATGCTCAATCGGTACGACACTAGTTAGAGTGAGTAGTACTTTTGGCGGATTTATATTATAAACACATACAAGATTGATTTCTTCGACGATCGAACCGTACGAAATTTAATAAAAACTCATTCTAGTGTTGGGAAAAAATATTCAAAAAATAAAAAGGTCCGGTTGTACGAGATTTTAACAAAAACGTAGCAAAAGTGCTACTTCCTATAATGAGGCACAATCCAGATTCACTGAATAATTTTTTTGAACGATTTCTTCGACGATCGAACCGTACGAAAGTTAATAAACACTCATTCTAGTGTTGGGAAAAAATAATCAAAAAATAAAAAGGTCGGGTTGTACGAGATTTTAACAAAAACGTAGCAAAAGTTCTACTTCCTATAACGAGGCACGATCCAGATTCACTGAATAATTTTTTTGAACGATTTCTTCGATGATCGAACCGTACAAAAGTTAATAAACACTCATTCTAGTGTTGAGAAAAAATAATCAGAAAATAAAAAGGTCGGGTTGTACGAGATTTTAACAAAAACGTAGCAAAACTACTTCCTATAACGAGGCACGATCCAGATACACTGAATAATTTTTTTGATTGATTTCTTCGACGATCGAACCGTACAAAAGTTAACAAACACTCATTCTAGTGTTGGGAAAAAATAATCAAAAAATAAAAAGGTCGGGTTGTACGAGATTTTAACAAAAACGTAGCAAAAGTTCTACTTTCTATAACGAGGCACTATCCAGATTCAATGAATAATTTTTTTGATTGATTTCTTCGATGATCGAACCGTACGAAAGTTAAAAAACACTCATTCTAGTGTTGGGAAAAAATAATCAAAAAATAAAAAGGTCGGGTTGTACGAGATTTTTACAAAAACGTAGCAAAAGTGCTACTTCCTATAACGAGGCACGATCCAGATTCACTGAATAATTTTTTTGATTGATTTCTTTGACGATCGAACCGTACGAAAGTTAACAAACACTCATTCTAGTGTTGGGAAAAAATAATCAAAAAATAAAAAGGTCGGGTTGTACGAGATTTTAACAAAAACGTAGCAAAAGTTCTACTTCCTATAACGAGGCACGATCCAGATTCACTGAATAATTTTTTTGATTGATTTCTTCGACGATCGAACCGTATGAAAGTTAAAAAACACTCATTCTAGTGTTGGTAAAAAATAATCAAAAAATTAAAAGGTCGGGTTGTACGAGATTTTAACAAAAACGTAGCAAAAGTGCTACTTCCTATAACGAGGCACGATCCAGATTCACTGAATAATTTTTTTGATTGATTTCTTTGACGATCGAACCGTACTAAAGTTAACAAACACTCATTCTAGTGTTGGGAAAAAATAATCAAAAAATAAAAAGGTCGGGTTGTACGAGATTTTAACAAAAACGTAGCAAAAGTTCTACTTCCTATAACGAGGCACTATCTAGATTCACTGAATAATTTTTTTGATTGATTTCTTCGATGATCGAACCATACGAAAGTTAACAAACACTCATTCTAGTGTTGGGAAAAAATAATCAAAAAATAAAAAGGTCGGGTTGTACGAGATTTTAACAAAAACGTAGCAAAAGTGCTACTTCCTATAACGAGGCACGATCCAGATTCACTGAATAATTTTTTTGATTGATTTCTTCGACGATCGAACCATACGAAAGTTAATAAACACTCATTCTAGTGTTGGGAAAAAATAATCAAAAAATAAAAAGGTCGTGTTATACGAGATTTTAACAAAAACGTAGCAAAAGTGCTACTTCCTATAACGAGGCACTATCCAGATTCACTGAATAATTTTTTTGATTGATTTCTTCGACGATCGAACCGTACGAAAGTTAACAAACACTCATTCTAGTATTGGGAAAAAATAATCAAAAACTAAAAGGTCGGGTTGTACGAGATTTTAACAAAAACGTAGCAAAAGTCCTACTTCCTATAACGAGGCACGATCCAGATTCACTGAATAATTTTTTTGAACGATTTATTCGACGATCGAACCATACGAAAGTTAATAAACATCATCACTAAAATTTGTATATAACATCATCCGCACTGTTGGATCTTCCAATTTTTTTTAAAAAAAATTATTATTCGAAAATTATACTAGTTTGACCAAGGAGTGCTTTGATAGTTGACCATTAAATATCATACAAGAACATTAAACAACGGTTTTTTTATTAAAAACTGTTGTTGTGCTTAATATAACACAACATTTTTTTATAAGAAAACCGTTGTCTGATTATTTTCATTATTTCCCACCAAATTCAGTTCAAATTATTTCATTATTCCCACCAAATATTTCATTATTTCCCACCAAATTATTCAAATTTTTTGTAGTTCAGACAACGGTTTTTATGAAACCGTTGTCTCATCAAAACACGATTTAACAACGGTTAATTATTCCGTTGTGTGAATTGTAATGACACAATTCTATATGAAAACAGTTGTGTGAATCATACAACGTTTATAAACCGTTGTCTCAAAACAGATTAGACAATGTTCGTAAAAACCGTTGTGCAACCTTACTCGGCTTTACAACACCACATTGCAAAAGCCATTGTCTGAATCAATTTACTAGACAACATTTTTAACACGTTGTAAGGTACCTGGATGACAAAATACTTTTCTGAAGTTACAAAAAAACTGTTGTCTCTTAATTCCAAACAATGCTTTTTCGTCCGAGCGTTGTCTGATGAGTGTTGTCTGATTGCGATTTTCTTGTAGTGAAAGAAATGACAATTACCACAGATTTATCACAGGCTAGCACACAAAAAATATGTAATGACAGCTTATACACAAGTCAATCATCACAACTCCTTCACAAATACTGATTCAACCTGAGAATTAACACAAGTAACATTTCCAACTACTAAAAAATCCAATCACAAATCCAATCAGTAAAAAAACTAATTATCACAAATTAGCGATAGTAAAGGATTAGAGAGTTTGCACCTTGTTCATGGTGGTTATACACATGAATTTATATCCATTTTTACTAACCAAGAACACAAACAGGCGTGTCAGACAAGAACTCTTCTGAGTTTCACCAGACTCATTGAGTTGCCACCGAGTCAAAATCCTTAAATACGACTCCATTTAACAATTGAATCAAACGAAGGGGATTTTGATGTATGATGTATAAGGCGCAAGAATCTGAAGAGAATTGAACCGCAAAAAGTCGAATTGATACGGTTCCATGAACGGGGATTTTTAGGGTTTCAAGAAATCAATATTAATTAATGAAATTCAGCGAAGTAAATCGTAGACTATGTTTTCGAAGTTGGGGATGGCCAATTGAGTGGGAAATGAAAGATTAGGCCGGAAAGAATGAAATCAGCGGTAGGGTTTGAGAGAGAGTGATTTTGGTGTATACGTTGTCTTGTTCGATTTAAAATAAAACTTGTGTTTACTTGTATAGCGTTTGAAAAAATGCTTTAAAACGTTTAAAAAATGAAAATAAAATAATTATTAATTACTTAAAATACGTTTTCTTCCATATCGTTTGCTTAAACGCTATCTATTCTCCACCTTATATAGCGTTCCACCAAAAAACGCTATACTAGATATTTTATTTTATTTTTCATTTATTTTTCATTTTCTTTTTAATATCTTACATAGCGTTTTGTTTAAAAACGCTATGTAAGTAGCAATCATAGATAGCGCATGTTAAAAATGATATGTAAGTGGAATTTTCTAAGTTTAAATTTGTAGTAGTGAATCTTGATGATAGTTCAATTGAGTCTTTTGTTGAGGAAGATGTTATGTTAGAGTATGAGAGTAATAAAGAACTTCATGAACTTTATAGAAGTTTTTCTTTTGATCCGATGTTAGATGAATTGAATGCAATTTCTTCTAAGCATGAAACCCAACTTGAGGATAGTTCTTTTGATCCTAAGTCTGTTGTTAAGACTTCTGTAGGTGAGCCACCCACAATCGCTCATAATCCATTCGTTTCCACTCTTGATCAGTCTTTGATAGTTGATAAAGAAACTCATCATGTTCTTTCTAGTGATTTAGTTCATGACCAAGAATTTCAAGTAATCAATTTGCTTAAACAACATAAAGAAGCGTCTAATTGGTCTATGAATGATGTTAGGTGTATGAGTTTTATTTTGGTGTGTGATCATACTTCTCTAGTGGATAATGTTATTTTTATGGGTGTGTTTCAAATGTGTGTTGATTGTGTTACATGTGTTGTTTTCCTCGATCAGGTATTGGTTAGTAAGTGTTTTTCATGTATCTCCCATGACCAAGTTTAGGTATGGGGAACAACTGGGTGTGTGTGTGTGAGTTTTTGTGTTGTGTGTTTTTGTGTGTGTGTGTTATAGGTAATAATGTATCTCCGTCTGGCCTTATCAGGTATTCTCGTCCTTTTACTTTGTCATTTTTCTCTCATTTACATACATTGAGGACAATGCATGATTTAGGTATGGGGGAGGGATTTAGTAGTATTATTATAAAAAAAAAATCCAAAAAAATTGAAAAAATAAAAAAAACAAAAATAATTCTAGCCTTGTGAAATGATTACTTATTAAAAGTTGGCTTGATGCACCCTTACATGTTATAGTACTCTTGTGTTTCTTATTCTTTTAACTGAGAAGTGATATGCTAAGTTCTTGTGCACACACATACACTAGCGAGTTGAAACTAGTAGACTTATTGAATGTTTTAAGTAATTAAAAGGACATGAATATGTGCAAGAAGATTTGGTTTCCATGCTTTGAGTACAAGTAGGTGCATTAAAGAGACTTTTGATTGGGATTGACTATGTTTTACCACCAAGTGAGATTTTGAGCCTATATGCATATCTTTTGCATTTTATATTCGTTTGCTTGAGTGTCCACATGTTGTTTGCATTGCTAGCACTTATTTGAGACCTTTCCTGAAATGCATGACATTATTTGATGATAAGATGATAAAGGCATTTAGGAATAACTAATTATTATCCAAATTACCACACCCTTTATATATTTAAACAATTAGTTACCCCTTTGAGCTTAATCCTATTTTTTTCGGTGACACACCACATTACTTGCCTAGACCTTTTTCTTGTAGCCATACATATACTTGATCCAATTTGTTAAAGGCTAGTAGGAAGTTGAGGGAGTAATAAGGTGTGTGAGATGGGATACTTTTGTTCATTACTTTTGGGGAAATATTGGGTTTTGTTGCTTACTTGTTAGTCGTTCAAGAAAGTTTTGAAGAAGGATTGTGGTTGCGTATATATTTATATTATCTATCTTAGCTCTCCAAAAAAAAAAAGAAAAAAAAGAAAGAAAAGAAAAAATTATATGAGAGCATACTTACGTTTTTGTGTTTGTGTGATCCTTCTTCATTCGACTAGTCAAGCATTTTGTTGGAAAAGATTAGAAATCCATGTGTGGGGAGGATGTATGGTGTTGTGTATGATTTATAATGGTTCCTACTAGCTTTTGACACTTCACCTTATTTGGCCTTACTTGACATACATTGTCCCTAGCCCCATTACAACACAAATAAAAGACCTTTTGATTATCGCCATTGATGTATGTTGTGTTAAAGTTAGATTGATATCAAATGTCAAGCATGCTTATGATTTTGTTGGAATTGAGTGATACACTTACCCTTGTTCTTGAGTGAATATTCTTTTGTGAGTGAAAGGTGAGTTGTTACTTGTTTCTGCATATGAGATCCCAAGTTTTGACTCTAAGATATACTCTTGTGGGCTTAGCATGGTTACCAACTTATTTTTACACTTGACGTGGACTTTTGAGGACCTATGCATATTTCTTTGAGTAGACTATATGAATACTTGTACCTTACACACCAAGACATTGCACATTCATTTTGATTTCTTTAGTTGATGTAGCATGAGATGACTTGTATGTGTGGTGTTGCATTGAGCAATCTTTTACATGAGCTAGATGGATTTTGTGGGTACATTCACTATAGGCCCTCACGAGACCTCACTCGTCCACTAGGGCTGCCTAGGGGTTTAAAGGGCTTGTTGCATATGCCAAATGCAACCGTGATCACCTACGGAAGTGGTATTATTTATTTAGGTAGTATTTTATATTTTATTTTTCTCGAGGACGAGCAAAAGATAGGTATGGGGGCATTTGATAGGTCCATATTTCATCATATTTTTAATACCTATTTTATGTCCGTTTTTGTAATTTTATTAATTAATAAATTGTTTTATTTTGTTTTGTAGGAAAATAAATAAAAACATATTTCTAGCAGGAAAAGGTGCAAAAAGGGAAAGGAGGTGGAAAATTCTTGAAGTCAAAGAAATTGGAGGAAAAATCGAATACTTATTGGAGAAGAAAAGGAAATTGAAGAAATTATATTCAATATCAAATTTGTAATTAAAGGGTCCAAACCCAAGTTTTTCCCTATATATATGGGGCTCCTCTCTTGTATTTGAGACACCACTTTAGACACCAATTTAGACACCTAGAATTTTATTGTTGTTAATACTTTTCTTATTGCAAAGTTGCCACGTTAATATCAAGCTCTGTTTCGTTCTCTTCTTGGAGTTCATTGTTTTTTTCCGTTTAAATCATTTCGTGTCATAATCGTTTATTCGTTAATTGTTTAACTTTGATTTACATTCTGTTTGCCATCACGTGGTGCATTGTTCTAGTAAGTTTTTATATTATATTATATAATCAGTACGTTAATAGTTAGTAGGTTATAATGCATGCTTTATTCTTATATTGTTTCGTTTATTTAGTAATCATGCGTAGCTAAATCTTTTCTCCTAGGATAAAGATGAAGTTAATTTAATTACTTTTGATTTCTTCTCTTTCATATTAATTGATTCTCATAATTTTTCTTGGTTCTTAATTGATCGATTGACAAAGTGATTTTGATATATTATTGTTACTGGATTTGTTTCTCATAGCCTATGCTTACTCTTTGAAGTTTTGATAGGTTATTGTTAGATAACAAGTTTCATAGTATATGCTTGTCTCGTTAATTGATATATCTTGTTTGTGAAGAAAAGAGAGTTGTTTTTAGGGCGAGTTGATATTAATTGTGATTGATTAACGGATTCGGATTCCTAGGTTTTCCATATTATTTGATAATCTTTGCTAATTAGGTTAATTAGGTTAATTAAAACTCATCTCAAACCTATTTGTCTAGTTCGCCTGAGTTAATTATTAGGGTTTTGAAAATTCATAGTCTCTGAGGATCGATCTGTGATTGCTACAACTAAACACTGTGCGCTTGCAGTTATTTTACACATCAAATTTTTGGCGCCGCTGCCGGGGACTATTGGTATTTTTCACTCCTTGATATTAATTTTTCGGATTAGTTTCTTGTTTTCTTTTGTTTTTTTAGGGAATTGTGAAGCGGAGAAAATCTTGGACAAGAAGATCGTTGGAAGGCCTCGTTGTCTCTTTTGAAATTTTTGGAAGCGCTTTTCGGTATTCTGTATCACCTCTCTCTTTATTTTTTTTCTTTCTCATTATTGAAAATACCCAAAAAAAATTAAATATTCAAAAAACCCAAAAATATTAGTTAGTTAATTTTTTGTTAAAAACCAATTTGCTGCATCATTAATTCTCTCACATAGGATCACATCATCTAGATTTCTTTATTGTATTAATTGATTTTCCACGTAGTGTAGTGCATCCATAAGTGTTTATTTTCTTGTTCTTTGTGTGTTGCATCATTCAATCAATCTTAAGGGTGCCACCCAATTACAAGATAAGGTGAGGGATTTCATCACCCTTTCCTTAGCCCACAAATCGCTAATTCGTTCCTCTTGCATACCCTTTCCTTAATAAAATTAAGTAGACGTTGGCCCTAGGATCTCGCGCTCAACTAGGAAGAGAATCTGGGAGGAACAAATCACTGAGTATTCTTTCGTTTGGTGTCTAGGCAAGCGTGACGCTTACCTGGCTAATTTGGATTGGTGTCTAGAAAGGTGTTTAGCCTCTTGGCAATGCTTGCACCTGCCTGGCCAGTCAGGACGAATGCTTTTTGAGTTGTGACTTTTAGTAGTATCTTATTGTTAGGAGCAAGGTCTAGATTTTTCTTAGGATAATATAGATTTTTCTTTTTAATTTTCCATTTTTTTTAGGTGCTTACTTATAGCTCTTGTCTGCTACGTGCTTATTTGATTACTTCTCTTGTATGCAAAGTGCTCGGGTTCGAGACACTACATCTAGATTAGTATGACAGACCAATCTATCATCTCCTAAAGTAGTAAGGCAACTTGAGTTTTCTTCACCCACTAGAATTGAGTCAAAAGAATTAGAAGTTCAACCCGTAGTCATGGCTGTTTCACTCAAAGACCGTTGTTACCCCGCTCGTACCGCTCAACCCTCATGCATAGTCTTACCCGCAGTAACCGCGAATAACTTTGAAATCAAACATCACAACATTAGCATGTTACCTAGGTTTTCTGGGGTAGAAGGTGAGGATCCATATCTTTTCATTCGAGAGTTTGAGGAAGTGTGTGCTTTACAAAAACTTCAACAATTAAGTGAGGATTCCATTAGGCTCAGACTTATTAATTTTGCTTTAAAAGAAGATGCTAAACAGTGGTTGGATAGTCTACCCATTAATTCTATTTCCACATGGGAGGGATTTGTTGCTATCTTTCTTAAAAAATATTTTCCAAACCATAAGGCAAACAGGCTTAGGAATGAAATCAACCAATTTCAACAAAATCGGAATGAATCTTTTTGGAAATATTTTGATAGATTTAAAAAGCTTTTATCTAAATGTCCTCAACATGGTATAGAAAAATGGAGACTTTGCAAAATTCTTTATGAAGCTTTAGATAGCCAAACCACTGCTTTGTTAGAGTCTATGTGCAATGGTAAATTTATGGATAAAGATGAAGATGATGCTTGGAAATTTTTTGAGGAGTTAGCTGAAAGAACAATGTTGTGGGAGTCAACTAGGGAACCTAATCAGGAAGCTGAAAATTCTAACTCATCTAAGGGCTTACGCGTAGTTGGTAATTCTATTGCAACCGAAGCTAAGTTAGCTACACTCACTAGACGTCTAGAAGCCTTAGAAACCAACAATGTGTCATCTCAAATGTCTCTCTATGCAAACTGTAGTTCTCCTAATCATGTGGTAGAGAATTGCCCTGAAATTGAGCAAGTCAGTGCCATGTTTCAACCTAGAGTTAGGAATGATCCTTATGCACCCACATACAATCCTGGTTGGAAGAATCATCCAAATTTCTCATGGAACCAAGGTCAATACAATCAATATCCTCAACCTGCTTTTCAAAAGCCCAATCCTGGTCCATACCCAACTCAAAATCCTAATTCATATCCTCATCAAAATCTTGGTCATTATCCAAACTCAGTCCCCATAAATCCTCCTGGTTTTAGTGAATCTGATAAGAAACTGACTTCTTTAGAAAAGAGTATGGAGGCATTACTTAAATCTCAACAATCTTTCATGCAAGTTATGACCCAAGATAGGCAACTACTAAATTCTAACACTCAAGCCATATCTAAGCTAGAGGTCCAAATCAGTCAATTGACAAACACAATCAGTGAGAGAGAGAAAAATCGATTTCCTAGTCAACCTGAGACTAATCCTAAGTTTCATCCTATTCAAAAGTCTCATGAAAATGTGAATTCTGTTATCTCTCTAAGGTCTGGTAATCAATTCAACAATCATGCTGGTGTCAATACTCAAGAAGAAGATAAGCTATCATCTGAACCAAATCCTTTGCTCTTGAATCCTAGTCTTAACCAATCTTCAAATCCTGAGAATTCTGAAGTAGATAAATCTGATGAGTCATCACCATCCGATGAACCACCTTCGAAATCCCAATCTGATGTGTCTAATGAAAAAGTCTTTAAGCCGAAAGCCCCATTTCCTCAATGACTTACTTCAAACAAACAATCTGCTCAGTTAGATAAGATTTTGGAAGTCTTTAAGCAAGTCAAGATTAACATTCCTCTTTTAGATGCGATTCAACAAGTTCCCTCTTATGCTAAGTGTCTAAAAGATTTGTGTACTCATAAAAGAACCACTCATGTTCCTAAGAAAGCTTTTCTAACATCTCATGTTAGTTCTATTTTGTCAAATCAAATCCCTGTGAAGTATAAGGATCCTGGCTATCCTACCATCTCTTGTGTCATAGGTGATACTTTCATTGATAAAGCTTTACTCGATCTAGGAGCTAGTGTGAATCTTCTTCCATTATCTGTTTATCAAGCCTTGGGTTTAGGTGAACTTAAGAAGACTAGTGTCACTCTTCAGTTAGCTGATCGTTCTGTTAAAACTCCAACGGGTATAGTGGAAGATGTGTTGATTAAGGTTGGTGATTTTGTCTTTCCCGTCGATTTTGTTGTTCTAGAAACCGAACCAGTCAAAAATCTCAAAAATCAAATTCCTATCATTTTAGGAAGGCCTTTTCTTGCCACCTCGAACGCTTTGATTAATTGTAGGAATGGTTCGATGAAACTCACTTTTGGAAATATGACGATAGATCTTAATGTCTTTAATGTAGGAAATCAACCTAATGAGCTTTTTGAACAACATGTAGGGGTTAATTTGATAGATGAGGTTGTTTCATGGTCGAATCACTACTACAGATTTTAACTTACATAGCGTTCATTTTTTAGCTTACATAGCGTTTTTAAGCGCTATGTAAGCCAGCGCTATGTAAGTATAATTCACTTACATAACGTTTCTTTAGGTGCTATCCAAGTATCTATATAGATAACGTTTTTTCAAGTGCTATGTAAGTATGTGTTTTCTAAGTAAAATTGCACTTGTATAGCACTTCCAGAAACGTTATATTAGTAAAAACAATAGCACTTGCATAGCTTTTACAGAAACGCTATGTAAGCACAATATTTTGTAAAAAAATAAATAAATTTGTATTAGTGCTATTTAATTGCACTTTTTTTATTCCAATTCAATTGTTGTTCTAGCTACCATTTTTTTACTTGTAATATTCCTAAAAATTCATAAATTTAACAACAAATAAAATAAAATCTAGACAATGTAGAACCCAAATCACAACAAGAAATAGTGTAACAACTCATATTACTACTACATTCAAATATATTCCAAATATCATAAAATACATTAAAAATAAAAAATATAGCCAACAAAGGTCTTTCTAATTGATCCATACAATACATAACAAAATCTAAGTAGAACAACTGATTGAAATAAAACATAAAAAGCTAATTTAGTAAATAGTAACAATTTGCCCTTGAGGAACCAGTTGTACAATTATCCCGCCAAATTCTTCTCGAAGTGAACCATTTTATGATTTATCCTCCTCTAGGCACTGAATATAATCGTCATAAATAAGCTTTTTCGTTCAGGGCATACCTAGATCCCTGGAATAGTTGGCTACATTTTTATGGATTTAGAATCTGAACAGTGTCTGCAACAATGACCGAGACAAAGATGTATCTATGCAAAAGAGAAGATTAGATGGAGAATACAATAATATGCAATGTGCCAACCTTTTTGCAAGTACTGATTGTTTACTATGTTGAATTACTTCCCAGAAGTAATTGCTTTATATGATATTCTTTAATAAGACAGAAATAAAAGAACCTGATGATAACATATATTTGGCAAACTCAAACAAGAGGAAAAATTGCACCAGATACAATTATGTATTCCTCTATTCAATGTCAGAAAAGTGTCACATATGTAAACAAAGATGGAGCGTTGAACAATTACTTTACGAACTGATTCAGTAGTTACCATTTATTTTAATGCGAAGTAGGTCTTTGACATGCATAAATCAACAAAATTTGAAGAACCACTAATAATCATAGAAAACATATACATTATCACATAAAAGTTGATTTTTCATCTACATTTACGTTTATAGAAGATGACTCACATTTACACGTAAACAACACAGCTTTCTTCGGATATCTATAGGCATATAATATAAACAAACAGCTTCAGGTCTACAAAAGTTTTATAAGGAGTATTTATATTGGGTTTTTTTGCCAAACTACATAAAGCAGCTAATTACCTTCTTGGCAACATAATAGGTGGTGTCATTCCACTTTGATTCCTTATGCCGTAATGGATCAGCTGCAAAACCTAAGTTTTCATCAGTATCAAAATGCTCTTCACTATCAAAAAACGTTTTCAGCTGCAAAATGATCTTCTTCAAGCATATAAGCTTTTTCGTTCAGGGCATTCCCCATTTATTCTACGTGGCCTACTCAAGAACAGAGTGCATTCTCCATAATAGTCAAGTAGGGTGGTCACTTTCTATACAATTACTTCTTTGAAACTTAAAATTTTGATCACTGAAATAGATTAGGAGTAAACCAAAGGATAGCACAAAAAAAACTACAGTTCTCCTTTCTGATTTCTCCAGAGCTTGAAGAGGTCAATTTAAAAGTTTCTACAGGTATTGACCTATTACATTAATATGAAACATTTTAAGATTTTGGTTCACTAGCCCCACTTGGCCTTCTTGTTGGACAGGGATGCAATTTTCCATTCCTTTTGAAGTGAACACAACCTAAAAGTGCATCGTTCCAACGCTTACAGGTACTATAATTAGACTGACAGACATTTAACTAAACTTTTGGTAGTGCATAATCAGGGTTTTCTAAAAATTTATCAAATCCTAGTAACAAACTATCGAAACTGAATAAACACGTAGATAATAAGCACAAACATAACCAGTATAACACACAAGGTGAAATCAACAAATTCTACTACCAACTATACAAATCTCACTAAATAATTTCATAAAAATCAAGGACACAGAATTCAGTAAAAAAACAAACCCGATTCATGGGTAAGTATAAGTTAAACACAATCACATACACAAAAATCAAACAAGGCATATAAACACAAGTCAATTGTAATATTCAACATAGGAACCGCATAAATATTCCATTTCTGGAACCGCATCTGACTTATCTGTTAGTGAAGTAGAACTTGTTGGTAGAACTAGAAGCAACAGAGGTTCTAACAGCCTTCTTTTTTTCTCAATAATTCTTCTTTTAAAGACAAGCATACTGAATTTACTATAGCTAATGAACACCCAAAAAAATTCCAGACACACTAGTATAACAATTTAGTCAAAATTACCAAACAAGAGCACTTATTTAAAAGCAATATCTCAAAGAGATATCGCCTTAAACCATATCAACTAGTGCAAGATAGAAACCTAAAGGATTTGAGTAACTACATTTACAAAACACTACAAGGAAAACTGAAATATACAATGGTTATTGCCCGTTGTCTGATGCCCTGGAATAGCGTTGTCTATCGAGTAGGTGTCTCTTACCAACATCACACAACGGTACACAAATCGTTGTCTGAAATCCATTACAACAACAGACCAGGCTCAAAAAGCGTTGTAGCACACCCAGAAACCACAACGAATCTGGTAAAAAACGTTGTTCTTATGATGATGTTACAACGGTTTGGTTAATTTTGAATGTTGTTAGATTTTAATGTGCACAGTTGTTTTGGTGAATCAGAGGCACGTAAAGCCAACATTCACACAACATTCACATGTGATAGAATTCGTTGTCTTCATGCTTTTTGTACAATGTTTTGTTGTTTCAAAAGTGTTGTTAGATTGTAATGTGCACAATTGTTTTTCTGAATCAGAGGCACGCGAAGCCAACAATCACACAACATTTACATGTGATACAATCGTTGTCTGAATAGTTTTTGTACAATGTTTTGTAGCTTCAAAAGTGTTGTCTTTTTTTGTGTCCCTCGTTAGACAATAGTTTCTATGTTAACAACTATTGTCTAAGTAGCTGAACTATTTGGCTTAGAACATATTAGAAAATGGTTTTTATCTATGCAAATAAATTCACCATTACATAAAATATCCACAATTATGAACCCAAACTAATCCATACTAACTAAATATTCATCATTACAACCATTCACCAAGCCATCTATATAACTAACCAAAATAATTACATCCAAAAATTAGACCAACAACAATGTATTTTGAGATGAACATCTCCATCAAAGAGTATTAGGATCTAATGGGCCAGCCCTACATTTAGGTGTTTTTGTTATCTCGCAATGCAAGCATTTCCTCACTGGTTGTGGTAAACTTCTGTCCATCACTGCAGAACCTGATTCAAATAATGGTTTATGCTTCTCTTCTTCGGGTTTATGCTTCTCTTCTTCGGGTTTATGCTTCTCTTCTTCTTGTTCTCTGACACATGCTTTGGTATCTTAACACGAAGAGACTCCACAAAGTTCAGGTGTGAACTGATCATCAAAATGGAATGCAGAAATTTTATCGACAAGACAACAATTACTGTAAGGACATACCTTGAGATTTATGTGAGCTCCTTGTTTAGCCTTGTTGTTTCTGTGGTGTACTCGAGCAGCAAATGCAGAAATGTAGTGGCCCGCATATGATTCACTAGTAATATAGAAGTCATTTTCCAAGCACATGGATAAGATGTTAACACTTTTCTCTTCTTTATTAAAGCATCCGACTTTGTCGATAGCATGCCTGAACATTTTAACATTTTCAAACTTTAACAAGATTTTTCCTCAAAGCTCAGGGTATTGACAGAAACAACATTACAGCATGTTTATCCATTACTAGGAGTCAAGGTAAGGTCTTTATATCTCGGCTTCTACACACTGAGGTAATCGCACTGGCTAGTGGCTATGTTTAGTTTGGCTTTCACAACATTGTAGTATGTATTACAGTATATGCACCATACGCAAGACAAAAATATGGTCAACAACCCGGGAGAGGAGATATGAATTCTACAATATCCATTTTTATATTGAGAGAATTTCAAATAATCCTAAATAAATCATACAACGTAGGCAAAGAGAAATCACCACTGCAAATATCATTCTTTACTTACTAATAGACTCACACAGTCCTTATGCAATAAAAATTAAAGCGTCTATAATTTTAACACTACAACAATCTATACAAACATTGTTCTTTCTAATACTTTGCTAAACTTAAATCTACATTGCCAATTCGATTTTCATATCAGCACATAGAAACACACACATGTATAGGGTCGCGGCACGTTTAAAAAATCTTTTAAAGTGCAGAACAATTGTTAACACGACACGACGTAGGTACATAACACGAGAGGGGGAGAATAAAACCTCCAGGGCTTGATTCACTCTTCCAGTTTTGCGGAGTTGCAACACACAACCATAATACAAATCAAGTTGCTTTTTCTTCCTTTCCAAATATGAGCTAAGCAACTCTTGTTCAACCAAAACTCTCCGAATGTGATCTCGGGACATCCCTTGCATCCTCCTGATTTCTGAGAAGGTAGCAAATTCACATTAATAAGCTTACCATAACTTACATATCATATTTCAGACACAGAAAGAAAACCAAAATAGCAAGATTAATATAATAATTTACACACAAGTCCAGCTTTTTCCAGCAACTAAAAGTGTAGTATTAAAAAAGAGTCCCAACTTCATTCGGGGTAAATCGAATCCACTAGGATAATGTTTCATCTGAACTTAAAAGTTAGAGATCAGTCAACATTGTAACAATAGTCCAACTAAACCTTTTATATAAGCCTGACATGTGTTGCAACTTACGAAAAAGAAACTAGCCAAAAAAACTGGATGTGCTAACTAGAGATAAAAACTTTTTAGGTTGCTGCTAGGGTACGCAATTTTTTTTTCTACTTGAATAAGTATCAAAAAGTAATGTCGATTTTAGAATGTCAATTTTCTGCCTCATCTTTGCCCTCGAGATGAAAAAAATGCTACTTCTGGGGATATCTGTTGCCCAACAATTGTCTTTGGTTTGCTAAGCTTCACAACTGGGTTTCTGCAATCTGCACTATATATACTCATATCAATTACTCGACCAACAACATATAAGCTGAACAAAATCAACATTACAGATAAAAATATTTCTGGATATAAGGTTTCCTGCTAAGACTACAGCTTCTAAAGTCTTAAATGTCAACATTTTATAATGTATATAGTACCTGGAAATTTAGGAAACAAGGGAAAATGGAACTCACTTCTCCCCAGTATTCTTATACTTGTCAGCATCAAGATTAACAATAACTACATCTTCCTCCATGTGAAAGGCAGCTGCAACCTTTTCATAAATCTACAAAATAGATAGTAAATTCAGCAATTAAAATAAAAAAGGCTGAATTTGGTCAGTAGAATAGGCAAGTACTTACAGGAGCACATAACTTTCTCGCACAAACATAGCACTTAGATCAACCTTAAATAAAAGGGAATAAGGAGAGAGAGACCTTAAATAAAAGCCTTCAAATGCAAAGCCCAACCGAAGAAGGCCTGAAATCAACAATAGAGTTTGATTAGATGAAATTCAAGTGTAGATATGTAAGTAATTGAACTCAAAATGAAAAACCAAAACCATAATTTGAAGAACCAAAACATCCACCGAAGACCAAAGTTTTCACTAACGAGCTCTAATTGAATCTTGTGAGAGAGTGAAAGTGAAAGTCAGAGCAAAAAGATGAACCCTAGTAATCAGGCATTTTAATTTGTAAAGAGAGATGAGAGAGAGAGAGAGAGAGAGAGATATTTGATTTTAGAGGATTGATTGTGGATCTGTGTTTTATGTGGACACTGGACACTGAGAGCAAAGGGGGGAAATGAAAATTTTGGTGAATGGGGAAATGAAAATTTGGATAAGCAGGAGAATGGGGGGAAATATATATTGTAATATTTGTGAGGCTGAAAATAGGGGGCGGGAATGAATTTAATGGAAATTTAACAAATTTTAGAAATATTTTTATTGACTTGTAAAATATATATTATTTTATTAATTATATTTATTTTATAATGTTTGTTCAACTTCGGAATCGTATAGATGTTAATATATATTCATTCTAGTGTTGGGAAAAAAACAAAAAATAAAAATGCTCGATCATGCTGCATCTTAACAAAAACGTGCAAAAGTGCTCGATCATACAAGAATGATATGTTTTTTTCTAATTTTTTGTACACATCACTAAAATAAGTATATAACATCATTCGTACGGATGGATCGTCGAAAAAAAAATTAAAAAAAATAGATCATGCTCAATCGGTACGACACTAGTTAGAGTGAGTAGTACTTTTGGCGGATTTATATTATAAACACATACAAGATTGATTTCTTCGACGATCGAACCGTACGAAATTTAATAAAAGCTCATTCTAGTGTTGGGAAAAAATATTCAAAAAATAAAAAGGTCCGGTTGTACGAGATTTTAACAAAAACGTAGCAAAAGTGCTACTTCCTATAATGAGGCACAATCCAGATTCACTGAATAATTTTTTTGAACGATTTCTTCGACGATCGAACCGTACGAAAGTTAATAAACACTCATTCTAGTGTTGGGAAAAAATAATCAAAAAATAAAAAGGTCGGGTTGTACGAGATTTTAACAAAAACGTAGCAAAAGTTCTACTTCCTATAACGAGGCACGATCCAGATTCACTGAATAATTTTTTTGAACGATTTCTTCGATGATCGAACCGTACGAAAGTTAATAAACACTCATTCTAGTGTTGAGAAAAAATAATCAGAAAATAAAAAGGTCGGGTTGTACGAGATTTTAACAAAAACGTAGCAAAACTACTTCCTATAACGAGGCACGATCCAGATACACTGAATAATTTTTTTGATTGATTTCTTCGACGATCGAACCGTACAAAAGTTAACAAACACTCATTCTAGTGTTGGGAAAAAATAATCAAAAAATAAAAAGGTCGGGTTGTACGAGATTTTAACAAAAACGTAGCAAAAGTTCTACTTTCTATAACGAGGCACTATCCAGATTCAATGAATAATTTTTTTGATTGATTTCTTCGATGATCGAACCGTACGAAAGTTAAAAAACACTCATTCTAGTGTTGGGAAAAAATAATCAAAAAATAAAAAGGTCGGGTTGTACGAGATTTTAACAAAAACGTAGCAAAAGTGCTACTTCCTATAACGAGGCACGATCCAGATTCACTGAATAATTTTTTTGATTGATTTCTTTGACGATCGAACCGTACGAAAGTTAACAAACACTCATTCTAGTGTTAGGAAAAAATAATCAAAAAATAAAAAGGTCGGGTTGTACGAGATTTTAACAAAAACGTAGCAAAAGTTCTACTTCCTATAACGAGGCACGATCCAGATTCACTGAATAATTTTTTTGATTAATTTCTTCGACGATCGAACCGTATGAAAGTTAAAAAACACTCATTCTAGTGTTGGTAAAAAATAATTAAAAAATTAAAAGGTCGGGTTGTACGAGATTTTAACAAAAACGTAGCAAAAGTGCTACTTCCTATAACGAGGCACGATCCAGATTCACTGAATAATTTTTTTGATTGATTTCTTTGACGATCGAACCGTACTAAAGTTAACAAACACTCATTCTAGTGTTGGGAAAAAATAATCAAAAAATAAAAAGGTCGGGTTGTACGAGATTTTAACAAAAACGTAGCAAAAGTTCTACTTCCTATAACGAGGCACTATCTAGATTCACTGAATAATTTTTTTGATTGATTTCTTCGATGATCGAACCGTACGAAAGTTAACAAACACTCATTCTAGTGTTGGGAAAAAATAATCAAAAAATAAAAAGGTCGGGTTGTACGAGATTTTAACAAAAACGTAGCAAAAGTGCTACTTCCTATAACGAGGCACGATCCAGATTCACTGAATAATTTTTTTGATTGATTTCTTCGACGATCGAACCATACGAAAGTTAATAAACACTCATTCTAGTGTTGGGAAAAAATAATCAAAAAATAAAAAGGTCGTGTTGTACGAGATTTTAACAAAAACGTAGCAAAAGTGCTACTTCCTATAACGAGGCACTATCCAGATTCACTGAATAATTTTTTTGATTGATTTCTTCGACGATCGAACCGTACGAAAGTTAACAAACACTCATTCTAGTATTGGGAAAAAATAATCAAAAACTAAAAGGTCGGGTTGTACGAGATTTTAACAAAAACGTAGCAAAAGTCCTACTTCCTATAACGAGGCACGATCCAGATTCACTGAATAATTTTTTTGAACGATTTATTCGACGATCGAACCATACGAAAGTTAATAAACATCATCACTAAAATTTGTATATAACATCATCCGCACTGTTGGATCTTCCAATTTTTTTTTTAAAAAAATTATTATTCGAAAATTATACTAGTTTGACCAAGGAGTGCTTTGATAGTTGACCATTAAATATCATACAAGAACATTAAACAACGGTTTTTTTATTAAAAACTGTTGTTGTGCTTAATATAACACAACATTTTTTTATAAGAAAACCGTTGTCTGATTATTTTCATTATTTCCCACCAAATTCAGTTCAAATTATTTCATTATTCCCACCAAATATTTCATTATTTCCCACCAAATTATTCAAATTTTTTGTAGTTCAGACAACGGTTTTTATGAAACCGTTGTCTCATCAAAACACGATTTAACAACGGTTAATTATTCCGTTGTGTGAATTGTAATGACACAATTCTATATGAAAACAGTTGTGTGAATCATACAACGTTTATAAACCGTTGTCTCAAAACAGATTAGACAATGTTCGTAAAAACCGTTGTGCAACCTTACTCGGCTTTACAACACCACATTGCAAAAGCCATTGTCTGAATCAATTTACTAGACAACGTTTTTAACACGTTGTAAGGTACCTGGATGACAAAATACTTTTCTGAAGTTACAAAAAAACTGCTGTCTCTTAATTCCAAACAATGCTTTTTCGTCCGAGCGTTGTCTGATGAGTGTTGTCTGATTGCGATTTTCTTGTAGTGAAAGAAATGACAATTACCACAGATTTATCACAGGCTAGCACACAAAAAATATGTAATGACAGCTTATACACAAGTCAATCATCACAACTCCTTCACAAATACTGATTCAACCTGAGAATTAACACAAGTAACATTTCCAACTACTAAAAAATCCAATCACAAATCCAATCAGTAAAAAAACTAATTATCACAAATTAGCGATAGTAAAGGATTAGAGAGTTTGCACCTTGTTCATGGTGGTTATACACATGAATTTATATCCATTTTTACTAACCAAGAACACAAACAGGCGTGTCAGACAAGAACTCTTCTGAGTTTCACCAGACTCATTGAGTTGCCACCGAGTCAAAATCCTTAAATACGACTCCATTTAACAATTGAATCAAACGAAGGGGATTTTGATGTATGATGTATAAGGCGCAAGAATCTGAAGAGAATTGAACCGCAAAAAGTCGAATTGATACGGTTCCATGAACGGGGATTTCTAGGGTTTCAAGAAATCAATATTAATTAATGAAATTCAGCGAAGTAAATCGTAGACTATGTTTTCGAAGTTGGGGATGGCCAATTGAGTGGGAAATGAAAGATTAGGCCGGAAAGAATGAAATCAGCGGTAGGGTTTGAGAGAGAGTGATTTTGGTGTATACGTTGTCTTGTTCGATTTAAAATAAAACTTGTGTTTACTTGTATAGCGTTTGAAAAAATGCTTTAAAACGTTTAAAAAATGAAAATAAAATAATTATTAATTACTTAAAATACGTTTTCTTCCATATCGTTTACTTAAACGCTATCTATTCTCCACCTTATATAGCGTTCCACCAAAAAACGCTATACTAGATATTTTATTTTATTTTTCATTTATTTTTCATTTTCTTTTTAATATCTTACATAGCGTTTTGTTTAAAAACGCTATGTAAGTAGCAATCATAGATAGCGCATGTTAAAAACGCTATGTAAGTGGAATTTTCTAAGTTTAAATTTGTAGTAGTGAATCTTGATGATAGTTCAATTGAGTCTTTTGTTGAGGAAGATGTTATGTTAGAGTATGAGAGTAATAAAGAACTTCATGAACTTTATAGAAGTTTTTCTTTTGATCCGATGTTAGATGAATTGAATGCAATTTCTTCTAAGCATGAAACCCAACTTGAGGATAGTTCTTTTGATCCTAAGTCTGTTGTTAAGACTTCTGTAGGTGAGCCACCCACAATCGCTCATAATCCATTCGTTTCCACTCTTGATCAGTCTTTGATAGTTGATAAAGAAACTCATCATGTTCTTTCTAGTGATTTAGTTCATGACCAAGAATTTCAAGTAATCAATTTGCTTAAACAACATAAAGAAGCGTCTAATTGGTCTATGAATGATGTTAGGTGTATGAGTTTTATTTTGGTGTGTGATCATACTTCTCTAGTGGATAATGTTATTTTTATGGGTGTGTTTCAAATGTGTGTTGATTGTGTTACATGTGTTGTTTTCCTCGATCAGGTATTGGTTAGTAAGTGTTTTTCATGTATCTCCCATGACCAAGTTTAGGTATGGGGAACAACTGGGTGTGTGTGTGTGAGTTTTTGTGTTGTGTGTTTTTGTGTGTGTGTGTTATAGGTAATAATGTATCTCCGTCTGGCCTTATCAGGTATTCTCGTCCTTTTACTTTGTCATTTTTCTCTCATTTACATACATTGAGGACAATGCATGATTTAGGTATGGGGGAGGGATTTAGTAGTATTATTATAAAAAAAAATCCAAAAAAATTGAAAAAATAAAAAAAACAAAAATAATTCTAGCCTTGTGAAATGATTACTTATTAAAAGTTGGCTTGATGCACCCTTACATGTTATAGTACTCTTGTGTTTCTGATTCTTTTAACTGAGAAGTGATATGCTAAGTTCTTGTGCACACACATACACTAGCGAGTTGAAACTAGTAGACTTATTGAATGTTTTAAGTAATTAAAAGGACATGAATATGTGCAAGAAGATTTGGTTTCCATGCTTTGAGTACAAGTAGGTGCATTAAATAGACTTTTGATTGGGATTGACTATGTTTTACCACCAAGTGAGATTTTGAGCCTATATGCATATCTTTTGCATTTTATATTCGTTTGCTTGAGTGTCCACATGTTGTTTGCATTGCTAGCACTTATTTGAGACCTTTCCTGAAATGCATGACATTATTTGATGATAAGATGATAAAGGCATTTAGGAATAACTAATTATTATCCAAATTACCACACCCTTTATATATTTAAACAATTAGTTACCCCTTTGAGCTTAATCCTATTTTTTTCGGTGACACACCACATTACTTGCCTAGACCTTTTTCTTGTAGCCATACATATACTTGATCCAATTTGTTAAAGGCTAGTAGGAAGTTGAGGGAGTAATAAGGTGTGTGAGATGGGATACTTTTGTTCATTACTTTTGGGGAAATATTGGGTTTTGTTGCTTACTTGTTAGTCGTTCAAGAAAGTTTTGAAGAAGGATTGTGGTTGCGTATATATTTATATTATCTATCTTAGCTCTCCAAAAAAAAAAAAGAAAAAAAAGAAAGAAAAGAAAAAATTATATGAGAGCATACTTACGTTTTTGTGTTTGTGTGATCCTTCTTCATTCGACTAGTCAAGCATTTTGTTGGAAAAGATTAGAAATCCATGTGTGGGGAGGATGTATGGTGTTGTGTATGATTTATAATGGTTCCTACTAGCTTTTGACACTTCACCTTATTTGGCCTTACTTGACATACATTGTCCCTAGCCCCATTACAACACAAATAAAAGACCTTTTGATTATCGCCATTGATGTATGTTGTGTTAAAGTTAGATTGATACCAAATGTCAAGCATGCTTATGATTTTGTTGGAATTGAGTGATACACTTACCCTTGTTCTTGAGTGAATATTCTTTTGTGAGTGAAAGGTGAGTTGTTACTTGTTTCTGCATATGAGATCCCAAGTTTTGACTCTAAGATATACTCTTGTGGGCTTAGCATGGTTACCAACTTATTTTTACACTTGACGTGGACTTTTGAGGACCTATGCATATTTCTTTGAGTAGACTATGTGAATACTTGTACCTTACACACCAAGACATTGCAAATTCATTTTGATTTCTTTAGTTGATGTAGCATGAGATGACTTGTATGTGTGGTGTTGCATTGAGCAATCTTTTACATGAGCTAGATGGATTTTGTGGGTACATTCACTATAGGCCCTCACGAGACCTCACTCGTCCACTAGGGCTGCCTAGGGGTTTAAAGGGCTTGTTGCATATGCCAAATGCAACCGTGATCACCTACGAAAGTGGTATTATTTATTTAGGTAGTATTTTATATTTTATTTTTCTCGAGGACGAGCAAAAGATAGGTATGGGGGCATTTGATAGGTCCATATTTCATCATATTTTTAATACCTATTTTATGTCCGTTTTTGTAATTTTATTAATTAATAAATTGTTTTATTTTCTTTTGTAGGAAAATAAATAAAAACATATTTCTAGCAGGAAAAGGTGCAAAAAGGGAAAGGAGGTGGAAAATTCTTGAAGTCAAAGAAATTGGAGGAAAAATCGAATACTTATTGGAGAAGAAAAGGAAATTGAAGAAATTATATTCAATATCAAATTTGTAATTAAAGGGTCCAAGCCCAAGTTTTTCCCTATATATATGGGGCTCCTCTCTTGTATTTGAGACACCACTTTAGACACCAATTTAGACACCTAGAATTTTATTGTTGTTAATACTTTTCTTATTGCAAAGTTGCCACGTTAATATCAAGCTCTGTTTCGTTCTCTTCTTGGAGTTCATTGTTTTTTTCCGTTTAAATCATTTCGTGTCATAATCGTTTATTCGTTAATTGTTTAACTTTGATTTACATTCTGTTTGCCATCACGTGGTGCATTGTTCTAGTAAGTTTTTATATTATATTATATAATCAGTACGTTAATAGTTAGTAGGTTATAATGCATGCTTTATTCTTATATTGTTTCGTTTATTTAGTAATCATGCGTAGCTAAATCTTTTCTCCTAGGATAAAGATGAAGTTAATTTAATTACTTTTGATTTCTTCTCTTTCATATTAATTGATTCTCATAATTTTTCTTGGTTCTTAATTGATCGATTGACAAAGTGATTTTGATATATTATTGTTACTGGATTTGTTTTTCATAGCCTATGCTTACTCTTTGAAGTTTTGATAGGTTATTGTTAGATAACAAGTTTCATAGTATATGCTTGTCTCGTTAATTGATATATCTTGTTTGTGAAGAAAAGAGAGTTGTTTTTAGGGCGAGTTGATATTAATTGTGATTGATTAACGGATTCGGATTCCTAGGTTTTCCATATTATTTGATAATCTTTGCTAATTAGGTTAATTAGGTTAATTAAAACTCATCTCAAACCTATTTGTCTAGTTCGCCTGAGTTAATTATTAGGGTTTTGAAAATTCATAGTCTCTGAGGATCGATCTGTGATTGCTACAACTAAACACTGTGCGCTTGCAGTTATTTTACACATCAAATTTTTGGCGCCGCTGCCGGGGACTATTGGTATTTTTCACTCCTTGATATTAATTCTTCGGATTAGTTTCTTGTTTTCTTTTGTTTTTTTAGGGAATTGTGAAGCGGAGAAAATCTTGGACAAGAAGATCGTTGGAAGGCCTCGTTGTCTCTTTTGAAATTTTTGGAAGCGCTTTTCGGTATTCTGTATCACCTCTCTCTTTATTTTTTTTCTTTCTCATTATTGAAAATACCCAAAAAAAATTAAATATTCAAAAAACCCAAAAATATTAGTTAGTTAATTTTTTGTTAAAAACCAATTTGCTGCATCATTAATTCTCTCACATAGGATCACATCATCTAGATTTCTTTATTGTATTAATTGATTTTCCACGTAGTGTAGTGCATCCATAAGTGTTTATTTTCTTGTTCTTTGTGTGTTGCATCATTCAATCAATCTTAAGGGTGCCACCCAATTACAAGATAAGGTGAGGGATTTCATCACCCTTTCCTTAGCCCACAAATCACTAATTCGTTCCTCTTGCATACCCTTTCCTTAATAAAATTAAGTAGACGTTGGCCCTAGGATCTCGCGCTCAACTAGGAAGAGAATCTGGGAGGAACAAATCACTGAGTATTCTTTCGTTTGGTGTCTAGGCAAGCGTGACGCTTACCTGGCTAATTTGGATTGGTGTCTAGAAAGGTGTTTAGCCTCTTGGCAATGCTTGCACCTGCCTGGCCAGTCAGGACGAATGCTTTTTGAGTTGTGACTTTTAGTAGTATCTTATTGTTAGGAGCAAGGTCTAGATTTTTCTTAGGATAATATAGATTTTTCTTTTTAATTTTCCATTTTTTTTAGGTGCTTACTTATAGCTCTTGTCTGCTACGTGCTTATTTGATTACTTCTCTTGTATGCAAAGTGCTCGGGTTCGAGACACTACATCTAGATTAGTATGACAGACCAATCTATCATCTCCTAAAGTAGTAAGGCAACTTGAGTTTTCTTCACCCACTAGAATTGAGTCAAAAGAATTAGAAGTTCAACCCGTAGTCATGGCTGTTTCACTCAAAGACCGTTGTTACCCCGCTCGTACCGCTCAACCCTCATGCATAGTCTTACCCGCACTAACCGCGAATAACTTTGAAATCAAACATCACAACATTAGCATGTTACCTAGGTTTTCTGGGGTAGAAGGTGAGGATCCATATCTTTTCATTCGAGAGTTTGAGGAAGTGTGTGCTTTACAAAAACTTCAACAATTAAGTGAGGATTCCATTAGGCTCAGACTTATTAATTTTGCTTTAAAAGAAGATGCTAAACAGTGGTTGGATAGTCTACCCATTAATTCTATTTCCACATGGGAGGGATTTGTTGCTATCTTTCTTAAAAAATATTTTCCAAACCATAAGGCAAACAGGCTTAGGAATGAAATCAACCAATTTCAACAAAATCGGAATGAATCTTTTTGGAAATATTTTGATAGATTTAAAAAGCTTTTATCTAAATGTCCTCAACATGGTATAGAAAAATGGAGACTTTGCAAAATTCTTTATGAAGCTTTAGATAGCCAAACCACTGCTTTGTTAGAGTCTATGTGCAATGGTAAATTTATGGATAAAGATGAAGATGATGCTTGGAAATTTTTTGAGGAGTTAGCTGAAAGAACAATGTTGTGGGAGTCAACTAGGGAACCTAATCAGGAAGCTGAAAATTCTAACTCATCTAAGGGCTTACGCGTAGTTGGTAATTCTATTGCAACCGAAGCTAAGTTAGCTACACTCACTAGACGTCTAGAAGCCTTAGAAACCAACAATGTGTCATCTCAAATGTCTCTCTATGCAAACTGTAGTTCTCCTAATCATGTGGTAGAGAATTGCCCTGAAATTGAGCAAGTCAGTGCCATGTTTCAACCTAGAGTTAGGAATGATCCTTATGCACCCACATACAATCCTGGTTGGAAGAATCATCCAAATTTCTCATGGAACCAAGGTCAATACAATCAATATCCTCAACCTGCTTTTCAAAAGCCCAATCCTGGTCCATACCCAACTCAAAATCCTAATTCATATCCTCATCAAAATCTTGGTCATTATCCAAACTCAGTCCCCATAAATCCTCCTGGTTTTAGTGAATCTGATAAGAAACTGACTTCTTTAGAAAAGAGTATGGAGGCATTACTTAAATCTCAACAATCTTTCATGCAAGTTATGACCCAAGATAGGCAACTACTAAATTCTAACACTCAAGCCATATCTAAGCTAGAGGTCCAAATCAGTCAATTGACAAACACAATCAGTGAGAGAGAGAAAAATCGATTTCCTAGTCAACCTGAGACTAATCCTAAGTTTCATCCTATTCAAAAGTCTCATGAAAATGTGAATTCTGTTATCTCTCTAAGGTCTGGTAATCAATTCAACAATCATGCTGGTGTCAATACTCAAGAAGAAGATAAGCTATCATCTGAACCAAATCCTTTGCTCTTGAATCCTAGTCTTAACCAATCTTCAAATCCTGAGAATTCTGAAGTAGATAAATCTGATGAGTCATCACCATCCGATGAACCACCTTCGAAATCCCAATCTGATGTGTCTAATGAAAAAGTCTTTAAGCCGAAAGCCCCATTTCCTCAAAGACTTACTTCAAACAAACAATCTGCTCAGTTAGATAAGATTTTGGAAGTCTTTAAGCAAGTCAAGATTAACATTCCTCTTTTAGATGCGATTCAACAAGTTCCCTCTTATGCTAAGTGTCTAAAAGATTTGTGTACTCATAAAAGAACCACTCATGTTCCTAAGAAAGCTTTTCTAACATCTCATGTTAGTTCTATTTTGTCAAATCAAATCCCTGTGAAGTATAAGGATCCTGGCTATCCTACCATCTCTTGTGTCATAGGTGATACTTTCATTGATAAAGCTTTACTCGATCTAGGAGCTAGTGTGAATCTTCTTCCATTATCTGTTTATCAAGCCTTGGGTTTAGGTGAACTTAAGAAGACTAGTGTCACTCTTCAGTTAGCTGATCGTTCTGTTAAAACTCCAACGGGTATAGTGGAAGATGTGTTGATTAAGGTTGGTGATTTTGTCTTTCCCGTCGATTTTGTTGTTCTAGAAACCGAACCAGTCAAAAATCTCAAAAATCAAATTCCTATCATTTTAGGAAGGCCTTTTCTTGCCACCTCGAACGCTTTGATTAATTGTAGGAATGGTTCGATGAAACTCACTTTTGGAAATATGACGATAGATCTTAATGTCTTTAATGTAGGAAATCAACCTAATGAGCTTTTTGAACAACATGTAGGGGTTAATTTGATAGATGAGGTTGTTTCATGGTCGAATCACTACTACAGATTTTAACTTACATAGCGTTCGTTTTTTAGCTTACATAGCGTTTTTAAGCGCTATGTAAGCCAGCGCTATGTAAGTATAATTCACTTACATAACGTTTCTTTAGGTGCTATCCAAGTATCTATATAGATAACGTTTTTTCAAGTGCTATGTAAGTATGTGTTTTCTAAGTAAAATTGCACTTGTATAGCACTTCCAGAAACGTTATATTAGTAAAAACAATAGCACTTGCATAGCTTTTACAGAAACGCTATGTAAGCACAATATTTTGTAAAAAAATAAATAAATTTGTATTAGTGCTATTTAATTGCACTTTTTTTATTCCAATTCAATTGTTGTTCTAGCTACCATTTTTTTACTTGTAATATTCCTAAAAATTCATAAATTTAACAACAAATAAAATAAAATCTAGACAATGTAGAACCCAAATCACAACAAGAAATAGTGTAACAACTCATATTACTACTACATTCAAATATATTCCAAATATCATAAAATACATTAAAAATAAAAAATATAGCCAACAAAGGTCTTTCTAATTGATCCATACAATACATAACAAAATCTAAGTAGAACAACTGATTGAAATAAAACATAAAAAGCTAATTTAGTAAATAGTAACAATTTGCCCTTGAGGAACCAGTTGTACAATTATCCCGCCAAATTCTTCTCGAAGTGAACCATTTTATGATTTATCCTCCTCTAGGCACTGAATATAATCGTCATAAATAAGCTTTTTCGTTCAGGGCATACCTAGATCCCTGGAATAGTTGGCTACATTTTTATGGATTTAGAATCTGAACAGTGTCTGCAACAATGACCGAGACAAAGATGTATCTATGCAAAAGAGAAGATTAGATGGAGAATACAATAATATGCAATGTGCCAACCTTTTTGCAAGTACTGATTGTTTACTATGTTGAATTACTTCCCAGAAGTAATTGCTTTATATGATATTCTTTAATAAGACAGAAATAAAAGAACCTGATGATAACATATATTTGGCAAACTCAAACAAGAGGAAAAATTGCACCAGATACAATTATGTATTCCTCTATTCAATGTCAGAAAAGTGTCACATATGTAAACAAAGATGGAGCGTTGAACAATTACTTTACGAACTGATTCAGTAGTTACCATTTATTTTAATGCGAAGTAGGTCTTTGACATGCATAAATCAACAAAATTTGAAGAACCACTAATAATCATAGAAAACATATACATTATCACATAAAAGTTGATTTTTCATCTACATTTACGTTTATAGAAGATGACTCACATTTACACGTAAACAACACAGCTTTCTTCGGATATCTATAGGCATATAATATAAACAAACAGCTTCAGGTCTACAAAAGTTTTATAAGGAGTATTTATATTGGGTTTTTTTGCCAAACTACATAAAGCAGCTAATTACCTTCTTGGCAACATAATAGGTGGTGTCATTCCACTTTGATTCCTTATGCCGTAATGGATCAGCTGCAAAACCCAAGTTTTCATCAGTATCAAAATGCTCTTCACTATCAAAAAACGTTTTCAGCTGCAAAATGATCTTCTTCAAGCATATAAGCTTTTTCGTTCAGGGCATTCCCCATTTATTCTACGTGGCCTACTCAAGAACAGAGTGCATTCTCCATAATAGTCAAGTAGGGTGGTCACTTTCTATACAATTACTTCTTTGAAACTTAAAATTTTGATCACTGAAATAGATTAGGAGTAAACCAAAGGATAGCACAAAAAAAACTACAGTTCTCCTTTCTGATTTCTCCAGAGCTTGAAGAGGTCAATTTAAAAGTTTCTACAGGTATTGACCTATTACATTAATATGAAACATTTTAAGATTTTGGTTCACTAGCCCCACTTGGCCTTCTTGTTGGACAGGGATGCAATTTTCCATTCCTTTTGAAGTGAACACAACCTAAAAGTGCATCGTTCCAACGCTTACAGGTACTATAATTAGACTGACAGACATTTAACTAAACTTTTGGTAGTGCATAATCAGGGTTTTCTAAAAATTTATCAAATCCTAGTAACAAACTATCGAAACTGAATAAAAACGTAGATAATAAGCACAAACATAACCAGTATAACACACAAGGTGAAATCAACAAATTCTACTACCAACTATACAAATCTCACTAAATAATTTCATAAAAATCAAGGACACAGAATTCAGTAAAAAAACAAACCCGATTCATGGGTAAGTATAAGTTAAACACAATCACATACACAAAAATCAAACAAGGCATATAAACACAAGTCAATTGTAATATTCAACATAGGAACCGCATAAATATTCCATTTCTGGAACCGCATCTGACTTATCTGTTAGTGAAGTAGAACTTGTTGGTAGAACTAGAAGCAACAGAGGTTCTAACAGCCTTCTTTTTTTCTCAATAATTCTTCTTTTAAAGACAAGCATACTGAATTTACTATAGCTAATGAACACCCAAAAAAATTCCAGACACACTAGTATAACAATTTAGTCAAAATTACCAAACAAGAGCACTTATTTAAAAGCAATATCTCAAAGAGATATCGCCTTAAACCATATCAACTAGTGCAAGATAGAAACCTAAAGGATTTGAGTAACTACATTTACAAAACACTACAAGGAAAACTGAAATATACAATGGTTATTGCCCGTTGTCTGATGCCCTGGAATAGCATTGTCTATCGAGCAGGTGTCTCTTACCAACATCACACAACGGTACACAAATCGTTGTCTGAAATCCATTACAACAACAGACCAGGCTCAAAAAGCGTTGTAGCACACCCAGAAACCACAACGAATCTGGTAAAAAACGTTGTTCTTATGATGATGTTACAACGGTTTGGTTAATTTTGAATGTTGTTAGATTTTAATGTGCACAGTTGTTTTGGTGAATCAGAGGCACGTAAAGCCAACATTCACACAACATTCACATGTGATAGAATTCGTTGTCTTCATGCTTTTTGTACAATGTTTTGTTGTTTCAAAAGTGTTGTTAGATTGTAATGTGCACAATTGTTTTTCTGAATCAGAGGCACGCGAAGCCAACAATCACACAACATTTACATGTGATACAATCGTTGTCTGAATAGTTTTTGTACAATGTTTTGTAGCTTCAAAAGTGTTGTCTTTTTTTGTGTCCCTCGTTAGACAATAGTTTCTATGTTAACAACTATTGTCTAAGTAGCTGAACTGTTTGGCTTAGAACATATTAGAAAATGGTTTTTATCTATGCAAATAAATTCACCATTACATAAAATATCCACAATTATGAACCCAAACTAATCCATACTAACTAAATATTCATCATTACAACCATTCACCAAGCCATCTATATAACTAACCAAAATAATTACATCCAAAAATTAGACCAACAACAATGTATTTTGAGATGAACATCTCCATCAAAGAGTATTAGGATCTAATGGGCCAGCCCTACATTTAGGTGTTTTTGTTATCTCGCAATGCAAGCATTTCCTCACTGGTTGTGGTAAACTTCTGTCCATCACTGCAGAACCTGATTCAAATAATGGTTTATGCTTCTCTTCTTCGGGTTTATGCTTCTCTTCTTCGGGTTTATGCTTCTCTTCTTCTTGTTCTCTGACACATGCTTTGGTATCTTAACACGAAGAGACTCCACAAAGTTCAGGTGTGAACTGATCATCAAAATGGAATGCAGAAATTTTATCGACAAGACAACAATTACTGTAAGGACATACCTTGAGATTTATTTGAGCTCCTTGTTTAGCCTTGTTGTTTCTGTGGTGTACTCGAGCAGCAAATGCAGAAATGTAGTGGCCCGCATATGATTCACTAGTAATATAGAAGTCATTTTCCAAGCACATGGATAAGATGTTAACACTTTTCTCTTCTTTATTAAAGCATCCGACTTTGTCGATAGCATGCCTGAACATTTTAACATTTTCAAACTTTAACAAGATTTTTCCTCAAAGCTCAGGGTATTGACAGAAACAACATTACAGCATGTTTATCCATTACTAGGAGTCAAGGTAAGGTCTTTATATCTCGGCTTCTACACACTGAGGTAATCGCACTGGCTAGTGGCTATGTTTAGTTTGGCTTTCACAACATTGTAGTATGTATTACAGTATATGCACCATACGCAAGACAAAAATATGGTCAACAACCCGGGAGAGGAGATATGAATTCTACAATATCCATTTTTATATTGAGAGAATTTCAAATAATCCTAAATAAATCATACAACGTAGGCAAAGAGAAATCACCACTGCAAATATCATTCTTTACTTACTAATAGACTCACACAGTCCTTATGCAATAAAAATTAAAGCGTCTATAATTTTAACACTACAACAATCTATACAAACATTGTTCTTTCTAATACTTTGCTAAACTTAAATCTACATTGCCAATTCGATTTTCATATCAGCACATAGAAACACACACATGTATAGGGTCGCGGCACGTTTAAAAAATCTTTTAAAGTGCAGAACAATTGTTAACACGACACGACGTAGGTACATAACACGAGAGGGGGAGAATAAAACCTCCAGGGCTTGATTCACTCTTCCAGTTTTGCGGAGTTGCAACACACAACCATAATACAAATCAAGTTGCTTTTTCTTCCTTTCCAAATATGAGCTAAGCAACTCTTGTTCAACCAAAACTCTCCGAATGTGATCTCGGGACATCCCTTGCATCCTCCTGATTTCTGAGAAGGTAGCAAATTCACATTAATAAGCTTACCATAACTTACATATCATATTTCAGACACAGAAAGAAAACCAAAATAGCAAGATTAATATAATAATTTACACACAAGTCCAGCTTTTTCCAGCAACTAAAAGTGTAGTATTAAAAAAGAGTCCCAACTTCATTCGGGGTAAATCGAATCCACTAGGATAATGTTTCATCTGAACTTAAAAGTTAGAGATCAGTCAACATTGTAACAATAGTCCAACTAAACCTTTTATATAAGCCTGACATGTGTTGCAACTTACGAAAAAGAAACTAGCCAAAAAAACTGGATGTGCTAACTAGAGATAAAAACTTTTTAGGTTGCTGCTAGGGTACGCAAATTTTTTTTCTACTTGAATAAGTATCAAAAAGTAATGTCGATTTTAGAATGTCAATTTTCTGCCTCATCTTTGCCCTCGAGATGAAAAAAATGCTACTTCTGGGGATATCTGTTGCCCAACAATTGTCTTTGGTTTGCTAAGCTTCACAACTGGGTTTCTGCAATCTGCACTATATATACTCATATCAATTACTCGACCAACAACATATAAGCTGAACAAAATCAACATTACAGATAAAAATATTTCTGGATATAAGGTTTCCTGCTAAGACTACAGCTTCTAAAGTCTTAAATGTCAACATTTTATAATGTATATAGTACCTGGAAATTTAGGAAACAAGGGAAAATGGAACTCACTTCTCCCCAGTATTCTTATACTTGTCAGCATCAAGATTAACAATAACTACATCTTCCTCCATGTGAAAGGCAGCTGCAACCTTTTCATAAATCTACAAAATAGATAGTAAATTCAGCAATTAAAATAAAAAAGGCTGAATTTGGTCAGTAGAATAGGCAAGTACTTACAGGAGCACATAACTTTCTCGCACAAACATAGCACTTAGATCAACCTTAAATAAAAGGGAATAAGGAGAGAGAGACCTTAAATAAAAGCCTTCAAATGCAAAGCCCAACCGAAGAAGGCCTGAAATCAACAATAGAGTTTGATTAGATGAAATTCAAGTGTAGATATGTAAGTAATTGAACTCAAAATGAAAAACCAAAACCATAATTTGAAGAACCAAAACATCCACCGAAGACCAAAGTTTTCACTAACGAGCTCTAATTGAATCTTGTGAGAGAGTGAAAGTGAAAGTCAGAGCAAAAAGATGAACCCTAGTAATCAGGCATTTTAATTTGTAAAGAGAGATGAGAGAGAGAGAGATATTTGATTTTAGAGGATTGATTGTGGATCTGTGTTTTATGTGGACACTGGACACTGAGAGCAAAGGGGGGAAATGAAAATTTTGGTGAATGGGGAAATGAAAATTTGGATAAGCAGGAGAATGGGGGGAAATATATATTGTAATATTTGTGAGGCTGAAAATAGGGGGCGGGAATGAATTTAATGGAAATTTAACAAATTTTAGAAATATTTTTATTGACTTGTAAAATATATATTATTTTATTAATTATATTTATTTTATAATGTTTGTTCAACTTCGGAATCGTATAGATGTTAATATATATTCATTCTAGTGTTGGGAAAAAAACAAAAAATAAAAATGCTCGATCATGCTGCATCTTAACAAAAACGTGCAAAAGTGCTCGATCATACAAGAATGATATGTTTTTTTCTAATTTTTTGTACACATCACTAAAATAAGTATATAACATCATTCGTACGGATGGATCGTCGAAAAAAAAATTAAAAAAAATAGATCATGCTCAATCGGTACGACACTAGTTAGAGTGAGTAGTACTTTTGGCGGATTTATATTATAAACACATACAAGATTGATTTCTTCGACGATCGAACCGTACGAAATTTAATAAAAGCTCATTCTAGTGTTGGAAAAAAATATTCAAAAAATAAAAAGGTCCGGTTGTACGAGATTTTAACAAAAACGTAGCAAAAGTGCTACTTCCTATAATGAGGCACAATCCAGATTCACTGAATAATTTTTTTGAACGATTTCTTCGACGATCGAACCGTACGAAAGTTAATAAACACTCATTCTAGTGTTGGGAAAAAATAATCAAAAAATAAAAAGGTCGGGTTGTACGAGATTTTAACAAAAACGTAGCAAAAGTTCTACTTCCTATAACGAGGCACGATCCAGATTCACTGAATAATTTTTTTGAACGATTTCTTCGATGATCGAACCGTACGAAAGTTAATAAACACTCATTCTAGTGTTGAGAAAAAATAATCAGAAAATAAAAAGGTCGGGTTGTACGAGATTTTAACAAAAACGTAGCAAAACTACTTCCTATAACGAGGCACGATCCAGATACACTGAATAATTTTTTTGATTGATTTCTTCGACGATCGAACCGTACAAAAGTTAACAAACACTCATTCTAGTGTTGGGAAAAAATAATCAAAAAATAAAAAGGTCGGGTTGTACGAGATTTTAACAAAAACGTAGCAAAAGTTCTACTTTCTATAACGAGGCACTATCCAGATTCAATGAATAATTTTTTTGATTGATTTCTTCGATGATCGAACCGTACGAAAGTTAAAAAACACTCATTCTAGTGTTGGGAAAAAATAATCAAAAAATAAAAAGGTCGGGTTGTACGAGATTTTAACAAAAACGTAGCAAAAGTGCTACTTCCTATAACGAGGCACGATCCAGATTCACTGAATAATTTTTTTGATTGATTTCTTTGACGATCGAACCGTACGAAAGTTAACAAACACTCATTCTAGTGTTGGGAAAAAATAATCAAAAAATAAAAAGGTCGGGTTGTACGAGATTTTAACAAAAACGTAGCAAAAGTTCTACTTCCTATAACGAGGCACGATCCAGATTCACTGAATAATTTTTTTGATTAATTTCTTCGACGATCGAACCGTATGAAAGTTAAAAAACACTCATTCTAGTGTTGGTAAAAAATAATCAAAAAATTAAAAGGTCGGGTTGTACGAGATTTTAACAAAAACGTAGCAAAAGTGCTACTTCCTATAACGAGGCACGATCCAGATTCACTGAATAATTTTTTTGATTGATTTCTTTGACGATCGAACCATACTAAAGTTAACAAACACTCATTCTAGTGTTGGGAAAAAATAATCAAAAAATAAAAAGGTCGGGTTGTACGAGATTTTAACAAAAACGTAGCAAAAGTTCTACTTCCTATAACGAGGCACTATCTAGATTCACTGAATAATTTTTTTGATTGATTTCTTCGATGATCGAACCGTACGAAAGTTAACAAACACTCATTCTAGTGTTGGGAAAAAATAATCAAAAAATAAAAAGGTCGGGTTGTACGAGATTTTAACAAAAACGTAGCAAAAGTGCTACTTCCTATAACGAGGCACGATCCAGATTCACTGAATAATTTTTTTGATTGATTTCTTCGACGATCGAACCATACGAAAGTTAATAAACACTCATTCTAGTGTTGGGAAAAAATAATCAAAAAATAAAAAGGTCGTGTTGTACGAGATTTTAACAAAAACGTAGCAAAAGTGCTACTTCCTATAACGAGGCACTATCCAGATTCACTGAATAATTTTTTTGATTGATTTCTTCGACGATCGAACCGTACGAAAGTTAACAAACACTCATTCTAGTATTGGGAAAAAATAATCAAAAACTAAAAGGTCGGGTTGTACGAGATTTTAACAAAAACGTAGCAAAAGTCCTACTTCCTATAACGAGGCACGATCCAGATTCACTGAATAATTTTTTTGAACGATTTATTCGACGATCGAACCATACGAAAGTTAATAAACATCATCACTAAAATTTGTATATAACATCATCCGCACTGTTGGATCTTCCAATTTTTTTTTAAAAAAATTATTATTCGAAAATTATACTAGTTTGACCAAGGAGTGCTTTGATAGTTGACCATTAAATATCATACAAGAACATTAAACAACGGTTTTTTTATTAAAAACTGTTGTTGTGCTTAATATAACACAACATTTTTTTATAAGAAAACCGTTGTCTGATTATTTTCATTATTTCCCACCAAATTCAGTTCAAATTATTTCATTATTCCCACCAAATATTTCATTATTTCCCACCAAATTATTCAAATTTTTTGTAGTTCAGACAACGGTTTTTATGAAACCGTTGTCTCATCAAAACACGATTTAACAACGGTTAATTATTCCGTTGTGTGAATTGTAATGACACAATTCTATATGAAAACAGTTGTGTGAATCATACAACGTTTATAAACCGTTGTCTCAAAACAGATTAGACAATGTTCGTAAAAACCGTTGTGCAACCTTACTCGGCTTTACAACACCACATTGCAAAAGCCATTGTCTGAATCAATTTACTAGACAACGTTTTTAACACGTTGTAAGGTACCTGGATGACAAAATACTTTTCTGAAGTTACAAAAAAACTGTTGTCTCTTAATTCCAAACAATGCTTTTTCGTCCGAGCGTTGTCTGATGAGTGTTGTCTGATTGCGATTTTCTTGTAGTGAAAGAAATGACAATTACCACAGATTTATCACAGGCTAGCACACAAAAAATATGTAATGACAGCTTATACACAAGTCAATCATCACAACTCCTTCACAAATACTGATTCAACCTGAGAATTAACACAAGTAACATTTCCAACTACTAAAAAATCCAATCACAAATCCAATCAGTAAAAAAACTAATTATCACAAATTAGCGATAGTAAAGGATTAGAGAGTTTGCACCTTGTTCATGGTGGTTATACACATGAATTTATATCCATTTTTACTAACCAAGAACACAAACAGGCGTGTCAGACAAGAACTCTTCTGAGTTTCACCAGACTCATTGAGTTGCCACCGAGTCAAAATCCTTAAATACGACTCCATTTAACAATTGAATCAAACGAAGGGGATTTTGATGTATGATGTATAAGGCGCAAGAATCTGAAGAGAATTGAACCGCAAAAAGTCGAATTGATACGGTTCCATGAACGGGGATTTCTAGGGTTTCAAGAAATCAATATTAATTAATGAAATTCAGCGAAGTAAATCGTAGACTATGTTTTCGAAGTTGGGGATGGCCAATTGAGTGGGAAATGAAAGATTAGGCCGGAAAGAATGAAATCAGCGGTAGGGTTTGAGAGAGAGTGATTTTGGTGTATACGTTGTCTTGTTCGATTTAAAATAAAACTTGTGTTTACTTGTATAGCGTTTGAAAAAATGCTTTAAAACGTTTAAAAAATGAAAATAAAATAATTATTAATTACTTAAAATACGTTTTCTTCCATATCGTTTGCTTAAACGCTATCTATTCTCCACCTTATATAGCGTTCCACCAAAAAACGCTATACTAGATATTTTATTTTATTTTTCATTTATTTTTCATTTTCTTTTTAATATCTTACATAGCGTTTTGTTTAAAAACGCTATGTAAGTAGCAATCATAGATAGCGCATGTTAAAAACGCTATGTAAGTGGAATTTTCTAAGTTTAAATTTGTAGTAGTGAATCTTGATGATAGTTCAATTGAGTCTTTTGTTGAGGAAGATGTTATGTTAGAGTATGAGAGTAATAAAGAACTTCATGAACTTTATAGAAGTTTTTCTTTTGATCCGATGTTAGATGAATTGAATGCAATTTCTTCTAAGCATGAAACCCAACTTGAGGATAGTTCTTTTGATCCTAAGTCTGTTGTTAAGACTTCTGTAGGTGAGCCACCCACAATCGCTCATAATCCATTCGTTTCCACTCTTGATCAGTCTTTGATAGTTGATAAAGAAACTCATCATGTTCTTTCTAGTGATTTAGTTCATGACCAAGAATTTCAAGTAATCAATTTGCTTAAACAACATAAAGAAGCGTCTAATTGGTCTATGAATGATGTTAGGTGTATGAGTTTTATTTTGGTGTGTGATCATACTTCTCTAGTGGATAATGTTATTTTTATGGGTGTGTTTCAAATGTGTGTTGATTGTGTTACATGTGTTGTTTTCCTCGATCAGGTATTGGTTAGTAAGTGTTTTTCATGTATCTCCCATGACCAAGTTTAGGTATGGGGAACAACTGGGTGTGTGTGTGTGAGTTTTTGTGTTGTGTGTTTTTGTGTGTGTGTGTTATAGGTAATAATGTATCTCCGTCTGGCCTTATCAGGTATTCTCGTCCTTTTACTTTGTCATTTTTCTCTCATTTACATACATTGAGGACAATGCATGATTTAGGTATGGGGGAGGGATTTAGTAGTATTATTATAAAAAAAAAATCCAAAAAAATTGAAAAAATAAAAAAAACAAAAATAATTCTAGCCTTGTGAAATGATTACTTATTAAAAGTTGGCTTGATGCACCCTTACATGTTATAGTACTCTTGTGTTTCTGATTCTTTTAACTGAGAAGTGATATGCTAAGTTCTTGTGCACACACATACACTAGCGAGTTGAAACTAGTAGACTTATTGAATGTTTTAAGTAATTAAAAGGACATGAATATGTGCAAGAAGATTTGGTTTCCATGCTTTGAGTACAAGTAGGTGCATTAAAGAGACTTTTGCTTGGGATTGACTATGTTTTACCACCAAGTGAGATTTTGAGCCTATATGCATATATTTTGCATTTTATATTCGTTTGCTTGAGTGTCCACATGTTGTTTGCATTGCTAGCACTTATTTGAGACCTTTCCTGAAATGCATGACATTATTTGATGATAAGATGATAAAGGCATTTAGGAATAACTAATTATTATCCAAATTACCACACCCTTTATATATTTAAACAATTAGTTACCCCTTTGAGCTTAATCCTATTTTTTTCGGTGACACACCACATTACTTGCCTAGACCTTTTTCTTGTAGCCATACATATACTTGATCCAATTTGTTAAAGGCTAGTAGGAAGTTGAGGGAGTAATAAGGTGTGTGAGATGGGATACTTTTGTTCATTACTTTTGGGGAAATATTGGGTTTTGTTGCTTACTTGTTAGTCGTTCAAGAAAGTTTTGAAGAAGGATTGTGGTTGCGTATATATTTATATTATCTATCTTAGCTCTCCAAAAAAAAAAAGAAAAAAAAGAAAGAAAAGAAAAAATTATATGAGAGCATACTTACGTTTTTGTGTTTGTGTGATCCTTCTTCATTCGACTAGTCAAGCATTTTGTTGGAAAAGATTAGAAATCCATGTGTGGGGAGGATGTATGGTGTTGTGTATGATTTATAATGATTCCTACTAGCTTTTGACACTTCACCTTATTTGGCCTTACTTGACATACATTGTCCCTAGCCCCATTACAACACAAATAAAAGACCTTTTGATTATCGCCATTGATGTATGTTGTGTTAAAGTTAGATTGATACCAAATGTCAAGCATGCTTATGATTTTGTTGGAATTGAGTGATACACTTACCCTTGTTCTTGAGTGAATATTCTTTTGTGAGTGAAAGGTGAGTTGTTACTTGTTTCTGCATATGAGATCCCAAGTTTTGACTCTAAGATATACTCTTGTGGGCTTAGCATGGTTACCAACTTATTTTTACACTTGACGTGGACTTTTGAGGACCTATGCATATTTCTTTGAGTAGACTATGTGAATACTTGTACCTTACACACCAAGACATTGCAAATTCATTTTGATTTCTTTAGTTGATGTAGCATGAGATGACTTGTATGTGTGGTGTTGCATTGAGCAATCTTTTACATGAGCTAGATGGATTTTGTGGGTACATTCACTATAGGCCCTCACGAGACCTCACTCGTCCACTAGGGCTGCCTAGGGGTTTAAAGGGCTTGTTGCATATGCCAAATGCAACCGTGATCACCTACGGAAGTGGTATTATTTATTTAGGTAGTATTTTATATTTTATTTTTCTCGAGGACGAGCAAAAGATAGGTATGGGGGCATTTGATAGGTCCATATTTCATCATATTTTTAATACCTATTTTATGTCCGTTTTTGTAATTTTATTAATTAATAAATTGTTTTATTTTGTTTTGTAGGAAAATAAATAAAAACATATTTCTAGCAGGAAAAGGTGCAAAAAGGGAAAGGAGGTGGAAAATTCTTGAAGTCAAAGAAATTGGAGGAAAAATCGAATACTTATTGGAGAAGAAAAGGAAATTGAAGAAATTATATTCAATATCAAATTTGTAATTAAAGGGTCCAAGCCCAAGTTTTTCCCTATATATATGGGGCTCCTCTCTTGTATTTGAGACACCACTTTAGACACCAATTTAGACACCTAGAATTTTATTGTTGTTAATACTTTTCTTATTGCAAAGTTGCCACGTTAATATCAAGCTCTGTTTCGTTCTCTTCTTG
Organism: Kitagawia praeruptora; assembly: GCA_037693485.1. Lineage (NCBI taxonomy): Eukaryota > Viridiplantae > Streptophyta > Magnoliopsida > Apiales > Apiaceae > Kitagawia > Kitagawia praeruptora. Next base: position 96,041,530 of record CM075350.1, read on the forward strand.
GAGTTCATTGTTTTTTTCCGTTTAAATCAATTCGTGTCATAATCGTTTATTCGTTAATTGTTTAACTTTGATTTACATTCTGTTTGCCATCACGTGGTGCATTGTTCTAGTAAGTTTTTATATTATATTATATAATCAGTACGTTAATAGTTAGTAGGTTATAATGCATGCTTTATTCTTATATTGTTTCGTTTATTTAGTAATCATGCGTAGCTAAATCTTTTCTCCTAGGATAAAGATGAAGTTAATTTAATTACTTTTGATTTCTTCTCTTTCATATTAATTGATTCTCATAATTTTTCTTGGTTCTTAATTGATCGATTGACAAAGTGATTTTGATATATTATTGTTACTGGATTTGTTTTTCATAGCCTATGCTTACTCTTTGAAGTTTTGATAGGTTATTGTTAGATAACAAGTTTCATAGTATATGCTTGTCTCGTTAATTGATATATCTTGTTTGTGAAGAAAAGAGAGTTGATTTTAGGGCGAGTTGATATTAATTGTGATTGATTAACGGATTCGGATTCCTACGTTTTCCATATTATTTGATAATCTTTGCTAATTAGGTTAATTAGGTTAATTAAAACTCATCTCAAACCTATTTGTCTAGTTCGTGTGAGTTAATTATTAGGGTTTTGAAAATTCATAGTCTCTGAGGATCGATCTGTGATTGCTACAACTAAACACTGTGCGCTTGCAGTTATTTTACACATCAGCATCCACGGAAATTCTGGTCTCTTGATGACATCTATGACAATATAACAGTGGAGGAGCTAGTAGAAGAGCTACTGTTAATGGGCATTGATGAACCTGTATGTTATGAGCAAGCAGTCCAAGATGCTGTCTGGAAAGAGACAATGAACAAAGAAATCGATTCAATCGAGAAAAATAAAACTTGGCAGCTGACTGACCTACCAAAAGGGCACAAAGCTATTGATCTCAAATGGGTGTCTAAATTAAAGAAAGATCAAAATGGAGAAGTGACAAAGCACAAGGCTCGTCTCGTGACCAAAGGTTATGTGCAGCATTATGGTGTAGACTATGAGGAAGTTTTTGCTCCTGTAACACGATTAGAGACAGTACGGCTACTGTTAGCTCTAGCAGCTAAAAACGATTGGGAGATACATCATCTCGACATTAAATCTATGTTCTTAAATGGTAGAATACAGGAGGAGGTCTACGTGTCCCAGCCAAAAGGTTATGTGAAGGAAGGATCTGAACATAAGGTTTATAAACTCCTCAAGGCATTGTATGGACTTCGTCAAGCTCCAGGGGCGTGGTATGCTCATCTCAATCAATGTCTGTCACAACTAGGTTTTGTTAAGTTTCCATTTGGGCATGCTGTCTATATTAAAAGAGAAGGTGATAACTCTCTCATTGTTGGTGTTTACGTTGATGACTTGTTGGTCATGGGCACAAACCTGTCACTAGGGATGGGCATTCACTCCAGCCCGCCCGATCCCGATCCGATCCCCGCACCGAATGGGGCGGGGAATCGGGGATTTTTCGGGTACGGGCCGGGGAGCGGGGACAATTTACAAAAAAACCGGGGAGCGGGCCGGGACCGGGATTTTTTGTCGCCCCGGCCCGATCCCCGACCCCCGCCCCCGCCCCGATTCTTAATCCCCGACTCGATTCCACCCCATTATATAATATATATTTATATATATATATATATATATATATATATATATATATATATATATATATATATATATATTGATAATCATATATTAATATATACGAATTTCCAATACTTTATATTAGAAATAAAATAAAATTTTAATCTTATATGTTCATCTTTCTAGTAGTTAAATAAATTCACTTCCATGTTATTTATAATTGTTTATTTATGTAATATTTTTTTATGAAACTCAATAGGTCTTGGAATTGGTTATTCAACTACGATTCTCACTATAACGGACGTGTTTGGGTAGGATGGAACCCCTCGGTTTGGCGTGTGGCTCTACACTCAAAATCAGCTCAACATATAACATGTACTGTGACTTTTCTTGAGAAGGATATTACCTTCTTGACAACTTTTGTTTATGCTTCAAATGATCCTCAAGATCGTCTCCTCTTGTGGAACGACCTAAACTCTATCAGCAACACTACTTTACCCTGGTGTTGTTTGGGGGATTTTAATTGTATTCTTAACCTAAATGAGGTCTGTGGTGGAAGGGAGACTTGGTCTCGCGATATGCAAGATTTTGGAGATTGCCTTTCCAATAATGGCCTCACCTCCTTACGCACGGTGGGTGACCCTTTCACCTGGACAAACAAGCGTGTCCTTGATCCCATTTTCAAGCGTCTGGATAGAATTGTTGGTAACGGAGCTTGGCTTAATACTTTCACGGAGGCTTTGGTTGTAGTAAAAAATAGGGGTCTAATGGACCATAACCCCTTACTTTTAACTGTTCCAATGCAGTTAGATCATTTCGGCAAACCATTTCAATTCTTCAACTACATGCTAGACATCCCTGATTTCATGCCAACTGTCACTCAGGTTTGGAACACTACTACTCTTTATGGCGACCCTATGGCTATCCTCTGCAGAAAGCTTAAGGCGGTTAAACAAGCGCTTGTGGTTCTCAACAAAAGACATGGTAACCTCCACACTAATGTTCAGCTAGCTCGTCAAGCTCTTGCAGACACTCAAAGTAACATTCTCCTTTCGCCTTCAGCGGAACTTATTGCAAAGGAGCCAGAGCTCATCCAGAAACTTAACAAGGCTATTTTAGAAGAGGAGTCTCTCTCGCTTCAAAAATCTAGAGTGAAGTGGCTTTCAAAAGGCGATGGAAACAACAAATTCTTCCACAACCAATGTAAATCAAACTGGAATAACAACAAGGTCCTGGCCCTTCTGGACCATTCTGGTAACCTGGTTCAAGGACAGAGGCAATGTGCACAAGTAGCTGTGAATTACTACACTGATTTCCTTGGTGGCCATGTGAGTCCTAATGCAAACAACAGTCTTTGGGAGGGAATCACCTTCCCCTCTATCTCTGATGCTCAGGCATCTATTTTGGAAGCCCCGGTATCGTATGATCTCATATACAATACTTTGAAGAAAATGAAAAAGAACAAAGCCCCTGGTCCAGACGGGTTTACTATCGAATTCTTCTTGGCCACATGGCCCATCATAGGTGACTGTTTCTGCAAAGCAGTTCTTTCGTTATTCAATGACTTCAACATGCACACGGGTATAAATTCCACTTACATTGCTCTCATTCCAAAGGTCACCACGCCTACCCACATGCGAGACTTCCGTCCAATTTCACTCTGTACCATTGCTTATAAGTGCATTTCTCGTATCATATCCACAAGACTCAAAACCGTGCTGCCTAGAATCATAGATATTGCTCAATCGGCTTTCATTCCTGGGAGACAAATCTCTGACAACATCTTGTTAGCTCAAGAATTATTCAGGGGTTTCGACAGAAATTCAGGGGCTCCCAGATGCGCTCTCAAAATTGATCTTCACAAGGCCTTTGATTCTTTAAGTTGGGATTTCATTTTACTTGTTCTACAGAAAATGAATTTTCCCCCCCGGTTTGTGAGATGGATCCAGCTATGCATTTGTACAGTCAAGTACTCCGTTAAGCTAAATGGTACGATACATGGGTACTTTAATGGCACAAAAGGAATCCGTCAAGGTGACCCCATGTCTCCTTACATCTTTGTCATTTGTATGAATGTTCTATCTCATCTGCTAAACTCAAAACCTACGGGGTTTCAACACCACTGGAGATGTAAGGATCTCGACATCACGCACCTTTTCTTCGCAGATGATGTTCTATTTTTCTGCCATGGGGATCAAGCTTCCATTACACACATTATGGATTCAGTGCATACTTTTTCTGATCTTAGCGGTCTAATGCCTAGTGTCCATAAAAGCACCAGTTTTTTTTCAAACTGCAGCAATGATCTTGTGGAGTGGTTTAATACTACCCATGGAATTCCTCTTGGAACCCTTCCGGTACGTTTTCTTGGGGTTCCTCTTATATCTTCTCAGCTATGCATCATCGACTGCATGCCTTTGGTCCAGAAACTTACAAATCGCATTGGTGCATGGACCTCTTTACTTCTCTCATTTGTTGGTAGAGTGCAACTGGTGAGGTCCGTTCTCTTTGCCATCCAAGCGTTTTGGTCGAACCACTTCTTAATTCCGAATGCAATTCATGACCTCATGCAATCAATGTTTACCAAATTCCTTTGGAAAGGCAACATCGTTGACAAAGGGGGAGCCAAGGTTAGTTGGCATACCATCTGCTTACCCAAGGAGGAAGGTGGTCTAGGCCTTAAGGACTCTTCTGAATGGAATAGAGCGCAAATCATTGGCCACCTGCTCAAAGTCATAAGAAAGGCTCCTTCGTTATGGGCTATTTGGGTTAACGCTACAGTTCTCAAGCATAATTTTTTCTGGACAATGAAAATTCCCACAGACTGCTCCTGGATTTGGAAAAAAGTGTTACGTCTTCGTTACCTGGCACTTCGTTTCATCTCGTACTCTATAGGTGATGGTTCCTCAATCTCACTTTGGTTTGATCCTTGGTGGAAGCATGACTGTCTTGCAAAATCCTTAACAGCTCCTATCATTTCTCAATGTGGTATGCAAAAAGATGCTACGGTTTCAAACCTTATCACCTCAGGCTCTTGGTGCTTACCTAGAGTGAACCAAAGACACCACTATCCAGACCACACTCTGACTCAGTGGATCATCTCCTTTAATTTCCCTCCATTCAATCTTAACAACCGTGATGCTATTCTGTGGGATGGTAGGGTTGTTCGTAAGATTAAAACTTGGCATATCTGGGACTCCATTCGGCACCGTGTTCAGCCAGTTTCCTGGTACCCGACAGTTTGGCACAACCTTAAGGTGGACAGATATGCACATCATCAATGGCTTCTCAGCCATGGTCGTCTAAGCACCTTGTCCCGCCTTGCAAGGTTTGGCATTCAGCTTGATCAACAGTGTTTCTTATGCGTCGGTGGTCATGAAACTGACAACCACCTTTTCTTGCATTGCTGTTTTAGTCGAAGTGTCCTTTCTTCGTTACTATCGCGGTTTAATGTAAGAATCTCTGGTCACACCTGGCAAGAATTCCAGCTCCACATTTCTGGTTTATTGGACATTGCAAAGAGAAGAATTATTCTGCTCCTTGTTCAAGTATATTCTTATTTCATCTGGAGAGAAAGAAACTCCCGTATGCACAACGGGGGGATACTTCAACCTAAGCACATTCTTGACGGGGTCATTGCTGACTCTCGCTCAAAACTTGCAAGCTCTCCTTGGTTCTCTAAAGTAGTCTCCAGTAGAAATGATCTAATCATTTAGATTTCATGCTTTGTACCTTCCTCTCACAATCTGGGTTGTTCAGATTGTTCTTCTTTTAGCTAGCCTTCACTGTGTACTTTGCAAGGGTTAATCCCTCCCTTTCTTTATATATACTTAATTTAGCAAAAAAAAAAAAAAAAAAAATTGTTTAAAATGTTATTTTTTATTTAAAATGAAATTCCCCGATTCCCCGTGGGGATCCCCGTTACCCGTTTGGGCCGGGGAATAAAAAATAATCCCCGACGGGGATCGGGTTTGAATTCGGGGATGGGGATAGCACTCCCCGGCCCCGAAGTGCCCCGATGCCCATTCCTACCTGTCGCACATTGCCAAATTCAAGGGGGAGATGAGTCGTGAATTTGACATGTCTGACCCTGGACAATTGTCGTATTACTTGGGGTTGGAAGTCACTCAAGGCAAAAAGTATATTGAGCTGTGACAAACGTCCTATGCAAAGAAAGTACTCGAGAAGGCAGGGATGGCAGATTGCAATGCTGTTAAATTTCCTATGGAGCACAAGTTGCAACTTCATGAAGACAACACTCGTGAACCTGTAAATTCTACTCATTTCAAGAGCATCGTTGGTGGGCTAAGATATTTGGTGCACACTCGTCCTGACATTGCTTACGCAGTGAGGATAGTTAGTAGATATATGAAGAGACCTATAGAGCTTCATTTAAATGCAGTAAAGAGGATTTGTCGCTATGTAAAGGGAAAACTGCAGTATGGGTTAGTCTATAAAAAGGGATGTGGGAATTACATTTTGTCTGGTTTCTCAGACAGTGACTTGGCTTGCAGAGTGGATGATCGAAAAAGCACTGGAGGGATGGTTTTTTATCTTGACAAAAATCTGATCACCCGGGTCTCTCAAAAACAGCGTTGTGTTGCACTTTCATCATGTGAGGCAGAGTTTATGGCTGCTACAGCTGCTGCCTATCAAGCAATTTAGCTTCAACGAGTTCTCTGTTATGATACGAATGCTAAACCAGGTCTAGTTACATCAAACATTGACAATAGGTCTGCGGTGGATTTGGCTCGAAACCCAATTTTTCATGGAAGAAGTAAGCACATCGATTTACGGTACCATTTCATTCGTGATTGTGTTGAGCATGGCTTGATTGTCATAAAACATGTTAGCACAAATGAGCAGCGTGCTGATATACTTACCAAGGCGCTTGCAGCAGCGAAGTTTCGAGAAGATGATGAATCTACTGGGAGTCAAGAATCTTGAGAATGTTTAGATTAAGGGGGAGTATGTTGGGATTATTTTAATCTAAACATATTTGTTTAAGTTGTTTTGTTTTATTTCTTAATAAGCCAACATATTGTCTTGTGAATGTTGTACTGTAGACTTGATTTTAGGAAGTAGTTGCGATTGTTTGGGAAGCAATAAGGATGGAGAAAAATTAGGAGATAACTTCCTCGTTTGTAGAGGCTCCATGAGATAGGCTATATGTATCCTTTATTCTGTTCTGTTTTAATCAATCCGTTTTGCAAGATTTCCATATCAGTAATCAAAACACATTCTGTTTCATATTGGTTTTATATTTGTCTAACAGTTTATAGCTGGGCCATCTGAAAAACTCAAAGTGGTATCTAGAACCTACCCGAGACCTGAGCCTACTTACTCGAAACATAAGTTAAGTATCTGTGCAGAAGATTGAAAACAGCAGCCATAGATCCAGAATTATATTATAAGTCGTTTTAACTTCTGAAACTGTTGTGTTAATTTCTGGTCGAATCTCACCAAGTCAAAATCAAATTGCTCTACCTAGAAAGATTGTGCATGCTGGCCTTACAACAATCAAGGTATGTGGGATTAATTCTGCAAGTGTAAGTGAAGACTGTTGTTCGGTTTTCTTTGTTTAATTGGTTTGTATAAATCGTTATTATGTTATGTATATTCATGGATGAGTGGATGAGAATAAGACCTGCTCATCGGATCCTAGACTTTTGTACTCCTGTATGTCACCCATTACCTAGACTTCTATCAGAGTACTAGCCAATAATATTTAAAGGGAATCTGTTTATCCTCTATCATTTATGAATTTAATTTTACATGCTGAGATCTTCATGTACCTAAATATTTAATATATTATCTCAATATATGAGTTCTTAAACTGAAAATGTAAAGATTTTAGTTCAAAATAATACTCCAACGATGTCCAAGTACTTCCCTAAAAGTCTAAAACATTAAGAATCCTTAATCTTTCGAGCAACCAGTAGCCATCCCTTGTTTTAAATTTATTATCATGATCATTTCTCTCTTTTTCTACACTCATGTTCTCTCTCCAACATATAGTGATACTTTCAAATTTATTATTATTATAATAGTAATAAGATATAAGTGTAGAAATTGTTATGGGAGTTGATATATAATACATTGTGGAATCATTTGTTTAAAATATTTATAAGAAACATATTAGGACATTGCTGGACTTGTTCTAGTAGAGCCACTACCTTGTGTGCAAGTATGGATTATGAAAGAGATTATGGGATCTTAAATTATTATATTAAGAGCAAGACGATGAAATATTTCAATAGGTCGAAAGTTAAAATATTTTTACTAAGCCACATATTTGTAAGAATTTATTTAATAAACCGATAGTGTGTAGAACAGATTAATGCATAGGGTTGTATAGTATCATTTTCAATGTCAAGGTTACCAAATACTCATTGTGGAATATAAATGGAAAAAAGAAGATTTATCAAGATTACATTCCGAAATCAATTTCTAAAAAGGTTTTCTTCATATTTATATTTTCAAGGTGGTTCAGGCACCACGACTTGCACCTTTATCCATCTCCATGCTCATTAGTTATTTCTAGGCTTTACTGTTCATGAATCGTATCTTGCGTGAGATGATATTTTTCTTCTCGTTCACAACCTAATGCTCCTTACCTTTGGGTCTTGTGTTTAAACCTAAACTCGCCTATCCTCGTTTTCGGTGATTCTAATGGAGAAAAGATAGTAGATAAGAGGGCTCCCAGGATTTTTCTTGCAGGATTTCGAAAGATAGCAAGAAAAAAGAGGTTGCGGCTGCCTTGGTGGAGATGGAGGTGAAGGCCAAGTCGGCCACGGATCCTAGAAAATTGGCTATAAAGGCAATTAAACATGTGATACATCTTAGGAGAAATAATTAGAGATCTTAACAACGATAAAATAATAGAAAGAACTATATTTTAATGGAGAAAATGACCAAATTAACACAAAAACACAACCTACCTGCCCAAAATACCCATTGACGCGTGGAGCGTCCAAAATAACTAGAGAAATACGCATTTGGCTTATGCGTACATCAACAATGCATTTTCAAAATATGTATATTTTATTTCTCCCCCTCTACCAGAAAGCAACTTGGAGTTTATATAATTTTTTCCCCACGCATAAGTAGAATGTGTAGCTGTAGCTTTGGTTGTATGGCCCGTAACTTCTTGAAGTTAAGGGTGAAGTACTGTTTTCTATTTTTTTTCAAAAAAATATCATTAAAAGTTTAATTTTATTTAGGATTAAATAGTTTTTATTTGGCTTTGGTTATATGTGTACATGCCGTTAATCTTTGGGTTTAAATAATTTTTAGTTGGGATTCAACGGATTACATTTAGGGTTTAGAAATATTCAATTTTTTAATGAAAATTTTTAAATTTTATTTGTATTCTCTTGGGGTTTAAACATTTAAACTTTGTGGTTCAACAGTTCTATTTTGGGTTTTAGAAATATTCAACACGACGAATAAACCGTATACGAACTTAGGGTTTAGGGTTATTTACAATAACCCTAAACCCTAATTTATCCTCATTTTTAACTTGTTAGCTTTTAAAAATCAGGCCGCCGGATTCAATTTTTTAATTAAAATTTAGGGGTTCAACATTTCCATTTTGGGGTTTAGAAATATTAAGAACGACAAATAAACCGTATACGAACTTAGGGTTCTAAACCCTAGACCCAAAACCCTAATTTATCCTGATTTTTAAAAAATCGGGAAACAACCCTAAACCCTAAACCCAAAACCATAATTTTTAAAAAAATATTCAATTTTTTTTTCAAATATACGTTAAATATTATAAAAATCCTCGTTCTCGGTGATTCGAATGGAGGAAAGGTAGAAGATAAAAGGGCTGCCAAGATTTTTCTTGCTGCATGCAAAATTTCAGCAGATAGCATGAAAAAGGCGGCTGCGGCTGCCAAGGTGGAGATGGAGGTGAAGGCCAAGGAGGCCACGGATGCTAGAAAATTGGCTATAAAGGCCGTTGAACCTGTGGAACATCTAGAAAGAAATAGTTAGAAAACTTAGCAATGACAAGACAATAGAAGGAACTATATTTTGGATAGGATCGAGAACTCATATTTTATATTCTATAAGTAATATACAAAATACATCGCTCCACTTTGTTTGCTGATTTATATATTTTTGTGTAAATAATGAGAGTTAACGGAGTTGTTTGTTGTGGTTATGAATTCGGCTTATAATTAGCTATTCTTCCGTTCAGTTGTATTTTTTAAGCAAAATTAAATGCTTATCTTTTTTAATACAGTTCACTAGTTAGCGGATGATTTTGCCTGGTTTTTGCTCGAGTTGTTAAGTTCTGCAACTCCTTTACGAAACTGTGACTACACTGTGTTTATGGATTGTGTGAAGGAGAGTTTGTTCTCACGGACAGTTTATGCAGGGCCATAAGAAAAACTCAAAGTGGTACCTAGAACCCTACATGAGACATGAGCCTGCTTACTCGAAACAAGTTAAGTATCTGTGCAGAAGATTGAAAACAGCAGCCATAGATCCAGAATTATATTATAAGTCGTTTTAACTTCTGAAACTGTTGTGTTAATTTCTGGTCGAATCTCACCAAGTCAAAATCAAATTGCTCTACCTAGAAAGATTGTGCATGCTGGCCTTACAACAATCAAGGTATGTGGGATTAATTCTGCAAGTGTAAGTGAAGACTGTTGTTCGGTTTTCTTTGTTTAATTGGTTTGTATAAATCGTTATTATGTTATGTATATTCATGGATGAGTGGATGAGAATAAGACCTGCTCATCGGATCCTAGACTTTTGTACTCCTGTATGTCACCCATTACCTAGACTTCTATCAGAGTACTAGCCAATAATATTTAAAGGGAATCTGTTTATCCTCTATCATTTATGAATTTAATTTTACATGCTGAGATCTTCATGTACCTAAATATTTAATATATTATCTCAATATATGAGTTCTTAAACTGAAAATGTAAAGATTTTAGTTCAAAATAATACTCCAACGATGTCCAAGTACTTCCCTAAAACATTAAGAATCCTTAATCTTTCGAGCAACCAGTAGCCATCCCTTGTTTTAAATTTATTATCATGATCATTTCTCTCTTTTTCTACACTCATGTTCTCTCTCCAACATATAGTGATACTTTCAAATTTATTATTATTATAATAGTAATAAGATATAAGTGTAGAAATTGTTATGGGAGTTGATATATAATACATTGTGGAATCATTTGTTTAAAATATTTATAAGAAACATATTAGGACATTGCTGGACTTGTTCTAGTAGAGCCACTACCTTGTGTGCAAGTATGGATTATGAAAGAGATTATGGGATCTTAAATTAGTATATTAAGAGCAAGACGATGAAATATTTCAATAGGTCGAAAGTTAAAATATTTTTACTAAGCCACATATTTGTAAGAATTTATTTAATAAACCGATAGTGTGTAGAACATATTAATGCATAGGGTTGTATAGTATCATTTTCAATGTCAAGGTTACCAAATACTCATTGTGGAATATAAATGGAAAAAAGAAGATTTATCAAGATTACATTCCGAAATCAATTTCTAAAAAGGTTTTCTTCATATTTATATTTTCAAGGTGGTTCAGGCACCACGACTTGCACCGTTATCCATCTCCATGCTCATTAATTATTTCTAGGCTTTACTGTTCATGAATCGTATCCTGCATGAGATGATATTTTTCTTCTCGTTCACAACCTAATGCTCCTTACCTTTGGGTCATGTGTTTAAACCTAAACTCGCCTCTCCTCGTTTTCGGTGATTCTAATGGAGAAAAGATAGTAGATAAGAGGGCTCCCAGGATTTTTCTTGCAGGATTTGGAAAGATAGCAAGAAAAAAGAGGCTGCGGCTGCCTTGGTGGAGATGGAGGTGAAGGCCAAGTCGGCCACGGATCCTAGAAAATTGGCTATAAAGGCAATTAAACATGTGATACATCTTAGGAGAAATAATTAGAGATCTTAACAACGATAAAATAATAGAAAGAACTATATTTTAATGGAGAAAATGACCAAATTAACACAAAAACACAACCTACCTGCCCAAAATACCCATTGACGCGCGGAGCGTCCAAAATAACTAGAGAAATACGCATTTGGCTTATGCGTACATCAACAATGCATTTTCAAAATATGTATATTTTATTTCTCCCCCTCTACCAGAAAGCAACTTGGAGTTTATATAATTTTTTCCCCACGCATAAGTAGAATGTGTAGCTGTAGCTTTGGTTGTATGGCCCGTAACTTCTTGAAGTTAAGGGTGAAGAACTGTTTTCTATTTTTTTTCAAAAAAATATCATTAAAAGTTTAATTTTATTTAGGATTAAATAGTTTTTATTTGGCTTTGGTTATATGTGTACATGCCGTTAATCTTTGGGTTTAAATAATTTTTAGTTGGGATTCAACGGATTACATTTAGGGTTTAGAAATATTCAATTTTTTAATGAAAATTTTTAAATTTTATTTGTATTCTCTTGGGGTTTAAACATTTAAACTTTGTGGATCAACAGTTCTATTTTGGGTTTTAGAAATATTCAACACGACGAATAAACCGTATACGAACTTAGGGTTTAGGGTTATTTACAATAACCCTAAACCCTAATTTATCCTCATTTTTAACTTGTTAGCTTTTAAAAATCAGGCCGCCGGATTCAATTTTTTAATTAAAATTTAGGGGTTCAACATTTCCATTTTGGGGTTTAGAAATATTAAGAACGACAAATAAACCGTATACGAACTTAGGGTTCTAAACCCTAGACCCAAAACCCTAATTTATCCTGATTTTTAAAAAATCGGGAAACAACCCTAAACCCTAAACCCAAAACCATAATTTTTAAAAAAATATTCAATTTTTTTTTCAAATATACGTTAAATATTATAAAAATCCTCGTTCTCGGTGATTCGAATGGAGGAAAGGTAGAAGATAAAAGGGCTGCCAAGATTTTTCTTGCTGCATGCAAAATTTCAGCAGATAGCATGAAAAAGGCGGCTGCGGCTGCCAAGGTGGAGATGGAGGTGAAGGCCAAGGAGGCCACGGATGCTAGAAAATTGGCTATAAAGGCCGTTGAACATGTGGAACATCTAGAAAGAAATAGTTAGAAAACTTAGCAATGACAAGACAATAGAAGGAACTATATTTTGGATAGGATCGACGAGAACTCATATTTTATATTCTATAAGTAATATACAAAATACATCGCTCCACTTTGTTTGCTGATTTATATATTTTTGTGTAAATAATGAGAGTTAACGGAGTTGTTTGTTGTGGTTATGAATTCGGCTTATAATTAGCTATTCTTCCGTTCAGTTGTATTTTTTAAGCAAAATTAAATGCTTATCTTTTTTAATACAGTTCACTAGTTAGCGGATGATTTTGCCTGGTTTTTGCTCGAGTTGTTAAGTTCTGCAACTCCTTTACGAAACTGTGACTACACTGTGTTTATGGATTGTGTGAAGGAGAGTTTGTTCTCACGGACAGTTTATGCAGGGCCATAAGAAAAACTCAAAGTGGTACCTAGAACCCTACATGAGACATGAGCCTGCTTACTCGAAACAAGTTAAGTATCTGTGCAGAAGATTGAAAACAGCAGCCATAGATCCAGAATTATATTATAAGTCGTTTTAACTTCTGAAACTGTTGTGTTAATTTCTGGTCGAATCTCACCAAGTCAAAATCAAATTGCTCTACCTAGAAAGATTGTGCATGCTGGCCTTACAACAATCAAGGTATGTGGGATTAATTCTGCAAGTGTAAGTGAAGACTGTTGTTCGGTTTTCTTTGTTTAATTGGTTTGTATAAATCGTTATTATGTTATGTATATTCATGGATGAGTGGATGAGAATAAGACCTGCTCATCGGATCCTAGACTTTTGTACTCCTGTATGTCACCCATTACCTAGACTTCTATCAGAGTACTAGCCAATAATATTTAAAGGGAATCTGTTTATCCTCTATCATTTATGAATTTAATTTTACATGCTGAGATCTTCATGTACCTAAATATTTAATATATTATCTCAATATATGAGTTCTTAAACTGAAAATGTAAAGATTTTAGTTCAAAATAATACTCCAACGATGTCCAAGTACTTCCCTAAAACATTAAGAATCCTTAATCTTTCGAGCAACCAGTAGCCATCCCTTGTTTTAAATTTATTATCATGATCATTTCTCTCTTTTTCTACACTCATGTTCTCTCTCCAACATATAGTGATACTTTCAAATTTATTATTATTATAATAGTAATAAGATATAAGTGTAGAAATTGTTATGGGAGTTGATATATAATACATTGTGGAATCATTTGTTTAAAATATTTATAAGAAACATATTAGGACATTGCTGGACTTGTTCTAGTAGAGCCACTACCTTGTGTGCAAGTATGGATTATGAAAGAGATTATGGGATCTTAAATTAGTATATTAAGAGCAAGACGATGAAATATTTCAATAGGTCGAAAGTTAAAATATTTTTACTAAGCCACATATTTGTAAGAATTTATTTAATAAACCGATAGTGTGTAGAACATATTAATGCATAGGGTTGTATAGTATCATTTTCAATGTCAAGGTTACCAAATACTCATTGTGGAATATAAATGGAAAAAAGAAGATTTATCAAGATTACATTCCGAAATCAATTTCTAAAAAGGTTTTCTTCATATTTATATTTTCAAGGTGGTTCAGGCACCACGACTTGCACCGTTATCCATCTCCATGCTCATTAATTATTTCTAGGCTTTACTGTTCATGAATCGTATCCTGCATGAGATGATATTTTTCTTCTCGTTCACAACCTAATGCTCCTTACCTTTGGGTCATGTGTTTAAACCTAAACTCGCCTCTCCTCGTTTTCGGTGATTCTAATGGAGAAAAGATAGTAGATAAGAGGGCTCCCAGGATTTTTCTTGCAGGATTTGGAAAGATAGCAAGAAAAAAGAGGCTGCGGCTGCCTTGGTGGAGATGGAGGTGAAGGCCAAGTCGGCCACGGATCCTAGAAAATTGGCTATAAAGGCAATTAAACATGTGATACATCTTAGGAGAAATAATTAGAGATCTTAACAACGATAAAATAATAGAAAGAACTATATTTTAATGGAGAAAATGACCAAATTAACACAAAAACAAAACCTACCTGCCCAAAATACCCATTGACGCGCGGAGCGTCCAAAATAACTAGAGAAATACGCATTTGGCTTATGCGTACATCAACAATGCACTTTCAAAATATGTATATTTTATTTCTCCCCCTCTACCAGAAAGCAACTTGGAGTTTATATAATTTTTTCCCCACGCATAAGTAGAATGTGTAGCTGTAGCTTTGGTTGTATGGCCCGTAACTTCTTGAAGTTAAGGGTGAAGTACTGTTTTCTATTTTTTTTCAAAAAAATATCATTAAAAGTTTAATTTTATTTAGGATTAAATAGTTTTTATTTGGCTTTGGTTATATGTGTACATGCCGTTAATCTTTGGGTTTAAATAATTTTTAGTTGGGATTCAACGGATTACATTTAGGGTTTAGAAATATTCAATTTTTTAATGAAAATTTTTAAATTTTATTTGTATTCTCTTGGGGTTTAAACATTTAAACTTTGTGGTTCAACAGTTCTATTTTGGGTTTTAGAAATATTCAACACGACGAATAAACCGTATACGAACTTAGGGTTTAGGGTTATTTACAATAACCCTAAACCCTAATTTATCCTCATTTTTAACTTGTTAGCTTTTAAAAATCAGGCCGCCGGATTCAATTTTTTAATTAAAATTTAGGGGTTCAACATTTCCATTTTGGGGTTTAGAAATATTAAGAACGACAAATAAACCGTATACGAACTTAGGGTTCTAAACCCTAGACCCAAAACCCTAATTTATCCTGATTTTTAAAAAATCGGGAAACAACCCTAAACCCTAAACCCAAAACCATAATTTTTAAAAAAATATTCAATTTTTTTTTCAAATATACGTTAAATATTATAAAAATCCTCGTTCTCGGTGATTCGAATGGAGGAAAGGTAGAAGATAAAAGGGCTGCCAAGATTTTTCTTGCTGCATGCAAAATTTCAGCAGATAGCATGAAAAAGGCGGCTGCGGCTGCCAAGGTGGAGATGGAGGTGAAGGCCAAGGAGGCCACGGATGCTAGAAAATTGGCTATAAAGGCCGTTGAACATGTGGAACATCTAGAAAGAAATAGTTAGAAAACTTAGCAATGACAAGACAATAGAAGGAACTATATTTTGGATAGGATCGACGAGAACTCATATTTTATATTCTATAAGTAATATACAAAATACATCGCTCCACTTTGTTTGCTGATTTATATATTTTTGTGTAAATAATGAGAGTTAACGGAGTTGTTTGTTGTGGTTATGAATTCGGCTTATAATTAGCTATTCTTCCGTTCAGTTGTATTTTTTAAGCAAAATTAAATGCTTATCTTTTTTAATACAGTTCACTAGTTAGCGGATGATTTTGCCTGGTTTTTGCTCGAGTTGTTAAGTTCTGCAACTCCTTTACGAAACTGTGACTACACTGTGTTTATGGATTGTGTGAAGGAGAGTTTGTTCTCACGGACAGTTTATGCAGGGCCATAAGAAAAACTCAAAGTGGTACCTAGAACCCTACATGAGACATGAGCCTGCTTACTCGAAACAAGTTAAGTATCTGTGCAGAAGATTGAAAACAGCAGCCATAGATCCAGAATTATATTATAAGTCGTTTTAACTTCTGAAACTGTTGTGTTAATTTCTGGTCGAATCTCACCAAGTCAAAATCAAATTGCTCTACCTAGAAAGATTGTGCATGCTGGCCTTACAACAATCAAGGTATGTGGGATTAATTCTGCAAGTGTAAGTGAAGACTGTTGTTCGGTTTTCTTTGTTTAATTGGTTTGTATAAATCGTTATTATGTTATGTATATTCATGGATGAGTGGATGAGAATAAGACCTGCTCATCGGATCCTAGACTTTTGTACTCCTGTATGTCACCCATTACCTAGACTTCTATCAGAGTACTAGCCAATAATATTTAAAGGGAATCTGTTTATCCTCTATCATTTATGAATTTAATTTTACATGCTGAGATCTTCATGTACCTAAATATTTAATATATTATCTCAATATATGAGTTCTTAAACTGAAAATGTAAAGATTTTAGTTCAAAATAATACTCCAACGATGTCCAAGTACTTCCCTAAAACATTAAGAATCCTTAATCTTTCGAGCAACCAGTAGCCATCCCTTGTTTTAAATTTATTATCATGATCATTTCTCTCTTTTTCTACACTCATGTTCTCTCTCCAACATATAGTGATACTTTCAAATTTATTATTATTATAATAGTAATAAGATATAAGTGTAGAAATTGTTATGGGAGTTGATATATAATACATTGTGGAATCATTTGTTTAAAATATTTATAAGAAACATATTAGGACATTGCTGGACTTGTTCTAGTAGAGCCACTACCTTGTGTGCAAGTATGGATTATGAAAGAGATTATGGGATCTTAAATTAGTATATTAAGAGCAAGACGATGAAATATTTCAATAGGTCGAAAGTTAAAATATTTTTACTAAGCCACATATTTGTAAGAATTTATTTAATAAACCGATAGTGTGTAGAACATATTAATGCATAGGGTTGTATAGTATCATTTTCAATGTCAAGGTTACCAAATACTCATTGTGGAATATAAATGGAAAAAAGAAGATTTATCAAGATTACATTCCGAAATCAATTTCTAAAAAGGTTTTCTTCATATTTATATTTTCAAGGTGGTTCAGGCACCACGACTTGCACCGTTATCCATCTCCATGCTCATTAATTATTTCTAGGCTTTACTGTTCATGAATCGTATCCTGCATGAGATGATATTTTTCTTCTCGTTCACAACCTAATGCTCCTTACCTTTGGGTCATGTGTTTAAACCTAAACTCGCCTCTCCTCGTTTTCGGTGATTCTAATGGAGAAAAGATAGTAGATAAGAGGGCTCCCAGGATTTTTCTTGCAGGATTTGGAAAGATAGCAAGAAAAAAGAGGTTGCGGCTGCCTTGGTGGAGATGGAGGTGAAGGCCAAGTCGGCCACGGATCCTAGAAAATTGGCTATAAAGGCAATTAAACATGTGATACATCTTAGGAGAAATAATTAGAGATCTTAACAACGATAAAATAATAGAAAGAACTATATTTTAATGGAGAAAATGACCAAATTAACACAAAAACACAACCTACCTGCCCAAAATACCCATTGACGCGTGGAGCGTCCAAAATAACTAGAGAAATACGCATTTGGCTTATGCGTACATCAACAATGCATTTTCAAAATATGTATATTTTATTTCTCCCCCTCTACCAGAAAGCAACTTGGAGTTTATATAATTTTTTCCCCACGCATAAGTAGAATGTGTAGCTGTAGCTTTGGTTGTATGGCCCGTAACTTCTTGAAGTTAAGGGTGAAGTACTGTTTTCTATTTTTTTTCAAAAAAATATCATTAAAAGTTTAATTTTATTTAGGATTAAATAGTTTTTATTTGGCTTTGGTTATATGTGTACATGCCGTTAATCTTTGGGTTTAAATAATTTTTAGTTGGGATTCAACGGATTACATTTAGGGTTTAGAAATATTCAATTTTTTAATGAAAATTTTTAAATTTTATTTGTATTCTCTTGGGGTTTAAACATTTAAACTTTGTGGTTCAACAGTTCTATTTTGGGTTTTAGAAATATTCAACACGACGAATAAACCGTATACGAACTTAGGGTTTAGGGTTATTTACAATAACCCTAAACCCTAATTTATCCTCATTTTTAACTTGTTAGCTTTTAAAAATCAGGCCGCCGGATTCAATTTTTTAATTAAAATTTAGGGGTTCAACATTTCCATTTTGGGGTTTAGAAATATTAAGAACGACAAATAAACCGTATACGAACTTAGGGTTCTAAACCCTAGACCCAAAACCCTAATTTATCCTGATTTTTAAAAAATCGGGAAACAACCCTAAACCCTAAACCCAAAACCATAATTTTTAAAAAAATATTCAATTTTTTTTTCAAATATACGTTAAATATTATAAAAATCCTCGTTCTCGGTGATTCGAATGGAGGAAAGGTAGAAGATAAAAGGGCTGCCAAGATTTTTCTTGCTGCATGCAAAATTTCAGCAGATAGCATGAAAAAGGCGGCTGCGGCTGCCAAGGTGGAGATGGAGGTGAAGGCCAAGGAGGCCACGGATGCTAGAAAATTGGCTATAAAGGCCGTTGAACCTGTGGAACATCTAGAAAGAAATAGTTAGAAAACTTAGCAATGACAAGACAATAGAAGGAACTATATTTTGGATAGGATCGAGAACTCATATTTTATATTCTATAAGTAATATACAAAATACATCGCTCCACTTTGTTTGCTGATTTATATATTTTTGTGTAAATAATGAGAGTTAACGGAGTTGTTTGTTGTGGTTATGAATTCGGCTTATAATTAGCTATTCTTCCGTTCAGTTGTATTTTTTAAGCAAAATTAAATGCTTATCTTTTTTAATACAGTTCACTAGTTAGCGGATGATTTTGCCTGGTTTTTGCTCGAGTTGTTAAGTTCTGCAACTCCTTTACGAAACTGTGACTACACTGTGTTTATGGATTGTGTGAAGGAGAGTTTGTTCTCACGGACAGTTTATGCAGGGCCATAAGAAAAACTCAAAGTGGTACCTAGAACCCTACATGAGACATGAGCCTGCTTACTCGAAACAAGTTAAGTATCTGTGCAGAAGATTGAAAACAGCAGCCATAGATCCAGAATTATATTATAAGTCGTTTTAACTTCTGAAACTGTTGTGTTAATTTCTGGTCGAATCTCACCAAGTCAAAATCAAATTGCTCTACCTAGAAAGATTGTGCATGCTGGCCTTACAACAATCAAGGTATGTGGGATTAATTCTGCAAGTGTAAGTGAAGACTGTTGTTCGGTTTTCTTTGTTTAATTGGTTTGTATAAATCGTTATTATGTTATGTATATTCATGGATGAGTGGATGAGAATAAGACCTGCTCATCGGATCCTAGACTTTTGTACTCCTGTATGTCACCCATTACCTAGACTTCTATCAGAGTACTAGCCAATAATATTTAAAGGGAATCTGTTTATCCTCTATCATTTATGAATTTAATTTTACATGCTGAGATCTTCATGTACCTAAATATTTAATATATTATCTCAATATATGAGTTCTTAAACTGAAAATGTAAAGATTTTAGTTCAAAATAATACTCCAACGATGTCCAAGTACTTCCCTAAAACATTAAGAATCCTTAATCTTTCGAGCAACCAGTAGCCATCCCTTGTTTTAAATTTATTATCATGATCATTTCTCTCTTTTTCTACACTCATGTTCTCTCTCCAACATATAGTGATACTTTCAAATTTATTATTATTATAATAGTAATAAGATATAAGTGTAGAAATTGTTATGGGAGTTGATATATAATACATTGTGGAATCATTTGTTTAAAATATTTATAAGAAACATATTAGGACATTGCTGGACTTGTTCTAGTAGAGCCACTACCTTGTGTGCAAGTATGGATTATGAAAGAGATTATGGGATCTTAAATTAGTATATTAAGAGCAAGACGATGAAATATTTCAATAGGTCGAAAGTTAAAATATTTTTACTAAGCCACATATTTGTAAGAATTTATTTAATAAACCGATAGTGTGTAGAACATATTAATGCATAGGGTTGTATAGTATCATTTTCAATGTCAAGGTTACCAAATACTCATTGTGGAATATAAATGGAAAAAAGAAGATTTATCAAGATTACATTCCGAAATCAATTTCTAAAAAGGTTTTCTTCATATTTATATTTTCAAGGTGGTTCAGGCACCACGACTTGCACCGTTATCCATCTCCATGCTCATTAATTATTTCTAGGCTTTACTGTTCATGAATCGTATCCTGCATGAGATGATATTTTTCTTCTCGTTCACAACCTAATGCTCCTTACCTTTGGGTCATGTGTTTAAACCTAAACTCGCCTCTCCTCGTTTTCGGTGATTCTAATGGAGAAAAGATAGTAGATAAGAGGGCTCCCAGGATTTTTCTTGCAGGATTTGGAAAGATAGCAAGAAAAAAGAGGCTGCGGCTGCCTTGGTGGAGATGGAGGTGAAGGCCAAGTCGGCCACGGATCCTAGAAAATTGGCTATAAAGGCAATTAAACATGTGATACATCTTAGGAGAAATAATTAGAGATCTTAACAACGATAAAATAATAGAAAGAACTATATTTTAATGGAGAAAATGACCAAATTAACACAAAAACACAACCTACCTGCCCA
Source organism: Kitagawia praeruptora (assembly GCA_037693485.1). Lineage (NCBI taxonomy): Eukaryota > Viridiplantae > Streptophyta > Magnoliopsida > Apiales > Apiaceae > Kitagawia > Kitagawia praeruptora. Next base: position 96,062,477 of record CM075350.1, read on the forward strand.
AAATACCCATTGACGCGCGGAGCGTCCAAAATAACTAGAGAAATACGCATTTGGCTTATGCGTACATCAACAATGCATTTTCAAAATATGTATATTTTATTTCTCCCCCTCTACCAGAAAGCAACTTGGAGTTTATATAATTTTTTCCCCACGCATAAGTAGAATGTGTAGCTGTAGCTTTGGTTGTATGGCCCGTAACTTCTTGAAGTTAAGGGTGAAGAACTGTTTTCTATTTTTTTTCAAAAAAATATCATTAAAAGTTTAATTTTATTTAGGATTAAATAGTTTTTATTTGGCTTTGGTTATATGTGTACATGCCGTTAATCTTTGGGTTTAAATAATTTTTAGTTGGGATTCAACGGATTACATTTAGGGTTTAGAAATATTCAATTTTTTAATGAAAATTTTTAAATTTTATTTGTATTCTCTTGGGGTTTAAACATTTAAACTTTGTGGATCAACAGTTCTATTTTGGGTTTTAGAAATATTCAACACGACGAATAAACCGTATACGAACTTAGGGTTTAGGGTTATTTACAATAACCCTAAACCCTAATTTATCCTCATTTTTAACTTGTTAGCTTTTAAAAATCAGGCCGCCGGATTCAATTTTTTAATTAAAATTTAGGGGTTCAACATTTCCATTTTGGGGTTTAGAAATATTAAGAACGACAAATAAACCGTATACGAACTTAGGGTTCTAAACCCTAGACCCAAAACCCTAATTTATCCTGATTTTTAAAAAATCGGGAAACAACCCTAAACCCTAAACCCAAAACCATAATTTTTAAAAAAATATTCAATTTTTTTTTCAAATATACGTTAAATATTATAAAAATCCTCGTTCTCGGTGATTCGAATGGAGGAAAGGTAGAAGATAAAAGGGCTGCCAAGATTTTTCTTGCTGCATGCAAAATTTCAGCAGATAGCATGAAAAAGGCGGCTGCGGCTGCCAAGGTGGAGATGGAGGTGAAGGCCAAGGAGGCCACGGATGCTAGAAAATTGGCTATAAAGGCCGTTGAACATGTGGAACATCTAGAAAGAAATAGTTAGAAAACTTAGCAATGACAAGACAATAGAAGGAACTATATTTTGGATAGGATCGACGAGAACTCATATTTTATATTCTATAAGTAATATACAAAATACATCGCTCCACTTTGTTTGCTGATTTATATATTTTTGTGTAAATAATGAGAGTTAACGGAGTTGTTTGTTGTGGTTATGAATTCGGCTTATAATTAGCTATTCTTCCGTTCAGTTGTATTTTTTAAGCAAAATTAAATGCTTATCTTTTTTAATACAGTTCACTAGTTAGCGGATGATTTTGCCTGGTTTTTGCTCGAGTTGTTAAGTTCTGCAACTCCTTTACGAAACTGTGACTACACTGTGTTTATGGATTGTGTGAAGGAGAGTTTGTTCTCACGGACAGTTTATGCAGGGCCATAAGAAAAACTCAAAGTGGTACCTAGAACCCTACATGAGACATGAGCCTGCTTACTCGAAACAAGTTAAGTATCTGTGCAGAAGATTGAAAACAGCAGCCATAGATCCAGAATTATATTATAAGTCGTTTTAACTTCTGAAACTGTTGTGTTAATTTCTGGTCGAATCTCACCAAGTCAAAATCAAATTGCTCTACCTAGAAAGATTGTGCATGCTGGCCTTACAACAATCAAGGTATGTGGGATTAATTCTGCAAGTGTAAGTGAAGACTGTTGTTCGGTTTTCTTTGTTTAATTGGTTTGTATAAATCGTTATTATGTTATGTATATTCATGGATGAGTGGATGAGAATAAGACCTGCTCATCGGATCCTAGACTTTTGTACTCCTGTATGTCACCCATTACCTAGACTTCTATCAGAGTACTAGCCAATAATATTTAAAGGGAATCTGTTTATCCTCTATCATTTATGAATTTAATTTTACATGCTGAGATCTTCATGTACCTAAATATTTAATATATTATCTCAATATATGAGTTCTTAAACTGAAAATGTAAAGATTTTAGTTCAAAATAATACTCCAACGATGTCCAAGTACTTCCCTAAAACATTAAGAATCCTTAATCTTTCGAGCAACCAGTAGCCATCCCTTGTTTTAAATTTATTATCATGATCATTTCTCTCTTTTTCTACACTCATGTTCTCTCTCCAACATATAGTGATACTTTCAAATTTATTATTATTATAATAGTAATAAGATATAAGTGTAGAAATTGTTATGGGAGTTGATATATAATACATTGTGGAATCATTTGTTTAAAATATTTATAAGAAACATATTAGGACATTGCTGGACTTGTTCTAGTAGAGCCACTACCTTGTGTGCAAGTATGGATTATGAAAGAGATTATGGGATCTTAAATTAGTATATTAAGAGCAAGACGATGAAATATTTCAATAGGTCGAAAGTTAAAATATTTTTACTAAGCCACATATTTGTAAGAATTTATTTAATAAACCGATAGTGTGTAGAACATATTAATGCATAGGGTTGTATAGTATCATTTTCAATGTCAAGGTTACCAAATACTCATTGTGGAATATAAATGGAAAAAAGAAGATTTATCAAGATTACATTCCGAAATCAATTTCTAAAAAGGTTTTCTTCATATTTATATTTTCAAGGTGGTTCAGGCACCACGACTTGCACCGTTATCCATCTCCATGCTCATTAATTATTTCTAGGCTTTACTGTTCATGAATCGTATCCTGCATGAGATGATATTTTTCTTCTCGTTCACAACCTAATGCTCCTTACCTTTGGGTCATGTGTTTAAACCTAAACTCGCCTCTCCTCGTTTTCGGTGATTCTAATGGAGAAAAGATAGTAGATAAGAGGGCTCCCAGGATTTTTCTTGCAGGATTTGGAAAGATAGCAAGAAAAAAGAGGCTGCGGCTGCCTTGGTGGAGATGGAGGTGAAGGCCAAGTCGGCCACGGATCCTAGAAAATTGGCTATAAAGGCAATTAAACATGTGATACATCTTAGGAGAAATAATTAGAGATCTTAACAACGATAAAATAATAGAAAGAACTATATTTTAATGGAGAAAATGACCAAATTAACACAAAAACAAAACCTACCTGCCCAAAATACCCATTGACGCGCGGAGCGTCCAAAATAACTAGAGAAATACGCATTTGGCTTATGCGTACATCAACAATGCACTTTCAAAATATGTATATTTTATTTCTCCCCCTCTACCAGAAAGCAACTTGGAGTTTATATAATTTTTTCCCCACGCATAAGTAGAATGTGTAGCTGTAGCTTTGGTTGTATGGCCCGTAACTTCTTGAAGTTAAGGGTGAAGTACTGTTTTCTATTTTTTTTCAAAAAAATATCATTAAAAGTTTAATTTTATTTAGGATTAAATAGTTTTTATTTGGCTTTGGTTATATGTGTACATGCCGTTAATCTTTGGGTTTAAATAATTTTTAGTTGGGATTCAACGGATTACATTTAGGGTTTAGAAATATTCAATTTTTTAATGAAAATTTTTAAATTTTATTTGTATTCTCTTGGGGTTTAAACATTTAAACTTTGTGGTTCAACAGTTCTATTTTGGGTTTTAGAAATATTCAACACGACGAATAAACCGTATACGAACTTAGGGTTTAGGGTTATTTACAATAACCCTAAACCCTAATTTATCCTCATTTTTAACTTGTTAGCTTTTAAAAATCAGGCCGCCGGATTCAATTTTTTAATTAAAATTTAGGGGTTCAACATTTCCATTTTGGGGTTTAGAAATATTAAGAACGACAAATAAACCGTATACGAACTTAGGGTTCTAAACCCTAGACCCAAAACCCTAATTTATCCTGATTTTTAAAAAATCGGGAAACAACCCTAAACCCTAAACCCAAAACCATAATTTTTAAAAAAATATTCAATTTTTTTTTCAAATATACGTTAAATATTATAAAAATCCTCGTTCTCGGTGATTCGAATGGAGGAAAGGTAGAAGATAAAAGGGCTGCCAAGATTTTTCTTGCTGCATGCAAAATTTCAGCAGATAGCATGAAAAAGGCGGCTGCGGCTGCCAAGGTGGAGATGGAGGTGAAGGCCAAGGAGGCCACGGATGCTAGAAAATTGGCTATAAAGGCCGTTGAACATGTGGAACATCTAGAAAGAAATAGTTAGAAAACTTAGCAATGACAAGACAATAGAAGGAACTATATTTTGGATAGGATCGACGAGAACTCATATTTTATATTCTATAAGTAATATACAAAATACATCGCTCCACTTTGTTTGCTGATTTATATATTTTTGTGTAAATAATGAGAGTTAACGGAGTTGTTTGTTGTGGTTATGAATTCGGCTTATAATTAGCTATTCTTCCGTTCAGTTGTATTTTTTAAGCAAAATTAAATGCTTATCTTTTTTAATACAGTTCACTAGTTAGCGGATGATTTTGCCTGGTTTTTGCTCGAGTTGTTAAGTTCTGCAACTCCTTTACGAAACTGTGACTACACTGTGTTTATGGATTGTGTGAAGGAGAGTTTGTTCTCACGGACAGTTTATGCAGGGCCATAAGAAAAACTCAAAGTGGTACCTAGAACCCTACATGAGACATGAGCCTGCTTACTCGAAACAAGTTAAGTATCTGTGCAGAAGATTGAAAACAGCAGCCATAGATCCAGAATTATATTATAAGTCGTTTTAACTTCTGAAACTGTTGTGTTAATTTCTGGTCGAATCTCACCAAGTCAAAATCAAATTGCTCTACCTAGAAAGATTGTGCATGCTGGCCTTACAACAATCAAGGTATGTGGGATTAATTCTGCAAGTGTAAGTGAAGACTGTTGTTCGGTTTTCTTTGTTTAATTGGTTTGTATAAATCGTTATTATGTTATGTATATTCATGGATGAGTGGATGAGAATAAGACCTGCTCATCGGATCCTAGACTTTTGTACTCCTGTATGTCACCCATTACCTAGACTTCTATCAGAGTACTAGCCAATAATATTTAAAGGGAATCTGTTTATCCTCTATCATTTATGAATTTAATTTTACATGCTGAGATCTTCATGTACCTAAATATTTAATATATTATCTCAATATATGAGTTCTTAAACTGAAAATGTAAAGATTTTAGTTCAAAATAATACTCCAACGATGTCCAAGTACTTCCCTAAAACATTAAGAATCCTTAATCTTTCGAGCAACCAGTAGCCATCCCTTGTTTTAAATTTATTATCATGATCATTTCTCTCTTTTTCTACACTCATGTTCTCTCTCCAACATATAGTGATACTTTCAAATTTATTATTATTATAATAGTAATAAGATATAAGTGTAGAAATTGTTATGGGAGTTGATATATAATACATTGTGGAATCATTTGTTTAAAATATTTATAAGAAACATATTAGGACATTGCTGGACTTGTTCTAGTAGAGCCACTACCTTGTGTGCAAGTATGGATTATGAAAGAGATTATGGGATCTTAAATTAGTATATTAAGAGCAAGACGATGAAATATTTCAATAGGTCGAAAGTTAAAATATTTTTACTAAGCCACATATTTGTAAGAATTTATTTAATAAACCGATAGTGTGTAGAACATATTAATGCATAGGGTTGTATAGTATCATTTTCAATGTCAAGGTTACCAAATACTCATTGTGGAATATAAATGGAAAAAAGAAGATTTATCAAGATTACATTCCGAAATCAATTTCTAAAAAGGTTTTCTTCATATTTATATTTTCAAGGTGGTTCAGGCACCACGACTTGCACCGTTATCCATCTCCATGCTCATTAATTATTTCTAGGCTTTACTGTTCATGAATCGTATCCTGCATGAGATGATATTTTTCTTCTCGTTCACAACCTAATGCTCCTTACCTTTGGGTCATGTGTTTAAACCTAAACTCGCCTCTCCTCGTTTTCGGTGATTCTAATGGAGAAAAGATAGTAGATAAGAGGGCTCCCAGGATTTTTCTTGCAGGATTTGGAAAGATAGCAAGAAAAAAGAGGCTGCGGCTGCCTTGGTGGAGATGGAGGTGAAGGCCAAGTCGGCCACGGATCCTAGAAAATTGGCTATAAAGGCAATTAAACATGTGATACATCTTAGGAGAAATAATTAGAGATCTTAACAACGATAAAATAATAGAAAGAACTATATTTTAATGGAGAAAATGACCAAATTAACACAAAAACAAAACCTACCTGCCCAAAATACCCATTGACGCGCGGAGCGTCCAAAATAACTAGAGAAATACGCATTTGGCTTATGCGTACATCAACAATGCACTTTCAAAATATGTATATTTTATTTCTCCCCCTCTACCAGAAAGCAACTTGGAGTTTATATAATTTTTTCCCCACGCATAAGTAGAATGTGTAGCTGTAGCTTTGGTTGTATGGCCCGTAACTTCTTGAAGTTAAGGGTGAAGTACTGTTTTCTATTTTTTTTCAAAAAAATATCATTAAAAGTTTAATTTTATTTAGGATTAAATAGTTTTTATTTGGCTTTGGTTATATGTGTACATGCCGTTAATCTTTGGGTTTAAATAATTTTTAGTTGGGATTCAACGGATTACATTTAGGGTTTAGAAATATTCAATTTTTTAATGAAAATTTTTAAATTTTATTTGTATTCTCTTGGGGTTTAAACATTTAAAATTTGTGGTTCAACAGTTCTATTTTGGGTTTTAGAAATATTCAACACGACGAATAAACCGTATACGAACTTAGGGTTTAGGGTTATTTACAATAACCTTAAACCCTAATTTATCCTCATTTTTAACTTGTTAGCTTTTAAAAATCAGGCCGCCGGATTCAATTTTTTAATTAAAATTTAGGGGTTCAACATTTCCATTTTGGGGTTTAGAAATATTAAGAACGACAAATAAACCGTATACGAACTTAGGGTTCTAAACCCTAGACCCAAAACCCTAATTTATCCTGATTTTTAAAAAATCGGGAAACAACCCTAAACCCTAAACCCAAAACCATAATTTTTAAAAAAATATTCAATTTTTTTTTCAAATATACGTTAAATATTATAAAAATCCTCGTTCTCGGTGATTCGAATGGAGGAAAGGTAGAAGATAAAAGGGCTGCCAAGATTTTTCTTGCTGCATGCAAAATTTCAGCAGATAGCATGAAAAAGGCGGCTGCGGCTGCCAAGGTGGAGATGGAGGTGAAGGCCAAGGAGGCCACGGATGCTAGAAAATTGGCTATAAAGGCCGTTGAACATGTGGAACATCTAGAAAGAAATAGTTAGAAAACTTAGCAATGACAAGACAATAGAAGGAACTATATTTTGGATAGGATCGAGAACTCATATTTTATATTCTATAAGTAATATACAAAATACATCGCTCCACTTTGTTTGCTGATTTATATATTTTTGTGTAAATAATGAGAGTTAACGGAGTTGTTTGTTGTGGTTATGAATTCGGCTTATAATTAGCTATTCTTCCGTTCAGTTGTATTTTTTAAGCAAAATTAAATGCTTATCTTTTTTAATACAGTTCACTAGTTAGCGGATGATTTTGCCTGGTTTTTGCTCGAGTTGTTAAGTTCTGCAACTCCTTTACGAAAGTGTGACTACACTGTGTTTATGGATTGTGTGAAGGAGAGTTTGTTCTCACGGACAGTTTATGCAGGGCCATAAGAAAAACTCAAAGTGGTACCTAGAACCCTACATGAGACATGAGCTTGCTTACTCGAAACAAGTTAAGTATCTGTGCAGAAGATTGAAAACAGCAGCCATAGATCCAGAATTATATTATAAGTCGTTTTAACTTCTGAAACTGTTGTGTTAATTTCTGGTCGAATCTCACCAAGTCAAAATCAAATTGCTCTACCTAGAAAGATTGTGCATGCTGGCCTTACAACAATCAAGGTATGTGGGATTAATTCTGCAAGTGTAAGTGAAGACTGTTGTTCGGTTTTCTTTGTTTAATTGGTTTGTATAAATCGTTATTATGTTATGTATATTCATGGATGAGTGGATGAGAATAAGACCTGCTCATCGGATCCTAGACTTTTGTACTCCTGTATGTCACCCATTACCTAGACTTCTATCAGAGTACTAGCCAATAATATTTAAAGGGAATCTGTTTATCCTCTATCATTTATGAATTTAATTTTACATGCTGAGATCTTCATGTACCTAAATATTTAATATATTATCTCAATATATGAGTTCTTAAACTGAAAATGTAAAGATTTTAGTTCAAAATAATACTCCAACGATGTCCAAGTACTTCCCTAAAACATTAAGAATCCTTAATCTTTCGAGCAACCAGTAGCCATCCCTTGTTTTAAATTTATTATCATGATCATTTCTCTCTTTTTCTACACTCATGTTCTCTCTCCAACATATAGTGATACTTTCAAATTTATTATTATTATAATAGTAATAAGATATAAGTGTAGAAATTGTTATGGGAGTTGATATATAATACACTGTGGAATCGTTTGTTTAAAATAATTATAAGAAACATATTAAGACATTGCTGGACTTGTTCTAGTAGAGCCACTACCTTGTGTGCAAGTATGGATTATGAAAGAGATTATGGGATCTTAAATTTGTATATTAAGAGCAAGACGATGAAATATTTCAATAGGTCGAAAGTTAAAATATTTTTACTAAGCCACATATTTGTAAGAATTTATTTAATAAACCGATAGTGTGTAGAACATATTAATGCATAGGGTTGTATAGTATCATTTTCAATGTCAAGGTTACCAAATACTCATTGTGGAATATAAATGGAAAAAAGAAGATTTATCAAGATTACATTCCGAAATCAATTTCTAAAAAGGTTTTCTTCATATTTATATTTTCAAGGTGGTTCAGGCACCACGACTTGCACCGTTATCCATCTCCATGCTCATTAATTATTTCTAGGCTTTACTGTTCATGAATCGTATCCTGCATGAGATGATATTTTTCTTCTCGTTCACAACCTAATGCTCCTTACCTTTGGGTCATGTGTTTAAACCTAAACTCGCCTCTCCTCGTTTTCGGTGATTCTAATGGAGAAAAGATAGTAGATAAGAGGGCTCCCAGGATTTTTCTTGTAGGATTTGGAAAGATAGCAAGAAAAAAGAGGCTGCGGCTGCCTTGGTGGAGATGGAGGTGAAGGCCAAGTCGGCCACGGATCCTAGAAAATTGGCTATAAAGGAAATTAAACATGTGATACATCTTAGGAGAAATAATTAGAGATCTTAACAACGATAAATTAATAGAAAGAACTATATTTTAATGGAGAAAATGACCAAATTAACACAAAAACACAACCTACCTGCCCAAAATACCCATTGACGCGCGGAGCGTCCAAAATAACTAGAGAAATACGCATTTGGCTTATGCGTACATCAACAATGCATTTTCAAAATATGTATATTTTATTTCTCCCCCTCTACCAGAAAGCAACTTGGAGTTTATATAATTTTTTCCCCACGCATAAGTAGAATGTGTAGCTGTAGCTTTGGTTGTATGGCCCTTAACTTCTTGAAGTTACGGCTGAAGTACTGTTTTCTATTTTTTTTTAAAAAAATATCATTAAAAGTTTAATTTTATTTAGGATTAAATAGTTTTTATTTGGCTTTGGTTATATGTGTACATGCCGTTAATCTTTGGGTTTAAATAATTTTTATTTGGGATTCAACGGATTACATTTAGGGTTTAGAAATATTCAATTTTTCAATGAAAATTTTTAAATTTTATTTGTATTCTCTTGGGGTTTAAACATTTAAACTTTGTGGTTCAACAGTTCTATTTTGGGTTTTAGAAATATTCAACACGACGAATAAACCGTATACGAACTTATGGTTTAGGGTTATTTACAATAACCCTAAACCTAAATAACCCTAAACCCTAATTTATCCTCATTTTTAACTTGTTAGCTTTTAAAAATCAGGCCGCCAGATTCAATTTTTTAATTAAAATTTAGGGGTTCAACATTTCCATTTTGGGGTTTAGAAATATTAAGAACGACAAATAAACCGTATACGAACTTAGGGTTCTAAACCCTAGACCCAAAACCCTAATTTATCCTGATTTTTAAAAAATCGGGAAACAACCCTAAACCCTAGACCCAAAACCATAATTTTTAAAAAAATATTCAATTTTTTTTCAAATATACGTTAAATATTATAAAAATCCTCGTTCTCGGTGATTCGAATGGAGGAAAGGTAGAAGATAAAAGGGCTGCCAAGATTTTTCTTGCTGCATGCAAAATTTCAGCAGATAGCATGAAAAAGGCGGCTGCGGCTGTCAAGGTGGAGATAGAGGTGAAGGCCAAGGAGGCCACGGATGCTAGAAAATTGGCTATAAAGGCCGTTGAACATGTGGAACATCTAGAAAGAAATAGTTAGAAAACTTAGCAATGACAAGACAATAGAAGGAACTATATTTTGGATAGGAGAACTCATATTTTATATTCTATAAGTAATATACAAAATACATCGCTCCACTTTGTTTGCTGATTTATATATTTTTGTGTAAATAATGAGAGTTAACGGAGTTGTTTGTTGTGGTTATGAATTCGGCTTATAATTAGCTATTCTTCCGTTCAGTTGTATTTTTTAAGCAAAATTAAATGCTTATCTTTTTTAATACAGTTCACTAGTTAGCGGATGATTTTGCCTGGTTTTTGCTCGAGTTGTTAAGTTCTGCAACTCCTTTACGAAACTGTGACTACACTGTGTTTATGGATTGTGTGAAGGAGAGTTTGTTCTCACGGACAGTTTATGCAGGGCCATAAGAAAAACTCAAAGTGGTACCTAGAACCCTACATGAGACATGAGCCTGCTTACTCGAAACAAGTTAAGTATCTGTGCAAAAGATTGAAAACAGCAGCCATAGATCCAGAATTATATTATAAGTCGTTTTAACTTCTGAAACTGTTGTGTTAATTTCTGGTCGAATCTCACCAAGTCAAAATCAAATTGCTCTACCTAGAAAGATTGTGCATGCTGGCCTTACAACAATCAAGGTATGTGGGATTAATTCTGCAAGTGTAAGTGAAGACTGGTGTTCGGTTTTCTTTGTTTAATTGGTTTGTATAAATCATTATTATGTTGTGTATGTTCATGGATGAGAATGAGACCTGCTCATCCGATCCTAGACTTTTGTACTCCTGTATGTCACCCGGCCCATTACCTAGACTTCTATAGAGTACTAGCCAATAATATTTAAAGGGATTCCGTTTATCCTCTACCATTTATGAATTTAATTTTACAAGCTGAGATCTTCATGTACCTAAATATTTAATATATTATCTCAACATATGAGTTCTTAAACTGAAAATGTAAAGATTTTAGTTCAAAATTATACTCCAATGATGTCCAAGTACTTCCCTAAAACATTAAGAGTCCTTAATCTTTCGAGCAACCAGTAGGCATCCCTTGTTTTAAATTTATTATCATCATTTCTCTTTTTTTCTACATTCATGTTCTCTCTCCAACATATAGTGAGACTTTCAAATTTATTATTATTATAATAATAATAATAAGATGTAAGTATAGAAATTGTTATTGGAGTTGATATACAACACTGTGGAATCATTTGTTTAATATATTTATAAGAAACATATTAGGACATTGCTCGACTTGTTCTAGTAGAGCCACTACCTTTTGTGCAAGTATGGATTGTGAAAGAGATTATGGGATCTTAAATTAGTGAATTAAGAGCTAGCAAGACGATGAAATATTTCAAGAGGTCGAAAGTTAAAACATTTTTACTAAGCCACATATTTGTAAGAATTTATTTAAAAAACTGATAGTGTGCAGAACAGATTACTCCATAGGGTTGTATAGTATCATTTTCAATGTCAAGGTTACCAAATACTCATTGCGGAATATAAATGGAAAAAAGAAGATTTATCAAGATTACATTCCGAAATCAATTTCTAAAAAGGTTCTTCATATTTATATTTTCAAGGTACTGGTTCATGCCCCACGCCAGAGTTAGCTCTTTAATACTCGAGTAATTAAGTCTGAGGGGAATTAGTCCTAGTAACCTAAAGTCCTTGTGGTTTGGGATTGCTGACCTAACACTCGCTACATGGGTATTATTGTATAAGCCTTTTGGGGTCTCATTCATTGCACGGTTAAATAGTTTTTATTTGGCTTTGGTTATATGTGTACATGCCGTTAATCTTTGGGTTTGAATAATTTTTATTTGGGATTCAACGGATTACATTTAGGGTTTAGAAATATTCAATTTTTCAATGAAAATTTTTAAATTTTATTTGTATTCTCTTGGGGTTTAAACATTTAAACTTTGTGGTTCAACAGTTCTATTTTGGGTTTTAGAAATATTAACACGACGAATAAACCGTATACGAACTTAGGGTTTAGGGTTATTTACAATAACCCTAAACCCTAATTTATCCTCATTTTTAACTTGTTAGCTTTTAAAAATCAGGCCACCATATTAAATTTTTTAATTAAAATTTAGGGGTTCAACATTTCCATTTTGGGGTTTAGAAATATTAAGAACGACAAATAAACAGTATACGAACTTAGGGTTCTAAACCCTAGACCCAAAACCCTAATTTATCCTGATTTTTAAAAAATCGGGAAACAACCCTAAACCCTAGACCCAAAACCCTAATTTTCTAAAAAATATTCATTTTTTTTTCAAATATACGTTAAATATTATAAAAATCCTCGTTCTAGGTGATTCGAATGGAGGAAAGGTAGAAGATAAAAGGGCTGCCAAGATTTTTCTTGCTGCATGCAAAATTTCAGCAGATAGCATGAAAAAGGCGGCTGCGGCTGCCAAGGTGGAGATGGAGGTGAAGGCCAAGGAGGCCACGGATGCTAGAAAATTGGTTATAAAGGCCATTGAACATGTGGAACATCTAGAAAGAAATAGTTAGAAAACTTAGCAATGACAAGACAATAGAAGGAACTATATTTTGGATAGGAGAACTCATATTTTATATTCTATAAGTAGTATACAAAATACATCGCTCCACTTTGTTTGCTGATTTATATATTTTTGTGTAAATAATGAGAGTTAACGGAGTTGTTTGTTGTGGTTATGAATTGGGCTTATTTTTTAAGCAAAATTAAATGCTTATCTTTTTTAATACAGTTCACTAGTTAGCGGATGATTTTGCCTGGTTTTGCTCGAGTTGTTAAGTTCTGCAACTCCTTTACGAAACTGTGACTACACTGTGTTTATGGATTGTGTGAAGGAGAGTTCGTTCTCACGGACAGTTTATGCAGGGCCATCAGAAAAACTCAAAGTAGTACCTAGAACCCTACTCAAGGTTACCAAATACTCATTGCCAAATATAAATGGAAAAAAGAAGATTTATCAAAATTACATTCCGAAATCAATTTCTAAAAAGGTTCTTCATATTTATATTTTCAAGGTACTAGTTCATGCCCCACGCCTTGCACCGTTATCTATCTCCATGCTTATTCATTATTTCTAGGCTTTACTGTTCATGAATCGTATCTTTGCGTGAGATGATATTTTTCTTCTCGTTCACAACCTAATAATGCTCCTTACCTTTGGGTCATGTGTTTAAACCTGAACTCGCCTATCCTCATTTTCGGTGATTCTAATGGAGGAAGGATAGTAGAGAAGAGAGCTCCCTGGATTTTACTTGCAGGATTTCTAAAGATATCAAGAAAAAAGAGGCTGCGGCTGCCTTGGTGGAGATGGAGGTGAAGGCCAAGTCGGCCACGGATCCTAGAAAATTGGCTATAAAGGCAATTAAACATGTGGAACATCTTAGAAGAAATAATTAGAGATCTTAACAATGATAGAATAATAGAAAGAACTATATTTTAATGGAGAAAATGACCAAATTAACACAAAAACACAACCTACCTGCCCAAAATACCCATTGGCGTGCGGAGCGTCCAAAATAACTAGGGAAACAAGCAGTTAATCTTTGGGTTTAAATAATTTATATTTGGGATTTAACGGATTACATTTAGGGTTTAGAAATATTCAATATTTTAATGAAATTTTTTAAATTTTATTTGTATTCTCTTGGGGTTTAAACAGTTAAACTTTGTGGTTCAACAGTTCAATTTTTGGTTTTAAAAATACTCAGCACGACGAATAAACCGTGTACGAAATTAGGGTTTATGGTTTTTTTACAACAAACAAACCTAAACCCTAATTTATCAGGCCACTAGATTCAATTTTTTAATTAAAATTTAGGGGTTCAACAATTAACTTTTGGGATTCAACGTTTCCATTTTGGGTATAGAAATATTAAGAACTACAATTAAACCGCATAAGAACTTAGGGTTTAGGGTTGTAGACCCAAAACCCTAATTTATCTTGATTTTTAAAAAATCGGGGAAAATCGGGGCTGGCCCCCGATTTTTTAAAAATCAGGCCGCCAGACTCAACAAAAAATATTCAATTTGAATTGACCATTTGATTATAAGTTTTTTTATTAGTGTTTACAAATACATATTTATCCAATAAAAAAATAACACACTTAGAGTAGTATTTTGGGTTAAAAAAAGTAACGTTTTGTAAAAAAAAATGAATTTTTTTACGCCACCTACGCATTTGAAATATGCGCAAATAGATGAGCCTCGCATTTTAATTATGCATAGTCATAAGACTCGCATGCTCCACATGCGTCTTCCTTTTAATAAATTAAAAAAAATAAGAAAAGTCACAGGTGGCACAACATACGCATATGTTGAGTGCGTATGTGGTGTTTGCATTCACAGAATGCGTATAGCTCTGATTATTCCAGGTACACTTTCCGTCCAAGGTTATTTTAGGCACTACATTTTAAAATTTTATTATTGAGGGCTTTTACCCAATTTAATGGGAGAATCCATCTTTTATTTTCTATAAATTGTATTCAAAATACATTGTCGCACACTGGTTGGCTTATAAACTATTCGTTCTTTTAGCTGCATTTTTTGAACAAAATTAAGATTGTTTCTCTATTGATTTCTAAATTAATTATCTCAAAAATAAAGGTAAACAATTTTGTGAAAAGATAAAACAATATTTAAACAAACACATTAGCTCTATAGATATACACATATGTAAATAAGGTTAAAATTAATGTACAATGAGAGTAAAATTAATGTACAATGAGAGTAAAGGAGGGAAGACCATCTCTTAGCTAGCACATGTTCTCAGTCGACATCCATGCATGCATATAGAAAATTAAATATTACTAGCAAGAACAAGTCTAAGCATGTATGTATTCAATGAGTAAAATGAGTAATGAATTAAACATTCATTCATTTTTTGATAGCGGACAATATCAACGATTGTGGACAAAACCTAAAAATTCAAATGATGATAATTGTTTAGTGTTGATCATATGTTAGGAGATTTGTACAATTTGCTCGTTCAACCGAGGAATGAGAAGACAATATGATGGAAGAGGTGACTCTGATCATACTAAGAGGGTTAGAGATTTTCAAGTTGTAATGTAAATGAATTTTTTGGACAAAGTCCTTTTAATTAAAAGGAAAGAAATTATAATTTATTATTTTTAATAAATTAAATTATTAAATAATATTCATAACTTATGCTTTTGTGATGTCATAGTTACACCTTCACCTTCCTATATATATATTCTCAAATCAAAACCAACAGTTACATTTTTAAAAACGGTAATTTTTTTATAAAAACTAATTTCTTATTCTTACTTTTTCTTAAACGGTTCTTATAATCCACATGCATATTTTAACATTTTCACAGCAAACCAAATAATATTTATAAGAATCTAAAGATGTAAATTAGAAAAAAAAATGAAAATTTGGAAATTTTTTCAAACAAAGGTTTTATATTATAGAAATTCGGAATATCAAAAATTCAAGAAATCCTCTACAGATAGAAATATAAAAACTAAATTCTTATTCTTACTATTCTTAACCCATGCATCTTTTATCATTTTCACAACAATTTCATAAATCAAATTATACTTCCAGGAATGTAAAGATGCCAATTAGAAAAAAATGAAATCAATAATTATTTTTCAAATATACTTTACAGATTATAGAAATTATTCCAATATTTACTGGATTAAGGAAATTCAAAAAATTCTCTACATATAGAAATATAAGATCTAAATTCTTATTCTTACTTTTCTTAATGAGTGCTTATAAATTATACATGCATCTTCTAAAATTTTCCCAGCAAACAAAATTTTTAGCAACAATTTCTCCTCAAAGTTCCATAGACCTGTGTAAAATCTGAAATGTCTACCCCCTGCTCCAGTTCTACTACCATTGCCTGCCACTTGTGTGGGGACAAATCAAGGTGGTTCAAGCACCACGTCCTACACTTAGGAACCATCAAAACATTTTGCACCGATTGCGTTATCCATCTCCATGCTCATTCATTATGTCCGATTTGCTTTACTGTTCATGAAAATCCAGAAAAGCTAATCACCTCAAATGTTGTTGTATCTTGCATGAGATGTTATTCTTCTTCTCACGTCGGTTGTATTGGTTCTCACCCCAATGCTCCGTACCTTTGTGTCAAGTGTTTAAACCTGAACTCGCCTCTCCTCGTTCTCGGTGATTCGAATGGAGGAAAGGTAGTATATAAAAGGGCTGCCAGGATTTTTCTTGCTGCATGCAAAATTTCAGCAGATAGCATGAAAAAGGCGGCTGCGGCTGCCAAGGTGGAGATGCAGGTGAAGGCCAAGGAGGCCACGGATGCTAGAAAATTGGCTATAAAGGCCGTTGAACATGTGGAACATCTAGAAAGAAATAGTTAGAAAACTTAGCAATGACAAGACAATAGAAGGAACTATATTTTGGATAGGAGAACCCATATTTTATATTCTATAAGTAGTATACAAAATACATCGCTCCACTTTGTTTGCTGATTTATATATTTTTGTGTAAATAATGAGAGTTAACGGAGTTGTTTGTTGTGGTTATGAACTCGGCTTATAATTAGCTATTCTTCCATTCAGTTGTATTTTTTAAGCAAAATTAAATGCTTATCTTTTTTAATACAGTTCACTAGTTAGCGGATGATTTTGCCTGGTTTTTGCTCGAGTTGTTAAGTTCTTCAACTCCTTTACGAAACTGTGACTATACTGTGTTTATGGATTATGTGAAGGAGAGTTCGTTCTCACGGACAGTTTATGCAGGGCCATCAGAAAAACTCAAAGTGGTACCTAGAACCCTACCTGAGACATGAGCCTGCTTACTCGAAACATAAGTTAAGTATCTGTGCAGAAGATTGAAAACAGCAGCCATAGATCCAGAATTATATTATAAGTCGTTTTAACTTCTGAAACTGTTGTGTTAATTTCTGGTCGAATCTCACCAAGTCAAAATCAAATTGCTCTACCTAGAAAGATTGTGCATGCTGGCCTTACAACAATCAAGGTATGTGGGATTAATTCTGCAAGTGTAAGTGAAAACTGCTGTTCGGTTTTCTTTGTTTAATTGGTTTGTATAAATCATTATTATGTTGTGTATGTTCATGGATGAGAATGAGACCTGCTCATCCGATCCTAGACTTTTGTACTCCTGTATGTCACCCATTACCTAGACTTCTATAGAGTACTAGCCAATAATATTAAAAGGGATTCCGTTTATCCTCTACCATTTATGAATTTAGTTTTACAAGCTGAGAACTTCATGTACCTAAATATTTAATATATTATCTCAACATATGAGTTCTTAAACTGAAAATGAAAAGATTTTAGTTCAAATTTATACTCCAATGATGTCCAAGTACTTCCCTAAAACATTAAGAATCCTTAATCTTTCGAGCAACCAGTAGCCATCCCTTGTTTTAAATTTATTATCATCATTTCTCTCTTTTTCTACATTCATGTTCTCTCTCCAACTTATAGTGAGACTTTCAAATTTATTATTATTATAATAATAATAACAAGATATAAGTATAGAAATTGTTATTGGAGTTGATATACAATACACTGTGGAATCATTTGTTTAATATATTTATAAGAAACATATTAGGACATTGCTCGACTTGTTCTAGTAGAGCCACTACCTTTTGTGCAAGTATGGATTGTGAAAGAGATTATGGGATCTTAAATTAGTGAATTAAGAGCAAGACGATGAAATATTTCAAGAGGTCGAAAGTTAAAACATTTTTACTAAGCCACATATTTGTAAGAATTTATTTAAAAAACTGATAGTGTGCAGAACAGATTACTGCATAGGGTTGTATAGTATCATTTTCAATGTCAAGGTTACCAAATACTCATTGCGGAATATAAATGGAAAAAAGAAGATTTATCAAGATTACATTCCGAAATCAATTTCTAAAAAGGTTCTTCATATTTATATTTTCAAGGTACTGGTTCATGCCCCACGCCAGAGTTAGCTCTTTAATACTCGAGTAATTAAGTCTGAGGGGACTTAGTCCTAGTAACCTAAAGTCCTTGTGGTTTGGGATTGCTGACCTAACACTCGCTACATGGGTATTATTGTATAAGCCTTTTGGGGTCTCATTCATTGCACGGTTAAATAAGCATGCGTATTGTATATAGTGTCGTAGTAATAAAGTATGAATTCCTGGCTAACTTGAATGAGGATGGAGGTGTTCCTAGGTTATAAAGTGTCTACAGTCTATTCTTTTTATAAGCCTGTGATTGTCTTGGCGAAGGGCATGTATGATTTTTGACCTAGTTTTGGGAGTATTTCTGATGAGCAAGCACACACGCACGTTTATGTTCATGTATTTGTTAGTATACGGGGACTTAGTCGAGCTCTGCTTGGATTTATTTGCATTCTTTGAGATATTTGCTTGTTAGTTGGTTTTGGTAAGTTTGAAGGGGATCTTGCATTTTCATATTAGTTGCATTCATGCATTGCATTGCATTAGGATTAATGGATTTTGTGGGTACATTCACTATAGGCCCTCACGAGACCTTACTCGTCCACTAGGGCTGCCTAGGGGTTTAAAGGGTTTGTTGCATATGCCAAATGCAACCGTGATCACCTACGGAAGTGATACTAGTTAGTTAGTTAGTTGTAATTGTTTATGCTTGAGGACAAGCATCGGTTTAAGTTTGGGGGTGTGATAAGTGGATTTTATATCCACTTGGAACGTTCCATATGAGCTTAAATTGGTGTATTTGGCCTCAAGTTTGTCGTAGTTTTGATGTGTTTTATTTAATTGTGCAGGTTTGAAGAAATGTCGATTAGGGGTGAAATTTCCGTTGTTTTTGGAGTTGATTTACGATATGGAATGCATAATGGTGTCTCAATATCAACTATCCAGAGGATTACAAGTCAAGGAATTGAAGTCGGGAAGTTAGTGCAAGAAGAACAGAAGAAAAAGGCTGAAAAACGAAGGAAAATGGCAGAAAATTAGCAGCCACCAGCAAGCAGAGCGCTGGCAGCGCTTGTAGCAGCGCAGGCTGCGCTTGTATAGTGCCAGAATAGTCAAAGCAGCGCTGGCTGCGCTTGGTCGGCCAGAATTTGCTGAAAAATGTCCGTTTTGCCCCTATTCGAATTCTAGTTATATTTTTGGTACCCAAACCTATTTCTAGTTGTATTATAGGTTGTTTTTCTTGCTGGGCAAGATATCTAGGCCTATAAAAACACATCTTAGCATTGTAATTCAGATCGTTTTTATTTGTAACTTAGAATTGCAAGGGAGAATAGTGGAGAAGGATTCAAGGCTCGGTGACAAGCACGGATCTAGATCTACTTCATCTTTTGTATACGTTGAATCATAGATTTGTTTTCTCAACTCTTCGCTTTATTAATATTATTGCTTCTTTCTTTCATATCTTGTTAATTATCATGTTTTCATCAAATCCCATGGTGACGAAAGGTTCAATTATGAACTAATCGTTGTCGTGGGATCCTAGTGGATTTATCTATGTAGCTTAGTAGTTTGCATGCCTTAAAGATGTGGTGAATTCTTGATATCCTTGTATGGTTGTGCTTCATGTATTTAGGTGCATCGCGAACATCTAATATGTTAATCTCTTGCTAAACGAGAGTGGATCTTGAGATTTAGAACTTGCCATGCTAGCATAGGATAGGTTGATGTTTTAACATCATGATTTGTGGCGTAAATAGAGATATTATGCTACCTATGTGATCTAAGTGGATAACTTGTGCTTAAACCTTGATGTTTTTAAATTCTATAGAGATATAGGGTCTAAACATGATAGGTGTCTATTCATCTTCTATCTCTTTTGTGGATGTATGCGTAGTTTGGTACTAATATACCGAGAGGTAACTTTTACTTGTTTCGTGTTATTCGATCAGATAACAAAACCATCGCATGTTTTAATTAAAGGCTGCAACTTTAAGTGAAGTAGATAATGAAACTAGGATTCCATGTTTATTATCATATAATTAATTTGATTTTAAATTCTCATTAGTTAATTTAATTCTTAGTTTTACAATTTGCATCTTAGTTAATTTAGATAATTAACCCCAAATTTGTTACTTATCTTAGCAGTGAATTAAAACCATACATTGTTGCATAGGCATATTTACTGATTAAAACTTAACCAGATCTCTGCGGAACGAACTTAAATTGTATTACTTATGACTACGTGCGCTTGCATAATTTTGTGTTAACAAGTATACACGAAGCGTAAGAACGGTGAAGTACTAGTAGTTGGGGTTTATGTGGATGATTTATTAGTTATGGGATCAAGCTTGTCACTCACCAAACAGTTTAAGGAGCAGATGAGCAAGAATTTTGAAATGAGCGATCTTGGTAAGCTATCACATTATCTTGGGATAGAGGTAAATCAGAAAAAGGAGTACATAGAGCTGAAGCAGACATCTTATGCAAAGAAAGTTTGGGAGAAAAGTGGCGTGGCAGATTGCAAACCCACGAAATATCCTATGAAACCAACTGTACAAATACATAAGGATGAAGAAGGGAAACCGGTGGATTCAACTAAATACAAGAGTTTTGTAGGAAGTGATGGGTTCTCTGAAAGCCCACGAAGAATGCCTACATGGACAAATGGAGAATAATGAGGGACAACAACTCTGGCTGACAGAGGAGGGATGGCACAAGAGAGAAAATAACGATGGCAAACTCCTACTCACGCGAGAAGAATGGTTAAAGAGGTCAAGCAAAGGTGCATCCTTTGGCGGAGGCGATTATCGTGGGAAAGGTAGTCGTAATGTTCGTGACAGAAGCCAAGTGAAGTGTTTTAACTATGGCACGTTTGGTCACTTTGCAGTTGAGTGTCGTAAACCAAGGAGAGGCAGATAAAAAAAGGGTGAAGTAAATCTTACACAGTTGAATGATGAAGAGCCTGCACTGTTAATGGCTATGTGTGAGAAAGGTACAGATGATGAGATTTCATTTACTAAAGGCACGAATTTGAGAGACATGAAAGAAATAGAAGAAAATACCTGGTACCTCGACAACGGGGCCAGTAATCATATGACAGGCCATCGAGAAAAGTTTGAGAAATTGGACAAAGCAATAAAAGGAGAAGTCAAGTTTGTAGATGGTTCGTTGGTAAAAATCGAAGGAAAAGGCTCAATCAGAATCGTTTGCAAGAATGGAGAAACCGGGATGCTACATGGA
Source organism: Kitagawia praeruptora (assembly GCA_037693485.1). Taxonomy (NCBI): domain Eukaryota; kingdom Viridiplantae; phylum Streptophyta; class Magnoliopsida; order Apiales; family Apiaceae; genus Kitagawia; species Kitagawia praeruptora. The sequence goes on from CM075350.1 coordinate 96,083,970, forward strand.
GTGTACTATATACCCACACTTCAAAGAAATATCATAAGCTTGGGTCAGCTATTAGAAGAAGGAAATTGAGTGGTTATGAATAGGGACAACTTGTGGGTCTATGACAGTTGTGGGAGACTATTGATTCAAGTCAAGAGGTCTGTTAATTGACTCTATAAGATTCATATTGAAGAAGCACATCACCAGTGTTTGTTAACAAGGTGTGAGGAAGAAGCATAGTTATGGCACCAACGACTCGGGCATGTAAACTTTAAGGCAATGCAGTTGATGTCAAAGAATCAGATGGGTCATGGATTACCATTTATCAATCAACCCAAGGAGAACTGCAATGGATGTCTCATGTCAAAGCAAACACGTAAGCCTTTCCTATCTCAAACAAATTTCATTGCAAAAACTACCCTAGAATTAATTCATGTGGATCTTTGTGGGCCTATATCTCCTCCTACCCCATCTGGAAATCATTATTTTATGCTCTTAGTTGATGATCACAGTCGTATAATGTGGGTACATATGCTTAAGATGGAAGACGAAGCCTTGAATTATTTTAAAAAATTTAAATTGTTGGTTGAGAATGGTGAAAAACAGGGTATTCGAGTATTGAGATCAAACCGTGGAGGGGAATTCTGTTCAAATGAGTTCAATTCTTTTTGTGAGGCACATGGCATTTTGAGACATTATACAACGCCCTACACACCATAACAAAATGGTGTCGTAGAAAGCCGTAATCAAATGGTAGTTGCCATGGCCATGAGTTTACTAAAAGAAAGAAAAGTACCCTCAAAGTACTGGGGGGAGGCTGTCAGACATGCAGTGTATATTCTGAATAAACTACCAACTCGAGCACTGTCAACTATTACTCCACATGAAGCTTGGTTTAAAAAGAAGCCAAATGTTGATTGTTTGAAAGTCTTTGGGTGTACAGCCTATATGAAAGTACCAGCTGTACATACACGAAAGCTAGATGACAGGAACAAATTAGTCGTGCATTTTAATTGGATGAGAATCGGGGACAAAGGCATTTAGATTATATGATCCAATCTCAGGCAACGTACATGTTAGTAGAGACGTGGTGTTTAATCAAAGTAAAGAGTGGGAATGTGAGACAAAAGTGAACTCTGGTACACATGGAGGAAGTCAATTCATCCTGGAGGACTATACACCACCTCCACTAGAACCAACTGATCATTCTGAATCAGATGAGACACCTTCAACACCTCAATCTTCGATGTCAACACACGCAAGTACTCAGTCTTAAGGTGAAGATACAATCTACTCCAGTGTATCAAGTACCAATAGTGAGCATCCACGGAAATTCTGGTCTCTCGATGACATCTATGACAATATAACAGTGGAGGAGCTAGTAGAAGAGCTACTATTAATGGGCATTGATGAACCTGTATATTATGAGCAAGCAGTCCAAGATGCTGTCTGGAAAGAGACAATGAACAAAGAAATCGATTCAATCGAGAAAAATAAAACTTGGCAGCTGACTGACCTACCAAAAGGGCACAAAGCTATTGATCTCAAATGGGTGTTTAAATTAAAGAAAGATCAAAATGGAGAAGTGACAAAGCACAAGGCTCGTCTCATGGCCAAAGGTTATGTGCAGCGTTATGGTGTAGACTACGAGGAAGTTTTTGCTCCTGTAACACGATTAGAGACAGTACGGCTACTGTTAGCTCTAGCAGCTAAAAACGATTGGGAGATACATCATCTCGACATTAAATCCATGTTCTTAAATGGTAGAATACAGGAGGAGGTCTACGTGTCCCAGCCAAAAGGTTATGTGAAGGAAGGATCTGAACATAAGGTTTATAAACTCCTCAAGGCATTGTATGGACTTCGTCAAGCTCCAGGGGCGTGGTATGCTCGTCTCAATCATTGTCTGTCACAACTAGGTTTTGTTAAGTTTCCATTTGGGCATGCTGTCTATATTAAAAGAGAAGGTGATAACTCTCTCATTGTTGGTGTTTACGTTGATGACTTGTTGGTCATAGGCACAAACCTGTCACTAGGGATGGGCATTCACTCCGGCCCGCCCGATCTCGATCCGATCCCCGCACCGAATGGGGCGGGGAATCAGGGATTTTTCGTGTACGGGCTGGGGAGCAGGAACAATTTACAAAAAAAACGGGGAGCGGGCCGGGACCGGGATTTTTTGTCGCCCCGGCCCGATCCCCGACCCCCGCCCCGATTCTTAATCCCTGACTCGATTCCACCCCATTATATAATATATATATATATATATATATATATATATATATATATATATATATATTGATAATCATATATTAATATATACGAATTTCCAATACTTTATATTGGAAATAAAATAATATTTTAATCTTATATGTTCATCTTTCTAGTAGTTAAATAACTTCATTTCCATGTTATTTATAATTGTTTATTTATGTAATATTTTTTTATCTTAATTTAGTGCTTAAAAAATTGCTTCAAATTCACTAGTTAATGTTTAAAATTGTTTAAAATGTTATTTTTTATTTAAAATGAAATTCCCCGATTCCCCGTGGGGATCCCCGTTACCCGTTTGGGCCGGGGAATAAAAAATAATCCCCGACGGGGATTGGGTTTGAATTCGGGGATGGGGATAGCAATCCCCGGCCCTGAAGTGCCCCGATGCCCATTCCTACCTGTCACACATTGCCAAATTCAAGGGGGAGATGAGTCGTGAATTTGACATGTCTGACCTTGGACAATTGTCGTATTACTTGGGGTTGGAAGTCACTCAAGGCAAAAAGTATATTGAGCTGTGACAAACGTCCTATGCAAAGAAAGTACTCGAGAAGGCAGGGATGGCACATTGCAATGCTGTTAAATTTCCTATGGAGCACATGCAAGTTGCAACTTCATGAAGACAACACTCGTGAACCTGTAAATTCTACTAATTTCAAGAGCATCGTTGGTGGGCTAAGATATTTGGTGCACACTCGTCCTGACATTGCTTACGCAGTGAGGATAGTTAGTAGATATATGAAGAGACCTATAGAGCTTCATTTAAATGTTGTAAAGAGGATTTGTCTCTATGTAAAGGGAACACTGCAGTATGGGTTAGTCTATAAAAAGGGATGTGGGAATTACATTTTGTCTGGTTTCTCAGACAGTGACTTGGCTTGCAGAGTGGATGATCGAAAAAGCACTGGAGGGATGGCTTTTTATCTTGACGAAAATCTGATCACCCGGGTCTCTCAAAAACAGCGTTGTGTTGCACTTTCATCATGCGAGGCAGAGTTTATGGCTGCTACAGCTGCTGCCTATCAAGAAATTTGGCTTCAACGAGTTCTCTGTTATGATACGAATGCTAAACCAGGTCCAGTTACATCAAACATTGACAATAGGTCTGCGGTGGATTTGGCTCGAAACCCAATTTTTCATGGAAGAAGTAAGCACATCGATTTACGGTTCCATTTCATTCATGATTGTGTTGAGCAGGGCTTGATTGTCATAAAACATGTTAGCACAAATGAGCAGCGTGCTGAGATACTTACCAAGGCGCTTGCAGCAGCGAAGTTTCGAGAAGATGATGAATCTACTGGGAGTCAAGAATCTTGAGAATGTTTAGATTAAGGGGGAGTATGTTGGGATTATTTTAATCTAAACATATTTGTTTAAGTTGTTTTGTTTTATTTCTTAATAAGCCAACATATTGTCTTGTGAATGTTGTACTGTAGACTTGATTTTAGGAAGTAGTTGCGATTGTTTAGGAAGCAATAAGGATGGAAAAAAATTAGGAGATAACTTCCTGGTTTGTAGAGGCTCCATGAGATAGGCTATATGTATCCTTTATTCTGTTTTGTTTTAATCAATCGGTTTTGCAAGATTTCCATATCAGTAATCAAAACACGTTCTGTTTCATATTGGTTTTATATTTGTCTAACAGTTTATAGCTGGGCCATCTGAAAAACTCAAAGTGGTATCTAGAACCTACCCGAGACCTGAGCCTACTTACTCGAAACATAAGTTAAGTATCTGTGCAGAAGATTGAAAACAACAACCATAAATCCAGAATTATATAAGTCGTTTTAACTTCTGAAACTGTTGTGTTAATTTCTGGTCGAATCTCACTAAGTCAAAATCAAATTGCTCTACCTAGAAAGATTGTGCATGCTGGCTTAAAACAATCAAGGTACGTGGGATTAATTCTGTAAGTGTAAGTGAAGACTGTTGTTCGGTTTTCTTTGTTTAATTGGTTTGTATAAATCGTTATTATGTTATGTATATTCATGGATGAGTGGATGAGAATAAGACCTGCTCATCGGATCCTAGACTTTTGTACTCCTGTATGTCACCCATTACCTAGACTTCTATCAGAGTACTAGCCAATAATATTTAAAGGGAATCTGTTTATCCTCTATCATTTATGAATTTAATTTTACATGCTGAGATCTTCATGTACCTAAATATTTAATATATTATCTCAATATATGAGTTCTTAAACTGAAAATGTAAAGATTTTAGTTCAAAATAATACTCCAACGATGTCCAAGTACTTCCCTAAAACATTAAGAATCCTTAATCTTTCGAGCAACCAGTAGCCATCCCTTGTTTTAAATTTATTATCATGATCATTTCTCTCTTTTTCTACACTCATGTTCTCTCTCCAACATATAGTGATACTTTAAAATTTATTATTATTATAATAGTAATAAGATATAAGTGTAGAAATTGTTATGGGAGTTGATATATAATACACTGTGGAATCATTTGTTTAAAATATTTATAAGAAACATATTAGGACATTGCTGGACTTGTTCTAGTAGAGCCACTACCTTGTGTGCAAGTATGGATTATGAAAGAGATTATGGGATCTTAAATTTGTATATTAAGAGCAAGACGATGAAATATTTCAATAGGTCGAAAGTTAAAATATTTTTACTAAGCCACATATTTGTAAGAATTTATTTAATAAACCGATAGTGTGTAGAACATATTAATGCATAGGGTTGTATAGTATCATTTTCAATGTCAAGGTTACCAAATACTCATTATGGAATATAAATGGAAAAAAGAAGATTTATCAAGATTACATTCCGAAATCAATTTCTAAAAAGGTTTTCTTCATATTTATATTTTCAAGGTGGTTCAGGCACCACGACTTGCACCGTTATCCATCTCCATGCTCATTAATTATTTCTAGGCTTTACTGTTCATGAATCGTATCTTGCATGAGATGATATTTTTCTTCTCGTTCACAACCTAATGCTCCTTACCTTTGGGTCAAGTGTTTAAACCTAAACTCGCCTCTCCTCGTTTTCGGTGATTCTAATGGAGAAAAGATAGTAGATAAGAGGGCTCCCAGGATTTTTCTTGCAGGATTTCGAAAGATAGCAAGAAAAAAGAGGCTGCGGCTGCCTTGGTGCAGATGGAGGTGAAGGCCAAGTCGGCCACGGATCCTAGAAAATTGGCTATAAAGGCAATTAAACATGTGATACATCTTAGGAGAAATAATTAGAGATCTTAACAACGATAAAATAATAGAAAGAACTATATTTTAATGGAGAAAATGACCAAATTAACACAAAAAACAACCTACCTGCCCAAAATACCCATTGACGCGGAGCGTCCAAAATAACTAGAGAAATACGCATTTGGCTTATGCGTACATCAACAATGCATTTTCAAAATATGTATATTTTATTTCTCCCCCTCTACCAGAAAGCAACTTGGAGTTTATATAATTTTTTCCCCACGCATAAGTAGAATGTGTAGCTGTAGCTTTGGTTGTATGGCCCGTAACTTCTTGAAGTTACGGGTGAAGTACTGTTTTCTATTTTTTTTCAAAAAAATATCATTAAAAGTTTAATTTTATTTAGGATTAAATAGTTTTTATTTGGCTTTGGTTATATGTGTACATGCCGTTAATCTTTGGGTTTAAATAATTTTTATTTGGGATTCAACGGATTACATTTAGGGTTTAGAAATATTCAATTTTTCAATGAAAATTTTTAAATTTTATTTGTATTCTCTTGGGGTTTAAACATTTAAACTTTGTGGTTCAACAGTTCTATTTTGGGTTATAGAAATATTCAACACGACGAATAAACCGTATACGAACTTAGGGTTTAGGGTTATTTACAATAACCCTAAACCTAATTTATCCTCATTTTTAACTTGTTAGCTTTTAAAAATCAGGCCGCCGGATTCAATTTTTTAATTAAAATTTAGGGGTTCAACATTTCCATTTTGGGGTTTAGAAATATTAAGAACGACAAATAAACCGTATACGAACTTAGGGTTCTAAACCCTAGACCCAAAACCCTAATTTATCCTGATTTTTAAAAAATCGGGAAACAACCCTAAACCCTAGACCCAAAACCATAATTTTTAAAAAAATATTCAATTTTTTTTTCAAATATACGTTAAATATTATAAAAATCCTCGTTCTCGGTGATTCGAATGGAGGAAAGGTAGAAGATAAAAGGGCTGCCAAGATTTTTCTTGCTGCATGCAAAATTTCAGCAGATAGCATGAAAAAGGCGGCTGCGGCTGCCAAGGTGGAGATGGAGGTGAAGGCCAAGGAGGCCACGGATGCTAGAAAATTGGCTATAAAGGCCGTTGAACATGTGGAACATCTAGAAAGAAATAGTTAGAAAACTTAGCAACGACAAGACAATAGAAGGAACTATATTTTGGATAGGAGAACTCATATTTTATATTCTATAAGTAGTATACAAAATACATCGCTCCACTTTGTTTGCTGATTTATATATTTTTGTGTAAATAATGAGAGTTAACGGAGTTGTTTGTTGTGGTTATGAATTCGGCTTATAATTAGCTATTCTTCGGTTCAGTTGTATTTTTTAAGCAAAATTAAATGCTTATCTTTTTTAATACAGTTCACTAGTTAGCGGATGATTTTGCCTGGTTTTTGCTCGAGTTGTTAAGTTCTTCAACTCCTTTACGAAACTATGACTACACTGTGTTTATGGATTGTGTGAAGGAGAGTTTGTTCTCACGGACAGTTTATGCAGGGCCATCAGAAAAACTCAAAGTGGTACCTAGAACCCTACATGAGACATGAGCCTGCTTACTCGAAACAAGTTAAGTATCTGTGCAGAAGATTGAAAACAGCAACCATAGATCCAGAATTATATTATAAGTCGTTTTAACTTCTGAAACTGTTGTGTTAATTTGTGGTCGAATCTCACCAAGTCAAAATCAAATTGCTCTACCTAGAAAGATTGTGCATGCTGGCCTTACAACAATCAAGGTATGTGGGATTAATTCTGCAAGTGTAAGTGAAGACTGTTGTTCGGTTTTCTTTGTTTAATTGGTTTGTATAAATCATTATTATGTTGTGTATGTTCATGGATGAGAATGAGACATGCTCATCCGATCCTAGACTTTTGTACTCCTGTATGTCACCCATTACCTAGACTTCTATAGAGTACTAGCCAATAATATTTAAAGGGATTCCGTTTATCCTCTACCATTTATGAATTTAATTTTACAAGCTGAGATCTTCATGTACCTAAATATTTAATATATTATCTCAACATTTGAGTTCTTAAACTGAAAATGTAAAGATTTTAGTTCAAAATTATACTCCAATGATGTCCAAGTACTTCCCTAAAACATTAAGAATCCTTAATCTTTCGAGCAACCAGTAGCCATCCCTTGTTTTAAATTTATTATCATCATTTCTCTCTTTTTCTACATTCATGTTCTCTCTCCAACGTACAGTGAGACTTTCAAATTTATTATTATTATAATAATAATAATAAGATATAAGTATATAAATTGTTATTGGAGTTGATATACAACACACTGTGGAATCATTTGTTTGATATATTTATAAGAAACATATTAGGACATTGCTCGACTTGTTCTAGTAGAGCCACTACCTTTTGTGCAAGTATGGATTGTGAAAGAGATTATGGAATCTTAAATTAGTGAATTAAGAGCTAGCAAGGCGATGAAATATTTCAAGAGGTCGAAAGTTAAAACATTTTTACTAAGCCACATATTTGTAAGAACTTATTTAAAAAACTGATAGTGTGCAGAACAGATTACTCCATAGGGTGGTATAGTATCATTTTCAATGTCAAGGTTACCAAATACTCATTGCGGAATAAAAATGGAAAAAAGAAGATTTATCAAGATTACATTCCGAAATCAATTTCTAAAAAGGTTCTTCATATTTATATTTTCAAGGTACTGGTTCATGCCCCACGCCTTGCACCGTTATCTATCTCCATGCTCATTCATTATTTCTAGGCTTTACTGTTCATGAATCGTATCTTTGCGTGAGATGATATTTTTCTTCTCGTTCACAATCTAATAATGCTCCTTACCTTTGGGTCATGTGTTTAAACCTCAACTCGCCTATCCTCATTTTCGGTGATTCTAATGGAGGAAGGATAGTAGATAAGAGATCGAGCTCCCTGGATTTTACTTGCAGGATTTATAAAGATGTAAAGAAAAAAGAGGCTGCGCCTGCCTTGGTGGAGATGGAGGTGAAGGCCAAGTCGGCCACGGATCCTAGAAAATTGGCTATAAAGGCAATTAAACATGTGGAACATCTTAGAAGAAATAATTAGAGATCTTAACAATGATAGAATAATAGAAAGAACTATATTTTAATGGAGAAAATGACCAAATTAACACAAAAACACAACCTACCTGCCCAAAATACCCATTGGCGTGCGGAGCGTCCAAAATAACTAGGGAAATAAGCATTTGGCTTATGCGTACATCACCAACGCATTTTCAAAATGTGTATATTTTGTTTCCCCCCTCTGCCAGAAAGCAACTTGGAGTTTATATAATTTTTTCCCCACGCATAAGTAGAATGCGTAACTATAGCTTTGGTTGTATGGCCCGTAATTTGAAGTTACGGGTGAAGTACTATTTTCTATTTTTTTTTCAAAACAATATCATTTAAAATTTAATTTTATTTTGGATAAAATAGTTTTTATTTGGCTTTGGTTATATGTCTACAAGCAGTTAATCTTTGGGTTTAAATAATTTATATTTGGGATTTAACGGATTACATTTAGGGTTTAGAAATATTCAATATTTTAATGAAATTTTTTAAATTTTATTTGTATTCTCTTGGGGTTTAAACAGTTAAACTTTGTGGTTCAACAGTTCAATTTTTGGTTTTAAAAATATTCAGCACGACGAATAAACCGTGTACGAAATTAGGGTTTATGGTTTTTTTACAACAAACAAACCTAAACCCTAATTTATCAGGCCGATAGATTCAATTTTTTAATTAAAATTTAGGGGTTTAACAATTAACTTTTGGGATTCAACGTTTCCATTTTGGGGTATAGAAATATTAAGAACTACAATTAAACAGCATAAGAACTTAGGGTTTAGGGTTGTAGACCCAAAACCCTAATTTATCTTGATTTTTAAAAAATCGGGGAAAATCGGGACTGGCCCCCGGTTTTTTAAAAATCAGGCCGCCAGACTCAACAAAAAATATTCAATTTGAATTGACCATTTGATTATAAGTTTTTTTAATAGTGTTTACAAATACATATTTATCCAATAAAAAAATAACACACTTAAAGTAGTATTTTGGGTTAAAAAAAGTAACGTTTTGTAAAAAAAATGAAATTTTTTACGCCACCTACGCATTTGAAATATGCGCAAATAGATGAGCCTCGCATTTTAATTATGCATAGTCATAAGACTCGCATGCTCCACATGCGTCTTCCTTTTAATAAATTTAAAAAAAATAAGAAAAGTCACAGGTGGCACAACATACGCATATGTTGAGTGCGTATGTGGTGTCTGCATTCACAGAATGCGTATAGCTCTGATTATTCCAGGTACACTTTCCGTCCAAGGTTATTTTAGGCACTACATTTTAAAATTTGATTATTGAGGGCTTTTACCCAATTTAATGGGAGAATCCATCTTTTATTTTCTATAAATTGTATTCAAAATACATTGTCGCACACTGGTTGTGATTCATTTTTTTGTAATTGGTAAGAATTTAAAAGTTAATATAGTTGTATGTTGTGGTTATGAATTTGGCTTATAAGCTATTCGTTCTTTTAGCTGCATTTTTTGAACAAAATTAAGATTGTTTCTCTATTGATTTCTAAATTAATTATCTCAAAAATAAAGGTAAACAATTTTGTGAAAAGATAAAACAATATTTAAACAAACACATTAGCTCTATAGATATACACATATGTAAATAAGGTTAAAATTAATGTACAATGAGACAGGGGCGGACCCAGGATTTTTATTCTACCGGGGCTGGAGTAATTTTTTTTCACGTACTTAACAAAAACGATAAATGCACAAACTAGTTTATAATGTAAAATGAATATTGATAGTTCAACCATTCTATTAACTAAAAATCCAACATATGCATAAAATAAGCAAGGTTCTAAAAATCCCCGATTCAGCCGATTAATCCCCTGTAAGTTAACTAACCGATTCGATTTTTGAAATCTGATTAATCCTGTAAATTTATTTAAAATGATGGGTTTAATTGTAAATTAGAATAATATATTAAATATTATTATAATATCCGATTAATACTCCGATTAATCCTTCCGATTATCCGATTAATCTTAAATAAGTAATCGGGGATTTACACCTATTACCAATTTTTACAACCATGAAAATAAGTAATAAAAATATTAGTTTACAATTAAAAATAGAAAAATATTTATTTGCATCACTAAGAATAGGAACAGGAGCAGCATCACTAAAAATATTTCTATGCATTTAATCTATGCCATCTGCCGTTAGCAAATTCAAACCAACTCGGACAAAAAGATTGAAAGTAAAAGATTGAATGAGAGTAAAATTAATGTACAATGAGAGTAAAGGAGGGAAGACCATCTCTTAGCTAGCACATGTTCTCAGTCGACATCCATGCATGCATATAGAAAATTAAATATTACTAGCAAGAACAAGTCTAAGCATGTATGTATTCAATGAGTAAAATGAGTAATGAATTAAACATTCATTCATTTTTTGATAGCGGACAATATCAACTATTGTGGACAAAATCTAAAAATTCAAATGATGATAATTGTTTAGTGTTGATCATATGTTAGGAGATTTGTACAATTTGCTCGTTCAACATGAGAAGACAATATGATGGAAGAGGTGACTCTGATCATACTAAGAGGGTTAGAGATTTTCAAGTTGTAATGTAAATGAATTTTTTGGACAAAGTCCTTTTAATTAAAAGGAAAGAAATTATAATTTATTTTTTTTAATAAATTATATTATTAAATAATGTTCATAACTTATGCTTTTGTGATGTCATAGTTACACCTTCACCTTCCTATATAAATATTCTCAAATCAAAACCAACAGTTACATTTTTAAAAACGGTAATTTTTTTATAAAAACTAATTTCTTATTCTTACTTTTTCTTAAACGGTTCTTATAATCCACATGCATATTTTAACATTTTCACAGCAAACCAAATAATATTTATAAGAATCTAAAGATGTAAATTAGAAAAAAAATGAAAATTTGGAAATTTTTTCAAACAAAAGTTTTATATTATAAAAATTCGGAATATAAAAAATTCAAGAAATCCTCTAAAGATAGAAATATAAAAACTAAATTCTTATTCTTACTATTCTTAACCCATGCATCTTTTATCATTTTCACAACAAATTCATAAATCAAATTATACTTCCAGGAATGTAAAGATGCCAATTAGAAAAAAAGGAAATCAATAATTATTTTTCAAATATACGTTACAGATTATAGAAATTATTCCAATATTTACTGGATTAAGGAAATTCAAAAAATTCTCTACATATAGAAATATAAGATCTAAATTCTTATTCTTACTTTTCTTAATGAGTGCTTATAAATTATACATGCATCTTCTAAAATTTTCCCAGCAAACAAAATTTTTACCAACAATTTCTCCTCAAAGTTCCATAGACCTGTGTAAAATCTGAAATGTCTACCCCCTGCTCCAGTTCTACTACCATTGCCTGCCACTTGTGTGGGGACAAATCAAGGTGGTTCAAGCACCACGTCCTACACTTAGGAACCATCAAAACATTTTGCACCGATTGCGTTATCCATCTCCATGCTCATTCATTATGTCCGATTTGCTTTACTGTTCATGAAAATCCAGAAAAGCTAATCACCTCAAATGTTGTTGTATCTTGCATGAGATGTTATTCTTCTTCTCACGTCGGTTGTATTGGTTCTCACCCCAATGCTCCGTACCTTTGTGTCAAGTGTTTAAACCTGAACTCGCCTCTCCTCGTTCTCGGTGATTCGAATGGAGGAAAGGTAGTAGATAAAAGGGCTGCCAGGATTTTTCTTGCTGCATGCAAAATTTCAGCAGATAGCATGAAAAAGGCGGCTGCGGCTGCCAAGGTGGAGATGCAGGTGAAGGCCAAGGAGGCCACGGATGCTAGAAAATTGGCTATAAAGGCCGTTGAACATGTGGAACATCTAGAAAGAAATAGTTATTAGAAAACTTAGCAATGACAAGACAATAGAAGGAACTATATTTTGGATAGGAGAACCCATATTTTATATTCTATAAGTAGTATACAAAATACATCGCTCCACTTTGTTTGCTGATTTATATATTTTTGTGTAAATAATGAGAGTTAACGGAGTTGTTTGTTGTGGTTATGAATTCGGCTTATAATTAGCTATTCTTCCGTTCAGTTGTATTTTTTAAGCAAAATTAAATGCTTATCTTTTTTAATACAGTTCACTAGTTAGCGGATGATTTTGCCTGGTTTTTGCTCGAGTTGTTAAGTTCTGCAACTCCTTTACGAAACTGTGACTATACTGTGTTTATGGATTATGTGAAGGAGAGTTCGTTCTCACGGACAGTTTATGCAGGGCCATCAGAAAAACTCAAAGTGGTACCTAGAACCCTACCTGAGACATGAGCCTGCTTACTCGAAACATAAGTTAAGTATCTGTGCAGAAGATTGAAAACAGCAGCCATAGATCCAGAATTATATTATAAGTCGTTTTAACTTCTGAAACTGTTGTGTTAATTTCTGGTCGAATCTCACCAAGTCAAAATCAAATTGCTCTACCTAGAAAGATTGTGCATGCTGGCCTTACAACAATCAAGGTATGTGGGATTAATTCTGCAAGTGTAAGTGAAGACTGCTGTTCGGTTTTCTTTGTTTAATTGGTTTGTATAAATCATTATTATGTTGTGTATGTTCATGGATGAGAATGAGACCTGCTCATCCGATCCTAGACTTTTGTACTCGTGTATGTCACCCATTACCTAGACTTCTATAGAGTACTAGCCAATAATATTCAAAGGGATTCCGTTTATCCTCTACCATTTATGAATTTAGTTTTACAAGCTGAGAACTTCATGTACCTAAATATTTAATATATTATCTCAACATATGAGTTCTTAAACTGAAAATGAAAAGATTTTAGTTCAAAATTATGCTCCAATGATGTCCAAGTACTTCCCTAAAACATTAAGAATCCTTAATCTTTCGAGCAACCAGTAGCCATCCCTTGTTTTAAATTTATTATCATCATTTCTCTCTTTTTCTACATTCATGTTCTCTCTCCAACATATAGTGAGACTTTCAAATTTATTATTATTATAATAATAATAACAAGATATAAGTATAGAAATTGTTATTGGAGTTGATATACAATAGACTGTGGAATCATTTGTTTAATATATTTATAAGAAACATATTAGGACATTGCTGACTTGTTCTAGTAGAGCCACTACTTTGTGTGCAAGTATGGATTGTGAAAGAGATTATGGGATCTTAAATTAGTGAATTAAGAGCAAGACGATGAAATATTTCAAGAGGTCGAAAGTTAAAACATTTTTACTAAGCCACATATTTGTAAGAATTTATTTAATAAACTGATAGTGTGCAGAACAGATTACTGCATAGGGTTGTATAGTATCGTTTTCAATGTCAAGGTTACCAAATACTCATTGCGGAATATAAATGGAAAAAAGAAGATTTATCAAGATTACATTCCGAAATCAATTTCTAAAAAGGTTCTTCATATTTATATTTTCAAGGTACTGGTTCATGCCCCACGCCAGAGTGAGCTCTTTAATACTCGAGTAATTAAGTCTGAGGGGACTTAGTCCTAGTAACCTAAAGTCCTTGTGGTTTGGGATTGCTGACCTAACACTCGCTACATGGGTATTATTGTATAAGCCTTTTGGGGTCTCATTCATTGCACGGTTAAATAAGCATGCGTATTGTATATAGTGTCTTAGTAATAAAGTATGAATTCCTGGCTAACTTGAATGAGGATGGAGGTGTTCCTAGGTTATAAAGTGTCTACAGTCTATTCTTTTTATAAGCCTGTGATTGTCTTGGCGAAGGGCATGTATGATTTTTGACCTAGTTTTGGGAGTATTTCTGATGAGCAAGCACACACGCACGTTTATGTTCATGTATTTGTTAGTATACGGGGACTTAGTCGAGCTCTGCTTGGATTTATTTGCATTCTTTGAGATATTTGCTTGTTAGTTGGTTTTGGTAAGTTTGAAGGGGATCTTGCATTTTCATATTAGTTGCATTCATGCATTGCATTGCATTAGGATTAATGGATTTTGTGGGTACATTCACTATAGGCCCTCACGAGACCTTACTCGTCCACTAGGGCTGCCTAGGGGTTTAAGGGCTTGTTGCATATGCCAAATGCAATCGTGATCACCTACGGAAGTGATACTAGTTAGTTAGTTAGTTGTAATTGTTTATGCTTGAGGACAAGCATCGGTTTAAGTTTGGGGGTGTGATAAGTGGATTTTATATCCACTTGGAACGTTCCATATCGGCTTAAATTGGTGTATTTGGCCTCAGGTTTGTCGTAGTTTTGATGTGTTTTATTCAATTGTGCAGGTTTGAAGAAATGTCGATTAGGGGTGAAATTTCCGTTGTTTTTGGAGTTGATTTACGATATGGAATGCATAATGGTGTCTCAATATCAACTATCCAGAGGATTACAAGTCAAGGAATTGAAGTCGGGAAGTTAGTGCAAGAAGAACGGAAGAAAAAGGCTGAAAAACGAAGGAAAATGGCAGAAAATTAGCAGCCACCAGCAAGCAGAGCGCTGGCAGCGCTTGTAGCAACGCAGGCTGCGCTTGCATAGTGCCAGAACAGTCAAAGCAGCGCTAGCTGCACTTGGTCGGCCAAAATTTGCTGAAAAATGTCCGTTTTGCCCCTATTCGAATTCTAGTTGTATTTTTGGTACCCAAACCTATTTCTAGTTGTATTATAGGTTGTTTTTCTTGCTGGGCAAGATATATAGGCCTATAAAAACACATCTTAGCATTGTAATTCAGATCGTTTTTATTTGTAACTTAGAATTGCAAGGGAGAATAGTGGAGAAGGATTCAAGGCTCGGTGACAAGCACGGATCTAGATCTACTTCATCTTTTGTATACGTTGAATCATAGATTTGTTTTCTCAACTCTTCGCTTTATTAATATTATTGCTTCTTTCTTTCATATCTTGTTAATTATCATGTTTTCATCAAATCCCATGGTGACGAAAGGTTCAATTATGAACTAATCGTTGTCGTGGGATCCTAGTGGATTTATCTATGTAGCTTAGTAGTTTGCATGCCTTAAAGATTTATGTGTGGTGAATTCTTGATATCCTTGTATGGTTGTGCTTCATGAATTTAGGTGCGTCGCGAACATCTAATATGTTAATCTCTTGCTAAACGAGAGTGGATCTTGAGATTTAGAACTTGCCATGCTAGCATAGGATAGGTTGATGTTTTAAGATCATGATTTGTGGCGTAAATAGAGATATTATGCTACCCTATGTGATCTAAGTGGATAACTTGTGCTTAAACCTTTATGTTTTCAAATTCTATAGAGATATAGGGTCTAAACATGATAGGTGTCTATTCATCTTCTATCTCTTTTGTGGATGTATGCGTAGTTTGGTACTAGTATACCGAGAGGTAACTTTTACTTGTTTCGTGTTATTCGATCAGATATCAAAACCATCGCATGTTTTAATTAAAGGCTGCAACTTTAAGTGAAGTAGATAATGAAACTAGGATTCCATGTTTATTCTCATATAATTAATTTGATTTTAAATTCTCATTAGTTAATTTAATTCTTAGTTTTACAATTTGCATCTTAGTTAATTTAGATAATTAACCCCAAATTTGTTACTTATCTTAGCAGTGAATTAAAACCATACATTGTTGCATAGGCATATTTACTGATTAAAACTTAACCAGATCTCTGCGGAACGAACTTAAATTGTATTACTTATGACTACGTGCGCTTGCATAATTTTGTGTTAACAAGTATACACGAAGCGTAAGAACGGTGAAGTACTAGTAGTTGGGGTTTATGTGGATGATTTATTAGTTATGGGATCAAGCTTGTCACTCACCAAACAGTTTAAGGAGCAGATGAGCAAGAATTTTGAAATGAGCGATCTTGGTAAGCTATCACATTATCTTGGGATAGAGGTAAATCAGAAAAAGGAGTACATAGAGCTGAAGCAGACATCTTATGCAAAGAAAGTTTGGGAGAAAAGTGGCGTGGCAGATTGCAAACCCATGAAATATACTATGGAGCCAACTGTACAAATACATAAGGATGAAGAAGGGAAACCGGTGGATTCAACTAAATACAAGAGTTTTGTAGGAAGTGATGGGTTCTCTGAAAGCCCACGAAGAATGCCTACATGGACAAATGGAGAATAATGAGGGACAACAACTCTGGCTGACAGAGGAGGGATAGCACAAGAGAGAAAATAACGATGGCAAACTCCTACTCACGCGAGAAGAATGGTTAAAGAGGTCAAGCAAAGGTGCATCCTTTGGCGGAGGCGATTATCGTGGGAAAGGTAGTCGTAATGTTCGTGACAGAAGCCAAGTGAAGTGTTTTAACTATGGCAAGGAGAGGCAGATAAAAAAAGGGTGAAGTAAATCTGACATAGTTGAATGATGAAGAGCCTGCACTGTTAATGGCTATGTGTGAGAAAGGTGTAGATGATGAGATTTCATTTACTAAAGGCAAGAATTTGAGAGACATGAAAGAAATAGAAGAAAATACCTGGTACCTCGACAACGGGGCCAGTAATCATATGACAGGCCATCGAGAAAAGTTTGAGAAATTGGACAAAGTAATAAAAGGAGAAGTCAAGTTTGTATATGGTTCGTTGGTAAAAATCGAAGGAAAAGGCTCAATCAGAATCGTTTGCAAGAATGGAGAAACCAGGATGCTACATGGAGTGTACTATATACCCACACTTCAAAGAAATATCATAAGCTTGGGTCAGTTATCAGAAGAAGGAAATCGAGTGGTTATGAATAGGGACAACTTGTGGGTCTATGACAGTTGTGGGAGACTATTGATTCAAGTCAAGAGGTCTGTTAATTGACTCTATAAGATTCATATTGAAGAAGCACATCACCAGTGTTTTTTAACAAGGTGTGAGGAAGAAGCACGGTTATGGCACCAACGACTCGGGCATGTAAACTTTAAGGCAATGCAGTTGATGTCAAAGAATCAGATGGGTCATGGATTACCATTTATCAATCAACCCAAGGAGAACTGCAATGGATGTCTCATGTCAAAGCAAACACGTAAGCCTTTCCCATCTCAAACAAATTTCATTGCAAAAACTACCCTAGAATTAATTCATGTGGATCTTTGTGGGCCTATATCTCCTCCTACCCCATCTGGAAATCATTATTTTATGATCTTAGTTGATGATCACAGTCGTATGATGTGGGTACATATGATTAAGATGAAAGACAAAGCCTTGAATTATTTTAAGAAATTTAAATTGCTGGTTGAGAATGGTGCAAAACAGGGTATTCGAGTATTGAGATCAAACCGTGGAGGGGAATTCTGTTCAATGAGTTCAATTCTTTTTGTGAGGCACATGGCATTTTGAGACATTATACAACGCCCTACACACCATAACAAAATGGTGTCGTAGAAAGCCATAATCAAACGGTAGTTGCCATGGCCATGAGTTTACTAAAAGAAAGAAAAATACCCTCAAAGTACTGGGGGGAGGCTGTCAGACATGCAGTGTATATTCTGAATAAACTACCAACTCGAGCACTGTCAACTATTACTCCACATAAAGCTTGGTTTAAAAAGAATCCAAATGTTGATTGTTAGAAAGTCTTTGAGTGTACAGCCTATATGAAAGTACCAGCTGTACATACACGAAAGCTAGATGACAGGAACAAATTAGTCGTGCATTTTAATTGGATGAGAATCGGGGACAAAGGCATTTAGATTATATGATCCAATCTCAGGCAACGTACATGTTAGTAGAGACGTGGTGTTTAATCAAAGTAAAGAGTGGGAATGTGAGACAAAAGTGAACTCTGGTACACATGGAGGAAGTCAATTCATCCTGGAGGACTATACACCACCTCCACTAGAACCAACTGATCATTCTGAATCAGATGGGACACCTTCAACACCTCAATCTTCGATGTCAACACACGCAAGTACTCAGTCTTAAGGTGAAGATACAATCTACTCCAGTGTATCAAGTACCAACAGTGAGCATCCACGGAAATTCTGGTCTCTTGATGACATCTATGACAATATAACAGTGGAGGAGCTAGTAGAAGAGCTACTATTAATGGGCATTGATGAACCTGTATGTTATGAGCAAGCAGTCCAAGATGCTGTCTGGAAAGAGACAATGAACAAAGAAATCGATTCAATCGAGAAAAATAAAACTTGGCAGCTGACTGACCTACCAAAAGGGTACAAAGCTATTGATCTCAAATGGGTGTTTAAATTAAAGAAAGATCAAAATGGAGAAGTGACAAAGCACAAGGCTCGTCTCATGGCCAAAGGTTATGTGCAGAGTTATGGTGTAGACTACGAGGAAGTTTTTCCTCCTGTAACACGATTAGAGACAGTACGGCTACTGTTAGCTCTAGCAGCTAAAAACGATTGGGAGATACATCATCTTGACATTAAATCCGTGTTCTTAAATGGTAGAATACAGGAGGAGGTCTACGTGTCCCAGCCAAAAGGTTATGTGAAGGAAGGATCTGAACATAAGGTTTATAAACTCCTCAAGGCATTGTATGGACTTCGTCAAGCTCCAGGGGCGTGGTATGCTCGTCTCAATCAATGTCTGTCACAACTAGGTTTTGTTAAGTTTCCATTTGGGCATGCTGTCTATATTAAAAGAGAAGGTGATAACTCTCTCATTGTTGGTGTTTACGTTGATGACTTGTTGGTCATTGGCACAAACCTGTCACTAGGGATGGGCATTCACTCCGGCCCGCCCGATCTCGATCCGATCCCCGCATCGAATGGGGCGGGGAATCGGGGATTTTTCGGGTACGGGCCGGGGAGCGGGGACAATTTACAAAAAAACCGGGGAGCGGGCCGGGACCGGGATTTTTTGTCGCCCCGGCCCGATCCCCGACCCCCGCCCCGATTCTTAATCCCCGACTCGATTCCACCCCATTATATAATATATATATATATATATATATATATATATATATATATTGATAATCATATATTAATATATACGAATTTCCAATACTTTATATTGGAAATAAAATAATATTTTAATCTTATATGTTCATCTTTCTAGTAGTTAAATAACTTCATTTCCATGTTATTTATAATTGTTTATTTATGTAATATTTTTTTATCTTAATTTAGTGCTTAAAAAATTGCTTCAAATTCACTAGTTAGTGTTTAAAATTGTTTAAAATGTTATTTTTTATTTAAAATGAAATTCCCCGATTCCCCGTGGGGATCCCCGTTACCCATTTGGGCCGGGGAATAAAAAATAATCCTCGACGGGGATCGGGTTTGAATTCGGGGATGGGGATAGCACTCCCCGGCCCCGTAGTGCCCCGATGCCCATTCCTACCTATCACACATTGCCAAATTCAAGGGGTAGATGAGTCGTGAATTTGACATGTTTGACCTTGGACAATTGTCGTATTACTTGGGATTGGAAGTCACTCAAGGCAAAAAGTATATTGAGCTGTGACAAACGTCCTATGCAAAGAAAGTACTCGAGAAGGCAGGGATGGCAGATTGCAATGCTGTTAAATTTCCTATGGAGCACAAGTTGCAACTTCATGAAGACAACACTCGTGAACCTGTAAATTCTACTCATTTCAAGAGCATCGTTGGTGGGCTAAGATATTTGGTTCACACTCGTCCTGACATTGCTTACGCAGTGAGGATAGTTAGTAGATATATGAAGAGACCTATAGAGCTTCATTTAAATGCTGTAAAGAGGATTTGTCGCTATGTAAAGGGAACAGTGCAGTATGGGTTAGTCTATAAAAAGGGATGTGGGAATTACATTTTGTCTGGTTTCTCAGACAGTGACTTGGCTTGTGGAGTGGATGAACGAAAAAGCACTGGAGGGATGGCTTTTTATCTTGACGAAAATCTGATCACCCGGGTCTCTCAAAACAACGTTGTGTTGCACTTTCATCATGTGAGGCAGAGTTTATGGCTGCTACAGCTGCTGCCTATCAAGCAATCTGGCTTCAACGAGTTCTCTGTTATGATACGAATGCTAAACCAGGTCCAGTTACATCAAACATTGACAATAGGTCTGCGGTGGATTTGGCTCGAAACCCAATTTTTCATGGAAGAAGTAAGCACATCGATTTACGGTACCATTTCATTCGTGATTGTGTTGAGCAGGGCTTGATTGTCATAAAACATGTTAGCACAAATGAGCAGCGTGCTGAGATACTTACCAAGGCGCTTGCAGCAGCGAAGTTTCGAGAAGATGATGAATCTACTAGGAGTCAAGAATCTTGAGAATGTTTAGATTAAGGGGGAGTATGTTGGGATTATTTTAATCTAAACATATTTGTTTAAGTTGTTTTGTTTTATTTCTTAATAAGCCAACATATTGTCTTGTGAATGTTGTAATGTAGACTTGAATTTAGGAAGTAGTTGCGATTGTTTAGGAAGCAATAAGGATGGAGAAAAATTAGGAGATAACTTCCTGGTTTGTAGAGGCTCCATGAGATAGGCTATATGTATCCTTTATTCTGTTCTATTTTAATCAATCCGTTTTGCAAGATTTCCATATCAGTAATCAAAACACGTTCTGTTTCATATTGGTTTTATATTTGTCTAACAGTTTATAGCTGGGCCATCTGAAAAACTCAAAGTGGTATCTAGAACCTACCCGAGACCTGAGCCTACTTACTCGAAACATAAGTTAAGTATCTGTGCAGAAGATTGAAAACAACAGCCATAAATCCAGAATTATATAAGTCGTTTTAACTTTTGAAACTGTTGTGTTAATTTCTGGTCGAATCTCACTAAGTCAAAATCAAATTGCTCTACCTAGAAAGATTGTGCATGCTGTCTTACAACAATCAAGGTACGTGGGATTAATTCTGCAAGTGTAAGTGAAGACTGTTGTTCGGTTTTTTTTGTTTAATTGGTTTGTATAAATCATTATTATGTTATGTATATTCATGGATGAGAATAAGACCTGCTCATCGGATCCTAGACTTTTGTACTCCTGTATGTCACCCATTACCTAGACTTCTATCAGAGTACTAGCCAATAATATTTAAAGGGAATCTGTTTATCCTCTATCATTTATGAATTTAATTTTACATGCTGAGATCTTCATGTACCTAAATATTTAATATATTATCTCAATATATGAGTTCTTAAACTGAAAATGTAAAGATTTTAGTTCAAAATAATACTCCAACGATGTCCAAGTACTTCCCTAAAACATTAAGAATCCTTAATCTTTCGAGCAACCAGTAGCCATCCCTTGTTTTAAATTTGTTATCATGATCATTTCTCTCTTTTTCTACACTCATGCATGTTCTCTCTCCAACATATAGTGATACTTTCAAATTTATTATTATTATAATAGTAATAAGATATAAGTGTAGAAATTGTTATGGGAGTTGATATATAATACACTGTGGAATCATTTGTTTAAAATATTTATAAGAAACATATTAGGACATTGCTGGACTTGTTCTAGTAGAACCACTACCTTGTGTGCAAGTATGGATTATGAAAGAGATTATGGGATCTTAAATTAATATATTAAGAGCAAGACGATGAAATATTTCAATAGGTCGAAAGTTAAAATATTTTTACTAAGCCACGTATTTGTAAGAATTTATTTAATAAACCGATAGTGTGTAGAACAGATTAATGCATAGGGTTGTATAGTATCATTTTCAATGTCAAGGTTACCAAATACACATTGTGGAATATAAATGGAAAAAAGAAGATTTATCAAGATTACATTCCGAAATCAATTTCTAAAAAGGTTTTCTTCATATATATATTTTCAAGGTGGTTCAGGCACCACGACTTGCACCGTTATCCATCTCCATGCTCATTAATTATTTCTAGGCTTTACTGTTCATGAATCGTATCTTGCATGAGATGATATTTTTCTTCTCGTTCACAACCTAATGCTCCTTACCTTCGGGTCATGTGTTTAAACCTAAACTCGCCTCTCCTCGTTTTCGGTGATTCTAATGGAGAAAAGATAGTAGATAAGAGGGCTCCCAGGATTTTCTTGCAGGATTTCGAAAGATAGCAAGAAAAAAGAGGCTGCGGCTGCCTTGGTGGAGATGGAGGTGAAGGCCAAGTCGGCCACGGATCCTAGAAAATTGGCTATAAAGGCAATTAAACATGTGATACATCTTAGGAGAAATAATTAGAGATCTTAACAACGATAAAATAATAGAAATAACTATATTTTAATGGAGAAAATGACCAAATTAATACAAAAACACAACCTACCTGCCCAAAATACCCATTGACGCGCGGAGCGTCCAAAATAACTAGAGAAATACGCATTTGGCTTATGCGTACATCAACAATGCATTTTCAAAATGTGTATATTTTATTTCTCCCCCTCTACCAGAAAGCAACTTGGCGTTTATATAATTTTTTCCCCACGCATAAGTAGAATGTGTAGCTGTAGCTTTGGTTGTATGGCCCGTAACTTCTTGAAGTTACGGGTGAAGTACTGTTTTCTATTTTTTTTTCAAAAAAATATCATTAAAAGTTTAATTTTATTTAGGATTAAATAGTTTTTATTTGGCTTTGGTTATATGTGTACATGCCGTTAATCTTTGGGTTTAAATAATTTTTATTTGGGATTCAACAAATTACATTTAGGGTTTAGAAATATTCAATTTTTCAATGAAAATTTTTAAATTTTATTTGTATTCTCTTGGGGTTTAAACATTTAAACTTTGTGGTTCAACAGTTCTATTTTGGGTTTTAGAAATATTCATCACGACGAATAAACCGTATACGAACTTAGGGTTTAGGGTTATTTACAATAACCCTAAACCCTAATTTATCCTCATTTTTAACTTGTTAGCTTTTAAAAATCAGGCCGCCATATTCAATTTTTTAATTAAAATTTAGGGGTTCAACATTTCCATTTTGGGGTTTAGAAATATTAAGAACGACAAATAAACCGTATACGAACTTAGGATTCTAAACCCTAGACCCAAAACCCTAATTTATCCTGATTTTTAAAAAATCGGGAAACAACCCTAAACCCTAGACCCAAAACCCTAATTTTTAAAAAAATATTCAATTTTTTTTAAATATACGTTAAATATTATAAAAATCCTTGTTCTCGGTGATTCGAATGGAGGAAAGGTAGTAGATAAAAGGGCTGCCAAGATTTTTCTTGCTGCATGCAAAATTTCAGCAGATAGCATGAAAAAGGCGGCTGCGGCTGCCAAGGTGGAGATGGAGGTGAAGGCCAAGGATGCTAGAAAATTGGCTATAAAGGCCGTTGAACATGTGGAACATCTAGAAAGAAATGTTGGGCTTGCTAAGCAGACTTTGAGTCCACATTAGTATGATGTTTTGCATAAGGCAAAGTACTTTCCAAATAATGATGTTTTGCAAGCTAATCTGGGTCACAATCCGAGCTTTATTTGGCGAAGTCTTCTTGAAGCCAAACAGCTGATCAGGGATGGGATTAGGTGGAGGGTTGGAGATGGTACATCTATTCAAATTCTAAACCAACCATGGCTTTTAGTAAATGATAATCCTTATATTACCTCGACTCCTGAACCTCTTCATGGCAATACGGTTGCTTCGTTAATGTGTACTGGGTTAAAGGAGTGGGATTCTGAGGTAGTAAAGGATGTGCTTAATGAGAGAGATCAGAAACTTGTGATGGAGATCCCTTTAACGATGTCGAATAGTGAAGATAAACTTTTCTGGCGGTTAGAAGAGTCAGGAATTTACTCAGTCAAGTCAGCGTATAAGTTTTTGCAATCACAAAAGGGGATGTGGAATTCTGAGGAGTACGATAAAACCTGGCAGATTCTTTGGAGTACAAAAGCACCTCCGAAAGCTTTGAATGTAGTTTGGCGTGCTTTAACGGACTGTCTACCAACTTTAGCTCAACTTCAGCAGAAGAGGGTGCCTGTTAACAACAGTTGTCCGGTTTGCCAACAAGAGATGGAATCTATCCTGCACAGTTTAGTCAGTTGTCAATATGCACATCAATGTTGGCTTCTTCTTTTTCCAGGTATTACGTATCCAGTGGCCACATGTTTTAAATCTTGGTTGTGCTCAGTGTTTAATACAGTTGATTCAAGTAAGCATGCTGAGGTCATTACTTTATGCTGGTCAATATGGCGATCGCGCAACGATCTTGTATGGAATCAAAAAACCACGTCGATTAATAGAATAGTAGCATCAGCAAGGCAGTACCTTGTGCAATGGAAAACAACCCAAAGCAGATTTTTTTCGACTCCTCTCCAGCCTGTTCTACAAGGAGATGGAGCTGTTACTTGGGTTAAGCCCCAGCCAAACAAAATCAAGGTATCAGTTGATGCGGCTATTTTTGAGGATCGAGGGGGAGTTGGTTTTGGAATAGTGGCTAGAGATTGTAAGGGGGACCTTATCGAGGCTAAAGCTATTTTCTCTTCGGGTTTGGTGACACCGTTCATGGCAGAGGCAATGGCGTTTAAAGAAGCGTTAAGTTGGATGGAGGCTCGTGAATGGCATGGTGCTACGGTGGAATCTGATTGCTTAGGAGTGGTTCAAGCAGTGAGAAGCCAAGTAGACATGAGATCCTACTGTGGATCGATTATTGAGGAGTGTCGTAGGATGCTTAAAAGGTTAAACAACGTTAGCTTGTTTTTTGTCAAACGATCTGCTAATATGGTGGCCCATCAGTTAGCAAGGGAATCATATTATCTGTCAGGTCGTATAATCGACAGGAGTTCTGTTCCTAGTTCGATTCAGCATTGTATTTCTATGGATTTGAATATCTAATAAAATCCCAGCTTTTCGTCAAAAAAAAAAAAAAAAAAAAAAAAAATTTAACTTCTTCCCGCCACTAGCTAGTATCTACCAAAATTTCATTTGACTTCGTTTTTTTTTTCATTCCCCCTAAAACCAAAATTTCACTTAAATTTTTCAATTTTATTCCCCCCAATTAACCCCTCTTCTGTAACCCGCTCACAACCACACTCACACTGACACAAAACACAAAAACCTCTCTCTCTCTCTCTCTCTCCTAAGAACCCTAAACCGATAACATAAAAATTACTCACACAAGAACATCTCTCTCTGCTCGAAGCCCTAATTATTACATATCCAAGAACATATCATCTAATTCGAAGCCCTAATTAGCAGCTCGCGAAGAACAGGTTGAAGTCCTAACTCGATTTGTTCGATTTGCTATTCGCTCTGCTCGATTAGCTTCTCTCTCTACTCGATTAGCTCTTCAATTAGTAAGTAATATCTATCTAATACCCCATTTATTCGATTTGTTCGTTTGTATCTATATAAACGATTACTTGTTAATTCAATTTCTTCTTCAGTGAGATTAATTGGTCTTTCCCATGATTCTGCTTCTGTTTCCGCTTTTTTCATATATGTTGCTGAGCATTTGAATTTGCTTCTTTTGATGTTTATACTTTTAATTTATGTTATTTATCTTTATATATAGGTAAATTTATAATGTGGGGATGTGGCATCTTTTAGTAAATTTTGTCAATCAAGGATACGAATATCATCTTAGTATTTTGATGGCTTTGGTCTCACATCACTGCATCAATTTCACTCCAATTTTGCTACTTTCGGTATCCTGTTTATGGCTACTTTTTCTCTTTGGTAAATGATGTACTGCAGGCGTCCAACCGGAACCTAAATGAGTAACTCTATTTTCTATGGCAGGCTTCTGGATTCAAGAGACATCATGGAGTATCACTTGGGGTAGCCTAAAGGTGTACCATGTGACTGTGAAGCTTTTCTTAATTTATCTCATAAAGCTGCTAGAGTCTTTGGAGCACTGAATGTCTAGAGTTGGTATGTTAGACGTACACACACAATTTTTGTTTGTGGTTTAAGCAAAGAACCAGTTAGGGAGTCAGTGAAAAAAGAAAATAGGCAGAGAAGGTGTAGGGATAAGATGAGAGAAATGAAACTTGTGTAATGTCATTAATACGTTATGTCACTAAGTTTCTTGTTTAGTTAGTAATTTGAGTATTGCTGTGAGTTGTTAGGTTGAAAAGTTCAGCTACTAACTTTCTTTAATTAGCAAACTCACCTTCCAAATCAGAATAGGTAGTCAAGAGAATTTTATAGCATGCCATACTCTCTTGTCATCTTCCAAATGCTGGTCAGATAGTTTACGATATGTTTATGATGTCAGGGACTAGCGCATTATTTTGATTCGGTACTCAAATTATAAAATTAAAGATAAATGTTATCTTTAAGATTAGATAATGCTATTTTAATCAATTGTAATTTGTAAATAAAGATAAATGTTATCTTTGAGATTAGCGCATAAAAATAACATTCAAAATGTTATGTATTTTGTAAATAAAGTTTATCAGTTGTTTCACCTATTTTAATCAATTGCATGGATTCTAATCTTTATCCTGTTTGCAGTAAAAAATAATACATGTGACATTATCTTCTTTCCAAGATTTAGCTAGTACTGCAGGCTGACTCTTTCATTCTATCTATGCACATGTATACACGGATACTTGCTCTATATTTATTAAGAAAGTACCCAGACATGGTGCCAAAGAGAAACATTATCAATTCACTCACCAGCTTACAGATACTAGCAGCAAAAAGTAAGGCTTTTCAAAGTGGAAGTAGGTTTGGATTTTGGCAACGAGTCATCTATTCATGTGAGTCATTTTCGCAGGTCATCTTATTAATATATTTTTGTATTCTATACCTTAAAGGTTTCATCCATACTATCTTTTTTTTTCCGCTAAATTGTGTATATAAAAGAAAGAAAAGATTACAAGGGGTTTACCCATGCTCTATGACAATCCATAGAGATGTCTAAAAGAAGAAATCTAGGAAAAGAAAAGAGAATCAACTAATAATCCAACTACTAAAAGAATTGGTACAAGCTCGTTTTAGAAACCAAGAGGAGTTAGAAACTCTCGTTTTAATGTCTGCAAGGATACCCGAAATCAGCTTATCCGGAAGAAGAATGCCCTTATTATGTGATCATGAGTTGCGCTCCCTCCACAGATGATAAGCAATTATTTGAAGAGAGAGCAATCCCAGGTGACGAAAGAGAGGATCCTGGATGTTGAGCCAAGAAAGCAGCAACTCTAGCCAAGAGATGGCTTGGTAAGGCAGGTTAAGAGAAGTCCCCATCTTGGCTAAGATTTGATTGCTATACGGGCAATGCAAGAATAGGTGATCAAGAGACTCACGGCCACCTACACACAAGTAGCAGCAGTCATTGACTTGCAATCCGAAAGAAGCAAGCTGCTGAAGGGTGTTAAGTCTCCCATGGCAGACCAACCAAAGGTGATGAGAGTACCTAAGAACCGCCAGTCTATGCCAAACTCCTTTATGCCAAGAAACTATGGGCATATTGTGGCGAATTGACTCCCAGATGTGCACTATTTTAGTTTTGCCGATAGGACGATCTTCCCATGTAATTACATCTGGTTTGGTTAAGTCGAAAGCAGGGTCATTAAAATTAGCCAACCAATTATCAAGGCTGGACTAATATGGTGGAGTCTATTGTTAGGACGAGGTAAGGTCCATGCCCCAGAAGCGATCAACTCATGAATGACAGCGTGGTGCATAGAAGAGGCCTGAGTAATAATAGGATCATTCTTATAGGTAGCCAAACAGCAGGAGTTCCACCATGGGTCGAACCAAATAGAAATTTTCTGACCATCACCGATCCTGTAAGACAAGAATTGACGCGCCAAAGGTCTAAGCTGTAAAATTCTCCTCCAAATCCAGGAGCAATCAGTAGGGATATCCATAGTCCAGAATTTTTGATGCTTAAGGGCTGTTGCATTGATCCACCACGGCCATAAAGAGTCAGATCTGTTGATAATTTTGCACAAGTGTAGTAAGAGTTGAGCCTTGTTCCACTCCTTCATATTTTTAAAACCAAGCCCTCCTTCCTCTTTGGGAAGACACAAAGTCAGCCAACTCACTTTGTTCCCCCCTTTGGAAATGGTAGATCCTTTCCAAAGGAAACGAGAAAACATTTTCTGCATAATGTTGTGCACTGTAGCAGGCAACATGAAGTGGTTAGTCCAGAAAGATTGCATAGAAAATAAGACCGACTTTATGAGTTGAGCTCTCCCGGTGAGAGAAAGGAAACGATTCGTCCAAGCCATGATACGGGCAGAAATTTTATCAACCAAAGGCATGCAATCATTCACACAGAGTTGCGAAGAAATGAGAGGAACCCCTAAAAACTTGACAGGAATTGTGCCATGAAGAATGCCAAAATTAGTGTTAAACCAGGAGACAAGATTGTCGTCACAGTTACAAAAGAACACATAACTTTTAGTCATGCTAGGCTGCAGTCCACTGAGACTTGAGAATTTTTCCAAAGAATCCATTGTGTGCTTGATAGAAGCTTGATCTCCATTCGAAAATAATAAGACATCGTCCGCAAAGAAAAGGTGACTAAGACCCAAGTCTTTACACTTCCAGTGATGTTTGTAGTTAATGGGCTTAGAGTCAAGAATACAAGAGAAAACATTCATAGCAATAGTGAATAGATAAGGAGACAGAGGACAACCCTGACGGATACCTTTAGCACCTCTAAAATAACCTTGCAAAGACCCATTTATTTTCACCAAATAATGAGGGGTAGAAAAACAAACATAAATCCATTTGATGAATCTAAACGGAAGACCAAGTTTATGTAAAGCATCAACCAAAAAATTCCAGTCCAGAGAATCAAAAGCTTTGTGAAGGTCGATTTTAAAGCACATTTTGACATGCCCGTTTCTCGATTGTAACCACGAAAGAGCTCTTGTTCCATTAGAATGTTGTCAGAGATATTACGACCTTTAATAAAAGCTGATTGAGCCGGGTTTATGACATTAGGAAGCACCATCTTAATCCTTTTCGCAAGAATCTTTGAAATGCATTTGTAAACAATCGTGCACAAGGAAATTGGACGAAAGTCTTTAATATGAGTTGGGGCAGCCACCTTTGGAATTAAAGCAATTGAAGTTGAATTAACCGCCGGATTCATATCGCACGAGGCAAAAAAATGCTTAATTGCTGCACAGAAGCTAGTTCCCACAATATCCCAGGTGGCTAAGTAAAACTCGAGAGTAAAACCATCAGGCCCCGGGGTTTTGTTGCACTTCAAAGACTTAAGAGTTTTGAAGATTAATTCATCTGTGATGTTATCTAAAAGAGGGGCACACTGATTTTCATTAAGAGTGGAGCAGTTGATATGAGTCATGTGATTCAAGTGAGCTTGAGCTTTAGGAGTTACCAAAGGTTCTACAGAAGCTTGATGAATAGGGTTATCATTTTGCCACTGCTGTAAGACTGGCGACCCAAGAGTATCCCTGAAATAATCAACAGCAATCTTGGAGACATGATTCAGACCATAATGGAGCTCACCAGCGTCATTCGAGAGAGCAAGGATTTTATTACGATTCCAGTTCGATTTGACCTGATTAAAGAAGAAATTAGTGTTTCCATCACCCTGAGAGAGCCATTTAACTCTTGATTTTTGGAGCAATAAGGCCTCTTCTTCGAGAATAGAATTTTCAAGATGCTTGAGAGCTACTTCTTCATTTTGAAGCAAAGAGATACTAGTGGGATTATTTCTGAGCTGAATCTGAATATTATGAAGAGAGTCACGAGCAATAGTAACATTTGAATGCACATTCCCATGATTCGTATTAAACTCCACCAGTGCCTTCTTCACATTTTTCATTTTCTGACAAAAAAATTTCATTGGATATCCAATAATAATATCAGACCAGGCCCTTTGAACCACGTCAAGAAAACCAGGGATCTCTTTCATAAAATTAAAAAATTAAAAGGCCCTTGAACTCTGATCCAGATTAAGAGGATTGATAAAAAGAAGGGGGTTATGATCCATCAACCCACGCTCCTTAACAAAAACCTGGCCTTCTGAAAAAGCTGAAAACCATGCTGCATTTGCGAGCATGCGATCCAAGCGCTTAAGAATTAAGGAATCTGGTCTTTTCCTTTTATTAGTCCAAGTGAAAAAATCTCCATGAGTTCTAATATGACCAAAAGAAGAATCATTTACACAAGCCCTAAAAGCATGCATATCAGGCGTCCAATGCTCACGACCCCCAGAGACCTCATTAATTTGAAGAATAGAGTTGAAATCTCCCGTAACACACCATGGAAGGACAATCATCGAACTCAGATCCTTCAAAGCAGACCACAGAGCAATCCTTTCAAGCAGAGTATTTAGGGCATACACAAAGGTGACACAGAAGTTGATTTGTTTTTCTATGAAGCAGACTTTGCATGTAATATGCTGATCAGACTTAGAAATGCAGTCAACAGACCACAAAGATGGATTCCATCCCACCCATAAGCGTCCATTGAAGTGATGATCATAGTTAAAAATCCAAGACCAACCTCTACTAATTTTTTATGCAACAGAGCAAGCATTATGCTCTTTAACTTTTGTCTCGATACAACACATAAACGAGATTTTATTGGAAGAAATAAAATGCACAAGCTCCTTTTGATGGGTACTTTTATTCAGACCCCGAACGTTCCAAGAGGCGAAATTCATTTACGGTTAGGAGATTTGACTGACTTCTTTGCCAATCGAAGACTTTTCTTATTAATAACAGGCACAAACCCATCAGCATCGGCATTTTTCTGGTTAGTCTGCTTAGTGGGTTCTTTGATTGGAGTTACAGCATTTTTGGCAGGGGTGATTGTTGACAAAGTCAGAGGCTGTTGTTGATCAATGGACAGATCAATTACAAAGCCTGGAGTAGTGTTAGGATTATTCCACTGCCTTTTAACAGGAGTAGATTTCACATTTTCTTCCTCAGTGACATTGAGTGGCTCAATTCCCATCTCGCAATCAGTCAATGACTGGAAGGAATTTCCTAAAACAATTGGAGGTATAAACTCCCCTAACTCCACTTCATTAAGATCCCCTGTAGCATTTCCATTTTCAATTAATAACTGATCATTTTCCAAGTTAGGAGTACCCTGTGTGACTTCCAGTTCCCCACTATAGTGAGATTCCTCCTGTTCAAAAACCACTGGAATTGAGTAAGGGACCAAGGCAAGGCCTCCTATTTCAGTTGAAGTAGTTGTTCTTGTATCCTGTCTTGTGGTTGAATCACCTTGTGTGGTTCTTTGTTTTTTCACCACTCTTTCCGGATTATTGAAGCATCGAGAAAGAGAGTGTCCAAACGCCTTACAAAGGCTACAAGAATAGGGCAATTCACCATACTGGATCTCTATTTTCACCTCGTCGTTAGAGTTGGGCAAAGGCACTCGAACATAATCCGGTCTCGGAGCAGAGTAGGCCAACTCCACTTGGATACCAGCGTATTTCAAAGGCTCAAATTTAGATGTGATAGCATCGAATTTCAGAGGCTTTCCAACCGTACTAGCAGTTGAACTTAAACCTTCCTTAAACCACAAGATTTCTGGAACATCAACTAGACGAATCCAACATGGCATCTTTTCAATAATATTACGTTTGAATTTAGAACCCTCAATCCAGGGTTTGAGGAACATTGTTTTGCCTCCTATTTGTACAGTATTCAGGCTCAAAGCTCTATTTTTGTCTTCCAAAGTAGTAAATCGAAAGGTGTAATAGCCCTTAGTGTTGTAATACACACCTGTTAAGCCACGATTTTTCCAGTATCTATGCGCTTGCTCACGAATATATTTAAAGGTAAAAGATTCACCAATAAAATACCCAATTAGGCTTGTTTCCCATTGTTTTTGTGCCTTATTAAAAAATTCATTTGAAAATCTTACCGTGGCTGAGCCATCCTCATTATAGCTAATGGAAGCATCCCCAGCTAGAGGTTTAGTATTATCAACATTCTTCACTACGATATTGCTCAACGATTACATAAGAAACTCATTAATTTAACACAAACAATGTCGACTTAGCGGATCAAAGCAACGAGATACTCGACGAAAACAACAAACTCGAACCAAACACCAAAATAGAAAAATCAACGAACTAGAACTCGCGAACTAGAACATGAAAAACAAAACAGAATTACAACGAAACGAATTCACTAAACACGAAACCAGCGATTTAACTCGGCACTACTCTCAACTCAACTCAGGATTACTACAATCGGAATCGACAATACAGAACCAAAAACAAAAGGGGTTTGTGGTGGAAAAGAAGCAGCTGGGTTTATAATTGTATGTATGAACCGAATAATTGACAGGGGAGATGAAAATGTTTGCGCGACTAAGAGAAAAGAATAGTGGTTTGAAAATGGTGACAAAAGAGAAGGGTGCTGGGTTTGTGGTTGTATGTAAAAAGAAAGAGACAGGGGAGAGGTTTGGAGTGAACAAGGAAAGAAATCAGTGAAATAAAATTAAGGCAAGGAAATAAGCTGGGCTTTGTATCTGAATTATAACTAAAACAGGGGAGTGAATGCTACGAAATTTAAACAAATTAAAACAGAATGTAAATAAAAATTACTTATATAGATGAAATGTTTACAAGCTGCAAATAAAACTAATACTAAGGGTCCTAATCTAATCTAAAACTAAGGTTGTTTCTCTTAATAATAATGGGTTCTATTTATAGGCTTTACTAACTAACTAATTTACATATGAATGAACTAGTAGTTTGCATATGAAAGGAAACCAAAGTCCTGCTGCACTCATAAATTTTCAAGATTCCCTGCAGTCCTTTTGAAATTTTAATGTTGCTTTGACTTGTAAGATGAGATTCGCAGAAATGCTTTTTAACCCGCTCTTTAATTAATAAATAATTAATTTAATTCAGAAATTATAAAAATAAATACCTAATATTATTAGATATTTATAAATATAATTTTCTAATTTAAATAAAATATTTATTAACAAAAATAAATTCTTAAGTTCTGAGCTGCGGTCTACTGAGGGTCTGGAACCGGACTCCTTAAGCTTTCCCTTTTTCACCAAACTCCTAATTCTTTTTCTTTTTTGCATTTTGGTCATTTTCTTCTCTTTTTGGCCCTTCCTTGCTCTTTATTCTTTTATTTTGCCATTTCTTTATTTTTCTTCAAATTTCCTGAAAAGCAACAAAATAATTTATTAAAATACGGATTCAAGCAATAAATAAGTAATAAAAATATGCAAAAATATGCACTTATCAAATGCCCCCATACCTATCTTTTGCTCGTCCTCGAGTAAAACAAAAAGAAAAAATGCAGTATAAAAACCTATACTCACTGTCGTAGGAATCACGGGTAATTTTGGGTTTACCAACCCGTTAAACCCATAGACGATCTCTACATGAGGAGTGCTGTCTCCTAAGGGTTTACAGAAGATATACCCATAAAATCTTATTTTATTTTCTGCCAAGTCTCAAGTATGCAACATATCATAGTACTCCACACAAGTAAACCTCAATCGCACAATATTGACAGTCTGTTCACTTACACATCATATGCACAAAACTATCCAAGTAAGCACACACTCTAGATAGACAAAAAAATCATGAAATATATATCAATACCGCATTCAATGAGTAACATGCTATGGAATGAAAATCTCACATAACTCTCAAATCACACAAGTGTTTAGGTGAAGTGTATTCACTCAAGTTCAATCAATTAAGTCATGTGCTACCATATGCTTGGTTGTCCACCAAATCTCCACTACTTTGTATACATGCATGCATAAATCAAAAGGTCTTTGTTAAAGGTTGTAACGTGGCTAAGGTGAAAGGTAGGGAATCAAGAAAAAGGCTAACAAATGGCTAACTTGACAAACTAATAGAGCACAATGTTCATTTCTAATTAAAGCACTCAACATGAAATTTCGATCATGTAAAAGGTGATCAGACTCTCACCATGTACTTTTCCATTTTCATATTGCACAAACCAATGAACATAACTCTACTTGACCTTTTATTCTTTTTTTTTTTTACAACATTCCCACCCAATTTTCAGACTTTAACAAAGAAATCCCCACACTATGCACTCACCAACCCTCAAATGAATCAAAATGCTCTACTAGTAAATCAAGAGAAGAATAAACAAGTAGGCTCGAGAATTTAGATTGGTGATACAAAAATAACGGATATAAAGCTCAAAGTGGTTCACTAAGGATATATGATTTAAGGGTACTGTTTGGATAAATACGGTTAATCCTAGTGCCTTTATCATTTTCATGCATACAGATATCATGTAATCTCAAAATGGTTTAAAGCAAGCTCTAGAGCGACATACTCAATGATGAACAACACACAACAATAAAATTTGATCGATATAAAATGTACCAATCATAAATTAGGCACAAGATCTCACAAGGTGAAAGCATGCTTCAGTACTCAGTAAATTTGACAAAGACACATCTCAAGTTTTATAATTTTCGCAAGCACGTACAAGGAATCATCAAGTAACAAATAACTTTCAGAGATATGACATGTCAAATAATCATGCAAAATAAGCTCACAGATGTGTACTTATCCCTGTTAACACACTATGAGACTAGGCAATTAATTTTAAAATTTTTCAATTTTTTTTTGGATTTTTCAATTTTATGTATTTACACTAAGAACTCTCCCCCATACCTAAATCATGCATTGTCCTCAATGTATGCAAATAAAAATGAGGTATGAAAAAGTGAACGAAAACTCCCCTGAAAATGAGCAAGACAATTGTTCCTCTAGACTGAACATATCTTCAAGTTTCCCTTGCTTAATTCTTTTCACATAGCACGAATACTCCCCTCAGCTCTTCCTTCCCCAGAATAAATTTAAATTTGTGTTAGCAACCTTTTCCTTACCTTTATTACGCCTTTTAGCTTCTTGCTCATCCACCTTCTCCCCCTCAGTTGGGTTATCCTCCAGAATAGTTGGATGTGGAGTTGGGAAATTAGAAGAAGCTGTCTTCATCAAGGAATTAATTGCATGACTAAACTGGGCTGCCATGGAATTCAATTGAACCTGGAATTTATCATTTTGAATAAGTTGCACATTTTTTATTTCTACAATGGACTCACGGATACGTGGCAACTCGTTCTCCAGTGATTGAACCCGTGCCAGGAGTCTGTTGTATCCCGCTCTGGTTAGAGGTGCATGTGGTTGAGTTTGTTGCCCACTCTCATGTCCTGCTGGTGTTTCTCTCGGCTCTTGTCCAAAACTTCCACCGAGATGCGTATCTGCAAATGAAATCATCCTAGTCCCTTTGTCGGATGGTGCAATGAAAGTTCGGGAGCTTCCAACCTCTCGTGAAGCAGTTTGCCGACCACTGGTAAAGAGTGGTAAATCTGGAAAAAGATCCAGGGATTTTCTCTCTGGGAGGTTAAACTTGAATGGATTGAAGGGCACAAGACCCAAGTTTCCCTTGAATGTCTCAGGTTCGCTAGTTTTACTCCGTTTAGCATGAGGTAGATCGGCTGCTGTAGCAAACTCCATATGTGGTGCTGCTCTTACTGGATTTGGTAACAACGGAATTGGGATAGTCTTTAGATATTCAGTTAGGACTGTAGGCACATCCGTATAGTTCTTATTACTTATGTAATTAATTACATTCGCCTTCATGGAAGAACATTCCACATCTCTACCATGCACTACAAGGAAAACTGAATGCTACAATGGTTTTTGTCCGTTGTCTGATATCCTGGAATAGCGTTGTCTATCGAGCAGGTGTCTCTTACCAACTTCAGACAACGGTACACAAATCGTTGTCTGATATCCTTAACAACAACACACCAGGCTCAAAAAGTGTTGTAGCACACCCAGAAACCACAACGAATCTGGTAAAAAACGTTGTTCTTATGGTGATATTACAACGGTTTGGTAAACTTTGAATGTTGTATGATTTGCAGTTCTTCAAGTGTTTGTAACGAAAAACTCATTGTATGAATTTCTTTAGCACAACGGTTCCTATAGAATAAAGTGTTGTTCTTCTTTTTTATAATCAACGAGTTCCAGAACAATAACCATTGTCCTACTTCTAAATAGATAATGCTTATGTAGTCCAAAAGTGTTGAGTGAAATTATACATAACAACAATTTTCTATTGTTTATATTGTTGTATTTCTTCATTTTGCACAATGGTTTATTTGTCAAGGAACTGTTGGCTATAACTTAATTTTACAAGCTTTTGTTGTTAAAAAATAGTTGTGAGAACGAAAAGATACAATTGTGAGAATAGACAATGCTTTATTAATCCACTACATTTACTGTCATTATACAATGCTTTGGTAAGCTAAAAATGAAGTTTTATTTTTTTACACACAAAGGTTCATACAATTCTAAGGCTAAGATGGAACTATGAGGAGAACCAATCAACCTCACAATCATCCTTCTGATCACCATGGTCATCAGCATCATCCATGACATGACCTTCTGCAACATTGATTCCCTGAAAATATGAAGCAACTGCTGCAGCTCAGAATCTCCCGGGAACAGTGCTTTCGTAGTTACCAGCTCAGCTAGAATTCAGATAAAGATGAATTTTAGTACTCGTGCAAATCTGACATTTTGATTTGCAATGAGAATACAATTAACAAGCTCAATAATCTAGTGAAGAATTTTGAAAAAGTGATGTACCAAATATACAACCAACAGACCATATATCCACCGCTGTGGAATAATGGGTAGCCCCCAAAAGGACCTCTGGAGCTCTGTACCACAGAGTCAATATCTGCAATCAATAAATATTAAGTCGAAGTAGAAACAACATCTCCACAAGATTTGTACCAATTTTTAGGGTGATTAACCACTGATGATCCAAACACAATACCTCATGTGTATACTTCTTAATAGGTACAGTAAATGCTCTAGCCAATCCAATATCTGCTATCTTAAGCATGGATGTCTTTTGGTCCATCAAGAGACTATGAGGCTTAAGATCCCTAATGTAAACCAGTGAAAGGACCATAATAAATTTAACTACAAAGAATTTGAAGCATTCATATTGGATGAAAGATGATGTGAATGAATGATTTACCCTTACATACCTGTGCAATACACCGTGACCATGGCAGAAAGCAACCCCCTTACAAAGTTGATACATCAAACTCTGTAAAAAGTGTAGTTCAAAAAATGCTAAATAATAGACCACATCCTCAACTAATTGCAAGAATCATACTCAATGGTATACCATCCTTGTTTACCTTTACAGTTTTGGAGGGTATGTCCTCCCCAGTGTGAGGAAACGATTTTATAAATTTTCGGACATCAATATCCATGTACTCAAACACCAGATACAAAACTATCTTCCCTTCTTTATTTTGTCCTTGCTTGACATCCATCAGCCTGTAATAAATACGATAACAAGTATAATTACCGTAACATGTAAAGGCTTGTTAAGAGTCTTTGCATAACTCAGATAAGAGTCTTATTTACTGTCCAGATCATTCAACTGTTGGAAAACCTTTAACGTCAAACATGGTCGAGAGACAGCAAATCCAAAAGCTACAACAAGTGTAATTGCTGATACAATTGCGGAACATATTAGATAACTTTACCAAATTTTAACAAACATCATAAGGAAATGCAACAATTTTTTTTTTGGCCTTCTCTACTACAGAAGACATACATGTACCCCCTCCATTTAAAAGACTAAACTGATAATCAACTAAACTATCAAACAAAAAAAGATAAAATATACCAACACGAGCATAAGTTCCTTGGGGTACTGCTATGCTAAGATCTGTGGTAACCAACGCTTTACCTCTAGCAGGTACTTTGATCTTCGATGCACTGCATTTTACAAACAAGTATTAAACACACAAACACAAATACACGAATTGATGATGAAGAGAAGAAAGGGAGAGTACCTAGAGAGATCATAACCAGCAGAAAGAATGGAGCCCCTATAAGGCAGAATGGCCTTTTCGGACAACTTCTTGACCCGAAAATAGTGTTCTGGTATAAAGGAACACCCTATAAGGTAGAATAGGCAGAATGGTATGATCAGGAATAGGCAGAATGGCCTTTTCGGACAACTTCCTTTCATATAGTGAGATGTTCCATCCTGTTAAAAATTAAAATCAATGTTAATTTCTATATCAACAAAGTACTAACTATTTATAACTCAGCAAGATTACATAATAATGTGGAATAAAGATTATCTCATACCTGGAGGGTGAAGGCTGTGACAATAATTGAAAGAGCAAGCGATCCAGTTTCAAGGAGATTGAAATCAAGATCCATGTTGATGCCCAGTATCCAACCAAATAATACACTTGCTGGTACCTGTGTTCACAATTGTTGTTTAACACAGAGGCTAAACCACAAATCTAAAATATCAACAGTTTCAAAAAAAAAATAGATAGTCCACGAGTCATTTGGTTAATATATATGTGACGTATTCTTACCACAAACATAGCAATCTGAGTTGCAGAACCCAGAGCAATACCAGAATTAAATTAAACCTATAGTTGTCCATTTTCATCTTCCTGATCATACCATTCTGCCTATTCCTGATCATACTATTGCACATATATATAAATCCATGAATAGGTAATTATACCTCAATAGTGCCAACAACATACTCTGACAACATAGCTATTACAATCGTCATCCCAACTAGCCAAACAACTCCATTCCAAAAACCAATCACGGGTGTTTCTTCTGAACTCACAATATCATCATCCTCCTCTTCCTGATCATACCAGAATTAAATTAACAGGTCGGTTCGAATGGACTCCATTTTCATCAATCTTCTGGATTTTAGGGGTTGGCTCGTTGACTTCTCGACAAGTGTTCTAGGGTTGGGCCATTTGGATTAAAATTAGGGCACCGAGAGAAATGGGTTTAGATTTTGTGGTGCTGTTGGTGGTGACTAAAAATGAGAGACGAAGAAAGAGACAGAGAGATGGGAACGAGAGAGGAAGAGAGACCTCGTTCGACTTAAATGGAGCTGTAGGATTCGATTTTGACCACTTTCGAGTTCGACGGAGCTGCTAATTGGTGCTAATCGGAGCTAATTGAAGCAGGGAGATGGGTTAGGGTTCTTGAGCGGGGAGAGAGAAAACGATGGGTTGATTTACTTTATGTGTAGATGTTTTTCTTTATGAGAAAAAGCATGGGCTTCTTAATTGGAGATAGGGCTTCTTAAATCCACACCGACAGAAATAGCACAGAGATGAACTTTAGATACAGAGATAAAGAGATGTAGATCTGTGTTTTGTGTATGTGTTTGGACATAGAGAGCAAAGGGGGAAATGAAAATGAAAATTTTGGGAAGGGGGAAATGAAATATTTGATAAGCGGGAGAATGGGGAAAAATATTTGTAATTTTTGTGAGGTCAAGATGGGGGGCGGGGAATGAATTTAATGAAAAGTTAACAAATTTTAAAAATATTTCTATTGACTT
Source organism: Kitagawia praeruptora (assembly GCA_037693485.1). Taxonomy (NCBI): domain Eukaryota; kingdom Viridiplantae; phylum Streptophyta; class Magnoliopsida; order Apiales; family Apiaceae; genus Kitagawia; species Kitagawia praeruptora. The sequence continues at coordinate 96,123,714 of CM075350.1, forward strand.
GTAAAATATACGTTATTTTATTATGTTTATTATATCATGTTTGTAAAATAATTTAATTTTTTTGATTGATTTCTTCGACGATCCAACCATACGAAAGTTAATAAACACTTATTCTAGTGTTGGAAAAAAATAATCAAAAAATAAAAAGGTCGGGTTGTACGAGAGTTTAACAAAAACGTAGCAAAAATGTTACTTCCTATAACGAGTCACGATCCAGATTCACTGAATAATTTTTTTGATTGATTTCTTCGACGATCCAACCATACGAAAGCTAATAAACACTCATTCTAGCGTTGGAAAAAATAATCAAAAAATAAAAAGGTCGGGTTGTACGAGAGTTTAACAAAAACGTAGCAAAAGTGCTACTTCCTATAACGAGTCACGATCCTAGACAGATTGCTCTACCTAGAAAGATTGTGCATACTGGCTTACAACAATCAAGGTACGGGGGATTAATTCTGCAAGTGTAAGCAAGTGTAAGTGAAGACTGTTGTTCGGTTTTCTTTGTTTAATTGGTTTGTATAAATCATTATTATGTTATGTATATTCATGGATGAGTGGATGAGAATAAGACCTGCTCATCGGATCCTAGACTTTTGTACTCCTGTATGTCACCCATTACCTAGACTTCTATCAGAGTACTAGCCAATAATATTTAAAGGGAATCTGTTTATCCTCTATCATTTATGAATTTAATTTTACATGCTGAGATCTTCATGTACCTAAATATTTAATATATTATCTCAATATATGAGTTCTTAAACTGAAAATGTAAAGATTTTAGTTCAAAATAATACTCCAACGATGTCCAAGTACTTCCCTAAAACATTAAGAATCCTTAATCTTTCGAGCAACCAGGAGCCATCCCTTGTTTTAAAATTTATTATCATGATCATTTCTCTCTTTTTCTACACTCATGTTCTCTCTCCAACATATAGTGATACTTTCAAATTTATTATTATTATAATAGTAATAAGATATAATTGTAGAAATTGTTATGGGAGTTGATATATAATACACTGTGGAATCATTTGTTTAAAATATTTATAAGAAACATATTAGGACATTGCTGGACTTGTTCTACTAGAACCACTACCTTGTGTGCAAGTATGGATTATGAAAGAGATTATGGGATCTTAAATTAGTATATTAAGAGCAAGACGATGAAATATTTCAATAGGTCGAAAGTTAAAATATTTTTACTAAGCCACATATTTGTAAGAATTTATTTAATAAACCGATAGTGTGTAGAACAAATTAATGTATAGGGTTGTATAGTATCATTTTCAATGTCAAGGTTACCAAATACACATTGTGGAATATAAATGGAAAAAAGAAGATTTATCAAGATTACATTCTGAAATCAATTTCTAAAAAGGTTTTCTTCATATTTATATTTTCAAGGTGGTTCAGGCACCACGACTTGCACCGTTATCCATCTCCATGCTCATTAATTATTTCTAGGCTTTACTGTTCATGAATCGTATCTTGCATGAGATGATATTTTTCTTCTCGTTCACAACCTAATGCTCCTTACCTTTGGGTCATGTGTTTAAACCTAAACTCGCCTCTCCTCGTTTTCGGTGATTCTAATGGAGAAAATATAGCTAGAAAATATTGCGTCCAAAATAACTAGAGAAATACGCATTTGGCTTATGCGTACATCAACAATGCATTTTCAAAATGTGTATATTTTATTTCTCCCCCTCTACCAGAAAGCAACTTGGAGTTTATATAATATTTTCCCCACGCATAAGTAGAATGTGTAGCTGTAGCTTTGGTTGTATGGCCCGTAACTTCTTGAAGTTACGGGTGAAGTACTGTTTTCTATTTTTTTTCAAAAAAATATCATTAAAAGTTTAATTTTATTTAAGATTAAATAGTTTTTATTTGGCTTTGGTTATATGTGTACATGCCGTTAATCTTTGGGTTTAAATAATTTTTATTTGGGATTCAACGGATTACATTTAGGGTTTAGAAATATTCAATTTTTCAATGAAAATTTTAAATTTTATTTGTATTCTCTTGGGGTTTAAACATTTAAACTTTGTGGTTCAACAGTTCTATTTTGGGTTTTAGAAATATTAACACGACGAATAAACCGTATACGAACTTAGGGTTTAGGGTTATTTACAATAACCCTAAACCCTAATTTATCCTCATTTTTAACTTGTTAGCTTTTAAAAATCAGGCCACCATATTAAATTTTTTAATTAAAATTTAGGGGTTCAACATTTCCATTTTGGGGTTTAGAAATATTAAGAACGACAAATAAACAGTATACGAACTTAGGGTTCTAAACCCTAGACCCAAAACCCTAATTTATCCTGATTTTTAAAAAATCGGGAAACAACCCTAAACCCTAGACCCAAAACCCTAATTTTCAAAAAAATATTCATTTTTTTTTCAAATATACGTTAAATATTATAAAAATCCTCGTTCTCGGTGATTCGAAATGAGGAAAGGTAGAAGATAAAAGGGCTGCCAAGATTTTTCTTGCTGCATGCAAAATTTCAGCAGATAGCATGAAAAAGGCGGCTGCGGCTGCCAAGGTGGAGATGGAGGTGAAGGCCAAGGAGGCCACGGATGCTAGAAAATTGGTTATAAATGCCATTGAACATGTGGAACATCTAGAAAGAAATAGTTAGAAAACTTAGCAATGACAAGACAATAGAAGGAACTATATTTTGGATAGGAGAACTCATATTTTATATTCTATAAGTAGTATACAAAATACATCGCTCCACTTTGTTTGCTGATTTATATATTTTTGTGTAAATAATGAGAGTTAACGGAGTTGTTTGTTGTGGTTATGAATTGGGCTTATAATTAGCTATTCTTCCGTTCAGTTGTATTTTTTAAGCAAAATTAAATGCTTATCTTTTTTAATACAGTTCACTAGTTAGCGGATGATTTTGCCTGGTTTTGCTCGAGTTGTTAAGTTCTGCAACTCCTTTACGAAACTGTGACTACACTGTGTTTATGGATTGTGTGAAGGAGAGTTCGTTCTCACGGATAGTTTATGCAGGGCCATCAGAAAAACTCAAAGTAGTACCTAGAACCCTACTCAAGGTTACCAAATACTCATTGCCAAATATAAATGGAAAAAAGAAGATTTATCAAAATTACATTCCGAAATCAATTTCTAAAAAGGTTCTTCATATTTATATTTTCAAGGTACTAGTTCATGCCCCACGCCTTGCACCGTTATCTATCTCCATGCTCATTCATTATTTCTAGGCTTTACTGTTCATGAATCGTATCTTTGCGTGAGATGATATTTTTCTTCTCGTTCACAACCTAATAATGCTCCTTACCTTTGGGTCATGTGTTTAAACCTGAACTCGCCTATCCTCATTTTCGGTGATTCTAATAGAGGAAGGATAGTAGATAAGAGAGCTCCCTGGATTTTACTTGCAGGATTTCTAAAGATAGCAAGAAAAAAGAGGCTGCGGCTGCCTTGGTGGAGATGGAGGTGAAGGCCAAGTCGGCCACGGATCCTAGAAAATTGGCTATAAAGGCAATTAAACATGTGGAACATCTTAGAAGAAATAATTAGAGATCTTAACAATGATAGAATAATAGAAAGAACTATATTTTAATGGAGAAAATGACCAAATTAACACAAAAACACAACCTACCTGCCCAAAATACCCATTGGCGTGCGGAGCGTCCAAAATAACTAGGGAAACAAGCAGTTAATCTTTGGGTTTAAATAATTTATATTTGGGATTTAACGGATTACATTTAGGGTTTAGAAATATTCAATATTTTAAAGAAATTTTTTAAATTTTATTTGTATTCTCTTGGGGTTTAAACAGTTAAACTTTGTGGTTCAACAGTTCAATTTTTGGTTTTAAAAATATTCAGCACGACGAATAAACCGTGTACGAACTTAGGGTTTATGGTTTTTTTACAACAAACAACCCTAAACCCTAATTTATCAGGCGGCTAGATTCAATTTTTTAATTAAAATTTAGGGGTTCAACAATTAACTTTTGGGATTCAACATTTCCATTTTGGGGTATAGAAATATTAAGAACTACAATTAAACCGCATAAGAACTTAGGGTTTAGGGTTGTAGACCCAAAACCCTAATTTATCTTGATTTTTAAAAAATCGGGGCTGGCCCCCGATTTTTTAAAAATCAGGCCGCCAGACTCAACAAAAAATATTCAATTTGAATTGACCATTTGATTATAAGTTTTTTTAATAGTGTTTACAAATACATATTTATCCAATAAAAAAATAACACACTTAGAGTAGTATTTTGGGTTCAAAAAAGTAACGTTTTGTAAAAAAAAATGAAATTTTTTACGCCACCTATGCATTTGAAATATGCGCAAATAGATGAGCCTCGCATTTTAATTATGCATAGTCATAAGACTCGCATGCTCCACATGCGTCTTCCTTTTAATAAATTAAAAAAAATAAGAAAAGTCACAGGTGGCACAACATACGCATATGTTGAGTGCGTATGTGGTGTTTGCATTCACAGAATGCGTATAGCTCTGATTATTCCAGGTACACTTTCCGTCCAAGGTTATTTTAGGCACTACATTTTAAAATTTTATTATTGAGGGCTTTTACCCAATTTAATGGGAGAATCCATCTTTTATTTTCTATAAATTGTATTCAAAATACTTTGTCGCACACTGGTTGGCTTATAAACTATTCGTTCTTTTAGCTGCATTTTTTGAACAAAATTAAGATTGTTTCTCTATTGATTTCTAAATTAATTATCTCAAAAATAAAGGTAAACAATTTTGTGAAAAGATAAAACAATATTTAAACAAACACATTAGCTCTATAGATATACACATATGTAAATAAGGTTAAAATTAATGTACAATGAGAGTAAAATTAATGTACAATGAGAGTAAAGGAGGGAAGACCATCTCTTAGCTAGCACATGTTCTCAGTCGACATCCATGCATGCATATAGAAAATTAAATATTACTAGCAAGAACAAGTCTAAGCATGTATGTATTCAATGAGTAAAATGAGTAATGAATTAAACATTCATTCATTTTTTGATAGCGGACAATATCAACGATTGTGGACAAAACCTAAAAATTCAAATGATGATAATTGTTTAGTGTTGATCATATGTTAGGAGATTTGTACAATTTGCTCGTTCAACCGAGGAATGAGAAGACAATATGATGGAAGAGGTGACTCTGATCATACTAAGAGGGTTAGAGATTTTCAAGTTGTAATGTAAATGAATTTTTTGGACAAAGTCCTTTTAATTAAAAGGAAAGAAATTATAATTTATTATTTTTAATAAATTAAATTATTAAATAATATTCATAACTTATGCTTTTGTGATGTCATAGTTACACCTTCACCTTCCTATATAAATATTCTCAAATCAAAACCAACAGTTACATTTTTAAAAACGGTAATTTTTTTATAAAAACTAATTTCCTATTCTTACTTTTTCTTAAACGGTTCTTATAATCCACATGCATATTTTAACATTTTCACAGCAAACCAAATAATATTTATAAGAATCTAAAGATGTAAATTAGAAAAAAAATGAAAATTTGGAAATTTTTTCAAACAAAGGTTTTATATTATAAAAATTCGGAATATAAAAAATTCAAGAAATCCTCTACAGATAGAAATATAAAAACTAAATTCTTATTCTTACTATTCTTAACCCATGCATCTTTTATCATTTTCACAACAATTTCATAAATCAAATTATACTTCCAGGAATGTAAAGATGCCAATTAGAAAAAAATGAAATCAATAATTATTTTTCAAATATACTTTACAGATTATAGAAATTATTCCAATATTTACTGGATTAAGGAAATTCAAAAAATTCTCTACATATAGAAATATAAGATCTAAATTCTTATTCTTACTTTTCTTAATGAGTGCTTATAAATTATACATGCATCTTCTAAAATTTTCCCAGCAAACAAAATTTTTACCAACAATTTCTCCTCAAAGTTCCATAGACCTGTGTAAAATCTGAAATGTCTACCCCCTGCTCCAGTTCTACTACCATTGCCTGCCACTTGTGTGGGGACAAATCAAGGTGGTTCAAGCACCACGTCCTACACTTAGGAACCATCAAAACATTTTGCACCGATTGCGTTATCCATCTCCATGCTCATTCATTATGTCCGATTTGCTTTACTGTTCATGAAAATCCAGAAAAGCTAATCACCTCAAATGTTGTTGTATCTTGCATGAGATGTTATTCTTCTTCTCACGTCGGTTGTATTGGTTCTCACCCCAATGCTCCGTACCTTTGTGTCAAGTGTTTAAACCTGAACTCGCCTCTCCTCGTTCTCGGTGATTCGAATGGAGGAAAGGTAGTAGATAAAAGGGCTGCCAGGATTTTTCTTGCTGCATGCAAAATTTCAGCAGATAGCATGAAAAAGGCGGCTGCGGCTGCCAAGGTGGAGATGCAGGTGAAGGCCAAGGAGGCCACGGATGCTAGAAAATTGGCTATAAAGGCCGTTGAACATGTGGAACATCTAGAAAGAAATAGTTAGAAAACTTAGCAATGACAAGACAATAGAAGGAACTATATTTTGGATAGGAGAACCCATATTTTATATTCTATAAGTAGTATACAAAATACATCGCTCCACTTTGTTTGCTGATTTATATATTTTTGTGTAAATAATGAGAGTTAACGGAGTTGTTTGTTGTGGTTATGAACTCGGCTTATAATTAGCTATTCTTCCATTCAGTTGTATTTTTTAAGCAAAATTAAATGCTTATCTTTTTTAATACAGTTCACTAGTTAGCGGATGATTTTGCCTGGTTTTTGCTCGAGTTGTTAAGTTCTGCAACTCCTTTACGAAACTGTGACTATATACTGTGTTTATGGATTATGTGAAGGAGAGTTCGTTCTCACGGACAGTTTATGCAGGGCCATCAGAAAAACTCAAAGTGGTACCTAGAACCCTACCTGAGACATGAGCCTGCTTACTCGAAACATAAGTTAAGTATCTGTGCAGAAGATTGAAAACAGCAGCCATAGATCCAGAATTATATTATAAGTCGTTTTAACTTCTGAAACTGTTGTGTTAATTTCTGGTCGAATCTCACCAAGTCAAAATCAAATTGCTCTACCTAGAAAGATTGTGCATGCTGGCCTTACAACAATCAAGGTATGTGGGATTAATTCTGCAAGTGTAAGTGAAAACTGCTGTTCGGTTTTCTTTGTTTAATTGGTTTGTATAAATCATTATTATGTTGTGTATGTTCATGGATGAGAATGAGACCTGCTCATCCGATCCTAGACTTTTGTACTCCTGTATGTCACCCATTACCTAGACTTCTATAGAGTACTAGCCAATAATATTAAAAGGGATTCCGTTTATCCTCTACCATTTATGAATTTAGTTTTACAAGCTGAGAACTTCATGTACCTAAATATTTAATATATTATCTCAACATATGAGTTCTTAAACTGAAAATGAAAAGATTTTAGTTCAAATTTATACTCCAATGATGTCCAAGTACTTCCCTAAAACATTAAGAATCCTTAATCTTTCGAGCAACCAGTAGCCATCCCTTGTTTTAAATTTATTATCATCATTTCTCTCTTTTTCTACATTCATGTTCTCTCTCCAACATATAGTGAGACTTTCAAATTTATTATTATTATAATAATAATAACAAGATATAAGTATAGAAATTGTTATTGGAGTTGATATATAATACACTGTGGAATCATTTGTTTAATATATTTATAAGAAACATATTAGGACATTGCTGACTTGTTCTAGTAGAGCCACTACTAGAGCCACTACTTTGTGTGCAAGTAAGGATTGTGAAAGAGATTATGGGATCTTAAATTAGGGAATTAAGAGCAAGACGATGAATTATTTCAAGAGGTCGAAAGTTAAAACATTTTTACTAAGCCACATATTTGTAAGAATTTATTTAATAAACTGATAGTGTGCAGAACAGATTACTGCATAGGGTTGTATAGTATCATTTTCAATGTCAAGGTTACCAAATACTCATTGCGGAATATAAATGGAAAAAAGAAGATTTATCAATATTACATTCCGAAATCAATTTCTAAAAAGGTTCTTCATATTTATATTTTCAAGGTACTGGTTCATGCCCCACGCCAGAGTTAGCTCTTTAATACTCGAGTAATTAAGTCTGAGGGGACTTAGTCCTAGTAACCTAAAGTCCTTGTGGTTTGGGATTGCTGACCTAACACTCGCTACATGGGTATTATTGTATAAGCCTTTTGGGGTCTCATTCATTGCACGGTTAAATAAGCATGCGTATTGTATATAGTGTCGTAGTAATAAAGTATGAATTCCTGGCTAACTTGAATGAGGATGGAGGTGTTCCTAGGTTATAAAGTGTCTACAGTCTATTCTTTTTATAAGCCTGTGATTGTCTTGGCGAAGGGCATGTATGATTTTTGACCTAGTTTTGGGAGTATTTCTGATGAGCAAGCACACACGCACGTTTATGTTCATGTATTTGTTAGTATACGGGGACTTAGTCGAGCTCTGCTTGGATTTATTTGCATTCTTTGAGATATTTGCTTGTTAGTTGGTTTTGGTAAGTTTGAAGGGGATCTTGCATTTTCATATTAGTTGCATTCATGCATTGCATTGCATTAGGATTAATGGATTTTGTGGGTACATTCACTATAGGCCTTCACGAGACCTTACTCGTCCACTAGGGCTGCCTAGGGGTTTAAAGGGCTTGTTGCATATGCCAAATGCAACCGTGATCACCTACGGAAGTGATACTAGTTAGTTAGTTAGTTGTAATTGTTTATGCTTGAGGACAAGCATCGGTTTAAGTTTGGGGGTGTGATAAGTGAATTTTATATCCACTTGGAACGTTCCATATCGGCTTAAATTGGTGTATTTGGCCTCAAGTTTGTCGTAGTTTTGATGTGTTTTATTTAATTGTGCAGGTTTGAAGAAATGTCGATTAGGGGTGAAATTTCCGTTGTTTTTGGAGTTGATTTACGATATGGAATGCATAATGGTGTCTCAATATCAACTATCCAGAGGATTACAAGTCAAGGAATTGAAGTCGGGAAGTTAGTGCAAGAAGAACAGAAGAAAAAGGCTGAAAAACGAAGGAAAATGGCAGAAAATTAGCAGCCACCAGCAAGCAGAGCGCTGGCAGCGCTTGTAGCAGCGCAGGCTGCGCTTGCATAGTGCCAGAACAGTCAAAGCAGCGCTAGGTGCACTTGGTCGGCCAGAATTTGCTGAAAAATGTCCGTTTTGCCCCTATTCGAATTCTAGTTATATTTTTGGTACCCAAACCTATTTCTAGTTGTATTATAGGTTGTTTTTCTTGCTGGGCAAGATATCTAGGCCTATAAAAACACATCTTAGCATTGTAATTCAGATCGTTTTTATTTGTAACTTAGAATTGCAAGGGAGAATAGTGGAGAAGGATTCAAGGCTCGGTGACAAGCACGGATCTAGATCTACTTCATCTTTTGTATACGTTGAATCATAGATTTGTTTTCTCAACTCTTCGCTTTATTAATATTATTGCTTCTTTCTTTCATATCTTGTTAATTATCATGTTTTCATCAAATCCCATGGTGACGAAAGGTTCAATTATGAACTAATCGTTGTTGTGGGATCCTAGTGGATTTATCTATGTAGCTTAGTAGTTTGCATGCCTTAAAGATGTGGTGAATTCTTGATATCCTTGTATGGTTGTGCTTCATGAATTTAGGTGCATCGCGAACATCTAATATGTTAATCTCTTGCTAAACGAGAGTGGATCTTGAGATTTAGAACTTGCCATGCTAGCATAGGATAGGTTGATGTTTTAACATCATGATTTGTGGCGTAAATAGAGATATTATGCTACCTATGTGATCTAAGTGGATAACTTGTGCTTAAACCTTTATGTTTTTAAATTCTATAGAGATATAGGGTCTAAACATGATAGGTGTCTATTCATCTTCTATCTCTTTTGTGGATGTATGCGTAGTTTGGTACTAATATACCGAGAGGTAACTTTTACTTGTTTCGTGTTATTCGATCAGATAACAAAACCATCGCATGTTTTAATTAAAGGCTGCAACTTTAAGTGAAGTAGATAATGAAACTAGGATTCCATGTTTATTATCATATAATTAATTTGATTTTAAATTCTCATTAGTTAATTTAATTCTTAGTTTTACAATTTGCATCTTAGTTAATTTAGATAATTAACCCCAAATTTGTTACTTATCTTAGCAGTGAATTAAAACCATACATTGTTGCATAGGCATATTTACTGATTAAAACTTAACCAGATCTCTGCGGAACGAACTTAAATTGTATTACTTATGACTACGTGCGCTTGCATAATTTTGTGTTAACAAGTATACACGAAGCGTAAGAACGGTGAAGTACTAGTAGTTGGGGTTTATGTGGATGATTGATTAGTTATGGGATCAAGCTTGTCACTCACCAAACAGTTTAAGGAGCAGATGAGCAAGAATTTTGAAATGAGCGATCTTGGTAAGCTATCACATTATCTTGGGATAGAGGTAAATCAGAAAAAGGAGTACATAGAGCTGAAGCAGACATCTTATGCAAAGAAAGTTTGGGAGAAAAGTGGCGTGGCAGATTGCAAACCCACGAAATATCCTATGGAGCCAACTGTACAAATACATAAGGATGAAGAAGGGAAACCGGTGGATTCAACTAAATACAAGAGTTTTGTAGGAAGTGATGGGTTCTCTGAAAGCCCACGAAGAATGCCTACATGGACAAATGGAGAATAATGAGGGACAACAACTCTGGCTGACAGAGGAGGGATGGCACAAGAGAGAAAATAACGATGGCAAACTCCTACTCACGCGAGAAGAATGGTTAAAGAGGTCAAGCAAAGGTGCATCCTTTGGCGGAGGCGATTATCGTGGGAAAGGTAGTCGTAATGTTCGTGACAGAAGCCAAGTGAAGTGTTTTAACTATGGCACGTTTGGTCACTTTGCAGTTGAGTGTCGTAAACCAAGGAGAGGCAGATAAAAAAAGGGTGAAGTAAATCTTACACAGTTGAATGATGAAGAGCCTGCACTGTTAATGGCTATGTGTGAGAAAGGTGCAGATGATGAGATTTCATTTACTAAAGGCACGAATTTGAGAGACATGAAAGAAATAGAAGAAAATACCTGGTACCTCGACAACGGGGCCAGTAATCATATGACAGGCCATCGAGAAAAGTTTGAGAAATTGGGCAAAGCAATAAAAGGAGAAGTCAAGTTTGTAGATGGTTCGTTGGTAAAAATCGAAGGAAAAGGCTCAATCAGAATCGTTTGCAAGAATGGAGAAACCAGGATGCTACATGGAGTGTACTAGATACCCACACTTCAAAGAAATATCATAAGCTTGGGTCAGTTATTAGAAGAAGGAAATTGAGTGGTTATGAATAGGGACAACTTGTGGGTCTATGACAGTTGTGGGAGACTACTGATTCAAGTCAAGAGGTCTGTTAATTGACTCTATAAGATTCATATTGAAGAAGCACATCACCAGTGTTTGTTAACAAGGTGTGAGGAAGAAGCACAGTTATGGCACCAACGACTCGGGCATGTAAACTTTAAGGCAATGCAGTTGATGTCAAAGAATCAGATGGGTCATGGATTACCATTTATCAATCAACCCAAGGAGAACTGCAATGGATGTCTCATGTCAAAGCAAACACGTAAGCCTTTCCCATCTCAAACAAATTTCATTGCAAAAACTACCCTAGAATTAATTCATGTGGATCTTTGTGGGCCTATATCTCCTCCTACCCCATCTGGAAATCATTATTTTATGCTCTTAGTTGATGATCACAGTCGTATAATGTGGGTACATATGCTTAAGATGGAAGACGAAGCCTTGAATTATTTTAAGAAATTTAAATTGCTGGTTGAGAATGGTGAAAAACAGGGTATTCGAGTATTGAGATCAAACCGTGGAGGGGAATTCTGTTCAAATGAGTTCAATTCTTTTTGTGAGGCACATGGCATTTTGAGACATTATACAACGCCCTACACACCATAACAAAATGGTGTCGTAGAAAGCCGTAATCAAATGGTAGTTGCCATGGCCATGAGTTTACTAAAAGAAAGAAAAGTACCCTCAAAGTACTGGGGGGAGGCTGTCAGACATGCAGTGTATATTCTGAATAAACTACCAACTCGAGCACTGTCAACTATTACTCCACATGAAGCTTGGTTTAAAAAGAAGCCAAATGTTGATTGTTTGAAAGTCTTTGGGTGTACAGCCTATATGAAAGTACCAGCTGTACATACACGAAAGCTAGATGACAGGAACAAATTAGTCGTGCATTTTGGATGAGAATCGGGGACAAAGGCATTTAGATTATATGATCCAATCTCAGGCAACGTACATGTTAGTAGAGACGTGGTGTTTAATCAAAGTAAAGAGTGGGAATGTGAGACAAAAGTGAACTCTGGTACACATGGAGGAAGTCAATTCATCCTGGAGGACTATACACCACCTCCACTAGAACCAACTGATCATTCTGAATCAGATGGGACACCTTCAACACCTCAATCTTCGATGTCAACACACGCAAGTACTCAGTCTTAAGGTGAAGATACAATCTACTCCAGTGTATCAAGTACCAATAGTGAGCATCCACGGAAATTCTGGTCTCTTGATGACATCTATGACAATATAACAGTGGAGGAGCTAGTAGAAGAGCTACTATTAATGGGCATTGATGAACCTGTATATTATGAGCAAGCAGTCCAAGATGCTGTCTGGAAAGAGACAATGAACAAAGAAATCGATTCAATTGAGAAAAATAAAACTTGGCAGCTGACTGACCTACCAAAAGGGCACAAAGCTATTCATCTCAAATGGGTGTTTAAATTAAATAAAGATCAAAATGGAGAAGTGACAAAGCACAAGGCTCGTCTCATGGCCAAAGGTTATGTGCAGCGTTATGGTGTAGACTACGAGGAAGTTTTTGCTCCTGTAACACGATTAGAGACAGTACGGCTACTGTTAGCTCTAGCAGCTAAAAACGATTGGGAGATACATCATCTCGACATTAAATCCATGTTCTTAAATGGTAGAATACAGGAGGAGGTCTACGTGTCCCAGCCAAAAGGTTATGTGAAGGAAGGATCTGAACATAAGGTTTATAAACTCCTCAAGGCATATTATGGACTTCGTCAAGCTCCAGGGGCGTGGTATGCTCGTCTCAATCATTGTCTGTCACAACTAGGTTTTGTTAAGTTTCCATTTGGGCATGCTGTCTATATTAAAAGAGAAGGTGATAACTCTCTCATTGTTGGTGTTTACATTGATGACTTGTTGGTCATAGGCACAAACCTGTCACTAGGGATGGGCATTCACTCCGGCCCGCCCGATCTCGATCCGATCCCCGCACCGAATGGGGCGGGGAATCAGGGATTTTTCGGGTACGGGCTGGGGAGCAGGAACAATTTACAAAAAAACCGGGGAGCGGGCCGGGACCGGGATTTTTTGTCGCCCCGGCCCGATCCCCGACCCCCGCCCCGATTCTTAATCCCTGACTCGATTCCACCCCATTATATAATATATATATATATATATATATATATATATATATATATATATATATATATATATATTGATAATCATATATTAATATATACGAATTTCCAATACTTTATATTGGAAATAAAATAATATTTTAATCTTATATGTTCATCTTTCTAGTAGTTAAATAACTTCATTTCCATGTTATTTATAATTGTTTATTTATGTAATATTTTTTTATCTTAATTTAGTGCTTAAAAAATTGCTTCAAATTCACTAGTTAATGTTTAAAATTGTTTAAAATGTTATTTTTTATTTAAAATGAAATTCCCCGATTCCCCGTGGGGATCCCCGTTACTCGTTTGGGCCGGGGAATAAAAAATAATCCCCGACGGGGATTGGGTTTGAATTCGGGGATGGGGATAGCAATCCCCGGCCCTGAAGTGCCCCGATGCCCATTCCTACCTGTCACACATTGCCAAATTCAAGGGGGAGATGAGTCGTGAATTTGACATGTCTGACCTTGGACAATTGTCGTATTACTTGGGGTTGGAAGTCACTCAAGGCAAAAAGTATATTGAGCTGTGACAAACGTCCTATGCAAAGAAAGTACTCGAGAAGGCAGGGATGGCACATTGCAATGCTGTTAAATTTCCTATGGAGCACATGCAAGTTGCAACTTCATGAAGACAACACTCGTGAACCTGTAAATTCTACAAATTTCAAGAGCATCGTTGGTGGGCTAAGATATTTGGTGCACACTCGTCCTGACATTGCTTACGCAGTGAGGATAGTTAGTAGATATATGAAGAGACCTATAGAGCTTCATTTAAATGTTGTAAAGAGGATTTGTCTCTATGTAAAGGGAACACTGCAGTATGGGTTAGTCTATAAAAAGGGATGTGGGAATTACATTTTGTCTGGTTTCTCAGACAGTGACTTGGCTTGTAGAGTGGATGATCGAAAAAGCACTGGAGGGATGGCTTTTTATCTTGACGAAAATCTGATCACCCGGGTCTCTCAAAAACAGCGTTGTGTTGCACTTTCATCATGCGAGGCAGAGTTTATGGCTGCTACAGCTGCTGCCTATCAAGAAATTTGGCTTCAACGAGTTCTCTGTTATGATACGAATGCTAAACCAGGTCCAGTTACATCAAACATTGACAATAGGTCTGCGGTGGATTTGGCTCGAAACCCAATATTTCATGGAAGAAGTAAGCACATCGATTTACGGTACCATTTCATTCATGATTGTGTTGAGCAGGGCTTGATTGTCATAAAACATGTTAGCACAAATGAGCAGCGTGCTGAGATACTTACCAAGGCGCTTGCAGCAGCGAAGTTTCGAGAAGATGATGAATCTACTGGGAGTCAAGAATCTTGAGAATGTTTAGATTAAGGGGGAGTATGTTGGGATTATTTTAATCTAAACATATTTGTTTAAGTTGTTTTGTTTTATTTCTTAATAAGCCAACATATTGTCTTGTGAATGTTGTACTGTAGACTTGATTTTAGGAAGTAGTTGCGATTGTTTAGGAAGCAATAAGGATGGAAAAAAATTAGGAGATAACTTCCTGGTTTGTAGAGGCTCCATGAGATAGGCTATATGTATCCTTTATTCTGTTTTGTTTTAATCAATCGGTTTTGCAAGATTTCCATATCAGTAATCAAAACACGTTCTGTTTCATATTGGTTTTATATTTGTCTAACAGTTTATAGCTGGGCCATCTGAAAAACTCAAAGTGGTATCTAGAACCTACCCGAGACCTGAGCCTACTTACTCGAAACATAAGTTAAGTATCTGTGCAGAAGATTGAAAACAACAACCATAAATCCAGAATTATATAAGTCGTTTTAACTTCTGAAACTGTTGTGTTAATTTCTGGTCGAATCTCACTAAGTCAAAATCAAATTGCTCTACCTAGAAAGATTGTGCATGCTGGCTTACAACAATCAAGGTACGTGGGATTAATTCTGTAAGTGTAAGTGAAGACTGTTGTTCGGTTTTCTTTGTTTAATTGGTTTGTATAAATCGTTATTATGTTATGTATATTCATGGATGAGTGGATGAGAATAAGACCTGCTCATCGGATCCTAGACTTTTGTACTCCTGTATGTCACCCATTACCTAGACTTCTATCAGAGTACTAGCCAATAATATTTAAAGGGAATCTGTTTATCCTCTATCATTTATGAATTTAATTTTACATGCTGAGATCTTCATGTACCTAAATATTTAATATATTATCTCAATAAATGAGTTCTTAAACTGAAAATGTAAAGATTTTAGTTCAAAATAATACTCGAACGATGTCCAAGTACTTCCCTAAAACATTAAGAATCCTTAATCTTTCGAGCAACCAGTAGCCATCCCTTGTTTTAAATTTATTATCATGATCATTTCTCTCTTTTTCTACACTCATGTTCTCTCTCCAACATATAGTGATACTTTAAAATTTATTATTATTATAATAGTAATAAGATATAAGTGTAGAAATTGTTATGGGAGTTGATATATAATACACTGTGGAATCATTTGTTTAAAATATTTATAAGAAACATATTAGGACATTGCTGGACTTGTTCTAGTAGAGCCACTACCTTGTGTGCAAGTATGGATTATGAAAGAGATTATGGGATCTTAAATTTGTATATTAAGAGCAAGACGATGAAATATTTCAATAGGTCGAAAGTTAAAATATTTTTACTAAGCCACATATTTGTAAGAATTTATTTAATAAACCGATAGTGTGTAGAACATATTAATGCATAGGGTTGTATAGTATCATTTTCAATGTCAAGGTTACCAAATACTCATTATGGAATATAAATGGAAAAAAGAAGATTTATCAAGATTACATTCCGAAATCAATTTCTAAAAAGGTTTTCTTCATATTTATATTTTCGAGGTGGTTCAGGCACCACGACTTGCACCGTTATCCATCTCCATGCTCATTAATTATTTCTAGGCTTTACTGTTCATGAATCGTATCTTGCATGAGATGATATTTTTCATCTCGTTCACAACCTAATGCTCCTTACCTTTGGGTCATGTGTTTAAACCTAAACTCGCCTCTCCTCGTTTTCGGTGATTCTAATGGAGAAAAGATAGTAGATAAGAGGGCTCCCAGGATTTTTCTTGCAGGATTTCGAAAGATAGCAAGAAAAAAGAGGCTGCGGCTGCCTTGGTGCAGATGGAGGTGAAGGCCAAGTCGGCCACGGATCCTAGAAAATTGGCTATAAAGGCAATTAAACATGTGATACATCTTAGGAGAAATAATTAGAGATCTTAACAACGATAAAATAATAGAAAGAACTATATTTTAATGGA
This sequence comes from Kitagawia praeruptora, assembly GCA_037693485.1. NCBI lineage: Eukaryota > Viridiplantae > Streptophyta > Magnoliopsida > Apiales > Apiaceae > Kitagawia > Kitagawia praeruptora. The sequence goes on from CM075350.1 coordinate 96,140,547, forward strand.
GAAAATGACCAAATTAACACAAAAAACAACCTACCTGCCCAAAATACCCATTGACGCGGAGCGTCCAAAATAACTAGAGAAATACGCATTTGGCTTATGCGTACATCAACAATGCATTTTCAAAATATGTATATTTTATTTCTCCCCCTCTACCAGAAAGCAACTTGGAGTTTATATAATTTTTTCCCCACGCATAAGTAGAATGTGTAGCTGTAGCTTTGGTTGTATGGCCCGTAACTTCTTGAAGTTACGGGTGAAGTACTGTTTTCTATTTTTTTTCAAAAAAATATCATTAAAAGTTTAATTTTACTTAGGATTAAATAGTTTTTATTTGGCTTTGGTTATATGTGTACATGCCGTTAATCTTTGGGTTTAAATAATTTTTATTTGGGATTCAACGGATTACATTTAGGGTTTAGAAATATTCAATTTTTCAATGAAAATTTTTAAATTTTATTTGTATTCTCTTGGGGTTTAAACATTTAAACTTTGTGGTTCAACAGTTCTAATTTGGGTTTTAGAAATATTCAACACGACGAATAAACCGTATACGAACTTAGGGTTTAGGGTTATTTACAATAACCCTAAACCCTAATTTATCCTCATTTTTAACTTTTAGCTTTTAAAAATCAGGTCGCCGGATTCAATTTTTTAATTAAAATTTAGGGGTTCAACATTTCCATTTTGGGGTTTAGAAATATTAAGAACGACAAATAAACCGTATACGAACTTAGGGTTCTAAACCCTAGACCCAAAACCCTAATTTATCCTGATTTTTAAAAAATCGGGAAACAACCCTAAACCCTAGACCCAAAACCATAATTTTTAAAAAAATATTCAATTTTTTTTTCAAATATACGTTAAATATTATAAAAATCCTCGTTCTCGGTGATTCGAATGGAGGAAAGGTAGAAGATAAAAGGGCTGCCAAGATTTTTCTTGCTGCATGCAAAATTTCAGCAGATAGCATGAAAAAGGCGGCTGCGGCTGCCAAGGTGGAGATGGAGGTGAAGGCCAAGGAGGCCACGGATGCTAGAAAATTGGCTATAAAGGCCGTTGAACATGTGGAACATCTAGAAAGAAATAGTTAGAAAACTTAGCAATGACAAGACAATAGAATGAACTATATTTTGGATAGGAGAACTCATATTTTATATTCTATAAGTAGTATACAAAATACATCGCTCCACTTTGTTTGCTGATTTATATATTTTTGTGTAAATAATGAGAGTTAACGGAGTTGTTTGTTGTGGTTATGAATTCGGCTTATAATTAGCTATTCTTCGGTTCAGTTGTATTTTTTAAGCAAAATTAAATGCTTATCTTTTTTAATACAGTTCACTAGTTAGCGGATGATTTTGCCTGGTTTTTGCTCGAGTTGTTAAGTTCTGCAACTCCTTTACGAAACTGTGACTACACTGTGTTTATGGATTGTGTGAAGGAGAGTTTGTTCTCACGGACAGTTTATGCAGGGCCATCAGAAAAACTCAAAGTGGTACCTAGAACCCTACATGAGACATGAGCCTGCTTACTCGAAACAAGTTAAGTATCTGTGCAGAAGATTGAAAACAGCAGCCATAGATCCAGAATTATATTATAAGTCGTTTTAACTTCTGAAACTGTTGTGTTAATTTGTGGTCGAATCTCACCAAGTCAAAATCAAATTGCTCTACCTAGAAAGATTGTGCATGCTGGCCTTACAACAATCAAGGTATGTGGGATTAATTCTGCAAGTGTAAGTGAAGACTGTTGTTCGGTTTTCTTTGTTTAATTGGTTTGTATAAATCATTATTATGTTGTGTATGTTCATGGATGAGAATGAGACATGCTCATCCGATCCTAGACTTTTGTACTCCTGTATGTCACCCATTACCTAGACTTCTATAGAGTACTAGCCAATAATATTTAAAGGGATTCCGTTTATCCTCTACCATTTATGAATTTAATTTTACAAGCTGAGATCTTCATGTACCTAAATATTTAATATATTATCTCAACATTTGAGTTCTTAAACTGAAAATGTAAAGATTTTAGTTCAAAATTATACTCCAATGATGTCCAAGTACTTCCCTAAAACATTAAGAATCCTTAATCTTTCGAGCAACCAGTAGCCATCCCTTGTTTTAAATTTATTATCATCATTTCTCTCTTTTTCTACATTCATGTTCTCTCTCCAACGTACAGTGAGACTTTCAAATTTATTATTATTATAATAATAATAATAAGATATAAGTATATAAATTGTTATTGGAGTTGATATACAACACACTGTGGAATCATTTGTTTGATATATTTATAAGAAACATATTAGGACATTGCTCGACTTGTTCTAGTAGAGCCACTACCTTTTGTGCAAGTGTGGATTGTGAAAGAGATTAGGGAATCTTAAATTAGTGAATTAAGAGCTAGCAAGACGATGAAATATTTCAAGAGGTCGAAAGTTAAAACATTTTTACTAAGCCACATATTTGTAAGAATTTATTTAAAAAACTGATAGTGTGCAGAATAGATTACTCCATAGGGTTGTATAGTATCATTTTCAATGTCAAGGTTACCAAATACTCATTGCGGAATAAAAATGGAAAAAAGAAGATTTATCAAGATTACATTCCGAAATCAATTTCTAAAAAGGTTCTTCATATTTATATTTTCAAGGTACTGGTTCATGCCCCACGCCTTGCACCGTTATCTATCTCCATGCTCATTCATTATTTCTAGGCTTTACTGTTCATGAATCGTATCTTTGCGTGAGATGATATTTTTCTTCTCGTTCACAATCTAATAATGCTCCTTACCTTTGGGTCATGTGTTTAAACCTCAACTCGCCTATCCTCATTTTCGGTGATTCTAATGGAGGAAGGATAGTAGATAAGAGATCGAGCTCCCTGGATTTTACTTGCAGGATTTATAAAGATGTAAAGAAAAAAGAGGTTGTGCCTGCCTTGGTGGAGATGGAGGTGAAGGCCAAGTCGGCCACGGATCCTAGAAAATTGGCTATAAAGGCAATTAAACATGTGGAACATCTTAGAAGAAATAATTAGAGATCTTAACAATGATAGAATAATAGAAAGAACTATATTTTAATGGAGAAAATGACCAAATTAACACAAAAACACAACCTACCTGCCCAAAATACCCATTGGCGTGCGGAGCGTCCAAAATAACTAGGGAAATAAGCATTTGGCTTATGCGTACATCACCAACGCATTTTCAAAATGTGTATATTTTGTTTCCCCCCTCTGCCAGAAAGCAACTTGGAGTTTATATAATTTTTTCCCCACGCATAAGTAGAATGCGTAACTATAGCTTTGGTTGTATGGCCCGTAATTTGAAGTTACGGGTGAAGTACTATTTTCTATTTTTTTTTCAAAACAATATCATTTAAAACTTAATTTTATTTGGGATAAAATGGTTTTTATTTGGCTTTGGTTATATGTGTACAAGCAGTTAATCTTTAGGTTTAAATAATTTATATTTGGGATTTAACGGATTACATTTAGGGTTTAGAAATATTCAATATTTTAATGAAATTTTTTAAATTTTATTTGTATTCTCTTGGGGTTTAAACAGTTAAACTTTGTGGTTCAACAGTTCAATTTTTGGTTTTAAAAATATTCAGCACGACGAATAAACCGTGTACGAAATTAGGGTTTATGGTTTTTTTACAACAAACAAACCTAAACCCTAATTTATCAGGCCGATAGATTCAATTTTTTAATTAAAATTTAGGGGTTCAACAATTAACTTTTGGGATTCAACGTTTCCATTTTGGGGTATAGAAATATTAAGAACTACAATTAAACCGCATAAGAACTTAGGGTTTAGGGTTGTAGACCCAAAACCCTAATTTATCTTGATTTTTAAAAAATCGGGGCTGGCCCCCGGTTTTTTAAAAATCAGGCCGCCAGACTCAACAAAAAATATTCAATTTGAATTGACCATTTGATTATAAGTTTTTTTAATAGTGTTTACAAATACATATTTATCCAATAAAAAAATAACACACTTAAAGTAGTATTTTGGGTTCAAAAAAGTAACGTTTTGTAAAAAATGAAATTTTTTACGCCACCTACGCATTTGAAATATGCGCAAATAGATGAGCCTCGCATTTTAATTATGCATAGTCATAAGACTCGCATGCTCCACATGCGTCTTCCTTTTAATAAATTTAAAAAAATAAGAAAAGTCACAGGTGGCACAACATACGCATATGTTGAGTGCGTATGTGGTGTCTGCATTCACAGAATGCGTATAGCTCTGATTATTCAAGGTACACTTTCCGTCCAAGGTTATTTTAGGCACTACATTTTAAAATTTGATTATTGAGGGCTTTTACCCAATTTAATGGGAGAATCCATCTTTTATTTTCTATAAATTGTATTTAAAATAGATTGTCGCACACTGGTTGTGATTCATTTTTTTGTAATTGGTAAGAATTTAAAAGTTAATATAGTTGTATGTTGTGGTTATGAATTTGGCTTATAAGCTATTCGTTCTTTTAGCTGCATTTTTTGAACAAAATTAAGATTGTTTCTCTATTGATTTCTAAATTAATTATCTCAAAAATAAAGGTAAACAATTTTGTGAAAAGATAAAACAATATTTAAACAAACACATTAGCTCTATAGATATACACATATGTAAATAAGGTTAAAATTAATGTACAATGAGAGTAAAATTAATGTACAATGAGAGTAAAGGAGGGAAGACCATCTCTTAGCTAGCACATGTTCTCAGTCGACATCCATGCATGCATATAGAAAATTAAATATTACTAGCAAGAACAAGTCTAAGCATGTATGTATTCAATGAGTAAAATGAGTAATGAATTAAACATTCATTCATTTTTTGATAGCGGACAATATCAACTATTGTGGACAAAATCTAAAAATTCAAATGATGATAATTGTTTAGTGTTGATCATATGTTAGGAGATTTGTACAATTTGCTCGTTCAACCGAGGAATGAGAAGACAATATGATGGAAGAGGGGACTCTGATCATACTAAGAGGGTTAGAGATTTTCAAGTTGTAATGTAAATGAATTTTTTGGACAAAGTCCTTTTAATTAAAAGGAAAGAAATTATAATTTATTATTTTTAATAAATTATATTATTAAATAATGTTCATAACTTATGCTTTTGTGATGTCATAGTTACACCTTCACCTTGTTATATAAATATTCTCAAATCAAAACCAACAGTTACATTTTTAAAAACGGTAATTTTATTATAAAAACTAATTTCTTATTCTTACTTTTTCTTAAACGGTTCTTATAATCCACATGCATATTTTAACATTTTCACACCAAACCAAATAATATTTATAAGAATCTAAAGATGTAAATTAGAAAAAAAATGAAAATTTGGAAATTTTTTCAAACAAAGGTTTTATATTATAAAAATTCGGAATATCAAAAATTCAAGAAATCCTCTAAAGATAGAAATATAAAAACTAAATTCTTATTCTTACTATTCTTAACCCATGCATCTTTTATCATTTTCACAACAAATTCATAAATCAAATTATACTTCCAGGAATGTAAAGATGCCAATTAGAAAAAAATGAAATCAATAATTATTTTTCAAATATACGTTACAGATTATAGAAATTATTCCAATATTTACTGGATTAAGGAAATTCAAAAAATTCTCTACATATAGAAATATAAGATCTAAATTCTTATTCTTACTTTTCTTAATGAGTGCTTATAAATTATACATGCATCTTCTAAAATTTTCCCAGCAAACAAAATTTTTACCAACAATTTCTCCTCAAAGTTCCATAGACTAAAATCTGAAATGTCTACCCCCTGCTCCAGTTCTACTACCATTGCCTGCCACTTGTGTGGGGACAAATCAAGGTGGTTCAAGCACCACGTCCTACACTTAGGAACCATCAAAACATTTTGCACCGATTGCGTTATCCATCTCCATGCTCATTCATTATGTCCGATTTGCTTTACTGTTCATGAAAATCCAGAAAAGCTAATCACCTCAAATGTTGTTGTATCTTGCATGAGATGTTATTCTTCTTCTCACGTCGGTTGTATTGGTTCTCACCCCAATGCTCCGTACCTTTGTGTCAAGTGTTTAAACCTGAACTCGCCTCTCCTCGTTCTCGGTGATTCGAATGGAGGAAAGGTAGTAGATAAAAGGGCTGCCAGGATTTTTCTTGCTGCATGCAAAATTTCAGCAGATAGCATGAAAAAGGCGGCTGCGGCTGCCAAGGTGGAGATGCAGGTGAAGGCCAAGGAGGCCACGGATGCTAGAAAATTGGTTATAAAGGCCGTTGAACATGTGGAACATCTAGAAAGAAATAGTTAGAAAACTTAGCAATGACAAGACAATAGAAGGAACTATATTTTGGATAGGAGAACCCATATTTTATTTTCTATAAGTAGTATACAAAATACATCGCTCCACTTTGTTTGCTGATTTATATATTTTTGTGTAAATAATGAGAGTTAACGGAGTTGTTTGTTGTGGTTATGAATTCGGCTTATAATTAGCTATTCTTCCGTTCAGTTGTATTTTTTAAGCAAAATTAAATGCTTATCTTTTTTAATACAGTTCACTAGTTAGCGGATGATTTTGCCTGGTTTTTGCTCGAGTTGTTAAGTTCTGCAACTCCTTTACGAAACTGTGACTATACTGTGTTTATGGATTATGTGAAGGAGAGTTCGTTCTCACGGAAAGTTTATGCAGGGCCATCAGAAAAACTCAAAGTGGTACCTAGAACCCTACCTGAGACATGAGCCTGCTTACTCGAAACATAAGTTAAGTATCTGTGCAGAAGATTGAAAAGAGCAGCCATAGATCCAGAATTATATTATAAGTCGTTTTAACTTCTGAAACTGTTGTGTTAATTTCTGGTCGAATCTCACCAAGTCAAAATCAAATTGCTCTACCTAGAAAGATTGTGCATGCTGGCCTTACAACAATCAAGGTATGTGGGATTAATTCTGCAAGTGTAAGTGAAGACTGCTGTTCGGTTTTCTTTGTTTAATTGGTTTGTATAAATCATTATTATGTTGTGTATGTTCATGGATGAGAATGAGACCTGCTCATCCGATCCTAGACTTTTGTACTCGTGTATGTCACCCATTACCTAGACTTCTATAGAGTACTAGCCAATAATATTTAAAGGGATTCCGTTTATCCTCTACCATTTATGAATTTAGTTTTACAAGCTGAGAACTTCATGTACCTAAATATTTAATATATTATCTCAACATATGAGTTCTTAAACTGAAAATGAAAAGATTTTAGTTCAAAATTATACTCCAATGATGTCCAAGTACTTCCCTAAAACATTAAGAATCCTTAATCTTTCGAGCAACCAGTAGCCATCCCTTGTTTTAAATTTATTATCATCATTTCTCTCTTTTTCTACATTCATGTTCTCTCTCCAACATATAGTGAGACTTTCAAATTTATTATTATTATAATAATAATAACAAGATATAAGTATAGAAATTGTTATTGGAGTTGATATACAATACACTGTGGAATCATTTGTTTAATATATTTATAAGAAACATATTAGGACATTGCTGACTTGTTCTAGTAGAGCCACTACTTTGTGTGCAAGTATGGATTGTGAAAGAGATTATGGGATCTTAAATTAGTGAATTAAGAGCAAGACGATGAAATATTTCAAGAGGTCGAAAGTTAAAACATTTTTACTAAGCCACATATTTGTAAGAATTTATTTAATAAACTGATAGTGTGCAGAACAGATTACTGCATAGGGTTGTATAGTATCGTTTTCAATGTCAAGGTTACCAAATACTCATTGCGGAATATAAATGGAAAAAAGAAGATTTATCAAGATTACATTCCGAAATCAATTTCTAAAAAGGTTCTTCATATTTATATTTTCAAGGTACTGGTTCATGCCCCACGCCAGAGTGAGCTCTTTAATACTCGAGTAATTAAGTCTGAGGGGACTTAGTCCTAGTAACCTAAAGTCCTTGTGGTTTGGGATTGCTGACCTAACACTCGCTACATGGGTATTATTGTATAAGCCTTTTGGGGTCTCATTCATTGCACGGTTAAGTAAGCATGCGTATTGTATATAGTGTCTTAGTAATAAAGTATGAATTCCTGGCTAACTTGAATGAGGATGGAGGTGTTCCTAGGTTATAAAGTGTCTACAGTCTATTCTTTTTATAAGCCTGTGATTGTCTTGGCGAAGGGCATGTATGATTTTTGACCTAGTTTTGGGAGTATTTCTGATGAGCAAGCACACACGCACGTTTATGTTCATGTATTTGTTAGTATACGGGGACTTAGTCGAGCTCTGCTTGGATTTATTTGCATTCTTTGAGATATTTGCTTGTTAGTTGGTTTTGGTAAGTTTGAAGGGGATCTTGCATTTTCATATTAGTTGCATTCATGCATTGCATTGCATTAGGATTAATGGATTTTGTGGGTACATTCACTATAGGCCCTCACGAGACCTTACTCGTCCACTAGGGCAGCCTAGGGGTTTAAGGGCTTGTTGCATATGCCAAATGCAACCGTGATCACCTACGGAAGTGATACTAGTTAGTTAGTTAGTTGTAATTGTTTATGCTTGAGGACAAGCATCGGTTTAAGTTTGGGGGTGTGATAAGTGGATTTTATATCCACTTGGAACGTTCCATATCGGCTTAAATTGGTGTATTTGGCCTCAGGTTTGTCGTAGTTTTGATGTGTTTTATTTAATTGTGCAGGTTTGAAGAAATGTCGATTAGGGGTGAAATTTCCGTTGTTTTTGGAGTTGATTTACGATATGGAATGCATAATGGTGTCTCAATATCAACTATCCAGAGGATTACAAGTCAAGGAATTGAAGTCGGGAAGTTAGTGCAAGAAGAACGGAAGAAAAAGGCTGAAAAACGAAGGAAAATGGCAGAAAATTAGCAGCCACCAGCAAGCAGAGCGCTGGCAGCGCTTGTAGCAACGCAGGCTGCGCTTGCATAGTGCCAGAACAGTCAAAGCCGCGCTAGCTGCACTTGGTCGGCCAAAATTTGCTGAAAAATGTCCGTTTTGCCCCTATTCGAATTCTAGTTGTATTTTTGGTACCCAAACCTATTTCTAGTTGTATTATAGGTTGTTTTTCTTGCTGGGCAAGATATATAGGCCTATAAAAACACATCTTAGCATTGTAATTCAGATCGTTTTTATTTGTAACTTAGAATTGCAAGGGAGAATAGTGGAGAAGGATTCAAGGCTCGGTGACAAGCACGGATCTAGATCTACTTCATCTTTTGTATACGTTGAATCATAGATTTGTTTTCTCAACTCTTCGCTTTATTAATATTATTGCTTCTTTCTTTCATATCTTGTTAATTATCATGTTTTCATCAAATCCCATGGTGACGAAAGGTTCAATTATGAACTAATCGTTGTCGTGGGATCCTAGTGGATTTATCTATGTAGCTTAGTAGTTTGCATGCCTTAAAGATTTATGTGTGGTGAATTCTTGATATCCTTGTATGGTTGTGCTTCATGAATTTAGGTGCGTCGCGAACATCTAATATGTTAATCTCTTGCTAAACGAGAGTGGATCTTGAGATTTAGAACTTGCCATGCTAGCATAGGATAGGTTGATGTTTTAACATCATGATTTGTGGCGTAAATAGAGATATTATGCTACCCTATATGATCTAAGTGGATAACTTGTGCTTAAACCTTTATGTTTTCAAATTCTATAGAGATATAGGGTCTAAACATGATAGGTGTCTATTCATCTTCTATCTCTTTTGTGGATGTATGCGTAGTTTGGTACTAGTATACCGAGAGGTAACTTTTACTTGTTTCGTGTTATTCGATCAGATATCAAAACCATCGCATGTTTTAATTAAAGGCTGCAACTTTAAGTGAAGTAGATAATGAAACTAGGATTCCATGTTTATTCTCATATAATTAATTTGATTTTAAATTCTCATTAGTTAATTTAATTCTTAGTTTTACAATTTGCATCTTAGTTAATTTAGATAATTAACCCCAAATTTGTTACTTATCTTAGCAGTGAATTAAAACCATACATTGTTGCATAGGCATATTTACTGATTAAAACTTAACCAGATCTCTGCGGAACGAACTTAAATTGTATTACTTATGACTACGTGCGCTTGCATAATTTTGTGTTAACTAGTATACACGAAGCGTAAGAACGGTGAAGTACTAGTAGTTGGGGTTTATGTGGATGATTTATTAGTTATGGGATCAAGCTTGTCACTCACCAAACAGTTTAAGGAGCAGATGAGCAAGAATTTTGAAATGAGCGATCTTGGTAAGCTATCACATTATCTTGGGATAGAGGTAAATCAGAAAAAGGAGTACATAGAGCTGAAGCAGACATCTTATGCAAAGAAAGTTTGGGAGAAAAGTGGCGTGGCAGATTGCAAACCCACGAAATATCCTATGGAGCCAACTGTACAAATACATAAGGATGAAGAAGGGAAACCGGTGGATTCAACTAAATACAAGAGTTTTGTAGGAAGTGATGGGTTCTCTGAAAGCCCACGAAGAATGCCTACATGGACAAATGGAGAATAATGAGGGACAACAACTCTGGCTGACAGAGGAGGGATAGCACAAGAGAGAAAATAACGATGGCAAACTCTTACCCACGCGAGAAGAATGGTTAAAGAGGTCAAGCAAAGGTGCATCCTTTGGCGGAGGCGATTATCGTGGGAAAGGTAGTCGTAATGTTCGTGACAGAAGCCAAGTGAAGTGTTTTAACTATGGCAAGGAGAGGCAGATAAAAAAAGGGTGAAGTAAATCTGACACAGTTGAATGATGAAGAGCCTGCACTGTTAATGGCTATGTGTGAGAAAGGTGTAGATGATGAGATTTCATTTACTAAAGGCAAGAATTTGAGAGACATGAAAGAAATAGAAGAAAATAACTGGTACCTCGACAACGGGGCCAGTAATCATATGACAGGCCATCGAGAAAAGTTTGAGAAATTGGACAAAGTAATAAAAGGAGAAGTCAAGTTTGTATATGGTTCGTTGGTAAAAATCGAAGGAAAAGGCTCAATCAGAATCGTTTGCAAGAATGGAGAAACCAGGATGCTACATGGAGTGTACTATATACCCACACTTCAAAGAAATATCATAAGCTTGGGTCAGTTATCAGAAGAAGGAAATCGAGTGGTTATGAATAGGGACAACTTGTGGGTCTATGACAGTTGTGGGAGACTACTGATTCAAGTCAAGAGGTCTGTTAATTGACTCTATAAGATTCATATTGAAGAAGCACATCACCAGTGTTTTTTAACAAGGTGTGAGGAAGAAGCACAGTTATGGCACCAACGACTCGGGCATGTAAACTTTAAGGCAATGCAGTTGATGTCAAAGAATCAGATGGGTCATGGATTACCATTTATCAATCAACCCAAGGAGAACTGCAATGGATGTCTCATGTCAAAGCAAACACGTAAGCCTTTCCCATCTCAAACAAATTTCATTGCAAAAACTACCCTAGAATTAATTCATGTGGATCTTTGTGGGCCTATATCTCCTCCTACCCCATCTGGAAATCATTATTTTATGCTCTTAGTTGATGATCACAGTCGTATGATGTGGGTACATATGCTTAAGATGAAAGACGAAGCCTTGAATTATTTTAAGAAATTTAAATTGCTGGTTGAGAATGGTGCAAAACAGGGTGTTCGAGTATTGAGATCAAACCGTGGAGGGGAATTCTGTTCAAATGAGTTCAATTCTTTTTGTGAGGCACATGGCATTTTGAGACATTATACAACGCCCTACACACCATAACAAAATGGTGTCGTAGAAAGCCGTAATCAAACGATAGTTGCCATGGCCATGAGTTTACTAAAAGAAAGAAAAGTACCCTCAAAGTACTGGGGGGAGGCTGTTAGACATGCAGTGTATATTCTGAATAAACTACCAACTCGAGCACTGTCAACTATTACTCCACATGAAGCTTGGTTTAAAAAGAATCCAAATGTTGATTGTTAGAAAGTCTTTGGGTGTACAGCCTATATGAAAGTACCAGCTGTACATACACGAAAGCTAGATGACAGGAACAAATTAGTCGTGCATTTTGGACGAGAATCGGGGACAAAGGCATTTAGATTGTATGATCCAATCTCAGGCAACGTACATGTTAGTAGAGACGTGGTGTTTAATCAAAGTAAAGAGTGGGAATGTGAGACAGAAGTGAACTCTGGTACACATGGAGGAAGTCAATTCATCCTGGAGGGCTATACACCACCTCCACTAGAACCAACTGATCATTCTGAATCAGATGGGACACCTTCAACACCTCAATCTTCGATGTCAACACACGCAAGTACTCAGTCTTAAGGTGAAGATACAATCTACTCCAGTGTATCAAGTACCAACAGTGAGCATCCACGGAAATTCTGGTCTCTTGATGACATCTATGACAATATAACAGTGGAGGAGCTAGTAGAAGAGCTACTATTAATGGGCATTGATGAACCTGTATGTTATGAGCAAGCAGTCCAAGATGCTGTCTGGAAAGAGACAATGAACAAAGAAATCGATTCAATCGAGAAAAATAAAACTTGGCAGCTGACTGACCTACCAAAAGGGCACAAAGCTATTGATCTCAAATGGGTGTTTAAATTAAAGAAAGATCAAAATGGAGAAGTGACAAAGCACAAGGCTCGTCTCATGGCCAAAGGTTATGTGCAGAGTTATGGTGTAGACTACGAGGAAGTTTTTCCTCCTGTAACACGATTAGAGACAGTACGGCTACTGTTAGCTCTAGCAGCTAAAAACGATTGGGAGATACATCATCTTGACATTAAATCCGTGTTCTTAAATGGTAGAATACAGGAGGAGGTCTACGTGTCCCAGCCAAAAGGTTATGTGAAGGAAGGATCTGAACATAAGGTTTATAAACTCCTCAAGGCATTGTATGGACTTCGTCAAGCTCCAGGGGCGTGGTATGCTCGTCTCAATCAATGTCTGTCACAACTAGGTTTTGTTAAGTTTCCATTTGGGCATGCTGTCTATATTAAAAGAGAAGGTGATAACTCTCTCATTGTTGGTGTTTACGTTGATGACTTGTTGGTCATTGGCACAAACCTGTCACTAGGGATGGGCATTCACTCCGGCCCGCCCGATCTCGATCCGATCCCCGCACCGAATGGGGCGGGGAATCGGGGATTTTTCGGGTACGGGCCGGGGAGTGGGGACAATTTACAAAAAAACCGGGGAGCGGGCCGGGACCGGGATTTTTTGTCGCCCCGGCCCGATCCCCGACCCCCTCCCCCGCCCCGATTCTTAATCCCCGACTCGATTCCACCCCATTATATAATATATATATATATATATATATATTGATAATCATATATTAATATATACGAATTTCCAATACTTTATATTGGAAATAAAATAATATTTTAATCTCATATGTTCATCTTTCTAGTAGTTAAATAACTTCATTTCCATGTTATTTATAATTGTTTATTTATGTAATATTTTTTTATCTTAATTTAGTGCTTAAAAAATTGCTTCAAATTCACTAGTTAGTGTTTAAAATTGTTAAAAATGTTATTTTTTATTTAAAATGAAATTCCCCGATTCCCCGTGGGGATCCCCGTTACCCGTTTGGGCCGGGGAATAAAAAATAATCCCCGACGGGGATCGGGTTTGAATTCGGGGATGGGGATAGCACTCCCCGGCCCCGTAGTGCCCCGATGCACATTCCTACCTATCACACATTGCCAAATTCAAGGGGTAGATGAGTCGTGAATTTGACATGTTTGACCTTGGACAATTGTCGTATTACTTGGGATTGGAAGTCACTCAAGGCAAAAAGTATATTGAGCTGTGACAAACGTCCTATGCAAAGAAAGTACTCGAGAAGGCAGGGATGGCAGATTGCAATGCTGTTAAATTTCCTATGGAGCACAAGTTGCAACTTCATGAAGACAACACTCGTGAACCTGTAAATTCTACTCATTTCAAGAGCATCGTTGGTGGGCTAAGATATTTGGTGCACACTCGTCCTGACATTGCTTACGCAGTGAGGATAGTTAGTAGATATATGAAGAGACCTATAGATCTTCATTTAAATGCTGTAAAGAGGATTTGTCGCTATGTAAAGGGAACAGTGCAGTATGGGTTAGTCTATAAAAAGGGATGTGGGAATTACATTTTGTCTGGTTTCTCAGACAGTGACTTGGCTTGTGGAGTGGATGAACGAAAAAGCACTAGAGGGATGGCTTTTTATCTTGACGAAAATCTGATCACCCGGGTCTCTCAAAACAACGTTGTGTTGCACTTTCATCATGTGAGGCAGAGTTTATGGCTGCTACAGCTGCTGCCTATCAAGCAATTTGGCTTCAACGAGTTCTCTGTTATGATACGAATGCTAAACCAGGTCCAGTTACATCAAACATTGACAATAGGTCTGCGGTGGATTTGGCTCGAAACCCAATTTTTCATGGAAGAAGTAAGCACATCGATTTACGGTACCATTTCATTCGTGATTGTGTTGAGCAGGGCTTGATTGTCATAAAACATGTTAGCACAAATGAGCAGCGTGCTGAGATACTTACCAAGGCGCTTGCAGCAGCGAAGTTTCGAGAAGATGATGAATCTACTAGGAGTCAAGAATCTTGAGAATGTTTAGATTAAGGGGGAGTATGTTGGGATTATTTTAATCTAAACATATTTGTTTAAGTTGTTTTGTTTTATTTCTTAATAAGCCAACATATTGTCTTGTGAATGTTGTACTGTAGACTTGATTTTAGGAAGTAGTTGCGATTGTTTAGGAAGCAATAAGGATGGAGAAAAATTAGGAGATAACTTCCTGGTTTGTAGAGGCTCCATGAGATAGGCTATATGTATCCTTTATTCTATTCTATTTTAATCAATCCGTTTTGCAAGATTTCCATATCAGTAATCAAAACACGTTCTGTTTCATATTGGTTTTATATTTGTCTAACAGTTTATAGCTGGGCCATCTGAAAAACTCAAAGTGGTATCTAGAACCTACCCGAGACCTGAGCCTACTTACTCGAAACATAAGTTAAGTATCTGTGCAGAAGATTGAAAACAACAGCCATAAATCCAGAATTATATAAGTCGTTTTAACTTTTGAAACTGTTGTGTTAATTTCTGGTCGAATCTCACTAAGTCAAAATCAAATTGCTCTACCTAGAAAGATTGTGCATGCTGTCTTACAACAATCAAGGTACGTGGGATTAATTCTGCAAGTGTAAGTGAAGACTGTTGTTCGGTTTTTTTTGTTTAATTGGTTTGTATAAATCATTATTATGTTATGTATATTCAAGGATGAGTGGATGAGAATAAGACCTGCTCATCGGATCCTAGACTTTTGTACTCCTGTATGTCACCCATTACCTAGACTTCTATCAGAGTACTAGCCAATAATATTTAAAGGGAATCTGTTTATCCTCTATCATTTATAAATTTAATTTTACATGCTGAGATCTTCATGTACCTAAATATTTAATATATTATCTCAATATATGAGTTCTTAAACTGAAAATGTAAAGATTTTAGTTCAAAATAATACTCCAACGATGTCCAAGTACTTCCCTAAAACATTAAGAATCCTTAATCTTTCGAGCAACCAGTAGCCATCCCTTGTTTTAAATTTGTTATCATGATCATTTCTCTCTTTTTCTACACTCATGCATGTTCTCTCTCCAACATATAGTGATACTTTCAAATTTATTATTATTATAATAGTAATAAGATATAAGTGTAGAAATTGTTATGGGAGTTGATATATAATACACTGTGGAATCTTTTGTTTAAAATATTTATAAGAAACATATTAGGACATTGCTGGACTTGTTCTAGTAGAACCACTACCTTGTGTGCAAGTATGGATTATGAAAGAGATTATGGGATCTTAAATTAGTATATTAAGAGCAAGACGATGAAATATTTCAATAGGTCGAAAGTTAAAATATTTTTACTAAGCCACGTATTTGTAAGAATTTATTTAATAAACCGATAGTGTGTAGAACAGATTAATGCATAGGGTTGTATAGTATCATTTTCAATGTCAAGGTTACCAAATACACATTGTGGAATATAAATGGAAAAAAGAAGATTTATCAAGATTACATTCCGAAATCAATTTCTAAAAAGGTTTTCTTCATATATATATTTTCAAGGTGGTTCAGGCACCACGACTTGCACCGTTATCCATCTCCATGCTCATTAATTATTTCTAGGCTTTACTGTTCATGAATCGTATCTTGCATGAGATGATATTTTTCTTCTCGTTCACAACCTAATGCTCCTTACCTTCGGGTCATGTGTTTAAACCTAAACTCGCCTCTCCTCGTTTTCGGTGATTCTAATGGAGAAAAGATAGTAGATAAGAGGGCTCCCAGGATTTTCTTGCAGGATTTCGAAAGATAGCAAGAAAAAAGAGGCTGCGGCTGCCTTGGTGGAGATGGAGGTGAAGGCCAAGTCGGCCACGGATCCTAGAAAATTGGCTATAAAGGCAATTAAACATGTGATACATCTTAGGAGAAATAATTAGAGATCTTAACAACGATAAAATAATAGAAATAACTATATTTTAATGGAGAAAATGACCAAATTAACACAAAAACACAACCTACCTGCCCAAAATACCCATTGACGCGCGGAGCGTCCAAAATAACTAGAGAAATACGCATTTGGCTTATGCGTACATCAACAATGCATTTTCAAAATGTGTATATTTTATTTCTCCCCCTCTACCAGAAAGCAACTTGGAGTTTATATAATTTTTTCCCCACGCATAAGTAGAATGTGTAGCTGTAGCTTTGGTTGTATGGCCCGTAACTTCTTGAAGTTACGGGTGAAGTACTGTTTTCTATTTTTTTTTCAAAAAAATATCATTAAAAGTTTAATTTTATTTAGGATTAAATAGTTTTTATTTGGCTTTGGTTATATGTGTACATGCCGTTAATCTTTGGGTTTAAATAATTTTTATTTGGGATTCAACAAATTACATTTAGGGTTTAGAAATATTCAATTTTTCAATGAAAATTTTTAAATTTTATTTGTATTCTCTTGGGGTTTAAACATTTAAACTTTGTGGTTCAACAATTCTATTTTGGGTTTTAGAAATATTCATCACGACGAATAAACCGTATATGAACTTAGGGTTTAGGGTTATTTACAATAACCCTAAACCCTAATTTATCCTCATTTTTAACTTGTTAGCTTTTAAAAATCAGGCCGCCAGATTCAATTTTTTAATTAAAATTTAGGGGTTCAACATTTCCATTTTGGGGTTTAAAAATATTAAGAACGACAAATAAACCGTATACGAACTTAGGATTCTAAACCCTAGACCCAAAACCCTAATTTATCCTGATTTTTAAAAAATCGGGAAACAACCCTAAACCCTAGACCCAAAACCCTAATTTTTAAAAAAATATTCAATTTTTTTTAAATATACGTTAAATATTATAAAAATCCTTGTTCTCGGTGATTCGAATGGAGGAAAGGTAGTAGATAAAAGGGCTGCCAAGATTTTTCTTGCTGCATGCAAAATTTCAGCAGATAGCATGAAAAAGGCGGCTGCGGCTGCCAAGGTGGAGATGGAGGTGAAGGCCAAGGATGCTAGAAAATTGGCTATAAAGGCCGTTGAACATGTGGAACATCTAGAAAGAAATGTTGGGCTTGCTAAGCAGACTTTGAGTCCACATTAGTATGATATTGTCCGCTTTGGGTTGGGTCAGCCCCGCACGGATTTGTTTTTGGGTAACTCCCAAAAGGCCTCATACTAATAGAGTTTATCTGGCTGCTTATTAACTAACAATCTGCCCCTCCCACAAACGATGTGGGACAAGACAACTCCTAACAATCTCCCCCTCCACATATCGGGCTCAACTACTAATCTGCCTCCTTATGTGTGATCTGCTCCCCTTGATCCATACTGGAAGTTCCTGGCTATCTGGCTCCCTTAGGCCCATACTGGAAAGTCCACCTGCTCCCCCTTAAACCCAATATGGGATAGCCCATCTGCCTCTTCTTGAATCCATTCTAGAGCCCATTGAGATTGTTCTGGACCGTTATAACCTGAAGCTCTGATACCACTTGTTGGGCTTGCTAAGCAGACTTTGACTCCACATTAGTATGATATTGTCCGCTTTGGGTTGGGTCAGCCCCGCACAGATTTGTTTTTGGGTAACTCCCAAAAGGCCTCATACTAATAGAGTTTATCTGGCTGCTTATTAACTAACAATCTGCCCCTCCCACAAACGATGTGGGACAAGACAACTCCTAACAAGAAATAGTTAGAAAACTTAGCAATGACAAAAAAATAGAAGGAACTATATTTTGGATAGGAGAACTCATATTTTATATTCTATAAGTAGTATACAAAATACATCGCTCCACTTTGTTTGCTGATTTATATATTTTTGTGTAAATAATGAGAGTTAACGGAGTTGTTTGTTGTGGTTATGAATTCGGCTTATAATTAGCTATTCTTCCGTTCAGTTGTATTTTTTAAGCAAAATTAAATGCTTATCTTTTTTAATACAGTTCACTAGTTAGCGGATGATTTTGCCTGGTTTTTGCTCTAGTTGTTAAGTTCTGCAACTCCTTTACGAAACTGTGACTATACTGTGTTTATGGATTGTGTGAAGGAGAGTTCGTTCTCACGGACAGTTTATGCAGGGCCATCAGAAAAACTCAAAGTGGTACCTAGGACCCTACCTGAGACATGAGCCTGCTTACTCGAAACATAAGTTAAGTATCTGTGCAGAAGATTGAAAACAGCAGCCATAAATACAGAATTATATAAGTCGTTTTAACTTCTGAAACTGTTGTGTTAATTTCTGGTCGAATCTCACCAAGTCAAAATCAAATTGCTCTACCTAGAAAGATTGTGCATGCTGGCCTTACAACAATCAAGGTATGTGGGATTAATTCTGCAAGTGTAAGTGAAGACTGTTGTTCGGTTTTCTTTGTTTAATTGGTTTGTATAAATCATTATTATGTTGTGTATGTTCATGGATGAGAATGAGACCTGCTCATCCGATCCTATACTTTTGTACTCCTGTATGTCACCCGGCCCATTACCTAGACTTCTATAGAGTACTAGCCAATAATATTTAAAGGGATTCCGTTTATCCCCTACCATTTATGAATTTAATTTTACAAGCTGAGATCTTCATGTACCTAAATATTTAATATATTATCTCAACATATGAGTTCTTAAACTGAAAATGTAAAGATTTTAGTTCAAAATTATACTCCAATGATGTCCAAGTACTTCCCTAAAACATTAAGAATCCTTAATCTTTCGAGCAACCAGTAGCCATCCCTTGTTTTAAATTTATTATCATCATTTCTCTCTTTTTCTACATTCATGTTCTCTCTCCAACATATAGTGAGACTTTCAAATTTATTATTATAATAATAATAATAATAATAAGATATAAGTATAGAAATTGTCATTGGAGTTGATATACAATACACTGTGGAATCATTTGTTTAATATATTTATAAGAAACATATTAGGACATTGCTCGACTTGTTCTAGTAGAGCCACTACCTTTTGTGCAAGTATGGGTTGTGAAAGAGATTATGGGATCTTAAATTAGTGAATTAAGAGCAAGACGATGAAATATTTCAAGAGGTCGAAAGTTAAAACATTTTTACTAAGCCACATATTTGTAAGAATTTATTTAAAAAACTAAACAGATTACTGCATAGGGTTGTATAGTATCAATTTCAATGTCAAGGTTACCAAATACTCATTGCGGAATATAAATGGAAAAAAGAAGATTTATCAAGATTACATTCCGAAATCAATTTCTAAAAAGGTTCTTCATATTTATATTTTCAAGGTACTGGTTCATGCCCCACGCCTTGCACCGTTATCTATCTCCATGCTCATCCATTATTTCTAGGCTTTACTGTTCATGAATCGTATCTTTGCGTGAGATGATATTTTTCTTCTCGTTCACAACCTAATAATGCTCCTTACCTTTGGGTCATGTGTTTAAACCTGAACTCGCCTATCCTCATTTTCGGTGATTCTAATGGAGGAAGGATAGTAGATAAGAGAGCTCCCTAGATTTTACTTGCAGGATTTCTAAAGATAGCAAGAAAAAAAAGAGGTTGCGGCTGCCTTGGTGGAGATGGAGGTGAAGGCCAAGTTGGCCACGGATCCTAGAAAATTGGCTATAAAGGCAATTAAACATGTGGAACATCTTAGAAGAAATAATTAGAGATCTTAACAATGATATAATAATAGAAAGAACTATATTTTAATGGAGAAAATGACCAAATTAACACAAAAACACAACCTACCTGCCCAAATTACCCATTGGCGTGCGGAGCGTCCAAAATAACTAGGGAAATAAGCATTTGGCTTATGCGTACATCACCAACGCATTTTCAAAATGTGTATATTTTGTTTCCCCCCTCTTCCAGAAAGCAACTTGGAGTTTATATAATTTTTTCCCCACGCATAAGTAGAATGCGTAACTATAGCTTTGGTTGTATGGCCCGTAATTTGAAGTTACGGGTGGAGTACTATTTTATATTTTTTTTCAAAACAATATCATTTAAAATTTAATTTTATTTGGGATTAAATAGTTTTTATTTGGCTTTGGTTATATGTGTACAAGCAGTTAATCTTTGGGTTTAAATAATTTTTATTTGGGATTTAACGGATTACATTTAGGGTTTAGAAATATTCAATATTTTAATGAAATTTTTTAAATTTTATTTGTATTCTCTTGGGGTTTAAACAGTTAAACTTTGTGGTACGAATAAACAGTGTACGAACTTAGGGTTTATGGTTTTTTTACAACAAACAACCCTAAACCCTAATTTATTAGGCGGCTAGATTCAATTTTTTAATTAAAATTTAGGGGTTCAACAATTAACTTTTGGGATTCAACATTTCCATTTTGGGGTATAGAAATATTAAGAACTACAATTAAACCACATACGAACTTAGGGTTTAGGGTTGTAGACCCAAAACCCTAATTTATCTTGATTTTTAAAAAATCGGGGCTGGCCCCCGATTTTTTAAAAATCAGGCCGCCAGACGCAACAAAAAATATTCAATTTGAATTGACCATTTGATTATAAGTTTTATAAGTTTTTTTAAGGGTAATGCCAAACATAGCCCTTAGGACTATGATTAAGCATTAATGTAGATGGATAAATGTATTTAATACATCAATTTTGCGCGAAATTCAATATGATTATTTAGAAATTTAAGATGTTTTTATCATTGAAAATTAATGTGAATGCAGGGGGGTCCATTATTATTACTTGGAAAATTAAATTATTGTTGCAAAGATACATTGGAAAACTAAAAACAACTAAATACCATATAAAAGATATTGAAACTATAAGAGTATTTAATGCTTAACCATAACCCTTAGGGCTATGGTTAGCATTTCCCTTTTTTTAATAGTGTTTACAAATACATATTTATCCAATAAATAAATAACACACTTAAAGTAGTATTTTGGGTTCAAAAAAGTAACGTTTTGTAAAAAAAATGAAAATTTTTACGCCACCTACGCATTTGAAATATGCACAAATAGATGAGCCTCGCATTTTAATTATGCATAGTCATAAGACTCGCATGCTCCACATGCGTCTTCCTTTTAATAAATTAAAAAAAATAAGAAAAGTCACAGGTGGCACAATATACGCATATGTTGAGTGCTTATGTGGTGTCTGCATTCACAGAATGCGTATAGCTCTGATTATTCCAGGTACACTTTCCGTCAAAGGTTATTTTAGACACTACATTTTAAAATTTGATTATTGAGGGCTTTTACCCAATTTAATGGGAGAATCCATCTTTTATTTTCTATAAATTGTATTCAAAATACATTGTCGCACACTGGTTGTGATTCATTTTTTTGTAATTGGTAAGAATTTAAAAGTTAATATAGTTGTATGTTGTGGTTATGAATTCGGCTTATAAGCTATTCGTTATTTTAGCTGCATTTTTTGAACAAAATTAAGATTGTTTCTCTATTGATTTCTAAATTAATTATCTCAAAAATAAAGGCAAACAATTTTGTGAAAAGATAAAATAATATTTAAACAAACACATTAGCTCTACAGTTATACACATATGTAAATAAGGTTAAAATTAATGTACAATGAGAGTAAAATTAATGTACAATGAGAGTAAAGGAGGGAAGACCATCTCTTAGCTAGCACATGTTCTCAGTCGACATCCATGCATGCATATAGAAAATTAAATATTAGCAAGAACAAGTCTAAGCATGTATGTATTCAATGAGTAAAATGAGTAATGAATTAAACATTCATTCATTTTTTGATAGCGGACAATACCAACTATTGTGGACAAAACCTAAAAATTCAAA
Organism: Kitagawia praeruptora; assembly: GCA_037693485.1. Lineage (NCBI taxonomy): Eukaryota > Viridiplantae > Streptophyta > Magnoliopsida > Apiales > Apiaceae > Kitagawia > Kitagawia praeruptora. Next base: position 96,162,899 of record CM075350.1, read on the forward strand.
TGATGATAATTGTTTAGTGTTGATCATATGTTAGGAGATTTGTACAATTTGCTCGTTCAACCAAGGAATGAGAAGACAGTATGATGGAAGTGGGGACTCTGATCATACTAAGAGGGTTAGAGATTTTCAAGTTGTAATGTAAATGAATTTTTGGACACAGTCCTTTTAATTAAAAGGAAAGAAATTATAATTTATTATTTTTAATAAATTAAATTATTAAATAATGTTCATAACTTATGCTTTTGTGATGTCATAGTTACACCTTCACCTTCCTATATAAATATTCTCAAATCAAAACCAACAGTTACATTTTTAAAAACGGTAATTTTTTTATAAAAACTAATTTCTTATTCTTACTTTTTCTTAAACGGTTCTTATAATCCACATGCATATTTTAACATTTTCACAGCAAACCAAATAATATTTATAAGAATCTAAAGATCTGAATTAGAAAAAAAATGAAAATTTGGGAATTTTTTCAAACAAAGGTTTTATATTATAAAAATTCGGAATATCAAAAATTCAAGAAATCCTCTACAGATAGAAATATAAAAACTGAATTCTTATTCTTACTATTCTTAACCCATGCATCTTTTATCATTTTCACAACAAATTCATAAATCAAATTATACTTCCACGAATGTAAAGATGCCAATTAGAAAAAAATGAAATCAATAATTATTTTTCAAATATACGTTACAGATTATAGAAATTATTCCAATATTTACTGGATTAAGGAAATTCAAAAAATTCTCTACATATAGAAATATAAGAACTAAATTCTTATTCTTACTTTTCTTAATGAGTGCTTATAAATTATACATGCATCTTCTAAAATTTTCCCAGCAAACAAAATTTTTACCAACAATTTCTCCTCAAAGTTCCATAGACCTGTGTAAAATCTGAAATGTCTACCCCCTGCTCCAGTTCTACTACCATTGCCTGCCACTTGTGTGGGGACAAATCAAGGTCGTTCAAGCACCACGTCCTACACTTAGGAACCATCAAAACATTTTGCACCGATTGCGTTATCCATCTCCATGCTCATCCATTATGTCCGATTTGCTTTACTGTTCATGAAAATCCAGAAAAGCTAATCACCTCAAATGTTGTTGTATCTTGCATGAGATGTTATTCTTCTTCTCACGTCGGTTGTATTGGTTCTCACCCCAATGCTCCGTACCTTTGTGTCAAGTGTTTAAACCTGAACTCGCCTCTCCTCGTTCTCGGTGATTTGAATGGAGGAAAGGTAGTAGATAAAAGGGCTTCCAGGATTTGTCTTGCTGCATGCAAAATTTCAGCAGACAGCATGAAAAAGGCGGCTGCGGCTGCCAAGGTGGAGATGCAGGTGAAGGCCAAGGAGGCCACGGATGCTAGAAAATTAGCTATAAAGGCCGTTGAACATGTGGAACATCTAGAAAGAAATAGTTAGAAAACTTAGCAATGACAAGACAATAGAAGGAACTATATTTTGGATAGGAGAACTCATATTTTATATTCTATAAGTAGTATACAAAATACATCGCTCCACTTTGTTTGCTGATTTATATATTTTTGTGTAAATAATGAGAGTTAACGGAGTTGTTTGTTGTGGTTATGAATTCGGCTTATAATTAGCTATTCTTCCGTTCAGTTGTATTTTTTAAGCAAAATTAAATGCTTATCTTTTTTAATACAGTTCACTAGTTAGCGGATGATTTTGCCTGCTTTTTGCTCGAGTTGTTAAGTTCTGCAACTCCTTTACGAAACTGTGACTAGACTACTGTGTTTATGGATTGTGTGAAGAAGAGTTCGTTCTCACGGACAGTTTATACAGTGCCATCAGAAAAACTCAAAGTGGTACCTAGAACCCTACCTGAGACATGAGCCTGCTTACTCGAAACATAAGTTAAGTATCTGTGCAGAAGATTGAAAACAGCAGCCATAGATCCAGAATTATATTATAAGTCGTTTTAACTTCTGAAACTGTTGTGTTAATTTCTGGTCGAATCTCACCAAGTCAAAATCAAATTGCTCTACCTAGAAAAATTGTGCATGCTGGCCTTACAACAATCAAGGTATGTGGGATTAATTCTGCAAGTGTAAGTGAAGACTGTTGTTCGGTTTTCTTTGTTTAATTGGTTTGTATAAATCATTATTATGTTGTGTATGTTCATGGATGAGAATGAGACCTGCTCATCCGATCCTAGACTTTGGTACTCCTGTATGTCACCCATTACCTAGACTTCTATAGAGTACTAGCCAATAATATTTAAAGGGATTCCGTTTATCCTCTACCATTTATGAATTTAATTTTACAAGCTGAGATCTTCATGTACCTAAATATTTAATATATTTTCTCAACATATGAGTTCTTAAACTGAAAATGTAAAGATTTTAGTTCAAAATTATACTCCAATGATGTCCAAGTACTTCCCTAAAACATTAAGAATCCTTAATCTTTCGAGCAACCAGTAGCCATCCCTTGTTTTAAATTTATTATCATCATTTCTCTCTTTTTCTACATTCATGTTCTCTCTCCAACATATAGTGAGACTTTCAAATTTATTATTATTATAATAATAATAACAAGATATAAGTATAGAAATTGTTATTGGAGTTGATATACAATACACTGTGGAATCATTTGTTTAATATATTTATAAGAAACATATTAGGACATTGCTCTACTTGTTCTAGTAGAGCCACTACCTTGTGTGCAAGTATGGATTGTGAAAGAGATTATGGGATCTTAAATTAGTGAATTAAGAGCAAGACGATGAAATATTTCAAGAGGTCGAAAATTAAAACATTTTTACTAAGCCACATATTTGTAAGAATTTATTTAATAAACTGATTGTATAGTATCGTTTTCAATGTCAAGGTTACCAAATACTCATTGCGGAATATAAATGGAAAAAAGAAGATTCATCAAGATTACATTCTGAAATCAATTTCTAAAAAGGTTCTTCATATTTATATTTTCAAGGTACTGGTTTATGCCCCACGCCTTGCACCGTTATCTATCTCCATGCTCATTCATTATTTCTAGGCTGTACTGTTCATGAATCGTATCTTTGCGTGAGATGATATTTTTCTTCTCGTTCACAACCTAATAATGCTCCTTACCTTTGGGTCATGTGTTTAAACCTGAACTCGCCTATCCTCATTTTCGGTGATTCTAATGGAGGAAGGATAGTAGATAAGAGAGCTCCCTGGATTTTACTTGCAGGATTTCTAAAGATAGCAAGAAAAAAGTGGTTGCGGCTGCCTTGGTGGAGATGGAGGTGAAGGCCAAGTCGGCCACGGATCCTAGAAATTTGGCTATAAAGGCAATTAAACATGTGGAACATCTTAGAAGAAATAATTAGAGATCTTAACAATGATAGAATAATAGAAAGAACTATATTTTAATAGAGAAAATGACTAAATTAACACAAAAACACAACCTTCCGGCCCAAAATACCCATTGGCGTGCGGAGCGTACAAAATAACTAGGGAAATAAGCATTTGGCTTATGCGTACATCACCAACGCATTTTCAAAATGTGTATATTTTGTTCCCCCCCTCTGCCAGAAAGCAACTTGGAGTTTATATAATTTTTTCCCCACGCATAAGTAGAATGCGTAACTATAGCTTTGGTTGTATGGCCCGTAATTTGAAGTTACGGGTGGAGTACTGTTTTCTATTTTTTTTCAAAACAATATCATTTAAATTTTAATTTTATTTGGGATTAAATAGTTTTTATTTGGCTTTGGTTATATGTGTACAAGCAGTTAATCTTTGGATTTAAATAATTTTTATTTGGGATTTAACGGATTACATTTAGGGTTTAGAAATATTCAATTTTTTAATGAAATTTTTAAAATTTTATTTGTATTATCTTGGGGTTTAAACAGTTAAACTTTGTGGTTCAACAGTTCAATTTTTGGTTTTAAAAATATTCAGCACGACGAATAAACCATGTACGAACTTAGGGTTTATGGTTTTTTTACAACAAACAACCCCACTACAAGGAATATGGACTTTTCCGACAGCAAACTTCTGACGGAACTCGTTTCTAAGCCTAACGTCCGACATATTAACTTTTCCGTCACAAGATTAGCCTAACATCCGACGAAAGTTCAAATATTGTCGGAAGTTGAATATTATATTAATAAAATTTGGCACATATAAAATATTGTGCGAGAAAATTTCCCGCTAAAGAAACCTTCTGACCGATACTTTTCGTCCGTCAGAAGTTCTCAACATTTTCATTTTAAAAAAAAATCTAAAATAGAGAAATCAATATTTGGTAATAAATACTAGGTAAACTTCTGACAGAAACCTTGTTGTCGGAAGCTTTCAAAATTTTCATATATTTTTAAATTGTTATTTCCAAAAATAATTACTTGATTAATTATCATTAAAAAAATTTTTTGCCAAATTTTGACAGAGCCGATCAATTCCGTCAGAAGTACTGGGAAGTACCCAGTACTTTTGACAGAATTTGATGAATTTCGTCAGAAATTGATGAATTTCGTCAAAAAATGATTAGTACGTTTTTGTTAAAATCTCGTACAACTCGACCTTTTTATTTTTGATTATTTTTTCCCAACACTAAAATGAGTGTTTATTAACATTCATACGGTTCGATCGTCGAAGAAATCATTCAAAAAATTTATTCAGTGAACCTGGAGCGTGCCCCATTACAGGAAGCACACTTTTACAACGTTTTTGTTAAAATCTCGTACAAACCGACCTTTTCATTTTTTTGATTATTTTTTCCCAACACTAAAATGAGTGTTTATTAACATTTGTACGGTTCGATCGTTGAAAAAATCATTCAAAAAATTTATTTAGTGAACCTGGATCGTGCCTCGTTACAGGAAGCAACACTTTTACTGCATTTTTGTTAAAATATCGTACAACCCGGCCTTTTTATTTTTTGAATATTTTTTCCAACACTAAAATGTGTGTTTATTAACATTCGTACGGTTTAATTGTCGAAGAAATCATTCAAAATAATTATTCAGTGAACCTATATCGTGCCCATTACAGGAAACAGCACTTGTACTACGTTTTTGTTAAAATCTCGTACAACTCGACCTTTTTATTTTTGATTATTTTTTCACAACACTAAAATGAGTGTTTATTAACATTCGTATGGTTCGATCGTCGAAGAAATCATTGGAAAAATTTATTCAGTGAACCTGGATCGTGCCCCGTTACAGGAAGCACACTTTTACAACGTTTTTGTTAAAATCTCGTACAACCCGACCTTTTTACTTTTTGATTATTTTTTCCCAACACTAAAATGTTGAATAAATTTTCTTTTTTAATGTATCGATATCTTTGTACTAACCACACATCCCCTAATTTATTAACCGAGGTAAAACTTGGCCGATTTTTAAAAATTCCCCTAACTAAATATTTTTAACTTCTTCCCGCCACTAGCTAGTATCTACCAAAATTTCATTTGACTTCGTTTTTTTTTTCATTCCCCCTAAAACCAAAATTTCACTTAAATTTTTCAATTTTATTCCCCCCAATTAACCCCTCTTCTGTAACCCGCTCACAACCACACTCACACTGACACAAAACACAAAAACCTCTCTCTCTCTCTCTCTGCTAAGAACCCTTAATCGATAACATAAAAATTACTCACACAAGAACATCTCTCTCTGCTCGAAGCCCTAATTATTACATATCCAAGAACATATCATCTATTTCGAAGCCCTAATTAGCAGCTCGCGAAGAACAGGTTGAAGTCCTAACTCGATTTGTTCGATTTGCTATTCGCTCTGCTCGATTAGCTTCTCTCTCTACTCGATTAGCTCTTCAATTAGTAAGTAATATCTATCTAATACCCCATTTATTCGATTTGTTCGTTTGTATCTATATAAACGATTACTTGTTAATTCAATTTCTTCTTCAGTGAGATTAATTGGTCTTTCCCATGATTCTGCTTCTGTTTCCGCTTTTTTCATATATGTTGCTGAGCATTTGAATTTGCTTCTTTTGATGTTTATACTTTTAATTTATGTTATTTATCTTTATATATAGGTAAATTTATAATGTGGGGATGTGGCATCTTTTAGGAAATTTTGTCAATCAAGGATACGAATATCATCTTAGTATTTTGATGGCTTTGGTCTCACATCACTGCATCAATTTCACTCCAATTTTGCTACTTTCGGTATCCTGTTTATGGCTACTTTTTCTCTTTGGTAAATGATGTACTGCAGGCGTCCAACCGGAACCTAAATGAGTAACTCTATTTTCTATGGCAGGCTTCTGGATTCAAGAGACATCATGGAGTATCACTTGGGGTAGCCTAAAGGTGTACCATGTGACTGTGAAGCTTTTCTTAATTTATCTCATAAAGCTGCTAGAGTCTTTGGAGCACTGAATGTCTAGAGTTGGTATGTTAGACGTACACACACAATTTTTGTTTGTGGTTTAAGCAAAGAACCAGTTAGGGAGTCAGTGAAAAAAGAAAATAGGCAGAGAAGGTGTAGGGATAAGATGAGAGAAATGAAACTTGTGTAATGTCATTAATACGTTATGTCACTAAGTTTCTTGTTTAGTTAGTAATTTGAGTATTGCTGTGAGTTGTTAGGTTGAAAAGTTCAGCTACTAACTTTCTTTAATTAGCAAACTCACCTTCCAAATCAGAATAGGTAGTCAAGAGAATTTTATAGCATGCCATACTCTCTTGTCATCTTCCAAATGCTGGTCAGATAGTTTACGATATGTTTATGATGTCAGGGACTAGCGCATTATTTGGATTCGGTACTCAAATTATAAAATTAAAGATAAATGTTATCTTTAAGATTAGATAATGCTATTTTAATCAATTGTAATTTGTAAATAAAGATAAATGTTATCTTTGAGATTAGCGCATAAAAATAACATTCAAAATGTTATGTATTTTGTAAATAAAGTTTATCAGTTGTTTCACATATTTTAATCAATTGCATGGATTCTAATCTTTATCCTGTTTGCAGTAAAAAATAATACATGTGACATTATCTTCTTTCCAAGATTTAGCTAGTATTGCAGGCTGACTCTTTCATTCTATCTATGCACATGTATACACGGATACAATGGATGGATCTTGGGCAGATGTTGCTCTATATTTATTAAGAAAGTACCCAGACATGGTGACAAAGAGAAACATTATCAATTCACTCACCAGCTTACAGATACTAGCAGCAAAAAGTAAGGCTTTTCAAAGTGGAAGTAGGTTTGGATTTTGGCAACGAGTCATCTATTCATGTGAGTCATTTTCGCAGGTCATCTTATTAATATATTTTTGTATTCTATACCTTAAAGGTTTCATCCATACTATCTTTTTTTTTTCCGCTAAATTGTGTATATAAAAGAAAGAAAAGATTACAAGGGGTTTACCCATGCTCTATGACAATCCATAGAGATGTCTAAAAGAAGAAATCTAGGAAAAGAAAAGAGAATCAACTAATAATCCAACTACTAAAAGAATTGGTACAAGCTCGTTTTAGAAACCAAGAGGAGTTAGAAACTCTCGTTTTAATGTCTGCAAGGATACCCGAAATCAGCTTATCCGGAAGAAGAATGCCCTTATTATGTGATCTTGAGTTGCGCTCCCTCCACAGATGATAAGCAATTATTTGAAGAGAGAGCAATCCCAGGTGACGAAAGAGAGGATCCTGGATGTTGAGCCAAGAAAGCAGCAACTCTAGCCAAGAGATGGCTTGGTAAGGCAGGTTAAGAGAAGTCCCCATCTTGGCTAAGATTTGATTGCTATACGGGCAATGCAAGAATAGGTGATCAAGAGACTCACGGCCACCTACACACAAGTAGCAGCAGTCATTGACTTGCAATCCGAAAGAAGCAAGCTGCTGAAGGGTGTTAAGTCTCCCATGGCAGACCAACCAAAGGTGATGAGAGTACCTAAGAACCGCCAGTCTATGCCAAACTCCTTTATGCCAAGAAACTATGGGCATATTGTGGCGAATTGACTCCCAGATGTGCACTATTTTAGTTTTGCCGATAGGACGATCTTCCCATGTAATTACATCTGGTTTGGTTAAGTCGAAAGCAGGGTCATTAAAATTAGCCAACCAATTATCAAGGACTGGACTAATATGGTGGAGTCTATTGTTAGGACGAGGTAAGGTCCATGCCCCAGAAGCGATCAACTCATGAATGACAGCGTGGTGCATAGAAGAGGCCTGAGTAATAATAGGATCATTCTTATAGGTAGCCAAACAGCAGGAGTTCCACCATGGGTCGAACCAAATAGAAATTTTCTGACCATCACCGATCCTGTAAGACAAGAATTGACGCGCCAAAGGTCTAAGCTGTAAAATTCTCCTCCAAATCCAGGAGCAATCAGTAGGGATATCCATAGTCCAGAATTTTTTATGCTTAAGGGCTGTTGCATTGATCCACCACGGCCATAAAGAGTCAGATCTGTTGATAATTTTGCACAAGTGTAGTAAGAGTTGAGCCTTGTTCCACTCCTTCATATTTTTAAAACCAAGCCCTCCTTCCTCTTTGGGAAGACACAAAGTCAGCCAACTCACTTTGTTCCCCCCTTTGGAAATGGTAGATCCTTTCCAAAGGAAACGAGAAAACATTTTCTGCATAATGTTGTGCACTGTAGCAGGCAACATGAAGTGGTTAGTCCAGAAAGATTGCATAGAAAATAAGACCGACTTTATGAGTTGAGCTCTCCCGGTGAGAGAAAGGAAACGATTCGTCCAAGCCATGATACGGGCAGAAATTTTATCAACCAAAGGCATGCAATCATTCACACAGAGTTGCGAAGAAATGAGAGGAACCCCTAAAAACTTGACAGGAATTGTGCCATGAGGAATGCCAAAATTAGTGTTAAACCAGGAGACAAGATTGTCGTCACAGTTACAAAAGAACACATAACTTTTAGTCATGCTAGGCTGCAGTCCACTGAGACTTGAGAATTTTTCCAAAGAATCCATTGTGTGCTTGATAGAAGCTTGATCTCCATTCGAAAATAATAAGACATCGTCCGCAAAGAAAAGGTGACTAAGACCCAAGTCTTTACACTTCCAGTGATGTTTGTAGTTAATGGGCTTAGAGTCAAGAATACAAGAGAAAACATTCATAGCAATAGTGAATAGATAAGGAGACAGAGGACAACCCTGACGGATACCTTTAGCACCTCTAAAATAACCTTGCAAAGACCCATTTATTTTCACCAAATAATGAGGGGTAGAAAAACAAACATAAATCCATTTGATGAATCTAAACGGAAGACCAAGTTTATGTAAAGCATCAACCAAAAAATTCCAGTCCAGAGAATCAAAAGCTTTGTGAAGGTCGATTTTAAAGCACATTTTGACATGCCCGTTTCTCGATTGTAACCACGAAAGAGCTCTTGTTCCATCAGAATGTTGTCAGAGATATTACGACCTTTAATAAAAGCTGATTGAGCCGGGTTTATGACATTAGGAAGCACCATCTTAATCCTTTTCGCAAGAATCTTTGAAATGCATTTGTAAACAATCGTGCACAAGGAAATTGGACGAAAGTCTTTAATATGAGTTGGGGCAGCCACCTTTGGAATTAAAGCAATTGAAGTTGAATTAACCGCCGGATTCATATCGCACGAGGCAAAAAAATGCTTAATTGCTGCACAGAAGCTAGTTCCCACAATATCCCAGGTGGCTAAGTAAAACTCGAGAGTAAAACCATCAGGCCCCGGGGTTTTGTTGCACTTCAAAGACTTAAGAGTTTTGAAGATTAATTCATCTGTGATGTTATCTAAAAGAGGGGCACACTGATTTTCATTAAGAGTGGAGCAGTTGATATGAGTCATGTGATTCAAGTGAGCTTGAGCTTTAGGAGTTACCAAAGGTTCTACAGAAGCTTGATGAATAGGGTTATCATTTTGCCACTGCTGTAAGACTGGCGACCCAAGAGTATCCCTGAAATAATCAACAGCAATCTTGGAGACATGATTCAGACCATAATGGAGCTCACCAGCGTCATTCGAGAGAGCAAGGATTTTATTACGATTCCAGTTCGATTTGACCTGATTAAAGAAGAAATTAGTGTTTCCATCACCCTGAGAGAGCCATTTAACTCTTGATTTTTGGAGCAATAAGGCCTCTTCTTCGAGAATAGAATTTTCAAGATGCTTGAGAGCTACTTCTTCATTTTGAAGCAAAGAGATACTAGTGGGATTATTTCTGAGCTGAATCTGAATATTATGAAGAGAGTCACGAGCAATAGTAACATTTGAATGCACATTCCCATGATTCGTATTAAACTCCACCAGTGCCTTCTTCACATTTTTCATTTTCTGACAAAAAAATTTCATTGGATCTCCAATAATAATATCAGACCAGGCCCTTTGAACCACGTCAAGAAAACCAGGGATCTCTTTCATAAAATTAAAAAATTAAAAGGCCCTTGAACTCCGATCCAGATTAAGAGGATTGATAAAAAGAAGGGGGTTATGATCCATCAACCCACGCTCCTTAACAAAAACCTGGCCTTCTGAAAAAGCTGAAAACCATGCTGCATTTGCGAGCATGCGATCCAAGCGCTTAAGAATTAAGGAATCTGGTCTTTTCCTTTTATTAGTCCAAGTGAAAAAATCTCCATGAGTTCTAATATGACCAAGAGAAGAATCATTTACACAAGCCCTAAAAGCATGCATATCAGGCGTCCAATGCTCACGACCCCCAGAGACCTCATTAATTTGAAGAATAGAGTTGAAATCTCCCGTAACACACCATGGAAGGACAATCATCGAACTCAGATCCTTCAAAGCAGACCACAGAGCAATCCTTTCAAGCGGAGTATTTAGGGCATACACAAAGGTGACACAGAAGTTGATTTGTTTTTCTATGAAGCAGACTTTGCATGTAATATGCTGATCAGACTTAGAAATGCAGTCAACAAACCACAAAGATGGATTCCATCCCACCCATAAGCGTCCATTGAAGTGATGATCATAGTTAAAAATCCAAGACCAACCTCTACTAATTTTTTATGCAACAGAGCAAGCATTATGCTCTTTAACTTTTGTCTCGATACAACACATAAACGAGATTTTATTGGAAGAAATAAAATGCACAAGCTCCTTTTGATGGGTACTTTTATTCAGACCCCGAACGTTCCAAGAGGCAAAATTCATTTACGGTTAGGAGATTTGACTGACTTCTTTGCCAATCGAAGACTTTTCTTATTAATAACAGGCACAAACCCATCAGCATCGGCATTTTTCTGGTTAGTCTGCTTAGTGGGTTCTTTGATTGGAGTTACAGCATTTTTGGCAGGGGTGATTGTTGACAAAGTCAGAGGCTGTTGTTGATCAATGGACAGATCAATTACAAAGCCTGGAGTAGTGTTAGGATTATTCCACTGCCTTTTAACAGGAGTAGATTTCACATTTTCTTCCTCAGTGACATTGAGTGGCTCAATTCCCATCTCGCAATCAGTCAATGACTGGAAGGAATTTCCTAAAACAATTGGAGGTATAAACTCCCCTAACTCCACTTCATTAAGATCCCCTGTAGCATTTCCATTTTCAATTAATAACTGATCATTTTCCAAGTTAGGAGTACCCTGTGTGACTTCCAGTTCCCCACTATAGTGAGATTCCTCCTGTTCAAAAACCACTGGAATTGAGTAAGGGACCAAGGCAAGGCCTCCTATTTCAGTTGAAGTAGTTGTTCTTGTATCCTGTCTTGTGGTTGAATCACCTTGTGTGGTTCTTTGTTTTTTCACCACTCTTTCCGGATTATTGAAGCATCGAGAAAGAGAGTGTCCAAACGCCTTACAAAGGCTACAAGAATAGGGCAATTCACCATACTGGATCTCTATTTTCACCTCGTCGTTAGAGTTGGGCAAAGGCACTCGAACATAATCCGGTCTCGGAGCAGAGTAGGCCAACTCCACTTGGATACCAGCGTATTTCAAAGGCTCAAATTTAGATGTGATAGCATCGAATTTCAGAGGCTTTCCAACCGTACTAGCAATTGAACTTAAACCTTCCTTAAACCACAAGATTTCTGGAACATCAACTAGACGAATCCAACATGGCATCTCTTCAATAATATTACGTTTGAATTTAGAACCCTCAATCCAGGGTTTGAGGAACATTGTTTTGCCTCCTATTTGTACAGTATTCAGGCTCAAAGCTCTATTTTTGTCTTCCAAAGTAGCAAATCGAAAGGTGTAATAGCCCTTAGTGTTGTAATACACACCTGTTAAGCCACGATTTTTCCAGTATCTATGCGCTTGCTCACGAATATATTTAAAGGTAAAAGATTCACCAATAAAATACCCAATTAGGCTTGTTTCCCATTGTTTTTGTGCCTTATTAAAAAATTCATTTGAAAATCTTACCGTGGCTGAGCCATCCTCATTATAGCTAATGGAAGCATCCCCAGCTAGAGGTTTAGTATTATCAACATTCTTCACTACGATATTGCTCAACGATTACATAAGAAACTCATTAATTTAACACAAACAATGTCGACTTAGCGGATCAAAGCAACGAGATACTCGACGAAAACAACAAACTCGAACCAAACACCAAAACAGAAAAATCAACGAACTAGAACTCGCGAACTAGAACATGAAAAACAAAACAGAATTACAACGAAACGAATTCACTAAACACGAAACCAGCGATTTAACTCGGCACTACTCTCAACTCAACTCAGGATTACTACAATCGGAATCGACAATACAGAACCAAAAACAAAAGGGGTTTGTGGTGGAAAAGAAGCAGCTGGGTTTATAATTGTATGTATGAACTGAATAATTGACAGGGGAGAGGAAAATGTTTGCGCGACTAAGAGAAAAGAATAGTGGTTTGAAAATGGTGACAAAAGAGAAGGGTGCTGGGTTTGTGGTTGTATGTAAAAAGAAAGAGACAGGGGAGAGGTTTGGAGTGAACAAGGAAAGAAATCAGTGAAATAAAATTAAGGCAAGGAAATAAGCTGGGCTTTGTATCTGAATTATAACTAAAACAGGGGAGTGAATGCTACGAAATTTAAACAAATTAAAACAGAATGTAAATAAAAATTACTTATATAGATGAAATGTTTACAAGCTGCAAATAAAACTAATACTAAGGGTCCTAATCTAATCTAAAACTAAGGTTGTTTCTCTTAATAATAATGGGTTCTATTTATAGGCTTTACTAACTAACTAATTTACATATGAATGAACTAGTAGTTTGCATATGAAAGGAAACCAAAGTCCTGCTGCACTCATAAATTTTCAAGATTCCCTGCAGTCCTTTTGAAATTTTAATGTTGCTTTGACTTGTAAGATGGGATTCGCAGAAATGCTTTTTAACCCGCTCTTTAATTAATAAATAATTAATTTAATTCAGAAATTATAAAAATAAATACCTAATATTATTAGATATTTATAAATATAATTTTCTAATTTAAATAAAATATTTATTAACAAAAATAAATTCTTAAGTTCTGAGCTGCGGTCTACTGAGGGTCTGGAACCGGACTCCTTAAGCTTTCCCTTTTTCACCAAACTCCTAATTCTTTTGCTTTTTTGCATTTTGGTCATTTTCTTCTCTTTTTGGCCCTTCCTTGCTCTTTATTCTTTTATTTTGCCATTTCTTTATTTTTCTTCAAATTTCCTGAAATGCAACAAAATAATTTATTAAAATACGGATTCAAGCAATAAATAAGTAATAAAAATATGCAAAAATATGCACTTATCAAATGCCCCCATACCTATCTTTTGCTCGTCCTCGAGTAAAACAAAAAGAAAAAATGCAGTATAAAAACCTATACTCACTGTCGTAGGAATCACGGGTAATTTTGGGTTTACCAACCCGTTAAACCCATAGACGATCTCTACATGAGGAGTGCTGTCTCCTAAGGGTTTACAGAAGATATACCCATAAAATCTTATTTTATTTTCTGCCAAGTCTCAAGTATGCAACATATCATAGTACTCCACACAAGTAAACCTCAATCGCACAATATTGACAGTCTGTTCACTTACACATCATATGCACAAAACTATCCAAGTAAGCACACACTCTAGATAGACAAAAAAATCATGAAATATATATCAATACCGCATTCAATGAGTAACATGCTATGGAGTGAAAATCTCACATAACTCTCAAATCACACAAGTGTTTAGGTGAAGTGTATTCACTCAAGTTCAATCAATTAAGTCATGTGCTACCATATGCTTGGTTGTCCACCAAATCTCCACTACTTTGTATACATGCATGCATAAATCAAAAGGTCTTTGTTAAAGGTTGTAACGTGGCTAAGGTGAAAGGTAGGGAATCAAGAAAAAGGCTAACAAATGGCTAACTTGACAAACTAATAGAGCACAATGTTCATTTCTAATTAAAGCACTCAACATGAAATTTCGATTATGTAAAAGGTGATCAGACTCTCACAAGCATTAAACCCCAAGCACATATTACCATGTACTTTTCCATTTTCATATTGCACAAACCAATGAACATAACTCTACTTGACCTTTTATTCTTTTTTTTTTTACAACATTCCCACCCAATTTTCAGACTTTAACAAAGAAATCCCCACACTATGCACTCACCAACCCTCAAATGAATCAAAATGCTCTACTAGTAAATCAAGAGAAGAATAAACAAGTAGGCTCGAGAATTTAGATTGGTGATACAAAAATAACGGATATAAAGCTCAAAGTGGTTCACTAAGGATATATGATTTAAGGTTACTGTTTGGATAAATACGGTTAATCCTAGTGCCTTTATCATTTTCATGCATACAGATATCATGTAATCTCAAAATGGTTTAAAGCAAGCTCTAGAGCGACATACTCAATGATGAACAACACACAACAATAAAATTTGATCGATATAAAATGTACCAATCATAAATTAGGCACAAGATCTCACAAGGTGAAAGCATGCTTCAGTACTCAGTAAATTTGACAAAGACACATCTCAAGTTTTATAATTTTCGCAAGCACGTACAAGGAATCATCAAGTAACAAATAACTTTCAGAGATATGACATGTCAAATAATCATGCAAAATAAGCTCACAGATGTGTACTTATCCCTGTTAACACACTATGAGACTAGGCAATTAATTTTAAAATTTTTCAATTTTTTTTTGGATTTTTCAATTTTATGTATTTACACTAAGAACTCTCCCCCATACCTAAATCATGCATTGTCCTCAATGTATGCAAATAAAAATGAGGTATGAAAAAGTGAACGAAAACTCCCCTGAAAATGAGCAAGACAATTGTTCCTCTAGACTGAACATATCTTCAAGTTTCCCTTGCTTAATTCTTTTCACATAGCACGAATACTCCCCTCAGCTCTTCCTTCCCCAGAATAAATTTAAATTTGTGTTAGCAACCTTTTCCTTACCTTTATTACGCCTTTTAGCTTCTTGCTCATCCACCTTCTCCCCCTCAGTTGGGTTATCCTCCAGAATAGTTGGATGTGGAGTTGGGAAATTAGAAGAAGCTGTCTTCATCAAGGAATTAATTGCATGACTAAACTGGGCTGCCATGGAATTCAATTGAACCTGGAATTTATCATTTTGAATAAGTTGCACATTTTTTATTTCTACAATGGACTCACGGATACGTGGCAACTCGTTCTCCAGTGATTGAACCCGTGCAAGGAGTCTGTTGTATCCCGCTCTGGTTAGAGGTGCATGTGGTTGAGTTTGTTGCCCACTCTCATGTCCTGCTGGTGTTTCTCTCGGCTCTTGTCCAAAACTTCCACCGAGATGCGTATCTGCAAATGAAATCATCCTAGTCCCTTTGTCGGATGGTGCAATGAAAGTTCGGGAGCTTCCAACCTCTCGTGAAGCAGTTTACCGACCACTGGTAAAGATTGGTAAATCTGGAAAAAGATCCAGGGATTTTCTCTCCGGGAGGTTAAACTTGAATGGATTGAAGGGCACAAGACCCAAGTTTCCCTTGAATGTCTCAGGTTCGCTAGTTTTACTCCGTTTAGCATGAGGTAGATCGGCTGATGTAGCAAACTCCATATGTGGTGCTGCTCTTACTGGATTTGGTAACAACGGAATTGGGATAGTCTTTAGATATTCAGTTAGGACTGTAGGCACATCCGTATAGTTCTTATTACTTATGTAATTAATTACATTCGCCTTCATGGAAGAACATTCCACATCTCTACCATGCACTACAAGGAAAACTGAATGCTACAATGGTTTTTGTCCGTTGTCTGATATCCTGGAATAGCGTTGTCTATCGAGCAGGTGTCTCTTACCAACTTCAGACAACGGTACACAAATCGTTGTCTGATATCCTTAACAACAACACACCAGGCTCAAAAAGTGTTGTAGCACACCCAGAAACCACAACGAATCTGGTAAAAAACGTTGTTCTTATGGTGATATTACAACGGTTTGGTAAACTTTGAATGTTGTATGATTTGCAGTTCTTCAAGTGTTTGTAACGAAAAACTCATTGTATGAATTTCTTTAGCACAACGGTTCCTATAGAATAAAGTGTTGTTCTTCTTTTTTATAATCAACGAGTTCCAGAACAATAACCATTGTCCTACTTCTAAATAGATAATGCTTATGTAGTCCAAAAGTGTTGAGTGAAATTATACATAACAACAATTTTCTATTGTTTATATTGTTGTATTTCTTCATTTTGCACAATGGTTTATTTGTCAAGGAACTGTTGGCTATAACTTAATTTTACAAGCTTTTGTTGTTAAAAAATAGTTGTGAGAACGAAAAGATACAATTGTGAGAATAGACAATGCTTTATTAATCCACTACATTTAGTGTCATTATACAATGCTTTGGTAAGCTAAAAATGATGTTTTATTTTTTTACACACAAAGGTTCATACAATTCTAAGGCTAAGATGGAACTATGAGGAGAACCAATCAACCTCACAATCATCCTTCTGATCACCATGGTCATCAGCATCATCCATGACATGACCTTCTGCAACATTGATTCCCTGAAAATATGAAGCAACTGCTGCAGCTCAGAATCTCCCGGGAACAGTGCTTTCGTAGTTACCAGCTCAGCTAGAATTCAGATAAAGATGAATTTTAGTACTCGTGCAAATCTGACATTTTGATTTGCAATGAGAATACAATTAACAAGCTCAATAATCTAGTGAAGAATTTTGAAAAAGTGATGTACCAAATATACAACCAACAGACCATATATCCACCGCTGTGGAATAATGGGTAGCCCCCAAAAGGACCTCTGGAGCTCTGTACCACAGAGTCAATATCTGCAATCAATAAATATTATGTCGAAGTAGAAACAACATCTCCACAAGATTTGTACCAATTTTTAGGGTGATTAACCACTGATGATCCAAACACAATACCTCATGTGTATACTTCTTAATAGGTACAGTAAATGCTCTAGCCAATCCAATATCTGCTATCTTAAGCATGGATGTCTTTTGGTCCATCAAGAGACTATGAGGCTTAAGATCCCTAATGTAAACCAGTGAAAGGACCATAATAAATTTAACTACAAAGAATTTGAAGCATTCATATTGGATGAAAGATGATGTGAATGAATGATTTACCCTTACATACCTGTGCAATACACCGTGACCATGGCAGAAAGCAACCCACTTACAAAGTTGATACATCAAGCTCTGTAAAAAGTGTAGTTCAAAAAATGCTAAATAATAGACCACATCCTCAACTAATTGCAAGAATCATACTCAATGGTATACCATCCTTGTTTACCTTTACAGTTTTGGAGGGTATGTCCTCCCCAGTGTGAGGAAACGATTTTATAAATTTTCGGACATCAATATCCATGTACTCAAACACCAGATACAAAACTATCTTCCCTTCTTTATTTTGTCCTTGCTTGACATCCATCAGCCTGTAATAAATACGATAACAAGTATAATTACCGTAACATGTAAAGGCTTGTTAAGAGTCTTTGCATAACTCAGATAAGAGTCTTATTTACTGTCCAGATCATTCAACTGTTGGAAAACCTTTAACGTCAAACATGGTCGAGAGACAGCAAATCCAAAAGCTACAACAAGTGTAATTGCTGATACAATTGCGGAACATATTAGATAACTTTACCAAATTTTAACAAACATCATAAGGAAATGCAACAATTTTTTTTTTGGCCTTCTCTACTACAGAAGACATACATGTACCCCCTCCATTTAAAAGACTAAACTGATAATCAACTAAACTATCAAACAAAAAAAGATAAAATATACCAACACGAGCATAAGTTCCTTGGGGTACTGCTATGCTAAGATCTGTGGTAACCAACGCTTTACCTCTAGCAGGTACTTTGATCTCCGATGCACTGCATTTTACAAACAAGTATTAAACACACAAACACAAATACACGAATTGATGATGAAGAGAAGAAAGGGAGAGTACCTAGAGAGATCATAACCAGCAGAAAGAATGGAGCCCCTATAAGGCAGAATGGCCTTTTCGGACAACTTCTTGACCCGAAAATAGTGTTCTAGTATAAAGGTACACCCTATAAGGTAGAATAGGCAGAATGGTATGATCAGGAATAGGCAGAATGGCCTTTTCGGACAACTTCCTTTCATATAGTGAGATGTTCCATCCTGTTAAAAATTAAAATCAATGTTAATTTCTATATCAACAAAGTACTAACTATTTATAACTCAGCAAGATTACATAATAATGTGGAATAAAGATTATCTCATACCTGCAGGGTGAAGGCTGTGACAATAATTGAAAGAGCAAGCGATCCAGTTTCAAGGAGATTGAAATCAAGATCCATGTTGATGCCCAGTATCCAACCAAATAATACACTTGCTGGTACCTGTGTTCACAATTGTTGTTTAACACAGAGGCTAAACCACAAATCTAAAATATCAACAGTTTCAAAAAAAAAATAGATAGTCCACGAGTCATTTGGTTAATATATATGTGACGTATTCTTACCACAAACATAGCAATCTGAGTTGCAGAACCCAGAGCAATACCAGAATTAAATTAAACCTATAGTTGTCCATTTTCATCTTCCTGATCATACCATTCTGCCTATTCCTGATCATACTATTGCATATATATATAAATCCATGAATAGGTAATTATACCTCAATAGTGCCAACAACATACTCTGACAACATAGCTATTACAATCGTCATCCCAACTAGCCAAACAACTCCATTCCAAAAACCAATCACGGGTGTTTCTTCTGAACTCACAATATCATCATCCTCCTCTTCCTGATCATACCAGAATTAAATTAACAGGTCGGTTCGAATGGACTCCATTTTCATCAATCTTCTGGATTTTAGGGGTTGGCTCGTTGACTTCTCGACAAGTGTTCTGGGGTTGGGCCATTTTGATTAAAATTAGGGCACCGAGAGAAATGGGTTTAGATTTTGTGGTGCTGTTGGTGGTGACTAAAAATGAGAGACGAAGAAAGAGACAGAGAGATGGGAACGAGAGAGGAAGAGAGACCTCGTTCGACTTAAATGGAGCTGTAGGATTCGATTTTGACCACTTTCGAGTTCGACGGAGCTGCTAATTGGTGCTAATCGGAGCTAATTGAAGCAGGGAGATGGGTTAGGGTTCTTGAACGGGGAGAGAGAAAACGATGGGTTGATTTACTTTATGTGTAGATGTTTTTCTTTATGAGAAAAAGCATGGGCTTCTTAATTGGAGATAGGGCTTCTTAAATCCACACCGACAGAAATAGCACAGAGATGAACTTTAGATACAGAGATAAAGAGATGTAGATCTGTGTTTTGTGTATGTGTTTGGACATAGAGAGCAAAGGGGGAAATGAAAATGAAAATTTTGGGAAGGGGGAAATGAAATATTTGATAAGCGGGAGAATGGGGAAAAATATTTGTAATTTTTGTGAGGTCAAGATGGGGGGCGGGGAATGAATTTAATGAAAAGTTAACAAATTTTAAAAATATTTCTATTGACTTATAAAATATACGTTATTTTATTATGTTTATTATATCATGTTTGTAAAATAATTTAATTTTTTTGATTGATTTCTTCGACGATCCAACCATACGAAAGTTAATAAACACTTATTCTAGTGTTGGAAAAAAATAATCAAAAAATAAAAAGGTCGGGTTGTACGAGAGTTTAACAAAAACGTAGCAAAAGTGCTACTTCCTATAACGAGTCACGATCCAGATTCACTGAATAATTTTTTTGATTGATTTCTTCGACGATCCAACCATACGAAAGTTAATAAACACTCATTCTAGTGTTGGAAAAAAATAATCAAAAAATAAAAAGGCTGCAACTTTAAGTGAAGTAGATAATGAAACTAGGATTCCATGTTTATTCTCATATAATTAATTTGATTTTAAATTCTCATTAGTTAATTTAATTCTTAGTTTTACAATTTGCATCTTAGTTAATTTAGATAATTAACCCCAAATTTGTTACTTATCTTAGCAGTGAATTAAAACCATACATTGTTGCATAGGCATATTTACTGATTAAAACTTAACCAGATCTCTGCGGAACGAACTTAAATTGTATTACTTATGACTACGTGCGCTTGCATAATTTTGTGTTAACAAGTATACACGAAGCGTAAGAACGGTGAAGTACTAGTAGTTGGGGTTTATGTGGATGATTTATTAGTTATGGGATCAAGCTTGTCACTCACCAAACAGTTTAAGGAGCAGATGAGCAAGAATTTTGAAATGAGCGATCTTGGTAAGCTATCACATTATCTTGGGATAGAGGTAAATCAGAAAAAGGAGTACATAGAGCTGAAGCAGACATCTTATGCAAAGAAAGTTTGGGAGAAAAGTGGCGTGGCAGATTGCAAACCCACGAAATATCCTATGGAGCCAACTGTACAAATACATAAGGATGAAGAAGGGAAACCGGTGGATTCAACTAAATACAAGAGTTTTGTAGGAAGTGATGGGTTCTCTGAAAGCCCACGAAGAATGCCTACATGGACAAATGGAGAATAATGAGGGACAACAACTCTGGCTGACAGAGGAGGGATAGCACAAGAGAGAAAATAACGATGGCAAACTCCTACTCACGCGAGAAGAATGGTTAAAGAGGTCAAGCAAAGGTGCATCCTTTGGCGGAGGCGATTATCGTGGGAAAGGTAGTCGTAATGTTCGTGATAGAAGCCAAGTGAAGTGTTTTAACTATGGCAAGGAGAGGCAGATAAAAAAAGGGTGAAGTAAATCTGACACAGTTGAATGATGAAGAGCCTGCACTGTTAATGGCTATGTGTGAGAAAGGTGTAGATGATGAGATTTCATTTACTAAAGGCAAGAATTTGAGAGACATGAAAGAAATAGAAGAAAATACCTGGTACCTCGACAACGGGGCCAGTAATCATATGACAGGCCATCGAGAAAAGTTTGAGAAATTGGACAAAGTAATAAAAGGAGAAGTCAAGTTTGTATATGGTTCGTTGGTAAAAATCGAAGGAAAAGGCTCAATCAGAATTGTTTGCAAGAATGGAGAAACCAGGATGCTACATGGAGTGTACTATATACCCACACTTCAAAGAAATATCATAAGCTTGGGTCAGTTATCAGAAGAAGGAAATCGAGTGGTTATGAATAGGGACAACTTGTGGGTCTATGACAGTTGTGGGAGACTACTGATTCAAGTCAAGAGGTCTGTTAATTGACTCTATAAGATTCATATTGAAGAAGCACATCACCAGTGTTTTTTAACAAGGTGTGAGGAAGAAGCACGGTTATGGCACCAACGACTCGGGCATGTAAACTTTAAGGCAATGCAGTTGATGTCAAAGAATCAGATGGGTCATGGATTACCATTTATCAATCAACCCAAGGAGAACTGCAATGGATGTCTCATGTCAAAGCAAACATGTAAGCCTTTCCCATCTCAAACAAATTTCATTGCAAAAACTACCCTAGAATTAATTCATGTGGATCTTTGTGGGCCTATATCTCCTCCTACCCCATCTGGAAATCATTATTTTATGCTCTTAGTTGATGATCACAGTCGTATGATGTGGGTACATATGCTTAAGATGAAAGACGAAGCCTTGAATTATTTTAAGAAATTTAAATTGCTGGTTGAGAATGGTGCAAAACATGGTATTCGAGTATTGAGATCAAACCGTGGAGGGGAATTCTGTTCAAATGAGTTCAATTCTTTTTGTGAGGCACATGGCATTTTGAGACATTATACAACGCCCTACACACCATAACAAAATGGTGTCGTAGAAAGCCATAATCAAACGGTAGTTGCCATGGCCATGAGTTTACTAAAAGAAAGAAAAGTACCCTCAAAGTACTGGGGGGAGGCTGTCAGACATGCAGTGTATATTCTGAATAAACTACCAACTCGAGCACTGTCAACTATTACTCCACATGAAGCTTGGTTTAAAAAGAATCCAAATGTTGATTGTTAGAAAGTCTTTGGGTGTACAGCCTATATGAAAGTACCAGCTGTACATACACGAAAGCTAGATGACAGAAACAAATTAGTCGTGCATTTTGGACGAGAATCGGGGACAAAGGCATTTAGATTGTATGATCCAATCTCAGGCAACGTACATGTTAGTAGAGACGTGGTGTTTAATCAAAGTAAAGAGTGGGAATGTGAGACAGAAGTGAACTCTGGTACACATGGAGGAAGTCAATTCATCCTGGAGGACTATACACCACCTCCACTAGAACCAACTGATCATTCTGAATCAGATGGGACACCTTCAACACCTCAATCTTCGATGTCAACACACGCAAGTACTCAGTCTTAAGGTGAAGATACAATCTACTCCAGTGTATCAAGTACCAACAGTGAGCATCCACGGAAATTCTGGTCTCTTGATGACATCTATGACAATATAACAGTGGAGGAGCTAGTAGAAGAGCTATTGTTAATGGGCATTGATGAACCTGTATGTTATGAGCAAGCAGTCCAAGATGCTGTCTGGAAAGAGACAATGAACAAAGAAATCGATTCAATCGAGAAAAATAAAACTTGGCAGCTGACTGACCTACCAAAAGGGCACAAAGCTATTGATCTCAAATGGGTGTTTAAATTAAAGAAAGATCAAAATGGAGAAGTGACAAAGCACAAGGCTCGTCTCATGGCCAAAGGTTATGTGCAGAGTTATGGTGTAGACTACGAGGAAGTTTTTCCTCCTGTAACACGATTAGAGACAGTACGGCTACTGTTAGCTCTAGCAGCTAAAAACGATTGGGAGATACATCATCTTGACATTAAATCCGTGTTCTTAAATGGTAGAATACAGGAGGAGGTCTACGTGTCCCAGCCAAAAGGTTATGTGAAGGAAGGATCTGAACATAAGGTTTATAAACTCCTCAAGGCATTGTATGGACTTCGTCAAGCTCGAGGGGCGTGGTATGCTCGTCTCAATCAATGTCTGTCACAACTAGGTTTTGTTAAGTTTCCATTTGGGCATGCTGTCTATATTAAAAGAGAAGGTGATAACTCTCTCATTGTTGGTGTTTACGTTGATGACTTGTTGGTCATTGGCACAAACCTGTCACTAGGGATGGGCATTCACTCCGGCCCGCCCGATCTCGATCCGATCCCCGCACCGAATGGGGCGGGGAATCGGGGATTTTTCGGGTACGGGCCGGGGAGCGGGGACAATTTACAAAAAAACCGGGGAGCGGGCCGGGACCGGGATTTTTTGTCGCCCCGGCCCGATCCCCGACCCCGTCCCCCGCCCCGATTCTTAATCCCCGACTCGATTCCACCCCATTATATAATATATATATATATATATATATTGATAATCATATATTAATATATACGAATTTCCAATACTTTATATTGGAAATAAAATAATATTTTAATCTCCTATGTTCATCTTTCTAGTAGTTAAATAACTTCATTTCCATGTTATTTATAATTTTTTATTTATGTAATATTTTTTTATCTTAATTTAGTGCTTACAAAATTGCTTCAAATTCACTAGTTAGTGTTTAAAATTGTTTAAAATGTTATTTTTTATTTAAAATGAAATTCCCCGATTCCCCGTGGGGATCCCCGTTACCCGTTTGGGCCGGGGAATAAAAAATAATCCCCGACGGGGATCGGGTTTGAATTCGGGGATGGGGATAGCACTCCCCGGCCCCGTAGTGCCCCGATGCCCATTCCTACCTATCACACATTGCCAAATTCAAGGGGTAGATGAGTCGTGAATTTGACATGTTTGACCTTGGACAATTGTCGTATTACTTGGGATTGGAAGTCACTCAAGGCAAAAAGTATATTGAGCTGTGACAAACGTCCTATGCAAAGAAAGTACTCGAGAAGGCAGGGATGGCAGATTGCAATGCTGTTAAATTTCCTATGGAGCACAAGTTGCAACTTCATGAAGACAACACTCGTGAACCTGTAAATTCTACTCATTTCAAGAGCATCGTTGGTGGGCTAAGATATTTGGTGCACACTCGTCCTGACATTGCTTACGCAGTGAGGATAGTTAGTAGATATATGAAGAGACCTATAGAGCTTCATTTAAATGCTGTAAAGAGGATTTGTCGCTATGTAAAGGGAACAGTGCAGTATGGGTTAGTCTATAAAAAGGGATGTGGGAATTACATTTTGTCTGGTTTCTCAGACAGTGACTTGGCTTGTAGAGTGGATGAACGAAAAAGCACTGGAGGGATGGCTTTTTATCTTGACGAAAATCTGATCACCCGGGTCTCTCAAAACAACGTTGTGTTGCACTTTCATCATGTGAGGCAGAGTTTATGGCTGCTACAGCTGCTGCCTATCAAGCAATTTGGCTTCAACGATGTAAGAACCCTAATTTTTGGTAATATTTTATTTTATTTAATATCTTGTGGCAATGTCAATATGGAACCTTTCTGGTCATCCCTGTGATTAATAGAATTGATTGCCTGAGAAACTGTGTTGCTGTATTCATTATGTAAGATAAGAAGGGAGATTGTGAAGGCAGGAGTCTTATTGTTAGTGAGATTTATAAAACTTGGGATTTGAGAATGATTAGAGTGTTACAAGATTTATTGAGGATCATGACAAGGAATTATGGACATTAGAGGAATTTACACAATTAGTACTTAAGGAATTATAGGGGAAATCTCTACGCGACAAAATATTATTACGAGGGATTAATTAAGGTACGATACGAATTAAAGATTAGATAATAAGCATTGGTGGGAGAATAATAATACAAGGAGTAGTATTGCATGCAAGCTCATGCAACTAAGTAGTTAGGAAAGCAAACTAGATGAACCAAATAGCAAGGGGAATAGTAACTAGTTGGCTTGCTTTTTCAAAAGTGGAGACAAGAGTACATGAGAGCCATACCTATAGCCATGTCTAGATTGTACCATACTAATACATATAATTATATGTAACACCCAATCAAACACACAACCACACAAACACAAAAGAAAAGAAATCAAACTCTCTCCCCCCCCCCTTTAATATTGCTCTCGGCCAAGACCAAGTGGAGAAGAAAGAAAAATACTTTCTCCCACATCTCATCACTCAAAATTCATACCATAATTCCTAGGTCATCTACATCATCTAATCAAGGTATGCTAGCAATTTCACTTCATTTCATCCATCCAATTCCAAGTTATAAAATGTTAAAGATTGGGTGAATAGTAACCATGTTTGATTTTCTTTTAGATCTTGGATTATAAGTGTTGTAGGAGATCATCTAAGGTGTTGTTGTGTTGTGAAAAGCTTACCCAAGGTCCCTAGGAGCTCAAGAAGGTATAAAATCACAAACCCTCTTTGTTATGTAGTATTTATAATGTTTGGTAGTAGATCCATGCATGTATGAGCTAATCTTGGTTGTATAAGTGTTGGATGACTTGGATCTTGAGTTTTTATGTTGAGATTATGACTTTTATGACTATGGATAGTATATATATCACCATGAGTGTTATGAACCATGATTTGAGTGTATTAAGTGTTGGTTGTATGGTGGAATTGTGAAAAATGATTGATGTAAGTGGTATGTTCATGCTGAGTTTTTCCAGGAGCAATGACCTGTATTGTGACACGATTTTGAACACCCAAATGATGTCCCCTGATGTCCTACCTTATATTGATGGAAAGATAATTGAATGTAGTTTCTGGATATGTAAGATTCATAGCTAGGTGATGTGTAGATTTTTAGTTATGGCCGGAGGAATGAATTTTGTTTCTGGACTATGGACTGCATAAAGTGACCCCCTTGTGAACCTTGTTTAAACACCTTAAAAATTATTTGGGATCATGGAAAATTTAGAGAAGCTAGGAAATACAGTGGTGAAGGCTACCCAAAAAGAATTGGATTAAAATACGAATTTTTGAATTTTATAAAAATGCTAGAGTAAATTTCGCGCAAGGGAAAAAGTCGTAAGTGGAGCATAATTCTAGGAGTAATGGTTATGGTACGAATGTGGTAACTAAATTAAGTCGAATAAGTGACGAGCGTAATCGAGTGATGACATGGACCTATAGAGGGGCTAGGGAGTCATAAGACGAAGTCGTTAAGTTAATTTCGTATCCCCTTAAAACCCCGTAATTAGAAAGAAATTGTTAAGGTACTAACGAACGATTATTGTTTATGTATAGATCGTTCGAATTCGCACGCTCGACCACCCCAACCAAACCAAGGCAATTTTACTTTTCAAAACTTATACATATACAAGGATTTTCACTGTTGTGTTTGTAGTTTTCAAATTATACCAAATGCTATGTTTATCGAAGTATTGATGCAATTGAGATTGAACAAGTACATGTATGCTTTTACCCCTTGAACTTAGATTGAAATATTCTCTTCAGACAACGACTCTAGCAATAGAGGTCGTAGCGGTCCGTATATACTATTGACCGGGGAGCGGTATATTATTATATCGTATCTATATTGCGAAAACCCGAAGGGTCATTCGGGTGGTATCGTATATTCAAATAACAATTATTATATCTTCGTAAATACTCGAAACCCTATCTTGGATTAAAAGTTTATTTTATTAAATAATTATTTTATTAATTGTTAATATTAAATCTTAAAATATCATTCAATAATTATTGTTCACTATTTTAAAAACAAAGTTAATCCAAGATACCTTTTAATACTTTCAAACTCGAACTTTTTCGAACTCAAAACATTTTCGAAAACCCCCGGTCAGGTTCTGCTTCTTGTATGATTTCAAGAATTATCGGTCGACTGATGTCGAACCACAACTACTCTGTTTTCAATCAAAATCTGGTTTTTAAAAGAAAAAGAAAAAGGGACTCTGGCAGGTGTGGGAACCGTTGACGAACGATTCCCGGGATGTGTAAGCGGCCGTGAGCCAGGCGGTCCATCACTTATTATTCCGGCCCAGGTGTTGCCGAAGGATGATTACGGATGTAGTTTTCATCGAGGGTGATTACGGATGTAGTTTTCACTCGGGGATAGTTACAGATGTAGTTTCTATCCTTCTACCGGTAGAGAAGACCCGCGGATTATTGGACTCAGATGTGGCGACTGATCATCGTCAATCCCTGTCAGGTTTTATGTTTTCTTTAAGTCCCATTCCTCCACTTTGGAAAAATGCTTTGACACTGCATCTTAGGCCTATGTGCCAGTTGCCGATAGTGTCCTATTTTGATGAGAAAGATGTTGACTTTATGCAGTAGCTAGAACTGCAAGGTTATTTTGAAAACAAGGGCACGTACTGGTGCACCTTTGAAATTTACCAACAATTAATGACAAGTGATTTTATAACTGAGTGATACAATGAGTTTAATGACTGTTATACATATGAAATGCTATATTGCTTATTTTATACCTACATTCTTGCTGAGCTATAGTTGCTCACTCTTGCTTGTTTTCAAATTTTACAAACACAACAGCTAAGAGAAATGGCAAGAACCTGTCAGACTGTTCGAAAGCAGGTGACTAGACCCCAGGCTGTAGTTGAGATTCCACCGGTAGGCCCCATTAGCCGGATTGGTCGGCAACTTTTGTTAGTACGTTTTATTTATAAGTACGACCTGTGCAAGGCAGTGTACCGTAACAAACTTTCAAGCCGCCAACTTCGCTTCATATCGAAGTGTTGCTGGTAGCATAAATGCTATTTAATTCGGTCTGTAATAACTCTAAAACTTTTACTTTTGCTTAATCAAATGTATGACGTTTCTGAGACTCTAACCTGTGTGTGTGTGTGTGTGTGTGCGGTGTGAGTTTATTGTGGGGTCGATGGTTGTTTATTTATATTATGTGCAAGAACAAGTATGTTATTAATGGAAAATGGACCGTGAGCGCCTAGATCTCCGACCCCGGATCTAGGGGCGTCACAGAAATGGTATCAGAGAGAAGGTTACAGTTCTCAGAAACGATAGTAACTTAGGGAAGCAACCATAATAATACGAATAATATAACACTAATAATAATCCCATTAATACCTAGAGCTCTCATCGAGTTCACAGTCGGGTTATCGGATGTAGCCCTGACTTCTAAGGCCCGTGAGGGAACTACTTCTTAAACCCTTCTTTTTGGTTAGTAACCTAGCTTATTTCCCTTGTGTTGATGGAGGATATACCAGACCCTGAGGCCTATGAGAGGGAGCATGATGAGGCACTACTGAGAGAGACTGAGGACCCTGTTGAGGATACTGATGCTGACCCTGAGCTGGGCCCCTGGATTACGATATTAGGGGATACTGATGATGAGGATCCCGAGGAGGAGCCCTTTATGGAGCCTGAGCCTGTTACCCCCTCCCCTGTGGCCACTGATGAGGAGAGTGTGCGACCCGGTGAGGACCGTGTTGTGTCACCCCCACCCTCTCCACAGTCATTGAGCCCCACTTCTTCAGATGATGACCCCGAGGAGGATACTTCTAGTGAGGAGGAGCGTGACCCTACCCCTGCTCCTGCTCCTGCCCCTGTTATGCCACCCCCACCGCTGGACCTACCCCCGGTGTCGGGCGCTGAGCACGCCTATGTCGTGCAGTTCATGACCCGAGACTTACTTTCTGCGGAGGCCCGACTTAACGAGGCGAGGAGGGTGATAGTGGAGGAGCGCGAGGCGCGCTTGAGGATCCAGGCTGAGATGAGGACTACAGTTGCTAGGAGGACTAGAGCTCGACTCCACAGGATTGAGAGGAGGAGTCGCGAGAGGGTTCTCGGATTAGGGATCCGCGGGGGCGGAGTGATCCAGGCTAGGGATGTTAGGCGTGTTGTGCGTCGTGCATTTGCCCGAGTGAGGGCCTTGCTCCGTCGCGGTGCGGCCCCGTGATGTGTTGCTGATAGCTCAGTCCCCTAGGTTCAGATGACATTAGTGTGTCGATTTTGCGGGATAGTTGACTTGTGCAGTGGCGTCCTTTCTGACCAGTGGATGAGTAGACTGACCTACATATATGTAGATGTGACTTCGGATAGTATGTACGGATGTAGCCCTACTTTTGTGTAGCCCTGACTATTCGGATTATGTACTTGTATTTGTTCCACTTTTGCTAGACTTTGACATCGGAACTATGTATTCGGCTCTAACATCCAAACTTTGTGACCTCCCTTGTACCGTACTTATTTAGTTTCAGTTTCCTTGATATTGTCTCAACTGTTTTACTCTCCGATGTCATGATCTACTGTCTTGATATACAACTGTGATTATACAACTGCTACAAGCCACAAATACAACCATGCTATTTCAAATTTACGATATGCGATTTCAAATTGTTCTCTACATTTCCAAAATGTTCCTACAATTTTTCTAAATTAAACCTTTAAAAAAAAAAACGGTTTTAGTTATTTAAAATTTTGAAAACATTTCTATAAGTTCGAAGTTTTGAAAACATTTCTGTTTGACCAACTAAAGGACGCGGTTTATTTTTCCAAGATCGATTTGAGAACCGGGTACCATCAGTTAAAGATTAAGCCAGAAGATATACCAAAGACGGCCTTTCGCACCCGGTACGGACACTATGAGTTTTTAGTAATGTCGTTTGGGTTAACAAATGCACCCGCAGCTTTCATGGACTTAATGAATCGAGTCTTCAAGAAGTATCTGGACAAGTGTGTTATAGTCTTCATCGATGACATCTTAATTTATTCCAAGACGAAAGAGGAACATGCAGAGCACTTGAGGATTGTATTGGGAGCATTAAGAAAAGAAAAGTTGTACGCCAAGTTCTCGAAGTGTGAATTTTGGTTGAAGGAAGAAGTTCAGTTTTTGGGGCATGTGATTAGCGAACAAGGCATCCTAGTGGACCCAGCCAAAATAGAGGCTGTATCAAATTGGGAGAGACCAACCACTCCGATAGAGGTGAGAAGTTTCATAGGATTGGCCGGCTACTATAGGAGATTTGTCCAAGACTTTGCCAAGATAGCAGCCCCTTTGACCCGGCTAACCCGGAAGACCGAGAAGTTTGTGTGGACTGAAAAATGCGAAGAGAGCTTTCAAGAGTTGAAAAAGAGGTTGGTGACAGCACCAGTACTAGCCCTACCGGATGATAAGGGAGATTTTGTGATTTATATCGATGCATCCCATAAAGGTTTAGGGTGTGTGCTTATGCAGCACGGTAAGGTGATTGCGTATGCGTCCAGACAACTTAAGGAGTATGAGATAAGATACCCCACCCATGATTTGGAATTGGCAGCGATAGTTTTTGCTTTAAAGATCTGGAGGCATTACCTGTACGGAGAAAAGTGTGAAATCTACACGGATCACAAGAGCTTAAATTACATATTCACTCAGAAAGAGTTAAACATGAGGTAGAGGAGATGGTTAGAGCTAATCAAAGATTATGACTGTGAGATTCATTATCACCCAGGGAAGGCCAACGTAGTGGCCGATGCACTTAGCCGAAAGGAGAAGATTAAGATGATAACGTCAGTGGACGAAGTGATCAAGGACCTCGAGAGGCTGGAGATTGAGGTGAGGCTTCCAGGAATCGGCCAAGAGAGCCTGATGGAAATAAAAGTCCAACCACCGCTACTGGAAAAGATTAAGTTATGCCAGGAAAAGAAGATAGAAGAAGAAAAGAATTCGATGGAGAAAATTTTGACTGGCGAAGAAATTAGGTGTGAGAAGGACGGGAATGGAGTTATGAGGTACGCATCTAGGATATGGATCCCGAACGTTCGAGAATTAAAAGATGAGATTTTGCAAGAGGCTCATAGTTCAAGGTATTCGATTCACCCTGGAGGCACTAAGATGTATAGGGATTTGAAAGAGTATTATTGGTGGCCAAATATGAAGAAGGACGTAGCAGAGTGGGTAAGTAAATGCTTGATATGTCAAAGAGTGAAGGCCGAACACCAGAGGCCTAGTGGATTGTTGCAACCCTTAGAGATTCCCGAGTGGAAGTGGGAGCAGATTGCGATGGACTTTGTAGTCGGATTACCAAGGACCAAGACTAATCATGACGCCATTTGGGTAATTATTGATAGATTGACCAAGTCAGCCCATTTTCTTCCAATCAACGAGAGATACACCGTCGACAAGCTGGTAGATATCTACTTAAAGGAGATTGTGGTTAGGCATGGGGTTCCTGTGAGCATTGTATCAGATAGAGACCCAAGATTCAACTCCAGGTTCTGGAGGAGTTTTCAGGATTGTGTGGGGACTAAGTTAAACATGAGTACTGCATACCATCCCCAAACAGACGGACAGAGCGAGAGAACCATCCAGACCATCGAGGACATGTTGAGAGTATGTGCCATAGATTTCAAGGGAAGTTGGGACGACCATTTGCCATTGATCGAATTTTCCTACAACAACAGTTACCACGCGAGTATAGGCATGCCCCCATATGAAGCTTTTTACGGACGAAGATGTCGGTCTCCTTTGTGTTGGGAAGAAGTTGGAGAGCGGAAGATTTTAGGGCCTGAACTGGTCCAACAGATAAGAGAAACTATCGAACTCATAAGAGGACGGCTGGTAGCGGCCCAAGACAGACAGAAGAAGTATGCGGACCAGACCCGCAAGGACAAAGAATATGAGGTAGGAGAGTTTGTGATGTTACAAGTATCACCGTGGAAGGGATTGATGAGATTTGGTAAAAAAGGGAAACTAAGCCCGAGATTTATTGGACCTTTTGAGATCTTGAAACGAGTTGGAAAGTTGGCCTATGAATTGGCTTTACCTCCGAGCTTACAGCAAGTACATAATGTGTTTCATGTGTCCATGCTACGACCCTACCATACCGACTTCCGACATGTGATAGAACATGATCAAGTGGATCTGCAACCAGACTTAACATATGTGGAGCAACCCGTAGAAATTATGGATAGGAAAGAACAGGTGCTGAGGAATAAAGTTGTCAAACTAGTGAGAGTCTTGTGGAGGAACCAAAATGTCGAAGAATCAACATGGGAACTAGAAAGCGCAATGCGTGAAAAGCACCCCCAACTATTTTCAACCTGATTCCGGCACGGAATCCTTTTAAGGAGGGGAGGCTGTAAGAACCCTAATTTTTGGTAATATTTTATTTCATTTAATATCTTGTGGCAATGTCAATATGGAACCTTTCTGGTCATCCCTGTGATTAATAGAATTGATTGCCTGAGAAACTGTGTTGCTGTATTCATTATGTAAGATAAGAAGGGAGATTGTGAAGGCAAGAGTCTTATTGTTAGTGAGATTTATAAAACTTGGGATTTGAGAATGATTAGAGTGTTACAAGATTTATTGAGGATCATGACAAGGAATTATGGATATTAGAGGAATTTACACAATTAGTACTTAAGGAATTATAGGGGAAATCTCTACGCGACAAAATATTATTACGAGGGATTAATTAAGGTACGATACGAATTAAAGATTAGATAATAAGCATTGGTGGGAGAATAATAATACAATGAGTAGTATTGCATGCAAGCTCATGCAACTAAGTAGTTAGGAAAGCAAACTAGATGAACCAAATAGCAAGGGGAATAGTAACTAGTTGGCTTGCTTTTTCAAAAGTGGAGACAAGAGTACATGAGAGCCATACCTATAGCCATGTCTAGATTGTACCATACTAATACATATAATTATATGTAACACCCAATCAAACACACAACCACACAAACACAAAAGAAAAGAAATCAAACTCTCTCCCCCCCCCTTTAATATTGCTCTCGGCCAAGACCAAGTGGAGAAGAAAGAAAAATTCTTTCTCCCACATCTCATCACTCAAAATTCATACCATAATTCCTAGGTCATCTACATCATCTAATCAAGGTATGCTAGCAATTTCACTTCATTTAATCCATCCAATTCCAAGTTATAAAATGTTAAAGATTGGGTGAATAGTAACCATGTTTGATTTTCTTTTAGATCTTGGATTATAAGTGTTGTAGGAGATCATCTAAGGTGTTTTTGTGTTGTGAAAAGCTTACCCAAGGTCCCTAGGAGCTCAAGAAGGTATAAAATCACAAACCCTCTTTGTTATGTAGTATTTATAATGTTTGGTAGTAGATCCATGCATGTATGAGCTAATCTTGGTTGTATAAGTGTTGGATGACTTGGATCTTGAGTTTTTATGTTGAGATTATGACTTTTATGACTATGGATAGTATATATATCACCATGAGTGTTATGAACCATGATTTGAGTGTATTAAGTGTTGGTTGTATGGTGGAATTGTGAAAAATGATTGATGTAAGTGGTATGTTCATGCTGAGTTTTTCCAGGAGCAATGACCTGTATTGTGACACGATTTTGAACACCCAAATGATGTCCCCTGATGTCCTACCTTATATTGATGGAACGATAATTGAATTTAGTTTCTGGATATGTAAGATTCATAGCTAGGTGATGTGTGGATTTTTAGTTATGGCCGGAGGAGTGAATTTTGTTTCTGGACTATGGACTGCATAAAGTGACCCCCTTGTGAACCTTGTTTAAACACCTTAAAAATTATTTGGGATCATGGAAAAATTAGAGAAGCTAGGAAATACAGTGGTGAAGGCTACCCAAAAAGAATTGGATTAAAATACGAATTTTTGAATTTTATAAAAATGCTAGAGTAAATTTCGCGCAAGGGAAAAAGTCGTAAGTGGAGCATAATTCTAGGAGTAATGGTTATGGTTCGAATGTGGTAACTAAATTAAGTCGAATAAGTGACGAGCGTAATCGAGTGATGACATGGACCTATAGAGGGGCTAGGGAGTCATAAGACGAAGTCGTTAAGTTAATTTCGTATCCCCTTAAAACCCCGTAATTAGAAAGAAATTGTTAAGGTACTAACGAACGATTATTGTTTATGTATAGATCGTTCGAATTCGCACGCTCGACCACCCCAACCAAACCAAGGCAAGTTTACTTTTCAAAACTTATACATATACAAGGATTTTCACTGTTGTGTTTGTAGTTTTCAAATTATACCAAATGCTATGTTTATCGAAGTATTGATGCAATTGAGATTGAACAAGTACATGTATGCTTTTACCCCTTGAACTTAGATTGAAATATTCTCTTCGGACAACGACTCTAGCAATAGAGGTCGTAGCGGTCCGTATATACTATTGACCGGGGAGTGGTATATTATTATATCGTATCTATATTGCGAAAACCCGAAGGGTCATTCGGGTGGTATCGTATATTCAAATAACAATTATTATATCTTCGTAAATACTCGAAACCCTATCTTGGATTAAAAGTTTATTTTATTAAATAATTATTTTATTAATTGTTAATATTAAATCTTAAAATATCATTCAATAATTATTGTTCACTATTTTAAAAACAAAGTTAATCAAAGATACCTTTTAATACTTTCAAACTCGAACTTTTTCGAACTCAAAACATTTTCGAAAACCCCCGGTCAGGTTCTGCTTCTTGTATGATTTCAAGAATTATCGGTCGACTGATGTCGAACCACAACTACTCTGTTTTCAATCAAAATCTGGTTTTTAAAAGAAAAAGAAAAAGGGACTCTGGCAGGTGTGGGAACCGTTGACGAACGATTCCCGGGATGTGTAAGCGGCCGTGAGCCAGGCGGTCCATCACTTATTATTCCGGCCCAGGTGTTGCCGAAGGATGATTACGGATGTAGTTTTCATCGAGGGTGATTACGGATGTAGTTTTCACTCGGGGATAGTTACGGATGTAGTTTCTATCCTTCTACCGGTAGAGAAGACCCGCGGATTATTGGACTCGGATGTGGCGACTGATCATCGTCAATCCCTGTCAGGTTTTATGTTTTCTTTAAGTCCCATTCCTCCACTTTGGAAAAATGCTTTGACACTGCATCTTAGGCCTATGTGCCAGTTGCCGATAGTGTCCTATTTTGATGAGAAAGATGTTGACTTTATGCAGTAGCTAGAACTGCAAGGTTATTTTGAAAACAAGGGCACGTACTAGTGCACCTTTGAAATTTACCAACAATTAATGACAAGTGATTTTATAACTGAGTGATACAACGAGTTTAATGACTGTTATACATATGAAATGCTATATTGCTTATTTTATACCTACATTCTTGCTGAGCTATAGTTGCTCACTCTTGCTTGTTTTCAAATTTTACAAACACAACAGCTAAGAGAAATGGCAAGAACCTGTCAGACTGTTCGAAAGCAGGTGACTAGACCCCAGGCTGCAGTTGAGATTCCACCGGTAGGCCCCATTAGCCGGATTGGTCGGTAACTTTTGTTAGTACGTTTTATTTATAAGTACGACCTGTGCAAGGCAGTGTACCGTAACAAACTTTCAAGCCGCCAACTTCGCTTCATATCGAAGTGTTGCTGGTAGCATAAATGCTATTTAATTCGGTCTGTAATAACTCTAAAGCTTTTACTTTTGCTTAATCAAATGTATGACGTTTCTGAGACTCTAACCTGTGTGTGTGTGTGTGTGTGCGGTGTGAGTTTATTGTGGGGTCGATGGTTGTTTATTTATATTATGTGCAAGAACAAGTATGTTATTAATGGAAAATGGACCGTGAGCGCCTAGATCTCCGACCCCGGATCTGGGGGCGTCACAAACGAGTTCTCTGTTATGATACGAATGCTAAACTAGGTCCAGTTACATCAAACATTGACAATAGGTCTGCGGTGGATTTGGCTCGAAACCCAATTTTTCATGGAAGAAGTAAGCACATCGATTTACGGTACCATTTCATTCGTGATTGTGTTGAGCAGGGCTTGATTGTCATAAAATATGTTAGCACAAATGAGCAGCGTGCTGAGATACTTACCAAGGCGCTTGCAGCAGCGAAGTTTCAAGAAGATGATGAATCTACTAGGAGTCAAGAATCTTGAGAATGTTTAGATTAAGGGGGAGTATGTTGGGATTATTTTAATCTAAACATATTTGTTTAAGTTGTTTTGTTTTATTTCTTAATAAGCCAACATATTGTCTTGTGAATGTTGTAATGTAGACTTGAATTTAGGAAGTAGTTGCGATTGTTTAGGAAGCAATAAGGATGGAGAAAAATTAGGAGATAACTTCCTGGTTTGTAGAGGCTCCATGAGATAGGCTATATGTATCCTTTATTCTATTCTATTTTAATCAATCCGTTTTGCAAGATTTCCATATCAGTAATCAAAACACGTTCTGTTTCATATTGGTTTTATATTTGTCTAACAGTTTATAGCTGGGCCATCTGAAAAACTCAAAGTGGTATCTAGAACCTACCCGAGACCTGAGCCTACTTACTCGAAACATAAGTTAAGTATCTGTGCAGAAGATTGAAAACAACAGCCATAAATCCAGAATTATATAAGTCATTTTAACTTTTGAAACTGTTGTGTTAATTTCTGGTCGAATCTCACTAAGTCAAAATCAAATTGCTCTACCTAGAAAGATTGTGCATGCTGTCTTACAACAATCAAGGTACGTGGGATTAATTCTGCAAGTGTAAGTGAAGAATGTTGTTCGGTTTTCTTTGTTTAATTGGTTTGTATAAATCATTATTATGTTATGTATATTCATGGATGAGAATAAGACCTGCTCATCGGATCCTAGACTTTTGTACTCCTGTATGTCACCCATTACCTAGACTTCTATCAGAGTACTAGCCAATAATATTTAAAGGGAATCTGTTTATCCTCTATCATTTATGAATTTAATTTTACATGCTGAGATCTTCATGTACCTAAATATTTAATATATTATCTCAATATATGAGTTCTTAAACTGAAAATGTAAAGATTTTAGTTCAAAATAATACTCCAACGATGTCCAAGTACTTCCCTAAAACATTAAGAATCCTTAATCTTTCGAGCAACCAGTAGCCATCCCTTGTTTTAAATTTGTTATCATGATCATTTCTCTCTTTTTCTACACTCATGCATGTTCTCTCTCCAACATATAGTGATACTTTCAAATTTATTATTATTATAATAGTAATAAGATATAAGTGTAGAAATTGTTATGGGAGTTGATATATAATACACTGTGGAATCATTTGTTTAAAATATTTATAAGAAACATATTAGGACATTGCTGGACTTGTTCTAGTAGAACCACTACCTTGTGTGCAAGTATGGATTATGAAAGAGATTATGGGATCTTAAATTAGTATATTAAGAGCAAGACGATGAAATATTTCAATAGGTCGAAAGTTAAAATATTTTTACTAAGCCACGTATTTGTAAGAATTTATTTAATAAACCGATAGTGTGTAGAACAGATTAATGCATAGGGTTGTATAGTATCATTTTCAATGTCAAGGTTACCATATACACATTGTGGAATATAAATGGAAAAAGAAGATTAATCAAGATTACATTCCGAAATCAATTTCTAAAAAGGTTTTCTTCATATATATATTTTCAAGGTGGTTCAGGCACCACGACTTGCACCGTTATCCATCTCCATGCTCATTAATTATTTCTAGGCTTTACTGTTCATGAATCGTATCTTGCATGAGATGATATTTTTCTTCTCGTTCACAACCTAATGCTCCTTACCTTCGGGTCATGTGTTTAAACCTAAACTCGCCTCTCCTCGTTTTCGGTGATTCTAACGGAGAAAAGATAGTAGATAAGAGGGCTCCCAGGATTTTCTTGCAGGATTTCGAAAGATACCAAGAAAAAAGAGGCTGCGGCTGCCTTGGTGGAGATGGAGGTGAAGGCCAAGTCGGCCACGGATCCTAGAAAATTGGCTATAAAGGCAATTAAACATGTGATACATCTTAGAAGAAATAATTAGAGATCTTAACAACGATAAAATAATAGAAATAACTATATTTTAATGGAGAAAATGACCAAATTAACACAAAAACACAACCTACCTGCCCAAAATACCCATTGACGCGCGGAGCGTTCAAAATAACTAGAGAAATACGCATTTGGCTTATGCGTACATCAACAATGCATTTTCAAAATGTGTATATTTTATTTCTCCCCCTCTACCAGAAAGCAACTTGGAGTTTATATAATTTTTTCCCCACGCATAAGTAGAATGTGTAGCTGTAGCTTTGGTTGTATGGCCCGTAACTTCTTGAAGTTAAGGGTGAAGTACTGTTTTCTATTTTTTTTCAAAAAAATATCATTAAAAGTTTAATTTTATTTAGGATTAAATAGTTTTTATTTGGCTTTGGTTATATGTGTACATGCCGTTAATCTTTGGGTTTAAATAGTTTTTATTTGGCTTTGGTTATATGTGTACATGCCGTTAATCTTTGGGATTCAACAAATTACATTTAGGGTTTAGAAATATTCAATTTTTCAATGAAAATTTTTAAATTTTATTTTTATTCTCTTGGGGTTTAAACATTTAAACTTTGTGGTTCAACAGTTCTATTTTGGGTTTTAGAAATATTCATCACGACGAATAAACCGTATACGAACTTAGGGTTTAGGGTTATTTACAATAACCCTAAACCCTAATTTATCCTCATTTTTAACTTGTTAGCTTTTAAAAATCAGGCCGCCAGATTCAATTTTTTAATTAAAATTTAGGGGTTCAACATTTCCATTTTGGGGTTTAGAAATATTAAGAACGACAAATAAACCGTATACGAACTTAGGATTCTAAACCCTAGACCCAAAACCCTAATTTATCCTGATTTTTAAAAAATCGGGAAACAACCCTAAACCCTAGACCCAAAACCCTAATTTTTAAAAAAATATTCAATTTTTTTTTAAATATACGTTAAATATTATAAAAATCCTTGTTCTCGGTGATTCGAATGGAGGAAAGGTAGTAGATAAAAGGGCTGCCAAGATTTTTCTTGCTGCATGCAAAATTTCAGCAGATAGCATGAAAAAGCGGCTGCGGCTGCCAAGGTGGAGATGGAGGTGAAGGCCAAGGAGGCCACGGATGCTAGAAAATTGGCTATAAAGGCCGTTGAAC
Organism: Kitagawia praeruptora; assembly: GCA_037693485.1. Lineage (NCBI taxonomy): Eukaryota > Viridiplantae > Streptophyta > Magnoliopsida > Apiales > Apiaceae > Kitagawia > Kitagawia praeruptora. The sequence goes on from CM075350.1 coordinate 96,202,046, forward strand.
ATGTGGAACATCTAGAAAGAAATGTTGGGCTTGCTAAGCAGACTTTGAGTCCACATTAGTATGATATTGTCCGCTTTGGGTTGGGTCAGCCCCGCACGGATTTGTTTTTGGGTAACTCCCAAAAGGCCTCATACTAATAGAGTTTATCTAGCTGCTTATTAACTAACAATCTGCCCCTCCCACAAACGATGTGGGACAAGACAACTCCTAACAATCTCCCCCTCCACATATCGGGCTCAACTACTGTCGAATCTGCCTCCTTATGTGTGATCTGCTCCCCTTGATCCATACTGGAAGTTCCTGGCTATCTGGCTCCCTTAGGCCCATACTGGAAAGTCCACCTGCTCCCCCTTAAACCCAATATGGGATAGCCCATCTGCCTCTTCTTGAATCCATTCTAGAGCCCATTGAGATTATTCTGGACCGTTATAACCTGAAGCTCTGATACCACTTGTTGGGCTTGCTAAGCAGACTTTGACTCCACATTAGTATAATATTGTCCGCTTTGGGTTGGGTCAGCCCCGCACGGATTTGTTTTTGGGTAACTCCCAAAAGGCCTCATACTAATAGAGTTTGGCGCCGTCTAATAACCTAGTTTTTATTCCACAACATTTGGCGCTGTCTGTGGGAAAAAGACATCAACCATGGTTCAAACACGAAGAACTGCACCAAGCACTACGGAGCCAATCGCTACCGAGGCCTTACCTCTTAGCTCTGCTCCGCCCCTTACTGAACAAGTGCTACCGACATCTGAGCAAGTACCTCCAACATCCGGGACTATCGTTCCATATCAAGTTTCTCAACCCCTAGGGACGACTACCCATGTTGAGAGTACGCTACCTCCGATCGTCCACACAATTCCAGGGACTAACCCGGGGATTTCTTCCCTGATTGTAGACCCCATCAACCCTACACGAGGGGTTCAGATCCACACTACGGATCTCCCCATAAGCACCAATCCAATGTATGGGATGCCCAATTACGGAGCTGGACCGAGTGGACATGCCCTGTATATTCGAGATAGAGATTATCGCGATTTTTCTGGTCCTTATTCAGATGAATCATCTTCTGGCGATGATTACGAGCGTGATGAAGCTCCGAGGAGGCGACGTGCAAGTAAAGAGCCTATGGGGAGAACTCGAACTATCCATGATGGACTCCCTTCAACAATTGCTGAGAGGATTAAGGCTTATGAAGCCGAGATCTTAAAATTAAAAGAAGATATGGCCAGGGAGCAAGCCAGATCAAATCAGACTTTGCCACCTCCCACGTTAGGACCGATTCCCTTTATAGATCTGGAGAGGCCTCCAAGAAGGCAAAGAAGGGCTACCGCTCCAACTGGAAGGACTACAAGGGTGGAAACCCCTAAAAGCAACCCCAAGGATCTGATGCCACTTGGGGATCCGGATGATCCCACGCCCCCATTCACCAAGGAGGTGATGAATGCCCACATATCAAGGAAGTTCAAGATGCCGACAATTAAGGCTTACGATGGAACGGGTGATCCCGCAAATCATGTTAGGACGTTCTCGAACGCACTATTACTACAGCCTGCAAGTGACGCCTTGAAGTGTAGGGCGTTCCCTCAAACCTTGTCGGGCATGGCTCAAAGATGGTATAGCCGACTTCCTGCTAACTCAATTGGCTCCTTTAAGGAGTTAAGTGCTGCTTTTGTTAGTCAATTTATCAGCGGGAGAGTTCATGAGAAAAGTTCTGCATCCCTCATGTATGTGGTACAAGGGAAGAATGAGAATCTGAGAGATTATCTTAAGAGATTCACCAAGGAGACATTAAATATTACTGATTTAGAGAACAAGGTGGCCATGGTAGCCCTGGAGCACGGCACCACTGATCTTTACTTTAAAAGGTCATTGGCAAAGCACCCACCCGAGAATATGGCTGAGCTCCAGTTAAGGGCTGATAAGTATATCAAGGCCGAGGACAGCACCATGAAGGATGTCGTGATAAACAATGGCAAGGGTAATAATGAAACGAAGAAGCGAAAGCAAGACCACGAGTATGATGCTAGGGACAAATATCCCCGTACTAGCAAAGATTCTGAGTCAACATCAAAGAAGAGTATGGGACCAAGATTTTCTGACTATGCAAGGTTGAATGCTCCTAGGAGCCAAATCTTGTTAGAGATCGAGAAGGATAAAGACTTCCGATGGCCGAAGCCACTCAGGGGTGACCCCGCAAAGAGAAACAAGGATCAATACTGTAGGTTCCACCGAGACGTGGGACATGACACGGATGATTGCAGACAGTTGAAGGACGAGATTGAATTCTTGATCCGTAAAGGAAAGCTGAATAATTTCACAAAGGGTGGAGATCATGGAACCCAAAGAGGGGATTACAACAGGAGAAACAATGACAGAAGGGATAATGATCGTGACCGTAACACGCAGCCCCGAGGGCCGGTTATCAACATGATCTGGGGAGGCCCGATAGCGGCCGGTACAACTCGAAACTCTCGAAAGGCATACGCAAGGGAGGTAATGCACATTGTGGGAGAGGCCCCGAAGCGTGCTAAAACTGAGATGGTAATTGGTTTCGATGATTCAGACTTGGAAGGGGTGAAATTCCCCCATGATGATCCGCTGGTCATAACTCCTGTGATTGGAAATTCAGAAGTAAAACGAGTCTTGATAGACAATGGAGCTTCTGTGGATATTTTATTTCACGATGCATTTGTGAAGATGGGATACAACGACTCTCAGTTGACCTCTAAAAACATGCCCATATACGGATTTAACAGAGTGGAGTCCAACGTTGAAGGGACTATTCAGTTACCCGTAACTATTGGGCAGGAGCCTAAGGAGGCGACTCAGATGCTGAATTTCTTGGTGATTAAGGCAGCTTCAACATACAACGCAATCCTTGGAAGGACTGGATTACATGCGTTTAAGGCTGTGGCCTCTTCCTATCATATGAAGATTAAGTTTCCGACACGGAATGGTGTCGGAGAACAAAAGGGTGATCAGAAGATGGCAAGAAGTTGCTACGTAGCCGCTTTGAGGGCCGATGGAGTCGGGGGGCAGGTCCTTCCAATTGAAGACATGGATGTCCGTAACGATGAAGAGCATAGAGGGAAGCCAACAGAGGATTTGATTCCCATACCCCTAGAGCCGAATGATCCTGAAAAAGTTACTTATGTTGGAGCATCTCTGAAAGAACCCTTGAAGGGCAAGTTGATAGAATTCTTACAAAAGAATAGCGACGTGTTCGCTTGGACAGCAGCTGATATGCCAGGGATTGACCCCCAACTTATAACTCATAAGTTGAATGTTGACCCCAAGAGGAAGACAATAAAGCAGAAGAAGAGAAACTTTGCTCCGGAGAGGCAAGAGGCCATTAAGCAAGAAGTGGATAAGCTCTTGGAAGCTGGTTTTATTGAAGAGATTCAGTTTCCCGAATGGTTAGCAAACCCTGTGATGGTCAAAAAGGCGAATGGGAAGTGGAGGATGTGTATAGACTTCACTGACCTGAATGATGCATGTCCAAAAGATTGTTTCCCCCTTCCAAGGATTGACATGTTGATAGATGCCACAGCTGGACATGAGATGTTAAGCTTCATGGATGGATTCAGCGGCTATAATCATATTAAGATGCACAAAGATGACATCCCTAAGGTATCTTTCATAACTGACTTTGGTGTCTTCTGTTATCTTGTTATGGCATTTGGTCTAAAGAATGCAGGAGCTACTTACCAACGCTTGGTGAACAAGATATTTGCCCATCTGATTGGAAAAACCATGGAGGTGTATGTTGATGACATGTTAGTCAAGAGCCTACTCAAGGCTGATCATATTAAGCACCTCGAAGAGGCATTTGAAGTGCTGAGGCACCATAAGATGATGTTGAATCCCGCTAAGTGTGCCTTTGGCGTTGGATCTGGAAAGTTTTTAGGGCTGATGGTTTCAAAGAGAGGCATTGAGGCCAATCCTGACAAGATCAAAGCGATTTTAGACATGGAACCACCACGTTCTGTAAGAGATGTGCAGAAGTTGACCGGCCGAGTGGCAGCCTTAGGAAGGTTTATCTCCAAGTCGGGTGATAAGTGTTTACCTTTCTTTCAAACATTAAAGAAGGTAAAGAATTTTGAATGGACACCTGAAAGCCAAGAGGCCTTTGAACAATTGAAGAAATACATGGCCGAAGCCCCGCTGTTGGCTAAGCCTAACATTGGAGAGACTCTTTATCTATACCTGGCGGTATCCGAGCAAGCATTGAGTGCCGTCCTCATAAAGGAAGAGAATAAGGTTCAGAAACCCATCTACTACGTAAGTAAGGTGTTACATGGAGCTGAGTTGAACTATTCTACCATTGAGAAGTTTGCTTTAGCATTGGTAACAGCTTCAAGGTGTTAGATTGAGTATTGGGTGCTCTATTTTGATGGAGCATCAAAAACAAAATCTAGTGGTGCAGGTTTGGTCTTGCAAAGCCCCGATGGGTTCACAGTTGAATACGCTTTGAAGTTGGACTTTCCTACAACCAACAATGAAGCTGAATATGAAGCATTAATAGCTGGATTGGGATTGGCCAGAGTCATGAGGGTCAAGAACCTCAAAGTGTGTGGAGATTCAAGACTGGTAGTCTCGCAAGTGAATGGTGAGTTTGAGGCCAAGGATGAAACTATGGCAAAATACCTCAGAGTCGTGAAAGCTATTATGACTCAGTTTGAGGAGTGCTACCTGGAGCACATTCCTAGGGAAGAGAACGTTAAGGCCGATGCCCTCTCTAAGTTCGCTTCTTCTGAGATAGAGAATTATGCAGGCAGTGTTTACTTCCAGGTCTTGAAGGCCCCGACCATCAACTCTAAGTTGGTAGCACCTATCGATGTTGGAAGTTGTTGGATAGATCCTATTAAAGCTCATCTAGAAACCGGATGGCTCCCTAACATTGCCTTGGAGGCACGGAAATTGTCAGTGAGAGCATTAAGATATGCCTTGATTGAAGGCATCTTATACAAGAGGTCGTTTGTCATCCCCTACTTGAAGTGCCTAAGGCCCCGAGAGGCAAGAGAAGCATTGGAAGAAGTTCATGAAGGGATCTGTGGGCAGCACTTGGGGGGCAGAGCCCTAGCTCACAAGATTACCCGCCTGGGATTCTATTGGCCGGAGATGTTAGCAGATGCCCAGGATTATGTCAGAAAGTGTGACAGATGTCAGAAACACGCCCCTGTTGTAAGGCAGCCGCCTGAGAGGTTAACCTCAATCAGCTCTCCCATTCCGTTTGCAATGTGGGGGATGGACATTCTTGGTCCTTTCCCCATGGCTTCAGCACAAAGGAAATTTCTGATTGTCGCCATCGATTACTTCACTAAGTGGATTGAAGCTAAGCCATTAGCAAAGATAACCACCAAGCAAGTTTCCCAGTTCTTTTGGGAGAACATAATCTGTAGGTATGGAATTCCCCGAATCCTTGTGACAGATAATGGGACACAATTCAACAATGAAGAGTTCAGAAAGTACTGCGAGGAAAATGCTATCGAGCTTCGTTTTACTTCAGTAGCTCACCCGCAAGCTAATGGACAGGCTGAGGTAGCTAATCGGATTATTCTTGATGGACTTAAGAAGAGGGTCGAACGATCAAGAAATACTTGGGTGGATGAATTACTGCCTATACTTTGGGCATATCGTACTACCTGCAAAGTAACAACTGGGGAAACTCCTTTCCTACTGGCTTATGGAGCCGAGGCAGTTGTACCACTAGAAGTCATGCATGCATCACCTAGAATTGAGGCATTTGAACCAGAGACTAATGAAGAAGGCATGAGGCTCGCCCTAGATTTGATTGATGAAGTCAGGGACGAGGCAAACGCCAGAAATGCGGAGCATCAAAAGAAAGCATCCTTCTACTACAACCACAGGGTTAAGGAGAGGTTCTTTCAACAAGGTGACTTGGTTCTTAGGAAGATCGAGGCTTCTGGAGTTGGTGAGAAGGGAAAGCTAGCCCCGAACTGGGAAGGGCCGTATCGAGTCAAGAAGACGCTAGGACGAGGATCTTACAAACTGGAAACCTTGGACGGGGTTGAGGTGCCCCGGACTTGGCATGCATTGAACCTCAAGGTTTACTATGTTTAAGCTCTCCTGAAAAGGACCTAGCTTTTTGCCTATGTAATAAAAGTAGAAATAAGGTCGATGAAACCATTCCAAGTTTTAAACTTGAGATATAGGAAATAGAGTATCTATGTAAGGGCTGTGCCCATTTCTCCATATTAATAAGACTATTCTATGTCTTTGCATAAGCTATGAACATTACCTATTGATATATATGCATAAAATGCTAGACTACACATGCAAATATGAATAAGTTGAGAAGCATCAAGGACAATGAATTACGAATTTAAAAGTTATGCCCGAAGGCAGAATACATAAACGACTATCTCAAAATAAGTTAACAAGAGTGCAAAGTCATGCCCAAAGGCAGAGTACATAAATAGATGGATAAAGATATCAACTACTAAGCATCTCCAGTATGCTCATCCTCTCCAGCTGCGCCAAGATGAGCAGAGGAATCTGGCTCCAGGATCCTCTCATCATCCTCCTGGTCCTCCTCCTGGGTGTCCTGCACTGTCAAGGCCATAGGAGCATGGGGGCTAGGAAAGTCCGAAACATTGAGGGTACCAGGAAATCTCCTAGTAACCTCAGCAAGAGCTCCATCCCATCCCTGAGTAAACTGGTAAGGGAACAGAGAGTCGTCATGCTTCTCCATGAAGCCCACATACTCCTGGGAGGAGAGGTAGTCATCAATCAGGTCGTCCTTGTCCTTCCTGAGAGTGACATTTTCAGCCTGAGACTCTAGAAGCTCCTTCTCCCTCCTCGCTAAGGTAGCCTTGACAGAGCCCAGTTCATCCTGGGAGTCATCATACTTAGCCTTGTAAGTCTCATAGTTGGAACGCCAAGTCTTAGCCTGGAATATGACCCCCTGGAAGTTGGCATTAGCCTACAAAAGACAAAGTTAAAACCACGACTCAAATAATAAAACAAGTATATAAGAGAGTGAATAGTAAGGAGCTTACAGCATCAAAGGCCTGAGCTCCAGCACTTTCAGCTCCTTCAAGAGTGGAGCCAGATACATAATCCTTGAAGTCACCAGGGGTTATGGAGTGATAGGACCAGTCCATAGCATGCCTGCAGTCTCCAACAATGGAGTCCTTCTTCCTAATACCCCAGTTGGGGCGCCAAGCGCTCTTGGAAGAGCCATCTACTTCCTCAACATCAGCTACATGAGGCCTCAAGTAGGCATCCGTGGCTGTTGGGGCTCGAGGATCTTTCCCTGAACGAGCCCTTTTCAGCCTAGCAGTGTCCCCATCTTCTGGCTCGTTAGTCTTGTTGGTAAAAGCTGTAGCTGCAATTACAAAACAAAAGACAAATAATGGGTATGAGACAATCATATTCAAATAAAGGAATGCAAAAAGAAAGAAAATTACCCTTATTGCCCACTCGGGAAAGTCCCAAAGTTTTAAGCTGGAACTCATTCAGGAGATCCCAAGCCATAGTAGAATAATTATCTTTGATGAGCTCCTGGTAGGCAAAGGTCTCTTCCTCATTCAGCTCAATATCACTGGCACTGCCATCTACGACCTTACCAAAGGTACTACGAAAAACATTGCCCCAATCTCCACCTTCCCATGTCAAGTACATGAACTCCTTCTTCCACTTTGGGTTGGAGTCAGGAATAGATTGGGGGTGAAAGATTGGAGGAGTAGAAGTACGGTGACTAATGTAAACCCAACCCGGGGTAGATTCAGCAGAATTTTTAAATTGAAAAATCTTCCTAAAAAGAGCTACAGAAAGAGGGAATTTGTTTTTAAGGCATAGGACCAGAAAACAGTTGATCACCCTCCAAGAGTTGGGAGGAAGTTGGCAAGGGTTAACTCCTACATCTGCTAAAAGCCTAGGAATAAACTCATGAAAAGGGAATCGAACCCCTGCAACAATGGCACCCCTATAAATACAAAGTGCATTGGGGCGCCAATGGCAAGATCGATCCCCAGGCTCAGCTGGGATAAGTCTATAGGGTGATTCTATTTTATACATCCTATTATAATCAGTGATTTTTTCTATGTCATGGAAAATGTTACTATGATTAAAGGAATCAAGGTGTGATAGGGATGGAAAGTCTTCTCTACGATTTAAAATCATATCCTGTAAACTCATGAGGGGAGAACGGATGATGATACCTCTTTTTGAGGCCACTTGTAGTTTCTGGAAACGTTGAGTAGCACGATCTTCAGCCATTTCTTCAAATCTTCAAAGAAAATTTTTGATCTTCAAAAGAAATCTGCAAAGAACGAAGAAATTTTTAGAACAATCTTCAAATCTTCAAAGGAATCGAAGAAAAAACCCAGAAAAAGGGTAATCTTCAAACTATAAAACTAGAAATTCTGGAAAGTACCTTGAGTGTTCTTCAAATCTTCAACAGCAACTGGAAAATTTCTGGAAAAATTCCCAGAAATCCTTGAGCAATCTTCAAATCTTCAAAGATTGGAAGAAAAATCGCCAGAAAACTTGAAGGATGCCTTTGAATCTTCAAAGAATGAGGATCAAACTCAGAGAAAATTTCTTAAAGAAATTTGGAACTTTTGAGAGAGTTTTTTGGAAACTTTTGTGGTGAAATGAAAATGAAAGCCTTCACCTTAATATAGGCAAAAATCTAAAGCATCCCAACCGGTTAAGAGTGAATATCTACCGGTTAAAGTGAATATTAACCGGTTGTATCCCATTTGAAACCTTTGTGGGCCATCAACACAAAGTGGACTTTAAAAAGGCCCAACAACACTAGGCTTGTTAAGGCCCAAGTTTAGTTAAAGTGATTAAAGGCCTGTCATGGCCCAACCCATATTCATAAACCTAATTAAGGTTTTAATTTAAGGTCATGTTGACCAAAAGTTAAGACCCAAGTCAGAGTCAATTAGGGCTTCAATAAAGAAGAGCCCAAACATGTGATTAGGGCCCACGAGGAGAGGCCCAGAATTCTAATGAGTCCAAGGCCCAAAAGCAAAACAAGTGTCCCAAGCAAAATTGTCTTAGGTCGAGACCAACGACCTCATTTGGTAATACAATTTCGAGCTCGATCAAACGACCTGAAAAGTCAAGTAAAAACCCATATTGAGGTCGAAAATATGCTATGGTTAGGTCGTAAATTTGAGGTCGAAAAAGAACAGAAATTCACGAAAAATCCATACGACTTGAGGCCAATTTGAGGTCGATATCTCCTAGAATTGAGATCGTGAGTTTAAGCTCGAAAATGAACTAGAAAAGATGGAAATTCCTCACAACCTGGGATTTATTTTGAGGTCGTTTTGACACTACTAGAGCTCGTTCATTTCAGGTCGAAAAAACATTGGATTTCCTGGAAAAAAGCTACGATTTGGCCCTTACTTGAGCTCGAAAAGTGAGCTCGAAATGTATTAGTTGAGCTCAAAAAGGTCCAGGTCGAAATTGAACTAGATGAGCTCGAAAATAGCCACGACCTGGGACTATTTGAGCTCGAAATTTGAGCTCGAAATTGTACCAATTGAGCTCGAAAAGCTCCAGGTCGAAAATAAGCTAAATGAGCTCGAAAAAAGCCCCGACCTGGGACAGTTTGAGCTCGAAGTCTGAGCTCGAAATTGAGCTGAAAAAAAAAAAAAGGAGAAATAAAAAAGAGGGAAGCTTAAAAAATTCCAGAAACATGGAAAATTTTTACATTTAAGCACCGTTTAGTGCCGTTGAACGCCGTTTAGTGTCGTTTTATGCCATTTGACATTGTTTAACATTGTTTAAACATCGTTTAAGGCTGATTAGCGCTGTCTAGTGCCATTTAACATCGTCGTAAATGCGTCGGTCGCTCCACGCTTTGCATTAAGATGATATTGTTGAAAATACTCGCGTACGAGCAATAAACCCTGACCCAAGTCTCAGAAAAGACCGTTATAACTTCAAGGAAAACCTGATCAGTTTTCCTAGAAGTTGGGGGGCAAATGATATGGGCTAAAAGTAAGCCCTAAAGACACATTTAATGTGGCATTGATTAGACCTAGAATGGTCCAAACGTGGGGCCCACCAGATTGGCCCAAACCCCAGTTATAATATTAATTTCGTAATTAATATTCAGGGATAATTAACAGCTGGGAGATACAAGTCAGATAAGGACATTATCTCTACAAAGAGTAGCCTCCAAGCCACACAGTCATACAAAGAAACAGACTCCTACAAGGAATGGATCCGGAACCTTCCTAGAGGCGGTGACTTGCCCACCAAGTCACCTAACCCTACTACGATTTTAGGGCTTCTCATCCTATATAAAGGGTCTGACCCCTCATCTCAGAACTACGTTTTATTGGCTTGATTCTCTTAATACAGAGATACGTAGGCATTCTGTGAGGACCGTTTAAGTCTCGAACGCAGAAGCAGCCATTAAAGCACGAAGCTCACACACCCTAGCATTAAATACATCAAACCCTAGCCGCAATCTAATAACCTAGTTTTTATTCCACAACAAAGACAGTATGATGGAAGTGGGGACTCTGATCATACTAAGAGGGTTAGAGATTTTCAAGTTGTAATGTAAATGAATTTTTGGACAAAGTCCTTTTAATTAAAAGGAAAGAAATTATAATTTATTATTTTTAATAAATTAAATTATTAAATAATGTTCATAACTTATGCTTTTGTGATGTCATAGTTACACCTTCACCTTCCTATATAAATATTCTCAAATCAAAACCAACAGTTACATTTTTAAAAACGGTAATTTTTTTATAAAAACTAATTTCTTATTCTTACTTTTTCTTAAACGGTTCTTATAATCCACATGCATATTTTAACATTTTCACAGCAAACCAAATAATATTTATAAGAATCTAAAGATCTAAATTAGAAAAAAAATGAAAATTTGGGAATTTTTTCAAACAAAGGTTTTATATTATAAAAATTCGGAATATCAAAAATTCAAGAAATCCTCTACAGATAGAAATATAAAAACTGAATTCTTATTCTTACTATTCTTAACCCATGCATCTTTTATCATTTTCACAACAAATTCATAAATCAAATTATACTTCCACTAATGTAAAGATGCCAATTAGAAAAAAATGAAATCAATAATTATTTTTCAAATATACGTTACAGATTATAGAAATTATTCCAATATTTACTGGATTAAGGAAATTCAAAAAATTCTCTACATATAGAAATATAAGAACTAAATTCTTATTCTTACTTTTCTTAATGAGTGCTTATAAATTATACATGCATCTTCTAAAATTTTCCCAGCAAACAAAATTTTTACCAACAATTTCTCCTCAAAGTTCCATAGACCTGTGTAAAATCTGAAATGTCTACCCCCTGCTCCAGTTCTACTACCATTGCCTGCCACTTGTGTGGGGACAAATCAAGGTCGTTCAAGCACCACGTCCTACACTTAGGAACCATCAAAACATTTTGCACCGATTGCGTTATCCATCTCCATGCTCATCCATTATGTCCGATTTGCTTTACTGTTCATGAAAATCCAGAAAAGCTAATCACCTCAAATGTTGTTGTATCTTGCATGAGATGTTATTCTTCTTCTCACGTCGGTTGTATTGGTTCTCACCCCAATGCTCCGTACCTTTGTGTCAAGTGTTTAAACCTGAACTCGCCTCTCCTCGTTCTCGGTGATTTGAATGGAGGAAAGGTAGTAGATAAAAGGGCTTCCAGGATTTTTCTTGCTGCATGCAAAATTTCAGCAGACAGCATGAAAAAGGCGGCTGCGGCTGCCAAGGTGGAGATGCAGGTGAAGGCCAAGGAGGCCACGGATGCTAGAAAATTAGCTATAAAGGCCGTTGAACATGTGGAACATCTAGAAAGAAATAGTTAGAAAACTTAGCAATGACAGGACAATAGAAGGAACTATATTTTGGATAGGAGAACTCATATTTTATATTCTATAAGTAGTATACAAAATACATCGCTCCACTTTGTTTGCTGATTTATATATTTTTGTGTAAATAATGAGAGTTAACGGAGTTGTTTGTTGTGGTTATGAATTCGGCTTATAATTAGCTATTCTTCCGTTCAGTTGTATTTTTTAAGCAAAATTAAATGCTTATCTTTTTTAATACAGTTCACTAGTTAGCGGATGATTTTGCCTGCTTTTTGCTCGAGTTGTTAAGTTCTGCAACTCCTTTACGAAACTGTGACTAGACTACTGTGTTTATGGATTGTGTGAAGAAGAGTTCGTTCTCACGGACAGTTTATACAGTGCCATCAGAAAAACTCAAAGTGGTACCTAGAACCCTACCTGAGACATGAGCCTGCTTACTCGAAACATAAGTTAAGTATCTGTGCAGAAGATTGAAAACAGCAGCCATAGATCCAGAATTATATTATAAGTCGTTTTAACTTCTGAAACTGTTGTGTTAATTTCTGGTCGAATCTCACCAAGTCAAAATCAAATTGCTCTACCTAGAAAAATTGTGCATGCTGGCCTTACAACAATCAAGGTATGTGGGATTAATTCTGCAAGTGTAAGTGAAGACTGTTGTTCGGTTTTCTTTGTTTAATTGGTTTGTATAAATCATTATTATGTTGTGTATGTTCATGGATGAGAATGAGACCTGCTCATCCGATCCTAGACTTTGGTACTCCTGTATGTCACCCATTACCTAGACTTCTATAGAGTACTAGCCAATAATATTTAAAGGGATTCCGTTTATCCTCTACCATTTATGAATTTAATTTTACAAGCTGAGATCTTCATGTACCTAAATATTTAATATATTTTCTCAACATATGAGTTCTTAAACTGAAAATGTAAAGATTTTAGTTCAAAATTATACTCCAATGATGTCCAAGTACTTCCCTAAAACATTAAGAATCCTTAATCTTTCGAGCAACCAGTAGCCATCCCTTGTTTTAAATTTATTATCATCATTTCTCTCTTTTTCTACATTCGTGTTCTCTCTCCAACATATAGCGAGACTTTCAAATTTATTATTATTATAATAATAATAACAAGATATAAGTATAGAAATTGTTATTGGAGTTGATATACAATACACTGTGGAATCATTTGTTTAATATATTTATAAGAAACATATTAGGACATTGCTCGACTTGTTCTAGTAGAGCCACTACCTTGTGTGCAAGTATGGATTGTGAAAGAGATTATGGGATCTTAAATTAGTGAATTAAGAGCAAGACGATGAAATATTTCAAGAGGTCGAAAATTAAAACATTTTTACTAAGCCACATATTTGTAAGAATTTATTTAATAAACTGATTGTATAGTATCGTTTTCAATGTCAAGGTTACCAAATACTCATTGCGGAATATAAATGGAAAAAAGAAGATTCATCAAGATTACATTCTGAAATCAATTTCTAAAAAGGTTCTTCATATTTATATTTTCAAGGTACTGGTTCATGCCCCACGCCTTGCACCGTTATCTATCTCCATGCTCATTCATTATTTCTAGGCTTTACTGTTCATGAATCGTATCTTTGCGTGAGATGATATTTTTCTTCTCGTTCACAACCTAATAATGCTCCTTACCTTTGGGTCATGTGTTTAAACCTGAACTCGCCTATCCTCATTTTCGGTGATTCTAATGGAGGAAGGATAGTAGATAGGAGAGCTCCCTGGATTTTACTTGCAGGATTTCTAAAGATAGCAAGAAAAAAGAGGTTGCGCCTGCCTTGGTGGAGATGGAGGTGAAGGCCAAGTCGGCCACGGATCCTAGAAATTTGGCTATAAAGGCAATTAAACATGTGGAACATCTTAGAAGAAATAATTAGAGATCTTAACAATGATAGAATAATAGAAAGAACTATATTTTAATAGAGAAAATGACTAAATTAACACAAAAACACAACCTTCCGGCCCAAAATACCCATTGGCGTGCGGAGCGTACAAAATAACTAGGGAAATAAGCATTTGGCTTATGCGTACATCACCAACGCATTTTCAAAATGTGTATATTTTGTTCCCCCCCTCTGCCAGAAAGCAACTTGGAGTTTATATAATTTTTTCCCCACGCATAAGTAGAATGCGTAACTATAGCTTTGGTTGTATGGCCCGTAATTTGAAGTTACGGGTGGAGTACTGTTTTCTATTTTTTTTCAAAACAATATCATTTAAATTTTAATTTTATTTGGGATTAAATAGTTTTTATTTGGCTTTGGTTATATGTGTACAAACAGTTAATCTTTGGATTTAAATAATTTTTATTTGGGATTTAACGGATTACATTTAGGGTTTAGAAATATTCAATTTTTTAATGAAATTTTTTAAATTTTATTTGTATTATCTTGGGGTTTAAACAGTTAAACTTTGTGGTTCAACAGTTCAATTTTTGGTTTTAAAAATATTCAGCACGACGAATAAACCATGTACGAACTTAGGGTTTATGGTTTTTTTACAACAAACAACCCCACTACAAGGAATATGGACTTTTCCGACAGCAAACTTCTGACGGAACTCGTTTCTAAGCCTAACGTCCGACATATTAACTTTTCCGTCACAAGATTAGCCTAACATCCGACGAAAGTTCAAATATTGTCGGAAGTTGAATATTATATTAATAAAATTTGGCACATATAAAATATTGTGCGAGAAAATTTCCCGCTAAAGAAACCTTCTGACCGATACTTTTCGTCCGTCAGAAGTTCTCAACATTTTCATTTTAAAAAAAAAATCTAAAATAGAGAAATCAATATTTGGTAATAAATACTAGGTAAACTTCTGACAGAAACCTTGTTGTCGGAAGCTTTCAAAATTTTCATATATTTTTAAATTGTTATTTCCAAAAATAATGACTTGATTAATTATCATTAAAAAAAATTTTGCCAAATTTTGACAGAGCCGATCAATTTCGTCAGAAGTACTGGGAAGTTCCCAGTACTTTTGATAGAATTTGATGAATTTCGTCAGAAATTGATGAATTTCGTCAAAAATTGATTACTACGTTTTTGTTAAAATCTCGTACAACTCGACCTTTTTATTTTTGATTATTTTTTCCCAACACTAAAATGAGTGTTTATTAACATTCATACGGTTCGATCGTCGAAGAAATCATTCAAAAAATTTATTCAGTGAACCTGGAGCGTGCCCCGTTACAGGAAGCACACTTTTACAACGTTTTTGTTAAAATCTCGTACAAACCGACCTTTTCATTTTTTTGATTATTTTTTCCCAACACTAAAATGAGTGTTTATTAACATTTGTACGGTTCGATCGTTGAAAAAATCATTCAAAAAATTTATTCAGTGAACCTGGATCGTGCCTCGTTACAGGAAGCAACACTTTTACTGCATTTTTGTTAAAATATCGTACAACCCGGCCTTTTTATTTTTTGAATATTTTTTCCAACACTAAAATGTGTGTTTATTAACATTCGTACGGTTTAATTGTCGAAGAAATCATTCAAAATAATTATTCAGTGAACCTATATCGTGCCCATTACAGGAAACAGCACTTGTACTACGTTTTTGTTAAAATCTCGTACAACTCGACCTTTTTATTTTTGATCATTTTTTCACAACACTAAAATGAGTGTTTATTAACATTCGTATGGTTCGATCGTCGAAGAAATCATTGGAAAAATTTATTCAGTGAACCTGGATCGTGCCCCGTTACAGGAAGCACACTTTTACAACGTTTTTGTTAAAATCTCGTACAACCCGACCTTTTTACTTTTTGATTATTTTTTCCCAACACTAAAATGTTGAATAAATTTTCTTTTTTAATGTATCGATATCTTTGTACTAACCACACATCCCCTAATTTATTAACCGAGGTAAAACTTGGCCGATTTTTAAAAATTCCCCTAACTAAATATTTTTAACTTCTTCCCGCCACTAACTAGTATCTACCAAAATTTCATTTGACTTCGTTTTTTTTTTCATTCCCCCTAAAACCAAAATTTCACTTAAATTTTTCAATTTTATTCCCCCCAATTAACCCCTCTTCTGTAACCCGCTCACAACCACACTCACACTGACACAAAACACAAAAACCTCTCTCTCTCTCTCTCTGCTAAGAACCCTTAATCGATAACATAAAAATTACTCACACAAGAACATCTCTCTCTGCTCGAAGCCCTAATTATTACATATCCAAGAACATATCATCTATTTCGAAGCCCTAATTAGCAGCTCGCGAAGAACAGGTTGAAGTCCTAACTCGATTTGTTCGATTTGCTATTCGCTCTGCTCGATTAGCTTCTCTCTCTACTCGATTAGCTCTTCAATTAGTAAGTAATATCTATCTAATACCCCATTTATTCGATTTGTTCGTTTGTATCTATATAAACGATTACTTGTTAATTCAATTTCTTCTTCAGTGAGATTAATTGGTCTTTCCCATGATTCTGCTTCTGTTTCCGCTTTTTTCATATATGTTGCTGAGCATTTGAATTTGCTTCTTTTGATGTTTATACTTTTAATTTATGTTATTTATCTTTATATATAGGTAAATTTATAATGTGGGGATGTGGCATCTTTTAGGAAATTTTGTCAATCAAGGATACGAATATCATCTTAGTATTTTGATGGCTTTGGTCTCACATCACTGCATCAATTTCACTCCAATTTTGCTACTTTCGGTATCCTGTTTATGGCTACTTTTTCTCTTTGGTAAATGATGTACTGCAGGCGTCCAACCGGAACCTAAATGAGTAACTCTATTTTCTATGGCAGGCTTCTGGATTCAAGAGACATCATGGAGTATCACTTGGGGTAGCCTAAAGGTGTACCATGTGACTGTGAAGCTTTTCTTAATTTATCTCATAAAGCTGCTAGAGTCTTTGGAGCACTGAATGTCTAGAGTTGGTATGTTAGACGTACACACACAATTTTTGTTTGTGGTTTAAGCAAAGAACCAGTTAGGGAGTCAGTGAAAAAAGAAAATAGGCAGAGAAGGTGTAGGGATAAGATGAGAGAAATGAAACTTGTGTAATGTCATTAATACGTTATGTCACTAAGTTTCTTGTTTAGTTAGTAATTTGAGTATTGCTGTGAGTTGTTAGGTTGAAAAGTTCAGCTACTAACTTTCTTTAATTAGCAAACTCACCTTCCAAATCAGAATAGGTAGTCAAGAGAATTTTATAGCATGCCATACTCTCTTGTCATCTTCCAAATGCTGGTCAGATAGTTTACGATATGTTTATGATGTCAGGGACTAGCGCATTATTTGGATTCGGTACTCAAATTATAAAATTAAAGATAAATGTTATCTTTAAGATTAG
Organism: Kitagawia praeruptora; assembly: GCA_037693485.1. Lineage (NCBI taxonomy): Eukaryota > Viridiplantae > Streptophyta > Magnoliopsida > Apiales > Apiaceae > Kitagawia > Kitagawia praeruptora. The sequence goes on from CM075350.1 coordinate 96,219,263, forward strand.
ATAATGCTATTTTAATCAATTGTAATTTGTAAATAAAGATAAATGTTATCTTTGAGATTAGCGCATACAAATAACATTCAAAATGTTATGTATTTTGTAAATAAAGTTTATCAGTTGTTTCACCTATTTTAATCAATTGCATGGATTCTAATCTTTATCCTGTTTGCAGTAAAAAATAATACATGTGACATTATCTTCTTTCCAAGATTTAGCTAGTACTGCAGGCTGACTCTTTCATTCTATCTATGCACATGTATACACGGATACAATGGATGGATCTTGGGCAGATGTTGCTCTATATTTATTAAGAAAGTACCCAGACATGGTGCCAAAGAGAAACATTATCAATTCACTCACCAGCTTACAGATACTAGCAGCAAAAAGTAAGGCTTTTCAAAGTGGAAGTAGGTTTGGATTTTGGCAACGAGTCATCTATTCATGTGAGTCATTTTCGCAGGTCATCTTATTAATATATTTTTGTATTCTATACCTTAAAGGTTTCATCCATACTATCTCTTTTTTTTTCCGCTAAATTGTGTATATAAAAGAAAGAAAAGATTACAAGGGGTTTACCCATGCTCTATGACAATCCATAGAGATGTCTAAAAGAAGAAATCTAGGAAAAGAAAAGAGAATCAACTAATAATCCAACTACTAAAAGAATTGGTACAAGCTCGTTTTAGAAACCAAGAGGAGTTAGAAACTCTCGTTTTAATGTCTGCAAGGATACCCGAAATCAGCTTATCCGGAAGAAGAATGCCCTTATTGTGTGATCTTGAGTTGCGCTCCCTCCACAAATGATAAGCAATTATTTGAAGAGAGAGCAATCCCAGGTGACGAAAGAGAGGATCCTGGATGTTGAGCCAAGAAAGCAGCAACTCTAGCCAAGAGATGGCTTGGTAAGGCAGGTTAAGAGAAGTCCCCATCTTGGCTAAGATTTGATTGCTATACGGGCAATGCAAGAATAGGTGATCAAGAGACTCACGGCCACCTACACACAAGTAGCAGCAGTCATTGACTTGCAATCCGAAAGAAGCAAGCTGCTGAAGGGTGTTAAGTCTCCCATGGCAGACCAACCAATGGTGATGAGAGTACCTAAGAACCGCCAGTCTATGCCAAACTCCTTTATGCCAAGAAACTATGGGCATATTGTGGCGAATTGACTCCCAGATGTGCACTATTTTAGTTTTGCCGATAGGACGATCTTCCCATGTAATTACATCTGGTTTGGTTAAGTCGAAAGCAGGGTCATTAAAATTAGCCAACCAATTATCAAGGACTGGACTAATATGGTGGAGTCTATTGTTAGGACGAGGTAAGGTCCATTCCCCAGAAGCGATCAACTCATGAATGACAGCGTGGTGCATAGAAGAGGCCTGAGTAATAATAGGATCATTCTTATAGGTAGCCAAACAGCAGGAGTTCCACCATGGGTCGAACCAAATAGAAATTTTTTGACCATCACCGATCCTGTAAGACAAGAATTGACGCGCCAAAGGTCTAAGCTGTAAAATTCTCCTCCAAATCCAGGAGCAATCAGTAGGGATATCCATAGTCCAGAATTTTTGATGCTTAAGGGCTGTTGCATTGATCCACCACGGCCATAAAGAGTCAGATCTGTTGATAATTTTGCACAAGTGTAGTAAGAGTTGAGCCTTGTTCCACTCCTTCATATTTTTAAAACCAAGCCCTCCTTCCTCTTTGGGAAGACACAAAGTCAGCCAACTCACTTTGTTCCCTCCTTTGGAAATGGTAGATCCTTTCCAAAGGAAACGAGAAAACATTTTCTGCATAATGTTGTGCACTGTAGCAGGCAACATGAAGTGGTTAGTCCAGAAAGATTGCATAGAAAATAAGACCGACTTTATGAGTTGAGCTCTCCCGGTGAGAGAAAGGAAACGATTCGTCCAAGCCATGATACGGGCAGAAATTTTATCAACCAAAGGCATGCAATCATTCACACAGAGTTGCGAAAAAATGAGAGGAACCCCTAAAAACTTGACAGGAATTGTGCCATGAGGAATGCCAAAATTAGTGTTAAACCAGGAGACAAGATTGTCGTCACAGTTACAAAAGAACACATAACTTTTAGTCATGCTAGGCTGCAGTCCACTGAGACTTGAGAATTTTTCCAAAGAATCCATTGTGTGCTTGATAGAAGCTTGATCTCCATTCGAAAATAATAAGACATCGTCCGCAAAGAAAAGGTGACTAAGACCCAAGTCTTTACACTTCCAGTGATGTTTGTAGTTAATGGGCTTAGAGTCAAGAATACAAGAGAAAACATTCATAGCAATAGTGAATAGATAAGGAGACAGAGGACAACCCTGACGGATACCTTTAGCACCTCTAAAATAACCTTGCAAAGACCCATTTATTTTCACCAAATAATGAGGGGTAGAAAAACAAACATAAATCCATTTGATGAATCTAAACGGAAGACCAAGTTTATGTAAAGCATCAACCAAAAAATTCCAGTCCAGAGAATCAAAAGCTTTGTGAAGGTCGATTTTAAAGCACATTTTGACATGCACGTTTCTCGATTGTAACCACGAAAGAGCTCTTGTTCCATCAGAATGTTGTCAGAGATATTACGACCTTTAATAAAAGCTGATTGAGCCGGGTTTATGACATTAGGAAGCACCATCTTAATCCTTTTCGCAAGAATCTTTGAAATGCATTTGTAAACAATCGTGCACAAGGAAATTGGACGAAAGTCTTTAATATGAGTTGGGGCAGCCACCTTTGGAATTAAAGCAATTGAAGTTGAATTAACCGCCGGATTCATATCGCACGAGGCAAAAAAATGCTTAATTGCTGCACAGAAGCTAGTTCCCACAATATCCCAGGTGGCTAAGTAAAACTCGAGAGTAAAACCATCAGGCCCCGGGGTTTTGTTGCACTTCAAAGACTTAAGAGTTTTGAAGATTAATTCATCTGTGATGTTATCTAAAAGAGGGGCACACTGATTTTCATTAAGAGTGGAGCAGTTGATATGAGTCATGTGATTCAAGTGAGCTTGAGCTTTAGGAGTTACCAAAGGTTCTACAGAAGCTTGATGAATAGGGTTATCATTTTGCCACTGCTGTAAGACTGGCGACCCAAGAGTATCCCTGAAATAATCAACAGCAATCTTGGAGACATGATTCAGACCATAATGGAGCTCACCAGCGTCATTCGAGAGAGCAAGGATTTTATTACGATTCCAGTTCGATTTGACCTGATTAAAGAAGAAATTAGTGTTTCCATCACCCTGAGAGAGCCATTTAACTCTTGATTTTTGGAGCAATAAGGCCTCTTCTTCGAGAATAGAATTTTCAAGATGCTTGAGAGCTACTTCTTCATTTTGAAGCAAAGAGATACTAGTGGGATTATTTCTGAGCTGAATCTGAATATTATGAAGAGAGTCACGAGCAATAGTAACATTTGTATGCACATTCCCATGATTCGTATTAAACTCCACCAGTGCCTTCTTCACATTTTTCATTTTCTGACAAAAAAATTTCATTGGATCTCCAATAATAATATCAGACCAGGCCCTTTGAACCACGTCAAGAAAACCAGGGATCTCTTTCATAAAATTAAAAAATTAAAAGGCCCTTGAACTCCGATCCAGATTAAGAGGATTGATAAAAAGAAGGGGGTTATGATCCATCAACCCACGCTCCTTAACAAAAACCTGGCCTTCTGAAAAAGCTGAAAACCATGCTGCATTTGCGAGCATGCGATCCAAGCGCTTAAGAATTAAGGAATCTGGTCTTTTCCTTTTATTAGTCCAAGTGAAAAAATCTCCATGAGTTCTAATATGACCAAGAGAAGAATCATTTACACAAGCCCTAAAAGCATGCATATCAGGCGTCCAATGCTCACGACCCCCAGAGACCTCATTAATTTGAAGAATAGAGTTGAAATCTCCCGTAACACACCATGGAAGGACAATCATCGAACTCAGATCCTTCAAAGCAGACCACAGAGCAATCCTTTCAAGCGGAGTATTTAGGGCATACACAAAGGTGACACAGAAGTTGATTTGTTTTTCTATGAAGCAGACTTTGCATGTAATATGCTGATCAGACTTAGAAATGTAGTCAACAGACCACAAAGATGGATTCCATCCCACCCATAAGCGTCCATTGAAGTGATGATCATAGTTAAAAATCCAAGACCAACCTCTACTAATTTTTTATACAACAGAGCAAGCATTATGCTCTTTAACTTTTGTCTCGATACAACACATAAACGAGATTTTATTGGAAGAAATAAAATGCACAAGCTCCTTTTGATGGGTACTTTTATTCAGACCCCGAACGTTCCAAGAGGCGAAATTCATTTACGGTTAGGAGATTTGACTGACTTCTTTGCCAATCGAAGACTTTTCTTATTAATAACAGGCACAAACCCATCAGCATCGGCATTTTTCTGGTTAGTCTGCTTAGTGGGTTCTTTGATTGGAGTTACAGCATTTTTGGCAGGGGTGATTGTTGACAAAGTCAGAGGCTGTTGTTGATCAATGGACAGATCAATTACAAAGCCTGGAGTAGTGTTAGGATTATTCCACTGCCTTTTAACAGGAGAAGATTTCACATTTTCTTCCTCAGTGACATTGAGTGGCTCAATTCCCATCTCGCAATCAGTCAATGACTGGAAGGAATTTCCTAAAACAATTGGAGGTATAAACTCCCCTAACTCCACTTCATTAAGATCCCCTGTAGCATTTCCATTTTCAATTAATAACTGATCATTTTCCAAGTTAGGAGTACCCTGTGTGACTTCCAGTTCCCCACTATAGTGAGATTCCTCCTGTTCAAAAACCACTGGAATTGAGTAAGGGACCAAGGCAAGGCCTCCTATTTCAGTTGAAGTAGTTGTTCTTGTATCCTGTCTTGTGGTTGAATCACCTTGTGTGGTTCTTTGTTTTTTCACCACTCTTTCCGGATTATTGAAGCATCGAGAAAGAGAGTGTCCAAACGCCTTACAAAGGCTACAAGAATAGGGCAATTCACCATACTGGATCTCTATTTTCACCTCGTCGTTAGAGTTGGGCAAAGGCACTCGAACATAATTCGGTCTCGGAGCAGAGTAGGCCAACTCCACTTGGATACCAGCGTATTTCAAAGGCTCAAATTTAGATGTGATAGCATCGAATTTCAGAGGCTTTCCAACCGTACTAGCAATTGAACTTAAACCTTCCTTAAACCACAAGATTTCTGGAACATCAACTAGACGAATCCAACATGGCATCTTTTCAATAATATTACGTTTGAATTTAGAACCCTCAATCCAGGGTTTGAGGAACATTGTTTTGCCTCCTATTTGTACAGTATTCAGGCTCAAAGCTCTATTTTTGTCTTCCAAAGTAGAAAATCGAAAGGTGTAATAGCCCTTAGTGTTGTAATACACACCTGTTAAGCCACGATTTTTCCAGTATCTATGCGCTTGCTCACGAATATATTTAAAGGTAAAAGATTCACCAATAAAATACCCAATTAGGCTTGTTTCCCATTGTTTTTGTGCCTTATTAAAAAATTCATTTGAAAATCTTACCGTGGCTGAGCCATCCTCATTATAGCTAATGGAAGCATCCCCAGCTAGAGGTTTAGTATTATCAACATTCTTCACTACGATATTGCTCAACGATTACATAAGAAACTCATTAATTTAACACAAACAATGTCGACTTAGCGGATCAAAGCAACGAGATACTCGACGAAAACAACAAACTCGAACCAAACACCAAAACAGAAAAATCAACGAACTAGAACTCGCGAACTAGAACATGAAAAACAAAACAGAATTACAACGAAACGAATTCACTAAACACGAAACCAGCGATTTAACTCGGCACTACTCTCAACTCAACTCAGGATTACTACAATAGGAATCGACAACACAGAACCAAAAACAAAAGGGGTTTGTGGTGGAAAAGAAGCAGCTGGGTTTATAATTGTATGTATGAACCGAATAATTGACAGGGGAGAGGAAAATGTTTGCGCGACTAAGAGAAAAGAATAGTGGTTTGAAAATGGTGACAAAAGAGAAGGGTGCTGGGTTTGTGGTTGTATGTAAAAAGAAAGAGACAGGGGAGAGGTTTGGAGTGAACAAGGAAAGAAATCAGTGAAATAAAATTAAGGCAAGGAAATAAGCTGGGCTTTGTATCTGAATTATAACTAAAACAGGGGAGTGAATGCTACGAAATTTAAACAAATTAAAACAGAATGTAAATAAAAATTACTTATATAGATGAAATGTTTACAAGCTGCAAATAAAACTAATACTAAGGGTCCTAATCTAATCTAAAACTAAGGTTGTTTCTCTTAATAATAATGGGTTCTATTTATAGGCTTTACTAACTAACTAATTTACATATGAATGAACTAGTAGTTTGCATATGAAAGGAAACCAAAGTCCTGCTGCACTCATAAATTTTCAAGATTCCCTGCAGTCCTTTTGAAATTTTAATGTTGCTTTGACTTGTAAGATGGGATTCGCAGAAATGCTTTTTAACCCGCTCTTTAATTAATAAATAATTAATTTAATTCAGAAATTATAAAAATAAATACCTAATATTATTAGATATTTATAAATATAATTTTCTAATTTAAATAAAATATTTATTAACAAAAATAAATTCTTAAGTTCTGAGCTACGGTCTACTGAGGGTCTGGAACCGGACTCCTTAAGCTTTCCCTTTTTCACCAAACTCCTAATTCTTTTGCTTTTTTGCATTTTGGTCATTTTCTTCTCTTTTTGGCCCTTCCTTGCTCTTTATTCTTTTATTTTGCCATTTCTTTATTTTTCTTCAAATTTCCTGAAATGCAACAAAATAATTTATTAAAATACGGATTCAAGCAATAAATAAGTAATAAAAATATGCAAAAATATGCACTTATCAAATGCCCCCATACCTATCTTTTGCTCGTCCTCGAGTAAAACAAAAAGAAAAAATGCAGTATAAAAACCTATACTCACTGTCGTAGGAATCACGGGTAATTTTGGGTTTACCAACCCGTTAAACCCATAGACGATCTCTACATGAGGAGTGCTGTCTCCTAAGGGTTTACAGAAGATATACCCATAAAATCTTATTTTATTTTCTGCCAAGTCTCAAGTATGCAACATATCATAGTACTCCACACAAGTAAACCTCAATCGCACAATATTGACAGTCTGTTCACTTACACATCATATGCACAAAACTATCCAAGTAAGCACACACTCTAGATAGACAAAAAAATCATGAAATATATATCAATACCGCATTCAATGAGTAACATGCTATGGAATGAAAATCTCACATAACTCTCAAATCACACAAGTGTTTAGGTGAAGTGTATTCACTCAAGTTCAATCAATTAAGTCATGTGCTACCATATGCTTGGTTGTCCACCAAATCTCCACTACTTTGTATACATGCATGCATAAATCAAAAGGTCTTTGTTAAAGGTTGTAACGTGGCTAAGGTGAAAGGTAGGGAATCAAGAAAAAGGCTAACAAATGGCTAACTTGACAAACTAATAGAGCACAATGTTCATTTCTAATTAAAGCACTCAACATGAAATTTCAATCATGTAAAAGGTGATCAGACTCTCACAAGCATTAAACCCCAAGCACATATTACCATGTACTTTTCCATTTTCATATTGCACAAACCAATGAACATAACTCTACTTGACCTTTTATTCTTTTTTTTTTACAACATTCCCACCCAATTTTCAGACTTTAACAAAGAAATCCCCACACTATGCACTCACCAACCCTCAAATGAATCAAAATGCTCTACTAGTAAATCAAGAGAAGAATAAACAAGTAGGCTCGAGAATTTAGATTGGTGATACAAAAATAACGGATATAAAGCTCAAAGTGGTTCACTAAGGATATATGATTTAAGGGTACTGTTTGGATAAATACGGTTAATCCTAGTGCCTTTATCATTTTCATGCATACAGATATCATGTAATCTCAAAATGGTTTAAAGCAAGCTCTAGAGCGACATACTCAATGATGAACAACACACAACAATAAAATTTGATCGATATAAAATGTACCAATCATAAATTAGGCACAAGATCTCACAAGGTGAAAGCATGCTTCAGTACTCAGTAAATTTGACAAAGACACATCTCAAGTTTTATAATTTTCGCATTGGAAAAAATAATCAAAAAATAAAAAGGTCGGGTTGTACGAGAGTTTAACAAAAACGTAGCAAAAGTGCTACTTCCGATAACGAGTCACGATCCAGATTCGCTGAATAATTTTTTTGATTGATTTCTTCGACGATCTAACCATACGAAAGTTAATAAACACTGATTCTAGTGTTGGAAAAAAATAATCAAAAAATAAAAAGGTCGGGTTGTACGAGAGTTTAACAAAAACGTAGCAAAAATGCTACTTCCTATAACGAGTCACGATCCAGATTTACTGAATAATTTTTTTTGATTGATTTCTTCGACGATCCAACCGTACGAAAGTTAATAAACACTCATTCTAGCGTTGGAAAAAATAATCAAAAAATGAAAAGGTCGGGTTGTACGAGAGTTTAACAAAAACGTAGCAAAAGTGCTACTTCCTATAACGAGTCACCATCCAGATTCACTGAATAATTTTTTTGATTGATTTCTTCGACGATCCAACCGTACAAAAGTTAATAAACACTTATTCTAGTGTTGGAAAAAAATAATCAAAAAATAAAAAGGTCGGGTTGTACGAGAGTTTGACAAAAACGTTGCAAAAATGCTACTTCCTATAACGAGTCACGATCCAGATTCACTGAATAATTTTTTTGATTGATTTCTTCGACGATACAACCGTACGAAAGTTAATAAACACTCATTCTAGTGTTGGGAAAAAATAATCAAAAAATAAAAAGGTCGGGTTGTACGAGAGTTTAACAAAAACGTAGCAAAAGTGCTACTTCCTATAACGAGTCACGATCCAGATTCACTGAATAATTTTTTTGATTGATTTCTTCGACGATCCAACCGTACGAAAGTTAATAAACACTCATTCTAGTGTTAGAAAAAAATAATCAAACAATAAAAAGGTCGGGTTGTACGAGAGTTTAACAAAAACGTAGCAAAGGTGCTACTTCCTATAACGAGTCACCATCCAGATTCACTGAATAATTTTTTTGATTGATTTCTTCGACGATCCAACCGTACGAAAGTTAATAAACACTCATTCTAGCGTTGGAAAAAATAATCAAAAAATAAAAAGGTCGGGTTGTACGAGAGTTTAACAAAAACGTAGCAAAAGTGCTACTTCCTATAACGAGTCACCATCCAGATTCACTGAATAATTTTTTTGATTGATTTCTTCAACGATCCAACCGTACAAAAGTTAATAAACACTTATTCTAGTGTTGGAAAAAAATAATCAAAAAATAAAAAGGTCGGGTTGTACGAGAGTTTGACAAAAACGTTGCAAAAATGCTACTTCCTATAACGAGTCACGATCCAGATTCACTAAATAATTTTTTTGATTGATTTCTTCGACGATACAACCGTACGAAAGTTAATATACACTCATTCAAGTGTTGGGAAAAAATAATCAAAAAATAAAAAGGTCGGGTTGTACGAGAGTTTAACAAAAACGTAGCAAAAGTGCTACATCCTATAACGAGTCACGATCCAGATTCACTGAATAATTTTTTTGATTGATTTCTTCGACGATCCAACCGTACGAAAGTTAATAAACACTCATTCTAGTGTTAGAAAAAAATAATCAAACAATAAAAAGGTCGGGTTGTACGAGAGTTTAACAAAAACGTAGCAAAAATTCTACTTCCTATAACGAGTCACGATCCAGATTCACTGAATAATTTTTTTGATTGATTTCTTCGACGATCCAACCGTACGAAAGTTAATAAACACTCATTCTAGTGTTGGGAAAAAATAATCAAAAAATTAAAAGGTCGGGTTGTACGAGAGTTTAACAAAAACGTAGCAAAAGTGCTACTTCCTATAACGAGTCACGATCCAGATTCACTGAATAATTTTTTTGATTGATTTTTTCGACGATCCAACCGTACGAAAGTTAATAAACACTCATTCTAGTGTTGGAAAAAAATAATCAAAAAATAAAAAGGTCAGGTTGTACGAGAGTTTAACAAAAACGTAGCAAAAATTCTACTTCCTATAACGAGTCACGATCCAGATTCACTGAATAATTTTTTTGATTGATTTCTTCGACGATCCAACCATACGAAAGTTAATAAACACTCATTCTAGTGTTGGAAAAAAATAATCAAAAAATAAAAAGGTCGGGTTGTACGAGAGTTTAACAAAAACGTAGCAAAAGTGCTACTTCCTATAACGAGTCACGATCCAGATTCACTGAATAATTTTTTTGATTGATTTCTTCGACGATACAACCGTACGAAAGTTAATAAACACTCATTCTAGTGTTGGGAAAAAATAATCAAAAAATAAAAAGGTCGGGTTGTACGAGAGTTTAACAAAAACGTAGCAAAAGTGCTACTTCCTATAACGAGTCACGATCCAGATTCACTGAATAATTTTTTTGATTGATTTCTTCGACGATCCAACCGTACGAAAGTTAATAAACACTCATTCTAGTGTTAGAAAAAAATAATCAAACAATAAAAAGGTCGGGTTGTACGAGAGTTTAACAAAAACGTAGCAAAAGTGCTACTTCCTATAACGAGTCACCATCCAGATTCACTGAATAATTTTTTTGATTGATTTCTTCGACGATCCAACCGTACGAAAGTTAATAAACACTCATTCTAGCGTTGGAAAAAATTATCAAAAAATAAAAAGGTCGGGTTGTACGAGAGTTTAACAAAAACGTAGCAAAAGTGCTACTTCCTATAACGAGTCACCATCCAGATTCACTGAATAATTTTTTTGATTGATTTCTTCAACGATCCAACCGTACAAAAGTTAATAAACACTTATTCTAGTGTTGGAAAAAAATAATCAAAAAATAAAAAGGTCGGGTTGTACGAGAGTTTGACAAAAACGTTGCAAAAATGCTACTTCCTATAACGAGTCACGATCCAGATTCACTGAATAATTTTTTTGATTGATTTCTTCGACGATACAACCGTACGAAAGTTAATATACACTCATTCTAGTGTTGGGAAAAAATAATCAAAAAATAAAAAGGTCGGGTTGTACGAGAGTTTAACAAAAACGTAGCAAAAGTGCTACTTCCTATAACGAGTCACGATCCAGATTCACTGAATAATTTTTTTGATTGATTTCTTCGACGATCCAACCGTACGAAAGTTAATAAACACTCATTCTAGTGTTAGAAAAAAATAATCAAACAATAAAAAGGTCGGGTTGTACGAGAGTTTAACAAAAACGTAGCAAAAATTCTACTTCCTTTAACGAGTCACGATCCAGATTCACTGAATAATTTTTTTGATTGATTTCTTCGACGATCCAACCGTACGAAAGTTAATAAACACTCATTCTAGTGTTGGGAAAAAATAATCAAAAAATTAAAAGGTCGGGTTGTACGAGAGTTTAACAAAAACGTAGCAAAAGTGCTACTTCCTATAACGAGTCACGATCCAGATTCACTGAATAATTTTTTTGATTGATTTTTTCGACGATCCAACCGTACGAAAGTTAATAAACACTCATTCTAGTGTTGGAAAAAAATAATCAAAAAATAAAAAGGTCAGGTTGTACGAGAGTTTAACAAAAACGTAGCAAAAATTCTACTTCCTATAACGAGTCACGATCCAGATTCACTGAATAATTTTTTTGATTGATTTCTTCGACGATCCAACCATACGAAAGTTAATAAACACTCATTCTAGTGTTGGAAAAAAATAATCAAAAAATAAAAAGGTCGGGTTGTACGAGAGTTTAACAAAAACGTAGCAAAAGTGCTACTTCCTATAACGAGTCACGATCCAGATTCACTTAATAATTTTTTTGATTGATTTCTTCGACGATCCAATCGTACGAAAGTTAATAAATACTCATTCTAGTGTTGGAAAAAAATAATCAAAATATAAAAAGGTGGGGTTGTACGAGAGTTTAACAAAAACGTAGCAAAAGTGCTACTTCCTAAAACGAGTCATGATCCAGATTCACTGAATAATTTTTTTTATTGATTTCTTCGACGATCTAACCGTACGAAAGTTAATAAACACTCATTCTAGTGTTGGAAAAAAATAATCAAAAAATAAAAAGGTCGGGTTGTACGAGAGTTTAACAAAAACGTAGCAAAAATGCTACTTCCTATAACGAGTCACGATTCAGATTCACTGAATAATTTTTTTGATTGATTTCTTCGACGATCCAACCGTACGAAAGTTAATAAACACTCATTCTAGCGTTGGAAAAAATAATCAAAAAATAAAAAGGTCGGGTTGTACGAGAGTTTAACAAAAACGTAGCAAAAGTGCTACTTCCGATAACGAGTCACGATCCAGATTCGCTGAATAATTTTTTTGATTGATTTCTTCGACGATCTAACCATACGAAAGTTAATAAACACTGATTCTAGTGTTGGAAAAAAATAATCAAAAAATAAAAAGGTCGGGTTGTACGAGAGTTTAACAAAAACGTAGCAAAAATGCTACTTCCTATAACGAGTCACGATCCAGATTCACTGAATAATTTTTTTTGATTGATTTCTTCGACGATCCAACCGTACGAAAGTTAATAAACACTCATTCTAGCGTTGGAAAAAATTATCAAAAAATAAAAAGGTCGGGTTGTACGAGAGTTTAACAAAAACGTAGCAAAAGTGCTACTTCCTATAACGAGTCACCATCCAGATTCACTGAATAATTTTTTTGATTGATTTCTTCAACGATCCAACCGTACAAAAGTTAATAAACACTTATTCTAGTGTTGGAAAAAAATAATCAAAAAATAAAAAGGTCGGGTTGTACGAGAGTTTGACAAAAACGTTGCAAAAATGCTACTTCCTATAACGAGTCACGATCCAGATTCACTGAATAATTTTTTTGATTGATTTCTTCGACGATACAACCGTACGAAAGTTAATATACACTCATTCTAGTGTTGGGAAAAAATAATCAAAAAATAAAAAGGTCGGGTTGTACGAGAGTTTAACAAAAACGTAGCAAAAGTGCTACTTCCTATAACGAGTCACGATCCAGATTCACTGAATAATTTTTTTGATTGATTTCTTCGACGATCCAACCGTACGAAAGTTAATAAACACTCATTCTAGTGTTAGAAAAAAATAATCAAACAATAAAAAGGTCGGGTTGTACGAGAGTTTAACAAAAACGTAGCAAAAATTCTACTTCCTTTAACGAGTCACGATCCAGATTCACTGAATAATTTTTTTGATTGATTTCTTCGACGATCCAACCGTACGAAAGTTAATAAACACTCATTCTAGTGTTGGGAAAAAATAATCAAAAAATTAAAAGGTCGGGTTGTACGAGAGTTTAACAAAAACGTAGCAAAAGTGCTACTTCCTATAACGAGTCACGATCCAGATTCACTGAATAATTTTTTTGATTGATTTTTTCGACGATCCAACCGTACGAAAGTTAATAAACACTCATTCTAGTGTTGGAAAAAAATAATCAAAAAATAAAAAGGTCAGGTTGTACGAGAGTTTAACAAAAACGTAGCAAAAATTCTACTTCCTATAACGAGTCACGATCCAGATTCACTGAATAATTTTTTTGATTGATTTCTTCGACGATCCAACCATACGAAAGTTAATAAACACTCATTCTAGTGTTGGAAAAAAATAATCAAAAAATAAAAAGGTCGGGTTGTACGAGAGTTTAACAAAAACGTAGCAAAAGTGCTACTTCCTATAACGAGTCACGATCCAGATTCACTTAATAATTTTTTTGATTGATTTCTTCGACGATCCAATCGTACGAAAGTTAATAAATACTCATTCTAGTGTTGGAAAAAAATAATCAAAATATAAAAAGGTGGGGTTGTACGAGAGTTTAACAAAAACGTAGCAAAAGTGCTACTTCCTAAAACGAGTCATGATCCAGATTCACTGAATAATTTTTTTTATTGATTTCTTCGACGATCTAACCGTACGAAAGTTAATAAACACTCATTCTAGTGTTGGAAAAAAATAATCAAAAAATAAAAAGGTCGGGTTGTACGAGAGTTTAACAAAAACGTAGCAAAAATGCTACTTCCTATAACGAGTCACGATTCAGATTCACTGAATAATTTTTTTGATTGATTTCTTCGACGATCCAACCGTACGAAAGTTAATAAACACTCATTCTAGCGTTGGAAAAAATAATCAAAAAATAAAAAGGTCGGGTTGTACGAGAGTTTAACAAAAACGTAGCAAAAGTGCTACTTCCGATAACGAGTCACGATCCAGATTCGCTGAATAATTTTTTTGATTGATTTCTTCGACGATCTAACCATACGAAAGTTAATAAACACTGATTCTAGTGTTGGAAAAAAATAATCAAAAAATAAAAAGGTCGGGTTGTACGAGAGTTTAACAAAAACGTAGCAAAAATGCTACTTCCTATAACGAGTCACGATCCAGATTCACTGAATAATTTTTTTTGATTGATTTCTTCGACGATCCAACCGTACGAAAGTTAATAAACACTCATTCTAGCGTTGGAAAAAATAATCAAAAAATGAAAAGGTCGGGTTGTACGAGAGTTTAACAAAAACGTAGCAAAAGTGCTACTTCCTATAACGAGTCACCATCCAGATTCACTGAATAATTTTTTTGATTGATTTCTTCGACGATCCAACCGTACAAAAGTTAATAAACACTTATTCTAGTGTTGGAAAAAAATAATCAAAAAATAAAAAGGTCGGGTTGTACGAGAGTTTGACAAAAACGTTGCAAAAATGCTACTTCCTATAACGAGTCACGATTCAGATTCACTGAATAATTTTTATGATTGATTTCTTCGACGATCCAACCGTACGAAAGTTAATAAACACTCATTCTAGCGTTGGAAAAAATAATCAAAAAATAAAAAGGTCGGGTTGTACGAGAGTTTAACAAAAACGTAGCAAAAGTGCTACTTCCTATAACGAGTCACGATCCAGATTCGCTGAATAATTTTTTTGATTGATTTCTTCGACGATCTAACCATACGAAAGTTAATAAACACTGATTCTAGTGTTGGAAAAAAATAATCAAAAAATAAAAAAGTCGGGTTGTACGAGAGTTTAACAAAAACGTAGCAAAAATGCTACTTCCTATAACGAGTCACGATCCAGATTCACTGAATAATTTTTTTGATTGATTTCTTCGACGATCCAACCGTACGAAAGTTAATAAACACTCATTCTAGCGTTGGAAAAAATAATCAAAAAATAAAAAGGTCGGGTTGTACGAGAGTTTAACAAAAACGTACCAAAAGTGCTACTTCCTATAACGAGTCACCATCCAGATTCACTGAATAATTTTTTTGATTGATTTCTTCGACGATCAAACCGTACAAAAGTTAATAAAAACTTATTCTAGTGTTGGAAAAAAATAATCAAAAAATAAAAAGGTCGGGTTGTACGAGAGTTTGACAAAAACGTTGCAAAAATGCTACTTCCTATAACGAGTCACGATCCAGATTCACTGAATAATTTTTTTGATTGATTTCTTCGACGATCCAACCGTACGAAAGTTAATAAACACTCATTCTAGTGTTGGGAAAAAATAATCAAAAAATAAAAAGGTCGGGTTGTACGAGAGTTTAACAAAAACGTAGCAAAAGTGCTACTTCCTATAACGAGTCACGATCCAGATTCACTGAATAATTTTTTTGATTGATTTCTTCGACGATCCAACCATACGAAAGTTAATAAACACTCATTCTAGTGTTGGAAAAAAATAATCAAAAAATAAAAAGGTCGGGTTGTACGAGAGTTTAACAAAAACGTAGCAAAAATTCTACTTCCTATAACGAGTCACGATCCAGATTCACTGAATAATTTTTTTGATTGATTTCTTCGACGATCCAACCATACGAAAGTTAATAAACACTCATTCTAGTGTTGGGAAAAAATAATCAAAAAATAAAAAGGTCGGGTTGTACGAGAGTTTAACAAAAACGTAGCAAAAGTGCTACTTCCTATAACGAGTCACGATCCAGATTCACTGAATAATTTTTTTGATTGATTTCTTCGACGATCCAACCGGACAAAAGTTAATAAACACTCATTCTAGTGTTGGAAAAAAATAATCAAAAAATTAAAAGGTCAGGTTGTACGAGAGTTTAACAAAAACGTAGCAAAAATTCTACTTCCTATAACGAGTCACGATCCAGATTCACTGAATAATTTTTTTGATTGATTTCTTCGACGATCCAACCGTACGAAAGTTAATAAACACTCATTCTAGTGTTGGAAAAAAATAATCAAAAAATAAAAAGGTAGGGTTGTACGAGAGTTTAACAAAAACGTAGCAAAAGTGCTACTTCCTATAACGAGTCACGATCCAGATTCACTTAATAAGTTTTTTGATTGATTTCTTCGACGATCCAATCGTACGAAAGTTAATAAACACTCATTCTAGTGTTGGAAAAAAATAATCAAAAAATAAAAAGGTCGGGTTGTACGAGAGTTTAACAAAAACGTAGCAAAAGTGCTACTTCCTAAAACGAGTCATGATCCAGATTCACTGAATAATTTTTTTTATTGATTTCTTCGACTATCTAACCGTACGAAAATTAATAAACACTCATTCTAGCATTGGAAAAAATAATCAAAAAATAAAAAGGTCGGGTTGTACGAGAGTTTAACAAAAACGTAGCAAAAGTGCTACTTCCTATAACGAGTCACGATCCAGATTCGCTGAATAATTTTTTTGATTGATTTCTTCGACGATCTAACCATACGAAAGTTAATAAACACTGATTCTAGTGTTGGAAAAAAATAATCAAAAAATAAAAAGGTCGGGTTGTACGAGAGTTTAACAAAAACGTAGCAAAAATGCTACTTCCTATAACGAGTCACGATCCAGATTCACTGAATAATTTTTTTGATTGATTTCTTCGACGATCCAACCGTACGAAAGTTAATAAACACTCATTCTAGTGTTGGAAAAAAATAATCAAAAAATAAAAAGGTCGGGTTGTACGAGAGTTTAACAAAAACGTAGCAAAAATGCTACTTCCTATAAAGAGTCACGATCCAGATTCACTGAATAATTTTTTTGATTGATTTCTTCGACGATCCAACCGTACGAAAGTTAATAAACACTCATTCTAGTGTTGGGAAAAAATATTCAAAAAATAAAAAGGTCGGGTTGTACGAGAGTTTAACAAAAACGTAGCAAAAGTGCTACTTCCTATAACGAGTCACGATCCAGATTCACTGAATAATTTTTTTGATTGATTTCTTCGACGATCCAACCGTACGAAAGTTAATAAACACTCATTCAAGTGTTTGGAAAAAATATTCAAAAAATAAAAAGGTCTGGTTGTACGAGATTTAAACAAAAACGTAGCAAAAGTGCTACTTCCTATAACGAGGCAAGATTGAGATTCACTGAATAATTTTTTGAATGATTTATTCGACTATCGAACTGTACGAAAGTCAATAAAAATCATCACTAAAATTTGTATATAACATCATCCGCACTGTTGGATCGTCCAAATTTTTTTTAAAAAAAAAATTATTTTCATATGAAAAACTGTTGTTGTGCTTAATATAACACAACATTTTTTTATATGAAAACCGTTGTCTGATTGTTTTCATTATTTCCCACCAAATTCAATTCAAATTATTTCATTATTCCCACCAAATATTTCATTATTTCCCACCAAATTCAATTCAAAATTTTTGTAGTTCAGACAACGGTTTCATAAAAACTGTTGTCTCATCAAAACACGATTTAACAACGGTTAATTATTCCGTTGTGTGAATCGTAATAACACAATGGTATATGAAAACAGTTGTGTGAATTATACAACGGTTTATAAACGTTGTCTCAAAACAGATCAGACAATGTTCGTAAAAACAGTTGTGCAACCTTACTCGTCTTTACAACACCACATTGCAAAAGCCATTGTCTGAATCAATTTACTAGACAACGTTTTTAACCCATTGTAGGGTACCTGGATGACACAATACTTTTCTGAAGTTACAAAAAACCGTTGTCTCTTAATTCCAAACAATGCTTTTTCGTCCGAGCGTTGTCTGATGAGTGTTGTCTGATTGCGATTTTCTTGTAGTGATGGTCCAAGCGTAACCTGTCTGCATCACTCAAAAAATCAATTAATATTAGTTGCAGAAATCTTGGGTATAGACATTTGACCCTTTGAGTTTGGACATCCCTGGTTCCTAGTTGCTTCATCTTCAAAATAATTTGACAAAGCACTATCTTACCAAAATTAATCCTCAAATTATTGGCGACCGAATACCCTATTGTTTGAATAAATTCAGATATTCGATCTAGATTTGTTCTTTCTGAGGAAAAAACATGGTTAAGAATGTGGAAGAAGAAATTCCAATACTGGGTTAGATATGATCTAGAGAGATTACCAGTATTGAAATTACCATCTTGGTACCTTATAAGATGAAAGAACCTTTTGATCTGGTCAAGTGTAGGATCAGAAACGAGATTTTCCATAGGAAAATGAAGAATTCGATTTACATCTCGTTCAGTGACCCTAATCGACCTACCAAACAGTTGATAGGTGATTACACACTCGTCCTCTCCAGAAGTGTTAACCGTAGTGCAATATAATTCACGCAAGGCATCATGGTTAAGCGGCACTGGTGTAACTAGAGCATAACGAATGACTGAATGTTCATTCAGAAATTGTGCCCAAGCTCGAAACTGCTCATCCCGGATGGTGTCGATTTCCTGAATGGAAGTAGGATTAACTCTTGCAATCAAGAAGCTTCCCTGCATTGCCATTTTCAAGACAGCTAGATTGTGAGATCTGGGAGGTTGAAGTTTTTAGCAATTGTGTGTATATGCTCCGGATATCTGAAATGATGATATTTAACACAGACAAAAGCTCATTAATTATAAGGTTTCAAAGATTAGCGGTTAGGTGTGATATAGTACAAGCTATGTATTAGCTTTCCGCTTTCTTTTCTTTTAGCTCCAACCCTACTTTCTCTTTTTTCTCCAAAGTCCACCTCGAGCCACACAATGTTCCTTTTTTTTTTCAACAAAAATATTTGCATGGCCCTACTAAATCAATTCAGTGGGGATGAGTTCTCGATGAACAATTATATAAAAGAGGAAAATTAAAAAAAACACAAAAAATCCTAAAAATTACAGAATAAATAAATAATAAAAAAAAATTTGGAAAAACTTCCCTAATGCATAAGCATGAAGTGTCGAGGCACTGAATGTTGAAGCATGGTGACACTCCAAAAAGACCAAAAACCTGTTGCGCGGGACTACCATGAATAAAATCAAGAGCATCAACAGTTGTTTTAAAGGTAAAAGATTCACCAATAAAATACCCAATTAGGCTTGTTTCCCATTGTTTTTGTGCCTTATTAAAAAATTCATTTGAAAATCTTACCGTAGCTGAGCCATCCTCATTATAGCTAATGGAAGCATCCCCAGCTAGAGGTTTAGTATTATCAACATTCTTCACTACGATATTGCTCAACGATTACATAAGAAACTCATTAATTTAACACAAACAATGACGACTTAGCGGATCAAAGCAACGAGATACTCGACGAAAACAACAAACTCGAACCAAACACCAAAACAGAAAAATCAACGAACTAGAACTCGCGAACTAGAACATGAAAAACAAAACAGAATTACAACGAAACGAATTCACTAAACACGAAACCAGCGATTTAACTCGGCACTACTCTCAACTCAACTCAGGATTACTACAATCGGAATCGACAATACAGAACCAAAAACAAAAGGGGTTTGTGGTGGAAAAGAAGCAGCTGGGTTTATAATTGTATGTATGAACCGAATAATTGACAGGGGAGAGGAAAATGTTTGCGCGACTAAGAGAAAAGAAGAGTGGTTTGAAAATGGTGACAAAAGAGAAGGGTGCTGGGTTTGTGGTTGTATGTAAAAAGAAAGAGACAGGGGAGAGGTTTGGAGTGAACAAGGAAAGAAATCAGTGAAATAAAATTAAGGCAAGGAAATAAGCTGGGCTTTGTATCTGAATTATAACTAAAACAGGGGAGTGAATGCTACGAAATTTAAACAAATTAAAATAGAATGTAAATAAAAATTACTTATATAGATGAAATGTTTACAAGCTGCAAATAAAACTAATACTAAGGGTCCTAATCTAATCTAAAACTAAAGTTGTTTCTCTTAATAATAATGGGTTCTATTTATAGGCTTTACTAACTAACTAATTTACATATGAATGAACTAGTAGTTTGCATATGAAAGGAAACCAAAGTCCTGCTGCACTAATAAATTTTCAAGATTCCCTGCAGTCCTTTTGAAATTTTAATGCTGCTTTGACTTGTAAGATGGGATTCGCAGAAATGCTTTTTAACCCGCTCTTTAATTAATAAATAATTAATTTAATTCAAAAATTATAAAAATAAATACCTAATATTATTAGATATTTATAAATATAATTTTCTAATTTAAATAAAATATTTATTAACAAAAATAAATTCTTAAGTTCTGAGCTGCGGTCTATGAGGGTCTGGAACCGGACTCCTTAAGCTTTCCCTTTTTCACCAAACTCCTAATTCTTTTGCCTTTTTGCATTTTGGTCATTTTCTTCTCTTTTTGGCCCTTCCTTGCTCTTTATTCTTTTATTTTGCCATTTCTTTATTTTTCTTCAAATTTCCTGAAATGCAACAAAATAATTTATTAAAATACGAATTCAAGCAATAAATAAGTGATAAAAATATGCAAAAATATGCACTTATCATATGCACTTATGAAATGCCTGGTTTTTGCTCGAGTTGTTAAGTTCTGCAACTCCTTTACGAAACTGTGACTAGACTACTGTGTTTATGGATTGTGTGAAGAAGAGTTCGTTCTCACGGACAGTTTATGCAGGGCCATCAGAAAAACTCAAAGTGGTACCTAGAACCCTACCTGAGACATGAGCCTGCTTACTCGAAACATAAGTTAAGTATCTGTGCAGAAGATTGAAAACAGCAGCCATAGATCCAGAATTATATTATAAGTCGTTTTAACTTCTGAAACTGTTGTGTTAATTTCTGGTCGAATCTCACCAAGTCAAAATCAAATTGCTCTACCTAGAAAGATTGTGCATGCTGGCCTTACAACAATCAAGGTATGTGGGATTAATTCTGCAAGTGTAAGTGAAGACTGTGTTCGGTTTTCTTTGTTTAATTGGTTTGTATAAATCATTATTATGTTGTGTATGTTCATGGATGAGAATGAGACCTGCTCATCCGATCCTAGACTTTTGTACTCCTGTATGTCACCCATTACCTAGACTTCTATAGAGCACTAGCCAATAATATTTAAAGGGATTCCGTTTATCCTCTACCATTTATGAATTTAATTTTACAAGCTGAGATCTTCATGTACCTAAATATTTAATATATTATCTCAACATATAGGTTCTTAAACTGAAAATGTAAAGATTTTAGTTCAAAATTATACTCCAATGATGTCCAAGTACTTCCCTAAAACATTAAGAATCCTTAATCTTTCGAGCAACCAGTAGCCATCCCTTGTTTTAAATTTATTATCATCATTTCTCTCTTTTTCTACATTCATGTTCTCTCTCCAACATATAGTGAGACTTTCAAATTTATTATTATTATAATAATAATAACAAGATATAAGTATAGAAATTGTTATTGGAGTTGATATACAATACACTGTGGAATCATTTGTTTAATATATTTATAAGAAACATATTAGGACATTGCTCGACTTGTTCTAGTAGAGCCACTACCTTGTGTGCAAGTATGGATTGTGAAAGAGATTATGGGATCTTAAATTAGTGAATTAAGAGCAAGACGATGAAATATTTCAAGAGGTCGAAAGTTAAAACATTTTTACTAAGCCACATATTTGTAAGAATTTATTTAATAAACTAATTGTGACTGCATAGGGTTGTATAGTATCGTTTTCAATGTCAAGGTTACCAAATACTCATTGCGGAATATAAATGGAAAAAAGAAGATTCATCAAGATTACAATCCGAAATCAATTTCTAAAAAGGTTCTTCATATTTATATTTTCAAGGTACTGGTTCATGCCCCACGCCTTGCACCGTTATCTATCTCCATGCTCATTCATTATTTCTAGGCTTTACTGTTCATGAATCGTATCTTTGCGTGAGATGATATTTTTCTTCTCATTCACAACCTAATAATGCTCCTTACCTTTGGGTCATGTGTTTAAACCTGAACTGGCCTATCCTCATTTTCTGTGATTCTAATGGAGGAAGGATAGTAGATAAGAGAGCTCCCTGGATTTTACTTGCAGGATTTCTAAAGATAGCAAGAAAAAAGAGGCTGCGGCTGCCTTGGTGGAGATGGAGGTGAAGGCCAAGTCGGCCACGGATTCTAGAAATTTGGCTATAAAGGCAATTAAACATGTGGAACATCTTAGAAGAAATAATTAGAGATCTTAACAATGATAGAATAATAGAAAGAACTATATTTTAAAGGAGAAAATGATTAAATTAACACAAAAACACAACCTTCCGGCCCAAAATACCCATTGGCGTGCGGAGCGTCCAAAATAACTAGGGAAATAAGCATTTGGCTTATGCGTACATCACCAACGCATTTTCAAAATGTGTATATTTTGTTCCCCCCTCTGCCAGAAAGCAACTTGGAGTTTATATAATTTTTTCCCCACGCATAAGTAGAATGCGTAACTATAGCTTTGGTTGTATGGCCCATAATTTGAAGTTACCGGTGGAGTACTATTTTCTATTTTTTTTCAAAACAATATCATTTAAAATTTAATTTTATTTGGGATTAAATAGTTTTTATTTGGCTTTGGTTATATGTGTACAAGCACTTAATCTTTGGATTTAAATAATTTTTACTTGGGATTTAACGGATTACATTTAGGGTTTAGAAATATTCAATTTTTTAATGAAATTTTTTAAATTTTATTTGTATTCTCTTAAGGTTTAAACAGTTAAACTTTGTGGTTCAACAGTTCAATTTTTGGTTTTAAAAATATTCAGCACGACGAATAAACCATGTACGAACTTAGGGTTTATGGTTTTTTTACAACAAACAACCCTAAACCCTAATTTATCAGGCCGCTAGATTCAATTTTTTAATTAAAATTTAGGGGTTCAACAATTAACTTTTGGGCTTCAACGTTTCCATTTTGGGGTATAGAAATATTAATAACTACAATTAAACCGCATACGAACTTAGGGTTTAGGGTTGGAGACCCAAAACCCTAATTTATCTTGATTTTTAAAAAATCGGGGCTGGCGCCCGATTTTTAATCAGGCCGCCAGACTCAACAAAAAAATATTCAATTTGAATTGAGCATTTGATTATAAGTTTTTTTAATAGTGTTTACAAATACATATTTATCCAATAAAAAAATAACACACTTAAAGTAGTATTTTGGGTTCAAAAAAGTAACGTTTTGTAAAAAAAAAATGAAAATTTTTACGCCACCTACGCATTTGAAATATGCGCAAATAGATGAGCCTCGCATTTCAATTATGCATAGTCATAAGACTCGCATGCTCCACATGCGTCTTCCTTTTAATAAATTTAAAAAAAATAAGAAAAGTCACAGGTGGCACAACATACGCATATGTTGAGTGCGTATGTGGTGTTTGCATTCACAGAATGCGTATAGCTCTGATTATTCCAGGTACACTTTCCGTCCAAGGTTATTTTAGGCACTACATTTTAAAATTTGATTATTGAGGGCTTTTACCCAATTTAATGGGAGAATCCATCTTTCATTTTCTATAAATTGTATTCAAAATACATTGTCGCACACTGGTTGTGAACTTGTGATTCATTTTTTTGTAATTGGTAAGAATTTAAAAGTTAATATAGTTGTATGTTGTGGTTATGAATTCGGCTTATAAGCTATTCGTTCTTTTAGCTGCATTTTTTGAACAAAATTAAGATTGTTTCTCTATTGATTTCTAAATTAATTATCTCAAAAATAAAGGCAAACAATTTTGTGAAAAGATAAAACAATATTTAAACAAACACATTAGCTCTATAGATATACACATATGTAAATAAGGTTAAAATTAATGTACAATGAGAGTAAAATTAATGTACAATATATGAGAGTAAAGGAGGGAAGACCATTTCTTAGCTAGCACATGTTCTCAGTCCGACATCCATGCATGCATATAGAAAATTAAATATTAGCAAGAACAAGTCTAAGCATGTATGTATTCAATGAGTAATGAATTAAACATTCATTCATTTTTTGATAGCGGACAATATCAACTAGTGGACAAAACCTAAAAATTCAAATGATGATAATTGTTTAGTGTTGATCATATGTTAGGAGATTTGTAAACTATTGTGGACAAAACCTAAAAATTCAAATGATGATAATTGTTTAATGTTGATCATATGTTAGGAGATTTGTACAATTTGCTCGTTCAACCGAGGAATGAGAAGACAATATGATGGAAGAGGGGACTCTAATTATACTAAGAGGGTTAGAGATTTTCAAGTTGTAATGTAAATGAATTTTTTGGACAAAGTCCTTTTAATTAAAAGGAAAGAAATTATAATTTATTATTTTTAATAAATTAAATTATTAAATAATGTTCATAACTTATGCTTTTATGATGTCATAGTTACACCTTCACCTTCCTATATAAATATTCTCAAATCAAAACCAACAGTTACATTTTTAAAAATGGTAATTTTTTTATAAAATCTAATTTCTTATTCTTACTTTTTCTTAAACGGTCCTTATAATCCACATGCATATTTTAACATTTTCACAGCAAACCAAATAATATTTATAAGAATCTAAAGATGTAAATTAGAAAAAAAATGAAAATTTGGAAATTTTTTCAAACAAAGGTTTTATATTATAAAAATTCGGAATATCAAAAATTCAAGAAATCCTCTACAGATAGAAATATAAAAACTAAATTCTTATTCTTACTATTCTTAACCCATGCATCTTTTATCATTTTCACAACAAATTCATAAATCAAATTATACTTCCAGGAATGTAAAGATGCCAATTAGAAAAAAATGAAATCAATAATTATTTTTCAAATATACGTTACAGATTATAGAAATTATTCCAATATTTACTGGATTAAGGAAATTCAAAAAATTCTCTACATATAGAAATATAAGAACTAAATTCTTATTCTTACTTTTCTTAATGAGTGCTTATAAATTATACATGCATCTTCTAAAATTTTCCCAGCAAACAAAATTTTTACCAACAATTTCTCCTCAAAGTTCCATAGACCTGTGTAAAATCTGAAATGTCTACCCCCTGCTCCAGTTCTACTACCATTGCCTGCCACTTGTGTGGGGACAAATCAAGGTGGTTCAAGCACCACGTCCTACACTTAGGAACCATCAAAACATTTTGCACCGATTGCGTTATCCATCTCCATGCTCATTCATTATGTCCGATTTGCTTTACTGTTAATGAAAATCCAGAAAAGCTAATCACCTCAAATGTTGTTGTATCTTGCATGAGATGTTATTCTTCTTCTCACGTCGGTTGTATTGGTTCTCACCCCAATGCTCCGTACCTTTGTGTCAAGTGTTTAAACCTGAACTCGCCTCTCCTCGTTCTCGGTGATTTGAATGGAGGAAAGGTAGTAGATAAAAGGGCTGCCAGGATTTTTCTTGCTGCATGCAAAATTTCAGCAGATAGCATGAAAAAGGCGGCTGCGGCTGCCAAGGTGGAGATGCAGGTGAAGGCCAAGGAGGCCACGGATGCTAGAAAATTGGCTATAAAGGCCGTTGAACATGTGGAACATCTAGAAAGAAATAGTTAGAAAACTTAGCAATGACAAGACAATAGAAGGAACTATATTTTGGATAGGAGAACTCATATTTTATATTCTATAAGTAGTATACAAAATACATCGCTCCACTTTGTTTGCTGATTTATATATTTTTGTGTAAATAATGAGAGTTAACGGAGTTGTTTGTTGTGGTTATGAATTCGGCTTATAATTAGCTAGTCTTCCGTTCAGTTGTATTTTTTAAGCAAAATTAAATGCTCATCTTTTTTAATACAGTTCACTAGTTAGCGGATGATTTTGCCTGGTTTTTGCTCGAGTTGTTAATTCTGCAACTCCTTTACGAAACTGTGACTAGACTACTGTGTTTATGGATTGTGTGAAGAAGAGTTCGTTCTCACGGACAGTTTATGCAGGGCCATCAGAAAAACTCAAAGTGGTACCTAGAACCCTACCTGAGACATGAGCCTGCTTACTCGAAACATAAGTTAAGTATCTGTGCAGAAGATTGAAAACAGCAGCCATAGATCCAGAATTATATTATAAGTCGTTTTAACTTCTGAAACTGTTGTGTTAATTTCTGGTCGAATCTCACCAAGTCAAAATCAAATTGCTCTACCTAGAAAGATTGTGCATGCTGGCCTTACAACAATCAAGGTATGTGGGATTAATTCTGCAAGTGTAAGTGAAGACTGTGTTCGGTTTTCTTTGTTTAATTGGTTTGTATAAATCATTATTATGTTGTGTATGTTCATGGATGAGAATGAGACCTGCTCATCCGATCCTAGACTTTTGTACTCCTGTATGTCACCCATTACCTATACTTCTATAGAGCACTAGCCAATAATATTTAAAGGGATTCCGTTTATCCTCTACCATTTATGAATTTAATTTTACAAGCTGAGATCTTCATGTACCTAAATATTTAATATATTATCTCAACATATAGGTTCTTAAACTGAAAATGTAAAGATTTTAGTTCAAAATTATACTCCAATGATGTCCAAGTACTTCCCTAAAACATTAAGAATCCTTAATCTTTCGAGCAACCAGTAGCCATCCCTTGTTTTAAATTTATTATCATCATTTCTCTCTTTTTCTACATTCATGTTCTCTCTCCAACATATAGTGAGACTTTCAAATTTATTATTATTATAATAATAATAACAAGATATAAGTATAGAAATTGTTATTGGAGTTGATATACAATACACTGTGGAATCATTTGTTTAATATATTTATAAGAAACATATTAGGACATTGCTCGACTTGTTCTAGTAGAGCCACTACCTTGTGTGCAAGTATGGATTGTGAAAGAGATTATGGGATCTTAAATTAGTGAATTAAGAGCAAGACGATGAAATATTTCAAGAGGTCGAAAGTTAAAACATTTTTACTAAGCCACATATTTGTAAGAATTTATTTAATAAACTGATTGTGACTGCATAGGGTTGTATAGTATCGTTTTCAATGTCAAGGTTACCAAATACTCATTGCGGAATATAAATGGAAAAAAGAAGATTCATCAAGATTACAATCCGAAATCAATTTCTAAAAAGGTTCTTCATATTTATATTTTCAAGGTACTGGTTCATGCCCCACGCCTTGCACCGTTATCTATCTCCATGCTCATTCATTATTTCTAGGCTTTACTGTTCATGAATCGTATCTTTGCGTGAGATGATATTTTTCTTCTCATTCACAACCTAATAATGCTCCTTACCTTTGGGTCATGTGTTTAAACCTGAACTGGCCTATCCTCATTTTCTGTGATTCTAATGGAGGAAGGATAGTAGATAAGAGAGCTCCCTGGATTTTACTTGCAGGATTTCTAAAGATAGCAAGAAAAAAGAGGCTGCGGCTGCCTTGGTGGAGATGGAGGTGAAGGCCAAGTCGGCCACGGATTCTAGAAATTTGGCTATAAAGGCAATTAAACATGTGGAACATCTTAGAAGAAATAATTAGAGATCTTAACAATGATAGAATAATAGA
Source organism: Kitagawia praeruptora (assembly GCA_037693485.1). Lineage (NCBI taxonomy): Eukaryota > Viridiplantae > Streptophyta > Magnoliopsida > Apiales > Apiaceae > Kitagawia > Kitagawia praeruptora. The sequence goes on from CM075350.1 coordinate 96,247,068, forward strand.
AACAACTATATTTTAATGGAGAAAATGATTAAATTAACACAAAAACACAACCTTCCGGCCCAAAATACCCATTGGCGTGCGGAGCGTCCAAAATAACTAGGGAAATAAGCATTTGGCTTATGCGTACATCACCAACGCATTTTCAAAATGTGTATATTTTGTTCCCCCCTCTGCCAGAAAGCAACTTGGAGTTTATATAATTTTTTCCCCACGCATAAGTAGAATGCGTAACTATAGCTTTGGTTGTATGGCCCATAATTTGAAGTTACCGGTGGAGTACTGTTTTCTATTTTTTTTCAAAACAATATCATTTAAAATTTAATTTTATTTGGGATTAAATAGTTTTTATTTGGCTTTGGTTATATGTGTACAAGCACACTACAAGAAAATCGCAATCACACAACACTCATCAGACAACGCTCGGACGAAAAAGCATTGTTTGGAATTAAGAGACAACGGTTTTTTTGTAACTTCAGAAAAGTATTGTGTCATCCAGGTACCCTACAACGGTTTAAAAACGTTGTCTAGTAAATTGATTCAGACAACGGCTTTTGAAATGTGGTGTTGTAAAGACGAGTAAGGTTGCACAACTGTTTTTACGAACATTGTCTGATCCGTTTTGAGACAATGTTTATAAACCGTTGTATGATTCACACAACTGTTTTCATATACCATTGTGTTATTACAATTCATACAACGGAATAATTAACCGTTGTTAAATCGTGTTTTGATGAGACAACGGTTTTTATGAAACCGTTGTCTAAACTACAAAAATTTTGAATAGAATTTGGTGGGAAATAATGAAATATTTGGTGGGAATAATGAAATAATTTGAATTGAATTTGGTGGGAAATAATGAAAATAATCAGACAACGGTTTTCTTATAAAAAATGTTGTGTTATATTAAGCACAACAACAGTTTTTCATAAAAAAAACCGTTGTTTAATGTTCATAAAAAAAACCATTGTTTAATATTAAGCATTTTTGCTACGTTTTAGTTAAAATCTCGTACAACCCGACCTTTTAATTTTTTGATTATTTTTTCCCAACACTAGAATGAGTGTTTATTAACTTTCGTACGGTTCGATCGTCGAAGAAATCATTCAAAAAAATCATTCTGCGAATCTCGATAATGCCTCGTTATAGGAAGTAGCATTTTTGCTACGTTTTTGTTAAAATCTCGTACAACCCGACCTTTTTATTTTGTGATTATTTTTTCCCAACACTAGAATGAGTGTTTATTAACTTTTGCGGTTCGATCGTCGAAGAAATCGTTCAAAAAATTATTCAGTGAATCTGGATCGTGCCTCGTTATAGGAAGTAGCACTTTCGCTACGTTTTTGTTAAAATCTCGTACAACCAGGCCTTTTTATTTTTTGAATATTTTTTCCCAACACTAGAACTAGTGTTTATTAACTTTCGTACGGTTCGATCGTCGAAGAAATCGTTCAAAAAAATTATTCAGTGAATCTGGATCGTGCCTTGTTATAGGAAGTAGCACTTTTGCTACGTCTTTGTTAAAATCTCGTACAACCCGACCTTTTTATTTTTTGATTATTTTTTCCCAACACTAGAATGAGTGTTTATTAACTTTCGTATGGTTCGATCGTCGAAGAAATCAATCAAAAAAATTATTCAGTGAATCTGGATCGTGCCTCGTTATAGGAATTAACAATTTTGCTACGTTTTCGTTAAAATCTTGTACAACCCGACCTTTTTATTTTTTGAATATTTTTTCCCAACACTGGAATGAGTGTTTATTAACTTTCGTACGGTTCGATCATCGAAGAAATCGTTCAAAAAAATTATTCAGGGAATCTGGATCGTGACTCGATATAGGAAGTAGCACTTTTGCTACGTTTTTGTTAAACTCTCGTACAACCCGACCTTTTTATTTTTTGATTATTTTTTCCCAACATTAGAATGAGTGTTTATTAACTTTCGTACGGTTGGATCGTCGAAGAAATCAATCAAAAAAATTAATCAGTGAATCTGGATCGTGACTCGTTATAGGAAGTAGCACTTTTGCTACGTTTTTGTTAAACTCTCGTACAACCCGACCTTTTTTTTTTGATTATTTTTTTCCAACACTAGAATGAGTGTTTATTAACTTTCGTACGGTTGGATCGTCGAAGAAATCAATCAAAAAAATTATTCAGTGAATCTGGATCGTGACTCGTTATAGGAAGTAGCACTTTTGCTACGTTTTTGTTAAAATCTCGTACAACCCGACCTTTTTATTTTTTGATTATTTTTTCCCAACACAAGAATGAGTGTTTATTAACTTTCGTACGGTTGGATCGTCGAAGAAATCAATCAAAAAAATTATTCAGTGAATCTGGATCGTGACTCGTTATAGGAAGTAGCACTTTTGCTACGTTTTTGTTAAACTCTCGTACAACCCGACCTTTTTATTTTTTAATTATTTTTTTGCAACACTAGAATGAGTGTTTATTAACTTTCGTACGGTTGGATCGTCGAAGAAATCAATCAAAAAAATTATTCAGTGAATCTGGATCGTGACTCGTTATAGGAAGTAGCACTTTTGCTACGTCTTTGTTAAAATCTCGTACAACCCGACCTTTTTTATTTTTTGATTATTTTTTCCCAACACTAGAATGAGTGTTTATTAACTTTCGTACGGTTGGATCGTTGAAGAAATCAATCAAAAAAATTATTCAGTGAATCTGGATCGTGACTCGTTATAGGAAGTAGCACTTTTGCTACGTCTTTGTTAAACTCTCGTACAACCCGACCTTTTTTATTTTTTGATTATTTTTTCCCAACACTAGAATGAGTGTTTATTAACTTTCGTACGGTTGGATCGTCGAAGAAATCAATCAAAAACATTATTCAGTGAATCTGGATCGTGACTCGTTATAGGAAGTAGCACTTTTGCTACGTTTTTGTTAAACTCTCGTACAACCCGACCTTTTTATTTTTTGATTATTTTTTTCCAACACTATAATGATTGTTTATTAACTTTCGTACGGTTGGATCGTCGAAGAAATCAATCATAAAAATTATTCAGTGAATCTGGATCTTGACTCGTTATAGGAAGTAGCACTTTTGCTACGTTTTTGTTAAACTCTCGTACAACCCGACCTTTTTATTTTTTGATTATTTTTTCCAAACACTAGAATGAGTGTTTATTAACTTTCGTACGGTTGGATCGTCGAAGAAATCAATCAAAAAAATTATTCAGTGAATCTGGATCGTGACTCGTTATAGGAAGTAGCACTTTTGCTACGTTTTTGTTAAACTCTCGTACAACCCGACCTTTTTATTTTTTGATTATTTTTTTCCAACACTAGAATGAGTGTTTATTAACTTTCGTACGGTTGGATCGTCGAAGAAATCAATCAAAAAAATTATTCAGTGAATCTGGATCGTGACTCGTTATAGGAAGTAGCACTTTTGCTACGTTTTTGTTAAACTCTCGTACAACCCGACCTTTTTATTTTTTGATTATTTTTTTCCAACACTATAATGATTGTTTATTAACTTTCGTACGGTTGGATCGTCGAAGAAATCAATCATAAAAATTATTCAGTGAATCTGGATCTTGACTCGTTATAGGAAGTAGCACTTTTGCTACGTTTTTGTTAAACTCTCGTACAACCCGACCTTTTTATTTTTTGATTATTTTTTTCCAACACTATAATGAGTGTTTATTAACTTTCGTACGGTTGGATCGTCGAAGAAATCAATCAAAAAAATTATTCAGTGAATCTGGATCGTGACTCGTTATAGGAAGTAGCACTTTTGCTACGTTTTTGTTAAACTCTCGTACAACCCGACCTTTTTATTTTTTGATTTGTTTTTTCCAACACTAGAATGAGTGTTTATTAACTTTAATAGTCATTTTTAATAGTCATTTAAATTTATCTTATATGATTTTTAATAGTCATTTTTAATAATAATCAATTAAAAATAATTAAAACAATAAAAAGTTGCAAAAGTTTCGGTTCCCTCCTTTAATTCATTCATTCCCCCCTTGTAAATTTTTTCCCCCTTTGTCAATATTTCGTTTCCCCCCATTACAATTCACCCTTCAATAAAATCTCACTACCCTTTTTATCTCTCTCACAAATAAACCCAGGCCACTCTCTTTCTCTCACTCTCTCTCAAACAAGAACCCTAATTATCCAAAACTCTAACTCCTATTGAGTTATATCACACCGAAATCTCACCAGTCGATCGAAAACCTAATCAATTCTTTCAAAACCAAATCGATTTCTTCAATTCATTGCTCAAAGGAAAGTACGAATTCAAAGCTCGAAAACTTTAATTGGTAAGTATCTCTGTGTGTGTGGTTAGCAGACCATGTATTTGCAGCGTTAATTGGTAAGTATCTTTGTAACTTTTATCTTTATAATTGCCCTGTCCATTGAAGACCCAAAGGTATTTGTAACATATATTGTACAATTGGTTATTCATTCGTTCAACAAGCATATTATAATTTTCCCCCCTGATTCTATATTCTGTACATATGCAGGAAGAAGATGCTGATGATGATGAAGAACTAGAAGAAATTAGGGCTCGTCTTGCCAAAAGTAAGGTCATGAGTGAGTCTTTTAATCTCTTGTTGTTACGAAGAATGGAAGGTCAGCTCACAGCTGACAAGTGAGATCTGTGCAGTGAACTTATTGATTGTTAGGGAGAGTCTACTTCTGTTTCTTGTGTTCCAACCTCCATGAATTGATTGTTCGTTTCTTTTATCTAATGTTATTTATTCTTTGACTCTTTGTTTTTTGATTCGCAAGGAGGGTATTAGCACGGTTGGGATGAGTGAACGGGGTCAGATTTTTAGCAGTTCAAGCACAGAATATGAAACACTTCTATGTTGTAAGCAGGTAGCTCCTCCTACTATTTTATGAAATCATGCATTTCATTGGCTCCTTATGGTAAACATTGTCTTTGTGCTAGTTGTTTTATGGTGTTGCAAGAAAGGAAGATGAAAATCTTGCTCATTTGTAATAGTTTTGGTACCTCTAATCTATACGGTTAGGAGGCTCTTTGTGATTCTTGATTGTCAACAAGAAGTATGGTTGAACAAAACTCTGCCAGCAAATGCCCACTTCAAGGCAAGTCTTTTCTCCCTGGCAATATTTTTACTTCTGTTAGAAGGTTCTCTACAATGATTCTGATTAGGTGGGTTACGTGGGTATTTTAAATTCTTAACCTTCTAACAGGATTAAACATCGTGAGTATCTACAAACTTGAATCTTGGCAATATCTTTCTATTTATATTAATGTGTAGTAATTGTTCTGCAGGTAGAATGCTTTTTATCCCCTTTTGGTTCTGGAATAATTTTCTGGCCACTGATGTAAGATCTTCCCAAGGAAGGTATGATCTCTTCTTTCACTATATCATTCAACAGTTGATGTTTTACATCATCAGGCACAACCAGTTTTCTGCTTAAATATCCCTTTATTTGAGGATAGACATCGTTTGCAGGTCTCAATTCCACACAAGTCCTTTCAAATTCCTCACCGAAATGCAGTTTAAACATATTTCTCAGACTATGAAGCTCGGGAACATCACCACATCTTGAAGCAGCATATATTAAACTTGACACAGCTTCACGAACATCATTTGACAACTCACTGTGCCTAAATTAATATCAATATATAAGCCATTGAAAAAAATTATTATTTGATTAAAGCTTGTTGTTTACTGTTGTTACCTGTTAGACTTGCTCATCTTATCAAGGTTTAAGTAGATGCAGTCATAAAATTGATAAAGTTGGGCATATGCTGAGACGATGAACAGCTCTCTACATAATAGTTCAACCTACAGATTATGCATTTGTGAATATGGGCTTCAAGATATAAATAGAATGGATTACAATGACAGAATATATGTTATGAGCATAAAAATGAATTGAAAGTCTTTTTAGATCATATTACCTTCGACCATGCCTTGTCCTGTAGGCCAATCCCAAGGAGTTCACGAACATCAGATCGCCATAGTCTTATATTGGCCTTTCTCTTGTTCATGTTGGCTATCAAACTACATTTGGCTTGGCTAATCAATCTTTTCCTGCAGCCATATTCATAATAAACCATACAAAGTTAGTTTAAGTTTCCAAGGGTGATAATCATAGTACAGATGCGTATCTTTTGAATAATATATGGATCATTCACGTAGTGCTAAAGATAACTAAATACAAACTAACAAGTAAAAATTTTTGCTACAGTATGTCTTGGCCTATTGATGCTCGAAGATCGCAGCAATTATTGTTACATTGTTTGGTTTTAGTCATTCTCTTTGACCATCTACTGCTAATTTTTCTTCAGTTTTCCTTGTATCCTTCAGTCAAAGTTGTTTGGTTTTAGAAGAATTTGTAAGCAATTAGTGTACATTATTTGGTTTTAGTCATTCTCAATTAGTGTACATTGTGTCGGGGCTTTTGACGATGGCTGTTCAGGATCTGAAACTCATCATGTCACCAGAAAACATGTCAAGAATTGAGAATGTTTATGCAGGTCATCATGAGCAGTCCGTGGATGACTCCACATTATCTGTTATGCTTGGCAATATTCACGACAATGAAACACACAGAGTACTTGTTCACGTTCTACCTCCCGAAAGTAAAGTTAATGGCCTGCAAGTTCTCAAAGTTGCTTACAAATACAGGTCAGATCAACTTTCAAAATCATCTATATACAACCTAATAATATGTGATTCAACAGTTCTTATTTTTATATTGGTTGTTTTCCTGGTGCTCATTTTTTGTGAAATTATAGGAAACCAAAAACTGAATCAGCAGCGGCTAAGAAGGAGAGGAAGGATAGAGACTTGAAGAAGCCTAAAGATTCGAGCAAGCCTAAGCGCCACACCATTGCCTTCTTTGTTTTCATGTAAATATATACATTTAAGTTATTCATGTGTTTGTGGGGGTGTTAATTGTTGTATTGTTTTTGAACTGGAACATGTATTAATAGAGTTATGTTTCTGTTCAGATAATTATGGTTTTGATTATATTGGTTAGGTTCTAGTAGTGTATAAATTTTGATTTTTGTTGTAAATAAAAGTGTTGTTTCATTTATCATTCATTGTTATCATTGTCTATAAAAATTGTATAAACCATTGTCTATAAGTAAACATAACATCCTAGAAAACTAAACCATTGTGTGGACAAAAACTACAACAACGTTTTGTAACCAAGATTGGCTAAAAACACTTGTTCATTTTGTTTATAACAACACTTTTGAAACAACAAAACATTGTACAAAAACAATTCAGACAACGATTGTATCACATGTATGTGTTGTGCACATTCGAATCTAACAACACTTTCGAAGCTACAAAAGAGTTGTGCACGTTCGAATCTAACAACACTTTTGAAGCTACAAAACATTGTACAAAAAACATGAAGACAACGAATTCTATCACATGTGAATGTTGTGTAAATGTTGGCTTTGCGTGCCTCTAATTCACCAAAACAGTTGTGCACATTAAAATCTAACAACATTCATAATAAACAAAAATGTTGTAATATCACCATTTCTACAACGCTTTATACCATAACCGTTGTGGTTTCTGGGTGTGCTACAACGATTTTGGAGCCTGGTGTGTTGTTGTTCTGGATATCAGACAACGATTTGTGTACCGTTGTGTGATGTTGGTAAGAGACACCTGCTCGATAGACAACGCTATTCCAGGGCATCAGACAACGGGCAATAACCATTGTATATTTTAGTTTTCCTTGTAGTGGCACTTAATCTTTGGATTTAAATAATTTTTACTTGGGATTTAACGGATTACATTTAGGGTTTGGAAATATTCAATTTTTTAATGAAATTTTTTAAATTTTATTTGTATTCTCTTAAGGTTTAAACAGTTAAACTTTGTGGTTCAACAGTTCAATTTTTGGTTTTAAAAATATTCAGCACGACGAATAAACCATGTACGAACTTAGGGTTTATGGTTTTTTTACAACAAACAACCCTAAACCCTAATTTATCAGGCCGCTAGATTCAATTTTTTAATTAAAATTTAGGGGTTCAACAATTAACTTTTGGGCTTCAACGTTTCCATTTTGGGGTATAGAAATATTAAGAACTACAATTAAACCGCATACGAACATAGGGTTTAGGGTTGGAGACCCAAAACCCTAATTTATCTTGATTTTTAAAAAATCGGGGCTGGCACCCGATTTTTAATCAGGCCGCCAGACTCAACAAAAAAATATTCAATTTGAATTGAGCATTTGATTATAAGTTTTTTTAATAGTGTTTACGAATACATATTTATCCAATAAAAAAATAACACACTTAAAGTAGTATTTTGGGTTCAAAAAAGTAACGTTTTGTAAAAAAAAAAGAAAAATTTTACGCCACCTACGCATTTGAAATATGCGCAAATAGATGAGCCTCGCATTTCAATTATGCATAGTCATAAGACTCGCATGCTCCACATGCGTCTTCCTTTTAATAAATTTAAAAAAAATAAGAAAAGTCACAGGTGGCACAACATACGCATATGTTGAGTGCGTATGTGGTGTTTGCATTCACAGAATGCGTATAGCTCTGATTATTCCAGGTACACTTTCCGTCCAAGGTTATTTTAGGCACTACATTTTAAAATTTGATTATTGAGGGCTTTTACCCAATTTAATGGGAGAATCCATCTTTCATTTTCTATAAATTGTATTCAAAATACATTGTCGCACACTGGTTGTGAACTTGTGATTCATTTTTTTGTAATTGGTAAGAATTTAAAAGTTAATATAGTTGTATGTTGTGGTTAAGAATTAGGCTTATAAGCTATTCGTTCTTTTAGCTGCATTTTTTGAACAAAATTAAGATTGTTTCTCTATTGATTTCTAAATTAATTATCTCAAAAATAAAGGCAAACAATTTTGTGAAAAGATAAAACAATATTTAAACAAACACATTAGCTCTATAGATATACACATATGTAAATAAGGTTAAAATTAATGTACAATGAGAGTAAAATTAATGTACAATATATGAGAGTAAAGGAGGGAAGACCATTTCTTAGCTAGCACATGTTCTCAGTCGACATCCATGTATGCATATAGAAAATTAAATATTAGCAAGAACAAGTCTAAGCATGTATGTATTCAATGAGTAATGAATTAAACATTCATTCATTTTTTGATAGCGGACAATATCAACTATTGTGGACAAAACCTAAAAATTCAAATGATGATAATTGTTTAGTGTTGATCATATGTTAGGAGATTTGTAAACTATTGTGGACAAAACCTAAAAATTCAAATGATGATAATTGTTTAATGTTGATCATATGTTAGGAGATTTGTACAATTTGCTCGTTCAACCGAGGAATGAGAAGACAATATGATGGAAGAGGGGACTCTAATTATACTAAGAGGGTTAGAGATTTTCAAGTTGTAATGTAAATGAATTTTTTGGACAAAGTCCTTTTAATTAAAAGGAAAGAAATTATAATTTATTATTTTTAATAAATTAAATTATTAAATAATGTTCATAACTTATGCTTTTATGATGTCATAGTTACACCTTCACCTTCCTATATAAATATTCTCAAATCAAAACCAACAGTTACATTTTTAAAAATGGTAATTTTTTTATAAAATCTAATTTCTTATTCTTACTTTTTCTTAAACGGTCCTTATAATCCACATGCATATTTTAACATTTTCACAGCAAACCAAATAATATTTATAAGAATCTAAAGATGTAAATTAGAAAAAAAATGAAAATTTGGAAATTTTTTCAAACAAAGGTTTTATATTATAAAAATTCGGAATATCAAAAATTCAAGAAATCCTCTACAGATAGAAATATAAAAACTAAATTCTTATTCTTACTATTCTTAACCCATGCATCTTTTATCATTTTCACAACAAATTCATAAATCAAATTATACTTCCAGGAATGTAAAGATGCCAATTAGAAAAAAATGAAATCAATAATTATTTTTCAAATATACGTTACAGATTATAGAAATTATTCCAATATTTACTGGATTAAGGAAATTCAAAAAATTCTCTACATATAGAAATATAAGAACTAAATTCTTATTCTTACTTTTCTTAATGAGTGCTTATAAATTATACATGCATCTTCTAAAATTTTCCCAGCAAACAAAATTTTTACCAACAATTTCTCCTCAAAGTTCCATAGACCTGTGTAAAATCTGAAATGTCTACCCCCTGCTCCAGTTCTACTACCATTGCCTGCCACTTGTGTGGGGACAAATCAAGGTGGTTCAAGCACCACGTCCTACACTTAGGAACCATCAAAACATTTTGCACCGATTGCGTTATCCATCTCCATGCTCATTCATTATGTCCGATTTGCTTTACTGTTCATGAAAATCCAGAAAAGCTAATCACCTCAAATGTTGTTGTATCTTGCATGAGATGTTATTCTTCTTCTCACGTCGGTTGTATTGGTTCTCACCCCAATGCTCCGTACCTTTGTGTCAAGTGTTTAAACCTGAACTCGCCTCTCCTCGTTCTCGGTGATTTGAATGGAGGAAAGGTAGTAGATAAAAGGGCTGCCAGGATTTTTCTTGCTGCATGCAAAATTTCAGCAGATAGCATGAAAAAGGCGGCTGCGGCTGCCAAGGTGGAGATGCAGGTGAAGGCCAAGGAGGCCACGGATGCTAGAAAATTGGCTATAAAGGCCGTTGAACATGTGGAACATCTAGAAAGAAATAGTTAGAAAACTTAGCAATGACAAGACAATAGAAGGAACTATATTTTGGATAGGAGAACTCATATTTTATATTCTATAAGTAGTTTACAAAATACATCGCTCCACTTTGTTTGCTGATTTATATATTTTTGTGTAAATAATGAGAGTTAACGGAGTTGTTTGTTGTGGTTATGAATTCGGCTTATAATTAGCTATTCTTCCGTTCAGTTGTATTTTTTAAGCAAAATTAAATGCTCATCTTTTTTAACACAGTTCACTAGTTAGCGGATGATTTTGCCTGGTTTTTGCTCGAGTTGTTAAGTTCTGCAACTCCTTTACGAAACTGTGACTAGACTACTGTGTTTATGGATTGTGTGAAGAAGAGTTCGTTCTCACGGACAGTTTATGCAGGGCCATCAGAAAAACTCAAAGTGGTACCTAGAACCCTACCTGAGACATGAGCCTGCTTACTCGAAACATAAGTTAAGTATCTGTGCAGAAGATTGAAAACAGCAGCCATAGATCCAGAATTATATTATAAGTCGTTTTAACTTCTGAAACTGTTGTGTTAATTTCTGGTCGAATATCACCAAGTCAAAATCAAATTGCTCTACCTAAAAAGATTATGCATGCTGGCCTTACAACAATCAAGGTATGTGGGATTAATTCTGCAAGTGTAAGTGAAGACTGTGTTCGGTTTTCTTTGTTTAATTGGTTTGTATAAATCATTATTATGTTGTGTATGTTCATGGATGAGAATGAGACCTGCTCATCCGATCCTAGACTTTTGTACTCCTGTATGTCACCCATTACCTAGACTTCTATAGAGCACTAGCCAATAATATTTAAAGGGATTCCGTTTATCCTCTACCATTTATGAATTTAATTTTACAAGCTGAGATCTTCATGTACCTAAATATTTAATATATTATCTCAACATATAGGTTCTTAAACTGAAAATGTAAAGATTTTAGTTCAAAATTATACTCCAATGATGTCCAAGTACTTCCCTAAAACATTAAGAATCCTTAATCTTTCGAGCAACCAGTAGCCATCCCTTGTTTTAAATTTATTATCATCATTTCTCTCTTTTTCTACATTCATGTTCTCTCTCCAACCTATAGTGAGACTTTCAAATTTATTATTATTATAATAATAATAACAAGATATAAGTATAGAAATTGTTATTGGAGTTGATATACAATACACTGTGGAATCATTTGTTTAATATATTTATAAGAAACATATTAGGACATTGCTCGACTTGTTCTAGTAGAGCCACTACCTTGTGTGCAAGTATGGATTGTGAAAGAGATTATGGGATCTTAAATTAGTGAATTAAGAGCAAGACCATGAAATATTTCAAGAGGTCGAAAGTTAAAACATTTTTACTAAGCCACATATTTGTAAGAATTTATTTAATAAACTGATTGTGACTGCATAGGGTTGTATAGTATCGTTTTCAATGTCAAGGTTACCAAATACTCATTGCGGAATATAAATGGAAAAAAGAAGATTCATCAAGATTACATTCCGAAATCAATTTCTAAAAAGGTTCTTCATATTTATATTTTCAAGGTACTGGTTCATGCCCCACGCCTTGCACCGTTATCTATCTCCATGCTCATTCATTATTTCTAGGCTTTACTGTACATGAATCGTATCTTTGCGTGAGATGATATTTTCCTTCTCGTTCACAACCTAATAATGCTCCTTACCTTTGGGTCATGTGTTTAAACCTGAACTCGCCTATCCTCATTTTCGGTGATTCTAATGGAGGAAGGATAGTAGATAAGAGAGCTCCCTGGATTTTACTTGCAGGATTTCTAAAGATAGCAAGAAAAAAGAGGTTGCGACTGCCTTGGTGGAGATGGAGGTGAAGGCCAAGTCAGCCACGGATCCTAGAAAATTGGCTATAAAGGCAATTAAACATGTGGAACATCTTAGAAGAAATAATTAGAGATCTTAACAATGATAGAATAATAGAAAGAACTATATTTTAATGGAGAAAATGACTAAATTAACCCAAAAATACAACCTTCCGGCCAAAAATACCCATTGGCGTGGGGAGCGTCCAAAATAACTAGGGAAATAAGCATTTGGCTTATGCGTACATCACCAAGCATTTTCAAAATGTGTATATTTTGTTCCCCCTCTGCCAGAAAGCAACTTGGAGTTTATATAATTTTTTCCCCACGCATAAGTAGAATGCGTAACTATAGCTTTGGTTGTATGGCCCGTAATTTGAAGTTACGGGTGGAGTACTGTTTTCTATTTTTTTTCAAAACAATATCATTTAAAATTTTATTTTATTTGGGATTAAATAGTTTTTATTTGGCTTTGGTTATTTGTGTACAAGCAGTTAATCTTTGGATTTAAATAATTTTTATTTGTGATTTAACGGATTACATTTAGGGTTTAGAAATATTCAATTTTTTATTGAAATTTTTTAAATTTTATTTGTATTCTCTTGGGGTTTAAACAGTTAAACTTTGTGGTTCAACAGTTCAATTTTTGGTTTTAAAAATATTCAGCACGACGAATAAACCTTGTACGAACTTAGGATTTATGGTTTTTTTACAACAAACAACCCTAAACTCTAATTTATGAGGCCGCTAGATTCAATTTTTTAATTAAAGTTTAGGGGTTCAACAATTAACTTTTGGGTTTCAACGTTTCCATTTTGGGGTATAGGAACTACAATTAAACCGCATACGAACTTAGGGTTTAGGGTTGTAGACCCAAAACCCTAATTTATCTTGATTTTTAAAAAATCGGGGCTGGCCCCCGATTTTTAATCAGGCCGCCAGACTCAACAAAAAATATTCAATTTGAATTGACCATTTGATTATAAGTTTTTTTAATAGTGTTTACAAATACATATTTATCCAATAAAAAAATAACACACTTAAAGTAGTATTTTGGGTTAAAAAAAGTAACGTTTTGTAAAAAAAAATGAAAATTTTTACGCCACCTACGCATTTGAAATATGCGCAAATAGATGAGCCTTGCATTTCAATTATGCATAACCATAAGACTCGCATGCTCCACATGCGTCTTCCTTTTAATAAATTAAAAAAAAAATAAGAAAAGTCACAGGTGGCACAACATACGCATATGTTGAGTGCGTATGTGGTGTTTGCATTCACAAAATGCGTATAACTCTGATTATTCCAGGTACACTTTCCGTCCAAAGTTATTTTAGGCACTACATTTTAAAATTTGATTATTGAGGGCTTTTACCCAATTTAATGGGAGAATCCATCTTTTATTTTCTATAAATTGTATTCAAAATACATTGTCTGGTTGTGAGTCATTTTTTTTGTAATTGGTAAGAATTTAAAAGTTAATATAGTTGTATGTTGTGGTTATGAATTCGGCTTATAAGCTATTCGTTCTTTTAGCTACATTTTTTGAACAAAATTAAGATTGTTTCTCTATTGATTTCTAAATTAATTATCTCAAAAATAAAGGCAAACAATTTTGTGAAAAGATAAACCAATATTTAAACAGACACATTAGCTCTATAGATATACACATATGTAAATAAGGTTAAAATTAATAAATTAAACATTCATTCATTTTTTGATAGCGGACAATATCAACTATTGTGGACAAAACCTAAAAATTCAAATGATGATAATTGTTTAGTGTTGATCATATATATGTTAGGAGATTTGTAAACTATTGTGGACAAAACCTAAAAATTCAAATGATGATAATTGTTTAGTGTTGATCATATGTTAGGAGATTTGTACAATTTGCTCGTTCAACCGAGGAATGAGAAGACAATATGATGGAAGAGGGGACTCTAATTATACTAAGAGGGTTAGAGATTTTCAAGTTGTAATGTAAATGAATTTTTTGGACAAAGTTCTTTTAATTAAAAGGAAAGAAATTATAATTTATTATTTTTAATAAATTAAATTATTAAATAATGTTCGTAACTTATGCTTTTATGATGTCATAGTTACACCTTCACCTTCCTATATAAATATTCTCAAATCAAAACCAACAGTTACATTTTTAAAAATGGTAATTTTTTTATAAAAACTAATTTCTTATTCTTACTTTTTCTTAAACGGTCCTTATAATCCACATGCATATTTTAACATTTTCACAGCAAACCAAATAATATTTATAAGAATCTAAAGATGTAAATTAGAAAAAAAATGAAAATTTGGAAATTTTTTCAAACAAAGGTTTTATATTATAAAAATTCGGAATATCAAAAATTCAAGAAATCCTCTACAGATAGAAATATAAAAACTAAATTCTTATTCTTACTATTCTTAACCCATGCATCTTTTATCATTTTCACAACAAATTCATAAATCAAATTATACTTCCAGGAATGTAAAGATGCCAATTAGAAAAAAATGAAATCAATAATTATTTTTCAAATATACGTTACAGATTATAGAAATTATTCCAATATTTACTGGATTAAGGAAATTCAAAAAATTCTCTACATATAGAAATATAAGAACTAAATTCTTATTCTTACTTTTCTTAATGAGTGCTTATAAATTATACATGCATCTTCTAAAATTTTCCCAGCAAACAAAATTTTTACCAACAATTTCTCCTCAAAGTTCCATAGACCTGTGTAAAATCTGAAATGTCTACCCCCTGCTCCAGTTCTACTACCATTGCCTGCCACTTGTGTGGGGACAAATCAAGGTGGTTCAAGCACCACGTCCTACACTTAGGAACCATCAAAACATTTTGCACCGATTGCGTTATCCATCTCCATGCTCATTCATTTTGTCCGATTTGCTTTACTGTTCATGAAAATCCAGAAAAGCTAATCACCTCAAATGTTGTTGTATCTTGCATGAGATGTTATTCTTCTTCTCACGTCGGTTGTATTGGTTCTCACCCCAATGCTCCGTACCTTTGTGTCAAGTGTTTAAACCTGAACTCGCCTCTCCTCGTTCTCGGTGATTTGAATGGAGGAAAGGTAGTAGATAAAAGGGCTGCCAGGATTTTTCTTGCTGCATGCAAAATTTCAGCAGATAGCATGAAAAAGGCGGCTGCGGCTGCCAAGGTGGATATGCAGGTGAAGGCCAAGGAGGCCACGGATGCTAGAAAATTGGCTATAAAGGCCGTTGAACATGTGGAACATCTAGAAAGTAATAGTTAGAAAACTTAGCAATGACAAGACAATAGAAGGAACTATATTTTGGATAGGAGAACTCATATTTTATATTCTATAAGTAGTATACAAAATACATCGCTCCACTTTGTTTGCTGATTTATATATTTTTGTGTAAATAATGAGAGTTAACGGAGTTGTTTGTTGTGGTTATGAATTCGGCTTATAATTAGCTATTCTTCCGTCCAGTTGTATTTTTTAAGCAAAATTAAATGCTCATCTTTTTTAATACAGTTCACTAGTTAGCGGATGATTTTGCCTGGTTTTTGCTCGAGTTGTTAAGTTCTGCAACTCCTTTACGAAACTGTGACTAGACTACTGTGTTTATGGATTGTGTGAAGAAGAGTTCGTTCTCACGGACAGTTTATGCAGGGCCATCAGAAAAACTCAAAGTGGTACCTAGAACCCTACCTGAGACATGAGCCTGCTTACTCGAAACATAAGTTAAGTATCTGTGCAGAAGATTGAAAACAGCAGCCATAGATCCAGAATTATATTATAAGTCGTTTTAACTTCTGAAACTGTTGTGTTAATTTCTGGTCGAATCTCACCAAGTCAAAATCAAATTGCTCTACCTAGAAAGATTGTGCATGCTGGCCTTACAACAATCAAGGTATGTGGGATTAATTCTGCAAGTGTAAGTGAAGACTGTGTTCGGTTTTCTTTGTTTAATTGGTTTGTATAAATCATTATTATGTTGTGTATGTTCATGGATGAGAATGAGACCTGCTCATCCGATCCTAGACTTTTGTACTCCTGTATGTCACCCATTACCTAGACTTCTATAGAGCACTAGCCAATAATATTTAAAGGGATTCCGTTTATCCTCTACCATTTATGAATTTAATTTTACAAGCTGAGATCTTCATGTACCTAAATATTTAATATATTATCTCAACATATAGGTTCTTAAACTGAAAATGTAAAGATTTTAGTTCAAAATTATACTCCAATGATGTCCAAGTACTTCCCTAAAACATTAAGAATCCTTAATCTTTCGAGCAATCAGTAGCCATCCCTTGTTTTAAATTTATTATCATCATTTCTCTCTTTTTCTACATTCATGTTCTCTCTCCAACATATAGTGAGACTTTCAAATTTATTATTATTATAATAATAATAACAAGATATAAGTATAGAAATTGTTATTGGAGTTGATATACAATACACTGTGGAATCATTTGTTTAATATATTTATAAGAAACATATTAGGACATTGCTCGACTTGTTCTAGTAGAGCCACTACCTTGTGTGCAAGTATGGATTGTGAAAGAGATTATGGGATCTTAAATTAGTGAATTAAGAGCAAGACGATGAAATATTTCAAGAGGTCGAAAGTTAAAACATTTTTACTAAGCCACATATTTGTAAGAATTTATTTAATAAACTGATTGTGACTGCATAGGGTTGTATAGTATCGTTTTCAATGTCAAGGTTACCAAATACTCATTGCGGAATATAAATGGAAAAAAGAAGATTCATCAAGATTACAATCCGAAATCAATTTCTAAAAAGGTTCTTCATATTTATATTTTCAAGGTACTGGTTCATGCCCCACGCCTTGCACCGTTATCTATCTCCATGCTCATTCATTATTTCTAGGCTTTACTGTTCATGAATCGTATCTTTGCGTGAGATGATATTTTTCTTCTCATTCACAACCTAATAATGCTCCTTACCTTTGGGTCATGTGTTTAAACCTGAACTGGCCTATCCTCATTTTCTGTGATTCTAATGGAGGAAGGATAGTAGATAAGAGAGCTCCCTGGATTTTACTTGCAGGATTTCTAAAGATAGCAAGAAAAAAGAGGCTGCGGCTGCCTTGGTGGAGATGGAGGTGAAGGCCAAGTCGGCCACGGATTCTAGAAAATTGGCTATAAAGGCAATTAAACATGTGGAACATCTTAGAAGAAATAATTAGAGATCTTAACAATGATAGAATAATAGAAACAACTATATTTTAATGGAGAAAATGATTAAATTAACACAAAAACACAACCTTCCGGCCCAAAATACCCATTGGCGTGCGGAGCGTCCAAAATAACTAGGGAAATAAGCATTTGGCTTATGCGTACATCACCAACGCATTTTCAAAATGTGTATATTTTGTTCCCCCCTCTGCCAGAAAGCAACTTGGAGTTTATATAATTTTTTCCCCACCCATAAGTAGAATGCGTAACTATAGCTTTGGTTGTATGGCCCATAATTTGAAGTTACCAGTGGAGTACTGTTTTCTATTTTTTTTCAAAACAATATCATTTAAAATTTAATTTTATTTGGGATTAAATAGTTTTTATTTGGCTTTGGTTATATGTGTACAAGCACTTAATCTTTGGATTTAAATAATTTTTACTTGGGATTTAACGGATTACATTTAGGGTTTAGAAATATTCAATTTTTTAATGAAATTTTTTAAATTTTATTTGTATTCTCTTAAGGTTTAAACAGTTAAAATTTGTGGTTCAACAGTTCAATTTTTGGTTTTAAAAATATTCAGCACGACGAATAAACCATGTACGAACTTAGGGTTTATGGTTTTTTTACAACAAACAACCCTAAACCCTAATTTATGAGGCCGCTAGATTCAATTTTTTAATTAAAATTTAGGGGTTCAACAATTAACTTTTGGGTTTCAACGTTTCCATTTTGGGGTATAGAAATATTGAGAACTACAATTAAACCGCATATGAACTTAGGGTTTAGGGTTGCAGACCCAAAACCCTAATTTATCTTGATTTTAAAAAAATCGGGGCTGGCCCCCGATTTTTAATCAGGCCGCCAGACTCAACAAAAAATATTCAATTTGAATTGACCATTTGATTATAAGTTTTTTTAATAGTGTTTACAAATACATATTTATCCAATAAAAAAATAACACACTTAAAGTAGTATTTTGGGTTCAAAAAAGTAACGTTTTGTAAAAAAAATGAAAATTTTTACGCCACCTACGCATTTGAAATATGCGCAAATAGATGAGCCTCGCATTTCAATTATGCATAGTCATAAGACTCGCATGCTCCACATGCATCTTCCTTTTAATAAATTAAAAAAAAATAAGAAAAGTCACAGGTCGCACAACATACGCATATGTTGAGTGCGTATGTGGTGTTTGCATTCACAGAATGCGTATAGCTCTCATTATTCCAGGTACACTTTCCGTCCAAGGTTATTTTAGGCACTACATTTTAAAATTTGATTATAGAGGGCTTTTACCCAATTTAATGGGAGAATCCATCTTTTATTTTCTATAAATTGTATTCAAAATACATTGTCGCACACTGGTTGTGAATCATTTTTTTGTAATTGGTAAGAATTTAAAAGTTAATATAGTTGTATGTTTTGGTTATGAATTCGGCTTATAAGCTATTCGTTCTTTTAGCTGCATTTTTTGAACAAAATTAAGATTGTTTCTCTATTGATTTCTAAATTAATTATCTCAAAAATAAAGGCAAACAATTTTGTGAAAAGATAAAACAATATTTAAACAAACACATTAGCTCTATAGATATACACATATGTAAATAAGGTTAAAATTAATGTACAAATGAGAGTAAAATTAATGTACAATATATGAGAGTAAAGGAGGGAAGACCATCTCTTAGCTAGCACATGTTCTCAGTCGACATCCATGCATGCATATAGAAAATTAAATATTAGCAAGAACAAGTTTAAGCATGTATGTATTCAATGAGTAATGAATTAAACATTCATTCATTTTTTGATAGCGGACAATATCAACTATTGTGGACAAAACCTAAAAATTCAAATGATGATAATTATTTAGTGTTGATCATATATATGTTAGGAGATTTGTAAACTATTGTGGACAAAACCTAAAAATTCAAATGATGATAATTGTTTAGTGTTGATCATATGTTAGGAGATTTGTACAATTTGCTCGTTCAACCAAGGAATGAGAAGACAATATGATGGAAGAGGGGACTCTAATTATACTAAGAGGGTTAGAGATTTTCAAGTTGTAATGTAAATGAATTTTTTGGACAAAGTCCTTTTAATTAAAAGGAAAGAAATTATAATTTATTATTTTTAATAAATGAAATTATTAAATAATGTTCATAACTTATGCTTTTATGATGTCATAGTTACACCTTCACCTTCCTATATAAATATTCTCAAATCAAAACCAACAGTTACATTTTTAAAAATGGTAATTTTTTTATAAAAACTAATTTCTTATTCTTACTTTTTCTTAAACGGTCCTTATAATCCACATTCATATTTTAACATTTTCACAGCAAACCAAATAATATTTATAAGAATCTAAAGATGTAAATTAGAAAAAGATGAAAATTTGGAAATTTTTTCAAACAAAGGTTTTATATTAAAAAAATTCGGAATATCAAAAATTCAAGAAATCCTCTACAGATAGAAATATAAAAACTAAATTCTTATTCTTACTATTCTTAACCCATGCATCTTTTATCATTTTCACAACAAATTCATAAATCAAATTATACTTCGAGGAATGTAAAGATGCCAATTAGAAAAAAATGAAATCAATAATTATTTTTCAAATATACGTTACAGATTATAGAAATTATTCCAATATTTACCGGATTAAGGAAATTCAAAAAATTCTCTACATATAGAAATATAAGAACTAAATTCTTATTCTTACTTTTCTTAATGAGTGCTTATAAATTATACATGCATCTTCTAAAATTTTCCCAGCAAACAAAATTTTTACCAACAATTTCTCCTCAAAGTTCCATAGACCTGTGTAAAATCTGAAATGTCTACCCCTGCTCCAGTTCTACTACCATTGCCTGCCACTTGTGTGGGGACAAATCAAGGTGGTTCAAGCACCACGTCCTACACTTAGGAACCATCAAAACATTTTGCACCGATTGCGTTATCCATCTCCATGTTCATTCATTATGTCCGATTTGCTTTACTGTTCATGAAAATCCAGAAAAGCTAATCACCTCAAATGTTGTTGTATCTTGCATGAGATGTTATTCTTCTTCTCACGTCGGTTGTATTTGTTCTCACCCCAATGCTCCGTACCTTTGTGTCAAGTGTTTAAACCTGAACTCGCCTCTCCTCGTTCTCGGTGATTTGAATGGAGGAAAGGTAGTAGATAAAAGGGCTGCCAGGATTTTTCTTGCTGCATGCAAAATTTCAGCAGATAGCATGAAAAAGGCGGCTGCGGCTGCCAAGGTGGAGATGCAGGTGAAGGCCAAGGAGGCCACGGATGCTAGAAAATTGGCTATAAAGGCCGTTGAACATGTGGAACATCTAGAAAGAAATAGTTAGAAAACTTAGCAATGACAAGACAATAGAAGGAACTATATTTTGGATAGGAGAACTCATATTTTATATTCTATAAGTAGTTTACAAAATACATCGCTCCACTTTGTTTGCTGATTTATATATTTTTGTGTAAATAATGAGAGTTAACGGAGTTGTTTGTTGTGGTTATGAATTCGGCTTATAATTAGCTATTCTTCCGTTCAGTTGTATTTTTTAAGCAAAATTAAATGCTCATCTTTTTTAATACAGTTCACTAGTTAGCGGATGATTTTGCCTGGTTTTTGCTCGAGATGTTAAGTTCTGCAACTCCTTTACGAAACTGTGACTAGACTACTGTGTTTATGGATTGTGTGAAGAAGAGTTCGTTCTCACGGATAGTTTATGCAGGGCCATCAGAAAAACTCAAAGTGGTACCTAGAACCCTACCTGAGACATGAGCCTGCTTACTCGAAACATAAGTTAAGTATCTGTGCAGAAGATTGAAAACAGCAGCCATAGATCCAGAATTATATTATAAGTCGTTTTAACTTCTGAAACTGTTGTGTTAATTTCTGGTCGAATCTCACCAAGTCAAAATCAAATTGCTCTACCTAGAAAGATTGTGCATGCTGGCCTTACAACAATCAAGGTATGTGGGATTAATTCTGCAAGTGTAAGTGAAGACTGTGTTCGGTTTTCTTTGTTTAATTGGTTTGTATAAATCATTATTATGTTGTGTATGTTCATGGATGAGAATGAGACCTGCTCATCCGATCCTAGACTTTTGTACTCCTGTATGTCACCCATTACCTAGACTTCTATAGAGCACTAGCCAATAATATTTAAAGGGATTCCGTTTATCCTCTACCATTTATGAATTTAATTTTACAAGCTGAGATCTTCATGTACCTAAATATTTAATATATTATCTCAACATATAGGTTCTTAAACTGAAAATGTAAAGATTTTAGTTCAAAATTATACTCCAATGATGTCCAAGTACTTCCCTAAAACATTAAGAATCCTTAATCTTTGGAGCAACTAGTAGCCATCCCTTGTTTTAAATTTATTATCATCATTTCTCTCTTTTTCTAAATTCATGTTCTCTCTCCAACATATAGTGAGACTTTCAAATTTATTATTATTATAATAACAATAACAAGATATAAGTATAGAAATTGTTATTGGAGTTGATATACAATACACCGTGGAATCATTTGTTTAATATATTTATAAGAAACATATTAGGACATTGCTCGACTTGTTCTAGTAGAGCCACTACCTTGTGTGCAAGTATGGATTGTGAAAGAGATTATGGGATCTTAAATTAGTGAATTAAGAGCAAGACGATGAAATATTTCAAGAGGTCGAAAGTTAAAACATTTTTACTAAGCCACATATTTGTAAGAATTTATTTAATAAACTGATTGTGACTGCATAGGGTTGTATAGTATCGTTTTCAATGTCAAGGTTACCAAATACTCATTGCGGAATATAAATGGAAAAAAGAAGATTCATCAAGATTACGTTCCGAAATCAAGTTCTATAAAGGTTCTTCATATTTATATTTTCAAGGTACTGGTTCATGCCCCACGCCTTGCACCGTTATCTATCTCCATGCTCATTCATTATTTCTAGGCTTTACTGTACATGAATCGTATCTTTGCGTGAGATGATATTTTCCTTCTCGTTCACAACCTAATAATGCTCCTTACCTTTGGGTCATGTGTTTAAACCTGAACTCGCCTATCCTCATTTTCGGTGATTCTAATGGAGGAAGGATAGTAGATAAGAGAGCTCCCTGGATTTTACTTGCAGGATTTCTAAAGATAGCAAGAAAAAAGAGGTTGCGGCTGCCTTGGTGGAGATGGAGGTGAAGGCCAAGTCGGCCACGGATCCTAGAAAATTGGCTATAAAGGC
The DNA here is from genome assembly GCA_037693485.1 of Kitagawia praeruptora. Lineage (NCBI taxonomy): Eukaryota > Viridiplantae > Streptophyta > Magnoliopsida > Apiales > Apiaceae > Kitagawia > Kitagawia praeruptora. The sequence continues at coordinate 96,270,058 of CM075350.1, forward strand.
AATTAAACATGTGGAACATCTTAGAAGAAATAATTAGAGATCTTAACAATGATAGAATAATAGAAAGAACTATATTTTAATGGAGAAAATGACTAAATTAACACAAAAACACAACCTTCCGGCCAAAAATACCCATTGGCGTGCGGAGCGTCCAAAATAACTAGGGAAATAAGCATTTGGCTTATGCGTACATCACCAACGCAGTTTCAAAATGTGTATATTTTGTTTCCCCCTCTGCCAGAAAGCAACTTGGAGTTTATATAATTTTTTCCCCACGCATAAGTAGAATGCGTAACTATAGCTTTGGTTGTATGGCCCGTAATTTGAAGTTACGGGTGGAGTACTATTTTCTATTTTTTTTCAAAACAATATCATTTAAAATTTAATTTTATTTGGGATTAAATAGTTTTTATTTGGCTTTGGTTATTTGTGTACAAGCAGTTAATCTTTGGATTTAAATAATTTTTATTTGTGATTTAACGGATTACATTTAGGGTTTAGAAATATTCAATTTTTTAATGAAATTTTTTAAATTTTATTTGTATTCTCTTGGGGTTTAAACAGTTAAACTTTGTGGTTCAACAGTTCAATTTTTGGTTTTAAAAATATTGAGCACGACGAATAAACCATGTACGAACTTAGGATTTATGGTTTTTTTACAACAAACCACCCTAAACCCTAATTTATGAGGCCGCTAGATTCAATTTTTTAATTAAAGTTTAGGGGTTCAACAATTAACTTTTGGGTTTCAACGTTTCCATTTTGGGGTATAGGAACTACAATTAAACCGCATACGAACTTAGGGTTTATGGTTGTAGACCCAAAACCCTAATTTATCTTGATTTTTAAAAAATCGGGGCTGGCCCCCGATTTTTAATCAGGCCGCCAGACTCAACAAAAAATATTCAATTTGAATTGACCATTTGATTATAAGTTTTTTTAATAGTGTTTACAAATACATATTTATCCAATAAAAAAATAACACACTTAAAGTAGTATTTTGGGATCAAAAAAGTAACGTTTTGTAAAAAAAAATGAAAATTTTTACGCCACCTACGCATTTGAAATATGCGCAAATAGATGAGCCTCGCATATCAATTATGCATAATCATAAGACTCGCATGCTCCACATGCGTCTTCCTTTTAATAAATTAAAAAAAAAATAAGAAAAGTCACAGGTGGCACAACATACGCATATGTTGAGTGCGTATGTGGTGTTTGCATTCACAAAATGCGTATAACTCTGATTATTCCAGGTACACTTTCCGTCCAAGGTTATTTTAGGCACTACATTTGAAAATTTGATTATTGAGGGCTTTTACCCAATTTAATGGGAGAATCCATCTTTTATTTTCTATAAATTGTATTCAAAATACATTGTCTGGTTGTGAGTCATTTTTTTGTAATTGGTAAGAATTTAAAAGTTAATATAGTTGTATGTTGTGGTTATGAATTCGGCTTATAAGCTATTCGTTCTTTTAGCTACATTTTTTGAACAAAATTAAGATTGTTTCTCTATTGATTTCTAAATTAATTATCTCAAAAATAAAGGCAAACAATTTTGTGAAAAGATAAAACAATATTTAAACAAACACATTAGCTCTATAGATATACACATATGTAAATAAGGTTAAAATTAATAAATTAAACATTCATTCATTTTTTGATAGCGGACAATATCAACTATTGTGGACAAAACCTAAAAATTCAAATGATGATAATTGTTTAGTGTTGATCATATATATGTTAGGAGATTTGTAAACTATTGTGGACAAAACCTAAAAATTCAAATGATGATAATTGTTTAGTGTTGATCATATGTTAGGAGATTTGTACAATTTGCTCGTTCAACCGAGGAATGAGAAGACAATATGATGGAAGAGGGGACTCTAATTATACTAAGAGGGTTAGAGATTTTCAAGTTGTAATGCAAATGAATTTTTTGGACAAAGTTCTTTTAATTAAAAGGAAAGAAATTATAATTTATTATTTTTAATAAATTAAATTATTAAATAATGTTCGTAACTTATGCTTTTATGATGTCATAGTTACACCTTCACCTTCCTATATAAATATTCTCAAATCAAAACCAACAGTTACATTTTTAAAAATGGTAACTTTTTTATAAAAACTAATTTCTTATTCTTACTTTTTCTTAAACGGTCCTTATAATCCACATGCATATTTTAACATTTTCACAGCAAACCAAATAATATTTATAAGAATCTAAAGATGTAAATTAGAAAAAAAATGAAAATTTGGAAATTTTTTCAAACAAAGGTTTTATATTATAAAAAATCGGAATATCAAAAATTCAAGAAATCCTCTACAGATAGAAATATAAAAACTAAATTCTTATTCTTACTATTCTTAACCCATGCATCTTTTATCATTTTCACAACAAATTCATAAATCAAATTATACTTCCAGGAATGTAAAGATGCCAATTAGAAAAAAATGAAATCAATAATTATTTTTCAAATATACGTTACAGATTATAGAAATTATTCCAATATTTACTGGATTAAGGAAATTCAAAAAATTCTCTACATATAGAAATATAAGAACTAAATTCTTATTCTTACTTTTCTTAATGAGTGCTTATAAATTATACATGCATCTTCTAAAATTTTCCCAGCAAACAAAATTTTTACCAACAATTTCTCCTCAAAGTTCCATAGACCTGTGTAAAATCTGAAATGTCTACCCCCTGCTCCAGTTCTACTACCATTGCCTGCCACTTGTGTGGGGACAAATCAAGGTGGTTCAAGCACCACGTCCTACACTTAGGAACCATGAAAACATTTTGCACCGATTGCGTTATCCATCTCCATGCTCATTCATTATGTCCGATTTGCTTTACTGTTCATGAAAATCCAGAAAAGCTAATCACCTCAAATGTTGTTGTATCTTGCATGAGATGTTATTCTTCTTCTCACGTCGGTTGTATTGGTTCTCACCCCAATGCTCCGTACCTTTGTGTCAAGTGTTTAAACCTGAACTCGCCTCTCCTCGTTCTCGGTGATTTGAATGGAGGAAAGGTAGTAGATAAAAGGGCTGCCAGGATTTTTCTTGCTGCATGCAAAATTTCAGCAGATAGCATGAAAAAGGCGGCTGCGGCTGCCAAGGTGGAGATGCAGGTGAAGGCCAAGGAGGCCACGGATGCTAGAAAATTGGCTATAAAGGCCGTTGAACATGTGGAACATCTAGAAAGAAATAGTTAGAAAACTTAGCAATGACAAGACAATAGAAGGAACTATATTTTGGATAGGAGAACTCATATTTTATATTCTATAAGTAGTATACAAAATACATCGCTCCACTTTGTTTGCTGATTTATATATTTTTGTGTAAATAATGAGAGTTAACGGAGTTGTTTGTTGTGGTTATGAATTCGGCTTATAATTAGCTATTCTTCCGTTCAGTTGTATTTTTTAAGCAAAATTAAATGCTCATCTTTTTTAATACAGTTCACTAGTTAGCGGATGATTTTGCCTGGTTTTTGCTCGAGTTGTTAAGTTCTGCAACTCCTTTACGAAACTGTGACTAGACTACTGTGTTTATGGATTGTGTGAAGAAGAGTTCGTTCTCACGGACAGTTTATGCAGGGCCATCAGAAAAACTCAAAGTGGAACCTAGAACCCTACCTGAGACATGAGCCTGCTTACTCGAAACATAAGTTAAGTATCTGTGCAGAAGATTGAAAACAGCAGCCATAGATCCAGAATTATATTATAAGTCGTTTTAACTTCTGAAACTGTTGTGTTAATTTCTGGTCGAATCTCACCAAGTCAAAATCAAATTGCTCTACCTAGAAAGATTGTGCATGCTGGCCTTACAACAATCAAGGTATGTGGGATTAATTCTGCAAGTGTAAGTGAAGACTGTGTTCGGTTTTCTTTGTTTAATTGGTTTGTATAAATCATTATTATGTTGTGTATGTTCATGGATGAGAATGAGACCTGCTCATCCGATCCTAGACTTTTGTACTCCTGTATGTCACCCATTACCTAGACTTCTATAGAGCACTAGCCAATAATATTTAAAGGGATTCCGTTTATCCTCTACCATTTATGAATTTAATTTTACAAGCTGAGATCTTCATGTACCTAAATATTTAATATATTATCTCAACATATAGGTTCTTAAACTGAAAATGTAAAGATTTTAGTTCAAAATTATACTCCAATGATGTCCAAGTACTTCCCTAAAACATTAAGAATCCTTAATCTTTCGAGCAACCAGTAGCCATCCCTTGTTTTAAATTTATTATCATCATTTCTCTCTTTTTCTACGTTCATGTTCTCTCTCCAACATATAGTGAGACTTTCAAATTTATTATTATTATAATAATAATAACAAGATATAAGTATAGAAATTGTTATTGGAGTTGATATACAATACACTGTGGAATCATTTGTTTAATATATTTATAAGAAACATATTAGGACATTGCTCGACTTGTTCTAGTAGAGCCACTACCTTGTGTGCAAGTATGGATTGTGAAAGAGATTATGGGATCTTAAATTAGTGAATTAAGAGCAAGACGATGAAATATTTCAAGAGGTCGAAAGTTAAAACATTTTTACTAAGCCACATATTTGTAAGAATTTATTTAATAAACTGATTGTGACTGCATAGGGTTGTATAGTATCGTTTTCAATGTCAAGGTTACCAAATACTCATTGCGGAATATAAATGGAAAAAAGAAGATTCATCAAGATTACAATCCGAAATCAATTTCTAAAACGGTTCTTCATATTTATATTTTCAAGGTACTGGTTCATGCCCCACGCCTTGCACCGTTATCTATCTCCATGCTCATTCATTATTTCTAGGCTTTACTGTTCATGAATCGTATCTTTGCGTGAGATGATATTTTTCTTCTCATTCACAACCTAATAATGCTCCTTACCTTTGGGTCATGTGTTTAAACCTGAACTGGCCTCTCCTCATTTTCTGTGATTCTAATGGAGGAAGGATAGTAGATAAGAGAGCTCCCTGGATTTTACTTGCAGGATTTCTAAAGATAGCAAGAAAAAAGAGGCTGCGGCTGCCTTGGTGGAGATGGAGGTGAAGGCCAAGTCGGCCACGGATTCTAGAAATTTGGCTATAAAGGCAATTAAACATGTGGAACATCTTAGAAGAAATAATTAGAGATCTTAACAATGATAGAATAATAGAAACAACTATATTTTAATGGAGAAAATGATTAAATTAACACAAAAACACAACCTTCCGGCCCAAAATACCCATTGGCGTGCGGAGCGTCCAAAATAACTAGGGAAATAAGCATTTGGCTTATGCGTACATCACCAACGCATTTTCAAAATGTGTATATTTTGTTCCCCCCTCTGCCAGAAAGCAACTTGGAGTTTATATAATTTTTTCCCCACGCATAAGTAGAATGCGTAACTATAGCTTTGGTTGTATGGCCCATAATTTGAAGTTACCGGTGGAGTACTGTTTTCTATTTTTTTTCAAAACAATATCATTTAAAATTTAATTTTATTTGGGATTAAATAGTTTTTATTTGGCTTTGGTTATATGTGTACAAGCACTTAATCTTTGGATTTAAATAATTTTTACTTGGGATTTAACGGATTACATTTAGGGTTTAGAAATATTCAATTTTTTAATGAAATTTTTTAAATTTTATTTGTATTCTCTTAAGGTTTAAACAGTTAAACTTTGTGGTTCAACAGTTCAATTTTTGGTTTTAAAAATATTCAGCACGACGAATAAACCATGTACGAACTTAGGGTTTATGGTTTTTTTACAACAAACAACCCTAAACCCTAATTTATCAGGCCGCTAGATTCAATTTTTTAATTAAAATTTAGGGGTTCAACAATTAACTTTTGGGCTTCAACGTTTCCATTTTGGGGTATAGAAATATTAAGAACTACAATTAAACCGCATACGAACTTAGGGTTTAGGGTTGGAGACCCAAAACCCTAATTTATCTTGATTTTTAAAAAATCGGGGCTGGCGCCCGATTTTTAATCAGGCCGCCAGACTCAACAAAAAAATATTCAATTTGAATTGAGCATTTGATTATAATTTTTTTTAATAGTGTTTACAAATACATATTTATCCAATAAAAAAATAACACACTTAAAGTAGTATTTTGGGTTCAAAAAAGTAACGTTTTGTAAAAAAAAAAGAAAATTTTTACGCCACCTACGCATTTGAAATATGCGCAAATAGATGAGCCTCGCATTTCAATTATGCATAGTCATAAGACTCGCATGCTCCACATGCGTCTTCCTTTTAATAAATTTAAAAAAAAATAAGAAAAGTCACAGGTGGCACAACATACGCATATGTTGAGTGCGTATGTGGTGTTTGCATTCACAGAATGCGTATAGCTCTGATTATTCCAGGTACACTTTCCGTCCAAGGTTATTTTAGGCACTACATTTTAAAATTTGATTATTGAGGGCTTTTACCCAATTTAATGGGAGAATCCAGCTTTCATTTTCTATAAATTGTATTCAAAATACATTGTCGCACACTGGTTGTGAACTTGTGATTCATTTTTTTGTAATTGGTAAGAATTTAAAAGTTAATATAGTTGTATGTTGTGGTTATGAATTCGGCTTATAAGCTATTCGTTCTTTTAGCTGCATTTTTTGAACAAAATTAAGATTGTTTCTCTATTGATTTCTAAATTAATTATCTCAAAAATAAAGGCAAACAATTTTGTGAAAAGATAAAACAATATTTAAACAAACACATTAGCTCTATAGATATACACATATGTAAATAAGGTTAAAATTAATGTACAATGAGAGTAAAATTAATGTACAATATATGAGAGTAAAGGAGGGAAGACCATTTCTTAGCTAGCACATGTTCTCAGTCGACATCCATGCATGCATATAGAAAATTAAATATTAGCAAGAACAAGTCTAAGCATGTATGTATTCAATGAGTAATGAATTAAACATTCATTCATTTTTTGATAGCGGACAATATCAACTATTGTGGACAAAACCTAAAAATTCAAATGATGATAATTGTTTAGTGTTGATCATATGTTAGGAGATTTGTAAACTATTGTGGACAAAACCTAAAAATTCAAATGATGATAATTGTTTAATGTTGATCATATGTTAGGAGATTTGTACAATTTGCTCGTTCAACCGAGGAATGAGAAGACAATATGATGGAAGAGGGGACTCTAATTATACTAAGAGGGTTAGAGATTTTCAAGTTGTAATGTAAATGAATTTTTTGGACAAAGTCCTTTTAATTAAAAGGAAAGAAATTATAATTTATTATTTTTAATAAATTAAATTATTAAATAATGTTCTTAACTTATGCTTTTATGATGTCATAGTTACACCTTCACCTTCCTATATAAATATTCTCAAATCAAAACCAACAGTTACATTTTTAAAAATGGTAATTTTTTTATAAAATCTAATTTCTTATTCTTACTTTTTCTTAAACGGTCCTTATAATCCACATGCATATTTTAACATTTTCACAGCAAACCAAATAATATTTATAAGAATCTAAAGATGTAAATTAGAAAAAAAATGAAAATTTGGAAATTTTTTCAAACAAAGGTTTTATATTATAAAAATTCGGTATATCAAAAATTCAAGAAATCCTCTACAGATAGAAATATAAAAACTAAATTCTTATTCTTACTATTCTTAACCCATGCATCTTTTATCATTTTCACAACAAATTCATAAATCAAATTATACTTCGAGGAATGTAAAGATGCCAATTAGAAAAAAATGAAATCAATAATTATTTTTCAAATATACGTTACAGATTATAGAAATTATTCCAATATTTACTGGATTAAGGAAATTCAAAAAATTCTCTACATATAGAAATATAAGAACTAAATTCTTATTCTTACTTTTCTTAATGAGTGCTTATAAATTATACATGCATCTTCTAAAATTTTCCCAGCAAACAAAATTTTTACCAACAATTTCTCCTCAAAGTTCCATAGACCTGTGTAAAATCTGAAATGTCTACCCCCTGCTCCAGTTCTACTACCATTGCCTGCCACTTGTGTGGGGACAAATCAAGGTGGTTCAAGCACCACGTCCTACACTTAGGAACCATCAAAACATTTTGCACCGATTGCGTTATCCATCTCCATGCTCATTCATTATGTCCGATTTGCTTTAGTGTTCATGAAAATCCAGAAAAGCTAATCACCTCAAATGTTGTTGTATCTTGCATGAGATGTTATTCTTCTTCTCACGTCGGTTGTATTGGTTCTCACCCCAATGCTCCGTACCTTTGTGTCAAGTGTTTAAACCTGAACTCGCCTCTCCTCGTTCTCGGTGATTTGAATGGAGGAAAGGTAGTAGATAAAAGGGCTGCCAGGATTTTTCTTGCTGCATGCAAAATTTCAGCAGATAGCATGAAAAAGGCGGCTGCGGCTGCCAAGGTGGAGATGCAGGTGAAGGCCAAGGAGGCCACGGATGCTAGAAAATTGGCTATAAAGGCCGTTGAACATGTGGAACATCTAGAAAGAAATAGTTAGAAAACTTAGCAATGACAAGACAATAGAAGGAACTATATTTTGGATAGGAGAACTCATATTTTATATTCTATAAGTAGTTTACAAAATACATCGCTCCACTTTGTTTGCTGATTTATATATTTTTGTGTAAATAATGAGAGTTAACGGAGTTGTTTGTTGTGGTTATGAATTCGGCTTATAATTAGCTATTCTTCCGTTCAGTTGTATTTTTTAAGCAAAATTAAATGCTCATCTTTTTTAATACAGTTCACTAGTTAGCGGATGATTTTGCCTGGTTTTTGCTCGAGTTGTTAAGTTCTGCAACTCCTTTACGAAACTGTGACTAGACTACTGTGTTTATGGATTGTGTGAAGAAGAGTTCGTTCTCACGCACAGTTTATGCAGGGCCATCAGAAAAACTCAAAGTGGTACCTAGAACCCTACCTGAGACATGAGCCTGCTTACTCGAAACATAAGTTAAGTATCTGTGCAGAAGATTGAAAACAGCAGCCATAGATCCAGAATTATATTATAAGTCGTTTTAACTTCTGAAACTGTTGTGTTAATTTCTGGTCGAATATCACCAAGTCAAAATCAAATTGTTCTACCTAAAAAGATTGTGCATGCTGGCCTTACAACAATCAAGGTATGTGGGATTAATTCTGCAAGTGTAAGTGAAGACTGTGTTCGGTTTTCTTTGTTTAATTGGTTTGTATAAATCATTATTATGTTGTGTATGTTCATGGATGAGAATGAGACCTGCTCATCCGATCCTAGACTTTTGTACTCCTGTATGTCACCCATTACCTAGACTTCTATAGAGCACTAGCCAATAATATTTAAAGGGATTCCGTTTATCCTCTACCATTTATGAATTTAATTTTACAAGCTGAGATCTTCATGTACCTAAATATTTAATATATTATCTCAACATATAGGTTCTTAAACTGAAAATGTAAAGATTTTAGTTCAAAATTATACTCCAATGATGTCCAAGTACTTCCCTAAAACATTAAGAATCCTTAATCTTTCGAGCAACCAGTAGCCATCCCTTGTTTTAAATTTATTATCATCATTTCTCTCTTTTTCTACATTCATGTTCTCTCTCCAACATATAGTGAGACTTTCAAATTTATTATTATTATAATAATAATAACAAGATATAAGTATAGAAATTGTTATTGGAGTTGATATACAATACACTGTGGAATCATTTGTTTAATATATTTATAAGAAACATATTAGGACATTGCTCGACTTGTTCTAGTAGAGCCACTACCTTGTGTGCAAGTATGGATTGTGAAAGAGATTATGGGATCTTAAATTAGTGAATTAAGAGCAAGACCATGAAATATTTCAAGAGGTCGAAAGTCAAAACATTTTTACTAAGCCACATATTTGTAAGAATTTATTTAATAAACTGATTGTGACTGCATAGGGTTGTATAGTATCGTTTTCAATGTCAAGGTTACCAAATACTCATTGCGGAATATAAATGGAAAAAAGAAGATTCATCAAGATTACATTCCGAAATCAATTTCTAAAAAGGTTCTTCATATTTATATTTTCAAGGTACTGGTTCATGCCCCACGCCTTGCACCGTTATCTATCTCCATGCTCATTCATTATTTCTAGGCTTTACTGTACATGAATCGTATCTTTGCGTGAGATGATATTTTCCTTCTCGTTCACAACCTAATAATGCTCCTTACCTTTGGGTCATGTGTTTAAACCTGAACTGGCCTATCCTCATTTTCGGTGATTCTAATGGAGGAAGGATAGTAGATAAGAGAGCTCCCTGGATTTTACTTGCAGGATTTCTAAAGATAGCAAGAAAAAAGAGGTTGCGACTGCCTTGGTGGAGATGGAGGTGAAGGCCAAGTCAGCCACGGATCCTAGAAAATTGGCTATAAAGGCAATTAAACATGTGGAACATCTTAGAAGAAATAATTAGAGATCTTAACAATGATAGAATAATAGAAAGAACTATATTTTAATGGAGAAAATGACTAAATTAACCCAAAAATACAACCTTCCGGCCAAAAATACCCATTGGCGTGGGGAGCGTCCAAAATAACTAGGGAAATAAGCATTTGGCTTATGCGTACATCACCAAGCATTTTCAAAATGTGTATATTTTGTTCCCCCTCTGCCAGAAAGCAACTTGGAGTTTATATAATTTTTTCCCCACGCATAAGTAGAATGCGTAACTATAGCTTTGGTTGTATGGCCCGTAATTTGAAGTTACGGGTGGAGTACTGTTTTCTATTTTTTTTCAAAACAATATCATTTAAAATTTTATTTTATTTGGGATTAAATAGTTTTTATTTGGCTTTGGTTATTTGTGTACAAGCAGTTAATCTTTGGATTTAAATAATTTTTATTTGTGATTTAACGGATTACATTTAGGGTTTAGAAATATTCAATTTTTTATTGAAATTTTTTAAATTTTATTTGTATTCTCTTGGGGTTTAAACAGTTAAACTTTGTGGTTCAACAGTTCAATTTTTGGTTTTAAAAATATTCAGCACGACGAATAAACCTTGTACGAACTTAGGATTTATGGTTTTTTTACAACAAACAACCCTAAACTCTAATTTATGAGGCCGCTAGATTCAATTTTTTAATTAAAGTTTAGGGGTTCAACAATTAACTTTTGGGTTTCAACGTTTCCATTTTGGGGTATAGGAACTACAATTAAACCGCATACGAACTTAGGGTTTAGGGTTGTAGACCCAAAACCCTAATTTATCTTGATTTTTAAAAAATCGGGGCTGGCCCCCGATTTTTAATCAGGCCGCCAGACTCAACAAAAAATATTCAATTTGAATTGACCATTTGATTATAAGTTTTTTTAATAGTGTTTACAAATACGTATTTATCCAATAAAAAAATAACACACTTAAAGTAGTATTTTGGGTTAAAAAAAGTAACGTTTTGTAAAAAAAAATGAAAATTTTTACGCCACCTACGCATTTGAAATATGCGCAAATAGATGAGCCTTGCATTTCAATTATGCATAACCATAAGACTCGCATGCTCCACATGCGTCTTCCTTTTAATAAATTAAAAAAAAATAAGAAAAGTCACAGGTGGCACAACATACGCATATGTTGAGTGCGTATGTGGTGTTTGCATTCACAAAATGCGTATAACTCTGATTATTCCAGGTACACTTTCCGTCCAAAGTTATTTTAGGCACTAAATTTTAAAATTTGATTATTGAGGGCTTTTACCCAATTTAATGGGAGAATCCATCTTTTATTTTCTATAAATTGTATTCAAAATACATTGTCTGGTTGTGAGTCATTTTTTTTGTAATTGGTAAGAATTTAAAAGTTAATATAGTTGTATGTTGTGGTTATGAATTCGGCTTATAAGCTATTCGTTCTTTTAGCTACATTTTTTGAACAAAATTAAGATTGTTTCTCTATTGATTTCTAAATTAATTATCTCAAAAATAAAGGCAAACAATTTTGTGAAAAGATAAAACAATATTTAAACAGACACATTAGCTCTATACACTACTACAAATTTGAACTTAGGAGTTACCACTTGCATAGCGTTTTTTTAGAAGTGTTGTGTAAGTGGACATCTTAAATAGCGCTTTTATAAAAAACGTTACGTAAGGAATTATGCTAGTGAATAAAAATAAATAGAAATAAAAATTAAAATTCTTCTATAGCGCTTTTTCAATAAACGCTATGCTAGCATAAATTTAAATAGCGTTTCCACAAGCGCTATTGAAGCTACCATTTTTCAAGAACTTTTTATTTATTTTTTTATTCGTTATTGAACTCTACTATAGCGTTTTTAGAAGAGCTCTTGAAGTTAACAACACATTTTAGCATTTGTTAATTATTTATTGTCACACAGTTAACTATACGCATATATCAATTAGTCAAAAGAACCTAATTTCGATCTATATCTCACTCCCACGGGGCACTGGCGGCGATCTACTTCTCTTCATCTTCGATCAATCGCGCGCATTTCAATCGGTATTTACAACTCACTATAGGTTTAATCGCATCTTCTCTACGATTTGCAGCAGTGATTATAGGGTTTCGATTTGGGTTTAATTGGTTTTTTATTTCTCCCTCTAAACACTGAGTGATTTGGGTGTTAATTGGTTTTCAATTTTAGGGTTCTAATCAATGGGTTTGTTCTAATCACTGGGTTTGTTCAATTGGTTTGTTTTCTTTCTCTCCTGTCCTTCTTCTTCGAATTAAACAACCATACAAACCAGACACAAACCAATTAAACCTCCTCTCTTTACTGGGTTTGTTTAATTGATTTTCTTCTCCTAGATTTCTCCCCTCCTCTCTTTCCCACGAATTAAACCTCTCTTTCGACACAAACTCAAACACGTTATTTCTTATACAAACATCATACCAAGCATCATACCTGCTTGTATTAAATAACAAGTTATAAACTCGGCATCTGTCAGCTTTGAGGGTCTGGCTGGGATTTTCGACACTCTTTAGCCTTATCTACATTGTTGTCGCGATTGTACTTTCAGCTAGAGATGGTATGTACTCCTGTTTTTTTATCAAGTTTTTATTTTTTGCCATTTTATGGCCAAACTATATTAATTAAGAAATCATGTCTGTTTCTGCCCCAGTATGTTACTTAGAATTCTTGCACTCTGTTTATATTGAACAGAACAGACAACTCACATACCAATGTACACGCATACAAAAACATGATTGTGATTATTTCAAAAGAAAAGACTTTTATTATTTATTATTTTGTTTAGTTAATCCTTTTTAACTAGATTTGGCTTTAACGACTTTGTTGGTGATATTTCAAATATATGCGGTTGTAGGAGATCAAATTCGTAGTGTATGTTTAGAAATTAAGAGCTCCTTTGCGATTTTTGTTATTACTTTATAAGTTCTAGACTTTTAAACTATTTACTGATAATGAACTAGATGTGATCACACTGTACTATACACATTGTCATCATCAGGTGGATGAAATCTAGCTATTGGGTCTTCTGAATGTCTTATGTATCTAGGAATTGATTAATCTCGTACTTATGTGGTATAGTTAGTATGCTTGTATTTTTTTCCTAATTCGTTAAGCACAAATGATTTGCCAGTAGGAGAAATTTACACGACAGCTTCTTCATAGAACTATTCTTGTATAAATTATAGATGTGTTTTTTTTTTTTCTGGAAAATTCTTATATTCAAGTGCTGATGTTTCGCTTTAAACGTTGCAGCTTGCTACAGCTTTCATGTTAGAGGGTCAGAGTACATCCCTCTTCTCGGACAAAAGGATCCCCACTCCCCATTAGATGTCTTGGGTATTTAGATGTCTGTCCTCTGGACCAATTTGCAGCAGGACCAACTTCACGTGTTCTCCATCAGTTCTTGATGTTTCTTGGGGCCAACTGTTAACTGAAGCTTCCTGCCAACTCTGTTCCATATCAACAGAAGTCCCCTCTCCCCATTCATTAAACTCGTTCAAAGTTGCTTGTTGCCAGTTTTCTCTCTCATCTTCAATAATATGCTCCTGCCAATCACCTCCTTGACGAAGGAGAATATGTGAATCCAGAATTTTTGAATGTGCATGGACACGAAAGATCAAAGCCTATTAAAAAATGCAAAAGGAAAATGAAAGCTAAAAAATGTATGTATACTTGTTGTAAACTGCAAAAAAAAAACATGTAACATCTATTTGATATAGTATTAATCTTGTCATTAATTGTTTTTCTTCATTTCTATTCAGGATCATGACTTCTGGATCACGGCGGTCAAAGGGAACAGATGGCACGAATGACACTGGTGTCACACAGAAGAGAGCTACGAGAGGGATAGTAAACATGAAAAAGGTCAAGAAAGCAAGGACTAAAGGGGTATTGCAAATGGTAATAGAAAAATGCAAAATAGTTTTGAAAAATGCTGATTTCATTACTATTACAAATTACTTGTATATTCTTTTTCTTTTCCAATAATCATCCACATATTTTTAGGTAAATTGGAATGAGATGGGACAACCAATTGGTAGAGCATCTATGACCCTGGTACATTATATTGGCTCTTATACAAGGCGGCATGTTCCAATCACATGTGATAATTGGCGCAGAAAAGATTTGCTCTCTGTGAAACAAGCTTTGTGGGATGAAATTAAGGTAAAACATTATCTGAGGGTCATCTATTATGCTTTTCTTTCTAGTTTTAATCATTATATATTCTGCTTTTCTTTATAGTTTGAATCATTATATAGTCTGCTATCTATTTTTAGTTCAGCATCTGCATTATCCCAGGGGCTTTATTCTCATAAGTTATTTTTCTGGTTTGTTAAATTTAACAATTATGTTTACGTGCAGGAAACTTTCAATGGGATTGAAGAAGTACATAGAAAAACAATTATTTCTCGTGCCGGAACCCTTCATCGACAATTCAGAACCAGATTGAGGAATTTAGCGAGAGACGAAAATGGTAACTACTCCACGGAACCACCTCCTCTGTATGCAAACTTATCCACCGTGGCACAATACTGGAAAGAGTTTGTGGAGAGCTCAGTGTCAGGAAAATTCGTGGTAAAAATTTTCGATACTAGTTAATTATTTTAGAAAACCATATATATACTTAATTAAGGATTATACTTACCTAACAATTACATGGTAGGAAAAAAGTAAAAAAAATAAGGAGCGAGCAGAATCAATGGAAGCGAGATACAAGAAGGCATGTGTTGGCTATGCTCGTATTAGAGAGATACTTGTAAGTTTCAAGTCTCATTTGTCCCTTACTTTCAGACTAACATTTTCTTTTCTGTTAGTTTTTAGTAATAGGTGAAACAATCTCTGTTTTAAGTAAAGCGGTACTATTTATAAAAGTTTTATGTCCACTAGAGCACAGAGGATCGGATAAAATTTTTTGTAAGAATATTTGGATTGTAATCTGATGTGCAGATTGCTGAGAAGATTAAGGCCGGACAAGAGAACCCTGTCGTGACGCGAATAGATGCTTGGGAGTATGCTAGGCGAAATGCGGATGGTGTTGTGGATGCTTGGGAGTATGCTGGCAGGTACATCATCATAATAAAATTAAACAAGGAAATCGATTAATTATATATTCTCCTAGTTTTTCTTTCTAGTTTTAATCATTTTATTCTGCTTACTCTAGTTTTAGTTCTGCTTTTCTTTCTAAGTCTTTTAAGTACATATTTCTGCTGATAATATTTCCATATACAGGGAAAAAATCCTTGTTATTTGTTCTTGGAACCCGGTCGTAGGTATGTTGGGCGAGGGATCTTGTGGAATGATCCTAGTGATCGAATGCTTCATGGTGTTCCATTAGAAGAAGGAGATGTCAGGGTACAGTTCGAGGTGGCTGTACCTTCAGAGTTGAAAACTAAACTACCTAGAGCATGTGATGAGGCCAATCTTGTCGGGGATGCTCCAGGATATTTTATCGCATGGCCACGCAAATGGGTCTCCATGGAGTTAGAGGTTGAACATCTAAATTTATTTATTTTTTGGTTTTGTGCATGCTATTGGTAGAATTGTTGAATTACCTGAACAACCTATTATCTTATCTAATATTCAATTGTATTTTCCTACTATGTAGACACCCCCAAAAACCAGTAAGGAAAAGAACATAAATGCTAGTGATCGGGAAAAGGACAAGAATAAAGAGAAGGAGAAAACACTTGAGTCAATTACTGGCGCGTCTTCGAAACAACTAGGTTATCCGGTCACAGGAGATGTTTCTCATGATGGTACTGTTTTGGAGCTGGTTCGTCTTGTTGTTAAGTTCGATCGCGTTACTGATATTTGTTCACAAATTTCATGTATGTTTGTTTGTACGTAGTTTTTCTAATCTTGTTGTTTCTTAGGTATTTGTGTGAGGTTTATTTGTCCAAAAATCATGCCTTGGCAGCCAACTACTCTTTTGCATCACCACATATCGTGTCTTACCTAACGGATACATCTGAGGCTTCAACTAATTTAGCGAAGTTTCTGCTAGGATATGTTGACAAAGAGCATCTACTTTTTGTGCCTTATAATGTCAAGTAAGTTACAATTTTTAGGTGGATATATGATGCTATTAATTTTATATAACTGCTCATTACTAATACACAAAATGTAGGGAACACTAGGTTTTGATTGCCATTAATACAAAAACGGAAAGTATCTACTTTAAGGATCCAGCTCCGAACGCTAGCATTGCAAAGTACAAAAATTTGAAATCACTCGTTGAAACGTAAGTAAATATATGTGTTTATTTATTAAGCATGTTAACTCATTACCTGCTTACTGAGGAGTAACAATTTTCCATAAAATGGAATTTTAAGACTTCAAGTTTTTCCAGCAGTTACCTTAGAAACTAAAATCAGAGGTTATTGATCAGAACTCCTGAATTAATTTGTTAGTTCCAATGTCATGACAGTAATGCTATATTAAGTTTCTCGGAGGAATGAAATTTGATTATTTGCAAGAAAATTAGAGTTGATACCACAGATACTCCACCAATGATACCAACTGGGATTCTGCATCTTTCTCTGGATGTAAATGAACCTGGAATCTGATTTGATTTCTTTGATTCTCCACCTTCTTCAGTTTGTAACATCATAGAAGAACCTTGTATAGCCAGGGATGAGTCTGTTCTCGTCTGGTGATGAGCTCTTGTCTTGTTTACGTTTCTTGTCTTGTCTTGTCTTGTCTTGACCTCCTTCCAGTAGTGGCCTAATTCCGTAAACTCTAGAGCTCCACAAACTTATATCTTCAGAACTACTTGGCCCCTAAACCCATGCGTGGAAGCTATTCTGTTCTTGATCCAAGGCACCTCAATATGGGTCATACCCCCCATCAAATTCTTTATCAGAACTGAATAAAGACTGAGTTTAGTAAACCAAGTGTATGTGACTGTGCGTGTGTTACTTTATATTTTAAGTGGTACTTTTTTGGATTTTTCTTAATTAAAAAAATACCTCCTGATCACTCATCTTTTTGTTCTGTTTGTTTTATCATCTCATGATATTCTCTACTACTTACAGTGCTCTAAAGTCTTTCCGGACTCAATGTGGGAAGGTTTATCCCAAGTTGGTGTTTAACACATTTAAATGGATGAATGTAAAGGTGAGTATGGGTGCAGATCTATTTGAAATTCTGTTCCAAATTCAAGTTCAGAAAGTGCAAATGTGTATCATTTTGATAATTTAAGCCAATGTTTGTGCTTGGCTATCGAGGAAAAGTTAACTTTTAGTGTTTCTGATTTGTTTTATAGTGCCCTAAACAAGTTATGAATGATGGCATTTTTTGTGGCCACTATGTTGGATGCTTTATCGAAGATGTCTTGCGTTCCGGTGAAACAAGTATTAGCATAAATGTAAGTAAAATATTATTGTTTCTCAAACCATTACGTGAGTGCACCATAACAGTTATGAATATGTTCTAATTGGTTTCATATATTTTTTGGTGTATAGTTCACACGTGCCAACAGGATAATTTGCTATAATCCAGAGAAGATGGCTCGCTTTCGAGAGAATTGGACAGGATTTCTGTACAATCGATTTCTGAAGGGGAAGCTTTAAACTTAGCCTATCATTCTGTTTTTTGTACTGTTATCCTAAGACTACTTTATCGATCATCTGATCAGTGACTTTGTTAATGTATTTTAATTTTATGCATGACTTTGTACTGAAGGCTTTGTTACTTATGGAATTTGTTAATTTATGACTTTGTTAAAGTCTTTAGTTAATTATATTTTTTTTAGATGTAAGTTCATCGTTATTGTAGTTGGCAATTTTAATTTTGGTTTGTATTTGATTTTTAGGGATATAAAATGGCAGAAAATAGGTTTAAAAAAAATGGCAGAAAATTAAATTAAAAAAAAAATTATATATATGTACTTGCATAGCGCTTTATAAACTGCTATTGAAGATGAAATTATAATCTGTTATCAACTTGCATAGCGTTTTATAAACTGCTATTGAAGATGATATTATAATCTGTTATCAACTTGCATAGCGTTTTATAAACTGCTATTGAAGATGAAATTATAATCTGTTATCAACTTGCATAACATTTTCACGAGCGCTATGGAAGAACATGCACTTAGGAAACACTTCCTACAAAAACGTTTTAAAAAGCGCTATCTAAGAGCAGCACTTAGAGAGCTGCAAAAAAACGCTATTGAAGTGATTTGAACTTGCATAGCGGTCACTTCTACAGCGCTCAAAAGCGCTATGTAAGACTTAAAAAGAGCGCTATGCAAGTGCGATTTTGTAGTAGTGATAGATATACACATATGTAAATAAGGTTAAAATTAATAAATTAAACATTCATTCATTTTTTGATAGCGGACAATATCAACTATTGTGGACAAAACCTAAAAATTCAAATGATGATAATTATTTAGTGTTGATCATATATATGTTAGGAGATTTGTAAACTATTGTGGACAAAACCTAAAAATTCAAATGATGATAATTGTTTAGTGTTGATCATATGTTAGGAGATTTGTACAATTTGCTCGTTCAACCGAGGAATGAGAAGACAATATGATGGAAGAGGGGACTCTAATTATACTAAGAGGGTTAGAGATTTTCAAGTTGTAATGTAAATGAATTTTTTGGACAAAGTTCTTTTAATTAAAAGGAAAGAAATTATAATTTATTATTTTTATATAAATTAAATTATTAAATAATGTTCGTAACTTATGCTTTTATGATGTCATAGTTACACCTTCACCTTCCTATATAAATATTCTCAAATCAAAACCAACAGTTACATTTTTAAAAATGGTAATTTTTTTATAAAAACTAATTTCTTATTCTTACTTTTTCTTAAACGGTCCTTATAATCCACATGCATATTTTAACATTTTCACAGCAAACCAAATAATATTTATAAGAATCTAAAGATGTAAATTAGAAAAAAAATGAAAATTTGGAAATTTTTTCAAACAAAGGTTTTATATTATAAAAATTCGGAATATCAAAAATTCAAGAAATCCTCTACAGATAGAAATATAAAAACTAAATTCTTATTCTTACTATTCTTAACCCATGCATCTTTTATCATTTTCACAACAAATTCATAAATCAAATTATACTTCCAGGAATGTAAAGATGCCAATTAGAAAAAAATGAAATCAATAATTATTTTTCAAATATACGTTACAGATTATAGAAATTATTCCAATATTTACTGGATTAAGGAAATTCAAAAAATTCTCTACATATAGAAATATAAGAACTAAATTCTTATTCTTACTTTTCTTAATGAGTGCTTATAAATTATACATGCATCTTCTAAAATTTTCCCAGCAAACAAAATTTTTACCAACAATTTCTCCTCAAAGTTCCATAGACCTGTGTAAAATCTGAAATGTCTACCCCCTGCTCCAGTTCTACTACCATTGCCTGCCACTTGTGTGGGGACAAATCAAGGTGGTTCAAGCACCACGTCCTACACTTAGGAACCATCAAAACATTTTGCACCGATTGCGTTATCCATCTCCATGCTCATTCATTTTGTCCGATTTGCTTTACTGTTCATGAAAATCCAGAAAAGCTAATCACCTCAAATGTTGTTGTATCTTGCATGAGATGTTATTCTTCTTCTCACGTCGGTTGTATTGGTTCTCACCCCAATGCTCCGTACCTTTGTGTCAAGTGTTTAAACCTGAACTCGCCTCTCCTCGTTCTCGGTGATTTGAATGGAGGAAAGGTAGTAGATAAAAGGGCTGCCAGGATTTTTCTTGCTGCATGCAAAATTTCAGCAGATAGCATGAAAAAGGCGGCTGCGGCTGCCAAGGTGGATATGCAGGTGAAGGCCAAGGAGGCCACGGATGCTAGAAAATTGGCTATAAAGGCCGTTGAACATGTGGAACATCTAGAAAGAAATAGTTAGAAAACTTAGCAATGACAAGACAATAGAAGGAACTATATTTTGGATAGGAGAACTCATATTTTATATTCTTTAAGTAGTATACAAAATACATCGCTCCACTTTGTTTGCTGATTTATATATTTTTGTGTAAATAATGAGAGTTAACGGAGTTGTTTGTTGTGGTTATGAATTCGGCTTATAATTAGCTATTCTTCCGTCCAGTTGTATTTTTTAAGCAAAATTAAATGCTCATCTTTTTTAATACAGTTCACTAGTTAGCGGATGATTTTGCCTGGTTTTTGCTCGAGTTGTTAAGTTCTGCAACTCCTTTACGAAACTGTGACTAGACTACTGTGTTTATGGATTGTGTGAAGAAGAGTTCGTTCTCACGGACAGTTTATGCAGGGCCATCAGAAAAACTCAAAGTGGTACCTAGAACCCTACCTGAGACATGAGCCTGCTTACTCGAAACATAAGTTAAGTATCTGTGCAGAAGATTGAAAACAGCAGCCATAGATCCAGAATTATATTATAAGTCGTTTTAACTTCTGAAACTGTTGTGTTAATTTCTGGTCGAATCTCACCATGTCAAAATCAAATTGCTCTACCTAGAAAGATTGTGCATGCTGGCCTTACAACAATCAAGGTATGTGGGATTAATTCTGCAAGTGTAAGTGAAGACTGTGTTCGGTTTTCTTTGTTTAATTGGTTTGTATAAATCATTATTATGTTGTTTATGTTCATGGATGAGAATGAGACCTGCTCATCGGATCCTAGACTTTTGTACTCCTGTATGTCACCCATTACCTAGACTTCTATAGAGCACTAGCCAATAATATTTAAAGGGATTCCGTTTATCCTCTACCATTTATGAATTTAATTTTACAAGTGAGATCTTCATGTACCTAAATATTTAATATATTATCTCAACATATAGGTTCTTAAACTGAAAATGTAAAGATTTTAGTTCAAAATTATACTCCAATGATGTCCAAGTACTTCCCTAAAACATTAAGAATCCTTAATCTTTCGAGCAATCAGTAGCCATCCCTTGTTTTAAATTTATTATCATCATTTCTCTCTTTTTCTACATTCATGTTCTCTCTCCAACATATAGTGAGACTTTCAAATTTATTATTATTATAATAATAATAACAAGATATAAGTATAGAAATTGTTATTGGAGTTGATATACAATACACTGTGGAATCATTTGTTTAATATATTTGTAAGAAACATATTAGGACATTGCTCGACTTGTTCTAGTAGAGCCACTACCTTGTGTGCAAGTATGGATTGTGAAAGAGATTATGGGATCTTAAATTAGTGAATTAAGAGCAAGACGATGAAATATTTCAAGAGGTCGAAAGTTAAAACATTTTTACTAAGCCACATATTTGTAAGAATTTATTTAATAAACTGATTGTGACTGCATAGGGTTGTATAGTATCGTTTTCAATGTCAAGGTTACCAAATACTCATTGCGGAATATAAATGGAAAAAAGAAGATTCATCAAGATTACAATCCGAAATCAATTTCTAAAAAGGTTCTTCATATTTATATTTTCAAGGTACTGGTTCATGCCCCACGCCTTGCACCGTTATCTATCTCCATGCTCATTCATTATTTCTAGGCTTTACTGTTCATGAATCGTATCTTTGCGTGAGATGATATTTTTCTTCTCATTCACAACCTAATAATGCTCCTTACCTTTGGGTCATGTGTTTAAACCTGAACTGGCCTATCCTCATTTTCTGTGATTCTAATGGAGGAAGGATAGTAGATAAGAGAGCTCCCTGGATTTTACTTGCAGGATTTCTAAAGATAGCAAGAAAAAAGAGGCTGCGGCTGCCTTGGTGGAGATGGAGGTGAAGGCCAAGTCGGCCACGGATTCTAGAAAATTGGCTATAAAGGCAATTAAACATGTGGAACATCTTAGAAGAAATAATTAGAGATCTTAACAATGATAGAATAATAGAAAGAACTATATTTTAATGGAGAAAATGACTAAATTAACCCAAAAATACAACCTTCCGGCCAAAAATACCCATTGGCGTGGGGAGCGTCCAAAATAACTAGGGAAATAAGCATTTGGCTTATGCGTACATCACCAAGCATTTTCAAAATGTGTATATTTTGTTCCCCCTCTGCCAGAAAGCAACTTGGAGTTTATATAATTTTTTCCCCACGCATAAGTAGAATGCGTAACTATAGCTTTGGTTGTATGGCCCGTAATTTGAAGTTACGGGTGGAGTACTGTTTTCTATTTTTTTTCAAAACAATATCATTTAAAATTTTATTTTATTTGGGATTAAATAGTTTTTATTTGGCTTTGGTTATTTGTGTACAAGCAGTTAATCTTTGGATTTAAATAATTTTTATTTGTGATTTAACGGATTACATTTAGGGTTTAGAAATATTCAATTTTTTATTGAAATTTTTTAAATTTTATTTGTATTCTCTTGGGGTTTAAACAGTTAAACTTTGTGGTTCAACAGTTCAATTTTTGGTTTTAAAAATATTCAGCACGACGAATAAACCTTGTACGAACTTAGGATTTATGGTTTTTTTACAACAAACAACCCTAAACTCTAATTTATGAGGCCGCTAGATTCAATTTTTTAATTAAAGTTTAGGGGTTCAACAATTAACTTTTGGGTTTCAACGTTTCCATTTTGGGGTATAGGAACTACAATTAAACCGCATACGAACTTAGGGTTTAGGGTTGTAGACCCAAAACCCTAATTTATCTTGATTTTTAAAAAATCGGGGCTGGCCCCCGATTTTTAATCAGGCCGCCAGACTCAACAAAAAATATTCAATTTGAATTGACCATTTGATTATAAGTTTTTTTAATAGTGTTTACAAATACGTATTTATCCAATAAAAAAATAACACACTTAAAGTAGTATTTTGGGTTAAAAAAAGTAACGTTTTGTAAAAAAAAATGAAAATTTTTACGCCACCTACGCATTTGAAATATGCGCAAATAGATGAGCCTTGCATTTCAATTATGCATAACCATAAGACTCGCATGCTCCACATGCGTCTTCCTTTTAATAAATTAAAAAAAAATAAGAAAAGTCACAGGTGGCACAACATACGCATATGTTGAGTGCGTATGTGGTGTTTGCATTCACAAAATGCGTATAACTCTGATTATTCCAGGTACACTTTCCGTCCAAAGTTATTTTAGGCACTAAATTTTAAAATTTGATTATTGAGGGCTTTTACCCAATTTAATGGGAGAATCCATCTTTTATTTTCT
Source organism: Kitagawia praeruptora (assembly GCA_037693485.1). Lineage (NCBI taxonomy): Eukaryota > Viridiplantae > Streptophyta > Magnoliopsida > Apiales > Apiaceae > Kitagawia > Kitagawia praeruptora. The sequence goes on from CM075350.1 coordinate 96,293,671, forward strand.
ATAAATTGTATTCAAAATACATTGTCTGGTTGTGAGTCATTTTTTTTGTAATTGGTAAGAATTTAAAAGTTAATATAGTTGTATGTTGTGGTTATGAATTCGGCTTATAAGCTATTCGTTCTTTTAGCTACATTTTTTGAACAAAATTAAGATTGTTTCTCTATTGATTTCTAAATTAATTATCTCAAAAATAAAGGCAAACAATTTTGTGAAAAGATAAAACAATATTTAAACAGACACATTAGCTCTATAGATATACACATATGTAAATAAGGTTAAAATTAATAAATTAAACATTCATTCATTTTTTGATAGCGGACAATATCAACTATTGTGGACAAAACCTAAAAATTCAAATGATGATAATTATTTAGTGTTGATCATATATATGTTAGGAGATTTGTAAACTATTGTGGACAAAACCTAAAAATTCAAATGATGATAATTGTTTAGTGTTGATCATATGTTAGGAGATTTGTACAATTTGCTCGTTCAACCGAGGAATGAGAAGACAATATGATGGAAGAGGGGACTCTAATTATACTAAGAGGGTTAGAGATTTTCAAGTTGTAATGTAAATGAATTTTTTGGACAAAGTTCTTTTAATTAAAAGGAAAGAAATTATAATTTATTATTTTTAATAAATTAAATTATTAAATAATGTTCGTAACTTATGCTTTTATGATGTCATAGTTACACCTTCACCTTCCTATATAAATATTCTCAAATCAAAACCAACAGTTACATTTTTAAAAATGGTAATTTTTTTATAAAAACTAATTTCTTATTCTTACTTTTTCTTAAACGGTCCTTATAATCCACATGCATATTTTAACATTTTCACAGCAAACCAAATAATATTTATAAGAATCTAAAGATGTAAATTAGAAAAAAAATGAAAATTTGGAAATTTTTTCAAACAAAGGTTTTATATTATAAAAATTCGGAATATCAAAAATTCAAGAAATCCTCTACAGATAGAAATATAAAAACTAAATTCTTATTCTTACTATTCTTAACCCATGCATCTTTTATCATTTTCACAACAAATTCATAAATCAAATTATACTTCGAGGAATGTAAAGATGCCAATTAGAAAAAAATGAAATCAATAATTATTTTTCAAATATACGTTACAGATTATAGAAATTATTCCAATATTTACTGGATTAAGGAAATTCAAAAAATTCTCTACATATAGAAATATAAGAACTAAATTCTTATTCTTACTTTTCTTAATGAGTGCTTATAAATTATACATGCATCTTCTAAAATTTTCCCAGCAAACAAAATTTTTACCAACAATTTCTCCTCAAAGTTCCATAGACCTGTGTAAAATCTGAAATGTCTACCCCCTGCTCCAGTTCTACTACCATTGCCTGCCACTTGTGTGGGGACAAATCAAGGTGGTTCAAGCACCACGTCCTACACTTAGGAACCATCAAAACATTTTGCACCGATTGCGTTATCCATCTCCATGCTCATTCATTTTGTCCGATTTGCTTTACTGTTCATGAAAATCCAGAAAAGCTAATCACCTCAAATGTTGTTGTATCTTGCATGAGATGTAATTCTTCTTCTCACGTCGGTTGTATTGGTTCTCACCCCAATGCTCCGTACCTTTGTGTCAAGTGTTTAAACCTGAACTCGCCTCTCCTCGTTCTCGGTGATTTGAATGGAGGAAAGGTAGTAGATAAAAGGGCTGCCAGGATTTTTCTTGCTGCATGCAAAATTTCAGCAGATAGCATGAAAAAGGCGGCTGCGGCTGCCAAGGTGGATATGCAGGTGAAGGCCAAGGAGGCCACGGATGCTAGAAAATTGGCTATAAAGGCCGTTGAACATGTGGAACATCTAGAAAGAAATAGTTAGAAAACTTAGCAATGACAAGACAATAGAAGGAACTATATTTTGGATAGGAGAACTCATATTTTATATTCTATAAGTAGTATACAAAATACATCGCTCCACTTTGTTTGCTGATTTATATATTTTTGTGTAAATAATGAGAGTTAACGGAGTTGTTTGTTGTGGTTATGAATTCGGCTTATAATTAGCTATTCTTCCGTCCAGTTGTATTTTTTAAGCAAAATTAAATGCTCATCTTTTTTAATACAGTTCACTAGTTAGCGGATGATTTTGCCTGGTTTTTGCTCGAGTTGTTAAGTTCTGCAACTCCTATACGAAATTGTGACTAGACTACTGTGTTTATGGATTGTGTGAAGAAGAGTTCGTTCTCACGGACAGTTTATGCAGGGCCATCAGAAAAACTCAAAGTGGTACCTAGAACCCTACCTGAGACATGAGCCTGCTTACTCGAAACATAAGTTAAGTATCTGTGCAGAAGATTGAAAACAGCAGCCATAGATCCAGAATTATATTATAAGTCGTTTTAACTTCTGAAACTGTTGTGTTAATTTCTGGTCGAATCTCACCAAGTCAAAATCAAATTGCTCTACCTAGAAAGATTGTGCATGCTGGCCTTACAACAATCAAGGTATGTGGGATTAATTCTGCAAGTGTAAGTGAAGACTGTGTTCGGTTTTCTTTGTTTAATTGGTTTGTATAAATCATTATTATGTTGTGTATGTTCATGGATGAGAATGAGACCTGCTCATCCGATCCTAGACTTTTGTACTCCTGTATGTCACCCATTACCTAGACTTCTATAGAGCACTAGCCATATTAATAATATTTAAAGGGATTCCGTTTATCCTCTACCATTTATGAATTTAATTTTACAAGCTGAGATCTTCATGTACCTAAATATTTAATATATTATCTCAACATATAGGTTCTTAAACTGAAAATGTAAAGATTTTAGTTCAAAATTATACTCCAATGATGTCCAAGTACTTCCCTAAAACATTAAGAATCCTTAATCTTTCGAGCAACTAGTAGCCATCCCTTGTTTTAAATTTATTATCATCATTTCTCTCTTTTTCTACATTCATGTTCTCTCTCCAACATATAGTGAGACTTTCAAATTTATTATTATTATAATAACAATAACAAGATATAAGTATAGAAATTGTTATTGGAGTTGATATACAATACACTGTGGAATCATTTGTTTAATATATTTATAAGAAACATATTAGGACATTGCTCGACTTGTTCTAGTAGAGCCACTACCTTGTGTGCAAGTATGGATTGTGAAAGAGATTATGGGATCTTAAATTAGTGAATTAAGAGCAAGACGATGAAATATTTCAAGAGGTCGAAAGTTAAAACATTTTTACTAAGCCACATATTTGTAAGAATTTATTTAATAAACTGATTGTGACTGCATAGGGTTGTATAGTATCGTTTTCAATGTCAAGGTTACCAAATACTCATTGCGGAATATAAATGGAAAAAAGAAGATTCATCAAGATTACATTCCGAAATCAATTTCTAAAAAGGTTCTTCATATTTATATTTTCAAGGTACTGGTTCATGCCCCACGCCTTGCACCGTTATCTATCTCCATGCTCATTCATTATTTCTAGGATTTACTGTTCATGAATCGTATCTTTGCGTGAGATGATATTTTTCTTCTCATTCACAACCTAATAATGCTCCTTACCTTTGGGTCATGTGTTGGGCATGTGTTTAAACCTGAACTCGCCTATCCTCATTTTCGGTGATTCTAATGGAGGAAGGATAGTAGATAAGAGAGCTCCCTGGATTTTACTTGCAGGATTTCTAAAGATAGCAAGAAATAAGAGGCTGCGGCTGCCTTGGTGGAGATGGAGGTGAAGGCCAAGTCGGCCACGGATCCTAGAAAATTGGCTATAAAGGCAATTAAACATGTTGAACATCTTAGAAGAAATAATTAGAGATCTTAACAATGATAGAATAATAGAAACAACTATATTTTAATGGAGAAAATGAATAAATTAACACAAAAACACAACCTTCCGGCCCAAAATACCCATTGGCGTGCGGAGCGTCCAAAATAACTAGGGAAATAAGCATTTGGCTTATGCGTACATCACCAACGCATTTTCAAAATGTGTATATTTTTGTTCCCCCTTCTGCAGAAAGCAACTTGGAGTTTATATAATTTTTTCCCCACCCATAAGTAGAATGCGTAACTATAGCTTTGGTTGTATGGCCCGTAATTTGAAGTTACCGGTGGAGTACTGTTTTCTATTTTTTTTCAAAACAATATCATTTAAAATTTAATTTTATTTGGGATTAAATAGTTTTTATTTGGCTTTGGTTATATGTGTACAAGCAGTTAATCTTTGGATTTAAATAAATTTTATTTGGGATTTAACGGATTACATTTAGGGTTTAGAAATATTCAATTTTTTAATGAAATTTTTTAAATTTTATTTGTATTCTCTTAAGGTTTAAACAGTTAAACTTTGTGGTTCAACAGTTCAATTTTTGGTTTTAAAAATATTCAGCACGACGAATAAACCATGTACGAACTTAGGGTTTATGGTTTTTTTACAACAAACAACCCTAAACCCTAATTTATCAGGCCGCTAGATTCAATTTTTTAATTAAAATTTAGGGGTTCAACAATTAACTTTTGGGCTTCAACGTTTCCATTTTGGGGTATAGAAATATTAAGAACTACAATTAAACCGCATACGAACTTAGGGTTTAGGGTTGGAGACCCAAAACCCTAATTTATCTTGATTTTTAAAAAATCGGGGCTGGCGCCCGATTTTTAATCAGGCCGCCAGACTCAACAAAAAAATATTCAATTTGAATTGAGCATTTGATTATAAGTTTTTTTAATAGTTTACAAATACATATTTATCCAATAAAAAAATAACACACTTAAAGTAGTATTTTGGGTTCAAAAAAGTAACGTTTTGTAAAAAAAAAAATGAAAATTTTTACGCCACCTACGCATTTGAAATATGCGCAAATAGATGAGCCTCGCATTTCAATTATGCATAGTCATAAGACTCGCATGCTCCACATGCATCTTCCTTTTAATAAGTTTAAAAAAAATAAGAAAAGTCACAGGTGGCACAACATACGCATATGTTGAGTGCGTATGTGGTGTTTGCATTCACAGAATGCGTATAGCTCTGATTATTCCAGGTACACTTTCCGTCCAAGGTTATTTTAGGCACTACATTTTAAAATTTGATTATTGAGGGCTTTTACCCAATTTAATGGGAGAATCCATCTTTCATTTTCTATAAATTGTATTCAAAATACATTGTCGCACACTGGTTGTGAACTTGTGATTCATTTTTTTGTAATTGGTAAGAATTTAAAAGTTAATATAGTTGTATGTTGTGGTTATGAATTCGGCTTATAAGCTATTCGTTCTTTTAGCTGCATTTTTTGAACAAAATTAAGATTGTTTCTCTATTGATTTCTAAATTAATTATCTCAAAAATAAAGGCAAACAATTTTGTGAAAAGATAAAACAATATTTAAACAAACACATTAGCTCTATAGATATACACATATGTAAATAAGGTTAAAATTAATGTACAATGAGGGTAAAATTAATGTACAATATATGAGAGTAAAGGAGGGAAGACCATCTCTTAGCTAGCACATGTTCTCAGTCGACATCCATGCATGCATATAGAAAATTAAATATTAGCAAGAACAAGTCTAAGCATGTATGTATTCAATGAGTAATGAATTAAACATTCATTCATTTTTTGATAGCGGACAATATCAACTATTGTGGACAAAACCTAAAAATTCAAATGATGATAATTGTTTAGTGTTGATCATATGTTGGGAGATTTGTAAACTATTGTGGACAAAACCTAAAAATTCAAATGATGATAATTGTTTAATGTTGATCATATGTTAGGAGATTTGTACAATTTGCTCGTTCAACCGAGGAATGAGAAGACAATATGATGGAAGAGGGGACTCTAATTATACTAAGAGGGTTAGAGATTTTCAAGTTGTAATGTAAATGAATTTTTTGGACAAAGTCCTTTTAATTAAAAGGAAAGAAATTATAATTTATTATTTTTAATAAATTAAATTATTAAATAATGTTCATAACTTATGCTTTTATGATGTCATAGTTACACCTTCACCTTCTTATATAAATATTCTCAAATCAAAACCAACAGTTACATTTTTAAAAATGGTAATTTTTTTATAAAATCTAATTTCTTATTCTTACTTTTTCTTAAACGGTCCTTATAATCCACATGCATATTTTAACATTTTCACAGCAAACCAAATAATATTTATAAGAATCTAAAGATGTAAATTAGAAAAAAAATGAAAATTTGGAAATTTTTTCAAACAAAGGTTTTATATTATAAAAATTCGGAATATCAAAAATTCAAGAAATCCTCTACAGATAGAAATATAAAAACTAAATTCTTATTCTTACTATTCTTAACCCATGCATCTTTTATCATTTTCACAACAAATTCATAAATCAAATTATACTTCGAGGAATGTAAAGATGCTATTGTGGAATAAAAACTAGGTTTAAATTATTGCGGCTAGGGTTTGTGATCTTCGCGCTTTAATGGCTGCTTCTGTGTTCGAGACTTAAACGGTCCTCACAGAATGCCTACGTATCTCTGTAATTAGAGAATCAAGCCAATAAAAACGTAGTTCTGAGTTGAGGGGTCTGACCCTTTATATAGGCTGAGAAGCCTCAGAATTAGGGTAGGGTTAGGAGACTTGGTGAGCAAGTCAGCCTTGAGGAAGGTTCTAGACTCCTTCCTTGTAGGAGTCTGTTTCCTTGTATGACTGTGTGGCTTGGAGGTTACTCTTTGTAGACATAATCGTCCTTATCTGACTTGTATCTCCCAGCTGTTAATTACCCCTAAATATTAATTACGAAATTAATATTATAATTGGAGTTTGGGCCCATCTGGTGGGCCCCACGTTTGGACCATTCTAGGTCTAATTAATGCCACATTAAATGTGTCTTTAGGGCTTACTTTTAGCCCATATCATTTGCCCCCCAACTTCTAGGGAAACTGATAAGGTTTTCCTTGAAGTTATAATGGTCTTTTTCGAGACTTGGGTCAGGGTTTATTGCTCGTACGCGAGTATTTTCAACAATATCATCTTAATGCAAAGCGTGGAGCGACCGACGCATTTACGATGGTGTTAAACGGCACTATACAGCGCTAATCAGCCTTAAACAATGTTTAAACAATATTAAAAAATGTTAACTGGCATAAAACGACACTAAACGGTGTTTAATGGCACTAAACGGTGCTTAACGGCACTAAATGGTGCTGGTTTAAAAATATTGGATTGCGCTTCGAGCGTAAAATTATTTTTCACGTCTCCTAAATCATTTTTGACCTGGAAATTTTGAGAAGAAATTAATGTATTTTTGATCCAGATCCCTTAGAAAATCTTTCGAATTTTCCAGAAATTACGTGGATCACAATCGGGATTCGGGGTTTTTATTTTTCTCAGATTTTTGAGCCATTTTCGAGCTGAAAACAGCTTCCAGGTCGTGCAGAACGACCTCGAATTCTAAGCCATTTTCGAGCTCGTTCTTTCGACCTCAAATAAGTCTAAAACGATCTCAAATAGGCCCCAGGTCGTGAGCTTCGAGCTCAGTTTACAGCTCTTTTTCGACCTCAGCCCTGCGACCTCATTTTTAAGAAAAAATAATTTCAAAATGGGTCCTGGTCGTGTATTTTTTACACGTTTTTTAGTTCTTTTCCGACCTGAGATTAACGATCTCAACTGAAGAAAAAACGACCTCAAACTTACGAGCTTAAATAATGTTTAAACGACCTCAAACTTAATCCTAGGTCGTTAGGAATTTCCAAATTTTCTAGTTCATTTTCGAGCTTAGACTTTCGATCTCAATTCCAAAGAATGTCGACCTCAAAATGGGTTTCAAGTCGTATAGATTTTTGGTGACTTTCTGTTCCTTTTCGACCTCAAAATTACGAGCTAGCCCCAGTATATTTTCGACCTCAAAATGGGTCTTTACTTGACTTTCCAGGTCGTTTGATCGAGCTCGAAATTGTATTACCAAATGAGGTCGTCGGTCACGACCTCAGACAACTTTTGCTTTTTGCTTTTGGGCCTTAATTCTGGGCCTCCCCTTGTGGGCTCTTAATTGACTTTGACTTGGGCCTCAACTTTTGGTCAATATGACCTTAAATTAAAACCTTAATTAGGTTCATCAATATGGGTTGGGCCATGACAGGCCTTTAATTGCTTGGGCCTTAATGAGCCTAGTGTTGTTGGGCCTTTTTAAAGTCCACTTTGTGTTGACAGCCCATAAGAGTTTTGAACAGGCTACAACCGGTTGATATTCATTTTAACCGGTTGAAATCCCCTAACTTTTTGCTTATATAAAGGCCAAAGTTTTCACTTTCACTTCACCACAAAAGTTTCCAAAACAAAAACTCTCTCAAAAGTTCCTAATTTCTTTAAGAAATTTTCTCTGAGTTTGATCCTTTTTCTTTGAAGATTCAAAGGCATCCTTCAAGTTTTCTGGCGATTTTTCTTCCAATCTTTGAAGATTTGAAGATTGCTCAAGAATTTCTGGGAATTTTTCCAGAAATTTTCCAGTTGTTGTTGAAGATTTGAAGAACACTTGAGGTACTTTCCAGAATCTCTAGTTTTATAGTTTGAAGATTACCATTTTTCTGGGTTTTTCCTTCAATTCCTTTGAAGATTTGAAGATTGTTCTAAAAATTTCTTCGTTCTTTGCAGATTTTCTTTGATCATCAAAATTTTTCTTTGAAGATTTGAAGAAATGGCTGAAGATCGTGCTACTCAACGTTTCCAGAAACTGCAAGTGGCCTCAAAAAGAGGTGTCATCATTCGTTCCTCCCTCATGAGTTTACAGGATATGATTTTAAATCGTAGAGAAGATTTTCCATCCCTGTCACACCTTGATTCCTATAATCATAGCAACATTTTCCATGACATAGAAAAAATCACTGACTATAATAGGATGTATAAAATAGAATATCCCTATAGGCTTATCCCAGCTGAACCTGGGGATCGATCTTGCCATTTGCGCCCCAATGCACTTTGTATTTACAGGGGTGCCATTGTTGCAGGGGTTCGATTCCCTTTTCATGAGTTTATCCCTAGGCTTTTAGCAGATGTAGGAATTAACCCTTGCCAACTTCCTCCCAATTCTTGGAGGGTGATCAACTGTTTTCTGGTCCTTTGCCTTAAAAACAAATTCCCTCCTTCTGTAGCTCTTTTTAGGAAAATATTTCAATTTAAAAATTCTGCTGAATCTACCCCGGGTTGGGTTTACATTAGTCACCGTTCTTCTACTCCTCCAATCTTTCACCCCCAATCTATTCCTGACTCCAACCCAAAGTGGAAGAAGGAGTTCATGTACTTGATATGGGAAGGTGGAGATTGGGGCAATGTTTTCCGTAGTACCTTTGGTAAGGTAGTAGATGGAAGTGCCAGTGACATTGAGCTGAATGAGGAAGAGACCCTTGCCTACCAGGAGCTCATCAAAGATAATTATTCTACTATGGCTTGGGATCTCCTGAATGAGTTCCAACTTAAGACTTTGGGACTTTCCCGAGTGGGCAATAAGGGTAATTTCCTTTCTTTTTGCATTCCTTTATTTGAATATGATTGTCTCATACCCATTATTTGTTTTTTGTTTTGTAATTGCAGCTGCAGCTTTTATCAACAAGACTAACGAGCCAGAAGATGGGGACACTGCTAGGCTGAAAAGGGCTCGTTCAGGGAAAGATCCTCGAGCCCCAACAGCCTCGGATGCCTACTTGAGGCCCCATGTTGCTGATGTTGAGGAGGTGGATGGCTCCTCCAAGAGTGCTTGGCGCCCCAACTGGGGTATTAGGAAGAAGGACTCCATTGTTGGAGACTGCAGGCATGCTATGGATTGGTCCTATCACTCCATCACCCCTGGTGACTTCAAGGACTATGTATCTGGCTCCACTCTTGAAGGAGCTGAGAGTGCTGGAGCTCAGGCCTTCGCAGCTGTAAGCTCCTTTCTATCCACTCTTTTATGTACTTGTTTTGTCACCTGAACCGTGGTTTTAACTTTGTCTTTTGTAGGCTAATGCCAACTTCCAGGGAGTCGTATTCCAAGCTAAGACTTGGCGTTCCAACTACGAGACTTACAAGGCCAAGTTTGATGACTCCCAGGATGAACTGGGCTCTGTCAAGGCCACTTTAGCGAGGAGGGAGAAAGAGCTTTTAGAGTCTCAGGCTGAAAATGTCTCTCTCAGGAAGGACAAGGACGACCTAATTGATGAATACCTTGCCTCCCAGGAGTATATGGGCTTCATGGAGAAGCATGATGACTCTCTATTCCCTTATCAGTTTACTCAGGGATGGGATGAAGCTCTTGCTGAGGTTACTAGGAGATTTCCTGGCACCCTTAGTGTTTCAGACTTCCCTAGCCCTCATGCTCCTATGGCCTTGGCAGTGCAGGACACACGGGAGGAGGACCCGGAGGATGATGAGAGGATCCTGGAGCCAGATTCCTCTGCTCACCCTGGTGCAGCCGGAGAGGATGAGCATACTGGAGATGCTTAGTAGCTGACATCTTTATCTTTCTATTTATGCACTCTGCCTTCGGGCATGACTTTGTATTTTCATTAACTTATTTTGAGCTAGTTGATTATGTAGTCTGCCTTCGGGCATAACTTTTAAATTCGTAATCCCTTGTCCTTAATGCTTCTCAACTTATTCATATTCGCATGTGTAGTCTAGCATTTTGTGCATATATATCAATGAGTAGGGTTCATATCTTATGCGAAAATGTAGGATAGTCTTATTAATATGAAGAAACGGGCACAGCCCTTACATAGATACTCAACTTCCAATATCTCAAGTTTTAAAAACTTGGAATGGTTTCATCAACCTTATTTTTACTTCTATTACATAGGCAAAAAGCTAGGTCCTTTTCAGGAGAGCTTAAACATAGTAAACCTTGAGGTTCATTGCATGCCAAGTCCGGGGCACTTCAACCCCGTCCAAGGTTTCCAGTTTGTAAGATCCTCGGCCTAGCGTCTTCTTGACTCGATACGGCCCTTCCCAGTTTGGGGCTAGCTTTCCCTTCTGACCAACTCCAGAAGCCTCGATCTTCCTAAGAACCAAGTCACCTTGTTGAAAGAACCTCTCCTTAACCCTGTGGTTGTAGTAGAAAGATGCTTTCTTTTGATGCTCCGCATTTCTGGCATTTGCCTCGTCCCTGACTTCATCAATCAAATCTAAGGCGAGCCTCATGCCTTCTTCATTAGTCTCTGGTTCGAATGCCTCAATTCTAGGTGATGCATGCATGACTTCTAGTGGTACGACTGCATCGGCTCCATAAGCTAGTAAGAAAGGAGTTTCCCCAGTTGTTACTTTGCAAGTAGTACGATATGCCCAAAGTATAGGTAGTAATTCATCCACCCAAGTATTTCTCGATCGTTCGACCCTCTTCTCAAGTCCATCAAGAATAATCCGATTGGCTACCTCAGCCTGTCCATTAGCTTGCGGGTGAGCTACCGAAGTAAAACGAAGCTCGATAGCATTTTCCTCACAGTACTTTCTGAACTCTTCATTGTTGAATTGTGTCCCATTATCTGTCACAAGGATTCGGGGAATTCCATACCTGCAGATTACGTTCTCCCAAAAGAACTGGGAAACTTGTTTGGTGGTTATCTTGGCTAAAGGCTTAGCCTCAATCCACTTAGTGAAGTAATCAATGGCGACAATCAGAAACTTCCTTTGTGCTGAAGCCATGGGGAAAGGACCAAGAATGTCCATCCCCCACATTGCAAACGGAATGGGAGAGCTGATTGAGGTTAACCTTTCAGGCGGCTGCCTTACAACAGGGGCATGTTTCTGACATCTATCACACTTCTTGACATAATCCTGGGCATCTGCTAACATCTCCGGCCAATAGAATCCCAGGCGGGTAATCTTGTGAGCTAAGGCTCTGCCCCCCAAGTGCTGCCCACAGATCCCATCATGAACTTCTTCCAGTGCTTCTCTTGCCTCTTGGGGCCTTAGGCACTTCAAATACGGGATGACAAACGATCTCTTGTATAAGATGCCTTCAATCAAGGCATATCTCAATGCTCTCACTGACAATTTTCGTGCCTCCAAGGCATCATTAGGGAGCCATCCGGTTTCTAGATGAGCCTTAATAGGATCCATCCAACAGCCTCCAACATCGATAGGTGCTACCAACTTAGAATTGATGGTCGGGGCCTTCAAGACCTGGAAGTAAACACTACCTGTATAATTCTCTATTTCAGAAGAAGCGAACTTAGAGAGGGCATCGGCCTTAACGTTCTCTTCCCTAGGAATGTGCTCCAGGTAGCACTCCTCAAACTGAGTCATAACAGCCTTCACGACTCTGAGGTATTTTGCCATAGTTTCATCCTTGGCCTCAAACTCACCATTCACTTGCGAGACTACCAGTCTTGAATCTCCACACACCTTGAGGTTCTTGACCCTCATGACTTTGGCCAATCCCAATCCAGCTATTAATGCTTCATATTCAGCTTCATTGTTGGTTGTAGGAAAGTCCAACTTCAAAGCGTATTCAACCGTGAACCCATCGGGGCTTTGCAAAACCAAACCTGCACCACTAGATTTTGTTTTTGATGCTCCATCAAAATAGAGCACCCAATACTCTTTCTGATCAGGTACCAGTTCTTCATCCTTACTCTCAACTCCAGGGGTGGTTACTATCTCCTGCCCCCCGACTTCTTGGTTGCCAATGGTACATTCAACCACGAAGTCAGCTAATGCCTGAGCCTTGATGGCTGTCCGAGGCTTATATGCAATGTCAAATTCTCCGAGTTCGATTGCCCACTTAATTAGCCTTCCACTGACCTTCGGGCTATGCAGGATACTTCTCAATTGCTGGTCCGTCAGGACTTCAATCTTGTGTGACTGAAAATAAGGTCGCAGTTTCCTTGAAGCCATTACCAATGCCAAAGCAAACTTCTCAATGGTAGAATAGTTCAACTCAGCTCTATGCAACACCTTACTCACGTAGTAGATAGGTTTCTGAACCTTGTTCTCTTCTCGTATGAGGACGGCACTCAATGCTTGCTCAGATACCGCCAGGTATAGGTAAAGAGTCTCTCCGATGCTAGGCTTGGCCAACAGCGGGGCTTCAGCCATATATTTCTTCAATTGTTCAAAGGCCTCTTGGCTTTCAGGTGTCCATTCAAAATTCTTTACCTTCTTTAATGTTTGAAAGAAAGGCAAACACTTATCACCAGACTTGGAGATGAACCTTCCTAACGCTGCTACTCGGCCTGTCAACTTCTGCACATCTCTTATCGAACGTGGTGGTTCCATGTCTAAAATTGCCTTGATCTTGTCAGGATTGGCCTCAATGCCTCTCTTTGAAACCATCAGTCCTAAAAACTTTCCAGATCCAACGCCAAAGGCACACTTAGCGGGATTCAACATCATCTTATGGTGCCTCAGCACTTCAAATGCCTCTTCGAGGTGCTTAATATGATCAGCCTTGAGTAGGCTCTTGACCAACATGTCATCAACATACACCTCCATGGTTTTTCCAATTAGATGGGCAAATATCTTGTTCACCAAGCGTTGGTAAGTAGCTCCTGCATTCTTTAGACCAAACGCCATAACAAGATAACAGAAGACACCAAAGTCAGTTATGAAAGATACCTTAGGGATGTCATCTTTGTGCATCTTAATCTGATTATAGCCGCTGAATCCATCCATGAAGCTTAACATCTCATGCCCAGCTGTGGCATCTATCAACATGTCAATCCTTGGAAGGGGAAAACAATCTTTTGGACATGCATCATTCAGGTCAGTGAAGTCTATACACATCCTCCACTTCCCATTTGCTTTCTTGACCATCACAGGGTTTGCTAACCATTCGGGAAACTGAATTTCTTCAATGAAACCAGCTTCCAAGAGCTTATCCACTTCTTGCTTAATGGCCTCTTGCCTCTCCGGAGCAAAGTTTCTCTTCTTCTGCTTTATTGTCTTCCTCTTGGGGTCAACATTCAACCTATGAGTTATGAGTTGGGGGTCAATCCCTGGCATATCAGCTGCTGTCCAAGCGAACACGTCGCTATTCTTTTGTAAGAATTCTATCAACTTGCCCTTCAAGGGTTCTTTCAGAGATGCTCCAACATAAGTAACTTTTTCAGGATCATTCGGCTCTAGGGGTATGGGAATCAAATCCTCTGCTGGCTTCCCTCTATGTTCTTCATCGTCACGGACATCCATGTCTTCAATTGGAAGGACCTGCCCCCCGACTCCATCGGCCCTCAAGGCGGCTACATAGCAACTTCTTGCCATCTTCTGATCACCCTTTTGTTCTCCGACACCATTCCGTGTTGGAAACTTAATCTTCATATGATAGGAAGAGGCCACAGCCTTAAACGGATGTAATCCAGTCCTTCCAAGGATTGCGTTGTATGTTGAAGCTGCTTTAATCACCAAGAAATTCAGCATCTGAGTCGCCTCCTTAGGCTCCTGCCCAATAGTCATGGGCAACTGAATAGTCCCTTCAACGTTGGACTCCACTCCATTAAATCCGTATATAGGCATGTTTGCAGGGGTCAATTGAGAGTCGTTGTATCCCATCTTTACAAACGCATCATGAAACAAAATATCCACAGAAGCTCCATTGTCTATCAAGACTCGTTTTACTTCTGAATTTCCAATCACAGGAGTTATGACCAGCGGGTCATCATGGGGGAACTTCACCCCTTCCAAGTCCGAATCATCGAAACCAATTACCATCTCAGTTTTAGCATGCTTCGGGGCCTCTCCCACAATGTGCATTACCTCCCTTGCGTATGCCTTTCGAGAGTTCCGAGTTGTACCGGCCGCTGTTGGGCCTCCCCAGATCATGTTGATAACCGGCCCTCGGGGCTGCGTGCTACGGTCACGATCATTATCCCTTCTATCATTGTTTCTCCTGTTGTAATCCCCTCTTTGGGTTCCTTGATCTCCACCCTTTGTGAAATTGTTCAGCTTTCCTTTACGGATCAAGAATTCAATCTCGTCCTTCAACTGTCTGCAATCATCCGTGTCATGTCCTACATCTCGGTGGAACCTACAGTACTGATCCTTATTCCTCTTTGCGGGGTCTCCCCTGAGTGGCTTCGGCCATCGGAAGTCTTTATCCTTCTCAATTTCCAACAAGATTTGACTTCTAGGGGCATTCAACCTTGCATAGTCAGAGAACCTTGGTCCCAAGTTCTTTTTTGGTGGCGAATCAGAGTCTTTGCTAGTTCGGGGATACTTGTCCCTAGCATCGTACTCCTGCCCTTGCTTACGCTTTTTTGTATCATTGTTCCCCTGGCCATTGCCTAATGTGACTTCCTTCTTCGTGCTATCTTCGGCCTTGATGTATTTAGAAGCCCTTCGTTGGAGATCAGCCATATTCTCCGGGGGATGCTTTGCCAATGATCTCTTAAAGTACAGGTCGGTGGTACCATGCTCCAAGGCTACCATTGCAACTTTATTGTCCAGATCAGTGATGTTCAGAGTCTCCTTGGTGAACCTCTTAAGATAGTCTCTCAGACTTTCGTTCTTCCCTTGTACTATATACATAAGAGATGCAGAGCTTTTCTCATGCGTTCTTCCGCTGATAAACTGACTAATGAAGGCAGCACTCAATTCCTTAAAGGAACCAATCGAGTTTGCAGGAAGCCGACTATACCATCTTTGAGCCATGCCTGACAAAGTTTGAGGGAAAGCCCTACACTTCAAAGCGTCGCTTGCAGGCTGCAACAGCAGTGCGTTTGAGAACGTTCTAACGTGGTTGGCAGGATCACCCATTCCATCATAGGCTTTGATTGTTGGCATCTTAAACTTCTTTGAGATACGAGCATTCATCACGTCCTCAGTAAACGGAGGTGTGGGATCATCAGGGTCCCCAAGCGGCATCAGATCCTTGGGGTTGCTTTTAGGGGTTTCCACCCTTGTAGTTCTTTCAGGTGGGACGGTAGTCCTTCTTTGCCTCCTTAGAGGCCTCTCCAGATCTATGAAGGGAATCGGTCCTGACGTGGGAGGTGGCAAAGTCTGTTTTGATCTGGCTTGCTCCCTGGCCATATCTTCCTTTAACTTTAAGATCTCGGCTTCATAAGCCTTAATCCTCTCAGCAGCTGTTGAAGGGAGTCCATCATGGATAGTTCGAGTTCTCCCCAAAGGCTCTTTACTTGCACGTCGCCTCCTCGGGGCTTCATCACGCTCGTAATCATCGCCAGAAGATGATTCATCCGTATAAGGACCAGAAAAATCGCGATAATCTCGATCTCGAATATACAGGGCATGCCCACTCGGTCCAGCTCCGTAATTGGTCATCCCATACATTGGATTGGTGCTTATGGGGAGATCCGTAGTGTGGATCTGAACCCCTCGTGTAAGGTTGTTGGGGTCTACAATCAGGGAAGAAATCCCCGGGTCAGTCCCTGGAATTGTGTGGACGATCGGAGGTAGCGTACTCTCAACATGGGTAGTCGTCCCTAGGGGTTGAGAAACTTGATATGGAACGATAGTCCCAGATGTTGGAGGTACTTGCTCAGATGTCGGTAGCACTTGTTCAGTACGGGGCGGAGCAGAGCTAAGAGGTAGAGCCTCGGTAGCGATTGGCTCTGTAGTGCTTGGTGGAGTTCTTCGTGTTTGAACCATGGTTGATGTCTTCTTCCCACAGACGGCGCCAAATGTTGTGGAATAAAAACTAGGTTTAAATTATTGCGGCTAGGGTTTGTGAGCTTCGCGCTTTAATGGCTGCTTCTGTGTTCGAGACTTAAACGGTCCTCACAGAATGCCTACGTATCTCTGTAATTAGAGAATCAAGCCAATAAAAACGTAGTTCTGAGTTGAGGGGTCTGACCCTTTATATAGGCTGAGAAGCCTCAGAATTAGGGTAGGGTTAGGAGACTTGGTGGGCAAGTCAGCCTTGAGGAAGGTTCTAGACTCCTTCCTTGTAGGAGTCTGTTTCCTTGTATGACTGTGTGGCTTGGAGGTTACTCTTTGTAGAGATAATCGTCCTTATCTGACTTGTATCTCCCAGCTGTTAATTACCCCTAAATATTAATTACGAAATTAATATTATAATTGGAGTTTGGGCCCATCTGGTGGGCCCCACGTTTGGACCATTCTAGGTCTAATTAATGCCACATTAAATGTGTCTTTAGGGCTTACTTTTAGCCCATATTAGATGCCAATTAGAAAAAAATGAAATCAATAATTATTTTTCAAATATACGTTACAGATTATAGAAATTATTCCAATATTTACTGGATTAAGGAAATTCAAAAAATTCTCTACATATAGAAATATAAGAACTAAATTCTTATTCTTACTTTTCTTAATGAGTGCTTATAAATTATACATGCATCTTCTAAAATTTTCCCAGCAAACAAAATTTTTACCAACAATTTCTCCTCAAAGTTCCATAGACCTGTGTAAAATCTGAAATGTCTACCCCCTGCTCCAGTTCTACTACCATTGCCTGCCACTTGTGTGGGGACAAATCAAGGTGGTTCAAGCACCACGTCCTACACTTAGGAACCATCAAAACATTTTGCACCGATTGCGTTATCCATCTCCATGCTCATTCATTATGTCCGATTTGCTTTACTGTTCATGAAAATCCAGAAAAGCTAATCACCTCAAATGTTGTTGTATCTTGCATGAGATGTTATTCTTCTTCTCACGTCGGTTGTATTGGTTCTCACCCCAATGCTCCGTACCTTTGTGTCAAGTGTTTAAACCTGAACTCGCCTCTCCTCGTTCTCGGTGATTTGAATGGAGGAAAGGTAGTAGATAAAAGGGCTGCCAGGATTTTTCTTGCTGCATGCAAAATTTCAGCAGATAGCATGAAAAAGGCGGCTGCGGCTGCCAAGGTGGAGATGCAGGTGAAGGCCAAGGAGGCCACGGATGCTAGAAAATTGGCTATAAAGGCCGTTGAACATGTGGAACATCTAGAAAGAAATAGTTAGAAAACTTAGCAATGACAAGACAATAGAAGGAACTATATTTTGGATAGGAGAACTCATATTTTATATTCTATAAGTAGTTTACAAAATACATCGCTCCACTTTGTTTGCTGATTTATATATTTTTGTGTAAATAATGAGAGTTAACGGAGTTGTTTGTTGTGGTTATGAATTCGGCTTATAATTTTTTTTTTTTTTTTTTTTTTTTGGCTAAATTGTATATTATAAAAAGGGATTGACCCATGCTCTGTGCCAAGGCAAAGATAGAGCTATCTAACAACAATCTAACCTAACAACAATCTCATCTTTTTTAATACAGTTCACTAGTTAGCGGATGATTTTGCCTGGTTTTTGCTCGAGTTGTTAAGTTCTGCAACTCCTTTACGAAACTGTGACTAGACTACTGTGTTTATGGATTGTGTGAAGAAGAGTTCGTTCTCACGGACAGTTTATGCAGGGCCATCAGAAAAACTCAAAGTGGTACCTAGAACCCTACCTGAGACATGAGCCTGCTTACTCGAAACATAAGTTAAGTATCTGTGCAGAAGATTGAAAACAGCAGCCATAGATCCAGAATTATATTATAAGTCATTTTAACTTCTGAAACTGTTGTGTTAATTTCTGGTCGAATCTCACCAAGTCAAAATCAAATTGCTCTACCTAAAAAGATTGTGCATGCTGGCCTTACAACAATCAAGGTATGTGGGATTAATTCTGCAAGTGTAAGTGAAGACTGTGTTCGGTTTTCTTTGTTTAATTGGTTTGTATAAATCATTATTATGTTGTGTATGTTCATGGATGAGAATGAGACCTGCTCATCCGATCCTAGACTTTTGTACTCCTGTATGTCACCCATTACCTAGACTTCTATAGAGCACTAGCCAATAATATTTAAAGGGATTCCGTTTATCCTCTACCATTTATGAATTTAATTTTACAAGCTGAGATCTTCATGTACCTAAATATTTAATATATTATCTCAACATATAGGTTCTTAAACTGAAAATGTAAAGATTTTAGTTCAAAATTATACTCCAATGATGTCCAAGTACTTCCCTAAAACATTAAGAATCCTTAATCTTTCGAGCAACTAGTAGCCATCCCTTGTTTTAAATTTATTATCATCATTTCTCTCTTTTTCTACATTCATGTTCTCTCTCCAACATATAGTGAGACTTTCAAATTTATTATTATTATAATAACAATAACAAGATATAAGTATAGAAATTGTTATTGGAGTTGATATACAATACACTGTGGAATCATTTGTTTAATATATTTATAAGAAACATATTAGGACATTGCTCGACTTGTTCTAGTAGAGCCACTACCTTGTGTGCAAGTATGGATTGTGAAAGAGATTATGGGATCTTAAATTAGTGAATTAAGAGCAAGACGATGAAATATTTCAAGAGGTCGAAAGTTAAAACATTTTTACTAAGCCACATATTTGTAAGAATTTATTTAATAAACTGATTGTGACTGCATAGGGTTGTATAGTATCGTTTTCAATGTCAAGGTTACCAAATACTCATTGCGGAATATAAATGGAAAAAAGAAGATTCATCAAGATTACATTACGAAATCAATTTCTAAAAAGGTTCTTCATATTTATATTTTCAAGGTACTGGTTCATGCCCCACGCCTTGCACCGTTATCTATCTCCATGCTCATTCATTATTTCTAGGATTTACTGTTCATGAATCGTATCTTTGCGTGAGATGATATTTTTCTTCTCATTCACAACCTAATAATGCTCCTTACCTTTGGGTCATGTGTTTAAATCTGAACTCGCCTATCCTCATTTTCGGTGATTCTAATGGAGGAAGGATAGTACATAAGAGAGCTCCCTGGATTTTACTTGCAGGATTTCTAAAGATAGCAAGAAAAAAGAGGCTGCGGCTGCCTTGGTGGAGATGGAGGTGAAGGCCAAGTCGGCCACGGATCCTAGAAAATTGGCTATAAAGGCAATTAAACATGTGGAACATCTTAGAAGAAATAATTAGAGATCTTAACAATGATAGAATAATAGAAACAACTATATTTTAATGGAGAAAATGAATAAATTAACACAAAAACACAACCTTCCGGCCCAAAATACCCATTGGCGTGCGGAGCGTCCAAAATAACTAGGGAAATAAGCATTTGGCTTATGCGTACATCACCAACGCATTTTCAAAATGTGTATATTTTGTTCCCCCCTCTGCAGAAAGCAACTTGGAGTTTATATAATTTTTCCCCACCCATAAGTAGAATGCGTAACTATAGCTTTGGTTGTATGGCCCGTAATTTGAAGTTACCGGTGGAGTACTGTTTTCTATTTTTTTTCAAAACAATATCATTTAAAATTTAATTTTATTTGGGATTAAATAGTTTTTATTTGGCTTTGGTTATATGTGTACAAGCAGTTAATCTTTGGATTTAAATAATTTTTATTTGGGATTTAACGGATTACATTTAGGGTTTAGAAATATTCAATTTTTTAATGAAATTTTTTAAATTTTATTTGTATTCTCTTAAGGTTTAAACAGTTAAACTTTGTGGTTCAACAGTTCAATTTTTGGTTTTAAAAATATTCAGCACGACGAATAAACCATGTACGAACTTAGGGTTTATGGTTTTTTTACAACAAACAACCCTAAACCCTAATTTATGAGGCTGCTAGATTCAATTTTTTAATTAAAATTTAGGGGTTCAACAATTAACTTTTGGGTTTCAACGTTTCCATTTTGGGGTATAGAAATATTAAGAACTACAATTAAACCGCATATGAACTTAGGGTTTAAGGTTGCAGACCCAAAACCCTAATTTATCTTGATTTTAAAAAAATCGAGGCTGGCCCCCGATTTTTAATCAGGCCGCCAGACTCAACAAAAAATATTCAATTTGAATTGACCATTTGATTATAAGTTTTTTTAATAGTGTTTACAAATACATATTTATCCAATAAAAAAATAACACACTTAAAGCAGTATTTTGGGTTCAAAAAAGTAACGTTTTGTAAAAAAAAATGAAAATTTTTACGCCACCTACGCATTTGAAATATGCGCAAATAGATGAGCCTCGCATTTCAATTATGCATAGTCATAAGACTCGCATGCTCCACATGCGTCTTCCTTTTAATAAATTAAAAAAAAATAAGAAAAGTCACAGGTGGCACAACATACGCATATGTTGAGTGCGTATGTGGTGTTTGCATTCACAGAATGCGTATAGCTCTGATTATTCCAGGTACACTTTCCGTCCAAGGTTATTTTAGGCACTACATTTTAAAATTTGATTATTGAGGGCTTTTACCCAATTTAATGGGAGAATCCATCTTTTATTTTCTATAAATTGTATTCAAAATACATTGTCGCACACTGGTTGTGAATCATTTTTTTGTAATTGGTAAGAATTTAAAAGTTAATATAGTTGTATGTTTTGGTTATGAATTCGGCTTATAAGCTATTCGTTCTTTTAGCTGCATTTTCTGAACAAAATTAAGATTGTTTCTCTATTAATTTCTAAATTAATTATCTCAAAAATAAAAGCAAACAATTTTGTGAAAAGATAAAACAATATTTAAACAAACACATTAGCTCTATAGATATACACATATGTAAATAAGGTTAAAATTAATGTACAAATGAGAGTAAAATTAATGTACAATATATGAGAGTAAAGGAGGGAAGACCATCTCTTAGCTAGCACATGTTCTCAGTCGACATCCATGCATGCATATAGAAAATTAAATATTAGCAAGAACAAGTTTAAGCATGTATGTATTCAATGAGTAATGAATTAAACATTCATTCATTTTTTGATAGCGGACAATATCAACTATTGTGGACAAAACCTAAAAATTCAAATGATGATAATTGTTTAGTGTTGATCATATATATGTTAGGAGATTTGTAAACTATTGTGGACAAAACCTAAAAATTCAAATGATGATAATTGTTTAGTGTTGATCATATGTTAGGAGATTTGTACAATTTGCTCGTTCAACCAAGGAATGAGAAGACAATATGATGGAAGAGGGGACTCTAATTATACTAAGAGGGTTAGAGATTTTCAAGTTGTAATGTAAATGAATTTTTTGGACAAAGTCCTTTTAATTAAAAGGAAAGAAATTATAATTTATTATTTTTAATAAATTAAATTATTAAATAATGTTCATAACTTATGCTTTTATGATGTCATAGTTACACCTTCACCTTCCTATATAAATATTCTCAAATCAAAACCAACAGTTACATTTTTAAAAATGGTAATTTTTTTATAAAAACTAATTTCTTATTCTTACTTTTTCTTAAACGGTCCTTATAATCCACATGCATATTTTAACATTTTCACAGCAAACCAAATAATATTTATAAGAATCTAAAGATGTAAATTAGAAAAAAAAATGAAAATTTGGAAATTTTTTCAAACAAAGGTTTTATATTAAAAAAATTCGGAATATCAAAAATTCAAGAAATCCTCTACAGATAGAAATATAAAAACTAAATTCTTATTCTTACTATTCTTAACCCATGCATCTTTTATCATTTTCACAACAAATTCATAAATCAAATTATACTTCCAGGAATGTAAAGATGCCAATTAGAAAAAAATGAAATCTCATGTTTCTTACTACCAAAGTCCTTGTGTAATGAGCTTGAGAAAATGATGAATAGTTACTGGTGGGGTTCACAGAACAATACGAGTAAAGGTATAAGATGGGCCTCTTGGAAAAACATGAGCATGGCAAAGGAGAGGGGTGGTTGTTATGCAAAATTTACGCAAGCGCACGTTGTCACAAGTAATATATGATTAAATCAAGTTCGTTCCCACAGAGATCTAGAATGGCGTTCAATTCAATTAATGTACCTATGCACCGATGTATGGTTTTTATCCACTGCTAAGACAAATAACAAATTGTATTTTCACTAACTACTAAATTAAACTAAGATGCAAATTATAAAACTAAGAATTAAATTAACTAATAAGAATAGAAATCGAGTTACTTATGAGAATTAAAACATGGAACCCTAGTTTCATCATCTACTTCACTTAGAGTTGCAGCCTTTTAATTAAAACATGCGATGGTTATTATATCTGATCGGATAACACGAAAAGAGTAAAAGTTACCTCTCGGTATACTAGTACCAATCTACACATACATCCACAAAAGAGATAGAAGATGAATAGGCACCTATTATGTTTAGACCCTATATCTCTATAGAATTTGAAAACATAAAGGTTGAAGCACAAGTTATCCACTTAGATCACATAGGGCAGTATAAGTATTTTCATCTCACACCACAATCATATTTATAACAATTATGAACCTATGCTAGCATGGCAAGTTCTAAATCTCAAGATCCACTCTCGCTTCACAAGAGATTAACAATTCAATTTAGATGTTAGCTACGCATCCAAAAGCATTAAGATTAACCATACGAGGATATCAAGAATTCACCACACATAAATCTTTAAGGCATGCAAACTACTAAGCTACATAGATAAATTCACTAGGATCCCACGACAACGATTAGCCCATAATTGAACTGTTCATCATCGTGGGATTTGATGAAAACATGATAAATAACAAGATATGAATAAAAGAAGCAATAATATTAATAAAACTAAAGTTTGAGAAAACAAATCTAGAACAAAGGATGAAGTAGATCTAGATCCGTTGCTTGTCACGAGCGTTGAACCCTTCTCTCCTTTTCTCCCTTGCAGATCTAAGCTGGTTACAATAATAAAACTATGATAATCTGTATATCTATTACAATGGTAGGATGTGTTTAAATAGGCTCTAAAAGTCTTCCCCAGCAAGAAAATACTAAAACAGAATTATAATAGAATTTCTGCAAGATACGTTTCCTAAACTGATTCTGTTTTAAAGGGAAATTCGTAGCTGAATTTTCTTCAGTTTTTCTGGAACGTCACAAACGTAATTGGACCTCTGGACCACCTTAGAATGATAGAGAATCTCGTTATCTTCGCGTGGACTGCTTACGGGCTGAAAACAGACTTATAGAACTCAAGATATGGCCCAAACAGTGAATCTCACGCGTGCAGCCCAATAAATCCGAATTTTAATAAATTAAATCTCCAAAAACGACAAAAACATCCACCATAATCAACATCCTTGTAAATCTGCACAACTAAACAAAATACATCAAAACTACAAGAAACTTGAGCCCAAGACAATCAATTTAAGCCGATTTAGAATGCTCCAAGTGGACATAAATCCACTTATCACACCCCCAAACTTAAACCGATGCTTGTCCTCAAGCATAAACAATTACAACTAACTAACTAACTAGTACCACTTCCGTAGGTGATCACGGTTGCATTTGGCATATGCAACAAGCCCTTTAAACCCCTAGGCAGCCCTAGTGGACGAGTAAGGTCTCGTGAGGGCCTATAGCGAATGTACCCACAAAATCCATTTAACCTAATGCAATGCAATGCATGAATGCAACTAAATGAAAATGCAATTAATCTAATCTACCATACCTTCAAATCCTCTCATGCCACATCAACTTAAGAATCAAAGTAATTACGCAATGTCTTGGTGTCGAAAGTGCTAGTATTCACATAGTCTACTCAATGAACATGCATAAGTTCTCACAAGCCCATGTCAAGTGTAAGAATAAGTTAGTAAACATGCTAAGCCTACAAGAGCACATCTTTGAGACAACACTCGGGATCTCATACGCAAGAACAAGCAAACACTCACAATCCACTCACAAAAGAATATTCACTCAAGAACAAGGGTAAGTGTATCACTCAATTCCAACAAAATCATAAACACGCTTAACATTTGGTATCAATCTAACTCTTAACACAACATACATCAATGACGATAATCAAAAGGTCTTTAATTGGGTTGTAACGGGGCTAGGGACAAGGTATGTCAAATAAGCCAAAACAGGTGAAGTGTCAAAAGCTAGTAAGTACCATAATACATCGTACACAACACCCTATTTTCCCCCCACATAATTTCTACTAAATAAACACACTCGAATAGTCGACTAAAGTAGGATCACAATAAACACAAACATGCTCTCATAATATTTTTTTTCTTTTTTTTTTCTTTTTTTCCTTTTTTTTCTTTTTTTCTTTTTTTTTCGAGAGCTAAATAAAACACTAATATGAACAATAACAATGATCCCACGATTTTATTACACATGCCGACTATCAAGTAACAATCAAACCCAATATTCAATATTTCCCCCAAAATTATGACCAAGAATAAACCCCTCCTTGCACACCTTATTACTCCCTTAAGCACTCTACTAGCCTTTGACAATGTGGGTTCAAATTAATGTAAGGCCAATACAAGAAAAAGGTCTAGGTAAGTAATGTGGTATGTCACCGAAAAATAGGATTAAGCTCAACGGGTTAACTAATTGATCATGTAAACATGGTGTGGTAATATGGGAAAATATGTGGTTATTCCTAAATGCCTTTATCATTTTAATCGTCAAATAATGTCATGCGTTTCAAGAAAGACCTCAAACAACTGCTAGCAATGCAAACAATCCGTGGACACTCAAGCAAACGAATAATTTGCAACAAATATGCAATATGGCTCAAAATCTCACTTGGTGAAGAAACATACTCAATCCCAAGCAAAAATCTCTCTAACGCACCTACTTGTATTCAAAGCATGAAAACTAAATCATCTTGCACATATTCATGTCCTTCTAATCACTTACAACATTCAATAAGTCTACTAGCTTCAACTTACTAGTGTATGTGTGTGCACAAGAACAAAGCATATCACTTCTCAATCAAAAGCGTCAACAACACAAAATTCCTATCAAGCATGGGTGCAAATGCAACTATTACGAACTCACATGATATACAAAAAAATAAAAACAGAATGTCCTACATGAAACAAACGTAGATAACACGAACATAAATGCATAATTTACTACTACTAATATGCAAAGCATGAAATCCTACATGAACAAATAATACAACAACTACTTATCCCTCAAACCACCCCTAAACTTAAAATATTCAATGTCCGCATTGAATGGAAGTAAATACGAGGAATAGTAGAAAACATACCTGAATACCGAAGCAGTCACCCTCCTCGAATGAATCTGGTGGAGGATATTGCGCACGAGCTCCAAAGACTGGTCACCTTGCCTGAATACTACAAAACCCACAATTGACAAGAACACAAATTCGTAATAAAAATAAGATTAGAGAAAAAGATTTATCCAATACGAATCAAAGAGGTGAACTTGCAATAAATTCCTCTTTAGAATTGAATTTTAGAGATTTAAATAAAATAGAAGAGGAATTGGATTTGTATGTATAGGTGGGTATATAATAATAATCAATAATAAAAATAAAAAAAAAATTAATAATAATACTAAATATAATAATAATAATAATACAATCAATAAAATAATAAGAATAATAATAATAATAATAATAATAATAATAATAATAATAATAATAATAAATATGAATTAGAATAGAAAAAGGTTTAGAATTTTTGGAGAAAAAGATGGGAGGTTTAGGAATTAAAATAGGAAAAGAATAGGTTTAGAATGGGTGTATAAAAAGAATGGGGGTGAAGAAATATTTTTTTTTTTTTTATATAACACAAACAGCACACGCACGGAGCAACAGGAATCAAGCTGAAAAAATTTTTGTACCACTGAAGAACCACGCGCAAGCTGCGCGAAGTGAAGCAAATTGCCTCCATTCCAGACACGGCAGCGCAACTTGCGCGTCTGCCCGCAATTTGCCTCCCTTCCAGTTGCGCAGGCGCAAGTTGCGCAACAGGGGCGCAATTTGCCCTGTAACGCAGGTTGCTCCTGCGTGACACACCAAAAAATTCGATTTTTCTGATTTTTTTTTTTTTTTTTTTTTTCAAACAACACTCAAAATTTTTTCTTCCTTCCTATACTAATGCTTGGGTTGCCTCCCAAGAAGCGCTTCTTTAACGTCAATAGGTTGACGTTACTTCCTCAAATCATGGTGGTTTCAAAAGAATAAATGAACCATCTTCAACAGACAAACCACTCATACGAATGTTGACATCTTGATTGTTTGCTTTCCACAAATTTCTTTCATCAGACTTTAACCTAATTTTACTTCCCAACGGCCAAATCTTCTTCTTTTTCTTCTTCACACCTCTAAAGTGCTTCTCCAACTCAACCGGCTGAACAAAAATTTCTTCTTCCTTATCATCTGCTTTCCACCTTCGCAACACGTGATCATGCCCCTCTTCAAAAATCACTAGCTCATTATTCAAAAGGACATACCTCAAATGTGGTGGAAGTTTTCCAAGCTTTACACTCGAAAGATCTCGAACTGAAGAACTGTCAATGGAATCACTGATAGGATGCTTTAGCATGTGTGTGTCCGATTTCTCGCTCTACAATTGATCAAACTTCTTTCTCTGACCCGTATCAACTATTTCCACACTGCAACACTCTTCATCCTCTGTTGGAAATTTCATTGCCTTGAACACATTAAAGGTAACACTCTGATCTTGCACCCTCATTGTAAGCTCTCCTTTTTGCACATCAATCAAAGTCTTTCCTGTAGCCAAGAACGGTCTTCCCAAGATTATGGGAATCTTCTTATCTTCTTCGAAATCCAAGATAACAAAATCAGCTGGGAATATGAGCTTATCAACCTTCACCAAAACATCTTCTACTATACCCCTCGGATACGTGATAGATCGATCAGCCAACTGCAAAGAGATGTTAGTTGGCTTTGGCTCCGGTAGACCAAGTTGCTTGAAAACAGACAAGGGCATGAGATTAATACTAGCACCCAAATCACATAAACACTTGCTGAAAGAAAGATTGCCAATAGTACAAGGAATAGTAAAGCTTCCTGGATCTTTAAGTTTAGGTGGCAATTTCTGCTGCAGAACAGCACTACACTCCTCCGTCAATGCCACTGTTTCAAATTCTTCCAACCTTCTCTTCCTTGAAAAAATATCCTTCATGAACTTTGCATATCTTGGCATCTGCTCCAACGCTTCAACAAAAGGAATGTTAATGGACAATTTCTTGAAGACATCCATAAATTTCTGAAACTGTTTCTCTTGACTTTTCTTCAAACGTCCAGGAAATGGAGGAGGAGGATAGATCTGATTATTCATTGAAGATTGCTCCGAAGTAGACTTTTCAACAGGTTTCTTGCTCTTCTCACCATCTAGCTGATCAGCCACTAAGTCAGATTTCTCAATTTCTGGCACTGCAGATTTTTCAACCTGCTGATTCTGAACATCTTCATCTTCTTCAGTTGCTGATTTAGGATCACTCGTGACTTTTCCAGATCTCAAAGTAACTGCATTCACCTGTTCTTTATTGTCCCTCCTGCCTGGATTAACCTCCGTATCACTAGGAAGAGTTCCTTGTGGCCTACCACCTAAGGCACTTGCAATCTGTCCTATCTGAGTTTCTAAGAGCTTCTGACCAGCTTGTAAGTTCTTTAACGCTATCCACATCTCATCAGATTTTTCATTAGAAGATTGCCCCATATGAGCCTGGGGTTGTTGCTGCTGAAATCCAGGAGGTTGATATGATGTCCTTGGAGCATAAGGCTGTTGGTAGCCTTGATTGAATGGCCTTGCTTGCTGATAAGGTTGTTGAGTATTTTGATTGTTGCTCCAGCTGAAATTGGGATGATTCCGATTATTAGGATGATAAGTGGCTGGAACTGGTGCAGCAGGTCTCTGGAAATTACTCACGAACTGTGCTGATTCAGAAGAGATAGCACACTGATTCGTCTCATGTGCGCCCGCACATAACTCATTGAAGCTGAGCTGTAATCATTGAAGCTGTATCTATATCCAAAATTCCTGCTGCCTTGCCTTGAGAAAGCCTCTGGGTTGGATTCTGATATTCATTGGCAGCCATCATCTCAATAAGTTCATAAGCTTCATCATAGCTCTTTGCCCATAGAGCTCCACCTGATGCTGCATCTAGCAAAGGCCTAGACTGTGCTCCCAACCCATTGTAAAAACCATTAATAACCATCCAATCAGGCATGCCATGATGAGGACACTTCCGTAGCATCTCCTTGTAGCGTTCCCAAGCCTCACACAAGGTCTCGCCAGATTGCTGTTGGAATTGAGTCAACTGATTCCTTAATGCTGCAGTTTTTGCCATAGGGAAGAATTTAGTAAGAAACTTTTGAGCAAGATCTTCCCATGTAGTAATGGAACCAGGTGGCAGAGAGTGTAGCCAGCTCTTAGCCTTATCCCTCAGAGAGAATGGGAAAAGCCTCAACCTGATAGCATCATCCGTCACACCATTACATTTGAAAGTGTCGCAGATTTCGATAAAGTCCCGAACATGCATGTTGGCATCCTCCGTAGAAGCACCCCCAAACTGAACTGAATTCTGCACCATCTGAATTGTGCCCGACTTGATCTCAAAATTGTTCGCTGCAATAGCTGGCCTAATAATGCTGGACTGGATATCATTGAGTTTTGGCTGAGAATACTCCCTCAAAGCCTTAGCTGCTGCGTCTGCCATTGCTACTATAGTTTCAGATTCCTCTTCCTTATTCTCTTTATTCTCTACAAGATCGTCTTCTGCCAGTTCTTCCAAACGAGCTTGTAAGCGTGTTCGCATACAAACTTAAGTACCTGAAACACCACGAATCAAACAAACTAGGTAAGAAATCCGAGTCAGTGAATGCTAACGACCACTGATGACATGCACATAAACTAAAATAAAAACACTGATGATCCCCGGCAGCGGCGCAAAAAACTTGTTATGCAAAATTTACGCAAGCGCACGTTGTCACAAGTAATATATGATTAAATCAAGTTCGTTCCCACAGAGATCTAGAATGGTGTTCAATTCAATTAATGTACCTATGCACCGATGTATGGTTTTTATCCACTGCTAAGACAAATAACAAATTGTATTTTCACTAACTACTAAATTAAACTAAGATGCAAATTATAAAACTAAGAATTAAATTAACTAATAAGAATAGAAATCGAGTTACTTATGAGAATTAAAACATGGAACCCTAGTTTCATCATCTACTTCACTTAGAGTTGCAGCCTTTTAATTAAAACATGCGATGGTTATTATATCTGATCGGATAACACGAAAAGAGTAAAAGTTACCTCTCGGTATACTAGTACCAATCTACACATACATCCACAAAAGAGATAGAAGATGAATAGGCACCTATTATGTTTAGACCCTATATCTCTATAGAATTTGAAAACATAAAGGTTGAAGCACAAGTTATCCACTTAGATCACATAGGGCAGTATAAGTATTTTCATCTCACACCACAATCATATTTATAACAATTATGAACCTATGCTAGCATGGCAAGTTCTAAATCTCAAGATCCACTCTCGCTTCACAAGAGATTAACAATTCAATTTAGATGTTAGCTACACATCCAAAAGCATTAAGATTAACCATACGAGGATATCAAGAATTCACCACACATAAATCTTTAAGGCATGCAAACTACTAAGCTACATAGATAAATTCACTAGGATCCCACGACAACGATTAGCCCATAATTGAACCGTTCATCATCGTGGGATTTGATGAAAACATGATAAATAACAAGATATGAATAAAAGAAGCAATAATATTAATAAAACTAAAGTTTGAGAAAACAAATCTAGAATAAAGGATGAAGTAGATCTAGATCCGTTGCTTGTCACGAGCGTTGAACCCTTCTCTCCTTTTCTCCCTTGCAGATCTAAGCTGGTTACAATAATAAAACTATGATAATCTGTATATCTATTACAATGGTAGGATGTGTTTAAATAAGCTCTAAAAGTCTTCCCCAGCAAGAAAATACTAAAACAGAATTATAATAGAATTTCTGCAAGATACGTTTCCTAAACTGATTCTGTTTTAAAGGGAAATTCGTAGCTGACTTTTCCTCAGTTTTTCTGGAACGTCACAAACGTAATTGGACCTCTGGACCACCTTATAATGATAGAGAATCTCGTTATCTTCGCGTGGACTGCTTACGGGCTGAAAACAGACTTATAGAACTCAAGATATGGCCCAAACAGTGAATCTCACGCGTGCAGCCCAATAAATCCGAATTTTAATAAATTAAATCTCCAAAAACGACAAAAACATCCACCATAATCAACATCCTTGTAAATCTGCACAACTAAACAAAATACATCAAAACTACAAGAAACTTGAGCCCAAGACAATCAATTTAAGCCGATTTAGAATGCTCCAAGTGGACATAAATCCACTTATCAGTGGCCTAGCCTTTCGTGATCTTCAGGGATTTAACCTGGCACTCCTTGGAAAACAAGTCTGGAATTTGTTGAATAATCCAGATTCGCTGGTTGCTAGGGTCTTAAAAGCTAAGTATTATCCACATTCAAGACTATTCGATGCAAGTAGAGGAGGTGGTGTGAGTTTTGTTTGGTCAGGTTTGTGGCAAGCAAAAGAATCCCTTAGGCAAGGTTTTAGATGGGTAGTAGGGAATGGGAGGTCTATAAATGTGAGCACGGATGCTTGGCTTAGAAATAAAGAGGGGTATAGGATCGACGAGCAAACTATTCAATCAACGAGGGACTTAAAAGTGTGTGATTTATTTGTTCCTGGCAGTAAGGTGTGGGACGCCACCAAGGTGCACAACTTGTTCTCAAGGAGTGATGCTAATTGCATTTTAGCAATACCTGTCCCTAATAGCCAGGTCCAAGATCGCCTAATCTGGAGTTACTCGTTGGATGGAAAATACAGTGCAAAATCAGGCTATAAATTCTGGCAGCAACACTACAGTGATTGTAAACAGCTCGAGGAGAGTAAGGGGTGGGGAAGACTTTGGAAAATCAAAGTTCCACAGAAGATAAAAATGTTTTTATGGAGGGTTTGCAGGGACACCATTCCTGTTCGCATTTCTCTGAGATGGAGAGGAGTGAGTACTACTATCTTGTGCCCGTTTTGTGGTGTCGATGTAGAACACTTGAGACATATATGTCTTGAATGTAAATATGCGGAAGGATGTTGGAATGAATTGGGGTTGGGATTTGACACGTCCCAAATCTTATCATGCTCAGAATGGTTGCTACATTCTTTGGCAGTAGAACCCTTGGAAAAACTAGCCCAGGTTGCAACGGTCCTATGGGGGATTTGGTCAGCTAGGAACTTGAAGGTATGGCAGAACAAAATTGTAACGACACAGATGGCAATGCAGTGGAGCGTTCTTCAAGTTAAACAATGGAGGGACAATCAGGAGACGAAACAGTATCGGAACAAAGCTCATGTGCAGAATATCAACAAAGAACCTGGGATTAAGTGGCATCCACCAGACGAGGGACGAGTGAAAATCAATGTTGATGCTCATGTGATTACAGGTAACTCATGGTTCTCGTGCGGCCTCGTCCTTAGGGATCATGAAGGCAAGTTTATTAGAGCAAGAACTCATAGATTTGCAGGAGAAGTGCCAGTAGTTGAAGCGGAAGCCGTAGCAGTTTTGGAAGCTACCAGATGGTTACGATCACTGGGACTGCAGAGTGTGGATATCGAGACTGACTCTCTTATCACTGTCCAAGCTATCAACAAAGATTCAGAGAATTTTTTAGAGGTGGGAGTGTTGTTTCAAGAATGTCATGACCTGTTGAAAGATCGTAGGGATATCTCGCTTTCATTTGTTAAAAAGCAAGCTAACAAGGTAGCTCATTTTGTTGCTAGAGTTCCTTGTAATATCGATTGCTTTATTGATGTTTTCGATCCTCCACAGTATGTGTTGGATCATCTTGTAAGAGATAATTTGATGGAGTAATGCTACATTCCAGTTTCAAAAAAATAATTATTTTTCAAATATACGTTACAGATTATAGAAATTATTCCAATATTTACTGGATTAAGGAAATTCAAAAAATTCTCTACATATAGAAATATAAGAACTAAATTCTTATTCTTACTTTTCTTAATGAGTGCTTATAAATTATACATGCATCTTCTAAAATTTTCCCAGCAAACAAAATTTTTACCAACAATTTCTCCTCAAAGTTCCATAGAACTGTGTAAAATCTGAAATGTCTACCCCCTGCTCCAGTTCTACTACCATTGCCTGCCACTTGTGTGGGGACAAATCAAGGTGGTTCAAGCACCACGTCCT
The DNA here is from genome assembly GCA_037693485.1 of Kitagawia praeruptora. Taxonomy (NCBI): domain Eukaryota; kingdom Viridiplantae; phylum Streptophyta; class Magnoliopsida; order Apiales; family Apiaceae; genus Kitagawia; species Kitagawia praeruptora. The sequence continues at coordinate 96,326,637 of CM075350.1, forward strand.
ACACTTAGGAACCATCAAAACATTTTGCACCGATTGCGTTATCCATCTCCATGCTCATTCATTATGTCTGATTTGCTTTACTGTTCATGAAAATCCAGAAAAGCTAATCACCTCAAATGTTGTTGTATCTTGCATGAGATGTTATTCTTCTTCTCACGTCGGTTGTATTGGTTCTCACCCCAATGCTCCGTACCTTTGTGTCAAGTGTTTAAACCTGAACTCGCCTCTCCTCGTTCTCGGTGATTTGAATGGAGGAAAGGTAGTAGATAAAAGGGCTGCCAGGATTTTTCTTGCTGCATGCAAAATTTCAGCAGATAGCTTGAAAAAGGCGGCTGCGGCTGCCAAGGTGGAGATGCAGGTGAAGGCCAAGGAGGCCACGGATGCTAGAAAATTGGCTATAAAGGCCGTTGAACATGTGGAACATCTAGAAAGAAATAGTTAGAAAACTTAGCAATGACAAGACAATAGAAGGAACTATATTTTGGATAGGAGAACTCATATTTTATATTCTATAAGTAGTATTCAAAATACATCGCTCCACTTTGTTTGCTGATTTATATATTTTTGTGTAAATAATGAGAGTTAACGGAGTTGTTTGTTGTGGTTATGAATTCGGCTTATAATTAGCTATTCTTCCGTTCAGTTGTATTTTTTAAACAAAATTAAATGCTCATCTTTTTTAATACAGTTCACTAGTTAGCGGATGATTTTGCCTGGTTTTTGCTCGATTTGTTAAGTTCTGCAACTCCTTTACGAAACTGTGACTAGACTACTGTGTTTATGGATTGTGTGAAGAAGAGTTCGTTCTCACGGACAGTTTATGCAGGGCCATCAGAAAAACTCAAAGTGGTACCTAGAACCCTACCTGAGACATGAGCCTGCTTACTCGAAACATAAGTTAAGTATCTGTGCAGAAGATTGAAAACAGCAAATCCAGAATTATATTATAAGTCGTTTTAACTTCTGAAACTGTTGTGTTAATTTCTGGTCGAATCTCACCAAGTCAAAATCAAATTGCTCTACCTAGAAAGATTGTGCATGCTGGCCTTACAACAATCAAGGTATGTGGGATTAATTCTGCAAGTGTAAGTGAAGACTGTTGTTCGGTTTTCTTTGTTTAATTGGTTTGTATAAATCATTATTATGTTGTGTATGTTCATGGATGAGAATGAGAACTGCTCATCTGATCCTAGACTTTTGTACTGTATGTCACCCATTACCTAGACTTCTATAGAGTACTAGCCAATAATATCTAAAGGGATTCCGTTTATCCTCTACCATTTATGAATTTAATTTTACAAGCTGAGATCTTCATGTACCTAAATATTTAATATATTATCTCAACATATGAGTTCTTAAACTGAAAATGTAAAGATTTTAGTTCAAAATTATACTCCAATGATGTCCAAGTACTTCCCTAAAACATTAAGAATCCTTAATCTTTCGAGCAACCAGTAGCCATCCCTTGTTTTAAATTTATTATCATCATTTCTCTCTTTTTCTACATTCATGTTCTCTCTCCAACATATAGTGAGACTTTCAAATTTATTATTATAATAATAATAATAATAATAAGATATAAGTATAGAAATTGTTATTGGAGTTGATATACAATACACTGTTGAATCATTTGTTTAATATATTTATAAGAAACATATTAGGACATTGCTCGACTTGTTCTAGTAGAGCCACTACCTTGTGTGCAAGTATGGATTGTGAAAGAGATTATGGGATCTTAAATTAGTGAATTAAGAGCAAGACGATGAAATATTTCAAGAGGTCGAAAGTTAAAACATTTTTACTAAGCCACATATTTCTAAGAATTTATTTAATAAACTGATAGTGTGAAGAACAGATTACTGCATAGGGTTGTATAATATCGTTTTCTATGTCAAGGTTACCAAATACTCATTGCGGAATATAAATGGAAAAAAGAAGATTTATCAAGATTACATTCCGAAATCAATTTCTAAAAAGGTTCTTCATATTTATATTTCAAGGTACTGGTTCATGCCCCACGCCTTGCACCGTTATCTATCTCCATGCTCATTCATTATTTCTAGGCTTTACTATTCATGAATCGTATCTTTGCGTGAAATGATATTTTTCTTCTCGTTCACAACCTAATAATGCTCCTTACCTTTGGGTCATGTGTTTAAACGTGAACACGCCTATCCTCATTTTTGGTGATTCTAATGGAGGAAGGATAGTAGATAAGAGAGCTCCCTGGATTTTACTTGCAGGATTTCTAAAGATAGCAAGAAAAAAGAGGTTGCGGCTGCCTTGGTGGAGATGGAGGTAAAGGCCAAGTCGGCCACGGATCCTAGAAAATTGGCTATAAAGGCAATTAAACATGTGGAACATCTTAGAAGAAATAATTAGAGATCTTAACAATGATAGAATAATAGAAAGAACTATATTTTAATGGAGAAAATGACCAAATTAACACAAAAACACAACCTACCAGCCCAAAATACCCATTGGCGTGCGGAGCGTCCAAAATAACTAGGGAAATAAGCATTTGGCTTATGCGTACATCACCAACGCATTTTCAAAATGTGTATATTTTGTTCCCCCCTCTACTAGAAAGCAACTTGGAGTTTATATAATTTTTTCCCACGCATAAGTAGAATGCGTAATTATAGCTTTGGTTGTATGGCCCGTAATTTGAAGTTACGGGTGGAGTACTGTTTTATATTTTTTTTAAAAACAATATCATTTAAAAATTAATTTTATTTGGGATTAAATAGTTTTTATTTGGCTTTGGTTATGTGTGTACAAGCAGTTAATCTTTGGGTTTAAATAATTTTTATTTGGGATTTAACGGATTACATTTAGGGTTTAGAAATATTCAATTTTTTAATGAAATTTTTTAAATTTTATTTGTATTCTCTTGGGATTTAAACAGTTAAACTTTGTGGTTCAACAGTTCAATTTTTGGTTTTAAAAAAATTCAGCACGACGAATAAATCATGTACGAACTTAGGGTTTATGGTTTTTTTTACAACAAACAACCCTAAACCCTAATTTATCAGGCCGCTAGATTCAATTTTTTAATTAAAATTTAGGGGTTCAACAATTAACTTTTGGGCTTCAACGTTTCCATTTTGGGGTATAGAAATATTAAGAACTACAATTAAACCGCATACGAACTTAGGGTTTAGTGTTGTAGACCCAAAACCCTAATTTATCTTGATTTTTAATAAATCGGGGCTGGCCCCCGATTTTTAATCAGGCGGCCAGACTCAACAAAAAATATTCAATTTGAATTGACCATTTGATTATAAGTTTTTTTAATAGTGTTTACAAATACATATTTATCCAATAAAAAAATAACACACTTAAAGTAGTATTTTGGGTTCAAAAAAGTAACGTTTTGTAAAAAAAATGAATTTTTTTACGCCACCTACGCATTTGAAATATGCGCAAATAGATGAGCCTCGCATTTCAATTATGCATAGTCATAAGACTCGCATGTTATTCCCTCCAAATTATTAATCAAACCAAAATTTATTTCATGTATTCTTATTTCCCCCTTAACCAATAATTCATTTCCCCCCTTAATGAAAATTTCATTTCCCTCTTTCATTTCCCTCTTTCCCATCATTTCATTTCCCCTTCTACTTCCCCCTTTTTTTCAGCAGCCGCTCATTTCTTGTTCTCTAACAAACCCAAACACCCATAGCTTAAAACTTACTTCTCTCACAGAATACACACAAAACTTATATCTCTCCCACAAAGCCTGATGTGTCCGCACAAATCGCTCTGTCTTACTCTATATCATTTCATTCTTTCTTTTTAGCTTTGTCAACTTGTGCAACTAAGAATGTTTAGAGTTTATGCAGGTTACAGATGCTTGCACTGCCTATTTTGAACAAGGTCAGATATTCACTCAACAAGTCCTTGCAGAAGTCTCGAATCAGTTGGTATTATAAGAATCGCTTAAGCTCTTTTAATCGAAAACTATCTTTTTAAATCGATATTTGATAAGTGGATTTTATATCCACTTGGAACGTTCCATATCGGCTTAAATTGGTATACTTGGCCTCAAGTTTGTGGTATTTTTGATGTGTTTTGCTTACATGTGCAGGTTTGCAAGAATGTCGATTAGGGATAAACTTTCCGTTGTTTGGAGTTGATTTATGATATGGAATGAAGAACGGCGGCTTAATATCAATTACCAAGAGGGTTATGATTCAAGGAATTGAAGACGGGAAGTTCATGCAAAAAGAACGAAAGAAAATCAGTTTTGGTAGGCATTCCACACGCTTGGAGCGCATAAACGCGCGCCTGGAGCGCGTAAAACAGAAGGGTCGTGTGCTGGGAGCGCGTGCCACGCGCTGGGGGCGCATAAATTTGCTAGAAATTCCTGAAAATGTCTGTTTTGCCCCTATTTCGAATTCTAGTTGTATTTTTGGTATCCAAACCTATTTCTAATTGTATTGTAGGTTGTTTTTCTTGTTGGGCAAGATATCTAGGCCTATAAAAACATATCTTAGCCTTGTAAATTGTATCGTTTTATCATTGTAACTTAGAATTGCAAGGGAGAATAGTGGAGAAGGATTCAACGCTCGGTGACAAGCACGGATCTAGATCTACTTCATCTTTTGTATACGTGAATCATAGATTTGTTTTCTCAACTCTTAGTTTTAATAATATTATTGCTTCTTCCTTTTATATCTTGTTAATTATCATGTTTTCATCAAATCCCATGACGATGAACGGTTCAATTATGAGCTAATCGTTGTCATGGGATTCTAACGGATTTATTTATGGAACTTAGTATCTTGATGCTTTAAAGATCTGTGTGTGGTGTATAATTGATATCCTCGTATGGTTATGCTTAAATGATAGATGCGTCGCGAACATCTAACTTGTTAAACTCTTGTGAAGTGAAAGTGGATCTTGATATTTGGAACTTGTCATGCTAGCATAGGTTCATAATTGTTTATCAATATGATTCGTAGTGTAAGATGAAAATACTTATACTGCCCTGTGTGATCTTTATGGATAACTTGCTATTCAACCGTTATGTTTTCAAATTCTATAGACATATAGGGTCTAAGCATAATTGGTGTCTATTCATCTTCTATCTCTTTTGTGATGTATGTTTAGTTTGGTATACGTATGCTGACAGGTAGCGTGTACTTGTTTCGTGTTATCTGATCAGATATCAACCCATTGCATATAGTGATTAAAGGCGTCAGATCTAAGTGAAGTATTTAATGAAGTTAGGATCCCATGTTTATTCTCGTATAAGTAATTCGATTAAATTCTCTTTAGCTAATTAATTCTTAGTTTATAATTTGCATCTTAGTTTAATTTAGATAATCAAAAAACCAAATTGTTACTTTTCTTAGCAGTGAATTAAAGCCATACATTGTTGAATAGGTGCATCTACTGAATAGAACCATAACCAGATCTCTGTGGAACGAACTTGAATTATATTACTTGTGACCACGTATACTTGCGTGATTTTGTGTTAACAAGTTTTTGGCGCCGCTGCCGGGGATCATCGGTGTTTTATTTTTAGTTTATGTGCTTGTCAATATTGGTCGTTAGCTTTCACTGACTCGGATTTCTTACTTAGTTTGTTGTTTCGCGGTGTTTCAGGTACTTAGGTTTGTATACGAACACGCTTACAAGCTCATTTGGAAGAACTGGCAGAAGGCGATCTTGTAGAGAATAAAGAGGATAAGAAAGAGAAATCTGAAACTACAGTAGAGATGGCAGATGCAGCAGCAGCTAAGGCTTTGAAGGAGTATTCTCAGCCGAAGATCAATGACATCCAGTCTAGTATTATCAGGCCTGCGATCACGGCTAACAACTTCGAAATCAAACCGGGCACTATTCAGATGGTACAGAATTCGGTTCAGTTTGGGGGTGCTTCTACGGAGGATCCTAACATGCATATTCGGGACTTTATCGAGATCTGTGACACTTTCAAGTTCAATGGTGTTTCGGATGATGCTATCAAGTTGAGACTTTTCCCATTCTCTCTGAGGGATAAGGCTAAGGGCTGGTTACACTCTCTACCACCTGGTTCCATTACTACATGGGAGGATCTTGCTCAGAAGTTTCTTAATAAATTCTTCCCTATGGCGAAAACTGCAGTAGTAAAGAACCAGCTAACTCAATTTCAACAGCAATCTAGAGAATCTTTGTGTGAGGCTTGGGAACGATACAAGGAGATGCTTCGTAGGTGTCCACATTATGGCATGCCTGACTGGATGGTTATTAATAGTTTCTACAATGGGTTGGGAGCACAGTGTATACCTATGCTAGATGCAGCATCAGGAGGAGCTTTATAGGCTAAGAGCTACGATGAAGCTTATGAACTTATTGAGATGATGGCTGCTAATGAATATCAGAATCCAACCCAGAGGCTTTCTCAAGGCAAAGTAGCAGGTATTTTTGAAGTGGATACGGCTTCAGCTATTGCAGCTCAGTTGAAGGCTTTGACTATGAAGGTGGATTCTCTTGCAAATTATGGAGTTCAGCATGTGGCTAGTATTTGTGAGCTATGTGCGGGCGCACATGAGACGAATCATTGTGCTATCTCTTCTGAATCAGCACAGTTCGTGAGTAATTTCCAGAGACCTACTGCACTAGTTCCAGCTACTTATCATCCTAATAATCGGAATCATCCCAATTTCAGCTGGAGCAACAATCAAGGTGCTCAACAACAACCTTATCAGTAGTTTCAGGGACAGCAAGCTAAGCCATTCAATCAGGGCTATCAACAGCCGTATGCTCCAAGGCAACCTTATCAACCTCCAGGATTTCAGCAGAAACAACCCCAGGCTAGTGCGGGGTAATCTTCTAATGATAAATCATAAATGGATGAGTTGAGGATGATGATTAAAAGCCTGTCAGTTTCTCAAAAGACCTTGGAAAACCAGATGGGACAGCTTGCAAGTGCCTTACTTAGTAGGCAACAAGGAACTCTTCCTAGCGATACGGAAGTAAATCCAGGTAGGAGAGACAACAAGGAGCAGGTGAAGGCCGTGACTTTGAGATCGGGAAAGGTTACATCAGATCCTAAATCAGCCGCTAAGGAAGATGAAGAAGTGCAGAATCAGCAAGTTGAAAAATCTATAGAGCCCGAAATTGAGAATTCTGACTTAGTAGCTGATAAGCTATATGGTGAAGTAGAGAAGAGCAAGGTACCTGTTAAAGCTTCTCCGGAGTAGTCTACAAAGAATACTCAGATCTATCCACCTCCTCCATATCCTAGAAGACTCCAGAAGTAGAATTTGGATAAGAAGTTTGCTAAGTTTTTAGAGGTGTTCAAGAAGTTGCAGATTAAAATTCCTTTTGCGGAAACTCTTGAACAGATGCCGAGCTATGCCAAGTTCATGAAGGGTATTCTCTCTCGTAAATTGAAGCTCGACGAATTAGAGACCGTTGCCTTAACAGAAGAGTGTAGTGTTGTTCTACAACAGAAGTTGTCACCTAAACTTAAAGATCCGGGAAGTTTCACCATTCCGTGCACTATTGGCAATCTTTCTTTCAGTAAGTGCTTGTGTGATTTGGGCGCTAGCATCAATCTCATGCCCTTGTCGGTATACATGAAACTTGGTCTACCAGAACCGAAGCCTACCAACATCTCTTTGCAGTTGGCTGATCGATCAGTTACATATCCAAGAGGCATAGTGGAGGACGTTTTGGTGAAAGTTGATAAACTCATATTTCCTGCTGATTTTGTGATTTTGGATTTCGAGGAAGATAAGAAGATTCCCATAATCTTGGGAAGACCATTCTTGGCTACGGTAAGGACTTTGATCGATGTGCATAAAGGGGAGCTCAACATGAGGGTGCAAGACCAGAATGTCACTTTTAATGTGTTTAATGCAATGAAATTTCCCTCAAATGAAGAAGAATGCTTGAAGGTGGATTTGGTTGATTCTGCGGTTACTACGGAGATTGAAAAATTGCTAAAATTAGATTCATTGGAGAAAGTTTTAGTGGGGGATACAGATTTTGAAGATGAGGAAATAGCCGAGCAACTTCAGCAGCTAAATTCAGCTCCTTGGAAAAGGAGATTTGACTTGCCTTTTGAATCTCTTGGGCTAGCGGAACTTAAAAATTCGGAGGGGCGTCTGAAACCATCTATTGAGGAAGCTCCTACACTTGAACTCAAACCACTTCCGGAACACTTGAGGTATGCTTTTCTTGGTGATGCATCTACATTACCTGTTATTATTGCCTCTAACTTGTCAGCTAGTGCAGAAGAGAAGCTCTTGCGAATTTTGAGAGAGTTCAAGTCAGCAATTGGTTGGACCATAGCAGATATCAAGGGAATCAGCCCTTCTTATTACATGCACAAAATTCTGCTAGAGGAAGGAGCTAAGCCTACTATTGAACATCAGCGAAGACTCAATCCTATTATAAAAGAGGTGGTGAAGAAGGAAATTCTAAAATGGTTAGATGCGGGTATTATCTATCCAATCTCAGACAGTTCTTGGGTGAGTCCGATTCAATGTGTACCAAAGAAAGGAGGCATGACAGTTGTTGCTAATGAGAAGAATGAGCTCATCCCTACTCGGACAGTCACGGGGTGGAGAGTTTGCATGGACTATCGGAAGCTCAACAAAACCACGAGAAAAGACCACTTTCCTTTCATTGATCAGATGTTAGACATGTTGGCGGGACACGAGTATTATTGCTTACTTGATGGTTATTCGGGCTATAATCAGATTTGCATTGCTCCGGAAGATCAAGAGAAGACCACATTCACATGTCCTTTTGGTACTTTTGCTTTTCGTCGAGTTTCTTTCGGACTTTGTGGTGCTCCTGCTACTTTTCAAAGGTGCATGATGGCTATTTTCTCGTATATGATTGGCACGAAGGTGGAGGTTTTTATGGATGACTTCTCAGTTTTTGGTACTTCATATGACGAGTGCTTGCATAATCTTGGCTTGGTATTGAAGCGTTGTGTGGAGACTAATTTGGTGCTTAATTGGGAGAAGTGTCACTTTATGGTGCAAGAGGGGATTATTCTTGGGCACAAGGTATCTAGCAATGGGCTTGAAGTGGATAAGGCTAAGGTGGATACTATTGAAAATCTTCCTCCTCCTATCTCTGTTAAAGGAATTCGCAGTTTTCTTGGGCATGCGGGATTCTATCGGTGATTCATTCAAGACTTCTCGAAAATCTCTAAACCTTTGTGAAACCTGTTGGAGAAGGATGTTCCTTTCAAGTTTGATGATGAGTGCCTTGCAGCTTTTGAGCTCTTGAAAAAGAAGTTGACTACTATAACTCTCATTACCGCACCTAATTGGGAGGAACCGTTTGAGCTAATGTGTGATGCTAGTGACTATGCTGTTGGAGCTGTGCTTGGGCAAAGGAAGGACAAAGTTTTTCATGTGGTTTACTATACTAGTAAAACCCTCAATGATGCATAACTTAACTACACCACTACGGAGAAGGAGTTGCTAGCAGTTGTCTTTGCTTTTGAGAAATTCAGATCTTATTTGCTTGGTACTAAGGTGATTGTGTACACGAATCATGCTGCTATTCGATATCTCATGTCAAAGAAGGATTCAAAGCCTAGATTGATTCGTTGGGTGCTTCTTTTGCAAGAGTTTGATGTGGAAATCAAGGATAGGAAAGGCACGGAAAATCAAGTAGCGGATCATCTCTCACGCTTGGAGGACTACGGTAAGGATTCGCATAACAAATCTCTTATTAATGATTCTTTTCCAGATGAGCAGCTTTTTACAGTGCAAGATGAAGAGCCATGGTTTGCAGATTATGTGAACTATTTGGTGAGCAATGTTATTCCTCCAGATCTTTCGAGTGCTCAAAGGAAGAAGTTTTTACATGATGTGTAGTGGTACCGTTGGGATGAGCCGTTTTTGTTTAGACAAGGAGCAGATCAGATGATCAGACGATGCATTCCGTATAGTGAGACGGAGAGTGTATTGCGAGATTGCCACTCAACTGTTTATGGTGGCCATTATGGTGGAGAAAAGACAGCAGCTCGTGTGTTTCAAGCAGGTTTCTATTGGCCTATCTTGTTTAAGGATGCTCATCGATTTGTAATGAGTTGTGATCGATGTCAAAGGGTTGGCAATATATCTAGAAGGAATGAGATGCCTCTTAACATGCTTCTTGAGGTCACTACGCCATAAACGCACATACGCAACCTTTTTTACAAAGCGTTGTACAGAAAGCGTTTCGTTAGATAGAAATTTTGGGTATTTTGCAACTGAGTTGAACTGGTGTTGCGTTAGATATAATTTAGTGTTGCGTATTACCCACAGTGTTTGACATTATGCAACACTAACTGCTGGTGTTGCGTTAGATATTTTTTTATTTTAATAAATGGTGACGTGGCAGAAGTGGGACCCACATGTGCTGACGTGGCATTTGCTGACGTGGTAACTGTGGGACCCACAATTGATGAAGTGGCAGAAGTGGGACCCACCTATGCTGACGTGGCATTTGCTGACGTGGCAGAAGCGTTGGATTAGATACCAGTAGTGTTGCATTTGCTATTTTAAGTGTTGCATTAGATATATTTATATATTTTTAAAAAATATGACGTGGCAGATGTGGGACCCACCACTGTTGATATGGCAGTGTGGGACCCACAAGGGTGACGTGGCAGGAGGCCCGTCATGCCGACGTGGAAATTGTGGGACCCACAATTGCTGACGTGGCAGAATTGGGACCCACCTATGCTGACGTGTCATTTGCTGACATGGCAGAAGCGTTGCATTAGGTAACAGTAGTGTTGCATTTGATGTTTGAAACATGCATTAGATTTTTATTTTTTTTAAAAACAACTGACATGGCAGGTGGCAGAGTCCCACCAATGCTGACGTGGAAATTGAGGGACCCACAATTGCCATTACTGACGTGGCAAGAGTCCCACCAATGCTGACGTGGAAATTGAGGGACCCACAATTGCTGACGTGGCAGAAGTGGGACCCACATATGCTGACATGGCAGAAACGTTGTATTAGATAACAATGGTGTTGTATTTGCTGTTTGAAGTGTTGCATTACATATTTATTTTATTTTATTAACTAGTCTTGTCCCAAATGATGAATCTATTTGTTGTGGAATAAAAACTAGATTACGAATCCGTATTTAAATTTAATGCTAGGGTTTGGGAGCTTCGTGCTTTAATGGCTGTTTCCGTGTTTGAGACTAATCGGTCCTCATAGAGTGCCTACGTATCTCGTATTGAGAATCAAGCCAAAACGTAGTTCTGAGAATGAGGGGTCAGACCCTTTATATAGGTTGAGAAGCCTTAGAATTATGGTAGGAGTAGGTGCCTTGGTGGGCAAGCCACCGCCTCAAGGAAGGTTCTAGACCCCTTCCTTGTAGGAATCAGTTTCCATGTTGAAATATGTATCTTTGAGGCTAAGTCAGGCAAGAGTTATATCCTTGTTTGACTCTTATTTGCTGAGCTGTTTATTACCCCTAATATTAATTACGAAATTAATATTATAAATAGGGTTTGGGCCCATCTGGTGGGCCCCACATTTGGACCATTCTAGGTCTAATTAATGCCACATTAAATGTGTCTTTAGGGCTTACTTTTAGCCCATATCATTTGCCCCCCAACTTCTAGGAAAACTGATCAGGTTTTCCTTGAAGTTATAACGGCCTTATTCGAGACTTGGGTCAGGGTTCATTAATTGTTCTTACGTGAGTATTTTCAACAATATCATCTTAACGTAAAGCGTGGAGCGACCGACGCATTTACGACGATGTTGAATGACACTAAATGGCATAAAACGGCACTAACGGCACTAATTGGCGCTAAATAGTGCTAATTGGCACTAATCTGTGCTTAAACGGCACTAATCTGTGCTAATCGGCACTAATTTGTGCTTAAACGGCACTAATCTGTGCTAATCGGCACTAATTTGTGCTTAAACGACACTAATCTGTGCTAATCAGCACTAATCTGTGCTAACAGGCACTAAACAGTGCTTAAACAGCACTAAACGGTGCTAATCGGCACTAATCTGTGCTTAAACGGCACTAATTTGTGCTAATCGGCACTAAACGGTGCTAATCGGCACTAATCTATGCTTAAACGGCACTAATCTGTGCTAATCGGCACTAATCTGTGCTTAAACGACACTAATCTGTGCTAATCGGCACTAATCTGTGCTAACATGCACTAAACAGTGCTTAAACAGCACTAAACGGTGCTAATCTTGACCTCTTTTTAGTACTGAAAATCATCTGAGATTCGCTGAAAAAGTCGAGATCTAGGTCTAAAAACTATCCGAGGTTCGCTGAAAAAGTCAGGTTCTGGGACCACAAACTACCCATGATCGGCCGGATCAACGGGTAGCTCGTGGTCGGCTAGCCCGTGATCGGCCGAAGGCCTCCCGAACACGGTGGTCGTCTAGCTCGTGGTCTTCTGACTCGTGGTCGGCCAGGGTCGTGGTCTTCCGACTCGTGGTCGGCCAGCTCGTGGTCCTCCAACTCGTGGTCGGCTACTTCATGGTCGGCTGCGGCCCTCCGGGTGTCGTGGTCGGCCACTTCGTGGTTGGCTAAAAACCCGGACCTAAACCCATTCGTGGTTTTAAAAGAAATCATGGATCTCGGATCTAAAGTCATCCGTGGTCCTAGAAACCATGGATCTAGGATCTAAAATCATCTATGGTCTTAAGGATCAAGAATCTTGATCTTGATCTCAAGTCATCAGTTTGGTCATTCGTGACTTCGTTATCTTAAGCATCAAGAATCTTGATCTTGATCTCAAATCATCCGTGATCTCAAGGAGAATCATGGATCTAGGATCTAAAATTATCCGTGATCTTAAGGATCAAGAATCTTGATCTTGATCTCAAGTCATCAGTTTGGTCATTCGTGACTTCGTTATCTTAAGGATCAAGAATCTTGATCTTAATCTCAAATCACTATTTTGGTCATTCGTGACTTCGTTATCTTAAGGATCAAGAATCTTGATCTTGATCTTAAATCATCCGTGATCTCAAGGAGAATCACGGATCTAGGATATAAAATTATCCGTGATCCTAGAAAATCATGGACTTGGGATAAAAACTCATCTGTGGTCGGATGACGTCCTCCTCGGAGCATGGTCGACCAATTGGTGGTCGACTGGGGCCTGTGGGTCTCCATGACTGTAGGAAACTCATAGATCTTTGTGTGGACTGTAAGATCGTCCAAATCTGATACTCGGAGCTCATGATATGGCCCAAACAGCATCAACAGTCCGTGTAGGAGTAAAAATCAGTCTTGGTCGGCTGACGCCTTCCTCGGAGCTTGGTCGGCCAATGGTGGTCGGCTAGTGGTCTCTAAGACTATAGAAAACTAAGAGATCTTCGCGTGGACTGTAAGATCGTCCAAATCTGATACCCGGAGCTCAAGATATGGCCCAAACAGCGTCAACAGTCCGTGTAGGACTAAAAATCAGTCTTTGTCGGCTGACGCCCTTCATATGCACCTGGTCGGCTCCAAGTGCTCCTTGGTGGCTGACAAATGTGCCTTGATGGCTGACAGGTGCGCCTTGGTTGATGCCATGTGCTCCTTAACCAAAACGGCACTAAACAGCGCTAATCGACGCTAAACGGTGCTAAGTTCAAGAACCAAAACCATCAACCGGGCCAACTAACTGATGGGAGACGTCAGGGGGTCGGCCAGACCCCTTCATATGAGGTTGGTCGGCCGAAGGAGGTTCTTGGTGGCTGCCAGGAGGTCCTGGTCGGCCAGACCCCTTCTTTGGAGGCTGGTCGGCTGCAGGAGGTCCTCGGTGGCTGCCAGGTGCTCCTGGTCCTTCCTTGTACACCTTATCGTGCCTCTTCGGAGCTCTTTCATGATGTTTGAATTCTCGTTCTCGACCCTGAATCTCGAACTTGATTGTTGGTAGTTGAACTTCAACTTTCATTAACCTTGAAACAAGGTCTTCTTTATCAACCATGTTCATCAACATTGAATCATGTTCATCAACATTGAATCATGTTCTTCATACTTGGTCGTCGACTATCAACCCTTCTCTATTTTGAATCATGTGCTTCATGCTTGAAGTATTCTTGAATCTCTTGATAATCGAACGTATATGAACGTTGACATTTGGACCTCAACATCAATAATCGATCGTTGAATGTCATTATTTAAAGTCGATGACCAAACATACATCCTTCACTTCAAATTGGCTTTCATAACTTCAGTGACCTTCTGGGCCTTAACTCGCTTGTTGAATCCTTGGTTTTGAACCTTGAGTTCATTCATTGTTGTTGGTTATCATCAACCCTTCTCTCATTCTAAGATGTAAAAATGATGAAGTCCCTTAGTTCTTGCCCCCCTTGCTACATATGGTGGAGGTCTTGCTTCTCGGTTGATCGTTCAAGAAGTTCCCTTACCACTCAGCACTTGACTTCAAGTTTGGTATGCCTTGGCTGGTTGTCAACCCTTTATCTTGATTCTAGATTTCCAACCTTCTTATTATGCTCAAAGGACCTTACTTTGGTTTGAACTCAATTGACGACTTTTGATTCAAATCCTTAAACTCAAACGATAAACTTAATTGGAGGCAGATAGCCTTTTTGGCCATTAAGGCAAGGATTTTGTGTTGAGATTTGAGATTCAAGATTTTAAGTATGGAACGACAAATGACCTCTTATCTCAACACTCTCACTAATAGTTTCTGTGCTTTCAAGGCATTATCAGGGAGCCAACCATTCTTAAGATGAGCTTTGAGAGGGTCTATCCTTTAGCTTACATCAACTGGTGCTACCAATTTCGAATCGATGGTGGGGTCTTCAGGACCTGGAAGTAAAAACTCTTTGGGCTCTATTTTCTATCTCAGAAGAGGTGAACTTAAATAGGGCATCGACCTTAATGTTCTCATTTCTTGGAATGTGCTCCTCATAGCGCTCATCATACTGAGTCATAACAGCCTTCACAACTCTCAAATACTTTGTCATAGTTTCATCCTTAGCTTCAAATTCACTATTCACTTGTGAGACTACCAGTCTTGAATCTCCAAAAACTTTGAGGTTCTTGACCCTCAGTATTCTGGCCAAGCCCAATCCGGCTATCAAGGCTTCATATTCAGCTTCATTGTTGGTAGTAGGAAAATCCAACTTCAAAGCATACTCAACTGTGAACCCATCGGGGCTTTTACAAAACCAAACCTGCACCACTAGATTTTGTTTTCGACGCTCCATCAAAATAGAGCACCCAATATTCCTTCTGATTAGCTACAAGTTCTTCATGTTTATCTCCACTTTCAGGGGTGGTTACTATCTCCTGCCCCCGACTTCTTGGTTGTTAATGGTGCATTCAACCACGAAGTCAGCCGATGCCTAAGCCTTGATGGCTGTCCGAGGCTTATACTTGATATCAAACTCCCCAAGCTCTATGGCCCACTTGATTAGCCTTCCACTGGCCTTTGGGCTATGCAATATGTTCCTTAATTGCTGGTCCTTCAGGACTTCAATTTTGTGCGCCTGGAAGTACGGTCGTAGCTTCCTCGAGGCCGTTATCAATGCCAGTGCAAACTTCTCTATGGTTGAGTAATTCAACTCAGCCCCATGCAAAACCTTGCCCATATAATAGATAGGTTTATGAATCTTTTTCTCTTCTCGAACAAGGATAACACTCAATTCTTGTTCAGATACCGCCAGGTATAGGTAGAGAGTCTCCCCAGGACTTGGTTTGGCCAACAACGGGGATTCAGCCATGTACTTCTTCAGCTGCTCGAAGGCCTCTTTAAGGCCTGAAAGAAAGGCAAGAACTTATCACCAGACTTGGAGATGAATCTTCTTAGGGCCGCAACTCGGCCAGTTAGCTTCTGTACATCTCGTATGGAGCGGGGTGGTTCCATATCCAAGATCGCTTTGATCTTATCAGGGTTGGCCTCTATGCCTCTCTTCGAAACCATCAATCCCAAAAATTTTCCTGATCAAATGCCAAAAGCACACTTGGCTGGGTTTAACATCATCTTGTAGTGCCTCAGCACTTCGAATGCCTCTCTGAGGTGCCTGATATGATCTGCCTTGCATAGGCTCTTGACCAACATGTCATCCACATAGACCTCCATGGTTTTTCCAATCAGATTGGCGAATATATTATTCACCAATCGTTGGTAAGTAGCTCATGCATTCTTTAGACCAAAAGCCATAACAAGATAGCCATACCAATCGTTGGTAAGTAGCTCCTGTATTCGTTGGTAAGTAGCTCCTGCATCTTAATCTGATTGTAGCCACTGAACCCATCCATGAAGTTCAACATCTCATGTCCAGCTGTGGCATCTATCAACATGTCAATCCTTGGCAGAGGAAAACAATCCTTCGGACACGCATCATTCAAATCAGTGAAGTTTATACACATCCTCCATTTCCCATTTGCATTCTTGACCATAATAGGGTTAGCTAACCATTCAGGAAACTGAATCTCTTCACTAAACCCAGCCTCTAAGAGCTTGTCAACTTCTTGTTTAATGGCCTCCTGCCTTTCAGGAGCAAAATTCCTTTTTTTTCTACTTTATTATCTTCCACCCAGGATCAACATTCAACTTGTGAGTTATGAGTTGGGGATCAATCCCTGGCATGTCAGCTATAGTCCAAGCAAACACATCACTATTTTCTTGCAAGAATGCTATCAACTTGCCCTTCATGGGTTCTTTCAAAGATGCTCCCATATAAGTAACTTCTCAGCTCGCTTGGCCGTCATGGCTTCAATGTTTGTCTTGGTTTTGGGTGTTGAATGTCGATGTTCGAAGGTTGAACGCCAAAGTTTGAAATCAAGGGTTTTCAATCTCAAGAGTGTTTTAAATCACCGAAATATCTATCAGAGCTGCCGGTCCAAGGCCAGGGGGTTTCTGGTTAGCCCCACGAGGTCTTGAACCTTCCCTAGGAGGTTTTCAAAATTACATATTGGTTTTCAAGTCAACATGAAGTTTCAACCTTTGGATCTTAATTGGAGGTTCATGACCCCCTCAAGTTTGGCCTTCATAACTAACCTTGGCCTTCATGGCTAATCTTGGCCTTCATGGCTAACAGCTTCTGTTCTTCAACCTAGGATTCGGGGTTGATTCCTCGATTTTGATTCCGATAAATGCAATCCCGTTGGCTTCTTGCCTTTTAAACTTCTGAGACGAGAGCTTGCTTGAACTTCTTAATCCTTGCTTAAGGTTATCTATTGGCCTTCATCCTTGGATCCTTAATCCAAGTACTTAATAAGTATTGAAGAGTAGCTAATCCTTAACATCCTCGGCCTTTCATGGCTTTGACTGTTGCATATGGCTTTTATCTTCTTTTCTTTTATCCATGGTCCTTTACAGACTTAAACTCTTACTTGGTTGCGTTGTAACCCAACTCTTGACCCTTCAGGATCTTCACTTATGCATTTGTTTGTTTTCCATTCGTGTATTCTTTTATTTTCGGTGCTCGGTCATCCTTCACTTGCACTCATCGGGTGCTCGGCACATAAATAAAATCACTCAATCAATGAATGGAAATCAAACTTGCATTAATAACTTGAAATGGGTTCAACCCTTACATAGAGTACTACTGTCCTACTCGGAGCAATATGCTCTGCAATGGTTTCAATGAACCTTAATTCTGCTTCTACTAGATGAAGCTAAGTCCTACTAGAATAACTTGAGCCCATCGGGGAATTGCAAGACTAGGTACTACCTCCTACCCCCCGACTTTTTGGTTGCCAATGGTACATTCAACCACAAAGTTAGTTAACGCCTTAGCCTCAATGGCTGTCCAAGTCTTCTGTGTGATGTCCTTTTTGGTGTTCCTTTCTTCTGCGGACATCCATGTCTTCAATTGGAAGGACTTGCCCCCCCCGACTCTATTAGGCCTTAACGAGGCTACATAACAGCTTCGTGCCATCTTTTGATCACATTTATGTTCTCTAACGCCATTCATGGTTGGGAACTTGATCTTCATATGATACGTTGAGGCAACAGCCTTGAATGCATGAAGTCCAATCCTTCCGAGGATAGCATTGTACGTTGAAACCGCCTTGATTACCAAGAAGTTCAACATCTGAATGGCCTCATGGGCTCATGTCCAATAGTTACAGGCAACTAAATAGTCCCTTCAACTTTGGATTCTACTCCATTAAATCCATATATAGGCATGTTCTTGGGGTCAACTGAAAATCATTGTACCCCATCTTCACAAATGCATCATGAAACAGAATGTCAACGGAAGCTCCATTGTCTATCAAGGCTCGCTTCACCTTTGAGTTTCCAATCACAGGAATTATGACCAACGGGTCATCATGGGGGAACTTCATGCCTTCAAGGTTTGAATCATAAAAACCAATTGCTATTTCAGTCCTAGCACGCTTCGGGGCCTCTCCCACAATGTGTATCACTTCTCTGGCATAAGCCTTCCGAGAATTCTTTGTTGTGTCGGCCGTAGTCGGGCCTCCTGAGATCATGTTGATCACTGGCCCTCGGGGTTGTGGGTTGCGATCTTGATCGCCATCCCTTCTATTATCTCTAATTTGATTACCACAATCATCACTCTTAGTGAAGCGGATCAGTTTCCCTCTACGGATTAAAAACTCGATCTTATCTTTGAGTTATTTGCAGTCATCAGTGTCATGCCCCACATCTCGGTGGAACCTACAGTATTGATCCTTGTTTCTTTTCGCGGGATCACCCCTAAGTGGCTTCGGCCATCGAAAATCTTTGTCCTTCTCAATATCTAGCAAGATTTGACTCCTTGGAGCATTCAACTTCGTATAATCAGAAAATCTTGGTCCTAAACCCTTCTTTGGTGGCGGCTCAGAGTCCTTGCTAGTCCTGGGATACTTGTCCCTAGCGTCGTACTCTTGTTCTTGTTTTCGCTTCTTAGCGTCATTGGAACCCTTGTCATTGCCTCCAGCAGCTTCTTTCTTCATACTATCCTCCGCCTTGATATACTTGTTGGCCCTTCGTTGGAGCTCGGCCATGTTTTCAGGAGGATGCTTTGCCAAAGACCTTTTGAAGAAAAGAACAGTGGTTCCGTGTTCCAAGGCTACCATGGCCACCTTATTTTCCAAATCAGTGATATTCAATGTCTCCTTGGTGAATCGCTTGAGATAATCCCTTAGATTCTCATTCTTCCCTTGCACCACATACATGAGGGATGAAGAACTTTTCTCATGAACTCTTCCACTAATGAATTGGCTGACAAAGGCAGCGCTCAACTCCTTAAAAGAGCTAATCAAATTTGCAGGTAGTCGACTAGACCACCTTTGAGCCATGCCCGACAGGGTTTAAGGGAACGCCCTACACTTTAAGGCGTCACTTGCAGATTGCAGTAGCAGTGCATTCGAGAACGTCCTGACATGATTTGCGGTATCGCCCATTCCATCATAAACCTTGATCGTCGGCATCTTGAACTTCTTTGAGATGCGAGCATTCATCACCTCCTCAGTAAACGGAGGTATGGGATCATCAGGATCCCCAAGTGGTATCAGATCCTTGGGGTTGCTCATGGGGGTTTCCACCCTTGTTTTTTTAGTTGGGGCATCAACCCTTCTTTGTCTCCTTGGCAGCCTCTCCAGATTTATGACGGGAATCCTTCCTGCGATTGGAGGAGGTCGATTCAGACTTTGCCTTGCTTGCTCTCTAACAATATCATCCTTCAACCTTTGGATCTCAGCTTCATGAGCCTTAATTATAACGCCTTAAAAAATTTCGTATTTATAATATTTATTAAATATTAAATGTGAAGTATGATGTGAATTGTTTTAAGAAGGTCAAGTATGGGTGATATTATGTTCACGTGTTTATATGATGATTTACGGGTTTCGTGTAAGTCCGTCTATTTTTTTTATCATTTGTATTTTTGAGGATTTAAATCCATTTAAATCATGCATTATTGATCTTATGAGATTTTTATTAAATCAACGAAGTTGTTAAAAATTATGAAATCTTTTCTGTTACCATTTTTATGATGTTAAGCAGTTTTTAAAATTTTTGAGAGAATTATTTTGGGAGTTAGATATTTTAAAATGATTTAAAGATTTTTTTTTATTTTATTTAAAGATCAAAACTTGTAAAATTCATATTTAATTCATTTTTGATCATAAAAATATTTTAAATATATAGGGAGATAGAAAATTTTATTCTCTATATTTTAAAAACAAAATTAGACTTTTCTCGATTATTTCCTAATTATTTTCCATTTTGCCAGGTGATTTTAAATTACTTCTGAACCATAAAATATTTTTTTTTACCACAAGTTTTCTCCCCTTTTTATTTGAATCCCTAAATCAGTTTTGGGGAGTAGCTGGGTTCTTCTTGTTTGTTCGAGAGTTTTCTTCTCTCCCTCAAAAATCTCTCCCTCAAAAATCTCTCCCTCAACATATCTCTCTCAATCTCTTCTCCCCAATCTCTCTCTCTCGAATTAAAATCTCTCTCTCTGCTGTTTTCCCCTTCGTTGTGTGTCACCTGTGTGTGTGCGTATGCAATTTTAGTCGAGTGTGTGAGTAAAATAGAGGTGTGTGAGTGTACAATTAGAGCTGTGTTGTGTGTGTATGTATCTTGAGCTCAGTTTTGACTTGTACGGTTGTGGTGTTGAAGCTGTTAGGCGTGCGATTGTGTGCGCGCGTAAGTGATCGTGTGTGTGAGTTTACTTCTGGATGTGTCAGTGGTTGAGGTTATGGGTTGAAGACGTTGTACGTGTGTTGTAGAGTCAGTAAGTGCAGCCAAGTGTGTGTGTAATTCGTGGTGGGTGTGTTTGTTAATCTGCAGAGGGTGTGTGTAGTTATATCAGTATGTGTGTTGAAACTATGCTGCTATGGTATGGTCGAAATGGGGGTATGTGTCAGCAGGTATATATGCTTGTTATGGAGATTATAGTCGAAGCAGGGGAGATAGATGTAGAGGGAAGTGATGATGGTGTGGCTCGAGGGCGTTACCGTAGAAAGAAGAAGACCGGAGGAAGTTGTATGTTCGACTATGGTGCTGAAGTGTGTAAGTTTGGCCTTGATTATAGCCGTGTATGTGTCGTAGTGTGTAAAGTATGGGTACAGGGTCTGTGTGCGTGCGTTTATGTGTTTGGGTTGCTAAATTGAGGAGTGAAGGAGAGTTGGTTTGATTGTTGGAGAAGGAGGATAGGAGGAATTCAAGTTATGCTGCTTTAAGATAAGAGGCGAATGGAATGGGGTAGAGTGGTGCGAACGACGGGAATGGAGTGGAAGAAAGGCTGCTGCTTGGAACAGAGGAATTAAGTGGGGAGTTGATAGTTAGCGGAGAAGAGAGAAATGAGAATTGAGGGATTGAAGGAGTAAAAGAAGATGGGGCTTTTATATGAGTGTGTATGTGTATGTTGTGTCTACGGGTGGTATAAACGTGGGGTGAGTTGTGTGAATTTCTGTCTGAATGAGTAAATGTTGCGGTAGTGCATTACAAAAATGGTTGGTAATTCTATGGTAATAAATGTGGTTGTAATTAGTATTAAGTGTATTAGTGGTAATTAAAGTTGTAATTGCTCAAGTCGGTGCTGCTAGAAATGGTAGTTCTAAATATAAATTTGTAATATATATATATATGGTAACTTGAAATTTGTTAGTAAGCTGATTGAAGTGGAAATTGAGTATATGTATATATATGTAGTGTATGTATCGGAAGATATTATGTTGGTTGGTTGGATCGGTTGTATCTTGACAGGTAGTGTAATATTACAAAGGAGGTGATGTCGAAATTCTTGTAGAAATTATATGTGGTTTTTAAAGTATTTTAGTAAAACAATCTCTTATATTCTACGTGTGTATTGTAAGTCATGATTGTTATGTGACGTGCTACGTGTTATGTGTGTTGAGTTGTAACACGTTGTAGGATACGTCGGGTAGAACATAGCTAGACGTTTATGATTGTAAGTGTACTGAAGTATTATTTTGCCTACGTATAGGTACGAATAAGAGGTTTGGCCAGGAGCAGTGCACGTGTAGATGTAAATTCGAGTAGGACATGATTATCAGAGTTGACGGGCGTACTCAATGAGAGATTGACGAATCTTAAGGAAAGACGGATGTAGGATCGAGTTGAGGTCAACGTGTAAAGAAGTAGAAGCATTTGTAAAGTGAGCGACGGAACGAGATACTGGAAGTGGAAGCTTCATGTATTGAGGCAAGTGTTATCGCTCCTCACTTATTGTTCAAGTGATGCAATTCTTTGCTATTTATCTATCAAACGTGTCGGTTAAATTATGTTTACAAAGTGACGTCCTTCTCAAATGACGTGCAGATGTTTATATTTCTACCTATAGCTCAAGTGCAAATTTTCAAATGATCTTACAAATACCCTATTCTTCAATAATATTTTAAAAACGTGGTATGTCAGTGGATTCCTCAGGAGAATACCATTTATTTTATTTTATTTTATTTTATTTTCTTCAAAAATGTTTGAGGGACGTTCTAAAACTGAGGAAATCCAAGATTTTAAAATTTTTAAAAATCTTTTAACATGATTCCTGATTACAACATATTTTCACCGATGGACCTTCTTTAGGGGATGTTTTCTTCAAACTATTGTACAATTAATTATCTTGGTATTCTTTTCAAATGATCGTTTTAAATTACTTAATTCACCTACGTTGATTCAAACTTTTCAATGTGTTGAAAACTTAATTAGATGTTTTGCACTTGACTATAACTTTTTCTTGTAGTCTCAGTTGTTGTTAATCATGTTGCAAGTATTTTCCCTTCACTCCTTGTTCAAGTAAAATTTATTTTAATTATTCCTGATTATGAGGTCACCCCCTTTATTATATTGATCTCGTCGATACTTATTCTTATTGTTGTTTATTCAGTGGTCACCCTTTATTATATTGATCTCGTCGATACTTATTCTTATTGTTGTTTATTCAGTGGTCACCCTTTATTATATTGATCTCGTCGATACTTATTCTTATTGTTGTTTATTCAGTGGTCACCCCATTTATTATATCGATCTCGTCGATATCCAGGATAGAACTTTTGATTCCTTTTATTTCACCAGTTGAGTTGTTATGCTGGAACGTGAGTTTTCCACATTGTTGATTGACAGAGGTTGTCGATTGTCCCGACACCTAATGCGTTGGATTTAGAATTGGAATGTTTTTTTTCAGATGTCCCTTCGGGGAGACCAGTTTATGGTCAACAGATGTCCCTTCGGGGAGACCAGTTTATGGTCAACAGATGTCCCTTCGGGGAGACCAGTTTAATGGTCAGAAGTTAAGGCCAATGTGTGCCGTGGATCCATTTAGAGGGACCTTGCTGTATGCATTGTCCGGGGTTAGTGCGGGTCTGATCAGCCGCCTAACTCCACTAAAATTTTTAAAAATATACAAAAATCCAATTCTAATCCACACATTGAGATTGAGTTGATTTAAAGCCTAATTCCTTTGAAGCCTATTATGATTATCTTTAATTATCAGAACTTTTATCAGTTCTCATTGTTGATGCATTTTATTTTAGCGGAGTCCTGTTGGCTCATATGGGAGTTACAATATTTAATTTCTTCAGCCGATTTCTTTCGTACCGTATGATGATTATTCTTGTTGATCAGAACCTATATTGTTCTTGATATTGCTATCACTGTTTACACTTGCTGAGCATTGTTGGCTCACTCTTGCTTGTTTATTTTTTCTTCAGTTAATAGAGGAGATTAGTGGACCTTGTGTTGATGAGTTTTCCTGTTCCAGCGAGAGGTGGCGTTCGAGTTGTTGGTTTCGCCGGGTAGTGGTTTGAGATCGTCAGAGGTTGGTTAACTGATTCAATAGAAGAACTTAGTTGTCATTAATTTGTATAATAATTTTATTCAGAGTTTGGACTTTAAATATGTAATTTGATAGTTGTTTCATACCATAACCTGTATGCGGTCTTGGATCAGGGGTGCTGTATTATATATTGGCTTATGTCCAGGTTTATGTTGTGTTGATTATGGTTCATGGCCCCATATCTGTACCCCGGATTTTTGGGATGCCACAGTTGGTATCAGAGCTACAGGTTTTGGTCACTGAAACAGTTAGGATGGGTGGGTATACGTGTGTGAGACGGGCGTTAGGTAGAGCGATTTAGGATAAGGTTCGCCTTAGGTTATTATGATGAATATTGCGACGTTGTACGGTCTTTTGACACATCATACGTGTAGGAGTTTGATTCGTTCAAAGATTTGGTTATCAGCGAGACAGATAATCCAGAGCCGCGTGGGCTATGTGTGCAGTTGAAGCTACTCGGTTGGAGGACATTATCTCGAGACTTTCGCGTACCTTCTAGAATGTTTCTACGACTTTAATTACGATGTGAACGTTATAGAGAGAATACGAGAAGATTAGAAATAAGATATGGGAAACGATTGTTGGCATGAGTTGGAAGTGTGGGCATAGCTTCACGCTACTAGTCGTTGATCTCGGTTGAATTCTTAACTGATTCCCCATTTGGGCAGTTGAATTGATTCTTGTTCTTGCTCTGAATCGTTGTAAACGAATTCACGGTTTATATTGTTGCTGAAACATTTGTTGCGCAGTGATAGTTAAAATCGATAATGAATGGAGATCTTCTTATTTATTCAACTCATTATTGTCAGGCCGATTTTGGCAGCTAGGTATGTTAATGCTTAGCCGACAAGAGTGAGATTATGAATAATTATGAATTTCTTTAACATTTGTTTAATCGATTATACTTCCATTGATGATGAGTTTGTATATCAGATTCACTTGAATTCCATCATATTCTTTCAGAAATATCCATATTTTTAAAAGACACTTGATCCAACTCTATACTTGAAAAATTTGAGACTCTTGAACTCTTTTCATTTTCTCCCTGAATATTTAATCTTCTTTATTCAAACTGGGATGAACAACCTATATATATAGGGGATTCAGGGACATTTTATCTCTGTGATAGAAGTCTGGTGGGACGCCACTGATTGTGTTTGTCATGAAAGTACTAAAGATTGGCCATCTTTTTGTACGAGGGCGGTTGACCTACACTACTAGAAAAACAGGATTAGACATCGCACTTAATAAATCGGTTCAACAGATCCCGAACTTGAAGATGGAGTTTGGAGCTTTGGGTTGCGAGCTTGGGGCTTTGTTCTTTGTTCGTTAAGTATTTTCTTTGTTCTTTGTTTGCCAAGGTTACGATTATATGGTTCTTTGGTTCATGTATATGGGCTGCGTGTGTAATATCTTTGTGTATTTTTCTGTTTATTTCTTTGTATTACAACTTTATTAAGCTTTGGGTTGCAATTTGGAGCTTTGGGTTTAGATATTTCTGTGTGTTTAAAGTGTTTGTTTATAATACCCTGAGAACATAAAAGTGTTTGTTGATACTATTTGCTTTTAATTTGGAGCTAGGCTTTTGTTTGTTTTTCTGATTTTCTTCTTATCTCTTCAATAAGAAGAAATGGTGAAGTTGTGTTGAATGGCTTCTCAATGTTCTCCTTCTGGTTTTGTCTTTAACCCTGATCAAGGCCTGCGCAGTCTCTCTTTCGTAAGTTCATTAACTCTTGCTCCAATTCAGTTCATCTGCTAACTAACTGAGTTTTACTAGGATAATTTACTAGGATTAATTTCTCTGTTCATTAAAATTGTTTGTGTTTGTTTACAAGATAACATTATTAGGATTCGGTATGTACACTTTTAGATAAGATTTTGTGGAAACAACCTCACTACTTTTATAGGAGTAGATAACACTATATAGGAACTGGTACAACTTTGATGAGGTGCTCGTTTTTGGAACCCTTGTCAATCTTACCAAGGATATTAAAGGTGCAAAAGTGGAGAATCACAGATTTTGTGCTTCGGTGCACTATCGGAATGTAGATGAGAAGGTTAAGAATGCTAAATTAGTTTCTCAAAATGCATTGTCAAATATTGGTATTGGTTAATTTGCTCAGATGTGACTTGAGAATCATTCCTTAAGTATTTTTCCCCTTTTCATTTCCATTCTATAAATGCAGAGTTGCAGGTGGCTGTTGTGACAGTTGCTTTTCCATCCACTCCTTTGCTGTTAGCTAGAGCACGCATCTGCCTTTCTGCTTCTCACACAAGGGAAGATATTAATAAAGCATTGGAGGTCATCTTCTATCATCCTTTTGTTTATTATACATATCATTCCATTGTTCTTGTTCTTTCTAATATTTCGAAAATCAGGTTATCAGCACAGTTGGTGACCTAGTCGGCATAAAATACTTTCTTGCTGAACCGAATAAACCACAGCTGGAAGATGGCGGAGTTAAACAGGAATGAATGCGATACACTTTTATTTCCTTCTTTCTTCCTTTCCTTTAGGTGAAGCTGGTAGATGAGCCAATAGGTTTTTAGCTTTCGTTAATAAAATAGAATAGATTTTAGACCAGAGTAGCAAGAGTTTTTCGAATGCAAATGGGTAGAGTAGACATGATTTAAAACGTGGATTCTTTTGGGTTTGAAAGTTTGCCGGTAGGTTATGTATGTTGGATGGTAATCTTGGATTGGAGCTAACTGTCTTATATGTTCAATGAATTTTGTATTTGTTAATGAATAGTTGAGAAATGCCATCCAAGTTCCGGTTGTTTACCTTTTTTTTTTTTGTTGTTTTGGTTCTAGCTGTTGAATATAGGAGGAATAATACATGCAATCAAGCAAAATTAACAACATATAAGTGAAAATCGATGTGAAAAAGCAGAAATTACATCATATTAGAACTTTTAATCGATGTGAAAAATTAG
Organism: Kitagawia praeruptora; assembly: GCA_037693485.1. Lineage (NCBI taxonomy): Eukaryota > Viridiplantae > Streptophyta > Magnoliopsida > Apiales > Apiaceae > Kitagawia > Kitagawia praeruptora. Next base: position 96,353,284 of record CM075350.1, read on the forward strand.
ATCTTTCAACATTCAATAAAAATAACTAATGTCTAAATGAACCAAAGACATCAGTATGAATTCATAATTTGATGCCAAATTCAAGTTAACCGGTGTCTATAGAGCTCTATTACATCGATTGTTTCAAGAAAACCGATGTTAATATCAAATTCAACAACATGTATTGATTATAAACCGATGTGAAAAGTATCATTCATAAAAAATTAAGTAGTAAAACCGATGTCTTTAAAGTATGTTACATCAGAAATATACTAAAAAGCGATGTGTAAATATGAATTAGACATCGGTTAAAAACCGATGTCTAAACTTCAGACTTTTAACATCACACGCGAAGACATCGGTTTATATTCAGAAAAGACATCGGTTTTTACCCGATGTCTATTGCCATATTTCTAGTAGTGCTAAGTGACAAATACAACCTGATAACAATTCGAAGATCATATTGATCTCTCGGTTAAATCTTTTTCCCAAAAGTTTTGTCAAACAAAAATTCAGTGTACATTCATACCTACTATCTATTCATTCTATTGATTTCCTTTGTCAGAAACCTTGATTATTTTGGATTACCAGTAATGAAGAGTCGCGAAGATAGACGCGACGACATCCTAAGTGGTCAAAATAGCGATTACGTGACAAAGAATTGATTAAGCAAGATTGAGAGGTTGATGTTAAAATAGAGATTGATTATCAAATTGGATTAATTGGTGGATTGAGAACCCATGTATAGGATTCGAGATTACTGAAAATTGAGAAAAAGAAAGGTGCAGGTATCAAGGGCACAAGATAACAGATTTTATTAAAAGTTGAAAAGAGAATGATGATGAAGGTGTTTGGTAGGTGACAGTTAGTGTTAATGGAAGATTGTTTTGGACATCTGTTTAATTTCAGAGATAGTAAATGGAATATTATAAGATTCCGAGTATTTTGAAACACGTTGTTGGAAATAAGGTTTTTGAACCCAGGAAGGATAATTTGAGTAAAGCAGAATGAAGCAAGAATATTTGTTTGTAAGTACTATCAGAAGGAAATTAATGAAATTTGATTAAGAAGTAAAATGATTGTGTTGGAGTTAATGACTTGTGTGAACTCAATTTGAAGAGTCGTGATTATTAAGAGTAGAAAAGAGTCGACCAAGATGGAACAAGATAAGAAGAAGAGGAAGACAGTGAACCATGAAGTTTTAAAAGCATTTTAACAGAAGACGTGTAATTCAGTTGAGGGAAGAATGTAAAACTTAGAAGATTTAAAGTGGGGAGAACGGGGGCACAGTAGTTGCCTACATAATGAGAATTAGTAGACTTTACCAAGGCCCACATGGTTAGTAGATAAGATTTTAAGGGAAAGCGTATTGAGATTTTGTTGAGATAAATGCAGAGAGTTGTAGATGTAATCAGAAAGAATAGTGTGGTAACAAGTGACAAAGTCAAAAGTTAGGTTGTTTGCCAGAAATATGGAAAGTAAGACTTTTTGTCGAAGATTGTATCATATCTGTCTTAGTGGAACCTATGATGAGAGTAACAAGACTATTTTCTATAATTACTAGGAAGCTAGAAATTCAACATGATTATGAATGAAGTTAGCAAGAATTTGATTGCGATGACAGTAAAAAGAATTATGTGTGATTCAGGATTGGATTGATTTCCTAACAACGAAGTACGAGCAAATTGTGAGGACAAGAAAGTGAGACATTGAATTGCAAGGGTTGTAAAGTAGTGTTTTGAGGCAGAAAGAAGATAAAGAAGTCTTAATGAGCATGCAGACCAAAAGACTGTTATACCAAGGTTATGGAAATGTTTTGCACAGAAAGAAATATCAGAAAGAGAACAGTTGAATCGAAGTAGATTTCAGTGATTAAGATTATTGAATGTATAATATGATGGATTACTCGGATTGTCACCAGGTAAGGATGAAGAGTTTGTTTGTTATTCATTTTCCAAAAATAGAATTAGTTTCAAGGAGTTCAATATTGAATGACATCAATGGAAATGTTGGAGTTAACAATTTGATTAAAGGATCTTCGCAAGAGAATGAGTAGTAATACTCATCGTATCTCAAGAGGAAGATTATGCGCAAGATTTCTAAATATGAGTTTTAGATGGAAATGAATCAAATTTTAAGACATGTGGTTAGTAATGAAAGAATTAAAGTGAATTTTATGAAGATGGAGCAGTAATGAATTGGGAAAGGCCCATAATGCTAGCAGAGGTGGGAAGTTTTAAAGGATAAACCAGTAACTACTAAAGGTCATTGAATGCTTTTATCCAGATAGCCTCAACATTAGGTAAGCTCACCAAAAAAAAATTAAAAAAATTAAACAGATAGACGTGAAGAGAGCTTCTAAGAGCTATGGAGGATTAATAATCATTCGAGTGATAGAGAAGCTATATGAGCAAGGAGAGTTTGTGAATTACGGTGATGGTTCGTAGAAAAGGATGAGGTTGTTTATTGTCAAAAAAAAAGCACATGTTGATATTCATAAGCAGAAGTATTGACACATGAGTTGGAACTCATTGTGATGGTTTTCATCTAGAGTTGAGAAGTCAGATGTGGAAGTTCGAACGCCTAGTCTACAACGAAGGTGATCGATACCATGGCATTTCAGCCTGAATTATTAGAGAATTAAGAGGCACGGAGATGAGGTGAAGAACCAGAATGTGAATGAGTTGATGGGAGAGGAATTGAACAGTCAGAAGGATAAGTGGTGAAATTGTACTTTATTTCGTAATATCTCGAAATACGAGCGATGAATAGATGCCGTAATTTGGAGTTATAATGCGTAAAGTCAAGTTCGAGAATTATTGAGTGAGTAGAGTTATGTTTCGGAAATTGGTTTTAGAAGACGCGGAATAAGTATGGTTTAGAGGATTTTCTAAGATCGTGAGTTATTTGTTGAAGACGTGTAATTGAGTTAACATAACTTAAGTCAAATTTCATGATTAATTAAAGTCAGAGTTTGTTGGAGTGAAAGCGTTTTGTGATTGGCATTGAGGGGGACTGTGACCCCAGAATAATTGATATTATAAACCATTTAATCAAGATTTTGTTCTTGTAGTGGGTTATGTTAAAGTCAAGGTTATGAAGTTTATTAGTTTTCAAAACTGTAAATATCGAGGATAAAAATGTTTTTATAAGAGTGTGAATTGAATTGTTGATCGCATCATGTTTAACGTGTATCTAATGACGTATGTGTTTTATTGTAGTATGCGATTTCGAGGACACGATCGAGAATAGATGATATGAGGTTTGGTTGACAGATTGGAATCAAGGTATCATGAATTAGTTACTTACATGTTTACTACAAGTCAAGGCAGCTTTCGCGTTAGCATTGTGTATGACTAAATTGAGATTGTGGAATATTGGGGGGTACAAAAATGAGTTGTTATAAATGATTGGGTTGGTATTTGAAGTTGTTACACAGGGTATAGTCCGTTGTAAGAAAAGATCATGCCCGGTTTTCTGTAGACCAGCATCCGTTTAAGAGTAGTAACACTACAAGAAAAGGGTCAATAAACATCAGTTTCTGGCCGATGTCTATGTTATTTTGCATGTGATGTCTAGGTGGGAGATGGCTATTCTAGACATCAGTCAGAAACTGATGTCTGTGCTAACATAGACATCGATATTTCATTCAATACACATCAGTTGTTCTACAAAATAGGTTAGATATAATTAATTTTATAAACAACTTGCATGCCTTATATTCTAGAAAATATATAATAAACTAAGTTATTTTTCACATACACATCACTTTCTTTTTTTGAAAAAGATGTCTATTTGGATATTAGACATCAAAATTTTAACAGATAAAGTGATGTCTACAGTTATCTTGGACATCATCCTAGACTGATGTCTAATGTTCTTATAAACATCAATTTTTATAGAAAAAAACTGATTTATATGTGTCTTTTAGACATTAGATTTTATAAATAAAAAATGATTTCTATTTATTTCTTGGACATCAGATATTGTTAGAAAAAAGTGATGTATATCTTTGTGTTAGACATCAATTTTGCCATAATAAAAATGATGTATATTGAGGTCTCAGACAACAGTACCATTAAACACTAGTTTCTGAGCCTATTTTAAAAAAACCGTTATTTCCATGCGTAAAAAAAAATTAAAAAACTGGACCATTCACAATATATATCCAAGCATTTATATTACACCATCCAACCAAATAACATCCAACCACCAATACATCATTCTACAAAACTAAGTACATATCCATTAACACACTAAATAACTACAAAGCATTTGCCGAACTACCTACCAACTAGCAATTCAATCCGCAAAATAAATCTATTGTCAACTACTACATCACTTAACAAGCATACCAAAAGACACTAGAAACTTAGCCTTGTGCACAACCAAACTGGTATCCTAATTTCAGCAGAAGTGAGTGGTGATGGTCTCCAAGCTATGCTGTCCTCGATCAACATAATCCCAAGAAAGAGATAATCATTGTAACTGAAACACAATATACGAGTAGGTCTATTAGGAAATAAGGTTTACTGCTAATAAGTGAGAGCATCCAACATAATAAAATCTGTGTAGCATATAGCAACACTACAAGAAAAGGGTCAACAGCTTATAAAATAAAATTTGCTCGCTCAGTTTTAGTTTTAACTAAGAAAATGACAAGAAATGTGTAGCCGTTGCATGTTGGGTACTTTGTCATTGAGATCATATATTATAAGAATTTCCTAGTAATTTGTATTATGATAGCTTGCATTCAAGTATATGTAGTGCAGATGAAGACCTCAAGACCCATTAACTTAACACAAGAAAATGTAACATTACCTTCCCATCGGAAAACTCTACTCTATAAACGCATCCAAGAGAACCTTCACCAACAAGGTTATCTTTACTGAATCTGTTTGTTGCTATTTGTAGAGTAGCAACACTGTAGGATATAGCAGTTATAGGTGATTTTTCTCTTTGTCAAAAAAAAAAATTCCCTTGCAATCTCTCAACCACCAAATTTTCTGGAGGGGGGCTTAAATTTGCTGTAGTTGCAGTTGTTTTTGCCCTGTGTTCCCGCGCCTCGGAGTTCACTACAAACAAAATCAAATGCTAGATTTAGTTTTAAATGACGAAAAATAAATCAGTACACTACTAAAATTAAGTGAAAAATTAAGTGTTCAAATCATAAATTAAAAGCTTCCTAGATTATGAATACTTACATTGCATTATCGCCTCCATTAAAGCTACCATCAGCCACAAAAGCTGCAACTGCAAGAAATAGAGATGTCAGATATGCACTGGCTGTTCGTGCGACTGAAATATCAAAAAGAGCCTTCTTGTTTGGCAGCAAAGACTCATAGTTATTAATCACTCCCAAGCATCCAGTCCAATTGGAGGGCACCAAAAATGACGGGCTCAATTTAATACCATAGCGTGATGCAGTTATCCTTGTGGCTATCTGCAATAAATAGACAGTTGAAGATGTATATCTTTTTCCACACAATATTATCAATGTGCAAACAATTAAATACATTTTCTTATATCAGTACAACACTCAGACCCCCATTGTTTGGGTACGAGTTTAAATAAAATACGCGTCTATGCTATATCTGTAAATGACGACGGCACACATACACATAGCAGGAAGTTCAAATTTTCAGACAAAATATAGAAAAAAATGCTACCTTGCATTCAAACTGAACTTTGACAACCCTTTGAGCTGTATCTTGTAACTGAGTAAAGAGTAACTGAAGTTCATCCCTGGGCTTTGGAGCATCCTTAAGCTTCTCTTGCCACACAAAACAAGAGAGAAGGGAAATCATCTCTTCTACCTTTAGGTCCTCCAGAACCCCAGAGCTCTGTCAATGTCAACTCATCAACACTACTGATATTACGAACAAGTGCAATCAGTGTAATAAAGCTGCTTAAACAAAAGACTTGATACCAGAGTGATAATTAATCAGAATTTTAAATAGCAAGAAATTGATAAATTAATTTAGGATTACCTTACCTTATTGAGATCAAGAGCCTTAAAAGCCTTTTAATCTGTTTTCAAATCCATTTCTTATCAGTTATCTCAGCGGCATTCATGGCATTGGGTAAATCTGGTTTGTTAGCAAAAACAAGCACTGCATCTCTCAGCTCATCCTATATAAAATAAGCAAGATAGTTACTGTAAAGGATGCATTAGACAGCATAAAAGACAAAGGATAATGATCTCTGCGCTAATGCCTAACCAGTTTAGATAAAATTGAAATCATAATGTTGCACGGCAAGTTTCCATCACTTGATAATGAATGATGATGACCTCTGTGTCAAAAGGGGTTGCTACAATTGATAATGATCTCTGCGCTAATGCCTAACCAGGTTAGATACGAATGGTAATGATCTTTTTGATGTAAAATGTGATGTACTAATTAATGGGAACTACAAAACTACATATTACATGAATTTAAAGTTTATGGAATCAAAACACAGGGAAGCAAATTCTGACTACAGACTTTTAAACAGGACAAGTTAGAGAAGTGTTGTCTACGCATAAATCAAAATATGATTGCTGACAAGTAAAGAAAGCGAACTTTGATTGCCCTAACAGTCAAGTTTGCAAGTTTTTGCAGATAGATAATAGCAAACTAGCTCAGTTATAGGTTTCACCTTGAATAGATTAAGTTTCCTAGTATTGCTGATGCCAGCTATTATGATTTATGGGAAGACAACAAACTTTAAACTACTAATTTTCATTTCATACTATGTATTACTGAGTACAGTTTGAAAATGCACACCTAGAGGGGGGTGAATAGGTGTGAATGGCTAACTATGTATAACTAAAACTGATTTTAAAAATTACCAGAAACAGCTTACTGATTTCGTTTTATGCAGAGACAAATGGTATGCTGAATGCACAGATAATCAGTACAGATAACACGATAAATGGTAAACTGAATACAAGCAGTATGCTGAGTGCAATGACAGTAAATAAGATAAGGTGCACAAACAGTAAGCAATGCAGAAATGGTAAGCAGTAAGTAAAGTGCAGAAAATAAAGAACACCAAGACTTTTAGCCAGGTTCGACCCCTAACCCCTATGGTCTACGTCCTGGTCCCTTACCAACTTGGTAAGAGAATATATTATTGATCACTGAAATAAGCCAATTACAAGATACAACAATATATCTCCCTTAATACCCAGTTGTTGACAAATGGCGTGCTGAACTCCTGTTTCTGAACTTGCTCTCTAAGCTATACTTCCCAAGTATACTTCTCTAGCAACGTTCACCAAACCCTAGTTCCCTTGCCAAACTGACCAACAACTAATCCTTACAACTTGAACAATACAATCAATAAGGAATACAACTCAACTATGAACTCTTTAAGAATAGCACGTATCAATATACTAAGAGCTCGAAAGAATTAAAGATATAGCAATGAAAAACTGAGTTGTTTGAAATCTTGTGTGCTTGAATATATTTCTCTGAAGTGTTGTAAACGAATGAACACAAGAACAAAATATTTATAGTCTCACAACCAACGTTCGGAAAATCAATCACCAATTATTCGAACTATAAGAAATCAATTTCCAACGTTCAATTGGTTAGAGATTTTACCAACGTTCTTGTGAACGTTTGACAGAGGGTTTGGAAGAAAGAGATCGTAGAAAACATAACCCTTCTGTTTTGTATAGATATAAAACGCGTATAGGAGATTTTGTAGAAGAAAATCTTTTAAATAAGGAAACTCCTATAAGTTTTATAAAATAATTTAAATAAGGATATTTGAAAAGATTTTGAGCTCTATAATATATTGTGTACGTATTATCTAATAAATAGTCCTCACAATATATTTCCTGAATTACATCCATGAGAATTTGTCTTGATAAAAATCTTCAGGATTCTGGCAGTCTGCAAATGGCTTGCTGTTTGAGTCTGTTAGTGTGAAATGGCTTGCTAGACTGACTCTGTTGTAGCACCAGATAGCTTACTGTTTGTATATAATCAGTACACTTAATATACCCTGCAAAACCAAGTTAGTACAACCATAACACAATGTTTTATATCAAATAACAAGCAAATAGCTTGCTGAAAGTGATCATCAAAACCATAGGAGTATCAATCTCCCCCTTTTTGATGATTACACAATATTTAGGAGAAATAAGAACTCCCCCTAAATCCCTGCATATTAGTACATTTTGATATAAAACTGATTCAAGATAAACAAGCATAAAATTAATCATATCCACATCGAATATCTTGACCAAACAAGCAATTAAGTACTCCTAAATTTCTCCCCCTTAATCCATCAAAAAATCTAACCAGAAAGAATATTAGTCCAGGTCTGGAATAAGCATAGAGAAATAAAAATAAAAAATCAAATCATGATAATGGCATATAAGCATTTCAGATACAAATGGTAAGCCAATGTTACCCATTCTGTGCTTGTCAGCTTGCTGACTACACAGTACACATGCCAAGTTCCATTCGAATAGCTGCAAATCTTTCTTCAGCCAATGGCTTTGTGAAGATATCTGCTAGTTGAACTTCAGTTGAAACAAATACCAACTCAATCTTCCCTTTTGCTGCATTATCTCTTAAGAAATGGTGACGAACGTCAATATGCTTCGTTCTTGAGTGATTCACAGGATTCTTTGAGATATTTATAGCACTCGTGTTGTCACAAAATATTGGAATTTTGCCACACTTGATATTGAAATCCCTTAGAGTCTGAATCATCCATAAAATTTGAGAGCAACAGCTACCAGCTGCTAGATACTCCCCTTCAGCCGTTGATAGAGCCACAGAAGCTTGTTTTTTGCTTTGCCATGAAACCAAGCTATGTCCAAGGAATGTACAAACACCACTTGTACTTTTTCTATCAGTCTGAGACCCTGCATAATCTGCATCACTATACCCCACGAGATCAAAAGTATTTGTGATAGGATAGAATAAACCAAGATTGATAGTACCACTTAAATATTTAAAAATCCTTTTAACTGCATTTAAGTGAGACTCTTTAGGGTTAGATTGAAACCTTGCACAAACACAGACACTATACATGATATCAGGTCTTGAGGCAGTTAAATATAATAAACTTCCAATCATACCTCTATACCTTTTGACATCCACATCCTTACCATTCTCATCTGCAAACAGCTTGCTGTTTTGAGTCATAGGAGTTGTTTTTGCTTTGACATCTTCAAAACCAAATCTTTTGAGCAGATTCTTTGTGTACTTTGATTGATGCACATAAATACCATCATTGGTTTGCTTGATTTGGAGACCCAAGAAATAATTAAGTTCTCCCATCATGCTCATATCGAATTCATTGTACATGCACTTAGAAAACCACTCACACATAGATTCATTAGTAGCACCAAATACAATATCATCCACATATATTTGTACAACAAGAATATCTTTACCATTTTGCTTTGTAAATAGTGTTGGATCGATATTACCTCGAATGAATCCATTTTTGAGAAGAAACTTACTAAGCCTCTCATACCATGCTCTAGGGGCCTGCCTTAAACCATATAATGCCTTCTTGAGCTTGTATACATAGTCTTGAAACTTCTCATGTTCGAATCCAGGAGGCTGTTTGACATAGACTTCCTCATCCAGCACGCCATTTAGGAATGCACTCTTTACGTCCATTTGATATAACTTGATTTTCTTGTAGCATGCATAAGCAAGAAGCATTCTGATTGATTCTAAACGAGCTACAGGTGCATATGTTTCTTCAAAATCAATTCCTTCTTGTTGATTATAGCCTTGAGCCACGAGCCTTGCCTTATTTCGAGTAACTGTTCCAAATTCATCCACTTTGTTCTTGAACACCCATTTGGTTCCTATGATAGAAGCATCTTCTGGTGGCTTTACAAGTTCCCAAACATCACATCTTTCGAATTGGTTGAGTTCCTCTTGCATTGCCATGATCCAATTTTCATCTTCTAGTGCTTCCTTGATATTTTTGGGTTCTTCTTGAGCTAAAAAGGCAGCATAAGCACAAAAGTTTGCTTTTCCTCTCCTTGTTGTGATTCCATCTGAGATATCTCCAATAACAAGTTCTGGAGGATGATTCTTTACTGTCCTTGTAGCCTTTGGTAGAGAATGTTGAGCAATTTCTTCATTTGTTGTGATTCTGACCACTTCAGCTTGCTGATTTGCAGTTCCAGCTTGCTGTTTTCCATTCTCAGTAGAGTTTTTGGCTTGCTGACTTCCAGTTTCAGCAGAATTGTTGGCTTGCTGATTTCCAGCAACTTGAGGTTGTATGTTATCACCTGCAAATTCTTCCTCATCTCTTGGCAGATCATTGTTAGGTTCTTGAAAAGTAACATCAATAGATTCTTCAACTATATGTTTATTTAAATTATAAACTCTATATGCTCTACTAGTTAAAGAATAGCCAAGAAAAATAGCTTCATAAGACTTAGCATCGAATTTACCATCATTATCAATTGTCTTGAGCACAAAACACTTTGAGCCAAAGATTTTGAAGTAACCAATGTTTGGCTTCTTTTTCCTCAACAATTCATACGGAGTTTTGTTCAAAATAGGCCTGATTATGACTCTGTTCAACAAATAGCACGCTGTATTCACTGCTTCTGCCCAAAAACTTCTAGGCAGCTTGCTTTCTTGCAATAGAGTCCTTGCTGTTTCTTGTAGTGACCTGTTCTTCCTTTCTACCACTCCATTCTGTTGTGGAGTCCTTGGTGCAGAAAATTCATGTGTAATTCCTCTTTTTTCACAATAAGCAATGAAGTCTTTGTTGAGAAATTCACCTCCTCTATCACTTCTTATACCTACAAGTCTTGTATTCAACTTGTTCTCAAGTAATTTGATTAGTTTCTCAAATTCATCAAAAGCACAATCTTTAGTACGAAGAAATAATACCCATGTAAATCTAGAATAATCATCTACAATCACAAAACCATATTGTTTACCTCCAATACTCTTGTAAGCTTCTGGACCAAATAAGTCCAAATGCAGAAGCTCTAAGGGTTTAGAAGTAGATACCATTTTCTTTGATTTGTGAGTACTTCGAAGCTGTTTTCCCAATTGGCAAGCTGAACATACTTCTGTTTTGACATACTTTAGTTTGGGCAGCCCTCTCACTAGTTTCTTGCTTGATAACTTTCTGAGCAAATCCATGTGTGCATGTCCCAATCTTCTATGCCAAATATATGGATCATTATCCATTGCAGCCAAACAGCATGCTGTTTCCTGCATATCAAAGTCTAATACATATATATTTCCTTCCCTTCTAGCAACTAGGGGGAATTTGTTAGTGCCAATAGTAATAATAGCTTTATCAATACCCAATTCAACATGATGTCCATCATCAAATAATTGAGTGACACTAAGCAAATTATAAGTAAGACCTTTGACATATTGAACTTTGTCAATAGAAATAATACTATTACCAATAGAACCTGTACCAAGGATTTGAAGAGTTTTGCTATTCCCAATTGTCACTCTTCCACCCTTTTTCATTTTGAGATTCATAAACTGAGATTTGTCTCCACACATATGTCTTGTGCATCCACTGTCCAAGATCCATTGCTTTGTCTTGACCTTAGCAGCAAGGCACATCTACAAAACAAACAAAAATACCTCAATGTTTTGGTACCCATATAGGTTTGGGTCCAGGTTGGTTAGTAGCAAGAATATATAAAGCATTTAAATCAATTTTCTTGATCCACATTTGGACCACTTTTGGGGACTGATTTTGCTTAATATCATTCTGTTGGTGAGCTGTTTGTCTCCTGCTACTTGCATTCTGGTATGATGTTTGTTGCCTGCTGTTTGCATTCTGGTATGCTGTTTTCGTCTTATGATATACTTGAACCACACAATTCTTTTCCAGATGTCCTTTTCCACCACATTTGTTGCATGTCTTCCAAGGCATAGCATAATTGTAGGGAATGCCATTCCTTCCATCATATTTGAGTACCTTATCCTTTTTGTTGAGATTCATGCCAACTCCTTCTCTGACTAAGGGGACCTTTGCCTTCTTCATCATTGTCTTTAAAGTGTCTTCACCTTGAACAAAAGTTTCCATGCCCTTCTTGAGATCTTTAACTTCTGTTTCTAGGAGAGTGATCACTTCAGCTTGCTGTTTGATGAGTTCAGCTTGCTGAACTCTCTTTTCAGCAGTTTTTGAGGATTCGGCTTGGCTAGATTCCTTCATTTTGTATGATTCCAATGCTTTATCTTTAGTTTTGACATCAGACCTTAGCTCTTTGATTTCTTCAGTCAAGGTCTTGTTTCTCTTTTCAAGTAACTTGACATTAGCCTCTAAATGTCTGTTCTTAGTATTGAGTTCCTTGATCTCTGTAGTTTTACTGAATGAAGTTGAATCCCATTCTTCCATTTTTGGTAATAGATCTTTTACCATTTTGGATAAATAGGCATTTTTATCAGTCAGCTTGCTGATTTCAGCCTTTAGTGCCATGTGTTCTTCAATTGTAACACTATTTTGTTCCTGCATGGTTAGTGAATCTAACAAAGTATCATCTGAAGAAATATAATCATTAAAAGAGTTTACCTCACTCTCATCTTCTTCAGAATCAGTTTCAGCATATACTCCTTCTGAATTTCCTAGACCATATTTTTCATCCATTCCAACAAGTGCTAAGTTCACCATCTCTTCACTAGAGTCATCACTGGAATCAGAATCATCATCACTCCAAGTCAGTAGAGCCTTTGATTTCTTCTTATCCTTGAAAACAGTAGGCTGTTTTGACTTCAGTTTGTAGCAGTTCCTTTTATAATGACCTGGCTTGCCACATTCGAAACAAGTTTCCTCCTTAGAGTCTTTTGAGCCTTTCTTGTTGTTGTAGTAGCCACCTCTTTCCCTTTTCATCATGTTCTTCTTTTCTATCAGCCTCTTGATCTTCTTTGAAATAAGTGCAAGTTCTTCATCTGAATCAGATTCATCATTAGAGTCAATTGGCTTGCTGTTTTTAGAATGGAGAGCCATATTCTTCATCTTTTCTGTTGGAGCTTTAACACTTGAACTTCCCACCTGATTTCCATTTATCTTGCTTTCAAATTGCTCTAGTTCAGCAAATACAGACAAGTGATCCATAGTATCAATAAGTGGTGAGGATTCCAAGGCAGTAACTTTGGCTTCGTAGATAAATGGTACTGCACTTAAGACCTTCATATTGATTTCATCTTGTGGTATAGATTTTCCAAGCCTCTTCAGTGAGTTAATAGTAACTTGAAACCGTGCTTGACTATCCTTGATAGTTTCACCTTCATTAAGCTTGAAGTTTCCAAAGTCATTCATTAGCTTGCTAAGTTTCACCTTCTTTAGAGATTTCGAACCTTCATGATAAGTCTCCAAAGCATCCCACATTTCTTTTGCTGATTTGAGTGAAGATACTTTATCATATTCAGCCTGGTTCAAACCATTCATAAGTGAACTCCTTGCCTTTCCATTGTAGCCAAGTTTGATTAATTCATCCGGAGTGAGATCATCAACATCCTTTGGCTTGCCATCCTTGTCAAGAAAGACATAAGGACCTTTTTGCACAACTCTCAGAACTAATGGATCTCTAGATAAGTGAGTTTCCATGCTGCTTTTCCACCAGTGGTAGTTGTGTGTGCCATGGAGAAGTGGAGGCCTAAAATCAGATTTTCCTTCGGGATAGTTTTCAGCCATTATGATCGAATACTTTCCTGTTACAGAATTGTTAGTATACCAAGGCTCTGATACCAATTGAAAATGCACACCTAGAGGGGGGTGAATAGGTGTGAATGGCTAACTATGTATAACTAAAACTGATTTTAAAAATTACCAGAAACAGCTTACTGATTTCGTTTTATGCAGAGACAAATGGTATGCTGAATGCACAGATAATCAGTACAGATAACACGATAAATGGTAAACTGAATACAAGCAGTATGCTGAGTGCAATGACAGTAAATAAGATAAGGTGCACAAACAGTAAGCAATGCAGAAATGGTAAGCAGTAAGTAAAGTGCAGAAAATAAAGAACACCAAGACTTTTAGCCAGGTTCGACCCCTAACCCCTATGGTCTACGTCCTGGTCCCTTACCAACTTGGTAAGAGAATATATTATTGATCACTGAAATAAGCCAATTACAAGATACAACAATATATCTCCCTTAATACCCAGTTGTTGACAAATGGCGTGCTGAACTCCTGTTTCTGAACTTGCTCTCTAAGCTATACTTCCCAAGTATACTTCTCTAGCAACGTTCACCAAACCCTAGTTCCCTTGCCAAACTGACCAACAACTAATCCTTACAACTTGAACAATACAATCAATAAGGAATACAACTCAACTATGAACTCTTTAAGAATAGCACGTATCAATATACTAAGAGCTCGAAAGAATTAAAGATATAGCAATGAAAAACTGAGTTGTTTGAAATCTTGTGTGCTTGAATATATTTCTCTGAAGTGTTGTAAACGAATGAACACAAGAACAAAATATTTATAGTCTCACAACCAACGTTCGGAAAATCAATCACCAATTATTCGAACTATAAGAAATCAATTTCCAACGTTCAATTGGTTAGAGATTTTACCAACGTTCTTGTGAACGTTTGACAGAGGGTTTGGAAGAAAGAGATCGTAGAAAACATAACCCTTCTGTTTTGTATAGATATAAAACGCGTATAGGAGATTTTGTAGAAGAAAATCTTTTAAATAAGGAAACTCCTATAAGTTTTATAAAATAATTTAAATAAGGATATTTGAAAAGATTTTGAGCTCTATAATATATTGTGTACGTATTATCTAATAAATAGTCCTCACAATATATTTCCTGAATTACATCCATGAGAATTTGTCTTGATAAAAATCTTCAGGATTCTGGCAGTCTGCAAATGGCTTGCTGTTTGAGTCTGTTAGTGTGAAATGGCTTGCTAGACTGACTCTGTTGTAGCACCAGATAGCTTACTGTTTGTATATAATCAGTACACTTAATATACCCTGCAAAACCAAGTTAGTACAACCATAACACAATGTTTTATATCAAATAACAAGCAAATAGCTTGCTGAAAGTGATCATCAAAACCATAGGAGTATCACAGTTACACTATCACAGAATACAAATAGCATTGGAACATGCTAGACTTTTATTATAAGCCTGAACAATGCACTTTTGTTGTTGACAAGTAAAGAAAGCGAACTTTGATTGCCTTAACAGTCAAGTTTGCAAGTTTTTACAGATAGATAATAGCAAACTAGCTCAGTTATAGGTTTCACCTTGAATAGATTAAGTTTCCTAGTATTGCTGATGCCAGCTATTAGGATTTATGGGAAGACAACAAACTTTAAACTACTAATTCTTATTTCATACTATGTATTATTGAGTACAACTACACTATCACAGAATACAAATAGCATTGGAACAATAAGCCGGAAAAGGGAAAAAAATGCAGTAGTGCAAGTTCGGGCCTTACTACTTCAGATAGTTTTTTGATTTTGGATGTATAATATTGAATTGCATCCACTTTCTTCCCCAAAAGCCCAAGAAATCCAGTCTGCATTGTAAAATAGTTGTTTCATAATATGCTTAGCTAGAATAGGGAATAAACTTAAAAACAAAACATCAAATTTGATTCATTCCAGGTGTGCTATAAAGATCATCAGTATAAATTATTATTACAACAGATTATTTACCTTAATAATCGGTTTCTTCGACTGATTTCTAGCATACTTCAGTTGATAATAATCGAGCCAATTTTATTTCTTTTTCTTCTCACTGACAAGTCCTGATAATTTGTTGGCATTGCATACAACCTGCACGCCAGTTGCCAAGTCAAAAAAAGTATAGAACACACACATTTGATAGGGAAATTGTCTATTCTGGCTGCCTCCATGCTGATTCCCACTAGTGGCATAACAAATAAGACCAAAAATTGTATCTCTTGTCTCCTCAAAACATTAGATAAAGAACCACCACAAAACATGTCCTACAGGAAAAACTTCTACCTATTTATAAGAAAGAAAAAGAGAAAGCAATCGTTGTGTTCTGATGACATTTCGAAAAATATGAGATCTTTCATGCTATTCAGGTCACCACTATTAAAGAACTGAATACCAAACACGTTTTCACAAACGGTCAATAGGAAGAGAAAACCATTAGGAGAAAATGAAAAAGAAGAGGAAGGTATCTTATATTACACAAAAAAAAACTAGCACCTTCGCTTTTCTGTGTTAATTTTTAATATTATTGACTCTCTGCATATTTGGGCAGGAAGCTGTTGTTATTAGAAGTTATGTTTTTACATCCAAAACTAATTTCAAGTTCTAAATTTAAATCATGATGCAAAATAACAGTACGAACCTGACTAGTGAGATAATGATCAGGATGGTTGACCAAGAAAAAATTCTCCACAAGTTCACCGACTGATTCATCAGGATCTGGTGGCACATTTCTAACTAGTACCTATTCAAAACCAAATAAATTCCCAAATCAGTAGCAGCCAGTAGCAAACAAATTGACGGGTCTAAATATGCACAGCAGGAAATCAGGTACCCATAAAAAAATTGTCAACTACTTCCAATTCCTCGGATATAGAATAACAATTATGCAATTTTTTGGATCCAAGCTAGTTTGTTAAATATATACCATAAATCCAAACACATTATTGTTGGTCTCAAGTTTGAGAACCTATAGGTAGAAGTGGTCATCAGCTGGATCATTTAACCCAAATGAGAGAAACACGAATGATACTAAACTATTAGTTGATTATCTCTGAAGACATAATAGTGTTTACATAATATCATCTCTATCATCTCAAAAAGTATCTCATTGCAATTGCAGTTAAGTTATACTACACATAGAATTTACAACTACAACGTCAATGTATCAAAATTCATCTTACTGTAAATTGATCTGGTCGATGCTGTTCTGATGCAAGGAAATGCAACCTCATTGATGCAACCGTTTCATATTCCTTCTTCAGGACATAGCATGTCCAGAGGGTAAAAACATAGGCCATCACTAAATGGGTCCAGAAGCTGCCAATAATATTTAGAAGTACTAAACAAGCTTTATTGTAGAATATTTATTGTAAACAAGCTTTATTAATATCACACACACAAACACAAAATATGGTTCAACTGAACCAAATTTTTTATACTTTCAAACAAAAATGTGATCGCAGATAACATTTCAAACAGTCCTGAGTTCTTAACAGTTATTTCTTCAATACGAAGGAACCTGAACTCAAATTCCGACTTTTTGAAAACAGGCACAAAATCTACACGAATAAAATCAAATTAATTATCCAATCATATAATCAATATTTACGAAACGCTAGTTTAAAAACTTGTTCAACACAAACAACAGGCAGCACAAACAAAATGTGAATCTATTAAACTAACACGAAATTCAAAATTTAAAATTACCTAAACTAACAGCACAACCTGCAGAACCAAGTGAATGACTACAAATAATCATATGATATAACACATATCAGAAATTCAAAAATGAAAATTACCTAACGAACAGCCACAACCACAACACAACAAGTGAATGAAGTCATGTAAAAAGAATACATTCAAAATAAATAGGATAATACATCCAAGTAAATAAAAACACCCAATTCAAGAAATTCGGGTTTTGATTTAAAAAGCCCCAATTTAAGAAATTAGAGTTTTGACTTTAAAAAACCCTCAAATTGAAGCTAATAGATCGAGAAGACCCTAGCAATACCAGAGGATACCTTATTCGTGTAGAGTATTACCAATTCTTACCAATTTTGACACGAGCAAAGAGCAGTGGTGAGTAGATATGTCGGACGGAGGTCTGGTGAGTAGAGTAGTGAGTGGTACCGGAGGTGAGTTTTTGGTGGTGAGAGATGAGTTAGAGAGATTCAGTCGAGAAAGAGTGAGTCGAGAGAGAGAAAGTGTTCGGGAGAGAGAGAGTAGTGTCTGTGAATTATTTTGTTAAATTAGAGTTTTGTTTAATTTGTCTGAGGGTCAATAATTGTGTATGGGCGGGGAGAATATTTGGTTAAGGGGAGGGAAATTTTGATTTAGGGGGTGAAATTTTCGCTAAGGGGGAAAACAAAATCAAGGGTGCATTTTTTCATTTTTTAAAGAGTGACTTTAGACACCAGTTTTAAAAACAGTGATGTCTACGAATAACAAAGACATCAGTTTAATGCGGGATGATGTTATTACAACTTTTAACATCAGCGACATTTACGACCGATGTCTAAAGTGTGATGTCTATTGACTATTTTCTTGTAGTGTAAACGTTTCGAAGTAACGGAATTTGTAAGGGTAGGTTTAAGTTTATCTTGGAGTATGAGGGCTTACAGAGTGAGCCTATCGATGTATGAGATGATATGGAGGAGTCCTAAAGTTGAGCACCCAAATTGAGGAAATTGGAGCAAATGTTTGAGAAATACCATTACTTGTTTCTTAGCATTGATTCTGAGGACAGAATCCTATTAAGGAGGGAATAATATAACGTCTTAGAAAATTTCGTATTTATAATATTTATTAAATATTAAATGTGAAGTATGATGTGAATTGTTTTAAGAAGGTCAAGTATGGGTGATATTATGTTCACGTGTTTATATGATGATTTACGGGTTTCGTGTAAGTCCGTCTATTTTTTTTCTCATTTGTATTTTTGAGGATTTAAATCCATTTAAATCATGCATTATTGATCTTATGAGATTTTTATTAAATCAACGAAGTTGCTAAAAATTATGAAATCTTTTCTGTTACCATTTTTATGATGTTAAGCAGTTTTTAAAATTTTTGAGAGAATTATTTTGAGAGTTAAGATATTTTAAAATGATTTAAAGATTTTTTTTATTGTATTTAAAGATCAAAACTTGTAAAATTCATATTTAATTCATTTTTGATCATAAAAATATTTTAAATATATAGGGAGATAGAAAATTTTATTCTCTATATTTGATATGGGCTAAAAGTAAGCCCTAAAGACGCATTTAATGTGGCATTAATTAAACCTAGAATGGTCCAAACGTGGGGCCCACCATATGGGCCCAAACCCTAATTATAATATTAATTTCGTAATTAATATTAGGGGTAATAAACAGCTCAGCAAATAAGAGTCAAACAAGGATATTACTCTTGCCTGACTTAGCCTCCAAGATACATATTCCAACATGGAAACTGACTCCTACAAGGAAGGGGTCTAGAACCTTCCTCAAGGCGGTGGCTTGCCTACCAAGTCACCTACTCCTACCATAATTCCTAGGCTTCTCAGCCTATATAAAAGGGTCTGACCCCTCATTCTCAGAACTACGTTTTCTTGGCTTGATTCTCTAATACAGAGATACGTAGGCATTCTGTGAGGACCGTTTAGTCTCGAACGCAGAAGCAGCCATAAGAGCACGAAGCTCCCGAACCCTAGCCGTCATAATCATAACCTAGTTTTTATTCCACAACATTTGGCGCCGTCTGTGGGAAAAAGACATCAACCATGGTTCAAACACGAAGAACAGCACCAAGCACTACCGAGCCAATCGCTACCGAGGCTCTACCTCTAAGCTCTGCTCCGCCTGTCACTGAACAAGTACCCCCAACCACAGGGGCGATCACTCAAACTCAGGTTTCTCAACCTCCAGGGACGAATCCCCATGTCAAGAGAACGTTACCTATGGTCGTTCACCCAGGTCAAGGAACCAGCTCCCTCCAGACGCTGGTCTCTCCTCTAGTTGATCCCAGTTACCCACCACCAGGGGTACAGATCCATACTACGGATCTCCCCGTGAGTACTAACCCGATGTATGGCCTGCCTAACTACCCTCCTGGACCCAGTGGTCATGCCTTGCAGATCCGAGATCGAGTGTATCTTGATTACTCTGGCCCCCATACTGACGATTCATCAACTGATGTTGATCGTGATGAAGCCCCAAGAAGGCGACGTGCTAGCAGAGAACCCCGGAGGAGTCATCAAACTGTCTATGATGGACCCCCGTCTACAACTGCGGAAAGAATCAAGGCTTATGAAGCCGAGATTTTAAGATTAAAGGAAGATATGGCAAGAGAACAAGCTAGGTCAAATCAGACTCAACCTCCTCCAACATCAGGACCGATTCCCTTTATAGATTTGGAGAGGCCTTCAAGAAGGCAAAGAAGGGTTGATGCCCCAACTGGAAAAACAACAAGGGTGGAAACCCCCAAGAGCAACCCCAAGGATCTGATGCCACTTGGGGATCCTGATGATCCCACACCCCCGTTTACTGAGGAGGTGATGAATGCTCGTATCTCAAAGAAGTTCAAGATGCCGACAATTAAGGCTTATGATGGAACGGGTGATCCCGCAAACCATGTTAGGACGTTCTCAAATGCACTGCTGTTGCAGCCTGCAAGCGACGCCTTGAAGTGTAGGGCGTTCCCTCAAACCCTGTCGGGCATGGCTCAAAGATGGTATAGCCGCCTACCTACGAATTCGATTGGCTCTTTTAAGGAGTTGAGCGCCGCTTTTGTCAGCCAATTCATTAGCGGGAGAGTTCATGAGAAAAGTTCTGCATCCCTTATGTATGTGGTACAAGGGAAGAACGAAAATCTGAGAGACTACCTTAAGAGGTTCACCAAGGAGACTTTGAACATCACTGATCTGGAGAATAAGGTGGCCATGGTAGCCCTGGAACACGGAACCACTGATCTATTCTTTAAAAGGTCATTGGCGAAGCATCCTCCTGAAAACATGGCTGAGCTCCAACGAAGGGCTGACAAGTACATTAAAGCTGAAGATAGCATGAAGAAAGAAGCCACAGTAAGTGAGGGAGGAGGTAACAACGACTTCAAGAAGCGAAAGCAAGACCAGGAGTATGATGACCTGGAGTATGATGCTAGGGACAAGTATCCCCGAACTAGCGAGGACTCCGACTATGCCCCTAAGAAGAACCGAAGAAGAGTTTGGGACCAAGATTCAACGACTATGCAAGATTGAATGCTCCTAGGAGTCAGATCTTGTTAGATATTGAGAAAGACAAAGATTTTCGATGGCCGAAGCCACTTAGGGGTGATCCCGCAAAGAGAAACAAGGGTCAGTACTGTAGATTCCACCGCGATGTGGGGCATGATACAGATGATTGCAAGCAACTCGAAGATGAGATCGAGTTCTTGATCCGTAGAGGGAAATTGAGCAACTTCACTAAGGGTGAAGATCGTGTTAATCGAATTAGAGATTATAACAGAAGGGATGACGATCGTGATCGTAACACACAGCCCCGAGGGCCAGTTATCAATATGATCTGGGGAGGCCCGACAGCGGCCGGTACAACTCGAAACTCTCGAAAGGCGTACGCCAGAGAAGTGATACACATCGTGGGAGAGGCCCCGAAGCGGGCTAGGACTGAAATCACACTTGGTTTTGATGATTCTGATCTTGAAGGGGTGAAGTTCCCCCATGACGACCCGTTGGTCATAACTCCTGTAATTGGAAACTCAGAAGTGAAGCGAGTCTTGATAGATAATGGAGCTTCCGTTGACGTTCTATTTCATGATGCATTTGTGAAGATGGGTTACAATGATTCTCAGTTGACCCCAAATAACATGCCTATATATGGATTTAATGGCGTAGGATCTAAAGTTGAAGGGACTATTCAATTGCCTATGACTATTGGACAGGAGCCCAAGAAGGCCACTCAGATGTTGAACTTCCTGGTAATCAAGGCGGTTTCAACGTACAACGTTATCCTCGGAAGGGCTGGAATTCATGCATTCAAGGCTATTGCCTCAACTTATCATATGAAGATCAAGTTCCCAACCCAGAATGGTGTTGGAGAACATAAAGGCAATCAAAAGATGGCACGAAGCTGTTATGTAGCCGCGTTAAGGCCTGACGGAGTCGGGGGGCAGGTCCTTCCGATTGAAGACATGGACATCCGCAGTGATAAGGAACACAAAGAAAGTCCAGAAGAGGACATCACACATAAGCCTCGAACAGCCATCAAGGCTAAGGCATCAACTGACTTCGTGGTTGAATGCAACATTGGCAACCAAGAAGTCGGGGGCAAGAGGTAGTACCCCAAGAAGAAAGTGAACTTCAGAAGAAGAATGAGGAGACTAGAAGGAGTAGTAGGTGCTCTATTTTGATGGCCTAGTCTTGCAAAGTTGGACTTAGCTTCATATTTATCTAGTAGAAGTAGAAATAAGGTTCGATGAAACCATGCAGAGCATGTCGCTCTGAGTAGGACAGTAGTACTCTATATAAAGGTTGAACCCATTTATGTTATTAATGCAAGTTTGCTTTTCGTTCTATGATTCTATTTATGTACCAAGCACCTGATGTGTGTAAGTCAAAGATGACCAAGTACCGAAAATAAAAGAATATACAAATGGAAGCAAACAAACGCATAAATAAAACTCTGAAGGGTCGAGAGTTAGGTTACAGCACAACCAAATAAGTGTTTCAATTCCTTGAAGGATCCGGGATAAAAGACATCTGGCAATCAAAGCCATGCAAGGCTGTGGAGGCTAAAGACTAGCCACTTTTTAATGTTTTCAAAAATGACTTGGATGGAGAATCTAAGGTAGAAGACCAATAGAGAACCTTAAACAATGATCAAGAAGTTCAAGCAAACTCTCGTTTTAAAGAGTTTAAAAGGCGAGAAGCCCACATGATTGTTTAATTGGAAATCTAAATCGAGGAATCAACCTTGAATCCTTGACCTAGAATCAAGAAAAACAAAAAAAAAATGATGGAACCAAGACAAACGTTGAAGTCCTGATGGACCACCCGTTGAAGAAACATATTGCATAGCCCGAAAGCCAATTGAAGGAACCCCTTGAAGGCAAGTTGACAGCATTCTTACAAGAGAACAATGATGTGTTTGCTTGGACAGTAGCTGATATGCCAGGGATTGATCCCCAGCTCATAACTCACAAATTGAATGTCGATCCTAAACGAACGACATTAAAGCAGAAGAAGAGAAATTTCGCTCCAGAAAGGCAAGAGGCCATTAAACAAGAAGTTGGCATGCTCTTATAAGCTGGGTTTATTGAAGAGATTCAGTTCCTCAAGTGGTTGGCTAACCCTGTGATGGTCAAGAAGGCAAATGGGAAGTGGAGGATGTGTATAGACTTCACTGACTTGCATGATGCATGTCCTAAGGATTGTTTCCCTCTACCAAGGATAGATACGTTGATAGATGCCACAGTTGGGCACGAGATGCTGAGTTTCATGGATGGTTTCAGTGGATATAACCAGATCAATATGCATAAGGACGACATCCCTAAGGTATCTTTCATAACCGACTTTGGTGTTTTCTATTATCTTCCTATGGCATTTGTGCTAAAGAATACAGGAGCTACTTACCAACGATTGGTGAATAAAATATTTGCCCATCTAATTGGAAAAACCATGGAGGTCTATATTGATGATATGTTAGTCAAGAGCCTATTCACGGCAGATCATATTAAGCACCTCGGAGATGCATTTGAAGTGCTGAGGCACCACAAGATGATGTTGAATCCAGCTAAGTGTGCCTTTGGCGTTGGATCTGGGAAGTTTTTAGGACTGATGGTTTCAAAAAGAGGCATTGAAGCCAACCATGACAAGATCAAGGAGATCTTATACATGAAGCCACCACGCTCTATAAGAGATGTGTAGAAGTTGACAGGCCGAGTTGCGGCCTTGGGGAGATTCAACTCCAAATCTAGTGATAAATGTTTGCCGTTTTTTCAAGCATTGAAGAAAGTGAAAAATTTTGAGTGGACACCTTAGAGCCAGGAGGTCTTTGAACAATTGAAGAAGTACATGGCCGAAGCCCCGTTGTTGGATAAACTAGTCCCGGAGAGACTCTCTACCTATACTTGGCAGTATCTGAGCAAGCACTGAGTGCCGTTCTCGTTCGAGAAGAAAACAAGGTTCGGAAACCCATCTACTATGAAAGCAAGGTGTTGCATGGGGCTGAGTTAAATTACTCTACCATCGAGAAATTTGCCTTGGCATTGATAACGGCCTCGAGGAAGCTACGACCGTACTTCCAGGCGCACAAAATTGAAGTCCGGACGGACCAGCAGCTGATGAACATATTGCATACCCTAAGGCCAGTGGAAGGCTAATCAAGTGGGCCATAGAACTTGGAGAGTTTGATATCAAGTATAAGCCTCGGACAGCCGTCAAGGCTCAGGCATTGGCTGACTTCGTGGTTGAATGCACCATTAACAACCAAGAAGTCGGGGGGCAGGAGATAGTAACTACCACTGAGAGTGGAGATAAAGATGAGGAACTTGTAACTGGTCAGAAGGAATATTGGGTGCTCTATTTTGATGGAGCATCAAAAACAAAATCAAGCCATGCAGGTTTAGTTCTGCAAAGCCCCGATGGGTTCACAGTTGAGTATGCTTTGAAGTTGGATTTTCCTACTACCAACAATGAAGCTGAGTATGAGGCATTGATAGCTGGATTGGGCTTAGCTAGAGTCATGAGGGTCAAGAACCTCAAAGTGTGTGGAGATTCAAGACTGGTGGTCTCGCAAGTGAATGGCGAGTTTGAAGCCAATGATGAGACTATGGCAAAATACCTGAGAGTCGTGAAAGCTGTTATGACTCAGTTTGAGGAATGCTATGTGGAACACATTCCGAGAGAGGAGAACGCTAAGGCCGATGCCTTGTCTAAATTTGCTTCTTCTGAAATTGAGAACTATGCAGGGAGTGTTTACTTCCAAGTCTTGAAGGCCCCGACCATCAATTCTAAGTTGATAGCACCGATTGATATGGGAGGTTGCTGGATTGACCCTATCAAAGCTCACCTCGAGACAGGCTGGCTCCCTGACAATGCCTTGGAGGCACGAAAGCTGTCAGTGAGGGCATTGAGATACGCCTTGATTGAAGGCATCCTCTACAAAAGATCGTTTGTCGTCCCGTACCTGAAGTGCTTGAGGCCCCAAGGGGCAAGAGAAGCCTTGGAGGAAGTTCATGAAGGGATATGTGGGCAACACTTGGGGGGCAGAGCCCTAGCTCACAAGATCACACGACTGGGATTCTATTGGCCAGAGATGTTGGCTGATGCGCAGAATTATGTCAAGAAGTGTGACAGATGTCAAAAGCACGCTCCAATTGTAAGGCAGCCGCCTAAGATGTTAACTTCGATCAATTCTCCCATCTCGTTTGCAATGTGGGGAATGGACATACTAGGTCCTTTCCCTATGGCTTCGGCACAAAGGAAGTTTATGATAGTGGCCATCGACTACTTCACTAAGTGGATTGAGGCTAAGCCCTTAGCCAAGATAACCACCAAACAAATTTCCCAGTTCTTTTGGGAGAGCATCATCTGCAGATAGGGAATCCCCCGAATCCTTGTGACGGATAATGGGACAAAATTCAACAATGAAGAGTTTAAGAAGTATTGCAAGGAGAATGTTATTGAACTTCGCTTTTCTTCAGTAGCTCACCCTGAGGCTAATGGACAAGCTGAGGTAGCAAATTGAATTATCCTTGATGGACTGAAGAAGAGGGTCGGACGATCAAGAAACACTTAGGTGGATGAGTTGCTGCCTATACTTTGGGTATACCACACCACCTACGAAGTGATAACTGAAGCAACCCCGTTTTTGCTGGCTTATGGAGCCAATGCAGTTGTGCCCCCTAGAGATTACACATGCATCGCCAAGAATGGAAGCATATGATCACGAGACCAATGAAAAAGGCGTGAGGCTCGCCCTCGATCTGATTGACGAGGTTAGGGATGAAGCGAATGCTAGAAACGCAGAGCGTCAGAAGAAAGCATCTTTCCACTGCGACCAAAGGGTTAAGGAGAAGTTCTTTCGACAAGACAACTTGACTCTGAGGAAGATAGAGGCCTCCAGAGTTGGCCAGAAGGGAAGACTATCCCCCAATTGGGAAGGGTCGTATCGAGTCAGGAAGACACCAGGACGAGGATTCTACAGGTTGGAAATCTGGGATGATGAACACATTCCAAGATTAAGGATTGAATCCTTGAACTTCAAATCTCATCACAACATTAATTAAGCCTCGATGGCCAACAAGGCTGTCTGCCTCCAATCGAGCTTGTCGTTTGAGTTTAAGGACTCGAACCAAGAGTTGTCAATCAAGTTGAGACCTAAGAAAGGTTATATGAGCATAAGAAAATAAGGTTGGAAACCTAGAATCAAGCTAAAGGGTTGAAAACCAACAAAGGCATACCAGGCCTAAAGTCAAGTGCTAAGGAGCAAGTGAACTACCTGAATGATCAACCGAGAAGGAAGACCTCCTCCATGAGAAACAAAGATGAGGTAAGAACTAAAGAACTTCATCACAAGGATGAGAGTCAAGGGTTGATGATAACCAACAACCATGAATGAACTCAAGGTTCAAGACCAAGCTCCGAGGAGGGCGTCAGCCGACCAAGACTGATTTTCAGTCCTACACGGACTGTTGACGTTGTTTGGGCCATATCTTTAGCTCCGGGTATCAGATTTGGACGATCTTACTGTCCACGCGAAGATCTCTGAGTTTTCTATAGTCTTGGAGACCCCGGCCGACCAGGTCTTGGCCGACCAGCTCCTTTTAAGGAGGTCCAGCCGACCAGCTCCTGAACCTGGATCCGACCGGTCTAGGTTCAGTACTTGGTCCTGGATCCCAACTTTTTCAGTGAACTTTGTAAACCTAAATCTCGACTTTTTCAGCAAATCTCGGATTATTGCCAATGCTAAAGGGAGGCCAAGGTTAGCCATGAAGGCCAAGATTAGCCATTAAGGCCAAGGTTAGCCATGAAGTCACGAATGACCAAACTGACGACTCGTGATCAAGATCAAGATTCTTGATCCTTAGGATCACGGACAGTTTTAGATCCTAGATCCATGATAAAAGTTTAAGATCAAGGTCAAGTTTCTTGATCCTTAAGATAACAAAGTCATGAATGACCAAAATAGTGACTTGAGATTCAGATCAAGGTTCTTGATCCGCAAGATCACGAATAATTTTCACGTCCGGGTCAACCAGCTAGCCAAGAAGCAATCGACCGCGACGCACTAGGGGTCTCAGCCGACCAGGTCCCGGAAGACCAGGTCCCGGCCGATCAGCTCTTTTTAAGGAGGATCAGCCGACCAGGTCCCGGAAGACCAGGTCCTGGCCGATCAGCTCTTTTTAAGGAGGATCAGCCGACCAGGTCCCGGAAGACCAGGTCCCGGCCGATCAGCTCTTTTTAAGGAGGATCAGCCGACCAGGTCCCGGAAGACCAGGTCCCGGCCGACCAGGTTGTTTTGAGGGGGTTCAGCCGACCAGCTTCTGAACCTGGATCCCCCCAGTCCAGGTTCAGTTCTTGGTCCTGGATCCCAACTTTTTCAGCAAATGATTTCGGACATGGTTCTCGACTTTTTCAGCGAATATCAGATGATTATCAATGTTAAAGAGAGGCCAAGGTTAGCCATGAAGGCCAAGATGAGTCATGAAGGCCAAAGTTAGCCATGACGTCACAAACGACCAAACTGACGATTCGTAATCAAGATCAAGATTCTGGATCCTTAGGACCATGGATGGTTTCTGATCCTGGATCCACACTCTCTATTAAAATCAAGAAGGAGTCTAAGTTCAAGTTTTTTAGGCCAACTACTGACTAGTTAGCCCTAGAAGAGGAATTTCAGCCAACCAGGTCCCGGAGGACCAGGTCCCGGCCGACCAGCTCCCCTGGAGGAGGGCCAGCCGACCAGCTTCTGGCCAACCAGGTCCCAGCCGACCAGCTTCTGGCCAACCAGGTCCCAGCCGACCAGCTTCTGGCCGACCAGGTCCCAGCCGACCAGCTTCCGGCCGACCAGGTCATTTTCAGGGGGGTCCAGCCGACCAGCTTCTGAACCTGGATCCCCCCGGTCCAGGTTCAGTTCTTGGTCCTGGATCCCTACTTTTTCAGTGAACTTTTTAAACCTAAATCTCGACTTTTTCAGCGAATCTCGGATGATTGTTAAAAAGAGGTCGAGATTAGCACCGTTTAGTGCTGTTTAAGCACTGTTTAGTGCCTATTAGCACAGATTAGTGCCGATTAGCACCGTTTAGTGCTGTTTAAGCACTGTTTAGTGCCTGTTAGCACAAATTAGTGCCGTTTAGCGCTGTTTAGCACCGATTAGTGCCCTTAGTGCCATTTCATGCTATTTAACATTGTTTAACACTGTTTAAACGTTGTTTATGGCTGATTAGCACTGTCTAGTGCCATTTAACACCGCTTAGTGTCGTTCAACGTCGTCGTAAATGCGTCGGTCGCTCCACGCTTTACATTAAGATGATATTGTTGAAAATACTCACGTAAGAGCAATAAACCCTGACCCAAGTCTCGAGTAAGGCCGTTATAACTTCAAGGAAAACCTGATCAGTTTTCCTAGAAGTTGGGGGGCAAATGATATGGGCTAAAAGTAAGCCCTAAAGACGCATTTAATGTGGCATTAATTAAACCTAGAATGGTCCAAACGTGGGGCCCACCATATGGGCCCAAACCCTAATTATAATATTAATTTCGTAATTAATATTAGGGGTAATAAACAGCTCAGCAAATAAGAGTCAAACAAGGATATTACTCTTGCCTGACTTAGCCTCCAAGATACATATTCCAACATGGAAACTGACTCCTACAAGGAAGGGGTCTAGAACCTTCCTCAAGGCGGTGGCTTGCCTACCAAGTCACCTACTCCTACCATAATTCCTAGGCTTCTCAGCCTATATAAAAGGGTCTGACCCCTCATTCTCAGAACTACGTTTTCTTGGCTTGATTCTCTAATACAGAGATACGTAGGCATTCTGTGAGGACCGTTTAGTCTCGAACGCAGAAGCAGCCATAAGAGCACGAAGCTCCCGAACCCTAGCCGTCATAATCATAACCTAGTTTTTATTCCACAACAATATTTTAAAAACAAAATTAGACTTTTCTCGATTATTTCCTAATTATTTTCCATTTTGCCAGGTCATTTTAAATTACTAGGAAGCTAGAAATTCAACATGATTATGAATGAAGTTAGCAAGAATTTGATTGTGATGACAGTAAAAAGAATTATGTGTGATTCAGGATTGGATTGATTTCCTAACAACGAAGTACGAGCAAATTGTGAGGACAAGAAAGTGAGACATTGAATTGCAAGGGTTGTAAAGTAGTGTTTTGAGGCAGAAAGAAGATAAAGAAGTCTTAATGAGCATGCAGACCAAAAGACTGTTATACCAAGGTTATGGAAATGTTTTGCACATAAAGAAATATCAGAAAGAGAACAGTTGAATCGAAGTAGATTTCAGTGATTAAGATTATTGAATGTATAATATGATGGATTACTCGGATTGTCACCAGGTAAGGATGAAGAGTTTGTTTGTTATTCATTTTCCAAAAATAGAATTAGTTTCAAGGAGTTCAATATTGAATGACATCAATGGAAATGTTGGAGTTAACAATTTGATTAAAGGATCTTCGCAAGAGAATGAGTAGTAATACTCATCGTATCTCAAGAGGAAGATTATGCGCAAGATTTCTAAATATGAGTTTTAGATGGAAAGGAATCAAATTTTAAGACATGTGGTTAGTAATGAAAGAATTAAAGTGAATTTTATGAAGATGGAGCAGTAATGAATTGGGAAAGGCCCATAATGCTAGCAGAGGTGGGAAGTTTTAAAGGATAAACCAGTAACTACTAAAGGTCATTGAATGCTTTTATCCAGATAGCCTCAACATTAGGTAAGCTCACCAAAAAAAATTAAAAAAATTAAACAGATAGACGTGAAGAGAGCTTCTAAGAGCTATGGAGGATTAATAATCACTCGAGTGATAGAGAAGCTATATGAGCAAGGAGAGTTTGTGAATTATGGTGATGGTTCGTAGAAAAGGATGAGGTTGTTTATTGTAAAAAAAAAAAGCACATGTTGATATTCATAAGCAGAAGTATTGACACATGAGTTGGAACTGATTGTGATGGTTTTCATCTAGAGTTGAGAAGTCAGATGTGGAAGTTCGAACGCCTAGTCTACAACGAAGGTGATCGATACCATGGCATTTCAGCCTGAATTATTAGAGAATTAAGAGGCACGGAGATGAGGTGAAGAACCAGAATGTGAATGAGTTGATGGGAGAGGAATTGAACAGTCAGAAGGATAAGTGGTGAAATTGTACTTTATTTCGTAATATCTCGAAATACGAGCGATGAATAGATGCCGTAATTTGGAGTTATAATGCGTAAAGTCAAGTTCGAGAATTATTGAGTGAGTAGAGTTATGTTTCAGAAATTGATTTTAGAAGACGCGGAATAAGTATGGTTTAGAGGATTTTCTAAGATCGTGAGTTATTTGTTGAAGACGTGTAATTGAGTTGACACAACTTAAGTCAAATTTCATGATTAATTAAAGTCAGAGTTTGTTGGAGTGAAAGCGTTTTGTGATTGGCATTGAGGGGGACTGTGACCCCAGAATAATTGATATTATAAACTATTTAATCAAGATTTTGTTCTTGTAGTGGGTTATGTTAAAGTCAAGGTTATGAAGTTTATTAGTTTTCAAAACTGTAAATATCGAGGATAAAAATGTTTTTATAAGAGTGTGAATTGAATTGTTGATCGCATCATGTTTAACGTGTATCTAATGACGTATGTGTTTGATTGTAGTATGCGATTTCGAGGACACGATCGAGAATAGATGATATGAGGTTTGGTTGACAGATTGGAATCAAGGTATCATGAATTAGTTACTTACATGTTTACTACAAGTCAAGGCAGCTTTCGCGTTAGCATTGTGTATGACTAAATTGAGATTGTGGAATATTGGGGGGTACAAAAATGAGTTGTTATAAATGTTTGGGTTGGTATTTGAAGTTGTTACACAGGGTATAGTCCGTTGTAAGAAAAGATCATGCCCAGTTTTCTGTAGACCAGGCATCCGTCTAAGAGTAGTAAACGTTTCGAAGTAACGGAATTTGTAAGGGTAGGTTTAAGTTTATCTTGGAGTATGAGGGCTTACAGAGTGAGCCTATCGATGTATGAGATGATATGGAGGAGTCCTAAAGTTGAGCACCCAAATTGAGGAAATTGGAGCAAATGTTTGAGAAATACCATTACTTGTTTCTTAGCATTGATTCTGAGGACAGAATCCTATTAAGGAGGGAAGAATATAACGCCTTAGAAAATTTCGTATTTATAATATTTATTAAATATTAAATGTGAAGTATGATGTGAATTGTTTTAAGAAGGTCAAGTATGGGTGATATTATGTTCACGTATTTATATGATGATTTACGGGTTTCGTGTAAGTCCGTCTATTTTTTTTCTCATTTGTATTTTTGAGGATTTAAATCCATTAAAATCATGCATTATTGATCTTATGAGATTTTTATTAAATTAACGAAGTTGCTAAAAATTATGAAATCTTTTCTGTTACCATTTTTATGATGTTAAGCAGTTTTTAAAATTTTTGAGAGAATTATTTTGGGAGCTTAGATATTTTAAAATGATTTAAAGATTTTTTTTATTGTATTTAAAGATCAAAACTTGTAAAATTCATATTTAATTCATTTTTGATTATAAAAATATTTTAAATATATAGGGAGATAGAAAATTTTATTCTCTATATTTTAAAAACAAAATTAGTCTTTTCTCGATTATTTCCTAATTATTTTCCATTTTGCCAGGTCATTTTAAATTACTTTTGAACCATAAAATATATTTTTTTACCACAAGTTTTCTCCCCTTTTTATTTGAATCCCTAAATCAGTTTTGGGGAGTAGCTGGGTTCTTCTCGTTTGTTCGAGAGTTTTCTTCTCTCCCTCAAAAATCTCTCCCTCAACATATCTCTCTCAATCTCTTCTCCCCAATCTCTCTCTCTCGAATTAAAATCTCTCTCCCTGCTGTTTTCCCCTTCGCTGCGTGTCACCTGTGTGTGTGCGTGTGCAATTTTAGTCGAGTGTGTGGGTAAAACAGAGGTGTGTGAGTGTACAATTAGAGCTGTGTTGTGTGTGTATGTATCTTGAGCTCAGTTTTGACTTGTACGGTTGTCGTGTTGAAGCTGTTAGGCGTGCGATTGTGTGCGCGCGTAAGTGATCGTGTGTGTGAGTTTACTGCTGGATGTGTCAGTGGTTGAGGTTATGGGTTGAAGACGTTGTACGTGTGTTGTAGAGTGAGTAAGTGCAGCCAAGTGTGTGTGTAATTCGTGGTGGGTGTGTTTGTTAATCTGCAGTGGGTGTGTGTAGTTATATCAGTGTGTGCGTTGAAACTATGCTGCCGTGGTATGGTCGAAATGGGGGTCTGTGTCAGCAGGTATATATGCTTGTTGTGGAGATTATAGTCGAAGCAGGGGAGATAGATGTAGAGGGAAGTGATGATGGTGTGGCTCGAGGGCGTTACCGTAGAAAGAAGAAGACCAGAGGAAGTTGTGTGTTCGACTATGGTGCTGAAGTGTGTAAGTTTGGCCTTGATTATAGCCGTGTATGTGTCGTGGTGTGTAAAGTATGGGTACAGGGTCTGTGTGCGTGCGTTTATGTGTTTGGGTTGCTAAATTGAGGAGTGAAGGAGAGTAGGTTTGATTGTTGGAGAAGGAGGATATGAGGAATTCAAGTTATGCTGCTTTAAGATAAGAGGCGAATGGAATGGGGTAGAGTGGTGCGAACGACGGGAATGGAGTGGAAGAAAGACTGCTGCTTGGAACAGAGGAATTAAGTGGGGAGTTGATAGTTAGCGGAGAAATGAGAATTGAGGGATTGAAGGAGTAAAAGAAGATGGGGCTTTTATGTGAGTGTGTATGTGTATGTTGTGTCTACGGGTGGTATAAACGTGGGGTGAGTTGTGTGAATTTCTGTCTGAATGAGTAAATGTTGTGGTAGTGCATTACAAAAATGGTTGGTAATTCTATGGTAATAAATGTGGTTGTAATTAGTATTAAGTGTATTAGTGGTAATTAAAGTTGTAATTGCTCAAGTCGGTGCTGCTAGAAATGGTAGTTCTAAATATAAATTTGTAATATATATATATGGTAACTTGAAATTTGTTAGTAAGCTGATTGAAGTGGAAATTGAGTATATGTATATATATGTAGTGTATGTATCGGAAGATATTATGTTGGTTGGTTGGATCGGTTGTATCTTGACAGGTAGTGTAATATTACAAAGGAGGTGATGTCGAAATTCTTGTAGAAATTATATGTGGTTCTTAAAGTATTTTAGTAAAACAATCTCTTATATTCTACGTGTGTATTGTAAGTCATGATTGTTATGTGACGTGCTATGTGTTATGTGTGTTGAGTTGTAACACGTTGTAGGATACGTCGGGTAGAACATAGCTAGACGTTTAAGATTGTAAGTGTACTGAAGTATTATTTTGCCTACGTATAGGTACGAATAGGAGGTTTGGCCAGGAGCAGTGCACGTGTAGATGGAAATTCGAGTAGGACATGATTATCAGAGTTGACGGGCGTACTCAATGAGAGATTGATGAATCTTAAGGAAAGACGGATGTAGGATCGAGTTGAGGTCAACGTGTAAAGAAGTAGAAGCATTTGTAAAGTGAGCGACGGATCGAGATATTGGAAGTGCAAGCTTCATATATTGAGGCAAGTGTTATCGCTCCTCACTTATTGTTCAAGTGATGCAATTCTTTTCTATTTATCTATCAAACGTGTCGGTTAAATTATGTTTACAAAGTGACGTCCTTCTCAAATGACGTGCAGATGTTTATATTTCTACCTATAGCTCAAGTGCAAATTTTCAAATGATCTTACAAATACCCTATTCTTCAATAATATTTTAAAAACGTGGTATGTCAGTGGATTCCTCAGGAGAACCATTTATTTTATTTTTTATTTTTTTTTCTTCAAAAATGTTTGAGGGACGTTCTAAAACAGAGGAAATCAAAGATTTTAAAATTTTTAAAAATCTTTTAACATGATTCCTGATTACAACATATTTTCGCCGATGGACCCTCTTTAGGGGATGTTTTCTTCAAACTATTGTACAATTAATTATCTTGGTATTCTTTTCAAATGATCGTTTTAAATTACTTAATTGACCTACGCTGATTCAAACTTTTCATTGTGTTGAAAACTTAATTAGATGTTTTGCACTTGACTATAACTTTTTCTTGTAGTCTCAGTTGTTGTTAATCATGTTGCAAGTATTTTCCCTTCACTCCTTGTTCAAGTAAAATTTATTTTAATTATTCCTGATTATGAGGTCACCCCCTTTATTATATTGATCTCGTCGATACTTATTCTTATTATTGTTTATTCAGTGGTCACCCTTTATTATATTGATCTCGTCGATACTTATTGTTTATTCAGTGGTCACCCTTTATTATATTGATCTCGTCGATACTTATTCTTATTGTTGTTTATTCAGTGGTCACCCCATTTATTATATCGATCTCGTCGATATCCAGGATAGAACTTTTGATTCCTTTTATTTCACCAGTTGAGTTGTTATGCTGGAACGTGAGTTTTCCACATTGTTGATTGACAGAGGTTGTCGATTGTCCCGACACCTAATGCGTTGGATTTAGAATTGGAATGTTTTTTTCCAGATGTCCCTTCGGGGAGACCAGTTTATGGTCAACAGATGTCCCTTCGGGGAGACCAGTTTAATGGTCAGAAGTTGAGGCCAATGTGTGTCATGGATCCATTTAGAGGGACCTTGCTGTGTGCATTGTCCGGGGTTAGTGCGGGTCTGATCAGCCGCCTAACTCCACTAAAATTTTTAAAAATATACAAAAATCCAATTCTAATCCATACATTGAGATTGAGTTGCTTTAAAGCCTGATTCCTTTGAAGCCTATTATGATTATCTTTAATTATCAGAACTTTTATCAGTTCTCATTGTTGATGCATTTTATTTTAGCGGAGTCCTGTTGGCTCATATGGGAGTTATAATATTTAATTTCTTCAGCCGATTTCTTTCGTACCGTATGATGATTATTCTTGTTGATCAGAACCTATATTGTTCTTGATATTGCTATCACTGTTTACACTTGCTGAGCATTGTTGGCTCACTCTTACTTGTTTATTTTTTCTTCAGTTAATAGAGGAGATTAGTGGACCTTGTGTTGATGAGTTTTCCTGTTCCAGCGAGATGTGGCATTCGAGTTGTTGGTTTCGTCGGGTACTGGTTTGAGATCGTCAGAGGTTGGTTAACTGATTCAATTGAAGAACTTAGTTGTCATTAATTTGTATAATAATTTTATTCAGAGTTTGGACTGTAAAGATGTAATTTGATAGTTGTTTCATACCATAACCTGTATGCGGTCTTGGATCAGGGGTGCTGTATTATATATTGGCTTATGTCCAAGTTTATGTTGTGTTGATTATGGTTCGTGGCTCCATATCTGTACCCCGGATTTTTGGGATGCCACATTAATCCTTTCCTCAGCCGTTTGTGGAGGTCCATCATGGATTCTTTGGGTCCTTCTTCGAGGTTCCCTACCAGCACATCGCCTCCTTGGGGCTTCTTCTCGATCATTGTCGTCATCCTCATATGTTGAATTAGTAGTATAGGGGCCAGAGTAGTCAAGATGCTCTCGATCTCGGATCTGTAAGGCATGACCGCTTGGTCCAGGTTCTCGACTAGGGAGATAGTTAGGCAACCCATACATCGTGTTGGTATTCACGGGGAGATCCGTAGTATGGATCTGTACCCCAGGTGGTAGGGGGTGGTTAGGGTTAACCAGAGGAGAGACCACCATCTGGAGAACCACAGGCAGCGTACTCCAAGCAGGGGAATTCATCCCAGGAGGCTGAGAAACTTGAGTTTGGGGGATCGTCCCTTGTTCAAAGGTGGTTGTCTCAGAGGTGAGAGGCGGAGCAGAGCTGATTGGTAAAGCCTCGATAGAGCTTGGTGCAGTTCTTCGTGTGTTAACCATGGTTGATGCTTTCGTCCCACAGACGGCGCCAAATGTTGTGGAATAAAAACGAGGTTACGAATCCGTATTTAATGTTAGGGTTCGGGAGCTTCGTGCTTTAATGGCTGTTTCCGTGTTTGAGACTAATCGGTCCTCACAGAGTGCCTACGTATCTCGTATTGAGAATCAAGCCAAAACGTAGTTCTGAGAATGAGGGGTCAGACCCTTTATATAGGCTGAGAAGCCTTAGAATTATGGTAGGAGTAGGTGCCTTGGTGGGCAAGCCACCGCCTCAAGGAAGGTTCTAGACCCCTTCCTTGTAGGAATCAGTTTCCATGTTGAAATATATATCTTGGAGGCTAAGTCAGGCAAGAGTTATATCCTTGTTTGACTCTTATTTGCTAAGCTGTTTATTACCCCTAATATTAATTATGAAATTAATATTATAAATAGGGTTTGGGCCCATCTGGTGGGCCCCATGTTTGGACCATTCTAGGTCTAATTAATGCCACATTAAATGTGTCTTTAGGGCTTACTTTTAGCCCATATCACTATTTTTTAAAATTATTTTTTTGACGTTCCAATCGCACGGAGGTCATGATATAACGATTTTAGTGATGTGGTAATTTTTCAAAAAATTTCCTATATTTATTTGGTTTGGTTTTATAACGGTCAAAATGGACCTTCCTTTTAACTAGTTTTGTCCCGAATGATGAATCTATTTTTTTAATTATTTTTTCGACATTCCAATCGCACGGGTGTCAAGATATAACAATTTTAGTGTTGCGGTAATTTTTCAAAAAATTTCCTACATGTATTTGGTTTTGTTTTATAACGGTCAAACCGGTCAAAATGGACCTTCCTTTTAACTAGTTTTGTCCCGAATGATGAATCTATTTTTTTAATTATTTTTTCGATGTTCCAATCGCACGGGTGTCAAGATATAACGATTTTAGTGATGCGGTAATTTTTCAAAAATTTCCTACATGTATTTGGTTTGGTTTTATAATGGTCAAACCGGTCAAAGTGGACCTTCCTTTTAAATAGTCTTGTCCCGAATGATGAATCTATTTTTTAATTATTTTTTCGACGTTCCAATCGCACGGGTGTCAAGATATAATGATTTTAGTGATGCGGTAATTTTTCAAAAAATTTCCTACATGTATTTGGTTTGGTTTTATAACGGTCAAATAGGTCAAAGTAGACCTTCCTTTTAACTAGTCTTGTCCCGAATAATGAATCTATTTTTTAAAATTATTTTTTCAACGTTCCAATCGCACGGGTGTCAGGATATAACGATTTTAGTGATGTGTTAATTTTTTAAAAAAATTCCTAGATTTATTTGGTTTGGTTTTAAAGCGGTCAAAGTGGACCTTCTTTTTAACTAGACTTGTCCCGAATGATGAATCTATTTTTTTAAAATATTTTTTCGACGTTCTAATCGCACGGAAATCAAGATATAACAATTTTAGTGATGTGGTAATTTTTAAAAAAATTTCCTAGATTTATTTGGTTTGGTTTGGTAATGGTCAAACCGGTCAAATTCGACATTCTTTTTAACTAGTCTTGTCCCGAATGATGAATCTATTTTTTTAATTATTTTTTCGACGTTCTCACGGATGTCAAGATATAAAGATTTTAGTGATGTGGTAATTTTTAAAAAAAATCCTAAATTTATTTGGTTTGGTTTGGTAATGGTCAAACCGGTCAAATTCGACATTCTTTTTAACTAGTCTTGTCCCGAATGATGAATCTATTTTTTTAATTATTTTTTCGACGTTCTCACGGATGTCAAGATATAAAGATTTTAGTGATGTGGTAATTTTTTAAAAAATTTCCTAGATTTATTTGGTTTGGTTTTATAACGGTCAAACCGGTCAAAGTCGACATTACTTTTAACTAGTTTTTTCCCGAATGATGAATCTATTTTTTAAATTATTTTTCGATGATTCAACCGCACGGATCTAAATATATAACTATTTTTTCTAATTATTTTTTAAAATTCATAGATTTATTTTGTTTAAAAACTAAAACTAAATTTTTAAATTTAGCAAAAAAATTTACATTTTTTAAAAATAAAAAACCAACAACTTAACACACGTTTAATTTTTTTTAAACTACGTAACACACGTATCTATACTATATTATAATAAGCAAAAGGGGGTATAATTTGTAGTTTGGTTAACCCCTTTTTTGGTTATTCTCATTTTTGGTTATCCATCATTCATCACCGTTAGATCAGCAACTCAAATAGATCATGACCGTTAGATATAAAATAGTACTAAAAGTTGTTATATGCAGAGGTTGAAGGTTCGATTCCCGCCAATAACATATTAATTTATATTTAATACTAAAATTATTATATACAAAGATGTAAGGTTCGAATCAATAACATATTTAAATTAATACTTATAATATTATCTATATATACTATACTATACTATATTATTATATTATAATAAGCAAAAGGGGGTATAATTTGTAGTTTGGTTAACCCCTTTTTTGGTTATCCCCATTTTTGGTTATCCCTCATTCATCACCGTTAGATCAGCAACTCAAATAGATCATGACCGTTAGATATAAAACAGTACTAAAAGTTGTTATATGGAGAGATTCAAGGTTCGATTACCGCCAATAAAATATTAATTTATATTTAATACTAAAAATTATTATATACAAAGATGTAAGGTTCGAATCAATAACATATTTAAATTAATACTTATAATATTATATTATATTATAAATAAATTATAAAAAATTAAAAGTAATCTGTGCTTTGCACGGGCTATAAGCTAGTATAGTATAATTGTATAACACAATCCTCAAAATTTTGGGCACAAGGAACGAGGTGAAAAATTTGGGCAGAAATTTCCCTCAGCAACGAAATAATTCATCTCAAAATCTCTTACTTGGTCATTTGAGCACTACTCCTCTACCCCTTCTCTATGATAAAGGTTTAACAACCTTTATGAAATTATGCTTATTATTGAAAGATATCCAAAGAGATCAAGAGAGATCAGAGGTGAGAAATGAGAGAGATGAGAGAAGAAAAGACAGTCGAGAGAGATGAGAAAAGAGAATCTTGTTTATTTCATTTCATAACTCTCCAATCATACAATCTCCGAGTTCTTATACAACCAATTTAGTAACTGATTTTCCCGCCAATATTCATTCAACTATTTATTTATTTATTTATTAAGCTAATTTCCTATTTGACTTGCTATTGACTTTAATATTGATCAAGTCAAATATCCCCTATAACAAATATCCCTCCTTCTAAAGAGTCTTGTCCTCAAGACTGTAACAACAAAGAATGAATGTTGAATTCAGGAAATTGCTGAGTAAAGTCCAAAGCTGATTCCCAAGTAGCTTCTGAATCTGGAAGTCCTGTCCATTGAATTAAAAACTGAACTTGAACAGCATTACGAACTTTCTGAATTCGTCTAGCAAGAATACTCTGAAGAGTTTTCAAAGTCTTTGTATCTGCCATTGTTGTAGGTAAAGTCACCGTTATAGGAACAGAACCATGAAATGCCTTTAGCTGTGAAACATGAAACACATCATGAATATTTGCAGAACTTGGTAATCTCAACTTGTAAGCTACTTTTCCCACCACTGCAACTATCTGAAAAGGACCATAGAACTTAGGAGAAATTTTCTGATTAGTTCTAACTTGCAGAGATTGTTGTTTATAAGGCTGCAATTTCAACCATACCCAATCCAAAACCTTAAAACTCCTATCAGTCCTATGCTTATCAGCCTGAACCTTCATTCTAGATTGAGCTCTGAGAAGTTGAGTTTTAATATCAGCCAAAACTTCCTCTCTTTTCTGTAAACTCCTATCAACCTCAGCATTGGCCACTTCTCCTGCTAAATAAGGAAGATGTAAAGGAGGTGGTTGACCATAAACGATCTCATAAGGAGTAGTCTGAATAGCAGTGTGAAAATGTGTATTATACCACCATTCAGACAAAGGTAACCAAGAACTCCATTCCTTCTCATGATTACTACACATACATCTCAAGTAAGTCTCCAAACACATATTTACCACCTCAGTTTGGCCATCAGTAGCTGGATGATATGCAGAAGATAGTAAAAATTCGGTTCCATGAATAGAGAAAAGACCTTGCCAAAAGGTACTCAGAAAGACACTATCTCTGTCACTGACTATAGATTTGGGCCAACCATGTAGTTTAAAGACATTGTCCAGATAAGATTGAGCAACATCCTTGGCAGTATAAGGATGTGACAAAGACATGAAATGAGCATATTTGCTCAATCTATCAACTACCACAAATATCACAGTTTTACCATTAGATTTAGGTAATCCTGTAATAAAATCCATAGAAATATCACTCCATACCTCAGTAGGAACAGGCAAAGGTTGCAATAATCCTGGATATGCTGATAAATCACTCTTATTACTTTGACATATTTGGTAGTTCCTGACAAATTGTCTGACATCTGCAGTTAAACCTTTCCAACTAAACAACTGTTTAACCCTCTTTACTGTCAAATCCCTACCAGAGTGACCCCCTTCAGGAGTAGAGTGATGCCACAATATGATCTTACTCCTAAGATCATTCTTTTTTCCAACAACTATCTTATTCTTTTTTTAACAACCCTTCCTGATAAGAATAAGAATTCACCAGTTTTCCAGCTTTTAATGAAGCAATTAATTCTTCATAAAAACTATCTCCCTCATAACTCTACTTGATTAAATCATGCAAATTGGATGAGACTACAGAAATGGCTAAACACATGATCTGAGCTCCTTTAGCTCTGGATAAAGCATCTGCTGCAACATTCTCTTTACCATGCTTATATTGGATTTCATAATCAAAACCAAGCAATTTTGACAACCAAAATTGTTGAAAAGGAGTAGATACCTTCTGCTGTAACAACCACTTAAGACTTTTCTGATCAGTCTTGATTATAAAATGGCCACTAGACAAGTATTGTTCCCATTTCTACACAGAAAACACAATTGCAAGCAATTCCTTCTCATAAACAGACAATTTTTGCCATTTAGGTCCTAAAGACCTGCTTATAAATGCTAAAGGGTGACCCTTTTGCATCAACACAACACCAATTCCACATTTGGAAGCATCAGTTTCAATTTCAAAAGGTTCAGCAAAATTAGGAACAGCTAATACAGGAGCAGTAGTTAAAGCTGTTTTAAGTTTCTCAAAAGTTGCCTGAGCTACAGAATTCCAAGTAAAAGCCCCTGTCTTCAACAAATCAGTTAGAGGCTTACTGATCAAAGCATAGCCTTTAACAAATTTTCTGTAATATCCTGCAAGTCCTAAAAACCCCCCTTAATTCCTTTACTGTACTAGGTACTTGCCAACTACTAATAGCAGATAATTTTTGTGGATTAGTTTCCACCCCATTTGCTGAGATGAAATGCCCTAAATATTCAATTTTGTCAACAGCAAAGAAACACTTACTAGGCTTAATATGCATATCATTGCTTTGCATTAGCTGAAAAACTTCCTTTAAATGTGACCAATGATCATCTAGATTCTTGCTATAAACCAATATATCATCAAAAAAATACTAAAACACACTTCCTAAGCAAAGGTCTAAACACAGTGTTCA
The DNA here is from genome assembly GCA_037693485.1 of Kitagawia praeruptora. Classification (NCBI taxonomy): domain Eukaryota; kingdom Viridiplantae; phylum Streptophyta; class Magnoliopsida; order Apiales; family Apiaceae; genus Kitagawia; species Kitagawia praeruptora. The sequence continues at coordinate 96,394,596 of CM075350.1, forward strand.
TCCAACTTTGAAAAGAAGCAGGTGCATTAGTCAAACCAAAAGGCATGACAAGGAATTCATAATGACCTGTGTGTGTTTTAAAAGCTGTCTTAAAAATATCATCAGGATGTAACCTTAATTGATGATAACCTGCCCTTAAATCCAGCTTGCTGAAAACTGTTGCTCCAGCTAATTCATCAATTAACTCATCAATAACAGGAATTGGAAATTTATCCTTTACTGTCTTCCTATTAAGCTCTCTATAATCTATGCAAAGCCTCCATGTACCATCTTTCTTGCCCACCAAAACAACAGGAGAAGCAAAAGATGAACAGCTATCCTGAATAATCCCTCTTTCTAGCATTTCTTGTACTAACTGTTCAATAACATCTCTTTGTTTCAAAGGATATCTGTAAGGTCTTATGTTAACAGGCCCTTCTCCAGATATCAATGGTATTCTATGATCAAATGTACCCCTGTGTGGTGGCAAGTCTTTTGGTTCATCAAACACTGCAGCATAAGTATTCTTCAATTTCTGCAATTCTGTTTCTGTTGTTGTAGGAATTATTACTTCTTTGACATTCACCTCTGATACTGCTGTACTTTCCAAAGAAACTGAAGATAATTTTTTAACTTGGATTAAACAGCAATGAGCAGCATTCTGCATTAACTTGAGTGAAGGTTCACCCTCAAGTACCTTGAGTTTCTTCTGTGGAACACCCTTTAGAGAAATATGTTCATCATTTAAGATAAAATCCATTCTCAACTTCTTAAAATCCCAATAAACTGGTCCTAGAGTAGCCAACCACTGAATGCCTAAGACCATATCACAGCTCCCCAAAGGAATCAACAACACCTCTGTCTTAAATTGCTTACCATTCATGATCCATTCAAAATCTCTACACATGTTCTTACAGACAATGTTATTGCCATCTGCCACTGTTACTGCTTGAGCTGAAACTTCTTCAATCTTACATCCCAATCTCTTAGCAAAAACAAGATCCAAAAAATTATGAGTACTTCCTGAGTCTACCAAAATGTGAACTGATTTACCTGTAGTTGTAGTTAAACCCTTCAACCTCATAGTTTGGAAATTCTGGTTACCAACCAAAGCATTTACTGAAATACAAGGCTCTACATCCTCCACTTGAAATTCACCATACTCACTATCACCTTCTGTAATGTTAGAAACATCAACTTCATTGACAACATCCCCTGGAACCTCTACTGTAAATAATTGAGGTTCTTTAAATTTGCACTTGTGACCTCTTTCATAAGTTTGATCACAATAATAACAAAGACCCTTTGCAATTTTCTCAGCCCTAATATCTGCAGGAATAAATTTGAATTTCTTGTTGTTTTTCACAAAAGGCTGGTTTGTCTTGACAGTAAGAGTTGGTAACAAAGGTGGAGCAGAATTGGCTAACAATGGTATAGACTGAACAGGTTTTGTATATGCAGGAGAAAAACTTGACTTAGTAGGCTTAAGAGAAACAACAAGAGACTCTTCTTTAAGTCTTGCATACTCCACTGCTTCTGCAATACTAGTAGGCTTAAAAGCCTTAACAAAGGGCTTGACAGTAGATTTTAATCCCCCAATAAAACTATCAAGAACATAGGAATCTGGTAACACATGATTGTACTGCAACATCATAGATCTAGCATTCTCAAATTCATCAATATATTCCTCCAATTGACGTATTTGTTGTAATTTGTTAAAGTTTTCAACAATTTTACCAGGACCATCATCCCTAAATCTTGCTACCAAATCAATAATAAAATCATCCCATTCCACAGACTTTCTCACAGCAAGATAACTAGTCACCCATGTTTCAGCCTTATCTATCATATACAATGAAGCCAAATCTACTTTTTGATCATTAGCAATTTTACACAACTCAAAGTATCTATTGCATTTCTTGATCCAGACCCTAGGATTTACCCCATCAAACTTAGGAAAATCAAGCTTAGGTGTAAACTTGAAGGATCGATCTATACCTGTTTCAGGTTCAAGGCTCCGATCAGTACGATTTTGATTAGCATGATTCCGATTGACATCATCGTTACTCTGCGGTAGAGATGTGCTCGCACCTTTTAATTGAGACTTAATCTCATCAATTGATTGCATCAATCGTACCAAAACATCATCAACTTTCTTGTTCTGAGCTTCTTGTTTCTGATTATAGGCTTCCAGTTTCTTCTCAACACCTCTAATATGATCATCCATGGCCGACGTCTTACGTGTTCTTGCCAGTGTACGTAAGCCAATGTATCTATATATTGTAAGTATTTACGAAGGATCAAACTGCTCTGATACCAATGATAAAGGTTTAACAACCTTTATTAAATTATGCTTATTATTGAGAGATATCCAAAGAGATCAAGAGAGATCAGAGGTGAGAAATGAGAGAGATGAGAGAAGAAAAGACAGTCGAGAGAGATGAGAAAAGAGAATCTTGTTTATTTCATTTCATAACTCTCCAATCATACAATCCCCGAGTTCTTATACAACCAATTTAGTAACTGATTTTCCCGCCAATATTCATTCAACTACTATTTATTTATTTATTTATTAAGCTAATTTCCTATTTGACTTGCTATTGACTTTAATATTGATCAAGTCAAATATTCCCTATAACACTCTACTCTCTCTCTCTCTCTCTCTCGTCTACTCTCTCCGTCACGACCCGACACAAACAATCACCCTCTCCAAACACTAATCTCGTCTACCCCTTCATTTTGCTGGATGTAGGTTTTCTTGATTTTGTCATTTTGCTGGATTTTGGTTTCAATTTAGAGATTCAAACTAGGGTTTTATATTTGGATGTTTGGGTTTTCGAGTTTTGGTTTGATTTTACTCAATATTTGACATCAGATTGTTATGCTGTTGTATACTCTGAAATGTTTGCGAGTACAATTTTTTGTTTTGCTTTGCCTTGCTTTGTTCTGCTCGATCTGTTATTGTAAGTTGTATTGTACCATTGAATAGGAAACTCCTATCTTTTTTCTCTGAAATACTTATTATTCAGTTTCCTTTTACATGTTAGAGGGAAGTAAAGATAAACTGGATGGAAATTATCTACATAATTGGCACCAAGTATAATTAAAATTGAATTTTAATTGTATCATACATTAGCTGAACTTCGTAAATGCTTGTTTTCGGTCAAAAATATTGATTCATAAATTGTAGTGCCTGCCTGGAATATTAAGTATATTTACTGTTTATTTGTAGTGCCTGGAATACATTGCACTATAGCACCAATGTCCTATGCTTCGTAGTAACTTATTTGTGGTTCACTGATATAGTAATTCTGTTTGTGAACTAAAAGCCATGCACAACGTAAGTGTCATATGACCCCTTGGGTAAAAATCATAAAGTACTTCAACCTGTCATGATTAATACCAGTGAGAGATTTTGGGAGCTAACTCTGTTTTTTGACATAATTGTACTAGTTTCTCCTGTGCAGGTTACTGGAAAACTTCAACCTGTCATGATTAATACCAGTGAGATGCTCGGCTGCGAGAGATACAGCGTTATCTTGATATTGTTATTGATGAAAAGCTTCCCCTAAATCATGAGATTTTGTACCATTTACAGGTAATTTATGGATACACATTTACTTTTCACTTAGGCTCACCTGCACACCCTCATCCCCTTTCCCAAAAGTAAAGAAAGAGGAAACCAATTTTGGAAAAGAAAGTTTAAAACAGAGTTACAACAAACATTGGAAGAGTTTTGACTTGAAACAATGATGACACAAAAGCCCCTACTGCCTTTTTTAAATTGATTAGCTTAAACTTGTTGGACCTTCCTTTTAGGTGATATGATAGATTGAACTTGAAGGAAATACGTAGCAGCAGCAGTAGGTCCAGTGATAGCGATTACAGGATGAGCACAGGAGCTGGAGACCTTGAGGCAGATGCTGATTCTTTAACTGAAAGTAAACAGAGTTTACACACAAGTATGGGGATTGTTTGAATAGGTATGTTGGACTCATACCCTAATGGGTCAATGTATGTAACATGGTCTGTTTGGACTGTCCAAGATGAATGGGATAACCTTATTTTTGCAAGTATTTCACTTTAGTATAACCTTATAATAGCTTGTATAAAGCTTCTTAACTTATATATGTTGCTTTTTTAGATCAGGAATCTGAACCATATGTACCCATTTATGTGTGATGAGGATCATATATTCATATTTGTTCTTATGGTATTGGTTGTGACTATGACTTGGGTTGTTATAGTTATTGATTTCTTGCTTGCAACTCCAGTCAACTAATCCTTTATTAGCTCGGTTCAATTGTTTGAAACTTGAATTAGTAGAACAGTCATTCTTGTATGCACAAAATGGATGTAGTAGTAGCAATTTGTGACGGCCTTATTTAGAATGTAACTGTGGTTATATATTCTGTATCAGCATGTCACCTAATTGGAACTTATTTTTCTCCATGTTTTGATGCATCTTCGCTTTCTGCGTTTTTAAGTTACAATGGCATGATGCTACACTTTATGCAACATATCTCACAAAAACACATTTTACTTCTTAGGAAACTTATTTCCACACAGGTGCCAACTAAAGAGCAAGTAGATGCATTATCCACAGAGTTGCGAAGTCGTGCTGCTATACCAGGTTCATATTCCAATATCAATATGAAAAGTATTTATTACATAAGAGCAAATGTTTAATAGTTTTGATAGTATATACACACACATTGCATGTGCATCCATGTGACTTTTAGTTCGTGCAATAACCATACATATCATGGTTTTCTCAAACAGTCAATATGTTCGTCGGTTTATCTATATGGGCTCTTCCAAATTAATTTGCCATTGTATATGTTTATTTAAAGTTGTCAACTTCTGCATCATCTTCATGAATTCGTTGAGTGTTGACCAAAATAAACGAATAAGATAGTAAAGTTGTTTCTCTCATTTAGTTTTGTAGAACACTTCTGAATCTTCTGCAGTGATAAGAGATTCTCAAAAAGGTTCAGGATGTCATATGGCAGTTTGTGAAAAAACATTTATCTATCCTGCTGAAGCGGTTGTAGTCCCGGTTGTGCAAACATCATTTGCTAGATCTTCTCTAAAAAGGTGAAACCAGTGACTTCTGTTACCAGCTTAAATTTTGCATTTAGTAGGCATTGGAATGGACCATTCCAAATGGTAGGATTGATGTTAAGTCCCCGAGGAGTTCCCTGCTATTAGTAATCACTTTTTTCTATTTAGAAATTAGCAGCTTGAGTATTCTGGTGCATGACAAGCTGTTAAACCTAAATGGGTATGTGAATGAACATTATATGAGTTCCCTTTTAGTTTTTCTAGGTCAATATTAGCAACTGGGTTGTGCTAAAGAAACTTGTACTATTTGAAAATGCGGAAAATTGATTGTAATTGACCTGTCTGCATTATATTGTATTTAAATAGTTTTTTTTAGACTAAACTGATATTAATTTTGTATTTTTCAGATTTTGGCTACAAAATTGGGTGGGCTCATCATTATCTGGTTTATCTTTCCTGGTCTGGTCTGTGTTTTTTATCCGACTTCTTATTGCAAGTAATAGATGATTCCTCTATAATATGTTTATCTCACTCTAGTTTCAATTTTTGCAGTCATGACATTATTGAGAATCTGGATGGGTCTTGGGTTGGATCTAGCAAATTGAGGAAATTAAGATCAGTCTTAGATGACACTTCTAAGAAACGTTTGCAACTGGCAGAAAAAGAAGACATTTTGGTATCTTTATAAATTACTATTTGCGAAACTATTTTATAGGATTCGAGATATGCATATGGCGGGTTCTAATTTCTTGTTACAAACTTGTAGAGTGCGCAACTGCGAGAAAAAGTTTAAGGAAATGGAAGGATTGAGAAGGCAGGAACAATATCGTCAAGAAAGAATCATTAAAGCTAAAGAGGATCTTGCTGCTGCAGATTTAATATTTGTGAACCTGCCCCATTTTGAACCTAAAAATTTGTTGATTTGTATTAGTTGTTTGTTGTTTTGGATTGGACAGGTTGGTATTATGTATGAACAAAGCAACTATTTCAATTTTTTTATAAAAAATCATTGCATTTGATTTTATTTTGATGTTGCAGTATCATAGTTTTAATGTTGCAATAAAAAAAATGTTGTTGCAATAAAAATAAATGGTGTTGTAATAAAAAAGAATGGTGTTGCATTTGAAAAGAATGGTGTTGCTTAAAAAAAAATTTAGTGTTGCATTAGACTAAAAAAATGTCGCGTTAGATAGTGGACCCCATTGCTGACGTGGCATGTGGGCCTTATTGCTGACGTGGCATGTGGGTTCCCACTGATGATGTGGCATGTGGGCCCATTGCTGATGTGGCGCTTTGGTGGGCCCCACTGCTGACGTGGCATGGCCCCCAGCTGTGACGTGGCATCTTGCTGACATGGCAACTTGCTTACGTGGCACCTTCTTGATGTGTCATGTGGGCCCCACTGATGACATGGCACCATTGTGAGCCCCACTGCTGAAAAGCTAAAAATCTAATGCAACACGCTATAGTGTTGCATTTGCATGCTTTTGGTGTTGCATAAGGCCTCTTATGCAACACTTTCGTGGTGTTGCAATAGCTTGGCAAAGCGTTGCATTAGGGGTCTTACACAATGCCAATATTGGTAACGCCCCTCTACCATTGCGTAAGACCTTACGCAACGCTTTTCAGGTCTTTTGCAACTGTAATTAGGGGTTGTGTATGTGCGTTTATGGCGTAGTGGGTGCAGATCTTTGATGTTTGGGGAATGGACTTCATGGGACCTTTTGTTTCTTCATGCAATAATCAGTACATCTTGCTAGCTGTGGATTATGTGTCTAAATGGGTCGAGGTGAAAGCTTTACCGACCAATGATGCTAAAGTGGTACTGAATTTTCTTCATAAGAAAATTTTCACGCGTTTCGGGACACCACGTGCTATAATTAGTGATGAGGGGACACACTTCTGTAATCGTCAGTTTACTACGTTGATGGCGAAGTACAATGTGACGTATCGTGTTGCCACTGCTTATCACCCTCAAACTAATGGTCAAGCGGAAGTTTCTAACCGAGAGATCAAGAGAATTCTGGAGAAAGTGGTGAATCCATCTCGTAAGGATTGGTCATTGAAGTTGGATGAAGCAGTGTGGGCATATAGAACTGCTTATAAGACTCCTCTAGGTATGTAACACCCCCAGATCCGGGGTCCGGGATCTGGTCGTTACGGTCTCAACATCCGTCCACAAAACCAACATAATTTAAATTACAACCTTATGACCCAAACAATAATATAGAACACACCCGTTATAGTCCCAGAGATGTAATCAGAGTAACCAAATTTTATTAATCACACAATTGAGTTCTTACAACCCAAAGAATTACAATTTAACCATTACTTACTCTTTGCCATCCATTTGTATATGTCATATAATAAATACATTTGATATTCAAATGCTAACAACTAACCTACTAATAGCTTACTCTTCAGCAATGGTAGCTAAGATCTCAACGGCTAATCCTCTAACGGCTGACACCTGCTCGCACCAAGTGCACCTTGTGCGGCCATCTGATCTAACTGTTGTTGTGATATAAATAAATAAAGTAAGGGTGAGCAATAGCCCACCACAAATATGTTAGAAAATGGGAAGTTTGAGGCATATTTATAATATGTTCTTGATGTAATTTCCGGAAACTAACAAGTGGAAGTTGTTCCTTGTAATGAGAACTTAAACTTTCATGTTTGGATCTAAGACATTTTCTTAGTGGAATCCATAAGTAAATTGAGTTGAAAGAAGAATTGATTATTGGTTTATTTTAACAGGTTTCAGATTTATTTGTTACAACAGTACTTGAAATTGGATCAGTATTTGGATTAAATCCTGATGGAAATTTGGATCAGTACTTGGAGTAAAATCCTGATGGACTTGGTCAGACATCAAATACTGATGAGCTAAATCCTGATGGATATCAGTTCCTGATGAGTACTAAATCCTGATCCTGATGGACACCAAATCCTGATGATACTGATGACCAAATCCTGATGCTCATGTAACTGAAAATAAATCCTGATGCAGTTAATGCAATTAAATCAGAATATTTACTTTCCTTTTATGGAGTATCAGTTACGTTTATTTTTGGTATTATATACAATACAGAATAGAATAAATGTACAGGGGAAGAGATACGTCCTAAGGATAGAAACACGATTCGTTTTCTTCTTTCTCTGTTCTCTCACGATACGTATAGGAGAAATACATAGTTCTTAGGTGAACTGAGGTGCTGGTCGCTGTTGATCACTGGTGTATTTGTGAACCCTTTGATCGGTGCTGTTTTATCCTGGAAGTGATATTGCTGCAACCCAATCACAACGTAAGTGGGGAAATATTCTCTTCAAGAACAGCCAAGTCTTCTCGTAGGGCTTGGTGACTCAGCTGTGTTCTTTCTCTCTTGTTGTCTTGGCTTAAGCTGCTGTGAGAGATAAGTGTTCTTACTTTTCTTGTTAATTACAGTTACTGATTATACTCTTGTTTATGCCTTCGTGTTTTGTTTTGTTATTTGGTTAATTACCTGTTCTTGTTTATTAATATATATCACTGCCTCATTGTTGTGTTTAGTGTAAAATACCCAACAATCTTGAAGAGAATAGTTGTGTTATATATTATTAATTAACAAGATGGTTAACGAAACAGAAACTCCTGTTGTTGAGACTAGCTCTGGGTCTGGTGTTACTGTACCTACCATGGATTGGACTACGTACCGTTTCCCACAACCTATTGATTTGTCAGGAATGCCTGATAAATTCAGTGGGGGTGTTGGTTTTTCTCGTTGGAAGAAAAAGATGAAACTGTGGTTAACGGTAAAGGGTCTATGGCCAGTGGTACAATATGAGAAACCAATTGTGGTTAAGGAGAAAGCTGAAACTGTTAAGGCATATACCATGTGTGAGGAAAAGGATGGGGTGGCTAGGGCTGCAATACTGGCAGCTTTAGCGAACACTCTATTCGATGTTTATTCATCTGACTCTTACACTGCTAAGCTCTTATGGGAGAAGCTTGACCAGACACATAATACTGACTCGCAAGGGTTGGAAAAGTATTCTGTGGCTAGGTTCCTTGATTTCAAACTGGTGGATTCTAAATCCATGACTGAGCAGGTGCATGAGTTTGAGATGTTGGTGCATGCTTTGAAGGAGTCTGGTATGGACTTACCTAAAAAGTTTCAGGTTATGTCTGTGATTGAAAAGCTCCCTAAGTCTTGGGAAGAGTTTGCACTCTCACTGAAAAGATAGAAAGGAGAGATCACTTGGACAAACCTGATGTTGGACATCTCTGTGCAGGAGTAACACAAGTCCAAGCAAGGACATGTGATGCCTACTGAACATGCTGGGAGTTCGAAGGTGAATGTAGTGACTGTAGGACAGAAGAGAAAGTCTGTCACTAAGAAGGAAAACACTAAGTCTAAGGACAAGAACAAGGCTAAGAAACCAAAGGCAAACAAACCATGTTGGTCTTGTGGACAGGTTGGTCATTGGAGCAAGGACTGTCCTTAAAAGAAAGTTAAGAAACCTGTTGTGGGAGCACAAGCTAACACTGTGCTTGGTACCACTGGTGGGCCTACGGTTAACATGGTTGTTGGTGAGGCTATTGCTTCTGAAACTGACAACGGGTATGTGACCTACAACCCTGTACTTCTTTCCACCTATTCGTCTCATGAATGGTTGATTGATACTGGAGCTAATGTACATATTTGTACTGATATTACTCTATTTGTATCTTATCAACAGACTCATGGAATGATTATGACGATGGGGAATGCTAGTGTAGCTCAAGTACTTGGAATAGGAAACGTGGACCTGAAGTTCGCTTCTGGGCGTGTTCTATCCCTCACTAGAGTGCACCATGTTCCTGAGATTCGTAGAAATATAATAAGTGGAAGTTATTTAGTTAAGAATGGTTTTGAAGTTTCTTTGAAATGTAATAAAGTAGTTATTACAAATACTGGTGTATTCTTTGGCAAAGGTCACTTGTCGGATGGATTATTTTTAATAAATGTTGAGCCTGTTTTGGGCAGTTTTATTAATAATAATGTTGCTCCTTCTGTTAATTGTGTTGAATCATCTGTTTTGTGGCACGCACGTCTTGGTCACTTGAATTTTGGTGCTCTAAAGAATATGATGAACTTAGAGTTGATTCCAAAACATGCCATTGATAAGAAATCTAAATGTCAAGTATGTGTGACTGCTAAACAAACTAGGAAACCCTTTCATAATGTGGTTAGGGATTCGAATGTGTTAGATTTAGTGCACACTGACATATGTGAATTTGGTGGTGTTTTGACCAAGGAACATAATATGTATTTCATTACCTTTATAGATGATTGTAGTAGATATTGTTATGTTTATTCACTTAAACATAAAGATGAAGCACTAGATAAATTCATTATGTTCAAAACTGAAGCTGAAACACAAACTGGTAAAGTACTTAAACGTTTGAGATCAGATAGAGGTGGTGAGTATACGAGTAACTCGTTTAATGAATTTTGCAAAACCAATGGTATAGTTCATGAAGTTACTCCACCATACACGTACACCTGAGTCTAATGGGGTGGCAGAACGAAAGAACAGAACCTTTAAGGATATGATCAATAATATGTTGATTAATTCTGGGTTGCCTAAGTACATGTGGGGAGAAGCTCTGAATACGGCTTGCCATATTCTGAATAGAGTTCCTCTGAAACATATGGACAAGACACCTTATGAATTATGGACAGAGAAAAGGACTAGTTTAAAATATCTTCGTGTGTGGGGGTGCCTTGCAAAGGTACTTGTCCCTGAACACAAGAGAAAGAAACTAGGGCCGAAAACTGTTGATTGCATCTTTCTGGGCTATAGGGAAACCACTACGGCTATGAGATTTTTAGTATTAAAATCTGACATAGATGGAATAGTGGCTAATTCCATAGTTGAATTTCGTGATGCAACATTCTTTGAGGATGTGTTCCCTATGAAGACTGGTATACCTCAGGGTATTCCTGATGATGATCCCACTCACACATCGAGTTCCATTCCTGATCATGTAGAAAGGATGACAAATGTGGGGGCAGATCCTGATAGTAGCTCTATTCCTGATGAAGTAGAGGAACCTAGAAGGAGTAAGCGTGCTAAGGTAGTCAAGGACTTTGGAAGTGACATTATCACTTACAATATCGAGGATGAACCTTTAACTTTTCGACAGGCCATGGATTCTTCAGAATCTAGGTACTGGAAAGGTGCTGTAAAAAGTGAAATTGACTCTATTGTTTCTAATGGAACATGGGAGTTGGTTGATCTACCTCCTGGGTGTTCTACTATAGGATGTAAATGGGTGTTCAAAAGGAAGATGAATCCTGATGGCTCAATAGATAAGTATAAGGCTAGGCTGGTAGCTAAGGGCTTTAAGCAAAAGGAAGGCATTGATTACTTTGACACATACTCTCCAGTTGCTAGAATGACAATAATCCGAATGCTTATAGCATTGGCTTCTGTACATGGTCTTATCATCCATCAAATGGATGTAAAGACAGCTTTTCTTCATGGTGAACTTGAAGAAGAGATTTATATGGATCAGCCTGAGGGATTTGTTGCTTCTGGTAATGAGAGGAAAGTATGTAAGTTAATCAAGTCTATATATGGCTTAAAACAAGCTCCAAGGGACTGGCATAAAAAGTTTGATGAAACTGTTTTAGAATCAGGATTTGTAGTTAATGAAAGTGACAAGTGTGTCTATTACATGGTTAAAGGAAATGAATGTATTATTGTGTGCCTGTATGTGGATGATATTTTATTGTTTGGAACCAATATTGAGATTATTAACGAGACAAAAAGTTTCTTGATAAGGCATTTTGAAATGAAGGATATGGGAGAGGCTAGTGTGATTCTTGGTATCAAGTTGACTCAGTCAACTGATGGAATAACCTTGTCACAATCTCATTATATAGAGAAATCTATACTTGAGAAGTATGGTTATTCAAATTGTAGAATCGCAAGTACTCCGTATGATCCTAAAATTGCCCTTGTCAAGAATAGTTCAGGAGTTCCTGTGTCTTAGTTAAGGTATTCTCAGATTATTGGGAGTTTGCAGTATCTTGCTAATGGTACTAGGCCAGATATTTCATATTCAGTGTCTAAGTTAGCAAGATATACAAGCTGTCCAAACAAGACTCATTGGGATGCTCTTGATAGAGTGCTTAGATATCTAAAAGGCACCATATATCTTGGTCTGCATTACAGGAGGTTTCCTGGAGTGCTAGAGGGATATAGTGATGCAAGTTGGATAGCTAAGAAGTCTGGTTCCAATGGAGTGACTGGATACCTGTTTACCCTAGCGGGTGGAGCAGTATCTTGGAAGTCTTCTAGACAGACTGTTATAACTCGGTCTACTTTTGAGGCTGAGTTGTGTGCATTAGATGCCACGGGGACTGAGGCTGAATGGTTACATGTACTCATGTCAATGTTACCTGTAGTAAGTCGTCCACTTCCTGCTTTTGCTGTTCATTGTGATAGCCGTACAACTATCGACAAGATAAACAGCAAGAAGTACAATGTGAAAACAAAGAGACATATCCAAGTTAGACTAAAGTCTATAAGGGGTCTAATGTCTGAAAGGATTATAGCTGTTGAGTTTGTTGGAACTCAAGAAAACCTAGCTGATCCTTTGACTAAGGGGCTTGAGCATGCTGTAGTCCTTAAGTCTAGGTTGGGGATGGGACTGATAGCCCATAATAATTCATCTACAGCGGGAACCCAATACACATGAGAGGAGATCCCTCGAAAGTGTATTCAATGTGGTAATAACAAGTTGTAAGGGTGAATTGGTTGTACCTTAACTACATAGATTGATACTCACGTATCTGGAGTCTATCCCCTGTAAACCTATAAGGTACTGTCACTGCCAGAATAGCAAGAGTTATTTGAACTCTGAATGGGGTCAAGTCATATGACGAGATGCTAGCAGTACATCTCTGGAGATACCCAGCTAAGCGAATGTAATTGTGTGGTCGCAATCAGAGGAAAGGGTTATTCCTTGAAGCATTCGACGAACAGGATCGAGACAAGACCATTAACGTCTCAAAGCCGTAGATTAGCACCATAGCCTTTGACTTGTCGTCGTCTATGGAGTGTGGTTACACCAAACGGATAAAGATTCAAGGTGAAACATTCCATCTGAATCCGGTAGCCATCGAAGTAGAGGACTTAGGAGGGTTCAAACCCGGAAGGGTACCTACTCTGAAAAACAAGTCATGATGAGAATCGATATGCATTTCTGTATGGATTCGTGGGGGATTGTTAGAAAATGGGAAGTTTGAGGCATATTTATAATATGTTCTTGATGTAATTTCCGGAAACTAACAAGTGGAAGTTGTTCCTTGTAATGAGAACTTAAACTTTCATGTTTGGATCTAAGACATTTTCTTAGTGGAATCCATAAGTAAATTGAGTTGAAAGAAGAATTGATTATTGGTTTATTTTAACAGGTTTCAGATTTATTTGTTACAGCAGTACTGGAAATTGGATCAGTATTTGGATTAAATCCTGATGGAAATTTGGATCAGTACTTGGAGTAAAATCCTGATGGACTTGGTCAGACATCAAATACTGATGAGCTAAATCCTGATGGATATCAGTTCCTGATGAGTACTAAATCCTGATCCTGATGGACACCAAATCCTGATGATACTGATGACCAAATCCTGATGCTCATGTAACTGAAAATAAATCCTGATGCAGTTAATGCAATTAAATCAGAATATTTACTTTCCTTTTATGGAGTATCAGTTACGTTTATTTTTTGTATTATATACAATACAGAATAGAATAAACATACAGGGGAAGAGATACGTCCTAAGGATAGAAACACGATTCATTTTCTTCTTTCTCTGTTCTCTCACGATACGTATAGGAGAAATACATAGTTCATAGGCGAACTGAGGTGCTGGTCGCTGTTGATCACTGGTGTATTTGTGAACCCTTTGATCGGTGCTGTTTTATCCTGGAAGTGATATTGCTGCAACCCAATCACAACGTAAGTGGGGCAATATTCTCTTCAAGAACAGCCAAGTCTTCTCGTAGGGCTTGGTGACTCAGCTGTGTTCTTTCTCTCTTGTTGTCTTGGCTTAAGCTGCTGTGAGAGATAAGTGTTCTTACTTTTCTTGTTAATTACAGTTACTGATTATACTCTTGTTTATGCCTTCGTGTTTTGTTTTGTTAATTGGTTAATTACCTGTTCTTGTTTATTAATATATATCACTGCCTCATTGTTGTGTTTAGTGTAAAATACCCAACAAAATATAATTGAACAGTAATAGTATATAACAGTCCAAAATATCTTTGAAACCATATGCCATGCATTTACGGAAATGATGCCAGTATAACTTAGAAGATGAAGTTACTAGGTAACTCAAAATATATATTTTATGGACATATCTGCTATACAAAAGATAAGCAAGATATTCTCAATTATCATAAAAGAGGAACTTGTAGGAAAAATATTGATATTCCAGTTTCAACACTTTTTCACCTTGCCAACACCAATAGTGTTGGAGAATTTCTTACTTTTGGAAGATGAACTAATACGGGAGCATTGCCGTGCCAGATGCCCTGACGTTTACGATGATCAGTCATATGTCATGCATCTCATCAGTCGTTCTCTACATGTAGAAGGTAGCTCCGACGGATTTACTTGTCTACCGCCCTCTGGAACTCCTCAGCCAACGGTTGGGCTATTGCTGGACCGGCGCCACTCGGCCACTTACGCGTCTCCTAGTTCGAATATTATCCTTGACTCTGAAACGTAAAGTTCGTTCCCCTTTTCCCCAAGTATAACACTTGTTGATAGGACTCCACAAAGTAGTCGTATCTAATTGGAAAGGAAAATTCACCAATATTTCCCAAGCTCATGCTTGTTAATGGGTTCAACCCTTACATAAAGTACTACCATCCTACTCGGAGCAACATGCTCTTCAATGGTTTCAATGAACCTTATTTCTACTTCTACTAGATAAATATGAAGCTAAGTTCTACTAGGATAACTTGAGCCCATCGGGGCTTTGCAAGACTAGGCCTGCACCAGATTCTATTTTTGATGCTCCATCAAAATAGAGCACCCACCACTCCTTCTGGTCTCCTCCTTATTATTCTGAGGTTCACTTCCTGCTTGGGGTATTACCTCCTGCCCCCCGACTTCTTGGTTGCCAATGGTACATTCAACCACGAAGTCAGTTAACGTCTTAGCCTCAATGGCTATTCGAGGCTTCTGTGTGATGTCCTCTGATGGCCTTTCTTGACGTTTCTGTGTAATATTCATTTAATAAACAATATTCTAAATGAATCTTGAAATAATATTCATGAAATAATCAAACTCTAATTGAATATTCGAAATAATATTCCTTTAATATTTCTCGACTGAGATAATACTCAAATAACATTTCTCGAAAGATTTCCAAGTAATTAATACTTTATGGAAATATAATTAATGTTTAATAATAACATTCCTCAAAAGGAATACTAATCTGTCGTTGGAATCCCTCCGGGTTTCCACGACTACATCTATATCTCAAAAAATCGACTCTCAGTCTACATTTAAAGAATGAATATCACATGCCCTTCACTAAGGGTCTTAACCAAAAATCCGGCTTATACTGATATATCGTATCTAGTCTATAAGCCAATATTAATTCAGGGAACAAGTATTGCAATATAACTTGAAAGTAGGCATGCATGCTATGGCATATATATAACAGAATCAATTCATATATATATTATCACAACAACAGACTTCAAGAAGGTTGAAAACTTGCCTGGTAATCCTGTGGGTGTAGTGTACCTCGGTTCAATCCGGTGATCTAAAAATAGTCACAATATCCGAGGTTAATCACTTTAACACTTCGACATGCTAAGTATATATTTAACTTAGGCTAAAACACGTTTTCAAATTATCTCGTTAGGCAAACCCTAACATAACTCTTATTAATACCATTATAATCCGACACTCGTCCGTTATCAAGGCACGTCATTGCACTTATACTTAATGCTTAAGCACTAAAGCAATTAACAAACAAGGTACTACGGGGTTTCCCTAGACTCATACGAAGTCCATGTTAATCAATGAACTCTTAAGTCGTAAGTTTAGTCCAAATCATTCCTCGAATCCACCCTTAATGTCGGATCTTTCGTACCTCTTACTTAATCATTTATAGCCTCGTTCTTTGCAGCAATATGTTGTCTTGATAATTCTTAACAAGTTTTATGTTTTAGTCGACTCAAGATTCCTCTTTTAATCTAGCCAAAATGGGTGGCCAAAGTAGTACCCCTAGAGTTGACTTTTCTAAGAATTACTATTCCGTGACTCGTACTTCAACACTTTTAATAAATCACTGGAAGCGTATTTAATTACGAAACCAATTCTAAAATCATCTTTGGTATTTGTAATATTTATCATAAAATTTCCAATTCGAAGCCATGGGTCTTTACTATTCACACCTCTTTCACTAAAACGTTCATAACTCGGTAACCGTTAACTCAAATGATGCACCGTTTTCGCGTGCATGATCTAGAGAATGTATAGAAGTTATCTAACTCAAAATTGGACTTAGGTCAGAAGATTAAATTTTCGTATTTTTGCCAAAACAGGGCAGGAGCTTTTAGTGAATAGTTTTACCTCCGAAAAGTGGTTTCTTCGCACTTAACCTCGATTCGAACATTTTTATAAAATCGGAAAACGATCCATTTTACTTGTGGTTTCCTATCAAGCCTTCCTTATGACCTCTAATATTTAATTACCATGATTCGTCACTGACTTATTCATGTTAAGGGATTCCAATTTCAGTTACGAACTTTCAATTACGGTTTCTAAATCAAATGTTTCTAAATTCCAAACCTTCCAATAATCATGGTATTCACTCCAAACAACATATACATGATATATACCCATGAACTGAGGTGAAGCAATGCCTTTCCATTAATCTAAACGATTTTTAACATTTACCAAAACCAAATCATAATCATGCTTATAATCATGCTTATAACCTACTAACAACAAAACTAAACTTAGATCACTCAAGAACATCATCAAAACTTAAAGTCAAACTAAGGGTTCATGAGAGATATACCTTCCTTGGAGAGTGTTAAAGCCCTTGCTAAGCCTTGTATAGCCGATGTCTATCCTTAATCCAAGCTTAGATCATCCAAGAAATCAAGAAAACCAAGATTTGTTCTTGAAGTTACTATTCACCCTAGACTTTGATGATTTATTTAAAAATGGAAAACTTGGAGTTTGAAGCTAGGATTTCTAGGAGACCATTTTTATGAAATATAGGATCTAGGATAAAATATTGGAGATCAAACAATGGTGGGAAGGTTGATTTTGGTTCTTGAATTAATGAAGAAGCCGAATGCTTCCTTGGAAGTGTTCTTGGTGTGTTTTCTTGCTTAGCTTGGTGGATTGGCATAAAGTGATGTTGCTTGGATAATATATAATGTCAAGTGGCTTTAATAAAAGTGGTGTGTCAAGGAAGTTTCATAAATCAAGTGGACAAGTAGCATTTTAAGAGATAATATCTTGTATGCTTGGTTTAATCCTAAGTGTGCTAGTTACTTCTTGCCACTAGCTTAGTTACTTACTCCATCCACTTGCACATGTATGTATCTTAGTCCTCTGCTTGTTCTTTTGTCCGTTTATTACTCAATTTGATTGATCGTTCGGAGGAATATCTCAAGGATTCCTAGTTAGGATTTTACCGGAAACCTTCTTAATAATTCTATCACCATTTCCATCTTTCATTATAATCCTCCAATTAATATTCCTCAAATATTAATTATTAAATCCTTAATCTATCAGTGTCTAGGGAAAAACTCGGAGAAAATAAAAGTACTATTTTTCAGAATCTGTCAGTCTTTACAAACACTTATTTTCCCCTCGGATCACTAATACGAACTCAGAAATTCATTCCGGGTCCTTCTATATAGTGTCGTCTCATAATATTCTTATTTCTATCAAAATCACTATTCATCACTTATTCTCTTTTTAGTCCTGGTACTTAGAAAATATCTTTGTGCTTCCTCGAGCGTTCATTAACTCTTTCATGGAACCTCTGTACTTGTAACCGATATCGTTCTGGATGACATGAGGGTATCTATTTCTCTCTAGGGAATCTTATCTTAACTTTCTAGGAGATAGATTATTCTAATCTAAGTTATCACCCAATAGCATCCTTCAGGACATACAACCTTGGAATCTATATCCTTTCATTATTCATTCCTTAAAACTAGTATTACATTGTAGTTGTAACCACTGTTCACTCTTCCATCAATACATAATAAAAAGTTTTAATTCTACCCAAAAATCTGGGTTCTTACAGTCTCCCCTCCTTAAAAGGATTCCATCCCGGAATCAGGTAGAATACAATTGGGTACTTGTTGGTTATTTCACTTTCCAATTCTCTGGTCGATCCTTACACATTCTAATCTTTCTAAAGCACATCGTACTGGTGTTACAATACACCCTTTATCCGTTCTACCAATTCTTTGATACTTTCGTACAACACATTATCCGGTATACGCTCTTGTCCGGTCTTATACTATTAACCTTATTGGTACGTGCAGTGACTTCGGTATCACTATCACGCTACGAATTCTGAAATAACCTTACTCGTACTACGTTCCTGATCGATTTTACCTTCGCAATCTGGATCTATATATATTGAAGTGGAAAAATTTATTGAGAGATCACTATGATCAATGAACATTTGTTATATTGTATAGTTAGTACAGAAGGGGGCCAGCCTTTAGTACTTGACAAGAAATTAAACAATTAATGGCATTCCACTTAGACTTCTATCACACAGACAGATCGTCACGTAGCGGTACCTCCCCTCCTTAAAGGGTTGTTCCCCTCAATTCAGAAGAATATGAATAAGTGAGAAGAAAAGAAAAGAATTTCAAAGATTTGTAGAAAAATTTTCTTGATTGCAAAATATCATACTTAGAATTTACCCCTGAACTATAGAGGTTTGTCAAAGAAGAAAATAGTCGTAATCGTAATAAATACTATTTTATCGTAATCTCGTGTGTCAATGCATTCTCGATGTTCTGTCCATCTTTCTATGGACCATCACATCCTAATCAGTATTTCAAATATCATGTCATTCCAAAATTTAAACCATCCGAAACAAACCTGGATGATTTCTCTAACTTAGATTCAATTCCGACCCTTCCACAGTCGTTATCATCTAATTCCGCAGAAAATCACCACTACATTAATGTGGTCCATGGATAAATCATCATCGTTTATCATTTACGTAGGGCTTTAACAGCTAATCCTACGGGTTTCCTAATTGTCAAATCAAAATCTTCTAGGAAGACAGAATAATCACTATTCCCTTATCCCTAGGGAATACTTACTGAACTTGACGTGGATATTACATGAAGCAGATAAAATTGCAGAGAAGCTTCAAGCATCGCAGCTATGACAGGTTGGTGAGATTATTAATCTTATATCTATAGTTGAAGACTGGAAGCTCAGCGTTTTACTTAATCACTTTCCAAATCTCGTTAATCCTTAATACAGGGATACCCTTTAGCATCACGAATCTTTAACTTCATGTACTCTATCTTGTTTGCGCAGAAATACACCAACATAAACTTGCTGGTCATTCATCATCATGCCATTTAGCTTATCAGTATTTGTACCATCTCTGTTTCTGGTCATCTACTACCAATTCCTTGTTACTTAACCTCCCCCCTCTCTTTCCAAAGAAAAGGCGAGTCTCTTGGGGAATTTGGTCTGTCCTGTCGTAGAGCCTCCTAATGTCGGTAATGTGCTACCAGCAATCATCAGGAATTGAATCTTTACTTAAACTATTCTTATAGTTGATCCTGGCACAATCATCAGACGGAATGTAACTTCCTCTACCACATTATGACCATCAAGGTCCTTTACACTATCATTCTATCTCTTTAGTATGAGCATATATACTTACTCCCTTTTACTTAAAGTGTCGGCCACCTCATTGGCCTTTCCTGAATATAATATTTTCTTGAAATCAATATTTTCTGGATCTATTCCAACTCAGGGTGGAAGCATCCTCCCTTGAACTCTGCTAGATGAGAGAAAACATATTCCAGTCTTTTTCCAAAAATTATTGCTTCCACCTTTCTGTGGGAACTTTATCACGGTTACTCCCAATCATATCTAGGATATTTCTTATCCCAGTCCTTTCTTATTTTAGGAAAATCTCAACCTTATTGGTTTAATCCATACTTGCTCATGGTTTCATACATGCTTTATCTGGCCTTACTGTTACTATGTCATACATTCCTTACCAAACTTCCATTTTGAAACTTAGAGTATTACCTTTTTCCTTGTAAGGTTTCTTAGGTCATCCTCATCATTCTTCCTGTATTTTCTA
Organism: Kitagawia praeruptora; assembly: GCA_037693485.1. Lineage (NCBI taxonomy): Eukaryota > Viridiplantae > Streptophyta > Magnoliopsida > Apiales > Apiaceae > Kitagawia > Kitagawia praeruptora. Next base: position 96,415,016 of record CM075350.1, read on the forward strand.
GATACAGGGTATATCAAACATCATTAACCAATTATATAACGATTCTGTCTTTTTACTTTTCGAGACTCCTTTCCACAAATCCTTATAGGTTATTGATACCTTGGTCGATTCAACTTATATCGTCTGATTTCACAATGTCTTTATTAGGGGTGATGCTATCCTTTGTGCATCCCCTAGGGTTCGTCTTAATATCTGGACATTCTATCCTCAATTCTATTTTCAAGGAATACATACATCCTGTACGTGGCAATTCAATCATATATCCTTAATAAGGGTCTCTTTTCAATCATTCTCATCTTGATAATTTATAGGTAGCCTAATGTGAACCTCTTCTTTCAAACGAATGTCAGTCTATATAACCTTCCAAAAGACAACATATGTCTATCTGTCTTTCTTACAGAACTTGGTAATGGTAGCAAGGATGTTCTGGAAGATATTGGTCGTGTTCAACGTGAATCTCTTAGTGCCTAATGCTCTTTTTGAGGACACTAAGCTTCAGATAACATTTATGCATCATTCTGCACTAACTTTGGCAATCTTCGTAACTCTTCATTGGCCACTACCCTCAATCTTCATACGTCCCTGGTATATATAAAATCCATCATCCTGTATCTCAATTCATTTTATATCAAAAGCCCTCGCGGTTGGCGCTTGGTTAGAAGCAACCCCGCTTTATCCTTTCGTTGCTGGTCTAGTCACTTGCTAATCCTCTGTGACTTGGCCTCAACTGGCCATACTAAAATATGTGAGTTTAGGGGTCGGCTAATAGCATTACTTTTCTAGCAGTTGCTGGCATAGTGCCTTCTACTTTGATGCCTTTTGATCTTTTCAAAACTTTACTCCATATAAGTCTCAATCGACTTCTCGGTACCGTCTCCAGTCACCTTTCCTTTACTTTTATTCTTTCAGCTGTTCTTATCAATTTCACGTGCCACAAAAGCTTAACACTTCTGGCATAACAACCTTTTTCTTTAAGTCAATCCCGGAATTTCTTAGTCCGGCTCGTTTTTTAATTACATTTCCCTTTTTATCATCCAATCTCAACTTCATCAGTTTATCTCTAGAATTAATTGTAATAATCGGGGTCTGTCTACCAACCCGTATAGCGGCTATCCAACCCAATCCACAGGGTTCGCTCCAGTTTCCACTCTCTTCAATGACGTCTTTTGATAATCAGAAAGACAAGGTTTGCCAAAATTCATCGAATTCCTTTCCAGGATTAGGGAAATTTTATTCAATCTATCCACCAGTATCCTTACCAGGATTAGGGAATAACTAGTCTTTCTGAATTCCCTAACTATTCCTATTAGTCGATACTACCAAATACCAGTCTTCTTAATAACTAGTCTCAGAAGGAACACTACCGTCGGGGTTAGTCATTCCACAAAATTGGCATTACCAAGGCCATCCGAATCTGGTGAACCGTGTTGTTCAAATATATTCGAGATTACGATGCCGTACTATATAACCACAATGCCAAATTTGGCATGAGATGCATCATAATATATCCCAATGTTCTCCTCCTTCCATTTAGGCAACACCAACGCTAGGTCGTCACCAATTTCATCTTTTAGCTCCAGGAAGATTTCCTCCCGTTTTTCTGTCTATTCAACTTCTTAGTCCTTTGTTGGTGTGGTTGACCTTTCTCGCTTGAAACTGCCTTTAAATCGGCGGGGTCCATCCACACTACTCACTTGTTGATCGCATGTCCTAATAACGGAACTTCAATTGCCCGAACTCATACTCAGAGAACTTGGCAAACACTTACCTCCTTTAGGTCTCATCTAAAATATTTGTCCATTATCTCTTGACCACTAATCATATTACCCGATCCATTTTATGATTCCGCATTGGAGTAACTAATGCAACCACTATAATCCAGTCAAGGAAAAGAAAGAATTTAATATTCTCCTAAACCACATATATCTAACGCCTTTGATTCCTCATTCCACTGAGTTAAAATAACCCTATACTTAATCTCTAACAATAGTCTTGTTACGAGTTTATCACAAACTCACTGGTCTTTTCCTCTTGTATAACCTTATCCAATCGGGCCATCGCTTCCCAATGTCTTTGCTTTCTAAGTTGATCCATTTATAAGATGGGCATTTCCCTGAATAAAATCACCTTAACAATCTCAATTTGGTTTCATAAATTAAAACCTATGAAATCTGTCTTCTCATGGCGAATTACCATTGACAATATTCACACTAATCCATTTATCCAAAGATATGGCACTTGCCACCTATGTCTTAACTGTTCCTAGGGACTCTGCTCCCCGTCCTATATCAATGTCTTTGATAATCATGCATTTTTCTAACTCCTTTCTCATTAATCTGAAAGTCTCCAAGGATTCTTATCTATCCTTACATAAGATCTTGAGTAATTCCTCAAATCCATCTTACTTGTTGGTACTTCATCCGGTAGTCCGGCTATGAATCCAATATGCCTCTTTAATTCCATTAACAATATATCAGTTCTTTACGCTCATTCCTCTGAGCACTATATCTTAACTCTTACAGTCTTTCGGGCTACAGCCCTCATTTCCTCAAGGGTAATTTCTCATCCTCAACAGGATTCCCTTCCTCTGCTGGAACCCTTTTCGGGTCCTTAGTAGGGTACTCTATCGAATTCACAATCCGATTGCCAACATACAATAAAGCATCATCGTACTACTACTCGTACACCTCAAGGTCTATCGCTTTACTAGTCGACACGGGAACAAACTAAATTACTATCATGATACTTAAGAGTTCTCATAAGGGTTTTATATGTCGGTACTACATTAAGTAGTCCGACTATGAACTTGGCAAGAGTTCTTATTATCTTAATGAATTTATTATTTTAACGTCGCATCATCTCTGGGATTTATAACGTAACTCTCTGATACCATTTCTGTAACACCCCCAGATCCGGGGTCCGGGATCTGGTCGTTACGGTCTCAACATCCATCCACAAAACCAACATAATTTAAATTACAACCTTGTGACCCAAACAATAATATAGAACACACCCGTTATAGTGCCAAAGATGTAATCAGAGTAACCAAATTTTATTAATCACACAATTGAGTTCTTACAACCCAAAGAATTACAATTTAACCATTACTTACTCTTTGCCATCCATTTGTATATGTCATATAATAAATACATTTGATATTCAAATGCTAACAACTAGCCTACCAATAGCTTACTCTTCAGCAATGGTAGCTAAGATCTCAGCGGCTAATCCTCTGACGGCTGACACCTGCTCGCACCAAGTGCACCTTGTGCGGCCATCTGATCTAACTGTTGTTGTGATATAAATAAATCAAGGGTGAGCAATAGCCCACCACAAATATAATTGAACAGTAATAGTATATAACAGTCCAAAATATCTTTGAAACCATATGCCATGCATTTACGGAAATGATGCCAGTATAACTTAAAAAAGATGAAGTTACTAGGTAACTCAAAATATATATTTTATGGACATATCTGCTATACAAAAGATAAACAAGATATTTAATTCTCAATTATCATAAAAGAGGAACTTGCAGGAAAAATATTGCAATTCAAGTTTCAACACTTTTTCACCTTGCCAACACCAATAGTGTTGCGGAATTTCTTACTTTTGGAAGATGAACTAATACGGGAGCATTTCCGCGCCAGATGCCCTGACGTTTATGATGATCAGTCGTATGTCATGCATCTCATCAATCGTTCTCTACATGTAGAAGGTAGCTCCGACGGATTTACTTGTCTACCGCCCTCTGGAACTCCTCAGCCAACGGTTGGGCTATTGCTGGACCGGCGCCACTCGGCACTTACGCGTCTCCTAGTTCGAATATTATCCATGACTCTGAAACGAAAAGTTCGTTCCCCTTTTCCCCAAGTATAACACTTGTTGATTGGACTCCACAAAGTAGTCGTATCTAATTGGAAAGGAAAATTCACCAATATTTCCCAAGCTGATGCTTGTTAATGGATATAAACTTGTTCCATCAATCTTACCCCTCGAGCGTTGAAGAGGTAACCGAAAGACTCATATCGATGTTTGAACGAATCAAGATGTGAGTGACAAGATAGTTTTAGCAAGTATATGATCGGGCAGTCAAATCAATAACAGTTCTCAAATGAGGTCCCCTTATATGTTTTTTGGAAGTTTGGGCGAGTATTTAAATCTTCTTATAAGATAGATTTAAATAAAAATAGAGTTTTGGGAACCTCCCCTTAATAAAATAGTCATAAAAAGACTCTGAAATATTTTACATAATATCTGAAGGTAAAAGATAATCTTTGTATGATATAAATCATTATAAAGAGAATTTAAAAGAATTTACATAAATATTCCAAGAATATTTATTAAATCAATAATAATTAAGGACTATTTTAAATCATAATATTACTCATAAGTAATCCTCGAATGAATATATAAAATTATTTATTAAATAAATCTCTTCTTAAATGAATATTCAAAATAATATTCATTAAATAAATAAAACTTCCAATGAATATTCAAGATGACATTCGTTAAATAGATAAACTCAAATAAATATTTAAAATAATGATCACTAAGTAAATCAAACCTTAAATGAATATTTGAAAATAATATTCATTAAATAATAGTATTCTAAATGAATATCCAATTAATATTCATTTAGTAATCAAAACTTTAAAGAAATATTCAAAATAATATTCCTTAAGTAATTAGAACTTCAATTGAATATTTTAAAATAATATTCATTAAGTAAATAAAACCTTAAATGAATATCCAAATAATATTCATTTAATAGATACTATTCTAAATGAATATCCAAATAATATTCATTTAGTAATCAATACTCTCAAGGAATATTTGAAATAATGTTTCTTAAGTAATTAAAATTTCAAAGGAATATCTAAAAGTAATATTCATTGAATATTCGAAAGTAATATTCATTTAATAAACAATATTCTAAATGAATCTTGAAATAATATTCATGAAATAATCAAACTCTAATTGAATATTCGAAATAATATTCCTTTAATATTTCTCGACTGAGATAATACTCAAATAACATTTCTCGAAAGATTTCCAAGTAATTAATACTTTATGGAAATATAATTAATGTTTAATAATAACATTCCTCAAAAGGAATACTAATCTGTCGTTGGAATCCCTCCGGGTTTCCACGACTACATCTATATCTCAAAATACCGACTCCCAGTCTACATTTAAAGAATGAATATCACATGCCCTTCACTAAGGGTCTTAACCAAAAATCCGGCTTATACTGATATATCGTATCTAGTCTATAAGCCAATATTAATTCAGGGAACAAGTATTGCAATATAACTTGAAAGTAGGAATGCATGCTATGGCATATATATAACAGAATCAATTCATATATATTATCACAACAACAGCCTTCAAGAAGGTTGAAAACTTGCCTGGTAATCCTGTGGGTGTAGTGTACCTCGGTTCAATCCGGTGATCTAAAAATAGTCACAATATCCGAGGTTAATCACTTTAACACTTCGACATGCTAAGTATATATTTAACTTAGGCTAAAACACGTTTTCAAATTATCTCGTTAGGCAAACCCTAACATAACTCTTATTAATACCATTATAATCCGACACTCGTCCGTTATCAAGGCACGTCATTGCACTTATACTTAATGCTTAAGCACTAAAGCAATTAACAAACAAGGTACTACGGGGTTTCCCTAGACTCATACGAAGTCCATGTTAATCAATGAACTCTTAAGTCGTAAGTTTAGTCCAAATCATTCCTCGAATCCACCCTTAATGTCGGATCTTTCGTACCTCTTACTTAATCATTTATAGCCTCGTTCTTTGCAGTAATATGTTGTCTTGATAATTTTTAACAAGTTTTATGTTTTAGTCGACTCGAGATTCCTCTTTTAATCTAGCCAAAATGGGTGGCCAAAGTAGTACCCCTAGAGTTGACTTTTCTGAGAATTACTATTCCGTGACTCGTACTTCAACACTTTTAATAAATCACTGGAAACATATTTAATTACGAAACCACTTCTAAAATCATCTTTGGTATTTGTAATATTTATCATAAAATTTCCAATTCGAAGCCACGGGTTTAGATAGGTGAAATGTATTTTCGAAGTTCAGTCAACTACGGATCTTTACTATTCACACCTCTTTCACTAAAACGTTCATAACTCGGTAACCGTTAACTCAAATGATGCACCGTTTTCGCGTGCATGATCTAGAGAATGTCTATAAGTTAGCTAACTCAAAATTGGACTTGGGTCAGAAGATTAAATTTTCGTATTTTTGCCAAAACAGGGCAGGAGCTTTTAGTGAATAGTATTACCTCCGAAAAGTGGTTTCTTCGTACTTAACCTCGATTCGAATATTTTTATAAAATCTTAAAACGATCCATTTTACTTGTGGTTTCCTCTCAAGCCTTCCTTATGACCTCTAATATTTAATTACCATGATTCGTCACTGACTTAGTCATGTTAAGGGATTCCAATTTCAGTTACGAACTTTCGATTACGGTTTCGAACAACTTTTACGATTTTAATCATAACTCCTAAACCGTATATCCGTTTCACACGATATTTATATCAAAACAAAGCTTGTAACATTATCTAGCTAACCATGGCAGAATATGAAACTGGACAGGGAGTTATATCTACTGTGATGCTCGGATTTCAAGTTTAAATGAAAATCGGCCATTACGACGGCTATAAATCAAATGTTTCTAAATTCCAAACCTTCCAATAATCATGGTATTCATTCCAAACAACATATACATGATATATACCCATGAACTGAGGTCAAGCAATGCCTTTCCATTAATCTAAATGATTTTTAACATTTACCAAAACCAAATCATAATCATGCTTATAATCATGCTTATAACCTACTAACAACATAACTAAACTTAGATCACTCAAGAACATCATCAAAACTTAAAGTCAAACTAAGGGTTCATGAGAGATATACCTTCCTTGGAGAGTGTTAAAGCCCTTGCTAAGCCTTGTATAGCCCATGTCTATCCTTAATCCAAGCTTAGATCATCCAAGAAATCAAGAAAACCAAGATTTGTTCTTGAAGTTACTATTCACCCTAGACTTTGATGATTTATTTAAAAATGGAAAACTTGGATTTTGAAGCTAGGATTTCTAGGAGACCATTTTTATGAAATATAGGATCTAGGATAAAATTTTGGAGATCAAACAATGGTGGGAAGGTTGATTTTGGTTCTTGAATTAATGAAGAAGCCGAATGCTTCCTTGGAAGTGTTCTTGGTGTGTTTTCTTGCTTAGCTTGGTGGATTGGCATAAAGTGATGTTGCTTGGATAATATCTAATGTCAAGGGGCTTTAATAAAAGTGATGTGTCAAGGAAGTTTCATAAATCAAGTGGACAAGTAGCATTTTAAGAGATAATATCTTGTATGCTTGGTTTAATCCTAAGTGTGCTAGTTACTTCTTGCCACTAGCTTAGTTACTTACTCCATCCACTTGCACATGTATGTATCTTAGTCCTCTGCTTGTTCTTTTGTCCGTTTATTACTCAATTTGATTGATCGTTCGGAGGAATATCTCAAGGATTCCTAGTTAGGATTTTACCGGAAACCTTCTTAATAATTCTATCACCATTTCCATCTTTCATTATAATCCTCCAATTAATATTCCTCAAATATTAATTATTAAATCCTTAATCTATCAGTGTCTAGGGAAAAACTCGGAGAAAATAAAAGTACTATTTTTCAGAATCTGACAGTCTTTACATATACTTATTTTCCCATCGGATCACTAATACGAACTCAGAAATTCATTCCGGGTACTTCTATATAGTGTCGTCTCATAATATTCTTATTTCTATCAAAAACACTATTCATCACTTATTCTCTTTTTAGTCCTGGTACTTAGAAAATATCTTTGTGCTTACTCGAGCGTTCCTTAACTCTTTCATGGAACCTTTGTACTTGTAACCGATATCGTTCTAGATGACATGAGGGTATCTATTTCTCTCTAGGGAATCTTATCTTAACTTTCTAGGAGATAGATTATTCTAATCTAAGTTATCACCCAATAGCATCCTTCAGGACATACAACCTTGGAATCTATATCCTTTCATTATTCATTCCTTAAAACCAGTATTACATTGTAGTTGTAACCACTGTTCACTCTTACATCAATACATAATAAAAAGTTTTAATTCTACCCAAAAATCTGGGTTCTTACAAGGTATGTCTCCGTTTCAGTTAGTTTATGGGAAAGCATGTCATTTGCCTGCAGAGTTGGAACATAAGGCATATTGGGCGTTGAAGAAGTTAAATTTGGATATTAAGGCTGCGGGTGCAAAATGGTTGCTACAATTGAATGAACTTGAGAAATTTCGTGAGCAAGCTTACGAAAATAACAAAATGTATAAGGAAAAGGTCAAGAGGTGGCATGATAAGAGGTTGACGCCCAAGGCATTTGTATCGGGTCAACAAGTGTTGTTATTTAATTCTCACCTCAAGATTTTTCGAGCGTTCCTTAACTCTTTCATGGAACCTCTGTACTTGTAACCGATATCGTTCTAGATGACATGAGGGTATCTATTTCTCTATAGGGAATCTTATCTTAACTTTCTAGGAGATAGATTATTCTAATCTAAGTTATCACCCAATAGCATCCTTCAGGACATACAACCTTGGAATCTATATCCTTTCATTATTCATTCCTTAAAACCAGTATTACATTGTAGTTGTAACCACTGTTCACTCTTACATCAATACATAATAAAAAGTTTTAATTCTACCCAAAAATCTGGGTTCTTACAAGGTATGTCTCCGTTTCAATTAGTTTATGGGAAAGCATGTCATTTGCCTGCAGAGTTGGAACATAAGGCATATTGGGCGTTGAAGAAGTTAAATTTGGATATTAAGGCTGCGGGTGCAAAACGGTTGCTACAATTGAATGAACTTGAGAAATTTCGTGAGCAAGCTTACGAAAATAACAAAATGTATAAGGAAAAGGTCAAGAGGTGGCATGATAAGAGGTTGACGCCCAAGGCATTTGTATCGGGTCAACAAGTGTTGTTATTTAATTCTCACCTCAAGATTTTTCGAGCGTTCCTTAACTCTTTCATGGAACCTCTGTACTTGTAACCGATATCGTTCTGGATGACATGAGGGTATCTATTTCTCTCTAGGGAATCTTATCTTAACTTTCTAGGAGATAGATTATTCTAATCTAAGTTATCACCTAATAGCATCCTTCAGGACATACAACCTTGGAATCTATATCCTTTCATTATTCATTCCTTAAAACCAGTATTACATTGTAGTTGTAACCACTGTTCACTCTTACATCAATACATAATAAAAAGTTTTAATTCTACCCAAAAATCTGGGTTCTTACAAGGTATGTCTCCGTTTCAGTTACTTTATGGGAAAGCATGTCATTTGCCTGCAGAGATGGAACATAAGGCATATTGGGCGTTGAAGAAGTTAAATTTGGATATTAAGGCTGCGGGTGCAAAATGGTTGCTACAATTGAATGAACTTGAGAAATTTCGTGAGCAAGCTTACGAAAATAACAAAATGTATAAGGAAAAGGTCAAGAGGTGGCATGATAAGAGGTTGACGCCCAAGGCATTTGTATCGGGTCAACAAGTGTTGTTATTTAATTCTCACCTCAAGATTTTTCGAGCGTTCCTTAACTCTTTCATGGAACCTCTGTACTTGTAACCGATATCGTTCTAGATGACATGAGGGTATCTATTTCTCTCTAGGGAATCTTATCTTAACTTTCTAGGAGATAGATTATTCTAATCTAAGTTATCACCCAATAGCATCCTTCAGGACATACAACCTTGGAATCTATATCCTTTCATTATTCATTCCTTAAAACCAGTATTACATTGTAGTTGTAACCACTGTTCACTCTTACATCAATACATAATAAAAAGTTTTAATTCTACCCAAAAATCTGGGTTCTTACAAGGTATGTCTCCGTTTCAATTAGTTTATGGGAAAGCATGTCATTTGCCTGCAGAGTTGGAACATAAGGCATATTGGGTGTTGAAGAAGTTAAATTTGGATATTAAGGCTGCGGGTGCAAAACGGTTGCTACAATTGAATGAACTTGAGAAATTTCGTGAGCAAGCTTACGAAAATAACAAAATGTATAAGGAAAAGGTCAAGAGGTGTCATGGTAAGAGGTTGACGCCCAAGGCATTTGTATCGGGTCAACAAGTGTTGTTATTTAATTCTCACCTCAAGATTTTTCGAGCGTTCCTTAACTCTTTCATGGAACCTCTGTACTTGTAACCGATATCGTTCTGGATGACATGAGGGTATCTATTTCTCTCTAGGGAATCTTATCTTAACTTTCTAGGAGATAGATTATTCTAATCTAAGTTATCACCCAATAGCATCCTTCAGGACATACAACCTTGGAATCTATATCCTTTCATTATTCATTCCTTAAAACCAGTATTACATTGTAGTTGTAACCACTGTTCACTCTTACATCAATACATAATAAAAAGTTTTAATTCTACCCAAAAATCTGGGTTCTTACAAGGTATGTCTCCGTTTCAATTAGTTTATGGGAAAGCATGTCATTTGCCTGCAGAGTTGGAACATAAGGCATATTGGGCGTTGAAGAAGTTAAATTTGGATATTAAGGCTGCGGGTGCAAAACGGTTGCTACAATTGAATGAACTTGAGAAATTTCGTGAGCAAGCTTACGAAAATAACAAAATGTATAAGGAAAAGGTCAAGAGGTGGCATGATAAGAGGTTGACGCCCAAGGCATTTGTATCGGGTCAACAAGTGTTGTTATTTAATTCTCACCTCAAGATTTTTCGAGCGTTCCTTAACTCTTTCATGGAACCTCTGTACTTGTAACCGATATCGTTCTGGATGACATGAGGGTATCTATTTCTCTCTAGGGAATCTTATCTTAACTTTCTAGGAGATAGATTATTCTAATCTAAGTTATCACCTAATAGCATCCTTCAGGACATACAACCTTGGAATCTATATCCTTTCATTATTCATTCCTTAAAACCAGTATTACATTGTAGTTGTAACCACTGTTCACTCTTACATCAATACATAATAAAAAGTTTTAATTCTACCCAAAAATCTGGGTTCTTACAAGGTATGTCTCCGTTTCAGTTACTTTATGGGAAAGCATGTCATTTGCCTGCAGAGATGGAACATAAGGCATATTGGGCGTTGAAGAAGTTAAATTTGGATATTAAGGCTGCGGGTGCAAAATGGTTGCTACAATTGAATGAACTTGAGAAATTTCGTGAGCAAGCTTACGAAAATAACAAAATGTATAAGGAAAAGGTCAAGAGGTGGCATGATAAGAGGTTGACGCCCAAGGCATTTGTATCGGGTCAACAAGTGTTGTTATTTAATTCTCACCTCAAGATTTTTCGAGCGTTCCTTAACTCTTTCATGGAACCTCTGTACTTGTAACCGATATCGTTCTAGATGACATGAGGGTATCTATTTCTCTCTAGGGAATTTTATCTTAACTTTCTAGGAGATAGATTATTCTAATCTAAGTTATCACCCAATAGCATCCTTCAGGACATACAACCTTGGAATCTATATCCTTTCATTATTCATTCCTTAAAACCAGTATTACATTGTAGTTGTAACCACTGTTCACTCTTACATCAATACATAATAAAAAGTTTTAATTCTACCCAAAAATCTGGGTTCTTACAAGGTATGTCTCCGTTTCAATTAGTTTATGGGAAAGCATGTCATTTGCCTGCAGAGTTGGAACATAAGGCATATTGGGTGTTGAAGAAGTTAAATTTGGATATTAAGGCTGCGGGTGCAAAATGGTTGCTACAATTGAATGAACTTGAGAAATTTCGTGAGCAAGCTTACGAAAATAACAAAATGTATAAGGAAAAGGTCAAGAGGTGGCATGATAAGAGGTTGACGCCCAAGGCATTTGTATCGGGTCAACAAGTGTTGTTATTTAATTCTCACCTCAAGATTTTTCGAGCGTTCCTTAACTCTTTCATGGAACCTCTGTACTTGTAACCGATATCGTTCTGGATGACATGAGGGTATCTATTTCTCTCTAGGGAATCTTATCTTAACTTTCTAGGAGATAGATTATTCTAATCTAAGTTATCACCTAATAGCATCCTTCAGGACATACAACCTTGGAATCTATATCCTTTCATTATTCATTCCTTAAAACCAGTATTACATTGTAGTTGTAACCACTGTTCACTCTTACATCAATACATAATAAAAAGTTTTAATTCTACCCAAAAATCTGGGTTCTTACAAGGTATGTCTCCATTTCAGTTAGTTTATGGGAAAGCATGTCATTTGCCTGCAGAGTTGGAACATAAGGCATATTGGGCGTTGAAGAAGTTAAATTTGGATATTAAGGCTGCGGGTGCAAAACGGTTGCTACAATTGAATGAACTTGAGAAATTTCGTGAGCAAGCTTACGAAAATAACAAAATGTATAAGGAAAAGGTCAAGAGGTGGCATGATAAGAGGTTGACTCCCAAGGCATTTGTATCGGGTCAACAAGTGTTGTTATTTAATTCTTGCCTCAAGATTTTTCCGGGTAAACTCAAGTCGAGGTGGTCGGGTCCATTTATTGTCAAGACGGTGTATCCACATGGAGCTATTGAAATTTATGAAACAACACCGGATAATACTTTCAAAGTGAATGGACAGAGGTTGAAGCATTATTATGGAGGTTCGTTTGAACGTGAGAAGGTTTCCGCCATTTTGGCGTCTACGTGAATTATCGGAAGAATGTCAAGCTAATGACATTAAACGAGCGCTACTTGGGAGGCAACCCATGCACTGATGTATTAATTGTTATATTGTTTTTTTTTCTTTAAAAAAAATCATGAACAGTAACATTACGCGCCTGCAACGCACGAGTACGCGCCTGCAGCGCGCAAACCCCCTGCCCAGTACGTTTTCTAGGGGTTAAAACACACAAGTTTCATATCCTTTACCCCAATTTCTTTTCCTATTTCCTACTTCAATTGTAAATTGAAACCCTAACCATTCCTACACCTATTTCATCTCCTAATCCAAGCCTAAATTCATAACCTACATCTCCTATTTATACATACACCACTAAATATATACAACTCATCTCTACATTCAAGGTTTTCAAGTTTCTATCAATTACAAGAGTGTGGGAGGCTTCATTCAAAATTGTTGGGATTAATTGTTGCAAGTACACCTCTACAATTCGTGGGTAATGATCTAAACTCTCTTTGTTACGAAGTCCGAATTGTGTTCTTGCTAATTTAGTAGAATTTCGAATTTTGGGGTTTGTGTTGTTCTTGGTTGGATATTGTGTTGGTGATTATTGTGTGGTTTATTATGGCACCTAAGAGGCAACGATTTGTGGGTAGTTGTAGTGGTACTCGTCCGTCTTCGGATGAGGATTCGAACTCGGGAGGAGAGATGGGGAAATTTTTATCTCCGGAGGCCGAGGCGGAGTTTACTCGGTTGTTAGAAAAGGGGGTTGTTAGGGAGAGGATGTTTTTACCGACAAAGTCAGTTGAGATGCGTGCTATGATCCGAGAGAGGGATTGGGCTTATTTTTGTGAGTTTGCAAATGATGTCCCGTTGAATGTAGTTCGGGAATTTTATGTCAATGCGAAGGAGAATACGAATAATGTTACTGTGGTTAGGGGTATGGCGATTGATTATTCGCCCCGTGCCATTCGGACTCTCATTGGGCAACAACCTAAGCCTAGAGGTGCTTCTGATTGGTCCACAAAGACATGAGGATGTTGATTTAGATGTGGTGATATATGAGATTTGTATTCCAGGCACTGTGTGGAAGTGTAGGGCGGGTGTTACTAAGACTCATTTTCCTAAGACGTCGTTGACTAAATTTGCACGAGTGTGGTATTTATTTATTTGTCATAACATTCTACCCACTTCGCACACTTCTGAGGTGACTGTTGAGAGGGCCATTTTTATTTGGGGGCTTCTTAAGGGTGAATTCATTGATCTTGGTTATGTGATTAATCAGGGTATGCTCAGGTTTATGGGAACCACAGCGGGTAGTATGCCTTATGCATCGATTGTTGCGAGGTTGTGTGAAGTTTTGGGAGTGAAGTATTATGAGGGTGAGCCTGTTCAGACAGTCATGGGCCCTATTGATGATAATACTATTGACCGGATGTCGGATTGGGAAGGAGGAGTTCTGCATCCGAGGGGGCTTGGTTATGTTGTTCGTGGAGCTGGCACTGGTGGTTAGGGAGCGGGCACTCCGCCACGTGCACCAAGAGTTGATAGAGCTGAGAGTTCGAGAGCAGCTCCACCTCAGGGTATGGTGGATATGGCGATTTTGGATGGTTACTTCCGTGATATGACTCGTCAGATGGATTCTATGACTAGGAGGATGGATGCTTTGAATGTCCGCCACCGCGAGTATTCGGAAGACATGGCTAGTGCATTGGATACAGCTTTTCGGTCGCCAGGTACTCCTGTTCAGTGGCCTCTGTTTGGAGCACGAACTCAGTATCTACCAGATTCACACGAGGAGAGTGATGACTCTGATGAGTAGGTATGTTTTCTGCTATCCCTCGTATTTCCTTCCATTCAATGAGGGCAATGAATATTTTAAGTTTGGGGGTGATTTGGGGGATTAGTAGTTGTAATTGTTGTTGTATTATGTGTTCATATAGGATATCATGTTTTGCATAGTAGTGGTAGTTCATGCATGATTGTTTTGTTTGTGTTATCTACGTTTGTTTCATATAGGACATTCTGTTATTATTTTCGTATACCATATGAGTTCATTTTAGTTGCATTTGCATGGCATGCATATTTCATGATCCCTTAGGACGAGCTGATTCTGATTGATAGGTAAATGTTTAATTAAGTGTGGTGATAATGAGTAGAGGACTTATTTATAGTTCCTAGGAATTGATTTGCATGTTACGGGAACAAAATTTTTACACAAACTCATTGGGTGCTTTTGGGCTAGGTTAGGGTCATGCTTGTTTGGATGCTTTGAGATTTAATCACTTGATTATATTTAGAATTTTCGATATTACCTTGATGGCGTAGGAGCATTAAAGTCTAAGTTTGGGGAAAACCAGGGATTTCATGCTAGTTGTAATATTTGTCAATAATGGCTAGGCGTCAATTGGCTAGTAGCCGGCTCATATTTATATGAGTAGTCTAGGGTTAGAAATGAGAAAGGCTCATTCCAGATTGCATATATAAGAAAAAAAATCAGAAAGAAAAAAAAAAGCAGAAAAAGAAAAAAAGAGTCAATAATTTAATTGTTTATATGCAAAATTAACCACGAGTGAGCTCTTTAATACTCGAGTAATTAAGTCTGAGGAGACTTAGTCCTAGTAACCTAAGCCCTTGTGGTTTGGGATTGCTGACCTAACACTCGCTACACGAGTATTATTGTATAAGCCTTTTGGGGTCTCATTCATTGCACGGTTAAATAAGCATGCGTATTGTATTATGTGTCGTAGTAATAAAGCATGAATTCCTGGCTAACTTGAATAAGGATGGAGGTGTTTCTAGGTTATGAAGTGTCTATAGTCTATTCTTTTTATAAACCTATGATTGTCTTGGCGAAAGACATGTATGATTTTTGACCTAGTTTTGGGAGTATTTCTGATGAGCATTGCACACACGCACATCTCTGTTCATGTATTGTTGGTATACGGGGACTTAGTCAAGCTCTGCTTGGATTTATTTGCATTCTTTGAGAGGTTTGCTTGTTAGTTGGTTTAGTGAGTTTGAAGGGGATCCTTGCATTTTTCATATTAGTTGCATTCATGCATTGCATTGTTATTGAATTGTTTAGTTAAATGGAGTTTGTGGGTACATTCGCTATAGGCCCTCACGAGACCTTACTCGTCCACTAGGGCTGCCTAGGGGTTTAAAAGGGCTTGTTGCATATGCCAAATGCAACCGTGATCACCTACGAAAGTGGTACTAGTTAGTTAGTTAGTTGTAATTGTTTATGCTTGAGGACAATCATCGGTTTAAGTTTGGGGGTGTGATAAGTGGATTTTATATCCACTCGGAACATTCCATATCGTCTTAAATTGGTATACTTGGCCTCAAGTTTGTGGTATTTTTGATGTGTTTTGCTTACATGTGCAGTTTTGCAAGAATGTCAATTAGAGATGAATTTTCCGTTGTTTGGAGTTGATTTATGATATAGAATGAAGAATGGCGGCTTAATATCAATTACCAAGAGGGTTATGATTCAAGGAAATGAAGACGGGAAGTTCGTGCAAAAAGAACGAAAGAAAATCAGTTTCGGCAGGCATTCCATGCGCCTGGAGCGCATAAACGCGCGCCTGGAGCGCGTAAAACAGAAGGGTCGTGCGCTGGGAGCGCGTGCCACGCGCTGGGGGGGCATAAATTTGCTGGAAATTCCTGAAAATGTCCGTTTTGCCCCTATTTCTAATTGTATTTTTGGTATCCAAACCTATTTGTATTTTTGGTATCCAAACCTATTTCTAATTGTATTGTAGGTTGTTTTCTTGTTGGGCAAGATATCTAGGCCTATAAAAACATATATTAGCCTTGTAAATTGTATCGTTTTATCATTGTAACTTAGAATTGCAAGGGAGAATAGTGGAGAAGGATTCAACGCTCGGTGACAAGCACGGATCTAGATCTACTTCATCTTTTGTATACGTGAATCATAGATTTGTTTTCTCAACTCTTAGTTTTAATAATATTATTGCTTCTTCCTTTCATATCGTGTTAATTATCATGTTTTCATCAAATCCCATGATGATGAACGGTTCATTATGAGCTAATCGTTGTCATGGGATTCTAACGGATTTATTTATGGAACTTAGTATCTTGATGCTTTAAAGATCTGTATGTGGTGTATAATTGATATCCTCGTATGGTTATGCTTAAATGATAGATGCGTCGCGAACATCTAACTTGTTAATCTCTTGTGAAGTGAAAGTGGATCTTGAGATTTGGAACTTGCCATGCTAGCATAGGTTCATAATTGTTTATCAATATGATTCGTAGTGTAAGATGAAAATACTTATACTGCCCTGTGTGATCTTTATGGATAACTTGCTCTTCAACTGTTATGTTTTCCAATTCTATAGACATATAGGGTCTAAGCATAATTGGTGTCTATTCATCTTCTATCTCTTTTGTGGATGTATGTTTAGTTTGGTATACGTATGCTGACAGGTAGCGTGTACTTGTTTCGTGTTATCCGATCAGATATCAACCCATTGCATATAGTGATTAAAGGCGTCAGATCTAAGTGAAGTATTTAATGAAGTTAGGATCCCATGTTTATTCTCATATAAGTAATTCGATTAAATTCTCTTTAGCTAATTAATTCTTAGTTTACAATTTGCATCTTAGTTTAATTTAGATAATCAAAAAACCAAATTGTTACTTTTCTTAGCAGTGAATTAAAGCCATACATTGTTGAATAGGTGCATCTACTGAATAGAACCATAACCAGATCTCCATGGAATGAACTTGAATTATATTACTTGTGACCACGTATACTTGCGTGATTTTATGTTAACAATATTAAAAACTGATGTTATGCTTGCAGGTTGAGCAGATTCCTCTTCCATTATTATTTATGCGAACAGTATTACAAACAATAGGTGTTTATCCGTCACTGGTGAGTTATTTGATAGCTTCAAAATTACAATATTGATCCTAGTAGCTTAGCACTTCAGATGCTTAGTTCTTAATTGTTTTAGATATGTAAAATAAATTTTACTTCAGTTGCCCGATAATCTAAATTTTCCTGATCCTCATGTGTAATTTTACCCATAGATGAGAGTATCTGTTTACTATATTGGTTTAAAATCCCTTTGGCATTATTTATGCAACTGAATGACAGCTTATCTGACTTGGTCACTGGTGTAGATTGACTTTGTAATGAATATTCTCTCACTTCTTTGTAATGAATTTGGATGTTATCTAATTGTGTGATTCTCTTGCTCTGAACAATCGTTGTAATAGTATTGCCTGAGTGCCCCTTCACTTGCAGCTCAATAATGAAGTTGTCAACGTGATCAATATATCCATTGGGAGCATTCTAGCAATCATTATTAAGCAACTTGTACAGCAAAACTAATACATCTATTTGCACATCAGCAATGGTATCTTAGGACCTAGCAGGACTTGCTGATATCGCTTGTAATTGTAAGACATGTTAAATTCAAATTTGAATGCCATGATTGGAATTTCATATATCTTACTTGGACCCTGTTTAATTGTATTTTGTTGTTGTCAATTTTGCAGTTTCTAGGGAGGAACATCTGCAGTCATACCAACAATAAGAACTTCTGTAGATGCAGTAGCCTCACCTGCTGAACTAATAGGCATGGCTTGTCACTGGGCTTTTGACAGATTTATAATATGCAGTAATAAAGCTCCATAATCATGGAGTGTAACAATGAAGAAGATGAAGATATAAACTGTATATTTACATAACTGAACATATAGTTTGTTACAGAGAGAAGGTAAGTATAATAGACTACATTGTGTATTGAAAGAGTTACTCTAACAATACAGGAATGAACTATATATAGACAAGCTATAGATGTTATGTTATCTAATCTGAATTGTAACTGATTTGTCCAGCTGTACATGCCAGCTGTATGATGAGCTGTATATGCTCAATTATATCTAACATCCCCCCTCAAGTTGAAGGTGGAAATGCAATGGAAGCCTTCAACTTGAAGCTTGAAAGTAGCATGAAATCTGGTAGGTTTTGGTGATAGACTCCAGTTTGTAGTAGGACTTCGGTTAAACAACATTGTAAAACAAGGCAAACAGTTAACTTGGAGGTACAATAGCAAGCTGGTGACAGCAGCAGCTCCAGAAATGAAAGAGCAAATCCTGATGGAATCAACAACAGCAACAGCAGTCCTGAGTAGTCCAGAGGTCACATAAGGAGCAACAAGCCATACATACATACATCAACGAATATGCATCAACGGATGCACCAAGTATCTTCATCAACGAATAGTATATGCCATACATACAGCAGCAACAACAACTGATAGAAGCAACAACATAGCTCCAAGCACAATTAGATGAGTATCACAACATGTATGAAGCACCAAAAACATAACTGATCAGGCAACATGTATCACCAACAAAGCAGCCATGACAGTTGAGCAAAGTGGGCAGCAGTATGAAGATCACATCAAAACCCATTAACAGGCACAAATGCTAACTCAGTAGCTTGGCATCATCAAGGCAAGGTACAAATGAATTGCCAAAGGAAATCTTCTTGACATTTGAACACAAATCAAATAGTACTTGTAAATTTGTGGTAATTTGTGGTAGGGGTAACATGTGGACAAACCACAATAAATGGTGAACAAGACCTGTACAAGCCACAATGGCAAGACAGATTTTCATCTTTCATCTTGTAGCACAAATCGTAATAAATGATGAACCAAGACCTGTTGATGGACCAAGGAGCATCAAAGGTAGCAATGATAGCAAGGTAACAATGACTATGGTGTACCACTCCAGCTATTTACTTGCCAACAGCTATAGACTTGCCGAAATCCAGCTATCTACTTGCCAATAATAGCTATAAACTTGCCGTAAGTGGACACAAAGGTAGCAAACTGAAACTCAGTATTTCGAGCACAACAAGGATAATTTTGCTTCCATTTTCTGGATAACAATGGTAGATAAGGTGACTTCCATTTACTGGTAAATCAACACAGCATGTGTGATTCTTATGATCACATCATGTGCAGGTAGCAATTTCTGGACAATGAGCAAGCACTGAACAAACTCAAGGCAGCGATGAAATGTGATAAACCACACCATGATAGATAACAATACACTTAGCATCAATGCTGGTAACCGAAGTCTATGAGTTTCAAGGTGCAAACTGGAGTCTAAAGGCCATGAGTAGCAAGATAATATTCATTTACTATAAAGTAGCAGCAACAAATGCACAATATGCACTGGAAGTGCAGAGGACATTGAGTAACAACAATGATAGATGACAGGCTGGATATCTCTAACTGATTCGATTAGAGATAGAGATATAGACTTTTGTGTGTATAGGCAAGAACAACAACAAACTTTACAAGATAAAATCAACAAAACTCATTGAGGAGTTTCATCAAACAGGTATAATACAAGTTTGTAGAGAACAAATCGTAACAAAAACAGATGTGTTTTTGATAATGACCGATCAACAACGATCAGAGACAGATGATAACAGTGATTTTATGAATAGAACACAACAACACAGTATATGTTTATTAATCAGAGATGAATAGAATTGAGCTTACGAAATCGAAGCTTTAACGGTAGAGTGAAGTACTTATGAAATCGAAGCTTTAACGATGAACATGAACAGTGAATCAAGTAAAAAAACTGATACATAACAAGAGATTCAGAGATTAAGTATAGAGATTGAGTATGAGAAATCATAGTTGTGACAAAGACGATGTAATGTAAACATCGATAGATGAAGACGATGATAGGAGCCGCCATGAAAGCTCCGATGAAGCTCCGAAGCAAACTCTGTCACAAGTCGTAGGGAAAAAAACTGATCGCAGTAGGCACAAAGATTGAAGCAGCATCGATAATAGCGGAAGCAATCAGGAGTCTAGATCTTAGGCTCTGATACCATGACAGATTTATAATATGCAGTAATAAAGCTCCATAATCATGGAGTGTAACAATGAAGAAGATGAAGATATAAACTGTATATTTACATAACTGAACATATAGTTTGTTACAGAGAGAAGGTAAGTATAATAGACTACATTGTGTATTTAAAGAGTTACTCTAACAATACAGGAATGAACTATATATAGACAAGCTATAGATGCTATGCTATCTAATCTCAATTGTAACTGATTTGTCCAGCTGTACATGCCAGCTGTATGATGAGCTGTATATGCTCAATTATATCTAACAGCTTTGGATATATTGGAGCGTAGGAAACCATGGGTTGCAACCTTGTATATAACACTTAGGGTATTTCTAGTTCTTGGAGTTTATTTTTAGGTTATGTAATTGATTTTTGTTTAGGAATTAATGGAATTAGGTGGTTGAATTTTAGTTGGTTGATGATGAATTTTGGTTGTAATGGTGGATTTTAGTTCGTTGTAATAGCGAATATTGGTCGTAATGGTAGTATTTTATTGGTACATTGTCTAGTTTATTTTTAGCCAATGAGAGCATTTATAAGAAAACATGTTATAAATCATATCTTACAATAGTAATCTTTATAAAAGTGTTGTGTAAAAATGAACTATTGTGGAAGAAGAAGAAAGACAACAATCCAAATCTGAAGGACCATTGTCTAAATTCTTAACACAAAATAGAACAAAATATGGGTGGGTTAAAAACACTTGTGCATTTTGTTTATAACACTTTTGAAGCTACAAAACATTATACAAAAAGCATGAAGACAACGAATTCTATCATATGTGAATGTTGTGTGAGTGTTGGTTTTGCGTGCCTCTGAAACAGTTGTGCACATTAAAATCTAACAACATTCAAAATTAACCAAACCGTTGTAATATCACCATAAGAACAACGTTTTTTTACCAAATTCGTTGTGGTTTCTGGATGTGATACAACGCACGCTTTTTGAGCCTGATGTGTTGTTGTTAAGGATATCAGATGATTTGTGTACCATTGTCTGAGGTTGGTAAGAGACAGCTGCTCGATAGTCAACGCTATTCCAGGCTATAGACAACGGGCAACAACCATTGTACACATCAGTTTTTCTTGTAGTGATCATGACCGGCTTGGAAAACAATTTTGATACCAAATATATGAATAATGGTTTTAAAGTTACAACTTAGAGAATTAATTATGAGAATAATGTGTAAACTAATTATAGTTAGGTTACAAATATAAAGATAATGACCTTCATCATAATTTATTAGAGCATCTCCAACCTGACTGAACCCTTAGCTAAATGTTACACCTGTCACTATTTATAGCCAATTTCCTAAAATTTGATCGCTCCAACCGCGCTGATCTGTTATGTAAAAGTATAGCCATCACCTTATGGTTGGCTATATATGGCCAAAGCTTACAGATCTGTAGAGGTTTTCCACGTCATATATTTTACTTTTTCTCCCTTCCAAACTGTTGTTTTCTTTTTCTTCCCCTGCGGCTTGATTTGCAAGCAAATTTTCAATTTCCTTTTTAATTTATTTTATATAAAAATTAGAATTTATGGAGGCAACACAAAATCGGTTAGTGTTAGTATATTTAAATTTTAAAAGTTTTCAATTCCAATTTTTTAGATTATAAGACCACTTTAAGATCAATTAACTAATTAGCATTAATATTAATTTATTAAAAAATTTAATTTATTAAAAAAATGTTGTTTTACATTATAATATACTATTTTCGAAAGATCATTTTGTTGTATTGAATTAATTAGTGTTAAAATTAGTTTATTAAAATTTTAAATTTATTTGAAAGCATTTTGTTAAAATGTTATTTTAAAATATAGCCAATCCTTATAGCCAACCCCATTGGAGCACAACACCTTACAGATTTAACAAATTTTAGCCAATTATTATTTTATGTTATTTTAGCCAACCATTTTAGCCAACCCCATTGAAGATGCTCTTAGGCAACTATAGAGGGAGTCTATGATTGATTAGTCCAATAAAAAAAGAGCTCATAAGAAGAATTTAAGTGACGTGTTGTTTTCACTCTAGTTCATCAATATTTCACATTATACATATTTTGATGAAAAGGTTGAGACAGGGTGGAATATGAATTTAATTTTTGAAAGATAAAAAGGTTTTGATAAGTTATAAGGTTTAAGGGTTTACTATGAACGATTTTCCTAAACATTAGAGTGCCACCTAGTCCGTAAGTGTTTGTTTAATTTGTAAAGTTTGTTTATGATTTCATATTAAAATTTGAAACTCATTATCTCTAAAACCTAATTTACTTTTTAGTGAAATGTTGCAATTGTAGAATATATTTAAACGGATGATACATGAAAGTATATAATAATGATGATCAAGGCTATAAAAATCATGCACGGAAGTTGAGCATAATGAATATTGGAGTGAATATGTAAGTTTTAATTATATGTTACTCCCTCTGTCTCTAAAAACATTTCTCATTTACTAAATTGGTACTATCAAAATACTTTTCCCCTTTCTATTTTAAGCCTTAAACAATAATATTCAATACCCACTACTCCACCCACTACTCCTTAAAAATAATATTCAATACCTACTACTCCACCCACTAATCATTACAAACAATATTCAACACCTACTATTCCACCAAAAAAACAATATTCAATACCTACTATTCCACCCACTACTCCTTAACAATAATATTCAATACCCACTACTCCACCCACTAATCCAAAAAAACAATATTCAATACCCACTACTCCTTAAAAACAATATTCAATACCCACTACTTCTTACAAATAATATTCAATACCAACTTTTTCTTAAAACCCGTGTTTTTAGTCAAACGGGCAATGTTTTGCGAGACGGAGGGAGTATCTGTTTCTGTAATTTTGGATCCAATATAAGATGAAATATAAAACATTTTGTACCCGTTGGTGGTGGTTGTGTTCAACATTTTGTACCCGTTGGTGGTGGTTGTGTTCAATTTGAAAGCTGACATGTAGCGTGAGAGAGCCATTTCTATTTTAGTAAAACTGGGGTTGACGCCTAAAAATTTAAATGATGATAACTGTTATTGGGAGAATATTGTATAACAATATTTGGAGGTTTGCTGGAATTACGGAGTAAAATACGGATATTTTGCTATAAACACGAAGAACACGGAGGTGATTGATGATTGTTTGTGATTGCTCTTGTCTATTGAAATTCAGTGGTGAACTGTTTCTCATCCTTTACAAGATGCCTACGTACCCTATTTATATGGATCAAGCCAACGTAGTTCTCTTGGAGAAGAAGTTATCTAGACGGGCTAGGGTTTCTATGGGCTCGGCTTGGCCCAAATCCACTAGTCGTCTTCTTGGGTTATATTTTACCCATTTATACTGCTCATGACCCATGACCCATTAAAGGGAACCCACGACTAGCATGATGCTATAAGTATCATTATTGACGAAACTGACTAGATGGTCTCGCATGCGACCTCGCTGGGTCTGACCATGCGAGGCGATCCTCGCTTTTGTGGAGATAAACTACTCACGCGACCTCGCTGGGTTTGACCGTAAGCCTTCGTGGTAAACATGCTCTAGGCCACGCGCGCTGGACCTCTAGGCCTCGCTAGACCTCGTGAACTGCGATCCCGTCTCTAGGGTGTTAACACAATATCACGCAAGTATACGTGGTCACAAGTAATACAATTAAAGTTCGTTCCACTGAGATCTAGTTATGGTTCTATTCAGTAAATATGCCTATGCAACAATGTATTGTCTTAATTCACTGCTAAGAAAAATCACAAATTGGGGTTGATTATCTAAATTATGCTAAGACGTAAAATATTAAATTAACAATTAATTAATAATGAGAATTGAAATCGAATTACTTATGAGAATAAAAACATGGGACTCTAACTTCATTAAATACTTCCCTTAGATCTGACGCCTTTAATCACTATGTGCAATGGTTTTGATATCTGATCGGATAACACGAAACAAGTATACGCTGCCTGTCAGCATACGCATACCAAACTAAACATACATCCACAAAACAGATAGAAGATGACTAGACACCAATTATGCTTAGACCCTATATGTCTATAGAATTTGAAAACATAACGGTTGAAGAACAAGTTATCCATAAAGATCACACAGGGCAGCATAAGTATTTTCATCTCACACCACGAATCATATTGATAAACAATTATGAACCTATGCTAGCATGGCAAGTTCTAAATCTCAAGATCCACTTTCACTTCACAAGAGATTAACAATTCAATTTAGATGTTAGCTACGCATCTAAAAGCATTAAGATTAACCATACGAGGATATCAGATATACACCACACACAGATCTTTAAAGCATCAAGATACTAAGTTCCATAAATAAATCCGTTAGAATCCCATGACAACGATTAGCTCATAATTGAACCGTTCATCGTCATGGGATTTGATGAAAACATGATAATAAACAAGATATGAATAAAAGAACAATAATATTAATAAAACAAAAGTTGAGAAAACAAATCTATAATCCAAAGTAACACAAAAGATGAAGTAGATCTAGATCCGTTGCTTGTCACGAGCGTTGAATCCTTCTCTCCTTTTCTCCCTTGCAGATCTAAGCTAGGTTACAATAATAAAACTATTATAATGTGTATATATCTATTACAATGGTATGATGTATTTAAATAGGCTCTAAAAATCTTGCCTAGCAAGAAAATACCAAAACAGAATTATAATAGAATTTCTGCAAGATACGTTTCCTAAACTGATTCTGTTTTTTAAGGAAAATTCGTAGCTGACTTTTCTTGAGATTTTCTGGAACGTCCCAAACGTAGTTGGACCTCTGGACCACCTTAGAATGATAGAGAATCTCGTTATCTTCGCGTGGACTGCTTACGGGTTGAAAACAGACTTATAGAACTCAAGATATGGCCAAAATAGTGTAGACTGCGCAACCCTTCTAAAAAATCCGAATTTTAATCAATTAATTCCCAAAAAAAAATAGAAGCATCCACCTTAGTCAACATTCTCGTAAATCTGCACAACTAAGCAAAACACATCAAAACTACAAGAAACTTGAGTCCAAGACAATCAATTTAAGCCGATTTAGAATGCTCCAAGTGGATATAAAATCCACTTATCACACCCCCAAACTTAAACCGATGCTTGTCCTCAAGCATAAACAATTACAACTAACTAACTAACTAGTACCACTTCCGTAGGTGATCACGGTTGCATTTGGCATATGCAACAAGCCCTTTAAACCCCTAGGCAGCCCTAGTGGACGAGTAAGGTCTCGTGAGGGCCTATAGCGAATGTACCCACAAAATCCAATGCAATGCAATGCATGAATGCAACTAAATGAAAATGCAATTAATCTAATACTAAAATCCTACCATACCTTCAATCCTCTCATGCCATATCAACTTAAGAATCAAAGTAAATACGCAATGTCTTGGTGTCGAAAGTGCAAGTATTCACATAGTCTACTCAATGAACATGCATAAGTTCTCACAAGCCCATGTCAAGTGTAAGAATAAGTTAGTAATCATGCTAAGCCTACAAGAGTACATCTTCGAGACACCACTCGGGATCTCATACGCAAGAACAAGCAAACACTCACAATCCACTCACAAAAGAATATTCACTCAAGGAACAAGGGTAAGTGTATCACTCAATTCCAACAAAATCATAAGCATGCTTGACATTTGGTATCAATCTAACTCTTAACACAACATATATCAATGACGATAATCAAAAGGTCTTTAATTGGGTTATAACGGGGCTAGGGACAAGGTATGTCAAATAAGCCAAAACAGGTGAAGTGTCAAAAGCTAGTAAGTACCATAATACATCATACACAACACCATATTTCCCCCCCCCACATAATTTTTACTAAAACAAACACTCGACTAGTCGACTGAAATAGGATCACAACAAACACAAACATGCTCTCATAATATAAATATTTTTCTTTTTTTTTTCTTCTTTATTTTTCTTTATTTTTCTTGTTTTTTTTTCTTTTTTTTTTCAAGAGCTAAATATAACACAAACAATAATATAAACAATAACAATGATCCCATGAATTTATTACATATGCCGACTATCAAGTAAACAAACCCAATTTCAATATTTCCCCCAAAAGTACGACCAACAATAAACCCCTCCTTACACACCTTATTACTCCCTTAAGCACTCTACTAGCCTTTGACAATGTGGGTTCAAATTAATGTAAGGCCAATACAAGAAAAAGGTCTAGGCAAGTAATGTGGTATGTCACCGAAAAATAGGATTAAGCTCAACGGGTTAACTAATTGATCATGTAAATATGGTGTGGTAATATGGGAAAATATGTGGTTATTCCTAATTGCCTTTATCATTTTAATCGTCAAATAATGTCATGCATTTCAAGAAAGACCTCAAACAACTGCTAGCAATGCAAACAATCCGTGGACACTCAAGCAAACGAATAAATTGCAAATAATATGCAATAAGGCTCAACAGCTCACTTGGTGGAAAAACATACTCAATCCCAAGCAAAAATCTCTCTAACGCACCTACTTGTATTCAAAGCATGCAAACTAAATCATCTTGCACATATTCATGTCCTTCTAATCACTTACAACATTCAATAAGCCTACTAGCTTCAACTTACTAGTGTATGTGTGTGCACAAGAACAAAGCATATCACTTCTCAATCAAAAGCATCAACAACACAAAATTATTATCAAGCATGGGTGCACATGCAACTATTATGAACTCACATGATATACGAAAATAAAAACAGAATGTCCTATATGAAACAAACGTAGATAACACGAACATAAATGCATAATTTATTACTACTAATATGCAAAGCATGAAATCCTACATGAACACATAATACAACAACTACTAATCCCTCAAACCACCCCCAAACTTAAAATATTCAATGTCCTCATTGAATGGAAGTAAATACAAGGGATAGCAGAAACATACCTACTCGACCTCGTCCTCGGATGAATCTGGTGGAGAATACTGCGTACGAGCTCCATAGACTAACCACCTTGCCTGAATACTACAAAACCCCTAATTGACAAGAACACAAATTCGTAATAAAAATAAGATTAGAGAAAAAGATTTACCCAATACGAATCAAAGAGGTGAACTTGCAATAAATTCCTCTTTAGAATTGAATTTTTAGAGATTTAAATAAAATAGAAGAGGAATTTGATTTGTATGTGTAGGTGGGTACATAATAAAAATAAAAATAATAAAAAATAAAAATAAATAATAATACTAAATATAATAATAATAATAATAATAATAATAATAATAATAATAATAATAATAATAATAATAAGAATAATAATAAAAATAAATATGAATAATAATAATAAGAATAATAATAATAATAATAATAATAATAATAATAATAATAATAATAAGTAAGAATTAGAATAGAAATAGGTTTAGAATTTTGAAGAAAAGATGGGGGTTTTTGAAATAGAAATAGGAAAAGAATTAGATAGAATGGGGGTATAAAAAGAATGGGAGGTGAAATTTATTTATTTATTTTTTTTTTATGAAACACAACAGCTGATCAAACAAAAAAAACCATCGGACAAACTCCTGCAACACGCACAAGCTGCACGCGCCCAGGGCAAACTGCCCCACTATCAGTTGCGCAGGCGCAACCTGCGCCACAACCCCCGCAGACTGCCCCCAGGCCAGTAACGCAGGCGCAGCCTGCGTTACATAGCCGCAATTTGCCCCAATTGCAGAAACGCAGGTGCAACCTACGTTACACACCCAAAATTCGATTTTTTTTTTTTTTAAGAAATGCATGGGTTGCCTCCCACGAAGCGCTTCTTTAACGTCAATAGCTTGACGTTACTTCCTCAACTCATGGCGGTTTCAAAAGAATAACTGAACCGTTCTCAACAGAAAGACCATTCATACGAACGTTGACATCTTGATTGCTTGCTTTCCACAAAACTCTTTCATCAGACTTCCACCTGATTTTACTACCCATCGGCCAAATCTTTTTCTTTTTCTTCTTCACACCTCTAAAGTGCTTCTCCGACTCAACTGGCTGAAAAAAAATTTCTTCTTCCTTATCATTGGTCTTCCACCTTCGCAACACGTTACCATGTCCCTCTTCAAAAATCACTAGCTCATTATTCAAAAGGACATACCTTAAATGTGGTGGAAGTTTTCCAAGCTTTACACTCGAGAGATCTTGAACCGAAGAACTGTCAATAGAATCACTAATGGGATGCTTTAGCACATACATGTCAGATTTTTCGCTCAATAACTGATCAAACTTCTTTCTCTGACCCGTATCAACTATTTCCACACTGCAACACTCTTCATCCTCTGTTGGAAATTTCATGGCCTTGAACACATTAAAGGTGACATTCTGATCTTGCACCCTCATTGTAAGCTCTCCTTTTTGCACATCAATCAAAGTCTTTCCTGTAGCTAAGAACGGTCTTCCCAAAATTATGGGAATCTTCTTATCTTCTTCAAAATCCAAGATAACAAAATCAGCAGGGAATATGAGCTTATCAACCTTCACCAAAACGTCCTCCACGATGCCTCTAGGATATGTGATAGATCGATCAGCCAACTGCAAAGAGATGTTAGTTGGCTTCGGCTCCGGTAGACCAAGTTGCTTGAAAACCGACAAGGGCATAAGATTAATGCTAGCTCCCAAATCACACAAACACTTGCTGAATGAAAGATTGCCAATAGTACATGCAATGGTGAAACTCCCCGGATCTTTAAGTTTAGGTGGCAACTTCTGCTGCAGAACGGCACTACACTCATCTGTCAATGCCACTGTTTCAAATTCTTCCAACCTTCTCTTCCTTGACAAAATATCCTTCATGAACTTAGCATATCTCGGCATCTGCTCCAATGCTTCAACAAAAGGAATGTTAATGGACAGTTTCTTGAAGACATCCATAAACTTTTGAAACTGTTTCTCTTGACTTTTCTTCAAACGTCCAGGAAATGGAGGAGGTGGATAGACCTGATTATTCTTTGAAGATTGCTCCGAAGTAGACTTTTCAACAGGTTTCTTGCTCTTCTCACCATCAAGTTGATCAACCACTAAATCAGATTTCTCAATTACTGGCACTGCAAATTTTTCAACCTGCTGATTCTGAACATCTTCATCTTCTTCAGTTGCTGATTTAGGATAACTCGTGACTTTTCCAGATCTCAAAGTAACTGCATTGACCTGCTCTTTGCCATCCCTCCTGCCTGGATTGACCTTCGTATCGCTAGGAAGAGTTCCTTGTGGCCTATTGAGTAAGGCACTTGCAATTTATCCGATCTGACTCTCCAATGTCTTGAGAGATGCTTCCTGACTCTTGAGAGTTGCTACCTGACTCTTGCACATTAATCTCAACTCTTCTAATTCAGATTTTTCATTCGACTGATGGCTAGAACTAGTATGAAACTGTTGCTGCTGAAAACCAGGAGGTTGAAACTGTTTCCTGGGAGCATACAGTTGCTGAAAACCTAAAGAATTAAATGGCTCAACTCCGTACTGATGACCCTGAAACTGGTGATAAGACTGATGTGGATGTTGATAATTTGGATCTGGTTGCTGTTGCCTTTGAAAATTGCTCACAAATTGCACCGATTCACTGGAGATGGCGCATTTACTCGTCTCATGTGCGTCAGCACATAGTTCACACACTCTCGCCACCTGAGGCACCCCATGCTTTGTCATTAAATCTAATTTCATATTAAGTGCCTCTAGCTGGGCTACTAGAGCTATAACTGTGTCAACTCCCAGAATTCCTGCAACCTTGCCTTGTGGTAGTCTTTGAGTTGGATTTTGATATTCATTAGCAGCCATCATCTCAATTAGATCGTAAGCTTCCTCGTAGCTCTTAGCCCATAAGGCTCCTCCTGATGCTGCGTCTACCATTGGCCTAGATTGTGCTCCCAGTCCATTTTAAAAACAATTGATTACCATCCAGTTTGGCATCCCATGATGTGGGCATCTCCTGAGCATCTCCTTATAACGTTCCCAAGCCTCACACAGAGATTCTCCAGATTGCTGCTGAAACTGGGCTAGATGATTCCTCAATGCTGTAGTTTTCGCCATAGGGAAGAATTTTGTAAGAAACTTCTGAGCAAGATCCTCCCATGTAGTAATGGAACCAGGTGGTAGAGAGTGTAACCAGCCCTTAGCCTTATCCTTTAGAGAGAATGGGAAAAGTCTCAACTTGATAGCATCATCCGAAACACCATTAAACTTGAAAGTATCATAGATCTCGATAAAGTCCCGAATATGCATGTTAGGATCCTCCGTAGGAGCACCCCCAAACTGAACCGAATTCTGTAGCATCTGAATAGTGCCCGGCTTGATCTCGAAGTTATTAGCTGCAATAGCTGTCCTGATAATGCTAGACTGGATATCATTGATCTTCGACTGAGAATACTCCTTCAAAGCCTTAGCTGCTGCTGCATCTGCCATCTCTACTTTAGTTTTAGATTCCTCGTTCTTATTCTCTAAGTTCTCTACAAGATCGTCTTTTGCCAGTTTTTGTAAACGAGCTTGCAAACGTGTTTGCATACAAACCTAAGTACCTGCAAACAGCACGAAACAAACAAACTAAGTAAGAAATCCGAGTCAGTGAACGCTAACGACCACTATTGACAAGCACATAAACTAAAAATAAAACACCGATGATCCCCGGCAGCGGCGCCAAAAACTTGTTAACACAATATCACGCAAGTATACGTGGTCACAAGTAATACAATTAAAGTTCGTTCCACTGAGATCTGGTTATGGTTCTATTCAGTAAATATGCCTATGCAACAATGTATTGTCTTAATTCACTGCTAAGAAAAATCACAAATTGGGGTTGATTATCTAAATTATGCTAAGACGTAAAATATTAAATTAACAATTAATTACTAATGAGAATTGAAATCGAATTACTTATGAGAATAAAAACAAGGGACTCTAACTTCATTAAATACTTCCCTTAGATCTGTCGCCTTTAATCACTATGTGCAATGGTTTTGATATCTGATCGGATAACACGAAACAAGTATACGCTACCTGTCAGCATACGCATACCAAACTAAACATACATCCACAAAAGAGATAGAAGATGAATAGACACCAATTATGCTTAGAACCTATATGTCTATAGAATTTGAAAACATAACGGTTGAAGAACAAGTTATCCATAAAGATCACACAGGGTAATATAAGTATTTTCATCTCACACCACAAATCATATTGATAAACAATTATGAACCTATGCTAGCATGGCAAGTTCTAAATCTCAAGATCGACTTTCACTTCACAAGAGATTAACAATTCAATTTAGATGGTAAGATTATCCATACGAGGATATCAGATATACACCACACATAGATCTTTAAAGCATCAAGATACTAAGTTCCATAAATAAATCCGTTAGAATCCCATGACAACGATTAGCCCATAATTGAACCGTTCATCGTCATGGGATTTGATGAAAACATGATAATAAACAAGATATGAATAAAAGAACAATAATATTAATAAAACAAAAGTTGAGAAAACAAATCTATAATCCAAAGTAACACAAAAGATGAAGTAGATCTAGATCCGTTGCTTGTCACGAGCGTTGAATCCTTCTCTCCTTTTCTCCCTTGCAGATCTAAGCTAGGTTACAATAATAAAACTATTATAATGTGTATATATCTATTACAATGGTATGATGTGTTTAAATAGGCTCTAAAAGTCTTGCCCAACAAGAAAATACCAAAACAGAATTATAATAGAATTTCTGCAAGATACGTTTCCTAAACTGATTCTATTTTTTAAGGAAAATTCGTATCTGACTTTCTTGAGATTTTATGGAACTTCCCAAACGTAATTGGACCTTGGGACCACCTTAGAATGATAGAGAATCTCATTATCTTCGCGTGGACTGCTTACGGGCTGAAAACAGACTTATAGAACTCAAGATATGGCCAAAACAGTGTAGACTGCGCAACCCTTCTAAAAAATCCGAATTTTAATCAATTAATTCCCAAAAAATTATAGAAGCATCCACCTTAGTCAACATTCTCGTAAATCTACACAACTAAGCAAAACACATCAAAACTACAAGAAACTTGAGTCCAAGACAAATAATTTAAGCCGATTTAGAATGCTCCAAGTGGATATAAAATCCACTTATCATAGGGCTCGCTGGCGATCCCACTCTACAAAATTATGTGATGAACTTCCCTGTGATGGCGGACTTTAATGACCCATTCCTCATTCTTAGGCCTATTATGTGAGATGTACTGATATTTTAGCCCATTAGGCCTGTTTAGGACTTTATGCCAAATTCGGGCATAACAACTACCCCCCGAGTCCATATTGCCATTAGAAATGCGATATGGACTCAAAAAATGTCTTCCAGAAAATTAAATGCGAGGCCAAGGCCCATTATCAATTACTCCTATGGGCTCTCATCGCAGGCCCAATAAACTCGAATAGTTGTTAACAACTGTCACGTCTCGAGATCCGTTCAGGACTGCTGAGATGATGACACGTGCCCCACATCCTTCTCTCTCCTACCCACTATATAAACTCTAAATTTCAAATCATTTGTCACTTTCCTTATTAACAACATACCGAAGTGCTGCTAATTTGCTCCCGGATCAAACAAAGACCCAGCTCGCTTTCCATCAAGAATGACCCCAAGTTTTTTCAAGATCTTCATCAAAAAAAGTAAGTTTCTCTCTCTTGTTCTTCATTTGAATGCATGTATAGTTCAAAATTTCGTAGATATATGTTGATAATTATATGCGACCCGAGCTCAATTAACTGCGACCCCACACACGTAATTTCACGGTACGAGCCCTGCCTCGCTAGACTAAAGAGCACGACCCCTTTAATAGGTAGACATACGATAAAAAATAAAATAAATGTGCGACCCCCCTATTCTTTGTGAGTGGAGTGAGAACACTTAGAGCCTTCTATTGAATCCTTTCTTCCTTTATCTCTTTTGATATTCTGTAAGTGCACACACTAATACTTCACAATCTTTTCAGATGTCCAACGATAGCTCAAGGACCCCTTCACCTCTTCCACACATCTCCATTAGCGAGCAAGCTGCTGCGAACATCGCCAAGGCTGCAAACACAAGCGACAACTCCTTCAAATTATATATGGACCCACAATGGTCGCAGGAGGAATTCACCAGAGAGACCCCACTGAACACATGGAGAACCAGACGACCCTCCAGCTCGCAAAGTCAATCCACCAATATCCCCTTAGATTCAGCAAACCTAACATCCACAGCTGTTCAAGCCTAGTCAGTTCAGGGTGAGGTTGATAAACTACTGAAGAGAGGGCAGGAATTTTTTGCCAGCGTCCCCAAGCTTCTTTCTCCTCTCAACAAGAATCTTCTCAACATAAGCCCCATAGTACTAACCAGCACCTCCTCAACCAACTCACTCGGCCACGCATACTACGAGGCCGAAGGTGGAGCTGACAACGAGGCAGACTCTGACGACTCTGATTATGAAGAAGCTTCTTCTGATGATGGTGGCCTCGATGAAGTGACCAGGGTCGTCAATTTTGAAGATTATAATTATGTACCCGAAGCCTCCCCCCAACCTTACATACCAACTCCTCAACCTGAGCTAGAGGGGGTGATATATGTTGGAGGACCTCGCCCCGAAGATATTGAACCGGGCTCCAAAGTAAAACCAGGCCAGCCTCGCACCCTAACCTGTAAAGATCTGTCAATGACCCTAAATCTGGAATCTTTGTCAAAGGCTGTTGATACATTCAGACCTGAAGGCAAAATCATTCTCCCCAAACGAGCAATGCGATGTTATCGCTTCAATCATGAGGAAAACGGTGGTAGAGTACCTCGAATGGTTTTGACCTCTGCTATGATGAAAATAGGCGTCTCTTCACCTCTTCACCCTTTCATTAGGGATGTTTGCGAGACGTACCACCTAGCTCCCATCCAAATCAATCCTAATGGCTATAGAGCCATGATTTCCTTGTATATTCTTTACCACTAGCTTGGATACCCCAAATTGGATGCGAGGACAATGGGTTATTTCTTGCAACTGAAGCGATGTGGGGCTTCAGACTTTGGTTATGTTTATTTCTCAGTGTGACCGGATTTCAACAAGAAAGACCTATACCATAGTGCACCGAGCAATGCGGGCTCGTGGAAGGGACCTTACCTCTATATCCACGAGGTGCCCAGAGTCAAAACATCCTTTAACTATCTGCCAGTAGGTCAGGTACGAACCGTCCTGAAGGGCGAAGAGAAACAACGTGCCGACGACGTGCTGAAGACATCCCGCGATGACAGGAATATATGAACCCTCCTCACTCTAGAAAATTTAGTTGAATGTGGATTCTTGAAAGAAGGGATTGAGCTTCCTTCTAAGGCTGGACCTTCAAATGCGAGGAAGGCCTCGCAAAAGAGAAAAGTGCGAGAGGAAGCCTCGTCCTCTAAAGTAGTGGTCGCAGAGAGTAAGAATATTTTTTGTTGTAGCCCAATAACTCCTTCATATTAACTGTCTATATTGTCTCCGCATTTTCACTTTTCACAATATTTTTATTAACTGTTTTCTACTTCCATTTTTCAGGCATGTCAGGCAAAGGTGGTCGCAAACCCCCATTCCTAAACAAAAAGGAAAATCCTACTGCGAAGCCAGATGCCACTCCTTCCAAGAAGAACGAACTTCCGCCTCCTCCACCACCATCAACCAATGCTGAAATCCCACATCAGCTATCGCAGGACAATCCCAAACAGCACATATCCAAGAAACAAAAGAAGGACGGCCCCTTGCCTCAGGTAATGAAGCCTGCTGTAACAACTCATGTGCATCATCTGTATGCGAAACACGTGTACACCCACGCCACTGAAGAAGAATGCACTAAGTGGGTGGGCGCAGAGCTGATTGAAAACTCTGAATCAGTCTCCAAATGCCTGGCTGAAGCATTCATTCGCCAAGCCTCGCATTTGAGAGAATTGAAATGTGTTGTCTCTGCAAATGATAAGCTTGAAAAGGAGGTGAAGTTCCTCAAGCTCAGGGCCGAGGAAGAAAGGAGGACATTGATGGACACCTACAAGCGATCCCTGGAAATTGAAACAGCTAGCCTTCACTCTGAGCTCAAAAAGGTTAATAACGAAAAGGCTACGCTCCACAAATCCTTGACAGAGGCAGAGCAGCATGAGGCGGAGCTCAGGAAGAAGCACGATGAGGAGCTGAGCAAACTGAAAATGGAACTTGATGTTGCTCAATCTGATCGCGAGGCTGTGGAGGAGGCAGCGCAGACTGAATTCATGAAGGGTTTCATAAGGAAAGTTCCTGACTTTGACTGGTCGCAGCTCGGTCCTGGCAATGCTGAGTTCGCAGCCGACCTCCGCAAGGAGATCGAAGAGGAAAATGCAAAGGAGGCGGCCCAGATCGCTAGCGAGGCTGCTAAGGCTGATGCTGCTAACCCGAAAAAACCCAGTGAGGCTGCTGCATGATTTGTTAATTCCAATGCTTTGAACTAGGGATGCGGACACCCTTTGAATGTCTCGCAAGTTTGTAATATTCTTTTGATATCCGTCCTTGATAACTCTGAAGTAAGTTGGGCTCGCATGGCGACCCAGAATTAATTGATAACTTTGCTGACGACGACTTGATCATAATTTCTTGTCTTCATTTCTTTATACAATATCTTGTGCTTGCTTTAGCTTCATAAAATACTTGCCTTCTTTATGCATCTGCGAAGCTTCCCTTGTTGAACTTGTAAATTTTTCTTTTCGATTTGCTTAACTTCAAGGTGTACCCTATCTCTTTGGTATCAAGACATGCGATGCCTTCCTTGTGAGGTCGCAGACATGATCCGGAGATGGAGGTCGCACCTTGACTTTTTTTTTACTTTAAAATTTGAACTTCTTTAAGGAGATACTTTTGAACTAAACTTTGAAGACGTTCCCTCAGGTCGCAGTAAGTGCTCGCTCGCGACCTCATTGACCTGAGGGGTGTTCGGCCTCGCATACGCTGTGCTGGCCTAGTCCTGAAAATTTTAAAATACAAACAAAAGAACAAAATTGCACAACTTCTTGGAGAACAGACTTCATATATATAAATACTAGGGACGAATCCCAACTTTCAATACATCATAACGAGGAGGTGTCTATATGATCACTACCCCCCGAGTACTTTGTATGAATTTATTCATGCTAAGTAGTAGTAGATAGAGACCACCAGGAGCAAAGCTTCTACTGATAGTATTTCCTCAAATGTTCTGCATTCCAAGCTCGTGGCATGACCTTATCATCCATATCAGTTAGAGAATAGGTCCCTTCATTGATGACACCATAAACTTTATAGGGCCCTTCCCAATTGGCTCCAAAGACCCCATGAGACGAGACCTTAGTGTTAGGCATCACTCTCCTAAGCACCAAGTCCCCCACGCGAAGATGTGGCACACGAACCTTTCCATTATAGTACCTTGCAGCTCGCCTTTGATAAGCTGCGAGCCTTAACTGAGCCTCCTCCCTTGACTCTTGTATCATGTCCAAATATAGCCTGTGATTGACCTCGTTTGCCTTAGGGTCGTAGTGTTCTCTTCTGAACGAACCTGAGCCTACCTCAACGGGCACCATGGCCTCGCACCCATATGTCAAAGAAAAGGGAGTCTCGCCTTTAGTGGATCTCGGGGTCGTGTTGTATGACCACAAGACTTTTGGCAACTCTTCGGGCCAACTACCCTTACTCTCCTCCAACTTAGCTTTAAGGGTATGCTTGATTATTTTGTTGATGGCCTCGGTTTGCCCATTTGTCTGAGGGTGGCTCACAGTAGAGAAACTTTTCTTGATTCCCAAACTCTCACAGAATTCTTTCATCTCCTTGCTATCAAATTGCTTTCCATTATCTGAAATGAGCTGATATGGGATCCCATACCGACACACAATTGCCCTGTACACGAAGTCCTATAATTTTTTGGCCGTGATGGTGGCAAGAGGCTCGGCCTCGGCCCACTTAGTGAAATAGTCCACGGCCACGACTGCATACTTTACTCCTCCCTTAGCTTTAGGGAGTTCACCAATAAGATCTATTCCCCACATAGCAAAGGGCCAAGGACTCATCAGCGAAGTGAGGTGAGCAACCGGAGCATTACTGAAATTTGCATATCTTTGACACTTTTCACATCGCCTAGCGAACTCAAAAGCATCCCTTTTCAATGTGGGCCAAAAATACCCTTGTCGTAGAATTTTCTGAGCTAGGGAACCACCCCCCGAGTGATTGCCACATATCCCCTCACGGACTTCCCTTAGAATATAATTGCATTCTTCACCATCTACACATCTGTAAGAACCCAGATTTTTGGGTAGAATTAAAACTTTTTATTATGTATTGATGTAAGAATGAACAGTGGTTACAACTACAATGTAATACTGGTTTTAAGGAATGAATAATGAAAGGATATAGATTCCAAGGTTGTATGTCCTGAAGGATGCTATTGGGTGATAACTTAGATTAGAATAATCTATCTCCTAGAAAGTTAAGATAAGATTCCCTAGAGAGATATAGATACCCTCATGTCATCCAGATCGATATCGGTTACAAGTACGGGGGTTCCATGAAAGAGTTAAGGAACGTCCGAAAGAGGACCAGGGCATTTTATTAAACATAAGGAATAAAAGAAATAATAAAGTATGAATAGTGATTTTGGTGAAGATGGGAATATTATTGGACGACGCTATATAGAAGTATTCTGAACGGAAATCTGAGTTCGTATTAGTGATCCAGGAGGAAATTAAGTGTATGTAAAAGCTGTCGGATTCAGAAAAATAGCACTTTTATTTTCTCCGAGATTTCCCTGGACACTGCCAGACTTAAGGATTTATTAAAGGGATTTAAGGAATTTAAATTCGAGAAGTATTAAGAAAGATGGAGATTGGTATAATAAATATTAAGAAGGTTTTCGGTAAAACCCTAACTAGAAACGAATGAGTTATTCCCTCGAACGATCAATGAATTGAGCAATAAACGGACAAAAGAGCAAGAAGAGGGCAAGATGCATGCATGTGCTAAGGAAAATATCTAGCAACCAAGTGGTGACTCAAGTAACTAGCATTCTTAGGAATCAAACTAGTACTTAGAAATTAAACCAATGCTTAGCTTATAACCATCCAAAGATCAACACATGGCTTGCAAATTACAACATTCCATGCATCATCACTTTAATAAAGTGAACATAAGATGAGATATTATGCAAGACTTCACTTTATGCATTATTATTCAAGAAACCAAGCCAAGTAACACAAACTCTCTCCAAGAACACTACATTCGGCTACTTCTTAATTCAAAGATCAAAATTAACCTTTCAACCATTGTTTGATCTTGAGATTTTTAAGGTAGATCCTATAATTCATAAAAGTGATACCCTAGAAATCTTAGCCTCAAACACTACTTTTTCCATTTTCAAATAAATCCTTGAAGATGAGGGTGAATAGTGATTTTCAAGAACAAAATTCTTGGATCTTGATTTCTTGGATGATCTAAGCTTGGTTAATGATGTACAAGGACTATACAAGGCTTAGCAAGGTCTTTACCCACTCCATGGAAGGTATAACTTTTCAAAACCCTAGCCCTTACTTTAAGAATATGTGTGTTCTTGATGGATTTAAGTAGTTATGGTGTTAACATGGTTATAAGCATGATTATAAGCATGATTATAAGCATGATTATGATTTGGTTGTAGTAAATGTTAAAAAGAGTTTAGATGAACGGAAAGGCATTGCTTGGCCTCAGTTCATGGTTATAAATCATGTATATGTTGTTTGGAGTAGATATCATGATTATTGGGAGTTTTGGAATTTGGTAAATATCCGATTTATAGCCGTCGTAATGCCGAGATTTCGTTAACCTTAAGAACACGAGTTTGACAGTAGGTATAAGTCACTGATTAGCTTCGATTTCTTCCATGATAAGCTAGATTATGTTATAAGCTTTGTTTTGATATAAAGATCGTATGAAATGGACTTACGGTTTAGGAGTTATGATTAAATTCGTAATAGAGGTTCGAAACCGTAATCGAAAGTTCGTAACTGAAATTGGAATCCCTTAACATGACTAAGTTAGTGACGAATCATGGTAATTAAATATTATAGGTCATAAGGAAGGCGTGAGAGAAAACAACAAGTAAAATTGATCGTTCTTCGATTTTATAAAAATGTTCGAATCTAGGTTAAGTGCGAAGAAACCACTTTTCGGAGGTAACACTATTCACCAAAAAGCTCCTGCCCTGTTTTAGCAAAAATCCGAAAAATTAATCTTCTGATCTAAGTCCAATTTTGGGTTAGCTACCTTCTAGACATTCTCTAGATCATGTACGCGAAAACGGTGCATCATTTGAGTTAACGGTTACCGAGTTATGAACGTTTTAGTGAAAGAGGTGTGAATAGTAAAGATCCGTAGTCGACCGAACTTCAAAAATGCATTTCACCTATCTAGGCCCGTGGCTTCGAATTGGAAATTTTATGATAAATATTACAAATACCAAAGACGATTTTAGAAGTGGTTTCGTAATTAATTACAATTCCAGTGATTTATTAAAAGGGTTGGAGTTTGAGTCCCGGAATAGTAATTCCCAGGGAAGTCAACTCTAGAGGTACTACTTTGACCACCCATTTTGGCTAGATTAAAAGAGGAATCTCGAGTCGACTAAAACATGAAACTTGTTAAGAATTATCGAGACAACATATTGGTGCAAAGAACGAGGTTATAAATGATTAAGTAAGATATACGAAAGATCCGACATTAAGGATAGGTTCGAGGTGTGTTTTGGACTAAGCTTACATGACTTAAGTTAAGTTATACTTAACCTTCGAAATGTTCAGTGATTGACCTCGGTTATTGTGACTATTTATAGATCACTGGATTGACACGAGGCACACTACCCCAACAGGATTACCAGGCAAGTTTCCAATACTTGGAACTGTTGTTGTGATAATATATATAATGATTGTTGTATACATATGCCATAGCATGCATGCCTACTTTCAAGTCTATTGATATGCTTGTTCCCGGAATTGATATTGGCTTATAGACTAGATATGAATTATCAGTTATAAGCAGGATTGTTTTGCTAAGACCCTTAGTGAAGGGCGTATGATATTCATTCTTTCAATATAGACCGGGAGTCGGTATTTTGGGATATAGAGTTAGTCGTGGAAACCCGGAGGGATTCCAGTGACAGTTTATTTGAGGAATGTTATTTATGAACATTATTTATATTTTCATAAAGTATTGATTACTTGGAAATTATTCGAGGAATGCTATTTGGATATTATCTCAATCGAGAGGTACTATATGAATATTATTTTGAATATTCATTCACATATATTTATTTACTGAATATTATTTTAATATTCATTCGAGCTTTAATTACTTAATGAATATTAGTTTCGAATATTCGTTTAGAGTTTGATTATTCAATGAGTAATTACTTTAATATTCTTGGAAATCTATTTAATGAATATTATCGTGAATATTCATTTAAGATTTTATGTACTTGATGAATATTATTTTAAGATATTCATTCGAAGTTCTATTTACTTAAGGAATATTGCTTCGAATATTCCTTTAAAGTTTGATTGCTAAAAGAATATTATTTGGATATTTATTTAGAATATTATTTATTAAATGAATATTATTTTCAAATATTCATTTAAGGTTTGATTTATTTAGTGAATATTATTTTAAACATTTAC
Organism: Kitagawia praeruptora; assembly: GCA_037693485.1. Classification (NCBI taxonomy): domain Eukaryota; kingdom Viridiplantae; phylum Streptophyta; class Magnoliopsida; order Apiales; family Apiaceae; genus Kitagawia; species Kitagawia praeruptora. Next base: position 96,456,366 of record CM075350.1, read on the forward strand.
TTGAGCTTATTTAATTAATGAATATTATTTTGAATATTCATTTAAAGAAGAGAGTTATTTAGTAAATAATTCTATATATTCATTCGAGGATTACTTACGAGCAATATTATGATTTATTCGTGTTCCTTAATTATTAATGATTTAATAAATATTCTTGGAATATTGATTTAAATTCTTTTAAGTTCTTTCTATGATGATTCATATTATTCAAAGATTATCTATCACCTTCAGATAAGGTGTAAAATATTTCGGAGTATTTTATGACTATTCTTATCAAGGGGAGGTTCCCAAACTTTATTTTCATTTAAATCTATCTTAAAGAAGATTTAAATACTCGCTCAACTTCCAAACATATATAAGGGGACCTCACTTGAGATATGTTATTTATTGGACTGCCCGGTCCTATACTTGCTAAACTATCTTGTTACTCACATCTTGATTCTTTCAAACATCGATATGAATCTTTTTGGTTACCTCCTCAACGCTCGAGGGGTAAGAATTGATGGAACAAGTTTATATCCATTAACAAGCATCAGCTTGGGAAATATTGGTGATTTTTCCTTTCCAAATAGATACGACTACTTTGTGGAGTCCTATCAACAAGTAATATACTTGGGGAAAGGGGGAGGAACTTTACGTTTTAAAGTTATGGATGTGAAATGAACTAGGAGATGCGTAAGTGACCCAGTGGCGCCGGTCCAGCAAATGGCCCAACCGTTGGCCGGGGGGTTCCAGAGGGCGGTAGACAAGTAAATCCGTCGGTGCTTCCTTCTACATGTAGTAAACAAGAGGTGGGGAGCATAACATGCGACTGATCATCGTGTAAATGCTATGTCTCCTGGCGCGTCAAACTCCAGTATTAGTTCATCTCTCAATGTTGGAAATTCCCTGCAACCTTATCATTATTGGCAGGTTTGAAAAGTGTTTGAATTGGAATTGCAATACTCTTCCTGCAAGTTCCTCTATTATGAAAAGTTGATAATATCTTGCTCATCTTTGACATAGCAGATATTTATTCAAAACAAATATATTTTGAGTTACCTTGTAACTTCATCTCATACCTTATGTTGGTACTACATCGTTAATGCATGGCATATGGTTTCAAAGATATTTTGGACTGTTATATATTATCACTGTTCAATTATATTTTTGGTGGGCTATTGCTCACCCTTGCTTTATTTATTTATATCACAACAACAGCTAGTTCAGATGGCCGCGCAAGGCGTACTCAGCATAGGCAGGTGTCAGCCGTCAGAGGATTAACCGCTGAGGTCATAGCTACCATTGCTAAGGATGCAGCCTCTGGTAGGCTAGTTGTTAGCATTTGTACATCAAATGTATTTATGTATATATATGACATATACCAATGGATGGCAAAGAGCATGTAATTGTAAAATTGTAATTCTTTGGGTTGTAAGAACTCAATCTTGTGATTAATAATATTGATGGTTACTCTGATTTCATCTCTGGGACTATAACGGGTGTGTTTTACGATGTTGTTCTGGGTCACAAGGTTGTAATTTAAATTATGTTGGTTTTATGGATGGATATTGAGACCGTAACGACCAGATCCCTGACCCTGGATCTGGGGGTGTTACAGAAATGGTATCAGAGAGAGCGTTATATATCCCAGAGATGATGCGACGTTAAAACAATAGGTTCATTAAGATAATAAGAACTCTTGCCAAGTTCATAGTCGGACTACTTAATGTAGTATTGACATATAAAACCCTTATGGGAACTACTAAGTATCATGATAGTAACTTAAGCTCGTTCTCGTACCGACTAGTAAAGCGACAAGCCTTGGAGATTACGAGCAGTAACACAATGATGCTTGGTTTAATGCTGAAGGTCGGATGGTGGATTCGATAGAGTACCATACTGAGGACCCGGAAGAGGTTCCAGCAAAGGAGGAGAATCCTGATAAGGATTAGGAGTTTACCCTTAAGGAAATAAAGGCTACAGCCAGAGAGACTGTAAGCGTTAAGGTATGGTGCTCAGAGAAGTGAGCGTAAAGAACGGGGATATTATTAAAAGAACTAAAGATGCATATTGGATTCATAGCTGGACTGCCGGATGAAGTACCAGCAATTAAGACGAATTGGAAAGATTACTTAAGGTCTTATATGGGGATAGATAAAGATCCTTAGAGACCTACAGATTAATGAGAAAAGAGTTAGGGTGGCACATGATTATCAAAGACACAGATAGAGGACAGGGAGCAGAGTCTCCAGGAGCAGTTGAGATAGAGGCAGCAAGTGCCACATTATGTGATAAATGGATTAGTGCGAATATTGTTAATGGTAATTCGCCATGAGAAGGCAGATTTCATAAGTTATAATTTATAAAGTCAAACTGGGAATGATGAACCAGAAACATTAGATGCATGTGATTCAAAGGAATATTAAATTCCTTCTTTTCCTTGAATGGATTATGGTAGTTATCTTAGGTTTATTTTGACACTGAATCATAAATGGATTGAGTAAGGCAAGCAGTGGTTGAGATGAAATTGAGAATGCTTTTAGATGAAACCTGAATGAACAGGTGTAGGCCATGTTCTCGAAGTGAGGGTTTTGGCAAAATAAAGTCCAGACAGTAGGACATATAATCAATAGGAAGTAGTGATTGATTGACCCCACCAAATTAAAGACAGTTTCAAATGGAGATTGGCCAACCACACCGGCAAAGGTGAGAAATTTCATAAGATTCACAAGGTATTACCAAAGATTTGCTCAGGACTTTACAGAGAGTGTAGTCCCGTAACCCGACTTATTGTAAGAATAAAAGTTTGAATGGACAAGATAAATGGGGGAAAATCTCCCTGGAGTTAAAGATAAAAACTGGTGACGACCCAGCATTGGCGTTACCTAATGGAAGAAGGAGAATTTTGGAATATATTAGGATGCACCTCGTACAGGTTTAGGTGTTGTGCTTGTGCAACACGACAACATAATTTTCGAATACAATTGGACAACACGGTTCACCAGATTCGGATGACCTTAGTAGTGCCAATTCTGGGAAGCGACTGACCCCGATGGTAGTGTTCCTTCTTGAGACTAGTTGTTAAGTAGACTGGTATTCGGTAGTATCGACTATTAGGACAAACATGTATCGGGGAGGTACGGCATGCTTAGTTTGAAACTTTTGATTCCCCTTCTAGGGACGATGTATATTTGGTTTCCTTCTAATGGTTAAACTCCCAGCTTTATGTCAATCATTTCGCTACTGTAACTGTTTATGGTTCGACCAGCTCGGATGTTCATAGAAATATTCTTTGGGTATCGAAATGGATTTTCTTAATGTAACCAGTGGATGGATAGATTGACTGAAATTTCCCTAATCCTGGAAAGGAATTGGACAAAATTTGGCAAACCTTGTCTTTCTGATTATCTGAATACATCACTGAAGAGAGTGGAAACTGAAGCAAACCCTATGAATTGGGTAAGGTAGCCGCTACACGGATTGGTAGATAGATCCCAATTATTACGATTGATTGTAGAGACAAAATTATGAAGTTGAGATTGGACGGAAAAAGGGAAATGTAATTAAGAAACAAGCCGGACTAAGAAAGTTCGGGATTGACTTGAATGAAAAGGTTGTTATGCTAGAAATGTTAAGCTTTGGTGGCACGTGAAATTGATAAGAGTAACTAGAAGAATAAAAGAAAAGTAAGGGTGACCGGAGATGGTACCGAGAAGTCGATTGAGACTTATATGGAGTGAAGTTTTGAAAAGATCAAAAGGTATCAAGTAGAAGGCACTATGCCAACAATTGCTAGAAAAGTAATGCTATTAGCCGACCCCTAAATTCACATATTTTAGTGTGGCCAGTTGGGGCCAAGTCACTAAGGATTGTCAAGTGACTAATCCAGCAATGTAAGGACAAAGCGGGGTGCTTCTAACAAAGTGCCAACCGCAAGAACTTTTGATGAAGAATGAATTGAGATACATGATGATGGACTTTATAAAAACCCTAGATGTATTAGGCACTAAGAGATTCACGTTGAACACGACCAATATCTTCCAAAACATCCTTGCTACCATTACCAAGTTCTGTAAGAAAGACAGATAGACATACGTTGTCTTTTGGGAAAGTCATATAGACTGACATTCGTTGGAAAAGAGAGGTAACATTAAGCTACCTATAGATTACCAAGATTGGAATGATTGAAAAGAGACCCTTATTATGGATATATGATTAAATTGCCAAGTACAGGATGTAAGTATTCCTTGAAAATGGAATTGAGGATAGAATGTCCATAGATTAATACGAACCCTGGGGGATGCACAAAGGATAGCATTACCCCTAATATAGACATTGTGAAATCAGACGATATAAGTTGAATCGACCAAGGTATCAATAACCTGTAAGGATTTGTGGAAAGGAGTCTCTAAAAGTACATAGACAGAATTGTTATCGAATTGATTAATGATGTTTGATATACCCTGTAACCAGGAGATACAGGAGGAATGATGAGGATGGCCTAAGAAACCTTACAAGGGAAGAGGTAATATTCTGAACTTCAAAAGGGAAGTTTGGTAAGGAATGTATGACATAGTAACAATGAGGCCAGAGGAAGCATATGTGAAATCATGAAAAAGTATGGATTGAACCAATAAGGTTGAGATTATCCTAAAACAAGAAGGGATTTAAGTAAGGAAATATCCTAGGTATGATTGGGAGTACCGATAGTAAAGTTCACACTAGAAAGGTGGAAGCAATGACTTTTGGAAAAGACTGATAGATGCTTTCTCTCATTCAGCAAAATTTAAGGGAGAATGCTTCCACCCTGAGTTGGAATAGATCCAGAAAGCATTGATCTCAAGAAGTTATTACAATCAGGAAAGGCCAACGAGGTGGCCGACACTTTAAGTATAGGGGAGTAAGTATAAATGCTCATACCAAAGAAATAGAATGATAATGTAAGGACCTTGATGGTCATAATGTGGTAGAGGAAATTACATTCCGTCTAATGATTTTGCCATGATCAACTATAAGAATAGTTTAAGTAAAGATTCGATTCCTGATGTTGCCAGTAGCACATTACCGACATTATGAGGCTCAACGACAGGCCAGACCAAATTCCCCAAGAGACTCGCCTTTCCTTTGGAAATGTGGGGGGGAAGTTAAGTAACAAGGAATTGGTAGGAGATGACCCGAGACAGAGATGGTACAAATACTGATAAGCTAAATGGCAGGATGATGAATGGCAAGCAAGTTTATGTTGGTGTATTTCTGCGTAGACAAGATAGAGTACATGAAGTTAAAGATTCGTGATGCTGAAAGGTATCCCTGTATTAAGGATTATCAAGATTCGAAAGTGATTAAGTAAGACGCTGAGTTTCCAGTCTTCAATTAGAGATGTACGATTAAAAATCTCCTCAACCTATCATAGCTGCGATGCTTGAAGCTTCTCTGCAATTTTATCTGCTTCATGTAATATCTACGTCAAGTTCAGGAAGCATTCCCTATGGATAGGGAATAGTGATTATTTTGTTTTCCTAGAGGATCTTGAATTGACAATTATAAAACCCCTACGTTTAGCTATTCAATCACTGCGTAAACGATAAGCGATGGTGATCCTTCTGAGAAATTAGGTGGTAACGACTGTGGAAATGTCGAATTGAATCTAAGTTAGAGAAATCATCCAGGTTTATTTCGGATGGTGTAATTTTCTGGAACGACGGGATATTTGAAATGAAGAATTAGGTTATGATGGTTCATAAAATGATTATAGTAGAAATAAAGACAAGAGACTGATAGAGATGGAAATAGAATTGGGAATTAATAAGAGAGTCAGATAGGCAGACTCATGAGAAGCTCCAGTAATGAAGCGAGAAGAGTATGGAATTGGCAAGGTAAGGGTATTGGCCAAAATGGAAAGTTGGAATTAGGAGCATGAATGACATACTAATTGACTCCTTTTAAGTTTGGAAAATCCGAGGAAATATGGAATAGTTTGATTGAGTAATAAAAGAGACTCATGGAATGAGAAAGTGAAATCTAGATGGTTGAACAAAAGAAAGTTTGACCACAAACGTGCCACGTATATTGAATAAAGGTAACACGTGTTCCCCTAATAAGATGACGGTGGAGTTCAATAACAGAAGTGAATGAGAACTAGATGATAAGATGGATGTGATTGATAAAGAAAAGAGTGGGAAATAATTATGGAATGTGAAGCAAGAAATGTTATGAATGGATTGATGAATGGGTTTTTCCTAACGAGCACTCGGAATGACAACCTGATAATGTTAGTATTATAAATACGAAAGATCCAGTTTCGTGGCGTGAAATGTTAGTTATAATAAAGTCAAGCGAGGAATCGAAGATTTAACCTGAAAGATTGAATGATTTTCCAAAAAGTAAGTGGTGCTAATATCAAGCAAGAGTATAGGTCCATAGAATGATGGACAGAGCAGCAAGGACATGTGATATGTGAGATTACGAAAAAGTAGTATTTAATACGAATATGATTATTTTCTTCTCTAATAAACCTCTATAGTTCAGAGGTAAATTCTAAGTATGATATTTTGACAATCATGAAAACTTTCTTATATGATTCTTCGAAATTCGTTCCTTTTCTTCTCCCTTATTTATCTTCTTCTAAATTGAGAAGAACAACCCTTTAAGGAGGGGAGGTAATACTACGTGACTCTCTGTCTGTGTGATAGGAGTCTAAGTAGAATGCCATTAATTGTTTAATTGCTTGTCAAGTACTAAAGGCTGGCCCCCTTCTGTACTAGCTATGCAATATAACAAATGTTCATTGATCACAGTGATCTCTCGATAAATTTTTTTCCATCTAAATATATATACATCGAGATTGCGAAGATTAAAGCGCTTAGGAATTGCAAAATTTCGAGTGAGGTTATCTCCGGACTTCGTAGCACGTTAGTGATACCGAAGTCACTGCACGTACCAATAAGGTTAATAGTATAAGAACGGACAAGAGCGTATACCGGATGATGTGTTGTGCGAAAGTATCAAAGAATTGGTAGAACGGATAAAGGGTGTATTGTAACACCAGTATGATGTGCTTTAGAAAGATTGGAATGTGTAAGGATCGACCAGAGAATTGGAAAGCGAAATGACCAACAAGTACCCCATTTGTCTTCTACCTGATTCCGGGACGGAATCCTTTTAAGGAGGGGAGACTGTAAGAACCCAGATTTTTGGGTAGAATTAAAACTTTTTATTATGTATTGATGTAAGAATGAACAGTGGTTACAACTACAATGTAATACTGGTTTTAAGGAATGAATAATGAAAGGATATAAATTCCAAGGTTGTATGTCCTGAAGGATGTTATTGGGTGATAACTTAGATTATAATAATCTATCTCCTAGAAAGTTAAGATAAGATTCCCTAGAGAGATATAGATACCCTCATGTCATCCAGATCGATATCGGTTACAAGTACGGAGGTTCCTTGAAAGAGTTAAGGAACGTCCGAAAGAGGACCAGGGCATTTTATTAAACATAAGGAATAAAAGAAATAATAAAGTATGAATAGTGATTTTGGTGAAGATGGGAATATTATTGTACGACGCTATATAGAAGTATTCTGAACGGAAATCTGAGTTCGTATTAGTGATCCAGGAGGAAATTAAGTGTATGTAAAAGCTGTCGGATTCAGAAAAATAGCACTTTTATTTTCTCCGAGATTTCCCTGGACACTGCCAGACTTAAGGATTTATTAAAGGGATTTAAGGAATTTAAATTCGAGAAGTATTAAGAAAGATGGAGATTGGTATAATAAATATTAAGAAGGTTTTCGGTAAAACCCTAACTAGAAACGAATGAGTTATTCCCTCGAACGATCAATGAATTGAGCAATAAACGGACAAAAGAGCAAGCAGAGGGCAAGATGCATGCATGTGCTAAGGAAAATATCTAGCAACCAAGTGGTGACTCAAGTAACTAGCATTCTTAGGAATCAAACTAGTACTTAGAAATTAAACCAATGCTTAGCTTATAACCATCCAAAGATCAACACATGGCTTGCAAATTACAACATTCCATGCATCATCACTTTAATAAAGTGAACATAAGATGAGATATTATGCAAGACTTCACTTTATGCATTATTATTCAAGAAACCAAGCCAAGTAACACAAACTCTCTCCAAGAACACTACATTCGGCTACTTCTTAATTCAAAGATCAAAATTAACCTTTCAACCATTGTTTGATCTTGAGATTTTTATGGTAGATCCTATAATTCATAAAAGTGATACCCTAGAAATCTTATCCTCAAACACTACTTTTTCCATTTTCAAATAAATCCTTGAAGATGAGGGTGAATAGTAATTTTCAAGAACAAAATTCTTGGATCTTGATTTCTTGGATGATCTAAGCTTGGTTAAGGATGTACAAGGACTATACAAGGCTTAGCAAGGTCTTTACCCACTCCATGGAAGGTATAACTTTTCAAAACCCTAGCCCTTACTTTAAGAATATGTGTGTTCTTGATGGATTTAAGTAGTTATGGTGTTAACATGGTTATAAGCATGATTATAAGCATGATTATAAGCATGATTATGATTTGGTTTTAGTAAATGTTAAAAAGAGTTTAGATGAACGGAAAGGCATTGCTTGGCCTCAGTTCATGGCTATAAATCATGTATATGTTGTTTGGAGTAGATATCATGATTATTGGGAGTTTTGGAATTTGGTAAATATCCGATTTATAGCCGTCGTAATGCCGAGGTTTCGTTAACCTTAAGAACACGAGTTTGACAGTAGGTATAAGTCACTGATTAGCTTCGATTTCTTCCATGATATGCTAGATTATGTTATAAGCTTCGTTTTGATATAAAGATCGTATGAAATGGACTTACGGTTTAGGAGTTATGATTAAATTCGTAATAGAGGTTCGAAACCGTAATCGAAAGTTCGTAACTGAAATTGGAATCCCTTAACATGACTAAGTTAGTGACGAATCATGGTAATTAAATATTAGAGGTCATAAGGAAGGCGTGAGAGAAAACCACAAGTAAAATTGATCGTTCTTCGATTTTATAAAAATGTTCGAATCTAGGTTAAGTGCGAAGAAACCACTTTTCGGAGGTAACACTATTCACCAAAAAGCTCCTGCCCTGTTTTAGCAAAAATCCGAAAAATTAATCTTCTGATCTAAGTCCAATTTTGGGTTAGCTACCTTCTAGACATTCTCTAGATCATGTACGCGAAAACGGTGCGTCATTTGAGTTAACGGTTACCGAGTTATGAACGTTTTAGTGAAAGAGGTGTGAATAGTAAAGATCCGTAGTCGACCGAACTTCAAAAATGCATTTCACCTATCTAGGCCCGTGGCTTCAAATTGGAAATTTTATGATAAATATTACAAATACCAAAGACGATTTTAGAAGTGGTTTCGTAATTAATTACAATTCCAGTGATTTATTAAAAGGGTTGGAGTTTGAGTCCCGGAATAGTAATTCCCAGGGAAGTCAACTCTAGAGGTACTACTTTGACCACCCATTTTGGCTAGATTAAAAGAGGAATCTCGAGTCGACTAAAACATGAAACTTGTTAAGAATTATCGAGACAACATATTGGTGCAAAGAACGAGGTTATAAATGATTAAGTAAGATATACGAAAGATCCGACATTAAGGATAGGTTCGAGGTGTGTTTTGGACTAAGCTTACATGACTTAAGTTAAGTTATACTTAACCTTCGAAATGTTCAGTGATTGACCTCGGTTATTGTGACTATTTATAGATCACTGGATTGACACGAGGCACACTACCCCAACAGGATTACCAGGCAAGTTTCCAATACTTGGAACTGTTGTTGTGATAATATATATAATGATTGTTGTATACATATGCCATAGCATGCATGCCTACTTTCAAGTCTATTGATATGCTTGTTCCCGGAATTGATATTGGCTTATAGACTAGATATGAATTATCAGTTATAAGCAGGATTGTTTTGCTAAGACCCTTAGTGAAGGGCGTATGATATTCATTCTTTCAATATAGACCGGGAGTCGGTATTTTGGGATATAGAGTTAGTCGTGGAAACCCGGAGGGATTCCAGTGACAGTTTATTTGAGGAATGTTATTTATGAACATTATTTATATTTTCATAAAGTATTGATTACTTGGAAATTATTCGAGGAATGCTATTTGGATATTATCTCAATCGAGAGGTACTATATGAATATTATTTTGAATATTCATTCACATATATTTATTTACTGAATATTATTTTAATATTCATTCGAGCTTTAATTACTTAATGAATATTAGTTTCGAATATTCGTTTAGAGTTTGATTATTCAATGAGTAATTACTTTAATATTCTTGGAAATCTATTTAATGAATATTATCGTGAATATTCATTTAAGATTTTATGTACTTGATGAATATTATTTTAAGATATTCATTCGAAGTTCTATTTACTTAAGGAATATTGCTTCGAATATTCCTTTAAAGTTTGATTGCTAAAAGAATATTATTTGGATATTTATTTAGAATATTATTTATTAAATGAATATTATTTTCAAATATTCATTTAAGGTTTGATTTATTTAGTGAATATTATTTTAAACATTTACTTGAGCTTATTTAATTAATGAATATTATTTTGAATATTCATTTAAAGAAGAGAGTTATTTAGTAAATAATTCTATATATTCATTCGAGTACTACTTACGAGCAATATTATGATTTATTCGTGTTCCTTAATTATTAATGATTTAATAAATATTCTTGGAATATTGATTTAAATTCTTTTAAGTTCTTTCTATGATGATTCATATTATTCAAAGATTATCTATCACCTTCAGATAAGGTGTAAAATATTTCGGAGTATTTTATGACTATTCTTATCAAGGGGAGGTTCCTAAACTTTATTTTCATTTAAATCTATCTTAAAGAAGATTTAAATACTCGCTAAACTTCCAAACATATATAAGGGGACCTCACTTGAGATATGTTATTTATTGGACTGCCCGGTCCTATACTTGCTAAACTATCTTGTTACTCACATCTTGATTCTTTCAAACATCGATATGAATCTTTTTGGTTACCTCCTCAACGCTCGAGGGGTAAGAATTGATGGAACAAGTTTATATCCATTAACAAGCATCAGCTTGGGAAATATTGGTGATTTTTCCTTTCCAAATAGATACGACTACTTTGTGGAGTCCTATCAACAAGTAATATACTTAGGGAAAGGGGGAGGAACTTTACGTTTTAAAGTTATGGATGTGAAATGAACTAGGAGATGCGTAAGTGACCCAGTGGCGCCGGTCCAGCAAATGGCCCAACCGTTGGCCGGGGGGTTCCAGAGGGCGGTAGACAAGTAAATCCGTCGGTGCTTCCTTCTACATGTAGTAAACAAGAGGTGGGGAGCATAACATGCGACTGATCATCGTGTAAATGCTATGTCTCCTGGCGCGTCAAACTCCAGTATTAGTTCATCTCTCAATGTTGGAAATTCCCTACAACCTTATCATTATTGGCAGGTTTGAAAAGTGTTTGAATTGGAATTGCAATACTCTTCCTGCAAGTTCCTCTATTATGAAAAGTTGATAATATCTTGCTCATCTTTGACATAGCAGATATTTATTCAAAACAAATATATTTTGAGTTACCTTGTAACTTCATCTCATACCTTATGTTGGTACTACATCGTTAATGCATGGCATATGGTTTCAAAGATATTTTGGACTGTTATATATTATCACTGTTCAATTATATTTTTGGTGGGCTATTGCTCACCCTTGCTTTATTTATTTATATCACAACAACAGCTAGTTCAGATGGCCGCGCAAGGCGTACTCAGCATAGGCAGGTGTCAGCCGTCAGAGGATTAACCGCTGAGGTCATAGCTACCATTGCTAAGGATGCAGCCTCTGGTAGGCTAGTTGTTAGCATTTGTACATCAAATGTATTTATGTATATATATGACATATACCAATGGATGGCAAAGAGCATGTAATTGTAAAATTATAATTCTTTGGGTTGTAAGAACTCAATCTTGTGATTAATAATATTGATGGTTACTCTGATTTCATCTTTGGGACTATAACGGGTGTGTTTTACGATGTTGTTCTGGGTCACAAGGTTGTAATTTAAATTATGTTGGTTTTATGGATGGATATTGAGACCGTAACGACCAGATCCCTGACCCTGGATCTGGGGGTGTTACAACATCGCAGCAATGGTGTGTTGAACCCTCTTCTGTATAACACTTCATCATATATCACATAGCGAGCCGCCTGATATATAATCCTCCTCGCTTCTTTCTTCTCTAAGGGAAGGGCCCCGTTCTTTACATACTCCCAAATAGGGGTCATCCATGTTGACCCTTGGCTAACCATTTCCATAACACTTTCTTCTGGGACACTAGGTTTACTTTGTATTTCCAAGGGGATAATCCCAAGTAAAGTGGCCTCGCGTCGCGAGCCCATTTTTGCGAGGGCATCTGCTCCTTGATTTTTTGCCCTTCTGATAAACTCCACCTTTACTTGTTTGAATGATTTCATAAGCCTTTGAACGCACTTTAAATATAACTCGATCTGGGGTCCCCTGGCTTGCCATCCACATCCAACATGACCCGTGACTAACATAGAATCGCTATATGCATTGAGATTCTCTACTTTCATTTCTATTGCGAGCTTGAGGCCAATTATGAGAGCCTCATACTCAGCTGCGTTATTAGAAGCCTCGAAGGCGAAGTGAACAGCACTACTCAACTTGCGACCCTCAGGTGTGACAAGCTCGATCCCAGCTCCGGCCCCTTCTTTGTTAGATGCCCCGTCAACATATAACTCCCACCATGAGGCTGAATTTTCATCTTTGAGTTTGGGGTCAACCACTTCTGGGATCGCTACGAGAGCCCAAGCATCTTCCTCAGATTGGGAAGGGAACTCCAATATGAAATCCGCTAATGCTTGCCCCTTTATTGCACCTCGAGGCTTGTACTCGATGTCAAACTGGCTCAATTCTATGGTCCACTTTAAAAGTCTGCCTGAGGCCTCGGGTTTATGCATTACTTGCCTCAGAGGATATGCAGTGCGAACCTGAATGCTGTGAGCCTGAAAATAAGGCCTCAACTTCCGCGAAGCTAAAACCAAAGCATAAGCGAGCTTCTCCATGTTGGTATAGCGAGTCTCAGCATCTAGTAGCCTTTTACTAACATAATAGACTGGGAACTGAACCTTTTCCTCCTCGCGAACGAGGACAGCACTGATGGCACATTCTGAGACTACCAAATAGACAATAAGAACTTCTCCTTCCATGGGCTTAGAGAGCAAAGGAGGCGAACCCAAATGCTTTTTTACGTGCTGAAAAGCCTCCTCGCACTGCGGGGTCCACTCAAAATGTTTTCCCACCTTTCTGATCGCCTTAAAGAATTCATGACACTTATCCGATGATTTAGAAACAAACCGGTTAAGCGCTGCGACCCTACCAGTTAGACTTTGGACTTCCTTAACACTCCTAGGCGACCTCATTTCCAAAAGGGCTTTTATCTTAGCTGGATTGGCCTCGATCCCTTTGTGGTTCACAATAAACCCCTAAAACTTTCCAGATTCGACCCCAAAAACACACTTCTGGGGGTTGAGCTTCATTCTGTATTTTCTTAATATATCAAACATTTCTGCGAGGTGGGCTATATGATCCCCAGCCTCCTTGGATTTCACGAGCATGTCATCCACGTAGACTTCCATTATCTTCCCAATCTGTCTCTCAAACATCATATTGACAAGCCTCTGATAGGTGGCCCCTGCATTGAGGAGACCAAAGGGCATCCCAATGTAGCAGTAGAGACCCCTATCTGTGATAAACGAAGTGTGCTCCTGATCGGGGCCATACATAGGTATCTGATTGTACCCAGAATAAGCGTCCATGAAACTTAGAAGTGCATGGCCCGCTGTTGCATCTACCAACTGATCAATCCTCAGAAGTGGGAAACTATCTTTTGGACAATGCTTGTTAAGGTCAGTAAAGTCCACACATGTCCTCCACTTGCCATTTGGTTTCTTCACGAGGACAGGATTGGCGAGCCAGTCAGGATAGAAGGATTCCCTGACGAGCCCGACCTCGAGCAACCTATCCACCTCCTCCTTGAGAGCCTCGGCTCACTCCCCACTTATCGGCCTTCTTTTCTGCCTTACTCCCTTTTTGTTAGGATCAAGATTGAGTCTATGACACATCACATTGGGATCAATCCCTACCATATCTTCGTGAGACCATGCAAATACATCCAAATTAGCCTTAATAAACTCAACGAGCTTCCCCCTCAGATCAGGGCTCAACTGCGACCCGACCTTCAACACCTTGGTTGGGTCTTTAGCATCAACAAGAACAGGAATTGTGTCTTCAGCTGCCCCGGCTCGCTCCACATGTTCTGGAATGCGAGGATCAAGGTCTAGATCATATTCACGAGCCTGACTTGATTCTGCCTCGCAGGGGTTGACACCCGCGTGCCCATACTCCTTAATAACTGTTGTTGTCTGTGTAATTCCATTTGGCAGTTCTGTCAGTGTAGATGTTTCTTTGGGAACCCATTTTCCCTTTCGGGCTCGCATAGAGGCCTGCTCTGGGCTCTCCTCGCTGTCACTATCCGTAGGCTCTTCAACGATCCCTTCTTGGAGAACCATTACTGGCTGCGAGGTTCCCATCATGATTACCCCTGGCACTGGCTCTACCTGTATACCCAAGTTATCAAAATAATCTTCTAGCAACTCCTCGATAGATATTATATTGCAACCAACTGAGGGTTGCGAGGCCGATTTGTGAGCCCTCTCATCCTCTTCGCTTTCCATATACTTTCTTCCCTTTTCTGCTGATTTAAGGGCCTGATTATAGCATTCTCGAGACTCATGTTGAATTCCTCTAACACATCCCACACCTTGCGGGGTAGGAAACTTCATCGAAATATGATAGATAGAAGTCACCACCCTCATTTCTTTCAAGATGGGTCGCCCCACAATAGCATTATAAGCAGAGGGTTGATTGATAAGTGGATTTATATCCACTTGGATCGCTTCAATTCGGCTTAAATTGATTGTCTTGGACTCAAGTTTGTTGTAGTTTTGATGTGTTTTGTGTAAGTGTGTAGGTTTGGAAGAATGTTGCTTAAGATCGTTGTTTCCGTCACTTTTGGAGTTGAATTCGAGCTTAATAATGAAGAATGGAGTCTTGTTGTGGTTCACCATGAGGATTCCAAGCATAGAGGATTGAAAACGGAAGAGAACGCAAAAAGAACGGGCGCAAAAGGAGTTAAAACGAAGAAAATCAGCCAAAATCAGCTCCCGGCAGCAAAAATCAGCTCCCGGCAGCCACCATCGGCGCATCAGGTGCCCAATCCGAGGCTCCTGCGCCATGAACAGTAACGTCAGCGCAGTCAGCGCGCGTAAAAATTCTGTAAGATTTCGGATTTTTGTTTTGGCCATATCTTGAGTTCTACAACTCCGTTTGAGGCCCGTAAGCAGTCCACGCGAAGATAACGAGATTTTCTATCATTCTAAAGTGGTCCAGAGGCCCAATTGCAGCTGGAACGTTCCAGAATTAATGAAAGAAAGATAGCTGCGAATTTCCCTTTAAATCAGCATCAGTTTAGGAAACGTACTTCTATTATAATTCTGATTTGGTATTTTCTTGTTGGGCAAGATGTCTAGAGCCTATATAAACACATCCAACTCTTGTAAAATTAAATAATCATCATTAGGAGTAGAATTATTACATATCAATTACTTAGATTTATTTGTATCTTTTCATACTTTGTTTTTGTCATGGGATTCTAACGGATTTATTTATGGAGCTTTAGTATCTTGATGCTTTAAAGATCTGTGTGTGATGTATATTTGATATCCTCGTATGGTTGTGTTTCATGTATTTAGATGCGTAGCTAACATCTAATTTGTTAATCTCTTGCGAAACGAGAGTGGATCTTGAGATTTAGAACTTGCCATGCTAGCATAGGATAGGTTGATGTTTTAACATCATGATTTGTGGCGTAAATAGAGATATTATGCTACCCTATGTGATCAATGCGGATAACTTGTTCTTCAACCGTTATGTTTTCAAATTCTATAGAGATATAGGGTCTAAGCATAATTGGTGTCTATTTATCTTCTTTCTCTTTTGTGGATGTATGTTTAGTTTGGTATTCGTATACTGAGAAGTAGCGTATACTTGTTTCGTGTTATCCGATCAGATATCATAACCATTGCATATAGTGATTAAAGGCGTCAGATCTAAGCAAAGTATTTAATGAAGTTAGGATTCCATGGTTTTTCTTGCAGACGTAATTAGATTTTAATTCTTGTTAGTTAGTTAATTCTTAGTTTGTTAATTTACTTTCTTAGTTTAATTTAGATAATCAAATCTCAATTTGTTATTTGTCTTAGCAGTGAATAATAATCATACATTGTTGCATAGGTACTATACTGAATTAAAAACCAGATCTCTGTGGGAACGAACTTGACTTATTCATATATTACTTGTGACCACATACGCTTGCGTGATTTAGTGCAAACAAGTTTTTGGCGCCGCTGCCGGGGATCATCGGTGTTTTATTTTTGGTTTATGTGCTTGTCAATAGTGGTCGTTAGCATTCACTGACTCGGATTTCTTACTTAGTTAGTTTGTTTGTAGTGTTTCAGGTACTTGTCAGAGAGTGTGGGCGTTAAAGATGGATTTTCTAAATTACTATGGAGTTCAGCAGGTGGTTAGTGTTTGTGAGCTATGTGCGGGCGCACATGAGACGTATCAGTGCTGGAACAACCAAGGTGGTATTCAACAGCCTCAACAATGTGAGCGGTGTTTTGGCGTTCATGATCCTCACAATATTGTTACTACGGAGGAGTTGATCCATATGTCAGTTATGAGGAACAACCATATTTTCCATACTATCCTCAACAGTACCAGCAAGATGTTCCAGATATGTCATATGTCTTTGGTAGTGAAGAGTTTCAACATCAACAACCTACTCCTACTTTTCAGTCAGATGATGATTTGAAGGAGATTAGGAAGGAGATTAGGATGCTTGCAGGGAACAATGAGAAGCTTATCAAATCTATGGGGACATTAGCTGCTCAAGTTTTGAGAGTCTTGGAACAAGAGAATCAGCAATTCATACAAGAAGCAATTCCAGAAAATAACGATGACTTGGATCAAGGTACTGCATGCTTAATTGAGGAAGACAAATTCCAAGAGGAGGAGAGTGTTCACAAGCCATGTGAGGAATTTGATCAAGCTAGTGAGGTGGATGATTTGGAAAGGGCACAATTTGAGACAGACATTGATGAGCTGCACAAATTTCAAGAATTGTTATGTGCGTACCAAGAGGACACTGATGAACTACGCAAATTTCAAGAATTGGTATGTGCGAACCAAGAGGCTGATGAACATGAGAAAGATGCAGATCTTCTACTTGTCTCAAAGTGTGAAGATGGAGGTAGCGCATTAGAGCCAATGGAGGAAGTTCTCGTTGAGGAACCAAAGGCTTCAGCAATTTACATTTACCCTCCTCCATTATATTCAAGTGAAGCCCGCGAATGTGTGTTGTTCTACAAATTGACAGATTTTGGGTCAACAGATGAAGGCATTGGAAGAGGACATAGATGTTACATGAATATGCCAAGCGAGGAGAAAGAGCAAAAAGTGTGCCGCCGAGATGATGATGAAGTATTGCGAAGAGAGGACCAGGCGAATTATTATCATCCTTAATGGAGACTTGGAAATAACGTCAAGCTATTGACGTTAAAGAAGCGCTTCTTGGGAGGCAACCCAAGGTATGTTTTCTACTATCCCTTGTATTTACTTCCATTCAATGCGGACATTGAATCTTTCAAGTTTGGGGGTGATTTGAGGGATTAGTAGATGTTGTTGTATTATGTGTTCATGTAGGATTTCATGTTTTGCATATTAGTAGTAGTAAATTATGCATTTATGTTCGTGATATCTACGTTTGTTCATATAGGACATTTTGTTTTTATGTTAGTATATCATGTGAGTTCATATAGTTTGCATTTGCACCCATGCTTGATAGGAATTTCGTGTTGTTGACGCTTTTGATTGAGAAGTGATATGCTTTGTTCTTGTGCACACACATACACTAGTAAGTTGAAGCTAGTAGACTTATTGAATGTTGTAAGTGATTAGAAGGACATGAATATGTGCAAGATGATTTAGTTTGCATGCTTAAATACAAGTAGGTGCGTTAGAGAGATGTTGCTTGGGATTGAGTATGTTTTCCACCAAGTGAGTTTTTTGAGCCTTATTGCATATTTGCAATTTATTCGTTTGCTTGAGTGTCCACGGATTGTTTGCATTGCTAGCAGTTGTTTGAGGTCTTTCTTGAAGCGCATGACATTATTTGACGATTAAAATGATAAAGGCATTTAGGAATAACCGCGTATTTTCCCATATTACCACACCATGTTTACATGATCAATTAGTTAACCCGTAGAGCTTAATCCTATTTTTTCGGTGACATACCACATTACTTGCCTAGACCTTTTTCTTGTATTGGCCTTACATTAATTTGAACCCACATTGTCAAAGGCTAGTAGAGTGCTTAAGGGAGTAATAAGGTGTGCAAAGGAGGGGTATTGTTGGTCTTACTTTTGGGGGAAATATTGAAAATTGGGTTTGGTTGTTTACTTGATAGTCGGCATATGTAATAAATTCATGGGATCATTGTTATTGTGTATATTATTGTTTGTGTTATATTTAGCTCTCGAAAAAGAAAAAAAAAAGAAAAAAAAAAGAAAAAAAATATTATGAGAGCATGTTTGTGTTTGTTGTGATCCTATTTCAGTGGACTAGTCGAGTGTTTATTTTTAGTAAAATTTATGTGGGGGGAAAATAGGGTGTTGTGTATGAATTATTATGGTACTTACTAGCTTTTGACACTTCACCTGTTTTGGCTTATTTGACATACCTTGTCCCTAGCCCCGTTACAACCCAAATAAAGACCTTTTGATTATCGTCATTGATGTATGTTGTGTTAAAAGTTAGATTGATACCAAATGTCAAGCATGCTTATGATTTTGTTGGACTTGAGTGATACACTTACCCTTGTTCTTGAGTGAATATTCTTTTATGAGTGGATTGTGAGTGTTTGCTTGTTTTGGCGTATGAGATCCCGAGTTTTGTCTCAAAGATGTACTCTTGTAGGCTTAGCATGTTTACTAACTTATTCTTACATTTGACATGGACTTGTGAGAACTTATGCATGTTCATTGAGTAGACAATGTGAATACTTGCACTTTCGACACCAAGACATTACGTATTTACTTTGATTCTTAAGTTGATATGGCATGAGAGGATTTGAAGGTATGGTAGTATATTAACTGCATTTTCATATTAGTTGCATTCATGCATTGCATTGCATTGGATTTTGTGGAGAACCATTACTGGCTGCGAGGTTCCCATCATGATTACCCCTGGCACTGGCTCTACCTGTATACCTAAGTTATCAAAATAATCTTCTGGCAACTCCTCGATAGATATTATATTGCAACCAACTGAGGGTTGCGAGGCCGATTTGCGAGCCCTCTCATCCTCTTCGCTTTCCATATACTTTCTTCCCTTTTCTGCTGATTTAAGGGCCTGATTATAGCATTCTCGAGACTCATGTTGAATTCCTCTAACACATCCCACGCCTTGCGGGGTAGGAAACTTCATCGAAATATGATAGATAGAAGTCACCACCCTCATTTCTTTCAAGATGGGTCGCCCCACAATAGCATTATAAGCAGAGGGTTGATTGATAAGTGGATTTATATCCACTTGGATCGCTTCAATTCGGCTTAAATTGATTGTCTTGGACTCAAGTTTGTTGTAGTTTTGATGTGTTTTGTGTAAGTGTGTAGGTTTGGAAGAATGTTGCTTAAGATCGTTGTTTCCGTCACTTTTGGAGTTGAATTCGAGCTTAATAATGAAGAATGGAGTCTTGTTGTGGTTCACCATGAGGATTCCAAGCATAGAGGATTGAAAACGGAAGAGAACGCAAAAAGAACGGGCGCAAAAGGAGTTAAAACGAAGAAAATCAGCCAAAATCAGCTCCCGGCAGCAAAAATCAGCTCCCGGCAGTCACCATCGGCGCATCAGGTGCCCAATCCGAGGCTCCTGCGCCATGAACAGTAATGTCAGCGCAGTCAGCGCGCGTAAAAATTCTGTCAGATTTCGGATTTTTGTTTTGGCCATATCTTGAGTTCTACAACTCCGTTTGAGGCCCGTAAGCAGTCCACGCGAAGATAACGAGATTTTCTATCATTCTAAAGTGGTCCAGAGGCCCAATTGCAGCTGGAACGTTCCAGAATTAATGAAAGAAAGATAGCTGCGAATTTCCCTTTAAATCAGCATCAGTTTAGGAAACGTACTTCTATTATAATTCTGATTTGGTATTTTCTTGTTGGGCAAGATGTCTAGAGCCTATATAAACACATCCAACTCTTGTAAAATAAAATAATCATCATTAGGAGTAGAATTATTACATATCAATTACTTAGATTTATTTGTATCTTTTCATACTTTGTTTTTGTCATGGGATTCTAACGGATTTATTTATGGAGCTTTAGTATCTTGATGCTTTAAAGATCTGTGTGTGATGTATATTTGATATCCTCGTATGGTTGTGTTTCATGTATTTAGATGCGTAGCTAACATCTAATTTGTTAATCTCTTGCGAAACGAGAGTGGATCTTGAGATTTAGAACTTGCCATGCTAGCATAGGATAGGTTGATGTTTTAACATCATGATTTGTGGCGTAAATAGAGATATTATGCTAGCCTATGTGATCAATGCGGATAACTTGTTCTTCAACCGTTATGTTTTCAAATTCTATAGAGATATAGGGTCTAAGCATAATTGGTGTCTATTCATCTTCTTTCTCTTTTGTGGATGTATGTTTAGTTTGGTATTCGTATACTGAGAAGTAGCGTATACTTGTTTCGTGTTATCCGATCAGATATCATAACCATTGCATATAGTGATTAAAGGCGTCAGATCTAAGCAAAGTATTTAATGAAGTTAGGATTCCATGGTTTTTCTTGCAGACGTAATTAGATTTTAATTCTTGTTAGTTAGTTAATTCTTAGTTTGTTAATTTACTTTCTTAGTTTAATTTAGATAATCAAATCTCAATTTGTTATTTGTCTTAGCAGTGAATAATAATCATACATTGTTGCATAGGTACTATACTGAATTAAAAACCAGATCTCTGTGGGAACGAACTTGACTTATTCATATATTACTTGTGACCACGTACGCTTGCGTGATTTAGTGCAAACATTGATCCACGACCATGAAAGCAGCGACCTGCGTAGTGATGCAGGGCTCGTCCCCTAAAGTGATGGGAAGCCTGATGAGTCCTTTTACACTAACAGAAGCTCCAGTGAATCCATAGAGGTGGCCTACTGTAGGAATTAGATCTTTGTCTACATATCCCATTTTCTTGTAGACATCATACATCAAGACATTCACGGCAATTCGATTGTCCACCAACACTCTGTAGATATTCTGGGAACCAATGCGAACTCGAACCACTAGAGCATCAGAGTGAGGATGATGTACCCACTTCGCATCTTCCTCAGTGAACATTATATTTGTGTCTTCCCCCTTGAAAAGCTTTGGGGGTCGCTCCTGCAAATGATGCACATTGGTGAGAGGTCGCTCCTTGGCCTCACGTGCATACCTTTCTCTTGCTTTGTTGTTGTCTCCTCCAATATGTGGCCCCCCAATGATCACATGAATGTTGTTGCCTTGCTCTTCTCTCTCCTTGCGAGGCTCTGCATTTTGGCCCTCATGAGGTACAGCATGATATCCCACACCTGATTTTCCTGAGTTCTCTTGATGCTTTTTCACTTCACGGACCGCCCACTCTGTTAACTTCCCTTCTCGAATCAAACGATCAATTTGTTCTTTAAGTTGCCAATAGTCCGCTGTATCGTGCCCCTTCTGCTCATGAAAATCACAATACTTTGTAATGTTCCACGTTCCTTGTGGACCCATAGCACGAGGTTTTGTGAACATTCCTTTATTAGCGTTGACAGCATAGATATGATCAACTGAAGCCACTAAGGGAACAAATTTTTCTTCGTCTCTAGCTGGACGAGCACGAGGTGGGGATCGTCTTGAGGAATCGCGATCCCTTCTTTTCGGGCTCGGGCTACGATCCTGTCTTCGCCTGGGGCTTCTAAAATCCCTTCTCTTTACCCCTTTGCCTTTACTTCCATTGCTACCAGTCCCAGCATTCTTTTTGAGATCTGCCAATGATTTCTCAACGCGCTTAAAGGGCTCAGCGACCCGGTGCAACTCTGAAAGTATACCAGGGGTTTGCTCCTGTAGTTTCTCCCAAAATTTAGTTCCTTCTCTTACCCCAGCTATAAGGAAATTCTTCACAGCCTCGTCATTTGCACCTCGAACATGAGGCACCTCAGCATTGAACCTCTTAAAATAATCATGTAAAGTTTCTCCTTCCTTCTGTTTTATGTTCGCCAATGTGGACACAAGGGGTGCATAGAGCATTGAAGATTGGAACTGTTTGATGAAGATATCAATGAGCTGTTCCCAAGAATCTATGACAACTAGGGCCCCTACCTTCGAGAACCATTGTTGGGCACTTCCCCTTAGCGAAGCTGCAAACAGGCTACACCTCGCTAACAAAGATACTTGATACACGTCCATCTCATTATTGAATCGAATAACGAACTCGGCTGGATCCGTCTCCCCATTATAAGTCATGTTAGAGTGATGGCCTCGAAACACTGCAGGCAGTGGGGTAGTGCGAATTTCGTGAGTGAAGGGCGAGGAGGAGCCCATGTTGCTAAAAATCCCTTTCTCATTATTCGTCGCATCCAGTGCCTTTTTCAATTCCTCGAGCTTATAATCCCCAATCCTGACCTCTTTGTCTCCATCCTGCTTTTCTTTAGTGCTCGCATGATGAGATTGAGTCTTCTTTGGTATGCTAGACTCTTCTTGATCATTTCTATGATCCTTCTTCTTACGTTCCTCCTCTCGGTGTTGGGATCGATTACGATCTCGATGAGACGGGGGTCTGTCTTCGCGATGATGGGACTGCTCACGCTCTCAACGAGGAGAGGGGGGTCTGTCATCGCGGCGATGTGACCGCTCACGATCTCGACGAGGAGACAAAGGTGGAGAAGAGCCTTTGCTTTTATTTTTAGATTCTCCATCCTTCTTAGTTTTGAGCTTCACCAACTTGAGACGGAGATCGTGCTCGCTGAGTTTCTTTCTAACTCGGTCAAAAACACTAACGGACCTTCCTTCAGACGAGGCAGGCCTTGCCTTCGACCCTTCCTTATCCATAGTCACATCCTCCTCGTTCAAATCGGGGTTTGTTTGGTCTGTCACCACATCATCGAAGTCCCCAATTAACTTTTTGGTGGGGCCCTTACTACTCTCTACTTGATGAGTTCGATCCCCCGTCCTTGTATTCCTCTTTAAGCCTCTAGAACTATGTCGCTTCTCCATCTTGGCCACCGAGGCCCTTATCTCGATCATTTGATCACCGAGGCCTTTCAAGAATGACATGACTTCGCTAGGCAGGGCCGCCTGTTGGACGACAGGGGGTGTTTGCTCCTTCTCCAATTCGTCCTCGATCCCCTCTTTACGTGCCTCGCTCTCCGGTAGATTATTCCTCTAGGGGTCATTTCTGTCTTTCTTATGCGACCCCGGGGTCTCCCGATCTCCGTTTCTCTTCTTGTTTGATTTAGTCATTGTTCTCCCAAATCAACGACTTCCCCTCCTTCTAGCGCCAAATGTTATTGGGAGAATATTGTATAACAATATTTGGAGGTTTGCTGGAATCACGGAGCAAAATATGGATATTTTGCTATGAACACGAAGAACACGGAGGTGATTGATGATTGTTTGTGGCTGCTCTTGTCTATTGAAATTCAATGGTGAACTGTTTCTCATCCTTTACAAGATGGCTACGTACCCTATTTATAGGGATCAAGCCAACGTAGTTCTCTTGGAGAAGAAGTTATCTAGACGGGCTAGGGTTTCTATGGGCTCGGCTTGGCCCAAATCCACTAGTCGTCTTCTTGGGTTATATTTTACCCATTTATACTGCTCATGACCCATGACCCATTAAAGGGAACCCACGGCTAGCATGATGCTATAAGTATCATTATTGGCGAAACTGACTAGATGGTCTCGCATGCGACCTCGCTGGGTCTGACCATGCGAGGCGATCCTCGCTTTTGTGGAGATAAACTACTCACGCGACCTCGCTGGGTCTGACCGTAAGCCTTCGTGGTAAATATGCTCTAGGCCACGCTGGACCTCTAGGCCTCGCTAGACCTCGTGAACTGCGATCCCGTCTCTAGGGCTCGCTGGCGATCCCACTCTACAAAATAATGTGATGAACTTCCCTGTGATGGCGGACTTTAATGACCCATTCCTCATTCTTAGGCCCATTATGTGAGATGTACTGATATTTGAGCCCATTAGACCTGTTTAGGACTTTATGCCAAATTCGGGCATAACAATAACTGTTTAGTGTTGATCATATGTTAGGAGATTTGTGCATGAGAAATTGCCCAAAATATCCATTATTCATAATCAATGGCCCGATATGTTGTTCTGCAGGAATGTTGGGCTTATTTACCCACCAAACACGCAAGCTGTACATGCGTGTTTGATTACCATGTTTCTGGAGCATGCTTGCTGCTTGAGTCTATGACAGATGAGTCTATGACAGATGCATGTACATACATAAATAAATATTAAAATAACATAATAATGGGCTTTCAAGTTTGATTGTTGTGCTTCAGACAATATAAAAAGAAAAGTACGTGTGTATGTGTCATGTGTTGTGCATGTACATGCATAAACATTAAAATTCAACTTTTATAATTTTATTTGGGGCTAAACATGTTTCATTTGGGGTTTAGAAAAATTTTAATTTTTTAATTAAAATTTTTAAATTTTATTTGTATTCTCTTGGGGTTCAATAGTTAATTTTTGGGGTTTAACAGTTAACCTTTGGGGTTCAATATTTAGAAAACGAATAAACCGTATACGAACTTAGGGTTTACCCTAAACCCTAAACCCTAACTTATCCTGATTTTTAAAAAATCCCCGATTTTTTAAAAATCAGGCCGCCGGACTCGGTTAAAAAACACATTTTGAATTGAACATTTAGTTATAAATTTTTTAATAGTGTTTGCAAATACATATTTAGAAAAAAAAAAAAGAACTACTAGTACAGAGGTCGGCCACGCATATATGCTTGCTATGCGTGAATATGCATGTACGCATCTAATACATGCGTGTATAGTCCCACGCATGGAACTCATGCGTGTACAATTGCTGTTTGTTTTGCTTTCTTAGGCTGTCCACACTTGCTGCCAACTGTTTCTTAGCATTAGCTTATAGTGTTGTTGTGGGATGGTTTGTTTTGTGTGTCATGTACTTGGTACATGATTTTCTACAGGACATGGTACGTGCTTGCTTATGGAGCTTTAGCTCCTCTCACGATCACTAAAATCTAGGCTCAATTTATACATGCCCACTTGTACTGTCCACGCATGAGTCTCATGCGTGCCTGGAATTAGAGTAACTGTACAACACCCTGCATATATTCAACATGCGTGTATGGTGGTCAATTAAGGCCGCACCCGCTTCAATAGGTAATATGGTTATTTTATATTATAAAATGGGTAAATAGGGCCTTCACCCTTTGTGCATTGGGTTCTTCACCTCTTAATATTGTATCCCTTCAAAAAATAATTAAAATATAATTTTTTGGGATAATGATATTGCATATTGATAATTAAAACTAATTTCATCATTAATAAGATTTAGGAAGTAATGGAAAAATTTTGTATTTAACTTTTACAAATCCTCACATGCTTGTCTCTTTAGATTCAAAGGAAGAAATTTGTGTGTTAATTATTAGATGCAGGTGAACAATTTCAAGCGAGGAATGAGAAAACAATACTCCCTCCGTCCCACTGGGATCTTTACGTTCCTGGTGGGCACGGAGGACAAGACAAGTGAGTATAAAGTGAGTGTAATATTGTTAAAATAAATGAAGTAGTAGATATAATAGTGATTTTATTGTTAAAATAAGTGAAGTAGTGGGTGTAATAGTGATTTACTGTTAAAATAAGTGAAGTAGTGGGTGTAATAGTGTAAAGTATTATTAAAATAAGTGAAGTAGTGGGTGTAATAGTGTTAAAACTTACTATTTTGGGAATGTAAAGAAATGAATGGGACGGTCCAAAATAATAAGTGTAAAGAATCCATTGGGACGGAGGGAGTATGATGGAAGATGGACTGTAATTATACTAAGAGGGTTAGAGATTTTCAAGTCGTAATGTTAATGAATTTTTTTGACAAAGTCCCCTAGTTAACCGAAAGAAATCATAACTTATTATTTTTTGTAAATTAAATTATTAAATAATGTTAATAACTTATGATTTTTTGACGTCATAGTTACACCTTCCAATACAAATATTCTCAAAAGCCAACACTTACAATTGTAAAAACGATAAATACATTATGCATTCAAAACATTGCGGATATTTATTTTTGTA
This sequence comes from Kitagawia praeruptora, assembly GCA_037693485.1. Lineage (NCBI taxonomy): Eukaryota > Viridiplantae > Streptophyta > Magnoliopsida > Apiales > Apiaceae > Kitagawia > Kitagawia praeruptora. The sequence goes on from CM075350.1 coordinate 96,482,906, forward strand.
ATAAATGTTCAATAAACATTATTATTTCATTCAAAATCTTAAAAATCATACATGACTTACGAGCAGAACATGTTTTGGAGAACACTACGTTTTGCAATATTTTGTTTGCAGAACATACATGATTTTCAAGATTTTTATTGAAATTTGCATGTAAAACATATATGATTTTCAATGAAATAAATGAAATAGTGATTTTCATATAACATAATTTTCAATGAATAAGTTTTTGCAATATTTTGATTGATATAAGGTCTCCGATCTTCACAAAAATTTTGGTCAACATAGAACTTAACTCCGTAAATAACGAGATTAGATCTCATATCTCACAATAGTGGGGTTCACACTTGAGCAAGACCGTGTATAGCCGGTCTGGTCTCCGGTCCGCAAAATCATAAAAATCCGATCTTGGATATGGTCGGATCCAAATCTTAAAAAAACCCGAACCGGACCGAATTTTATGTATATAGCTATTTTTATTTTACTTCTTTACTTATTAAAATATCTAATATAGAGATTAAATAATTAAATACATCATAAATTGACAAACCACTTTAGTAGAAAATAAATTGAAGAAATAGTAGCGATCAACATTACAATCTAAATGATTAAATGTCATATTATATACAATAAACACTTGACACTTACATGTTTAAAAATTACGATTACTTCACAAAAAATATGATATGGACTTCATTTTTAAACTTATATTAACTTGCAAAGTTATTTTTTTATGTATTTAAACTTTTTAAAAAATGAACATTAAATTATAAAAATTATTTTTTATATAGAAATTTATTAACCAGTCCGGTTCCTATCCGGTTCGGATTTTTTTGCTTCGATCCTGTCGAAAACCAATTATAACAGATCCTATCCTCTGTCCAAAAAATTGGAAAAATCCGTCGTACAATCCAATTTTGGATCTTTGCGCACCACCATACACTTGACTAGGGGTGAACACGGGGCGGGTTGAGGGAAAAAACAACCCAATCCAATTAATACGGGTTTTTTAAAAAATAACCCGTTCAACCCACGGTTTTGGACGGGGCGGGTTGGTCGGGTTTTGAACGGTCCGGGTTGGGTTAGTACGGGTTGGTCGGGTTGCAAATTGAAAAAACTTTGCAAAAAGTGCAAAAAAATTTGCCTAGAAAATGCAAAAATTCTGCTCAGAAAATGTAGAAATGTGTTGCAGAATATAAAAAATGTGTTACAGAATGTGTTGTAGAATGTTACAGAATGTAGAAAGTGTTATAGAAGGTAAAAAATGTATTGCAGAATGTTGCAGAGTGTGTTGCAGAATGTAGAAAGTGTTGCAGAATATAAAAAATGCAAAAACTGCAGAAAATGAATGCAAAAAAATGTATAAAATATTTAATCAATATGTATTGTATGTAAACGGGTTGGGACGGGTTGGGTTAGGATTAAAATTTGTTAAACCATAACCCAACCCAATTAGTACGGGTTTTTTAAAAATCGATCCATTCAACCCACGAATTTGGATAGGACAGATTGGTCGGACGAAATAAAGAGCGGATTGGGGCGGGTTGGGCAGGTTGGGTAAATTTTGTTCACCCCTACTCTTGACCATGAACTTGCTCAATTACTTTTACACACAAGTTTTATACACAGTACGAAGGCTATTGGCTTTTATTCAACATAATTTAATTAGCTAAAAAGTAAAAATAAAAATAATTAAATCTCTGAAAATAATTCCTATTTCTTTTCTCAATTTGATGGTGTATCTAGACTACATTTGATCAGTACAAATACGGCTAGTTACAATTATAAGGAACATAAAAAAATATAATGTCAAAAAATATGATATCTTTTCAACAAAAATTATTTACCCAATCAAAAAGTAGTTACCCAATTAATGAGATTTTTAACAAAATCCAATATTCTTATAATATTGAGAAAGGAATAACATGAAAAAGATATAATATCAAAAATATGACATCTTTTAACTAAAAAGTATTTATCCAGTGAGATTTTCAACAAAATCCAATATTCTCATAATATTGGGAAAAGAAATCTCCCACATAGACATTTTCCTGTTATTGGCTTATAAATTATGCATTCAGCTTCTTGAATTTTCACAACAAACTTGAGTTCTGAAAAAAAACATCAGTCTCCAAAATTTCTCTAGCCACTTTTATAATGTCTTTGAGCGGATCCAATACCATCGCCTGCCACGTTTGTGGCCAAAATTCACGGGTCATGCACCACATACTGCACTTTAAAACTGTCAAAAGCTTATGTACTAATTGTGTTCTTCATCTCCACCGTGGTTTCTTTTGTTCAATTTGCTTTGAAGTTTACGAAAATACGGAAAAACCTGCGTCTGATGTCATCCTAAAGTGCATGAGATGCTTGTCTTCTTCCCATGCCACTTGCACGGGTTCTCATCCCAATATTTGTAACATGTGTGCAAACCCCGACTCTCCTCTCCCCGTTTTTTATGATATGAGTGAATGGAAGAAGATGGACAAGAAGGCAGCCAGAGCTTTGTTGGCTGCATGCAAAATTTCTACTGATAGTATGAGGAAGGCGGCCCTGGCTGCTAATGTGGAGGCTGAAGTGAAGGTAAAAGAGGCGATAGCTGCAAAAGAGAAGGCTAAGAAGGCCGCGGACAATTGGAATGCTCTTATCTCCAAGCAGAATCAGTAGCTGATGGGTTACCCATCTGTTGGGGTGTTAATCTGATCTTATCTTTGATATCTAAATAAGTTCCCTACTGTTTTGTTTTAGTTCGTGAATGATGCTTTGCAAGTCTCTAGATTCTGTTAGACAAGATTTCTCAGAGGAGTGGTGATAATGTACGAGCATTATCAGAATAAATTGATATGATTGGATTTGTTTAGGTTTTTCTGTTTTAGATCCTACATTGTAGGAATCATTTCCTTATTCCTGTTTTCACTTTTCTATATATTGTAATCTTTCAGTTTGAATAAAAGGCAAGTAGTTCAGCTATTCTTCTTGTTATCTTCAGTCTTTATACAAACATATATTGTGTATAGTTTATTTAGTGCCAACAATATGGTATCAGAGCTTGGTTATTCAGTGGATGCCCATGTATATGCCCAAGGCGCTAATGATGGAGACAGCTAAGAACAAAGATGGAACGATTATTCTGAACTATCCCATGTTGACAAGAACGAACTACACAGCGTGGGCAATGAAGATGAAGGTGTATATGCAAGCCCATGGTGTTTGGGAGGCTATATCACCCAAAGGATCCAAAAAAATCGGTGATCGATGAGAAAATGGATAAGATGGCTCTGGAAGCAATAAACCAGGGCATCTCAGATGAGGTGCTTCTTTCTCTTGCAGACAAGGGAACAGCCAAGGAAGCATGGGAGGCAATCAAGATATTGTGTCAGGGTGCTGAGCGTTCTAGCTAAGGTGCAGACGCTTAAGGCGGAATTCGAATCCATGGTAATGAAAGAAACAGATTCGATGGACGATTTTACCATGAAATTAAATGGTTTGGTCACCAACATACGTGCACTAGGAGAGAATCTAGCAGAAAGCTATGTGGTGAAGAAATTGTTACGTGCAGTTCCCTCAAAATTTTTGCAAATAGCATCTACCATAAAGCAATTTGGTGATCTCAAGTCAATGACGATAGAAGAAACTGTGGGTTATTTGAAGGCTCGCGAGGAGAGAATCAAGGGAAAAATTGAATCTGGGGGAGTGAAGTTATTACTCACCAAGGAGGAATGGATTGAACGTGAAAAGGAAGATGAAAGCAAACTGTTACTCATAAAGGAAGAGTGGATGAAACGGTCAAACAGGGGAGGCACTGAGACTTCACAGAAAAATAGAGGCAAACATGGTGCAGATAACTGATGATGAGCCTGCACTATTGATGATTGAAAACACCAAGTGTAACACCCCCAGATCCGGGGTCCGAGATCGGGTCATTACGGTCTTATTTTCCATGATTGATACTTTACTTGAGTCCACAATAAATAAATCACATGCTGTGACCCCACAATAATATCCACTCACACACACACAGTTATAGTCCCAGAGATGAAATTAAATAAGTCTCACATTACGGATTTACGAATAAAAGTTATTACAAACCAAAAGGATAACATCATAAGTTTAAGAGTTTTGCCGTTGATTAACATTATTGATACATATAATTAAACTGGTAACCCAAAGGTTGCTGATCTATGCTACCTCAGCAATGGCAGCGATGATATCAGCGGGTAGTCCTGTGGGTCGGGTATGTTAGGTCGAATACACAATAAGTAATCAAATACTGTATGAGTAACTTAACAAGAACACACTGTTTAATACTTAAAAACTGTTTGGAATTAACAATTCCTCTCTCAGTGATGTAAAATATCACAGAGAGCTGCTTAGGTTACAATCAATGAATTTCTCAATGTTCGATACCCTTCTAGGGTTAACCTAACTGTATTTATAAAACATACAGCTTCGTACAATCAGTAATTGATTCTCCTATAATTAAGCTATACAATTGATATCAATCACGATTGCTTCAAGTCTTCCAAGTCAACTCAATCTCTTTGACAGCTACACTATCTTCAAAGATATTGCTTCCATATTTATCTTGTATCAATCTTCAAACACTGTTGACTCTTCAGACACTTCCGCTACAGAGTTTAACAACCTCTGTTGCGCTTCCAGTCAGTGTTTAACTAAACTCTGACTGCTTCCAGCTAAACTCTGTTTTGTTACTTTAGCTTCCAAACACTGTTCTCATCAATTATTTCTAACAATCTCCCCCAACTTGTTCATTAGCAAGAATGTACAAGTTTACAGTAAATGATGATGTCAAAACAAATACAAAGTCTACAGTGTTTAACAAACAGAGTTTAAGCTTTTACTTAACAAATTCTACAGAAAATAAGAAAATTCTTACAGACTTCAACTTCTAATCTCTTGAAGATCTGGCATTGTCCTGAGATAGTCTATAAGCAATCTTCTTTCAGCATTTTCAAGCTCTATCTGCATAGCTTCCTTGATTTCTCTCAACTGAGGATCATTCTCATCAGTCTGATAGATAGCAGCTCTAAGATCGTAGATTTTGTTTCTCCTCATTTCATTTCCCAACCTGATATATTTCACTTCCTCAGACTTCACACTAAAATCCAGAACAGTAATTCCAAGATCTGTCTTCAGCTTTGTAGTCCCCTTCTCCATTTCTATCAGATTCCCATTCCAGTCTCTGTACTTTGGAACATACTTGCTGTTGTACTTCATATTTCTTCTTGCAAGATTTTGAATCATCTTTTGTCTGAGTACATTTGCAACTGACTGAGCTCTTTGATTTCTTACTCTGAAAAGATACAGAACATATTCTAGTTCTTCCCAGTATTTTAAATCAATATTTTTCTCATCAACCTTAAACACTGTTCCATCAGCCATGAAATATAACAGAAAATCCTTCTCTAAACTCTTCTGATAAACAAGCTGTACTGACTCCAGTCTGTCTAAACTCTCTTGAGTGACACCACGACCTGGAACAGCCAATGAAGAAGGATCTCTAGGACCAACATATTGTCTTGTGTCTCTGTGTGAGCCTATGCCTCCTTTGTTGTATCCGATTTTACCAGATAAGGCTCTACCATCAGTGAAATCCATTGGAGCTGTAGCTGGAGTTGTAGCTGCTAGACTTGAATCATGAAGAACACCTTTTCCAAACTTTGATTTCAACTGAGAAGACAATAGTGGTGTGGTCATAACTTGTGCAGCAACAGAGGTTGTGTCTTCATTCTTCTGTACAACATGTGTATCAACAGAGGTTGTAACAACATTCTTCAACTTTTGCTTAGCTTCTGCATCTGTTGGTTTTCTGGATACTTGCACCCTTTGATTAGTACCAACTTGTTCTTTGAATTGAATGCCTTTAAGAACAGGCTTTGCAGCTTTAACAACTTTCACACTTTTCTTCAACTTATCAGATTTTAAAGCTTTTAAATGCTTTTCTTGCAGACTCTTTTCTTCAGCTTTAGCATCCTCTAGAGTAACTCCTTCTGCATTTTCTTCCATGAAGAGCTTAACAGCTAACTCTTCATCAATCTTTGGATTAGATATTAATTCCAAACTCTTGGTCTTTGAAGTACCTTGAGTTTCAGTGTTTATTCCAACAGACTGTGACTTAAGAGATTTGCCAGATCTCAGAGTTAGTGACTCAGAGTTTAAAGCCTCAGAGTTTAAAGCCTTATCACTTGCTCCTCCATCTCCAGCATCATCCTTTTTTAGCAGAGTTTGAGAAACTTTGCATTTTGACTTAGCAACTCTCTCCCCCTTTTTGACATCATCAGGAATGAGTATAGATGTAATGAGCTCCAAAGAGTTAGCAATTGAATCAACCTTCTCAATCAAGGCAGCCTGATTCTCTTCAACCTTTCCTAACCTGGCAAAGAGAGTATCTTGAACTTTAGAAAGCTGTGCAGCTTTGTTTTTTGACTCTCTTTCCATTTTCATTTCTCTAGTCTGTATCTCAGTTTTCAAAGAAGCAATTTGGTGTTTTGTGTCAGCAAAATTTCCATCCAGAGTTTTGACTTGTACCACAGTTGCCTTTAAGCATGATAAAATCTCTGGATTTGAAATTTGACTAGCATTCTGCTTAATGAAATTAGCTGCTCTCCCTTTTGGAAAAATACAGTCTTCTTTATACCAGTTAGCAGCAGATTTAACAAGATGCTCTTCTTCAATTGCATGAGATGGACAAGGCTGATCAAAAGATGTATGTTTGTTATCAGTCTGTACTGGTGCACTCAGAGAAGAATCAGAGTTTGCACTGTTTTCAGCTTCATCTTCAACATTGGCATCATTAGCTTGAGCATCTTGTAAAGAACCACTGTGCTGAGCTGTGTCAGCCACAGTTTCTGCAACAGTTTCTGCAATCTTATCAACAGTCTCCTCATGTTGCACAGGCTCTGCAACAGAGTTTGCATTTGTAGCTTCAACATGCATAGATTTAGAGTTATTCTTATTTGCTTGATCAACCCCATCACCTTTGTCAGGAATTTGAGAAGCATTAGATATCAACTCTGTATGTGATGCTGCAGCTTCAGTAATAATAATTGCAGGCTCATCAGCTACACCAGGAGCTTCAGTGTGAACAACAGGTGATTTAGGATCAAGGATTGGTTGAAATGAATCAAGAATATCATTCATTGGTGAAAAACCATCTCTGTGATCCTCTTCTACAGGCATGTTATCCTCTGTAGGTATTTCAACATGGACAGGCACAGCATCCTCTGCAGGCATTTCAACCTCTGCAGGTATAGCAACCTTCTCTGCAATCTCAACAGTAGGTGTTTGCTGTGAAACCACCTCTGGAGCTTCAAAGACATGCTCATCATCAGATTCTGAAAGAATTAATCTCCTTTTCTTGACTTGAGGCACTGCAGTCACCTCTTCTTCTTCACTAGAGCTATCCTTAGTTGGTGAAAGTGAAGGTCTATTTGCCTTTTGTTTCTTTCTTCTGGTATAAACAGCTCCAGGTAATGTCTGTTTAGCCTTTGAGTGTTTAGTGTTCTGTGCAGTGTGTATTTTCCTTTTTGGTTTGGATTTGGGTTGATCAGTAGGTACTGGCTCAGAGTTTATGAAGTCAGAGTTTATTTGTTCAGAGTTTATTTGAGGAGAGTTTATGTGTTCAGATTGTGGTTGATGAGTGGGTGTTGGCTCAGGTGTTGATATAGGATGAGAATGTATGGTGTCTAATGGTTCAGGCATTTGTTGTGTTGCAGGTTGTGGTGATGATTGTGTAGATTGAGAATCTTGAGGTTGGTTGACATAGTTTTGTAAGGCTAGTGGCATAAACATATCAGGTATTTGCTGTTTAGTAACATCTTTATTTGTCAAATCAGAAAACATCCTTTTAGCAACTTGAAAAGGCTGAATGACATCAGCTTCAGCAATTGTAAGATTAGGCACACAAGCATTGAATAGCATTTGACAAAATCGAGAAAAATAAACAGAAGTAGGCTCAGACAAACGCTCTCCCAAATTCATTAGCACTAGTCTACCAAAATTGAAATTACCTCCATACAGTAGAGCATGACCAATTTGGAGAGTATAAAGAGGAAGTGCATCCCAATTTGTTGTCTTCTTTCCAAAAGCCCTTGTAATGCAATCGAAAAAGAAACTCCATTCCTTTCTCAAAAGTGGCCTTCTCAGAGATCCCAGCTTATTCAAATTTCCTGCACATCCAATTTGCTGCAACATTGTTCGCAAACGGTCGTGACCAACAACACTGTAAGAAGTGTGAGTCTCAAAATCCAGAGCATCCCTAACCGTAGTTGGAGTAGTGATATACTCTGATTCAGCATTAGTGAAAGTGATTGTTGGAGTGCCAGACTCTTCTCCATCATCATACATAGAGTTTGTCCAAAAAGTAGCAATTTGTGAAGCAGAGAGTGTTGGTGGTGCGGTTAACGCCTTCCCAATTTCAGAATCTTTCAAGAAATTTGGAAACAAATGAAACGCCTCTGGAGCATTTGCATTCTCCAGTGGAGCTGCATAGTTGCTAGGAAGAAAAACTAACCCTGCTGCATCAAACGCTTTGGTTGCCATTAGTAAGATATGATACGAAAAGATTCAGAGAAAAGATGTGTATGGTAAGTGTTTATCAAAATGTGAAAGAGAGTGAACAAGAGTTTTGAAAGAGATTGAGTATGCAAGTAACTGTGAGTGGGTGAATATTAATCGATGTGAAGTGAGAGAACAAAAACGATTAGAGTAAAAACAAAACTCAATCGTTTATTTATTGAAAGCGCGCAACTGATTGTAGAGTAATGTGTGAGTGAGACACTATAATGGGACACGTGTCAAACAATCAATGGATCACTCAATAATTACCGCTGTCATTCCTTTAATCACGACACTATGACATATTCACACTAATTAACAGTTGTCAACTACCCCAATTACTCCAAAATAGTCAAATTATCTCAATGAAATTTTACCTTAGAGTACTTAACACAACTCGACAGTGTTTGTCAATTTTCCAACTTTATCACTAAAACCCTTTCAAAAATTGTACAGTTGTGAATATGAATGTGTGTGAAGCAGAGTTTACCAAAATCAATTTTTAAAGCATCTAATATTTCATAAAATCCATAACAAAAATCAATAAACACTGAATGCACAAACTCTCATAGTAAACACTGATTGTTTGATGAATGCTAAACTCTGTAGTTACTGTAATACAGAAATCTGAAAACTTCTATTCCCATTGATGTCCATGATTATCCAAGTAAGCACACAGTCTTTGAAGACAAAAAGATCAAGAGATAGAAATCAGAGCATCATTCAGTAAATAACAGTCATGAACTTGATAAACTCACAAACTCTCAAAGCACACAAGTGTTTAGGTGTAACGCCCCAAATCCGGGGTCAGGGATTTGGTCGTCACGCGGAAATCCTTAACATCAAATTACCTGTTTAACAACATTAAACCATCTGTAACCATTAAAACTGAAATATAACTCTGCGACCCCAACCACCAAGCATCTTTTAGGTCATAGGGCTAGAAACAAGAACTAAAATCTTTACAGCTTTATTACATCCATTCTATTACATCGCACTATGTCTTAAAAATCTTATACTACTAGTATAGCTTCGTTGGGAAGTACACCAGCAACTAGTACTACTCTATACAAAGTAATATATATTACACATCAATGTACTTACATATAACTTATTCCAGCTATAGCTTTTCTGGATCATATCATCTTCATAAGGGCGTACTGCCTGCTTCTTCTGAGCCATGCAGATAAGCCTCAAACATCTACCTTCCTCTGAAAGGTTAATATTTAAAACAAGCAAGTATGAGCGAAAGAATTGCCCAGCAAGTATTAATAGAGCACAACAATATATATCAATATACACATGGAGTTTTCAAAATATAACGATACTTAATATCAATTCGAAATATTTACAACAATGAAACTTCAATAAAGAAAATATGACGTTTAACGCAACATCCAATGAGCAGATAAGTTTATAATAATCGTAGTAATCCTCATATCTTAGCGAAATAGTGTACACTACAGTATTGCTAATCTTTTAGAAGGCTTTTCAAAATACGCAGTTCAATATGCTGCTAAGACAGTTGCTTATCGTCATATACAAACCAACCATTAGAAGGTTTCATTTTTAGTATTCCTCAAGTTTGTAAGTATATACACATGAGTATATCATTATCATCAAAACACCTTACAGTTCAAGATTCTGTACAGGATATAAGTTCGTTACCACTTGATAAGTTAAAATCAGAAATAACTGGTAGGAAGAGAGTCAAAGCTCTTGAAGCAAAACATTTGGGATTTAACATCAATAACCGATGAACCAACTTTCATCTTCTGAATAATTGCAAAAGTGCACAAGTACGTGCCATTATTGTTAGAATAATCCTGCAGTTCTAGATACTGCATGGATTCATCATCTTTCAAAATTGAAAACAACACTATCGGCTACTTGGCACTTAGGCCTAAGAAGCAGTGTTTGAGTATTTTTCCAAAGTGGAGGATGGGACTTAAAGAAAACATAAAAACCTGACAAGGATTGACGATGATCAGTCGCCACATCCAAGTCCAATAATCCGCGGGTCTTCTCTACCGGTAGAAGGATAGAAACTACATCCGTAACTATCCCTGAGTGAAAACTACATCCGTAATCACCCTCGATGAAAACTACATCCGTAATCATCCTTCGGCAACACATGGGCCGGAATAATAATTGATGGACCGCCTGGCTCACGACCGCTTACACATCCCGGGAATCGTTCGTCAACGATTCCCACACCTGCCAGAGTCCCCTTTTTCTTTTCTTGTCAAAATCATTTTGATAGAAAACTTGAGTAGTTGAAGTTCGACTTCAGTCGACCGATAATTTCTTGAAAAACGAGCAAGAGAGTAAAACCTAACCGGGGGTTTTCGAAAATGTTTTGAGTTCAAAAGAGTTCAAGTATAGATATACACTTGTACCGATATCAATCTCGACACAGGGTTTTGTGATCACACATGGAAAATGGTACGTATAAAGCTTGTAACCACAACAGGGTAATTCCATATATATATAAGTTCTTGAAAAGTAACTTACCTAGATAGATTCAAAATATAATATTTTAAATGACTATGAAAGTCCTTAAACAACCTTTAAATAGTGTTTTATAACCTTCAAAACACTTAGAGTATTTAATAATTATTTGACTACTATGTAACAAATAATAAATATTCAATAATCCCTTTTTAAAAGAATACTCAAATTAATATTCATTTATTAGTAATATTCAAATAATACTTACTATTAATACTGGAATATTTAATAACCTCAAATCACCCAAATACAACTCTTGGAATGTTTCTAATCAAAATCAAGACACAATCTCTCCAGCAGTCTCCAAACTTTAGCCACTTTATCAAATAACTACTACTGACTCTCGGTCAATAAGAAATAATTAATAAGCATTCAAGTAACATATACCGACATCAATCTAGCTGGTTTAAGCTGAAAGTAACCAATTTATAACCATTTGAATATCTTTAATCCGTATTGAAAATAAAATATCTCCGATAAATAATATACTAGATAGAATCACTCCATTAAATTGTTTTATTATTTCTCCGGGACAAAGTGATTTTAAGAAAGCGTTTTGAAAATGATATTCATCTAATTAAATAAATTTAATTAGGCGAATGAGATTTATTTAATTAGTAAATGCTTTCAGGAGCATCTATTAATTAAATAAACACTGGTTTATTGGTGATGTTGCCTTTAGGTTAATTATTGCGAAATTCTTTTTAAAAGCTTTGCCCGGGTTTTCGAAAACATACAATATAAAATAGCCCCGACACGCGGGCTAAGCTTGATAACTCAACACACGCTTTACCCTTGGAGCCTTTCTTACTCTGATACATAAATATATACCTCATAACATATAGTCCACTTCTATAGTACGAAAAGTTTATAGATATATATATACACCGTATAAATCAAGATATAGAGCCATAAAAAATATCACTGCCCATCAACAGTATTATAAGCCATGGGGTTTTGGTTATTACACGAGCAGAATTAATATTGTTGGCAAAGCCAGTAATACAATGATTTGGAAGAAGAAGTACAAGGTTGGGAAACTCGCGATTACGGATTGAAAACTTATTTAACACATTCCATATATTTAAAATAAATATACTCTGAACAATAGAGTATGCATAGTAAACTTGCCTCTGGTCCTTAGCAGAAAATAGAAACCGCGAACAAATCCTTCGCACCTCGTCCAAGCAATTCCATGGACCTTACCTGACGTCTCGATCTTCCTTTTTGGATGCGCGTCGCTCCCATTTGGTTACGCCCTAATAGTACTGAAATAGTTATGAGTGCGTGTCAGTCCTACCTCGTATATCGAGTAGACACAACTCGGGATTATCACTAAATAACATAAAGTCAAACTATAGGTGTCCTCCCTATAGTCGACTATCCTATTACCACTTAATGTCCATAACACCTTATAACCATTTAATAGACTTGAACCAACTTAATATATAGATAATATTCAAAACACAATCAATCCTCGATAAAGACACATAATATACAATTAATCCTCAAGACACCTCTAACCCATGAATTAGCACATAACTCCTCAAGACAACAATTAATCCTTGAAACAATTTACTTAGCACATTTTCACATAAACAATTAACCCTCAAACATGCCTTTAAATAATTAAAATCAAATAAGTTAAATAAATTTAAGTGCAGGGGATTTTTAGAAAATTTCGGCATGTAGTATTCGTTTATCGGACTATGGGCTCAGCCCCTCCATGCCAACAAAACAATTTATAACCCTGCTTTTGATAAAATAAAAGCTGCCTCAACTTGCAGCAACATAAAAGTAAACATATAAGAAAAGTACCCGCCCAGACATGCGGCAACTAGCACATAAGGAAAAGTACCCGCCCAGACTTGCGGCAACTAGCACATAATGATTTACACTACTACTTACGCTACACCAATGATCGTATTTCTCACGCATTTTACTGATACACGTGACAACCAATCATTGATGTTCGTAAGCCCTAGGGAACAACCCCTAGCACTAACTATTACTTACGCTATATCGATGATCACATCACTCAAGCATATTAATTATACTCGTGATAGATAATCATGGATATTCGTAAGCCCTAGGGATTAGTCGAAAAGAATTACACAAGTCCTTTAAATATTGACATTTAAAAACTTGTGATCTTCTCATAACCCCTAGCACAATTCTAATTATTATAAAATTCTAACATTTAACATATAGACATTTACAACTAGTCAACTATTATAACTTCCACAATTTATACTAATATTACCATTTACCACCAATAATTATTAAACTCAAATATTAACCAAAACCACAACATAATTCCAATCATTACCACTAGCACTTAACACCTAGCAATTACCAATTAATAATTAACAATTAGCAATTAACAATCAGAGGACCCGAACATATTATTGGCCCACATCCAATCTCAACAATTATAATTAACCACTAAAATCATATAACTCCCGACAAATACAATTAGCAAGTAACAATTAGCATCTTAGCAACTAACAATTATCCTCTTTCGAATTAAATCACCAAAAATTAATACAATCATCCCGCACTTTATACCATCAATTTTAATTAGCAATCACTAACCCGAACCTTTAATCGGACTCATAATTAATCCAATAATTATAAATTAATTATTAAACTCTCCGAATTAAATCTCGGAATTTAATCTAACTACTAAAATTAACACATTAACTCACAAATTAAATTTAATAATTAAACTACTACAATTGAGCTATATACTCACAATTTAATTAATTAAATCACAACCATTTTCTCCAATTTCAATATACACTAATTATCAAAATTAACACATACATCTCATAATTTACAACTAACTAAATTAAAACAATTAAATAATTTAAAATACGGAAATTAAATAGGTGGACACGAAATTATACCATCTCGGTTTCGATTCGACTCGCCCGAAAATCAAACCACCGGAAAAACAATCTCCCCCACCTCTCTCTCTCTCTCTCTCTCTCTCTCTCTCTCCCCCTCTCCTGCGTTTCGCGCACCACCACCAGCGCCTCCCCTTCGCCGGAGCCAGCCACTGACGCCGCCTCCGTCTCCGGCCGGTCGGACCTCCGCCGCGCGCACCTCCATCTTCCCTGCTCCGTTCTCTTCGATTCAACCATAACAGCCTCCAATACACACACGGTTATATATATAAACTCACACATCTCTCAATTTCTCTCCCAATCTATCTTCTTTTTTCTTCCCCCGACTGTTTCCTCTCCCCCTCCCCCGATCTATTTTTTGTGCGGCTCCCTGTGTGTGTATACGTATGTATATATCTGTGTTATGTTTTTAACCCTAATGGGCTTGGCCCATTACTATTCAAAAGCCATACATTTAATACTACACACCTTAAAATAATATTTTACACTAATAACTCTAATTTGTAAAAATAAAATTTCTAGCATAATTAAATACTAAAATATTTTTAAAGACTTTTGGAGAAAGAATTGGAATTAAATCTCAATTCTCTAAATTGATATGCATTTTACAAATATTAATAATTTATAAAAACAATTCATAAAAATAATAATTGTGATTCATAATTCACAATTTACAGGGCTTTATAAAAAAATACTACAAACATTATTGTTTTAGTAAAATCTCAAATTCTTGATTTTATATATTAATCAAGTAATTTCTACAATTCCCCAAATAATTAAAATAATCATTTTCTAAGGATTTTAAAATCTCTAAATTATTCAATAATTTAAAATAAAAATCTTTACTGAATAATTTCACATTCCAAAATTAAATCTTTGCACAAACAAACTATTGACTCGAGGTATCTACTCAGTCAATAAAAATTTTAAATAGGAGCACCAGGCTCAACTTAACCGAAAATAATTAAATAATTAAATAAAAAGAAAAAAATTCCTCCTCATTTTAGGAAAACATTATCATTATTGAAAAAAATAATAAAATCATTTCTTGAAAAATCCGGGTTATTACAGTCTACCCTCCTTAAAAGGATTCCGTCCACGGAATCAGCTAAGGCCACTACTGGGATTCCTTAACTCTTTTATCATCAACACTTATTCTGCAAAACAGGAGATAGTGTCTCTTCGTAAACAACTTCTCCCATATCTCAATTCAAACCTCGATTCTCTATCTGACACTATTATCGCTGGAGTCTTATAACCCACCATTATTCCTTTCACATATACGTCTTGCCCAACTTTCTATTATCATACTATCCTTGAGAGAGAGTTCACTGATTCTATTCACATAACATCCTTGAGAGAGAGAACGAACCAATTCTAGTCTACACGTCACTGATATTCGATTCGTGTTGGGATTCGCTCTTGCTCTTGGCGATTCCGATGTGAATCTAGTTTTGATCAGCAAATTTATGACTTGGCCGACCTGGTTGGCATCCCCTTGAAATTTATTAGAGATAATAAGAATCAGGGACCTTTGAAAAGACAGTTGTCATAACAAGGCAATTGTTACACACTGGTGATCATAAGGTTATGAGTGTTAAAGTCAACCTTATTTGAAATGAGAGAATTTACTGAGAGATCAATATGATCATAAGAACTCACGTTGTGTGTCTCAGTTAAGACATTACTAAAGGTAGTTAGCCTTCTTGTATTTCACAACTCACAAGTGACGGCGTCCCGTCAGACTTCTATCACACAGACAGATAGCCCTTGTGTCCCCTATAAGTATAGGGTTGTTCGTCTCAGTGGAAGCTGAGAAGTATGAAAGCAATTCGAAGTGAAGATAATAATTATCGTCTTTCGACAAATAATTCTCAAGTGGACACCCTGGATTAAAATTGATCAGATTCCAAGGTGCAATTTTAAAGGAAAAGGATAACCAGAAAGATACTGGTATACAACAAGCAAGTGGTGCTATAGCACCATAGGATTATCCAATATTTGAAGAAAAGTAGAAATTTAAATATCATCAATCGATAGGGCCTCATAAATCTGAAAGTAGGTATAATGACAGCTTCTAGCAAAATTGAAACCAATATGGTTTAACATGAGTATTATAAACAACTTCGAAGAGGGAGTATATTCTTTATCAAAATTCTCTCTTGGAGAGATGTCAGGATAGATAATGGATTAGGGAGGTAATCAAAACAATTTACACATGGGGAGATGTCAAATAATTCATATATTGGGGAGGTAATTAAAATAATTTATGCACGGGGATGTGTCAAATAATTCGTCGATTGGGGAGGTAATAAACATAAGTTGCGAATGGGGAGATATCAAATAATTCAGACTGGGGAAGTAATCAAAATGATTCATAATTGGGGAGGGTAATGCCAAGGTCTCCACGGATGCCTTTCATGTCGGCTCCTCTGACGGATAATTGTTCGATTGTAGCGCTCTTCTTTTCCACGCACACCCTAAGGTGCTCGATAACCGACGTCATCGTCGACTCGTAATAGTCGCTAGACATTCAACCATCGGCATTTTACGATATTAAGGAGTTCTATTCGACTCGGCGCAAGCATCTCACGCAAGCGTTCTATTCTTCGAGAAGACTTCGATACCGGTGTCGCCCCTAGCAACGACGAATTCCACGTGTCGAGTGGGCGATATTCTGGAACATTGCTGGAAATACATACTTGGATCCAGTCACCATTATAACCGTATTTATACCACATGTTCCTGTCCTCATGACAATTCCGTGTGCAACTTAAGTTTGCCCCTTTTTGGCATAACAACCTTCGTACTAGTCTCTCTCAGACTTTCTCAGTCCATCTTGATTCTTAAAATATATCTCGTCTTTATTGACAAACCTCAACTTTGCCATTTGTCTCTACAATCAATTGAAACAATCAGTGTCTATCCACCACTCCATTTGTAATATTACCTAAAACCCTCTTAGGCTCGAGAAATTTAATACCCGTAACTTCGACTAATATTCTTTCATAGTGATCTTGTTTTGCTTCCCTTTTTGGAATTTTAACAGTACGGATGCTATCTCAACTCATCCTTGCCATAATACTGGATGTCATCTTTCTATCATTCACCATCATATTGAAATTTCCTACCATTCGGGGAATACATAACTTCATCCATGAACCCCTAAAATTATATTAATCTTAGGCCTCGGGCGATTTATGCCCCTGCCGACCAACACTTGTCTCTAAGAGTTCTTTAGCAGAAATCCATCACCACAAGAAGTAAAGTCTGTATCCACATATTCCTTGACATAGCCTTCCAATCTTAACTTAATCATTGGTACTATATCCAATAGTCCAACAGGAACTCTACGTGAGTTCTGACGTTCTCACATAACTATACACACTCCTACTCACTCTCGTTTCTAGTTTACTATAACCTAAGCTCTGATACCATTTCTGTAACGCCCCAAATCCGGGGTCAGGGATTTGGTCGTCACGCGGAAATCCTTAACATCAAATTACCTGTTTAACAACATTAAACCATCTGTAACCATTAAAACTGAAATATAACTCTGCGACCCCAACCACCAAGCATCTTTTAGGTCATAGGGCTAGAAACAAGAACTAAAATCTTTACAGCTTTATTACATCCATTCTATTACATCGCACTATGTCTTAAAAATCTTATACTACTAGTATAGCTTCGTTGGGAAGTACACCAGCAACTAGTACTACTCTATACAAAGTAATATATATTACACATCAATGTACTTACATATAACTTATTCCAGCTATAGCTTTTCTGGATCATATCATCTTCATAAGGGCGTACTGCCTGCTTCTTCTGAGCCATGCAGATAAGCCTCAAACATCTACCTTCCTCTGAAAGGTTAATATTTAAAACAAGCAAGTATGAGCGAAAGAATTGCCCAGCAAGTATTAATAGAGCACAACAATATATATCAATATACACATGGAGTTTTCAAAATATAACGATACTTAATATCAATTCGAAATATTTACAACAATGAAACTTCAATAAAGAAAATATGACGTTTAACGCAACATCCAATGAGCAGATAAGTTTATAATAATCGTAGTAATCCTCATATCTTAGCGAAATAGTGTACACTACAGTATTGCTAATCTTTTAGAAGGCTTTTCAAAATACGCAGTTCAATATGCTGCTAAGACAGTTGCTTATCGTCATATACAAACCAACCATTAGAAGGTTTCATTTTTAGTATTCCTCAAGTTTGTAAGTATACACACATGAGTATATCATTATCATCAAAACACCTTACAGTTCAAGATTCTGTACAGGATATAAGTTCGTTACCACTTGATAAGTTAAAATCAGAAATAACTGGTAGGAAGAGAGTCAAAGCTCTTGAAGCAAAACATTTGGGATTTAACATCAATAACCGATGAACCAACTTTCATCTTCTGAATAATTGCAAAAGTGCACAAGTACGTGCCATTATTGTTAGAATAATCCTGCAGTTCTAGATACTGCATGGATTCATCATCTTTCAAAATTGAAAACAACACTATCGGCTACTTGGCACTTAGGCCTAAGAAGCAGTGTTTGAGTATTTTTCCAAAGTGGAGGATGGGACTTAAAGAAAACATAAAAACCTGACAAGGATTGACGATGATCAGTCGCCACATCCAAGTCCAATAATCCGCGGGTCTTCTCTACCGGTAGAAGGATAGAAACTACATCCGTAACTATCCCTGAGTGAAAACTACATCCGTAATCACCCTCGATGAAAACTACATCCGTAATCATCCTTCGGCAACACATGGGCCGGAATAATAATTGATGGACCGCCTGGCTCACGACCGCTTACACATCCCGGGAATCGTTCGTCAACGATTCCCACACCTGCCAGAGTCCCCTTTTTCTTTTCTTGTCAAAATCATTTTGATAGAAAACTTGAGTAGTTGAAGTTCGACTTCAGTCGACCGATAATTTCTTGAAAAACGAGCAAGAGAGTAAAACCTAACCGGGGGTTTTCGAAAATGTTTTGAGTTCAAAAGAGTTCAAGTATAGATATACACTTGTACCGATATCAATCTCGACACAGGGTTTTGTGATCACACATGGAAAATGGTACGTATAAAGCTTGTAACCACAACAGGGTAATTCCATATATATATAAGTTCTTGAAAAGTAACTTACCTAGATAGATTCAAAATATAATATTTTAAATGACTATGAAAGTCCTTAAACAACCTTTAAATAGTGTTTTATAACCTTCAAAACACTTAGAGTATTTAATAATTATTTGACTACTATGTAACAAATAATAAATATTCAATAATCCCTTTTTAAAAGAATACTCAAATTAATATTCATTTATTAGTAATATTCAAATAATACTTACTATTAATACTGGAATATTTAATAACCTCAAATCACCCAAATACAACTCTTGGAATGTTTCTAATCAAAATCAAGACACAATCTCTCCAGCAGTCTCCAAACTTTAGCCACTTTATCAAATAACTACTACTGACTCTCGGTCAATAAGAAATAATTAATAAGCATTCAAGTAACATATACCGACATCAATCTAGCTGGTTTAAGCTGAAAGTAACCAATTTATAACCATTTGAATATCTTTAATCCGTATTGAAAATAAAACATCTCCGATAAATAATATACTAGATAGAATCACTCCATTAAATTGTTTTATTATTTCTCCGGGACAAAGTGATTTTAAGAAAGCGTTTTGAAAATGATATTCATCTAATTAAATAAATTTAATTAGGCGAATGAGATTTATTTAATTAGTAAATGCTTTCAGGAGCATCTATTAATTAAATAAACACTGGTTTATTGGTGATGTTGCCTTTAGGTTAATTATTGCGAAATTCTTTTTAAAAGCTTTGCCCGGGTTTTCGAAAACATACAATATAAAATAGCCCCGACACGCGGGCTAAGCTTGATAACTCAACACACGCTTTACCCTTGGAGCCTTTCTTACTCTGATACATAAATATATACCTCATAACATATAGTCCACTTCTATAGTACAAAAAGTTTATAGATATATATATACACCGTATAAATCAAGATATAGAGCCATAAAAAATATCACTGCCCATCAACAGTATTATAAGCCATGGGGTTTTGGTTATTACACGAGCAGAATTAATATTGTTGGCAAAGCCAGTAATACAATGATTTGGAAGAAGAAGTACAAGGTTGGGAAACTCGCGATTACGGATTGAAAACTTATTTAACACATTCCATATATTTAAAATAAATATACTCTGAACAATAGAGTATGCATAGTAAACTTGCCTCTGGTCCTTAGCAGAAAATAGAAACCGCGAACAAATCCTTCGCACCTCGTCCAAGCAATTCCATGGACCTTACCTGACGTCTCGATCTTCCTTTTTGGATGCGCGTCGCTCCCATTTGGTTACGCCCTAATAGTACTGAAATAGTTATGAGTGCGTGTCAGTCCTACCTCGTATATCGAGTAGACACAACTCGGGATTATCACTAAATAACATAAAGTCAAACTATAGGTGTCCTCCCTATAGTCGACTATCCTATTACCACTTAATGTCCATAACACCTTATAACCATTTAATAGACTTGAACCAACTTAATATATAGATAATATTCAAAACACAATCAATCCTCGATAAAGACACATAATATACAATTAATCCTCAAGACACCTCTAACCCATGAATTAGCACATAACTCCTCAAGACAACAATTAATCCTTGAAACAATTTACTTAGCACATTTTCACATAAACAATTAACCCTCAAACATGCCTTTAAATAATTAAAATCAAATAAGTTAAATAAATTTAAGTGCAGGGGATTTTTAGAAAATTTCGGCATGTAGTATTCGTTTATCGGACTATGGGCTCAGCCCCTCCATGCCAACAAAACAATTTATAACCCTGCTTTTGATAAAATAAAAGCTGCCTCAACTTGCAGCAACATAAAAGTAAACATATAAGAAAAGTACCCGCCCAGACATGCGGCAACTAGCACATAAGGAAAAGTACCCGCCCAGACTTGCGGCAACTAGCACATAATGATTTACACTACTACTTACGCTACACCAATGATCGTATTTCTCACGCATTTTACTGATACACGTGACAACCAATCATTGATGTTCGTAAGCCCTAGGGAACAACCCCTAGCACTAACTATTACTTACGCTATATCGATGATCACATCACTCAAGCATATTAATTATACTCGTGATAGATAATCATGGATATTCGTAAGCCCTAGGGATTAGTCGAAAAGAATTACACAAGTCCTTTAAATATTGACATTTAAAAACTTGTGATCTTCTCATAACCCCTAGCACAATTCTAATTATTATAAAATTCTAACATTTAACATATAGACATTTACAACTAGTCAACTATTATAACTTCCACAATTTATACTAATATTACCATTTACCACCAATAATTATTAAACTCAAATATTAACCAAAACCACAACATAATTCCAATCATTACCACTAGCACTTAACACCTAGCAATTACCAATTAATAATTAACAATTAGCAATTAACAATCAGAGGACCCGAACATATTATTGGCCCACATCCAATCTCAACAATTATAATTAACCACTAAAATCATATAACTCCCGACAAATACAATTAGCAAGTAACAATTAGCATCTTAGCAACTAACAATTATCCTCTTTCGAATTAAATCACCAAAAATTAATACAATCATCCCGCACTTTATACCATCAATTTTAATTAGCAATCACTAACCCGAACCTTTAATCGGACTCATAATTAATCCAATAATTATAAATTAATTATTAAACTCTCCGAATTAAATCTCGGAATTTAATCTAACTACTAAAATTAACATATTAACTCACAAATTAAATTTAATAATTAAACTACTACAATTGAGCTATATACTCACAATTTAATTAATTAAATCACAACCATTTTCTCCAATTTCAATATACACTAATTATCAAAATTAACACATACATCTCATAATTTACAACTAACTAAATTAAAACAATTAAATAATTTAAAATACGGAAATTAAATAGGTGGACACGAAATTATACCATCTCGGTTTCGATTCGACTCGCCCGAAAATCAAACCACCGGAAAAACAATCTCCCCCACCTCTCTCTCTCTCTCTCTCTCTCTCTCTCTCTCTCTCTCCCCCTCTCCTGCGTTTAGCGCACCACCACCAGCGCCTCCCCTTCGCCGGAGCCAGCCACCGACGCCGCCTCCGTCTCCGGCCGGTCGGACCTCCGCCGCGCGCACCTCCATCTTCCCTGCTCCGTTCTCTTCGATTCAACCATAACAGCCTCCAATACACACACGGTTATATATATAAACTCACACATCTCTCAATTTCTCTCCCAATCTATCTTCTTTTTTCTTCCCCCGACTGTTTCCTCTCCCCCTCCCCCGATCTATTTTTTGTGCGGCTCCCTGTGTGTGTATACGTATGTATATATCTGTGTTATGTTTTTAACCCTAATGGGCTTGGCCCATTACTATTCAAAAGCCATACATTTAATACTACACACCTTAAAATAATATTTTACACTAATAACTCTAATTTGTAAAAATAAAATTTCTAGCATAATTAAATACTAAAATATTTTTAAAGACTTTTGGAGAAAGAATTGGAATTAAATCTCAATTCTCTAAATTGATATGCATTTTACAAATATTAATAATTTATAAAAACAATTCATAAAAATAATAATTGTGATTCATAATTCACAATTTACAGGGCTTTATAAAAAAATACTACAAACATTATTGTTTTAGTAAAATCTCAAATTCTTGATTTTATATATTAATCAAGTAATTTCTACAATTCCCCAAATAATTAAAATAATCATTTTCTAAGGATTTTAAAATCTCTAAATTATTCAATAATTTAAAATAAAAATCTTTACTGAATAATTTCACATTCCAAAATTAAATCTTTGCACAAACAAACTATTGACTCGAGGTATCTACTCAGTCAATAAAAATTTTAAATAGGAGCACCAGGCTCAACTTAACCGAAAATAATTAAATAATTAAATAAAAAGAAAAAAATTCCTCCTCATTTTAGGAAAACATTATCATTATTGAAAAAAATAATAAAATCATTTCTTGAAAAATCCGGGTTATTACATTAGGTGAAGTGTTTACACTCACATTCAATCAGGAAAAGCAGATTCTACCATATGCTTGAATGTCCACCAATTCTACACTACTTTGAGTACATGTATGCACAAATCAAAAGGACTTTATTCAGGATTGTAATGAGGTAAGATCAAACAGATGAGAAGAGATGTTTTATTCATGAGTGAATTTCAAGCTGAACATTTTAATAGACCAAAGTGTTCAGTCACACTGTTAGTACATATTTGTACAAGATGATCAGTATATATGCCTTTTTTTATTATTTTTTTTTTGTTTTTTTTTTGTTTTTTTTAATCTTTTATTTAACATATATACTGAGTAAGCTTTTCTTTTCTTGAGAAACACTCACCTGCTTGATTTTTTTTCAAAAGAATATAACTGCTCTTAATACTACAGAGTTTAAGAAAAATGAGCAGTTAATTAGGCTCAAAGGGGTTTACTAAGGGTGGAATTTATGACCAGTGTTTGAACAGTGTTCAAAAGAATTTTGAACAGTGTTTGAAGAAATGGTAAATCCTATTGCCTTTATCATTTTCATGCACACACATATCATGTAGTCTCAAAATGGTTTAATACAAGTTCTAGAGAAACATACTTCCTGTTGAACATCACACAACAATAAAAATTGATTGATAGAGAATGTATCAATCACTGATTTGGCTCAAAATCTCACAGGGTGTAGACATGAATCTGAACTCACCAAACTAATCAATGACACATCTCAAGTTTTATGGTTTTTACAAGTACAAACAAGAAATCATCAGGAACCATACCTTTGGGAACAGAATGTCACTTATCAGAGTTTAGAGTTCATCAATAACAGAAATTATTTATGAGAGGCAATGCACACAATATCCATAAACTCAGAGTTTAGGACTGAATAAACTAAGAGATGCTATAAATATGAAATAGTATCATGCTGTGTTAATTTACTGCACAAAATCTGATTAGATTACAGTGACTCAGAAAGAATCATGATTTATTTACTGAGAATCATGCTTCATACATTTTTCTTCATTGGTGTTTTCATTCAGACAATAATCAATTCTGAATTCACTGAGTGTATCCAACATGTTAACAGTGTTTAGCAGACAGACATGCTGACAGAGTTTAACAAAGTGTAAACATAAGCATGCATAACAGAGTTTAATACTAAGGTTCACATAGCACTTAACAATTTGTAGAACCATGAGCAATATATTTTAAAAATAAGTTTTTGAGTCTAACCAACATCTCTAGTCAAAACTAGAGACCATTCCTAGTTCATTGACCAGTCTTGTAAATGTAGCTTCACTCAATGGCTTGGTGAAGATATCTGCAAGTTGTTGTTCTGTAGACACAAAGTGAAGCTCAATGTTGCCTTCCTCTACATGCTCTCTGATGAAGTGATACCTTATGCTGATGTGCTTTGTCATTGAATGTTGTACTGGATTACCTGTCATTGCAATAGCACTTTGATTATCACAGTAAATAGGTATCTTGGTATACCTTAATCCATAATCCAGCAGTTGATTCTTCATCCATAAAATCTGTGCACAGCAGCTACCAGCAGCAATATACTCTGCTTCAGCTGTAGATGTAGATATTGACTTCTGTTTCTTGCTGTACCAGGAAACAAGTCTGTCACCCAGAAATTGACAACTTCCACTGGTGCTTTTTCTGTCTATCTTACAGCCTGCAAAGTCTGCATCTGAATAGCCAAGAAGCTTAAAGTCTGATTCTCTTGGATACCACAGCCCTAAAGTTATAGTGCCCTTGAGATACTTAAAAAATCCTCTTTACTGCTGTTAAATGTGGTTCTCTTGGATCCCCCTGAAACCTTGCACACAAACAAGTGGCATACATGATATCAGGTCTACTAGCTGTTAAATAGAGTAGAGAACCAATCATTCCTCTGTAACTTGTCATATCTACTGATGACCCTGCATCGTTGTCCAATTTTATTGCAGTTGCCATGGGAGTTGTTGCAGATGAACAGTCAAGCATGCCAAATTTCTTGAGAAGATTTCTGGTATATTTTGCTTGATTTATAAAAATTCCATCATCTGTTTGCTTCACCTGTAGGCCTAGAAAATAACTAAGCTCTCCCATCATACTCATTTGATATCTTGACTGCATAAGCTTGGCAAACTTCTTACAGAGTTTATCATTAGTAGATCCAAAAATAATGTCATCTACATATATCTGAACTAAGAGCAAGTCACTACCAGATTGAAAGTAAAACAGAGTTTTATCAATTGTACCTCTGTGAAACCCACTTTCTAGTAAAAATTTGGCAAGAGTTTCATACCATGCCCTTGGTGCCTGCTTAAGTCCATAGAGTGCCTAGAAAGATTCTGATTGCCTCCAATCTAGCAACTGGAGCAAATGTTTCATCATAGTCTATTCCTTCCTGCTGTAAATAGCCTTTTGCAACCAGTCTTGCTTTATTCCTTGTGATAACACCCTCACTGTCAGTTTTATTTCTGAAAACCCATTTAGTACCAACAATGGATCTGTTCTTGGGCCTTGGTACAAGGGTCCACACTTCATTTCTTTCAAATTCATTTAGCTCTTCTTGCATTGTTGTTATCCAGTCAGCATCTTTAAGAGCTTCTTCTACTTTCTTTGGCTCAGATTGTGACAAGAATGCATGAAACAGACATTCATTTGTTGTTGCACTTCTTGTCCTTACTTTTGCATCTGGATCACCAATAATTAAATCAGGTGTGTGTGACTTAGTCCATTTTCTTGCAGAAGGCAAATTGCTTCTGTCATCATGTGATCCTCCCCCTTGATACATGATTTCCTGATTTTCTTGGTGCCTCTCTTCATTTTCTGATGCTCCCCCTGAATGTGACTGCTCAGAATTATCAACAGAGTTTGAATCAACAGAGTTTGATTCAAAATTATCAACTGAGTCACTATCAGTGTTTGAATTATCACTTTGATGTGATTCTTCATGCTCCCCCTCAACTGGTTCTTCCCTTGTTTCTGATTGAAGAGTTTCTTCAGTATTTACCAGTAGAGGTTCAGAGTTTAGCTCAACAGAGTCTGTCAAATCAGTCTGATCAGAGTTTACTTTTTCAGAGAATAAATCTTCATTTTCAAAGTGCAGTTGATCATGTTCATTGACATCTTCAAGTCCAGTTATTTTCTTGTCATCAAATGACACATGAATTGATTCTATGATCACTCTGGTTCTCAGATTATAAACTCTGAATGCCTTAGTTGACAGTGGATAGCCAACAAAAATTCCTTCATCTGCCTTTAGATCAAATTTGGTCAACTGCTCAGGATGAGTCTTCAATACAAAGCACTTGCATCCAAAAATATGAAAATATTTTAGATTTGGCTTCTTCTTTTTCACCATTTCATATGGTGTTTTACCATGCTTGTTGATCAGTGTTGCATTTTGAGTAAAACAAGCAGTTTGAACTGCTTCTGCCCAGAAATATGTTGGCAACTTTGCTTCATCTAGCATGGTTCTTGCAGCTTCTATCAAGGTTCTGTTCTTCCTCTCCACTACACCATTTTGTTGTGGAGTGCCAGGTGCAGAAAACTCTTGTTTGATTCCTTTGCTCTTGAAAAAATCTTCCATTGATGAATTCCTGAATTCAGTTCCATTGTCACTTCTGATAATCTTCACTTGATTCTCTGACCCTTTGTCCAGTTGTATTATATGTTCTGTCAGTGTTAATGCAGTTTCATCCTTCTTTGCAAGAAAATATACCCATGTGTATCTGGTATATTCATCAACAATGACTAGAGCATATTTCTTCTTTCCAAGAGACATAACATTCACTGGTCCAAAAAGATCAACATGTAGGAGATGATAAGGATCAACAATTGAAGACTCAGATTTGCTTTTGAAGGAGACTTTTCTCTGTTTGGCCTTTTGACAAGAATCACACAGGCCTTCAGCATTCAACAAAGACTTTCGTAGTCCTCTTACAAGATCATTCTTTATTAGCTCATTGATGTTGTTCAGGTTCAAATGAGAAAGTTTCTTGTGCCATTTCCAACTCTCTTCACTGGACATTCTTGTTGACAAACACACTGCTTTGCCATCAGTGTTTGTTGACAATTTTATTTCATAGATGTTATTGTGTCTGTTTCCAACTAGAGCAACTTTCCCTGTAGATTTACTGATGACTTGACAATATTCAGGCTGAAAATCTACATGATATCCTCTGTCACAGATAGCAGATCATGCTTGAGTCCTGGAACCAGAGCTACATTTGTGATGATGACATTCCCTAAATTAATATTGCCATATCCCAGAGTATGTCCTAAGTTGCCATCTCCATAGGAAACTTTTGGGCCAGCCTTCTCTTCATACTCTGATAGCAGGGCTTTATTTCCAGTCATGTGTCCTGAACATCCACTGTCCACGACTAGGGTACTGACCCTGGTGCCCTGCAATCACAAACAATCACTGATTATTAGTTTTAAGGATCCAGACTTGCTTGGATCCTTTGGCTTTCTTGATTCTGTTAGCTTTTGCAGCGGAATTCACATTATCAGAGTTTAAGCTAACTTTTTCAGAGTTTACATTTGCAGAGTTTACTTTAACCCATTTCAAATTTGGCTTGGGTTCATAGTAATTATAGTAAATAGCATGATAATCTCTGCAAGTGTAGATAGAATGCCACGTACTTCCACAGTGTTTACATAAAGTCTGTGGTCTAGTTCTCACATAATCATTCTTTACTGCAGTTTTAGAGGGCAAAGAATTAATATTCTTATTCTTATTGCAGAAACTAGCAAGATGATTAGTGCTACCACAATTAAAGCATGTTTTTCTAGGAGCTAATGAAGCAAGCATTGGCTTAATTCCTGATGTTATGCCTACCTTTCCATTTTTGTTTTTCCTAGGCATTCTCTGTTTGTTGACAGATTTTATCTCTTTAAGCTTATGCTTGAGTTGTTTATCTGTCATTAAACCAATGTTAACCTCTTTAACAAAAGTCTTAGCATATGATTCTTTAACAGCCTTTTTCTCAGCTTCAGTCTTAGGTCTTCCTGTTCCCATAACATTACCTTCAGATGAACGATGTGGTCTAACTTTTACCAAATTTTCAAATCTAAGTTCATCTCCTTCAGAGTAACCTAGACCTACTGTATCTGATTGAAACACTTCTTGAGTGTCTTTACCAGAGTGTGTCCAAGTTTTAATAATGTGTTTAGTATCCTCCAATTCAGATTCTAGTTGCTTATACTTACCTAGCAACTCCTGTTCAATAAACACAGCATCATCTCTTTCTTTCTGAACTTTATTCATATTCTCAAGCTGTTCCTCAACAAGTTTATTTCTCTCTTTGAGTTGAGAGCACTCATTTTTTATCCTCTCATTTTCTAAAGTCTGATCCCTATAACTGATATGTAATGCTTTAAGATAAATTCTCAATTCAGTTATATTATCAGTATTATAAGCATAGGTAGTTGGGGGTACCTTTAGATCATCATCTTCATTCTGAGTAGTAGCCATGAGTGCATAGTTGACTTCCTCATTGAATCTGAAGTGTCTGCCCAATCTCTGCCTTTGGTGTAGAGTGCCTTTTCAGTTTTACCCTTTTTGCACTCAGGAGCATAGTGACCCATCTCCTTACACTTGTAGCATTGAATCTCAGACTTATCTTTCTTACCAGATTTGAAGTCCTTTCCCTCAGATTTCTTGAAATTTTTCTTGTCAAACTTAGAGTAATCCTTGGAGAATCTCTTTCCCTTCTTGAAGTTCTTGAATCCCATCTTCTTGAAGGTCTTTACCATCAATGCAGCCATTTGCATCATCTCCTCATCATCTTCAGAATCAGATGTTCCATCTGTGTTTGAGTCAACATCAGTGTTTGATGACTCACTCTCTGAATGTATGACTAAGGCTTTTCCTTTTGCCTTTCTCCTTGATGCTTCCTTCTTTAATGATTTCTCCTCAACCTTAAGAGCAACAGATTTTGACCTTCTACTTGATCTTTTGTTTCTCTGCTCCAATTCCAATTCATGGATTTTGAGCATACCATAAATTTCATCAATCTCTGTTTCACCAAGTTCATAGTTATCTCTTATGGTGGTTGTTTTCACATCCCACTTTTCAGGTAGAGAAAGAAGAAACTTGAGATTTGAGTCTTCTAAATCATACTCTTTGTTAACCAATGACAAATCATTGAGCAGTTTACAGAATCTGTCAAATGTTTCTGTCATGGTTTCTTCAGACTTTGCCTCAAAATGCTCATACTCCTGAGTTAGTATGTTTCTTCTGTTTTTCTTAATTGCAGGAGTTCCTTGACACCTAACCTCAAGTGCATCCCATATTTCCTTTGCAGTTGTGCAATTAATTACTTTATTAGACATAACATTGTCTAATGCACTGTGAAGTAAATGCCTTACTTTTGCATCCTTTGCAATAGATGAAAGATCCTCAGCAGTTAGATCTTTCTTTTCTTTTGGAATGACCTTTGATTCCTCACCAGCAGCAGCAGCAGATAACTTTGTAGGTTTGTGAGGACCTTCATAAATTTTATCAAGATATTCTGGATCTGTAGCCTCCAGAAACATGGTCATCTTCACCTTCCAAATTGCATACTCTGATGGCCTAAGTATAGGAACCCTAATCGTTTCATACCTACTAACAGTAGTAGGGGCTTTCTCAGATGGTGGAGGTATCTCTGCCATTGATTACTATGATGTTTGGATCTTTAACTGTAATAAAGTAACAGATTGGCTCTGATACCACTTGTTAGGTCGAATACACAATAAGTAATCAAATACTGTATGAGTAACTTAACAAGAACACACTGTTTAATACTTAAAAACTGTTTGGAATTAACAATTCCTCTCTCAGTGATGTAAAATATCACAGAGAGCTGCTTAGGTTACAATCAATGAATTTCTCAATGTTCGATACCCTTCTAGGGTTAACCTAACTGTATTTATAAAACATACAGCTTCGTACAATCAGTAATTGATTCTCCTATAATTAAGCTATACAATTGATATCAATCACGATTGCTTCAAGTCTTCCAAGTCAACTCAATCTCTTTGACAGCTACACTATCTTCAAAGATATTGCTTCCATATTTATCTTGTATCAATCTTCAAACACTGTTGACTCTTCAGACACTTCCGCTACAGAGTTTAACAACCTCTGTTGCGCTTCCAGTCAGTGTTTAACTAAACTCTGACTGCTTCCAGCTAAACTCTGTTTTGTTACTTTAGCTTCCAAACACTGTTCTCATCAATCATTTCTAACAGGGTAACCTGCTTGCGTCGAGTGCGCCTGATGCGAGCCATGTGACCTAGCTGTTGTTGTGACATAATAATAAGCAAGGGTGAGCAATAGCCCACCAACAATATTATAAATGCATAGAAATATATATATATGACAGTTCAAAGTATATTTTTGAAATCATATGCCATGCCTTTAATGAAAACAGTGCCAGTTCAATATAAAGGATGAAGTTACAAGGTAACTCAAATGATTTTGCATTTTTCGTGTAAGTATCTGCTATGTCGAAAGAAGTAAGATACCATCATTTTCGTAAAAGAGGAACTTGCAGAAAATATTACAATTCCCGTTTCCAACATATTTCATCACTGTCAACACAGATGGTGTTGCAGAAGATTTCAATCTGGGATGATGAACTAGTACTGGAGTTTTCACCGCGCCCGCTATTCCATCTACGATGATCAGTCGCAGCATGTATAGCTCTAATTAGTTTTACTACCGGTAGAAGGAAGAGCTGACGGATTTACTTGTCTACCGCCCTGATAGATCTCCCCGGCCAACGGTTGGGCCAATGGGATGGACCGGCGCTACTCGGCCTCTTACACGACTCCTAGTTCGCAAAACATCCATAACTCTGAAATGTAAAGATCTTCTCCCTTTCCCCAAGTGTAATACTTGTTGATAAGACTCCACAAAGTAGTCGTATCTAGCTGGAAAGGAAGATTCACCAATATTTCCCAAGCTGCTGCTT
Organism: Kitagawia praeruptora; assembly: GCA_037693485.1. NCBI lineage: Eukaryota > Viridiplantae > Streptophyta > Magnoliopsida > Apiales > Apiaceae > Kitagawia > Kitagawia praeruptora. The sequence goes on from CM075350.1 coordinate 96,514,017, forward strand.
GTTAATGGATATCAACTTGTTCCAACATTCTTACCCCTCGAATGATGAGTAGGTACACAAAGATTCCATGCATAATAGCAACCAAGTTGCGAGTGGAAAGAATAGTTTCCAAGAATTTATGACCGGGAAGTCCACAAGATAAATAACATTTCTCAAGTAAGGTTCCCTTATAATAGAATCGAACGCAGAATGGAATTACTGAGAACCTTCCTTGATAATATAATAATAATCATAAGACTTTGAAATAATTTATATAATATTCGAAGGTCGAAGATACTATGTGATCGGAGTAACTCATTTTTGAAAGGAGTTCGAAGCATTAAATAAATATTCCAAGAATATTTATTAAGTCACAGTCATTGGAAGAGTATTGCTCGAAATAATCTTTGAATAAATATTCAGAATAATATTCATTGAACGAATAATGAATATTCGAATTAATAATAAGATTTATTGATGAAATAATCACCAAATGGATATTTGAGATAATATTCATTTAATAAATAATGAATATTCAACTTAAGAATGATACTATTGATGAAATAATTATCGAATGAATATTTGAGACAATATTCATTGAATAAATAATGTATATTCAACTTAATAATATTTATCGAAGAAATGATTATCGAATGAATATTTGAAATTATGTTCAATAATTGAATCGACTGTAACTGAATGTTGAAGATAATATTTATCGAATTACTTGAGTTCGAATCAATGGTCAACTAACATTTATAGAATAGCTGGAGTCTGAATGAATGTTCGAAATAATATTCATTTGAATAGATAAGGCTCGAATGAATAATAAAATAATATTCGTTAAATAAATAACTCGAATGAATATTCAAAATAATATCTATTGAGTAAATAAGAATGAATATTCTTCAAGTAAATAACTTAAATGAGGGTTCGAAATAATATTCGAATATTAAATCGACTTTAGATGAATATTAAAGATAATATTCATCGAATAAATAAATATCTGATGAATAATCCGAATAATATTTATCAAATAATCTCAAAGGAATATCCCAATAGTATTTGCCAGATAATAAATGGGAAATATGTACTTAATTATTTCCTCTGAAAATAATATTAATATATCAAGGAATAACGACTCCCGGTCTATAATCAAAGAATGAGATTCAACTACCCTTCGCTTAAGGGTCTTAACAATTTCCGGCTTATAACTGATATATTAACTATCTAGCTTATAAGCCAACAATAATTCAGGGAACAAGTATATCAATATGACTTTAAAAGTAGGCATGCATGCTATGCCATATGTATAACAGAAAGCATATATATATATATATTCACAACAACAGCCTTTTAAAAAGGATTTGAACTTGCCTGAGAATCGTGTGCGGGTAGGGGTAGTGGTAGCGTGTCCCGGGTCAGCCTGGTGATCTATAAATAGCCAAGGCATTCGGGATTAATCATTTAACACTTTGCAAAGGTTAAATATAGACTCTACTTAAGTCGAAACACGTTCTCGAATTTTCTCGTTATACACCTCTTAGTGTAACTCTTTTATCACTGATGCGGTTCGACATAAGTTCGCTATTATGACACGTCATTATACCCACACTTGATACATACTTAAGCCATGTAAGTTTTAAGGTCGATCATTTACGAATCAAGATTGTACTACGAGTTATATCGCCTGTTTTCTAAGTCATAACCAAGTACGCTTTTAGGGGTTCGTTCGCGTTTAACCTTGATTCGAACATTTTTATAAAATCGGAAAACGATCCATTTGACATGTGGTTTCCTCCCACACCTTCCTTTTTATCTCTATTATTTAATTATCAAAATATACCACTGATTTACTCGAGTTAAGGGGGTTTAAATACAGTTACAAACGTTCGTTTACGGTTTCGAACCACTTTTATTAAATCGGCCATATCTCCTAAACCGTATATCCGTTTCATAGGAACTTTATATCAAAACGAAGCTTATAACATAATCTAGCTTATCATGGTAGAAAACGAAGCCTAACAGTGAGTTAATGCTACTTCTATGCACGGATTTCAAGGGTTAACGAATTTTCGGCATTACGACGGCTATGTTTACACGTTTTCCAAAATTCAAACCATCCAATGATCATGGTTTACACTCCAAACAACATATCACTAGTACAAAACTGATCTTTTACGTCGCCTATTATACGTCGGTTCCGCTTAAAGGCGACGTATATTCTACCTTTATACGTCGGTTCCGCCTAAAGGCGACGTATATTTGTATTTCTCAGTACCCTTATACGTCGGTTCTACCTAAAGGCGACGTATAAGACACTTATATACGTCGCCTTTATGTAAGGCGACGTATAAGATTAACTTTTTACATCGGTTTTGTTTAGGCGACGTATAAGATGTACACTTTATACGTCGGCTTTGTATAAGACGATGTATAAAGTGGATCTTATACGTCGACTCCAGGAAAGAACCGACGTATATAACACTTGATAAAAACCGACGTATAAGATGTATTTTATAAAATTATATTTTACGTACATCATATACCTCGATATAAGTCTCTCTCCTTCGGTTTCCCCAAATTAAACCCACAGACCAGACCACTAGACCTAATTGCATATACCTAATCAACAACACCACCTAGTGAATCAACACCACCGGCTTCAACAACATCACCCGTTGTTTAATTCAACAATTTAATTCTAATTTACTTCTAATTGGGGGTCTGGCCATCTAATTTACTGTGAAGGTCATCTAATTGGGTTTTTCCCACCGCTATTACTTCCCCCGACTGTTGCTTCGAAGGTCTCTCTCTCCCTCTTTCGCTTAATCTCTCTCTCTCTCTCTCTCTCTCCCCCTCCCCCCCTCCCTCTATATATATGTATGATTTAATTGTTTCAGCTAGATTAGCTAATGGTTTTAATTGCATCGCTGTTTGATAAATTTTAGTATTCTATATATGTTTTTAATTGAATATTGTTAATTAGCTGGAGGAGTAGTTGAGTACCGAGTAAAATAATTGTTGTTGTGGTGATATAGATGTGAGTTGCAAGTCCGATTGGAGTTGTTTTTTTGATTTTGTAGATCAGGTAAATGCAGAGTTAGTTTATACATTCTTTTTTTGATGCTGTATTATATGTTGTATTTTGATGCTTGAAAGTGCTTGTTGTTCAAATGTCATTGTAATGTATGTGGTGATTGGATTATGCAAGTCTCTCTCCTTCACTTGGCATTGTTTCAAAATTTGTGCACTTACAATTCTTTTGATTTCTGGAAATCTAGAGGGCACTTGCTTCTTACATAAAAAAATATGCCTGCTCAAATGCAAAGACGGAAGACTTATGGACTGTTCTTGAGAAGGAGTCTAGTGAACCAGTAAATATGCTGATGAATTCGTGGACCAAGCAACAAGGCTATCCTGTTGTATATGCTAAAGTCGAAGGCCAAACACTGGAGTTTGAGCAGGTTCCCTCATGTCTAACTTATCTGTTAATTGTATTTTTCCTTGTTTATTGGGAAACATTTTGTTGGGCATTTTCAGATTTAGTCATTTTCTTTACTAGAACTTAATTAATAATTATCTGTTTTGATACCAGTCACGGTTCTTGTCAAGTGGTTCACTAGGGGATGGACAATGGATTGTTCCTGTAATGCTATGTTGCAGCTCATATGGTGCCCGTCATAGTATCTTGTTTAAGGAGAAAACAAAATGTCTTGATATAAATGAATTATTGGGCATCTCTTCTTCTCAAGGCAGTCTAATGCAGACTGGAAGTGGAGGGGACTCAGCATCTGCTTGGATAAAGCTTAATGTGGACCAATCAGGTTTTTATAGGGTAAAATATGATGAAGAATTGTCGGCCAGACTTAGACATGCAATAGAGAGGAAATGTTTGTCTGTGGCAGACCGATATGATAATTCTGGTGCTTTAATATGAATGCTATACTGATCATGATTAGGATTACATGAGTAACTGGAGTCAGTTTCCCTTCTCAACAGGCATTGTAGACGATGCATTTGCCTTGTGTATGGCTTGCAAGCAGACCTTGACATCACTGCTGACTTTGATGGGTGCTTTCAGGGGGGAATTAGATTACACTGTTTTGTCAAACTTGATAACGGTACAATTTCCCTTAGAGCCGATTTTGTTTTGCTTCATGAACTATCATTGTCAAGATTTGATTTTATATATTTCTAAATCACTTACTATTTATTTTCTTGCAGATAAGTTATAAAGTTGCAAGGATTGCGGCCGATGGTGCTCCTCAATTGATAAATGAGATAAAACTGTTTCTCATTAATCTTTTTCAGAATTCTGCAGAGTTAGTTTCTTCTCTAATATCCATGCATATCTTGCATTTTATTGTTCCACACTATGGTTACTTCCTCCCGTCCCCTCCCATATTGAAGTGTCCTATATATTTTGTTTATAACACCAATATTATCTTATCCCCAAACACATTCTTTATACTAATTATTTTTGGAAAATAATAAGCTTACATAGACCAGTTAACAAAATGTAAGGAGTGTAGGTTTGCCATAGAAATTTTATGCTAATGTTAAAGAAATTATGTCTGGTCTGGAGAGTGGAAAAATAGAACCTGCTTTGAGGAAGGACTACTATCTTGATCAAATTTGTCATAAGAGTTCATAAGTACAATTGAATGGCTGTTTGCAATTTTGCTTTATTTAGTTGTTTGTATGAGGTAGCTTCTAATTATTAGTAGCACGCCTAACATCTTCATCATTAATCTTCCTTGTCTTTTTAATTCAAGCTTATACATTACTTTGTTTTTGTTTTTGTGCTGTTTATGTTTTATTAGGAGAATTGGTTGGGATACCAAGCAGGGAGAGAGTCATTTAGATGCGATGTTGAGAGGTGAGCTTTTAGCTGCCCTAGCTGAATTTGGACATGATGAGATCATCGGGGAGGCAACCAAGCATTTTCATGCATTCTTGAATGACAGAGAAACACCGCTTCTGCCTCCTGACATAAGAAGGGTGGGTTGATGCTCACAAACTTGTCTAGTTACTGTTCCTTAGTCCTTAGTCCTTAGTCCTTAGTCCTTAGTCATGTATATAACATTTCTTACCTTCTGAGTTGCAGGCAGCATATATTGCAGTAATGCAGAGCGTAACCAAATCAAATCGTTCGAATTTCGAATCTCTCCTTAAAATTTATAGGGAGACAGATCTGAGCCAGGAGAAGACACATATATTAGGTTATACAATCACTATCAATGTTTTTGAAGTGTTTCAAGAATTTTTTATCTTAATGAATGATAACTGAAGTTTCCATGTTTACAGGTTCTCTAGGATCATGTCGAGATCCTGAGATTATTCTTGAAGTTCTTAACTTTTTGTTATCATCAGAGGTAGTACTCCTTGTTAAATAAGGTCAAGATTTTTGTACAATATTTAACCACCCTACATTTCTGCAATAAATGATGTGAAAAGGGTCATGCAAAGAAGCTCTTCAAAACTGATTGGCACAGCTATTGACAAAATGTTGAAGACTGGTAGAGTAGTTACAAAATTAAGTATTGACTTGCCTCAGGTATTAATTCATTGCTTGTATTCTTTTCAGTCTTTGACCGGATCCTGGAATTGATTAACAGATTTATCTTACTTTCAGTTTCTTTGTACTAAAATTTTACCTACTAGTTTGTAGAAGAATTCGAGGACTATTTATTATTAAAATAAGATTTAAGTATATGTGCATGGTTTAATAAGACTAATTTAACTTGCAAGTGAATGTAGGACATTATTAATGGCTAATGATTGTTTATCAGAGTGCTGGCATGACGGTCCAAGCAGACAGGCTTAATTTCATTCGTTTCATGTCACATTTTCAAGCTGTTCATCGCGGAGCTTCAGTTGCTGGGCTTCGTACCACTAGTGTGCGCAAGCTGTTACCTGAGTATGTGTGTGTTACGTCTGTGTGTTTCCTATTTTCTTTGTGTATAATTTTTATCTTAGTCTCTTGTTCATTGTGTGTCAACTAATGTGCAGATCATGGGGTTTCATATGTCCCGTCCATACACCTGATGGAGAGCCATGTGGATTGCTAAACCATATGACTTCATGCTGTCGTAAGTTTTTATCTGCCTGATAAACTGTGTATATCTTTGGAAAACCGCATATTCTCTAAACTTCAGGGTTGATAGAACTGGGTAGAAATTGTTAAAACATTTAACTTCACTTGTGATCCCATCAATTGTTGTTTAGTTGTCGCTTCAAAATGAAATTTTATAATCGTAAGTACTTGAGAAATTTACTATCTATAGTTCAAATTGTTGAAGCTTTTGTTTGTTTTCATTAATTTGTGAGGACCTCAAGGTACTGATTCTTAGTTTTTATATTACAGGGGAACCTCCAGTAACCTAGGGCAAACCTATAAGCAGCAACCATGCCTTGCTGGTAACCCTAAATTTAGTAAAAGGTGTTAATATACGATATTGTATTTTTCTACTTTAGAACATATAATAACTTAAAACATAATGTTAACATATTGTATTTTTCTATTTTCCTTTCTTAGGTTGGGAGTGCTAGTAATAATTCTAAGGTTGAGAATGATATAAACTGTTGGCAAATACCAGAAGACATGAGATACGAAAGGCATGTATCGGTTTGTGATAGTACTGCTTCAGATTTAGCAGGGGAAATTGTTGCAGCATTCTCAGCGGCATCGTTAGTATTTAAGAATGACGAAGCTTACGCTGGAAAACTAAAAAAAAGCAGCTGAGGTTTGTCGTAGAAGAAAGAATTGCCAGACCAGAATTTGCCTCTTCATTCATACTTCAGTCAGTATTTTGTTTTTACAGAATATGTAAAAACAAGATGCAAAATGTATTTGTCAATATGTTGTTAAATTGTTATTGTTGTAGCTGGACGGATGTGTAAAAATATGGTGGGAATTATGGTTTTTAATTAATTTTATGGATGTTGTTTGGTTGTAAAATTATGGATGTAAAATTATTGGTTGATTTCGGGAATTATGGTTTTTAATTAATTTTTTGGGTTGTACAGAAAAACAAAATATTTTTTTTTAATATTTTGGACCTTATACGTCGGTTGTTTTGAAGAACCGACGTAAAAGGATAACAATATACGTCGGTTGTTTAGAAGAACCGACGTAAAAGGAAACAATATACGTCGGTTGTTTTGAAGAACCGACGTAAAAGGGTACAATATACGTCGGTTGTTTAGAAGAACCGACGTAAAAGGATAAAATATACGTCGGTTGTTTAGAAGAACTGACGTAAAAGGGTACAATATACGTCGGTTGTTTAGAAGAACCGACGTAAAAGGATACAATATACGTCGCCTTTTTAACCGACGTAAAAGACTCTGACCTTATACGTCGCCAGCCCATACGTCGCCATTTAACCGACGTATAAGACCTATTTAACCGACGTAAAAGACCATTTTTCTACTAGTGTATACATGCTATTTATCCATAAACTAAGACCAAACAATGTCTTTCCGTTCATCTAAACTAATTTAACATTTAACAAAGCCCAATCATAATCTCAAGGTCCTAAATATGCATATAACCACTAAAACTTCATAAAAACTCAAGATTAATCCAAAGGTTTCAAGTGTTATACCTTGGTTTGAAGCTTGGTAATGCTATTATACTCTTAAAACTCTTATGCCTTGCTTATACTATCCTTTGGAAGCCATAAATCAAAGATCAAAAGCAAAACAAACATGTTAGTTACTATTCATCATCACTTTCATAAATCTTTTGAAAATGTAAACCTTGAAGGATGATGATAAGGTTTTGGATTTACCTTCTCCTAGTATCAAGCTTCATTTTAAGCTATAGGTTGAAGTGAATGGATGGTGGCAAGTCTCCCCCCCCTTTTTTCTTGTTTTAGGCCGAGAGTTACCAAGAGAGAAAATGGTGATGTTTGTTTTGTGGTTTGTAGTATGAAATGACTTAATGCATGTATCTTTATGTATATATCTTGGATGCATCTCTTCCTTTTGTGTTGTCAACCATCTATTGGTGCCACTTGTCAACCTCTTACTTGTCCAAGTGTTGGCTCCACATTAAACAAGTCCATTTTTGCAAAAGTGCACTTATACCACCTAGATTGTAGTTGACTTACAAACATGTCACTTAGGTTTCTCCTTTTTCCACCAATTGTTCGTTTCTTTGTCCGGTTATTACTCAATTTCCTTGCTTGTTCGGAGGAATAACTCATTCGTTTCTAGTTAGGGTTTTACCGAAAACCTTCTTAATATTTATAATATTATTCCTTAAGGCTTGCAGTGTCCAGGGAAATCTCGGAGAAAATGAAAGTGCTATTTTTCTGAATCCGATATCATTTACATACACTTATCTTGCCCCTGGATCATGAATACGAACTCGAAAATCCTTTCTGAATACTTCTATATAGCGTCATCCAATAATATACCCATATCCACCAAAATCACTATTCACACTTCATTATTCCTTTTTATTCCTTATATATAATAATAATGCCCTGGTCCTCTTTAGGGCGTTCCTTAACCCTTTTTCGGAACCACTGGACTAATAACATATATTGATTTAGATGACACAAGAATAATCTTTCTTGGAATAATATAACTTATATCCCTAGGAGATAGATCTTTCTTATCTATGCTGTCAACCAAATGCATACTTCATGACATATAAGTATTTGAATCTAGATCCATCACATTCATTCGATAAACATTCGTTACATTGCAGTCATAACCACCATTCACTCCTTATATTATTACATAAGAAAAAGTTTTAATTCTACCAAAAATCTGGGTTCTTACAGTCTCCCCTCCTTAAAAGGATTCCGTCCCGGAATCAGTTTGAAAACAAAATGGGGGTACTTTTCCATCATTGCACTTTCTAGCTCCCAGGTTGATTCTTCTATGTTGTGGTTCTGCCATAAAACTCTGACAAGCTTGATGACCTTGTTTCGGAGCACTTGATCTTTTCTGTCTATGATTTCCACCGGTTGCTCTACATAGGTCAAGTCTGGTTGCATGTCCACGTGCTCATATTCCACTATGTGCTTGGCATATGGGTTATATTTCCTCAGCATTGAGACATGGAACACGTTATGCACTTGCTGCAGATTCGGGGGTAATGCCAATTCATAAGCTAGCTCCCCAATACGCCTTAATATCTCAAATGGTCCAATATATCTAGGGCTCAGCTTCCCTTTCTTTCCAAACCTCATTAAACCCTTCCAAGGAGATACCTTCAGGAACACTATGTCTCCCACTTCATATTCTTTTCCTTTCGAGCTAAGTCGGCATATTTCATTTGTCGATCCTGGGCTGCTACCAGCCGTCCTCTGATTAGATCCACTGCATCTTTTGTCCGTTGGACCATCTCAGGCCCGAGCATCTTTTGATCTCCAACTTCTTCCCAATATAGGGGAGATCGGCATTTTCTTCCATAAAGGGCCTCGTAAGGCGGCATTCCTATGCTTGAATGAAAGCTATTGTTGTAGGAGAACTCAATCAATGGCAAGTGATCATCCCAATTTCCTTTAAAGTCTATAGCACAGACTCTCAACATATCTTCTAGTGTCTGGATGGTCCTTTCACTTTGCCCATCCGTCTGGGGATGGTAAGCTGTACTCATGTTTAGTCTAGTTCCTACACATTCTTGAAAGCTCCTCCAAAACCTGGAGTTAAATCTGGGATCTCTGTCGGATACTATGGCAACTGGGACTCCATGTCGCGCCACTATCTCTTTGAGGTAGATGTCCACTAGCTTGTCGACAGTATACCTTTCGTTGATCGGAAGAAAATGAGCTGACTTTGTTAGTCGGTCTATGATTACCCAAATGGCATCATGGTTGGCTTTGGTCCTGGGTAGACCTACTACGAAGTCCATGGCTATATGTTCCCATTTCCACTCGGGAATCTCTAAGGGGTGTAGAAGCCCACTGGGTCTCTGGTGCTCCGCTTTCACTCGTTGACAGGTCAAGCATCTGCTTACCCATTCTGCAACGTCCTTTTTCATGTTAGGCCACCAGTAGTACTCTTTCAAATCTTTATACATCTTGGTACTACCGGGGTGCACTGAGTACCTTGAGTTATGTGCCTCATATAAAATCTCGTCCTTGAGTTCCTGAACGTTCGGGACCCATATCCTCCACCTGTATCTCATGATCCCTTCTTTATCTTTTTCACACTTAATCTCTTCTCCATTCATTATCTCTTCTGTCGAGTTCTTTTCTTCTTCCAATATCCGTTCTTGACATAGCTTAATCTTTTCCAATAATGGAGGTTGGATTCGAATTTCCATCAACTTTTCTTGACCTTCTTCAGGTATCTTAATCTCAATTTCCAGCTTCTCAAAGTCTTTTATCAACTCTTCCTCCGTAGTTATCATTTTGAGCTTCTCTTTCCTACTAAGGGCGTCAGCCACCACGTTGGCTTTACCCGGGTGATAGCGAATTTCACAGTCATAATCCTTGATTAGCTCTAGCCACCTTCTATGGCGCATGTTAAGCTCTTTCTGCGTGAAAATGTACTTGAGGCTCTTATGGTCAGTGTAAATTTCGCACTTCTCTCCATACAAGTAGTGCCTCCAAATTTTTTTAAGGCAAAAACGATTGCTGCCAATTCCAGATCATGGGTGGGGTATCGGATCTCGTAATCCTTCAATTGCCTTGACGCATACGCTATTACCTTACCATGCTGCATAAGCACGCATCCCAATCCTTTATGTGAAGCATCGCTGTAAATCACGAAATATCCTTTTCCATCAGGCAACGCCAACACTGGGGCCGTTACCAACCTCTTCTTTAGCTCTTAAAAACACTTCTCGCATTTTTCAGTCCATTCAAATTTCTCAGTTTTACGGGTAAGTCAAGTTAGCGGAGCTGCGATCTTCGCAAAATCTTGCACAAATCGTCTATAATATCCGGCCAGCCCGATGAAACTCCTCACTTCGGTTGGAGTGGTTGACCGTTCCCAATTTGAAACTGCCTCTATCTTGGAGGGGTCAACTAGCACTCCTTCTCTATTGATTACGTGCCCTAAAAATTGTACCTCATTTTTCCAGAACTCACACTTTGAGAATTTGGCATATAACTGCTCCTTCCGGAGTGTCTCTAAGGTTATTCTTAAATGTTTAGCGTGCTCTTCTTCTGTCTCTGAGTAGATCAGAATATCATCAATAAAGACTATAACAAATTGATCCAAATATTCCTTAAACACTCTATTCATTAAATCCATGAAAGCTGCTGGGGCGTTGGTCAGTCCAAATGACATCACCAAGAATTCATAATGCCCATACCTAGTACGGAAGGCAGTCTTTGGAATATCTTCAGGTTTAATCTTCAGCTGGTGATATCCTGTTCTCAAGTCAATCTTAGAGAAATACACAGCTCCTCTTAGCTGGTCAAACAAGTCATCAATTCTGGGTAACGGGTACTTGTTCTTTATGGTTAGCTTGTTCAACTCTCGATAGTCGATGCATAACCTCATACTCCCGTCCTTTTTCTTAACAAACAACACTGGTGCGCCCCAAGGCGACACACTGGGTCTTATCATACCCTTATCCAACAATTCCTGTAATTGTTTTGCTAGCTCTTTCATTTCCACTGGTGCTAATCGGTACGGGGCCTTCGAAACTGGCGCCGTCCCCGGGGCTAACTCGATAGCAAACTCAATCACTCTATCTGGTGGTAATCCGGGAAGATCTTGAGGAAACACGTCTTCAAATTCGTTGACTACCGGAATGTCTTGTATCTTAGGCACCTCTTTCTGGGTGTCTATAACGTAAGCTAAATAAGCTTCGTTCCCTTTTCGTAGTAGTCTCTTGGTCTGCGCCATGGTTAGAATAGTCTGGGTCTGTCGTATCCCTTTAAACACTATTTCCTTCTTTCCTAGGGTTTTCAACTTAACCTTTTTCCCTTTACAATCTATTTGCGCATCATTACGAGACAACCAGTCCATTCCCAAAATAACATCGAATTCCCCTAACTTAAAAGGAATAAAATCAACACAACAGGATCGTCCTCCTATTTCTATTTTGCAATCGCGGTGAATCTGATTAACTGGAACGACTTCTTGATTAGCTATTTCTACTTGAAAAGACTTCCTTAGCGGTTGAGTTTTAAGTTTCAATTTATGTGCAAAATCTCTAGATATAAAAGACTTAGTTGCCCCAGAATCAAACAAAACATTTGCACTGACTGAATTGAGGGAAAATGTACCTGCTATCACATCTGTGTTCCTCACGGCATCTTGTACTGTCATGTTAAAAGTTCTAGCAGTTGGTGGCCTATTGGAGGCAGCTTTGCTTGCCCCTGAGGCTGCTGGTTTGTTCATCGGGCAATCCTTCCTCATGTGCCCTTGCCGTCCGCATTGAAAACAAGTGGTGCTATTGGGGATGATTGTAGTGCAAGCGGTGGCATTGTGACCAGTTCGTCCACACTTATAGCAGTTTATCTGTTTCAGGTTGCACACCCCGGGATGCCTCTTCCCACATGTAGCACATAATGGTAATGGAGTTCGGGAAGGGTGGGATCGGGACACTCCTGACTGTTTGCCGCCCTGGCTCACACTTGCACTCACAGATGGTTTAAACCCTACACCCCTCCCAGGTAGGGAAACTGCTCCTCGGTTGAACCTATTCGGGGGTCTTCCTCCTGCGGAACCTCCGCCCGTGCTGGCATGCTTTCTCTTTAATCCCCCTTTCTCCCTCTCTCTCTGCATCTGATCACTCCCTGCTTCCACAATGGTTGCCTTTTGCACCAAGGTGGCATAATCAGTAATCTCTAAAACTGCCACTCGATTCTGAATCCACTGTTTCAGCCCTTGCTGAAACCTATTTGCTTTCTTTTCTTCAGTGTCCACCAACTCTGGTACAAACCTTGATAACTCAGTAAACTTGGCTTCATAATCGGCCACTGTCATATTGTTCTGCTTTAGCTCCAAAAACTTAAGCTCCATCTGGGTCTTCATAAACCTCGGAAAGTACTTCTCAAGAAACAACTGTTTAAACCTATCCCAGGTTACAATAGCATCAGTTTCCATATTCTTCTTGGCTTCCCACCAATAATTGGCCTCACCTTTTAATAGGTAGGTAGCAAAAACGGTCTTCTGGGCCTCATCAATGCTCAGAATCTCGAAAGATTTCTCTATTTCCTTGACCCAGGCCCTTGTCTCCACGGGATCAGTCGATCCGTGAAACTCTGGGGGTTTGAGGGACTTGAAGGCCCTAAAGGAATTGGCCACAGTGGTATTGTTTCCTTGGGGTGGTTGGGGATATTGGTTCAAATTTTGCCTTAGCAGATCCATAAATTGTCCCATAGGGTTTCCGCCCTGGTTCTCCCCCTGATGCTCGACTTCGGTTTCCCCTTCTTCTATTTCCTCTTCAAAATCTGTAGTATAAAAAGTTTCATCCCCCATCCCATACTGGGAATCTTCTTGTTTATTGTAATCCTGGTCCTGTTCTTCATTATACTCAAGGTCTTCCTCAGGTTGATTGCGACTTTCTTGGTCAGTAGACTCATGAGGATTAGCCCTAGTACCCATTCTTCTCGGAGGCATTTTACTGAAAATTTGGACAATATACATTAGGTTTATTCACCTATTTTAGAGGGTTTTCCTCACAATATCGATGCATAAATGGATTTAGGATCCCACAGTTCTATATATCATGGTAGTTTTAATCCAAAGCAGTACGGGCAGATATAATATAATAAACTAGTGATCGCATCACAAGGAAACTGAAATGACTGAAAAGGGAAATAAATATATACCAAGTACCAAACGGTACAATATCCGACATACAACAACAATTTTAAAAGAAATACAACCATCCGAATAATAACTAGTCAAAAGTGAGACAAGCTGTCTATCTGTCTAGTCTGCAACAGGGAACTATAAGCTGAAACTATCCCTACCAAAAGTCGGCACTACTATGACCGTACAAGACTATACAACTAGACCAATACATCACTAACACTGCAGTCAGCCACGATGGCGGGCCAAAGCTCGAACCCTCCTCATAGCAAGGCGGAAAATCTCCTCTGCATCAGCCCTGGATACCATGCCATGCCCATCACTGGGTAACTGTTGCACCCTCACACGGGTCCTCGGCTCTATGCTGGTCACCTGCCTATACATCTTTCTAGCCCAGGCACGCCTACCACCCAGGTGCCTCAACCGGGCCTCCCTCTCTGCTGCTAGCTCTCTGCGGGACTCTGCCAGCCTGGCCTCAGCCACGGTTACCTCAGTAGTAAGTCTGGCCACAACATAGTGGTGAACACATGCTGGAACTCCCTCAGCTGGAATATGGGGTGGAGGGGCTGGATCTGTTGGAAGGGCAGCCTTTGCCTTCTGCGGCTCTGGTGTCAGCTCCTCGAACTCATCAGAAAATGGGCTCCCATGAAGTAGTGGTGGGGTAGGGGCTCTCTCACCCAAGAGAGGTGGCACACTAAGTCCGGAACTCCCTACAACGTCATCCACAGGCTCATCAACATCTCCCTCTGCACCCTCATCTACAGTCATCACCTGCTCCGTGGTCATGTCAGTATCTGACAAGAAGATCAGAATGGAAAAAAGTGTGGGGAAAAATGTCTTTTCTATTGCTGAAGAGTTCTCACTATATATAAATATTACAAGCTGAAATCCTTGCTGAAATGCAGCTAAGGTGCAGATTTTCAGCCTTTACAACACCTGTTATACCCTAATTATGGAAGGTAAATATTAACATACAATAACAGCAAATCTGATCCGTTAATACAGCTAATATATCTAAATCTAATTAGAGACAACTAATACTTTTGACACCCTCCCTCAAATTGATGCTGCTGGTAAATCTACAAGCATCAATTTGCCAACAAGAAAGTCGTGGCGTTGGCGTGGCATCGATTTGGTGAAAATGTCAGCAATCTGTAGAGTGGTGGAGATATGTAGGAGAGTAATGACCAGGTGGTCGTAGGCTTCGCGAATAGAGTGACAATCAACCTCGATGTGTTTTGTACGTTCGTGGTAAACTGGGTTAGCTGCAATCTGAATGGCGCTAGTGTTATCAGCATGTAATGGAGTCGGTTGAGCTTGAGAGTACCCAAGTTCTGCAAGGAGCCCACGTAGCCAGATTATCTCAGAACAAGCAGCAGACATGGCACGATATTCTGCTTCTGTGGACGACTTCGACACACGATTTTGCTTTTTGCATTTCCATGAGATAAGAGCATCTCCAAGAAACATACACCAACCAGTCAGAGATTTTCTGGTGTCTGGGCATCCAGCCCAATCTGCATCACTGTATGCTTGAAGCTTGAGTGAAGAACCAGCAGGGAAGAACAGGCCCCGATTAGGAGTTCCAAGGAGGTATCGAATGATACGTTTGACTGCTGATAGGTGGAAATGTCGAGGACATTGCATGAACTTACTTACAATATGTACAGCATAAGAGATATCCGGTCGAGTGATAGTGAGATATATAAGGCTGCCAACCAACTTCCGATACAAAGTAGGATCTGAAAGTAGTTCACCCTCATCTCTGAGATATTTCACATTAATTTCCATTGGGGTTTCAACAGGATTAGCGTTCTTTAATCCGGCTAATTCAACCAAATCTTCAGTATACTTGTGTTGATTCAAGAATATGCCTTGTGGTCGATGATGGACCTCTAATCCCAAGAAGTAATGGAGCTGACCAAGATCTTTCATTTGGAAAGTAGAACATAACAACTTTTTAAGACGATCAATGGCTTGTATATCAGAACCAGTGACAAGGATATCATCAACATAGACAAGAAGCACAACTATACCCTTACTTGTCTTTTGCAAAAAAAGGGACGAGTCATATTTACTTTGTGTATATGAAAAACCAAGTAGAGTGGCTCTAAATTTTTCAAACCAAATTCGAGGTGCCTGCTTCAAACCATATAAAGAGCGCTTCAATTTGCAAACATGATTAGGTGAAATAGGCATACCATTGGGAAGTGTTATGTAAACTTCTTCCTTGAGGTCACCATGCAGGAAAGCGTTTTTTACATCCATTTGAGACAACTTCCATGATTGAGAAGCAGCAAGGGCAAGTATGGTTCGCACAGTGGTCATTTTAGCTACCGGTGCAAACGTCTCTTCGTAATCTATGCCATACTTTTGTTTATTTCCAAGGACCACTAGGCGAGCCTTATACCGCTCAACGGAACCATCTGGATGAAGTTTTACAGAGAACACAAACTTACTGCCCAAAGGTTTCACAGATGGGGGACGCGCAACAACATCCCATGTTTGGTTTTCTTCAAGTGCAAGAAGCTCAGTTTCAATAGCTTCCCGCCAACACTCATGCTTCATTGCCTGCTTATACGATGAGGGAATAGGAATGGTAGACACAGTTGTTTTCAGTGATACATGATTAGGAAAACCATACCTATCCGGAGGTTGGCTCACCCGAGTGCTATGTCTACGAGTGGCAGGTGCAGCTTCTTGAATGGGATCAGCAGCAGGAGGATCCGTTTGAGGAGGTGGAGCAGCTTGAACATGATCAGCAACATGGGAATTAGTTTGAGGGGGTGGAGTAGCTTGAACATGATCAGAATTTGCAATTTCTGTTGCGGTATTCTGATTTGGCACAACTTTAGTGCGTCTTTGATACACCAGGAGTGGTTTAGGTGATAGAGGATCAGATTCTGACGATATTGGATTGGATAAAGGATCTGCAGAAAAGTTTGTGAATAAAGGTACAATTGAAAATGAAGGGGAATGATGATCATTGTATGTAGGAAAAAAAGGCTGGTTTTCTGAGAAAATTACATTTCTTGAAACCCGAGTACGTTGTAAATTAGGATCATAACAAAGAAATCCTTTCTGATGTAGTGCATATCCTAAGAAAGCACATTTTACTGACTGAGCTGTGAGTTTTGTGCGTTCATGTGGAGGAAGATGAACATAACATACACATCCAAAAGTACGAAGACCTGAATAATCCGGAGTGCGACCAAATAATCGAGTGAAAGGTGAAACATGATTCAAGGATGGTGAGGGTAATCTATTTATGAGGTACACGGCAGTGGAGAGTGCTTCACACCAGAACCTAGAGGGCACAAATGATTCCAACAAAAGGGTACGTACAACATCAAGAAGGTGACGGTTTTTTCTTTCAGCTATCCCGTTCTGTTGAGGAGTTGAAGGACAAGACCTTTGAGAGATTATGCCATTGGCTTGTAAAAATTCTTGAAATAAATGAGACATATATTCACCTCCATTATCTGAGCGAAGAATTTTAATATTTGCATTGAATTGAGTTTGAATATATGCATAAAAAATCTTGAAGGTCGAAAAAACTTCAGATTTAGAACGGAGCAAATATATCCATGTAAAACGACTATAATCGTCGATAAATGTGACAAAGTACTTATACTTAGCACGAGAGACAACTGGTGACATACCCCAAACATCACTATGTATTAAATCAAAAGGTTTAGTTACATTAGATGTATGAATGGGAAATGGTAAAGTTTTGCTTTTTCCAAGTTTACAAGAATCGCAATCAAATTGGACAGAATGAAGATAAGATAACTTTTCATTCCCAAGCACACCGGATTTTAACAAACAACGAAGAACATCATTATTAGGGTGTCCTAGACGCTTATGCCATGCATGATAATCAACACGAGCAGAATTACAAGAAACAATGGGAAAGGAGCGACATGGAAAAGGAAATTGGATTGGAAAGAGACGTTCAACTTTAGGCCCCCTCGTGATCACCCTCCCTGACTGCTGATCCTGCACAACACAACCAGATTTTGAAAATGTCACTTTGCAATTATTTTCAACCAATTGACCAATAGAAATAAGGTTAGTGGTAAGGGCAGGAGAGACAAAGACATTGGCTAGAGAGGAAGAAATGTCACCAGTTGCTGTAATAGGTAAATGAGTACCATCTGCAGTACCAATTTCAAGATTCCCACAATAATTGTTTACATTTGTAAGAAAATTAGCATTACTTGTCATATGATTAGAAGCTGCAGAATCAAAGTACCAAGTAGGTGATGTGTGAGTAGATTTACCAGAAAGTCCTAAAGTTGAAAAGGCCGAAATGATCATTTGCTGAACCATTTCAGGTGTTAAAGATTGCACAACACCAGATTGCACAGGAGCAACGACATTTCGTGTTGCATGTTCAGGATTCATCATACTGCTGGTACTTGAGGATCCAACCAAGGCTGTGTAGGCTGTCTCAGATTTCTTTGGTGGACGAGTAGGACATTCCTTGATTATATGTCCATCTTTCTTACAATAATTGCAAAATTTTTTGGAACAATTTGAAGCATAATGTCCAAAACCTTTACAAGAGAAACATTGGACATTACGCATATCCCTACCTCTTGGTTTACCTTGTGTTGCATATGCCACATGAACTAACTCAGATTTCTGTTCTTTCAAGGTATCTTGAGTAAGAAGACGTTGTTCCTCCCGAAGCAGATCATTGAGACAAGTATCCAGAGAGGGAAGAGGATCTCGATTCATAAGATTTGACCTAGTAGCTTCAAACTCAGATCGCAATTTCATAAGAAATTGATCTCTTTTAGTAGTTTCATGGACGTCTTGGACCGACTTAAGACCCTCGGCAGGTACGGTAGCATAAACAATATCAGTGTATTCGACCCATAAATTCATAAAGGAAGAATAAAAATCAGAAATTGAAAGGCTATCTTGTTGAAGTTTGCCTATGTCATGTTCTAGTTGAAAGCGACGAGCAGTGTTTTGCTGACTATATATCTTCTTGAGATAAGCCCACATCTCGAATGAAGTCTTGAAAGGCCTTAGGTTCAATATAATATTGGGCTCGACGGATCCTAGCAGCCAACCCATGATTTGTGCATCTTTAGTCTCCCACTGAGCATATCCAACCTTGTCTTTTTCTTTGTCAGGAGCAAGAGTGGTACCACTAACATAACCCCATAAATCCTTCCCTTTGACGAAGATCTGGAAGTGAAATGCCCATGCTGAATAATTTTTTCCATTAAGGCGAACCAAGAGAGTGTCAAACTTGTCCAGAGACATGACGATCAGGAGTAACTAGGAACAAGAGAATTTATCCAGGAACAAGAAGGGGAATTTATCCAGACAGAGACAAGAAGTCAAGAACAATAAACAAGAACAGATCAGAAACAAGAGGAAAATCAGAATTGTGGCTCTGATACCATGACAAGAAGATCAGAATGGAAAAAAGTGTGGGGAAAAATGTCTTTTCTATTGCTGAAGAGTTCTCACTATATATAAATATTACAAGCTGAAATCCTTGCTGAAATGCAGCTAAGGTGCAGATTTTCCGCCTTTACAACAGCTGTTATACCCTAATTATGGAAGGTAAATATTAACATACAATAACAGCAAATCTGATCCGTTAATACAGCTAATATATCTAAATCTAATTAGAGACAACTAATACTTTTGACAGTATCCTCCCCCAAAGTCCTAATCTGAGACACAACCCAGAAATCCTCCCCCTCAGCAACTAACTCAGCGTCCTGCCCTGCCTGGACCTCCTCCGGGTCCTCCTCATCCTCAGACTCAATGACATCAGTATCAGCGTCAACCTGGACCTCGGGGTCCTCCTCATCTGACTCAACAACATCAGTATCAGCATCAACCTGGACCTCAGGGTCCTCCTCCTCTGACTCATCAACATCAATATCAGCATCAACCTAGACCTCAGGGTCCTCCTCCTCTGGCTCATCAGCCGGCAAGTGCTCAAAATAGGGGTCTCTAGTCCTGAACATCTCCTCGTCATGCTGTCTCGCAGATGCCTCCTGGGCAGCCATGTCGCTCGCCTACACAAGACGAACTATATTACTATCATGATACTTAAAAGTTCCCATAAGGGTTTTAGGTGAACTTGGCAAGAGTTCTTATTATATTAGTGAATTTATTATTATATAACGTCGCATCATCTCTTGGGATATATAACTCTCTCTCTGATACCATTTCTGTAACACCCCCAGATCCGGGGTCCAAGATCGGGTCGTTACGGTCTTATTTTCCATGATTGATACTTTACTTGAGTCCACAATAAATAAATCACATGCTGTGACCCCACAATAATATCCACTCACACACACACAGTTATAGTCCCAGAGATGAAATTGAAATAAGTCTCACATTACAGAATTACGAATAAAAGTTATTACAAACCAAAAGGATAACATCATAAGTTTAAGAGTTTTGCCGTTGATTAACATTATTGATACATATAATTAAACTGGTAACCCAAAGGTTGCTGATCTATGCTACCTCAGCAATGGCAGCGATGATATCAGCGGGTAGTCCTGTGGGTCGGGTAACCTGCTTGCGCCGAGTGCGCCTGACGCGAGCCATGTGACCTAGCTATTGTTGTGACATAATAATAAGAAAGGGTGGGCAATAGCCCACCAACAATAATATAACTGCACAGATATATATATGACAGTTCAAAGTATATTTTTGAAATCATATGCCATTACTTTAACGAAAACAGTGCCAGTTCAATATAAAGGATGAAGTTACAAGGTAACTCAAATGATTTTGCATTTTTCGTGTAAGTATCTGTTATATCAAAAGAAGCAAGATACCATCATTTTCGTAAAAGAGGAACTTGCAGAAAATATTGCAATTCCCATTTCCAACATATTTCATCACTGTCAACACAGATGGTGTTGCAGAAGATTTCAATCTGGGATGATGAACTAGTACTGGAGTTTTCACCGCGCCCGCTATTCCATCTACGATGATCAGTCGCAGCATGTATAGCTCAAATTAGTTTTACTACCGGTAGAAGGAAGAGCTGACGGATTTACTTATCTATCGCCTTGATAGATCTCCCCGGCCAACGGTTAGGCCAATGGGATGGACCGGCACTACTCGGCCTCTTACACGACTCCTAGTTCGCAAAACATCCATAACTCTGAAATGTAAAGATCTTCTCCCTTTCCCCAAGTGTAATACTTGTTGATAAGACTCCACAAAGTAGTCGTATCTAGCTGGAAAGGAAGATTCACCAATATTTCCCAAGCTGCTGCTTGTTAATGGATATCAACTTGTTCCAACATTCTTACCCCTCGAATGATGAGTAGGTACACAAAGATTCCATGCATAATAGCAACCAAGTTGCGAGTGGAAAGAATAGTTTCCAAGAATTTATGACCGGGAAGTCCACAAGATAAATAACATTTCTCAAGTAAGGTTCCCTTATAATAGAATCGAACGCAGAATGGAATTATTGAGAACCTTCCTTGATAATATAATAATAATCATAAGACTTTGAAATAATTTATATAATATTCGAAGGTCGAAGATACTATGTGATCGGAGTAACTCATTTTTGAAAGGAGTTCGAAGCATTAAATAAATATTCCAAGAATATTTATTAAGTCACAGTCATTGGAAGAGTATTGCTCGAAATAATCTTTGAATAAATATTCAGAATAATATTCATTGAACGAATAATGAATATTCGAATTAATAATAAGATTTATTGATGAAATAATCACCAAATGGATATTTGAGATAATATTCATTTAATAAATAATGAATATTCAACTTAAGAATGATACTATTGATGAAATAATTATCGAATGAATATTTGAGACAATATTCATTGAATAAATAATGAATATTTAACTTAATAATATTTATCGAAGAAATGATTATCGAATGAATATTTGAAATTATGTTCAATAATTGAATCGACTGTAACTGAATGTTGAAGATAATATTTATCGAATTACTTGAGTTCGAATCAATGGTCAACTAATATTTATAGAATAGCTGGAGTCTGAATGAATGTTCGAAATAATATTCATTTGAATAGATAAGGCTCGAATGAATAATAAAATAATATTCGTTAAATAAATAACTCGAATGAATATTCAAAATAATATCTATTGAGTAAATAAGAATGAATATTCTTCAAGTAAATAACTTAAATGAGGGTTCGAAATAATATTCGAATATTAAATCGACTTTAGATGAATATTAAAAATAATATTCATCGAATAAATAAATATCTGATGAATAATCCGAATAATATTTATCAAATAATCTCAAAGGAATATCCCAATAATATTTGCCAGATAATAAATGGGAAATATTTACTTAATTATTTCCTCTGAAAATAATATTAATATATCAAGGAATAACGACTCCCGGTCTATAATCAAAGAATGAGATTCAACTACCCTTCGCTTAAGGGTCTTAACAATTTCCGGCTTATAACTGATATATTAACTATCTAGCTTATAAGCCAACAATAATTCAGGGAACAAGTATATCAATATGACTTTAAAAGTAGGCATGCATGCTATGGCATATGTATAAGAGAAAGCATATATATATATATATATATATATATATATATATATATATATATATATATATATATATATATATTCACAACAACAGCCTTTTAAAAAGGATTTGAACTTGCCTGAGAATCGTGTGCGGGTAGAGGTAGTGGTAGCGTGTCCCGGGTCAGCCTGGTGATCTATAAATAGCCAAGGCATTCAGGATTAATCATTTAACACTTTGCAAAGGTTAAATATAGACTCTACTTTAGTCGAAACACGTTCTCGAATTTTCTCGTTATACACCTCTTAGTGTAACTCTTTTATCACTGATGCGGTTCGACATAAGTTCGCTATTATGACACGTCATTATACCCACACTTGATACATACTTAAGCCATGTAAGTTTTAAGGTCGATCATTTACGAATCAAGATTGTACTACGAGTTTTATCGCCCGTTTTATAAGTCATTTTCCAAAGTCATAACCAAGTACGCTTTTAGGGGTTCATTCGCGTTTAACCTTGATTCGAACATTTTTATAAAATCGGAAAATGATCCATTTGACATGTGGTTTCCTCCCACACCTTCCTTTTTATCTCTATTATTTAATTATCAAAATATACCACTGATTTACTCGAGTTAAGGGGGTTTAAATACAGTTACAAACTTTCGTTTACGGTTTCGAACTACTTTTATTAAATCGGCCATATCTCCTAAACCGTATATCCGTTTCATACGAACTTTATATCAAAACGAAGCTTATAACATAATCTAGCTTATCATGGCAGAAAACGAAGCCTAACAGTGAGTTAATGCTACTGCTATGCACGGATTTCAAGGGTTAACGAATTTTCGGCATTACGACGGCTATGTTTACACGTTTTCCAAAATTCAAACCATCCAATGATCATGGTTTACACTCCAAACAACACATGCATGCTATTTATCCATGAACTAAGACCAAGCAATGTCTTTCCGTTCATCTAAACTAATTTAACATTTAACAAAGCCCAATCATAATCTCAAGGTCCTAAACATGCATATAACCACTAAAACTTCATAAAAACTCAAGATTAATCCAAAGGTTTCAAGTGTTATACCTTGGTTTGAAGCTTGGTAATGCTATTATACTCTTAAAACTATTATGCCTTGCTTATACTATCCTTTGGAAGCCATAAATTAAAGATCAAAAGCAAAACAAACATGTTAGTTATTATTCATCATCACTTTCATAAATCTTTTGAAAATGTAAACCTTGAAGGATGATGATAAGGTTTTGGATTTACCTTCTCCTAGTCTCAAGCTTCATTTTAAGCTATAGGTTGAAGTGAATGGATGGTGGCAAGTCTCCCCCCCTTTTTTCTTGTTTTAGGCCGAGAGTTACCAAGAGAGAAAATGGTGATGTTTGTTTTGTGTTTTGTTGTATGAAATGACTTAATGCATGTATCTTTATGTATATATCTTGGATGCATCTCTTCCTTTTGTGTTGTCAACCATCTATTGGTGCCACTGGTCAACCTCTTACTTGTCCAAGTGTTGGCTCCACATTAAACAAGTCCATTTTTGCAAAAGTGCGCTTATACCACCTAGCTAGCTTGTAGTTGACTTACAAACATGTCACTTAGGTTTCTCCTTTTTCCACCAATTGCACTTGTTTGTCTCTTGGTTAATTGTTCATTTCTTTGTTCGGTTATTACTCAATTTCCTTGCTTGTTCGGAGGAATAACTCATTCATTTCTAGTTAGGGTTTTACCGAAAACCTTCTTAATATTTATAATACTATTCTCCATCTTTCTTAATACTTCTCAAATTTAAATTCCTTAAATCCCTTTAATAATTCCTTAAGGCTTGCAGTGTCCAGGGAAATCTCGGAGAAAATGAAAGTGCTATTTTTCTGAATCCGATATCGTTTACATACACTTATCTTGCCCCTGGATCATGAATACGAACTCGAAAATCCTTTCTGAATACTTCTATATAGCGTCATCCAATAATATGCCCATATCCACCAAAATCACTATTCACACTTCATTATTCCTTTTTATTCCTTATATATAATAATAATGCCCTGGTCCTCTTTAGGGCGTTCCTTAACCCTTTTTCGGAACCACTGGACTAATAAAATATATTGATTTAGATGACACAAGAATAATCTTTCTTGGAATAATATAACTTATATCCCTAGGAGATAGATCATTCTTATCTATGTTGTCAACCAAATGCATACTTCATGACATATAAGTATTTGAATCTAGATCCATCCCATTCATTCGATAAACATTCGTTACATTGTAGTCATAACCACCATTCACTCATTATATTATTACATAAGAAAAAGTTTTAATTCTACCAAAAATCTGGGTTCTTACACCAAGGAAGAAAAGGGTACACTACTGATTAACGAGGAACAGATCACACCTAAACTGAACCAGAAAGAAGATATGAAAGAGATGGAATCTAATTTGTGGTATTTAGATAATGGCGCCAGCAATCACATGACTGGCCAATTCTCTAAATTCGACAAACTCGACACAAAAGTGACAGGTCAGGTTAAGTTTGGCGATGGATCAATGGTTCAAATCAAGGGCAAAGGATTGATAGTTTTGAAGTGCAAAAACGGAGAGAGCAGAGTTCTAAACGAGGTATATTACATTCCCTCTCTTCGAAGTAACATTATTAGTCTTGGGCAACTTTCAGAAGCTGGGCATAGAATTATCCTCAAAGGTGACAACCTATGGGTTCATAAGAATAAAGGTGATTTGTTAATGAAAGTGAAGCGCTCTCCAAACCGTCTGTATAAGATCATCATTTACAGTGGTGAGTCGAATTGTTTAATGGCGAAGTGTGACAATGATAATTGGCTATGGCACTCTCGATTAGGCCACGTAAACTTTAAGGCCTTGAAGCTTAAGTGGATCTACAAGATTAAGCGTGATGTAAACGGAAGCATTGTCAAGCACAAAGCAATAATTGTAGCCAAAGGGTTTGTACAGAAGCAAGGTATAGACTTTGATGAAGTGTTCGCATCGGTTACTCGTATTGAAACAATACAATTGCTGCTCGCTCTTGCTGCAAAAGGTAACTGGGAGGTACATCATATCGATGTTAAAATAGCATTTTTGAACCGAGAAATCAAGGAGGAAGTCTATGTAAAGCAGCCTGAAGGGTTTGTTAAACATGGTAAGGAGCATCTTGTTTACAAACTTATAAAAGCCTTGTACGATCTTCATCAAGCCCCAAGAGCTTGGTACTCAAAATTGAACAAATGCTTGGAGGAGTTGGGTTTTGTCAGATGTGCTTACAAGCAAGCAGTGTATACAAAGAAAGTGGGTAAAGAAGTGCTAATAATTGGTGTCTATGTCGATGACCTTCTTGTAACTGGAGCTAGTGTAGCAACTATCGCAGAGTTCAAGGGACAAATGGCAAGTAAGTTCGATATGAGTGATTTGGTTAAGCTAACCTACTATCTTGGTATTGAAGTTGAACAGGGCAATGGATATATCCAACTGAAGCAGACGGGGTATACAAAGAAAATACTGAACAAGGCTGGTATGTTACATTGCAATTCGACTAAGGTTCCAATGCATCCCAAGGAGGTGATCAACAAAGATGAAGGTGGAAAAGAAGTTAATTCCACAGAATTCAAAAGTATAGTTGGAGGACTACGCTACCTTGTTCACACCAGGCCATACATAGCATACTCAGTAGGTATCGTGAGTAGGTTTATGAAGAGACCAACCTTAATTCATCTAGCTGTAGCAAAAAGAATACTTCATTATATAAGTGGAACACTCGACTTTGGTTTGATCTACTCGCAGGACAGTGACAATGAAGTTCTAATCGGTTACTGTTAGTCATAGAGGCATGCCTGTTTACATCTAATAACAAGCCTAATTATTTGTAATGCTTTGCATTACTTACATGACCTCTTAACTGAGGGAACCTCTAGTTGTAGAGTCTCTACTTGTTTTGTACTTGTAATAGGCACCAAATCCTAGTTGTGTAACTGTACTTATAAAGTCAAGAATAATGCTTGAAAGAAGTTCCAAGGTTCATGCCTCAAGCAAGAAGATAAAGACTGTCAAATAATCACAGTTGGGATTTGAAGAAAGTGAAGAATTTGCCTAAGTACCAATTGGAGAAGTATATTTGTCCATTCGAGAAGTCCAGCATTCGAGAAGTCAGGGATTCGATATCTCAAGACACTATTCGATATCTCTGAATACACTGTTCGATATCTCATTCGATATCTCAAAGATTCGATATGTCTATTACTCTGTTCGAGAACTCAAGAAGTCGACAAGTCAAAAGTAGTATTCGAGTTCTCAAAGAGTCAACAAGTCAAAGTTCCATTCGATATCTCAAGGACTCAGAAAGCTATTCGATATCTCGAGGATTCGATAAGTCAAATGTTCTATTCGACAACTCAAGGAATCCTGATGGAAAAGAGTTATTCGAGAAGTGGTTCGATATGTCAATGTAACAGTATTCGAGAACTCAGAGTTATCGATCAAGTCAATTCTAGTTCTCGAATCACTTACTTAGTCACTTCTCGAATACATTCTTGGAGACAAAATACTGATGAAACTGTACAAGTTAGAAACCTGCAACAAGCCAATGCACTTTATAGATCTCAATCTGTAACGTGCTCTGGAAAGCCTACAAAGAAGCTTGGAGAGATATAGAAGAGACACATGGCTAAAGAAGTGGATCTGAACAGGCTTTGCAAAGTCAAATCTGTAACCGTTTGGACACTTACTCAAAAAGGATAGACAGACTAGAAAGTAATTTGTTTAGCTACCTTATTTGTAGTAAGTAGGTTGTATCCATGCTCTATAAGGATACAGCCTCACTTCCTTAGCAATTAACTTTAAGAGTCAAGTTTTTCATACACTGTAAGCTATATCTCTCTGAGAAAAACGAAGCTGAGAATACTATCATTTGTATTCACAGATTGTAGCAACCTTTATCTAATAATACATTAGATTAAAGTGATATTGTGTCTTATGTTGTTCTTTATCCGCACACACAAACACTTATCTGCTACATAGACTCGATCAAAAGAAAAGTTCAAGAATCCATTCACCCCCCTCTGTATTCTTTTACCGTATTCAGTACTCAACAAGTGGTATTAAAGCGGGCTGTTTATTCAAAAACAGAAAAACGATCATGAGTTCGAATACACCAAAGACTACAGAACGGTGAAAGTCCCTAAGTTTGACAAAGAGAATTACAACATCTGGAAGATAAAGATGCAGTTGTTCATCAAATCATCTCATCATTTGTATCCTGAGATTCTCAAGAATGGTCCATTTGTTCCCCAACAGGAGATTCCTGAAAAGACTGTTGGAACCACTACTATTCCAAGATCTTATGTGGCTAAGGATCCATCCAAATGGACAGACTCAGAAAAGGACATGGTTGCCCTTGACAGCCACCTCATCTTGCTGATTATAGATTCCATGGACATGTCAATGTTTGCAAACATTACTTCATGTACCACTGCCAAAGAAATGTGGGATCACATTGAGGTGTTATGTGAAGGAACTGATGAGGTCAGAGAAAACAAGAAACAGATACTGGTCACACAGTATGAGGCTTTCATGGCACAGCCCAAGGAAAGCATTACTGAGATGTTTGAGAGATTTCACAAGCTAGTTACTGAGTTGCGGATGAATGGCAAGGTTTACAGTACCAAGGAGTTAAACATGAAGCTTCTGCTATCTTCACCAAACCATCTAGAGCAAAGGGTCATTTCTCTAAGGGGAAGAGATTTGAACAAAGTTACATATGATGTGCTCTATGGGGTTTTAAAAACTCATGAGCTTGAGTTGCTTCAGAAAAGGGCTATCCAAGCCAACCAAGGCAGAATGATAAACACATCATGTGCCTTGATTGTCAACAAATCTATTCAAGACCTAGAAGCATCTTCAAGCGAATTAAGGATAGAGGAGGTAGTGGAAGAGGAAGAAACTGAAGATGAGGTAAGTGAACCTGTTGAGGAGAAGGAGGAAGATGAGTTCTATACTCTTGAAGAACTAGATGGAATGGAAAACACTTCATATGCTTTCATGGCCAGAAAATTTCCAAACATCAGATTTAAGAGGAACCAACCCTTCAAACCTAAAACCCAAAACCATTCATTCAATAAGAGCAAGTCACCTGTGAAACCAAACAAGAATAAGTTCAAAACCAGCCATGTGGATAGGTCATCCGTAAGGTGCTATAGATGCAATGACCTAGGGCATTTTGCCAGTGAATGCAAGAAACCTAAAAAGAAGGATAGAGATTATCTTGAGCTCGAAGCTAAGTATGAGGCCCTTCTGAAAAAGCAGACACAAGGTAAGGCCTACATAGTTGAAGGGAAGTGTTGGGATGATTCTGACAGTGATGGAGAGGAACAAGAATTTTGCAATTATGCCTTGATGGCCAATTCCAAGGATGACACATCTCCATCAGACCCTCAGGTACCATCTCTCACTACTATAGACATGTCTGTTTCAGAGTATAAATGCATGATTGAACAACTATCTATTGCGATGTTTAACATTCATACTAGTATGACTGTTGCTAATGAAGAGATTACTAAACTGTCTACTAGAAATGAAATGTTAATCAAAAAGAATGAGGAACTTGAGCTAACTGCTATGCAAGTAGAAAACCTTAAGAAAGAAGTTGAATATCTACAGAATAAGGTTTTGTGTGCTAGTCAGGTTGAAAAGGCTCTTAGGGATGAATTAGCTGAAAATGAATTCAAACTGAAAACCTTCAAGAAATCATCTGGTCTAGTACAATCCTACTATGAGAAAATTGAAGCTAATCCCAAGGCTGCTATTGATGGAGGATTTTCGTAATCAACGTGATTTTCAGAGGCCCGATGGAATTTACAAGTGTAACACATGTAATTGGCTGTTTTTTGGTGATTTGGGTGTGATTTGATGGTTGGGGTGAGCTGAGCTTGAGAGGTTACGAGAATCATCGCAGGTTCCATTAGCGAGATCTGTGTTCGTTCTCCCAAGGTGCCTACGTACCCTTGTTTATATAGGGATCAAGCTCACGTAGTTCTAATGCGAAGCTGATTCTTCTTGACCAGCTATATTCGGTTGTCTAATTCGTGTAGGACTCAGGTTCCTTTAGAGCCTTTCACGAACTAGTTGGCTAAGTAGAGTAGAACTCGAGTTCGTACCCTACTATAATTCTCATGTCTATTAGAGGCATTCTAGGATCAACTGCGCCCTAGAATTACACTCCAATTATAATTCGGTCTCTTTCTGGCTGGCTACGCTCAGGAACCTGGTGCTCAGGAACCTATGTCTCAGGAACCTGGTGCTCAGGAACCTATATTTCGGAACCTGGTTCTCAGGAACCTCTGTCTAGGAACCTGTTTCTCAGGAACCTCTTTACAGGAAACTGTACCTGCACAAATAACAAATATATTAGTCTGGGGAGCCTCTTTGTGGTTCCCATATGCTCTTGCTATCTTCACTACTGCTGCTAGGCTGTCTTGAACTTGTTGTGGAATAAAAACTAGGTTATTAAATTGAGGCTAGGGTTTGCTATACTTAATGCTAGGGTGCGTGAGCTTCGTGCTTTAATGGCTGCTCTCGTGCTCGTGGCTGAATCTGCCTTCACAAGATGCCTACGTACTTTGATGAATATCAAAGATCAAGCCAAAAAACGTAGTTCTGAGGATGAGGGGTTAGACCCTTTATATAGGCTGAGAAGCCCTAGAATCGTGGTAGAATTAGGTGACTTGGTGGGCAAGTCACCGCCTTGAGGAAGGTTCTAGACTCCTTCCTTGTAAGGATCAGTTTCCTTGTGGAAGTAGGTGCCTTGGAGGCTAAGTCAGGCAGGAGTAATATCCTTATTTGACTCTTATTGCTGAGCTGATTATTACCCTTAATATTAATTACGAAATTAATATTATAAATAGGGTTTGGGCCCATATAATGGGCCCCACGTTTTGACCATATTGGACCCATTTAATGCCACATTAAATGTGTCTTTTAGGCCTACTTTTAGCCCATATCATTTGCCCCCCAACTTCTAGGAAAACTGATCAAGTTTTCCTTGAAGTTTTAACGGCCTTTTTCGAGACTTGGGTCTGGGTTTAATGCTCATATTCAAGCATTTTCAACAACATAGTCCTAATGTAAAGCGTGGAGCGACCGACGCATTTACACGACCATAAACGACACTAAACAGTGCTGATAAGCCTTAAATGACATTTAAACAGTGTTAAACGACGTTAAACGGGATAAAACAGCACTAAACAGCGTTAAATAGCCTTGAACGACGTTTAAACAATGTTAAACGACGTTAAACGGCATAAAATGGCACTAAACGGCGCTAAACAGCCTTAAACGACGTTTAAACGGTGTTAAGCGACGTTAAACGGCACTAAACGGTGCTAAACAGCCTTAAACGACGTTTAAACGGTGTTAAACGACGTTAAACGGCACTAAACGGCGTTAAACAGCCTTAAACGACGTTTAAACGGTGTTAAACGATGTTAAACGGCACTAAATAGCCTTAAACGACGTTTAAACGGTGTTAAACAACTTTAAACGGCATAAAATGGCACTAAACAGCGCTAAACAGCCTTAAACGATGTTTAAACGGTGTTAAACGACGTTAAACGGCATAAAACGGCAATAAACAGCGCTAATCAGCCTTAAACGACGTTTAAACGGTGTTAAACAACGTTAAACGGCATAAAATGGCACTAAACGGCGCTAAACGACGCTAAACGGTGCTAAACAGCCTTAAACGACGTTTAAACGGTGTTAAACGACGTTAAACGGCATAAAACGGCGCTAATCAGCCTTAAACGATGTTTAAACGGTGTTAAACGACGTTAAACGGCATAAAACAGCACTAAACGGCGCTAAGCAGCCTTAAACGACGTTTAAACGGTTTTAAACGACATAAAACGGCACTAACGGCGCTAATCAGCCTTAAACGACGTTTAAACGGTATTAAACGACGTTAAACGGTGTTAAACGACGTTAAACGGCACTAAACGGCACTAAACGGCGCTAATCAGCCTTAAACGACGTTTAAACGGTGTTAAACGACGTTAAACGGCATAAAACGGCACTAAACGGCGCTAATCAACCTTAAACGACGTTTAAACGGTGTTAAACGACGTTAAACGGCATAAAACGACACTATACGGCGTTAATCATATTTTAGTTCAAACCCGTTTTCTATATTCTTCACGGACTATGGCTAATCAGAAATCTTCATGGTCTGGACGAACCCGGGTTGACTGAAAATATTCATACCCCTGATTGCTCCCGGTTGGACAGAAAATATTCGTGGTCTTGATGAACCCCGGTCGGCCGAAGCCTCCCGAGTGCATCGGTCGGCCAGCCACCGGTCGGCCAAAAATCTTCATGTTCTTGATGGACCCCGGTTGGTTGAAAATATTCATACCCCTGACTGATCCGGGTCGGCCGAAAATACCCATACCCCTTACTGATCCGGGTCGGCCGAAAATACCCGTAGTCTTGATGAACCCCGGTCGGCCGAAGCCTCCCGGTTTGCCCCGGTCGGCCGGCTTCCGGTCGGCTGATTTTTTTTT
The DNA here is from genome assembly GCA_037693485.1 of Kitagawia praeruptora. Taxonomy (NCBI): domain Eukaryota; kingdom Viridiplantae; phylum Streptophyta; class Magnoliopsida; order Apiales; family Apiaceae; genus Kitagawia; species Kitagawia praeruptora. The sequence goes on from CM075350.1 coordinate 96,545,864, forward strand.
TTTTCATTCTTGGCTTCAATACTTCAACTTCCCTCTTGAATATGATGTTTTCATAAACATGTATATTCGTGGTCTTGATGACCATGAGTTTTCGTGGTCTTGATGACCATGAGTTTTCGTGGTCTTGATGACCATGAGTATGGAAAGTCAGCAATATGGTTATTCATAACTTTTGCTTAAGGCTTCCCCTAATATCTTGATTAGCGCTGCTAATCCTGTACTTTATGTTAACTTCTTCCAATGCTTCTTTTGCCTCTTGGGGCCTCAAACACTTCAAGTATGGGATAACAAATGACCTCTTGTAAAGGATGCCTTCGATCAAGGCATATCTCAATGCTCTCACTGACAGCTTTCGTGCCTCCGAGGCATTGTCAGGGAGCCATCCGGTTCAAGATGAGCTTTAATAGGATCTAACCAACAGCTTCCAACATCGATCGGTGCTACCAACTTAGAGTTGATGGTCGGGGCCTTCAAGACCTGGAAGTAGACACTCCTTGCGTAATTCTCTATCTCAGAAGAAGCGAACTTAGACAGGGCATCAGCCTTAACGTTCTCTTCTCTCGGAATGTGCTCTACGTAGCACTCATCAAACTGAGTCATGACGGCTTTCACAACTCTCAAATACTTTGCCATAGTTTCATCTTTGGCCTCAAATTCACCATTCACTTGCGATATTACCAGTCGTGAATCTCCACAAATTTTGAGATTCTTGACCCTCATAATTCTGGCCAAGCCGAACCCAGCTACCAAGGCTTCATACTCGGCTTCGTTATTGATTGTCGGAAAATCCAACTTCAAAGCATACTCAACTATGAACCCATCGGGGCTTTGCAAGACTAGACCTGGACCACTAGATTTTGTTTATGATGCTCAATCAAAATAGAGCACCCAATATTCCTTCAGATCAGGTACAAGTTCTTCACTTCCAGGGGTGGTTACCATATCCTGCCCCCCGACTTCTTGGTTGCCAATGGTACATTCAACCACGAAGTCAGTTAACGCTTTAGCCTCAATGGCTGTTCGAGGCTTCTGTGTGATGTCCTTTGATGGCCTTTCTTGACGTTTCTTACTACTGCGGACATCCATGTCCTCAATCGGAAGGACCTGCCCCCCGACTCCATCAGGCCTTAACGAGGCTACATAACAGCTTCGTGCCATCTTCTGATCACCTTTATGTTCTCCAACACCATTCCTGGTCGGGAACTTGATCTTCATATGATAAGTTGAGGTGACAGCCTTGAATGCATGAAGTCCAGTCCTTCCGAGGATAGCGTTGTACGTTGAAACCGCCTTGATTACCAGGAAGTTCAACATCTGAGTGGCCTCCTGTCCAATAGTTACAGGCAACTGGATAGTCCCTTCAACTTTGGATTCTACTCCATTAAATCCATATATAGGCATGTTATTGGGGGTCAACTGAGAATCACTGTACCCCATCTTCACAAATGCATCATGAAATAGAATGTCAACGGAAGCTCCATTGTCTATCAAGACTCGCTTCACCTTTGAGTTTCCAATCACAGAAGTTATGACCAACGGGTCGTCATGGGGGAACTTCACCCCTTCCAAGTCTGAGTCATCAAAACCAACCACTACTTCAGTTTTTGCACGCTTCGGGGCCTCTCCCACGATGTGCATCACTTCTTTAGCATAAGCCTTCCGAGAATTCCTTGTTGTGCCGGCCGCAGTCGGGCCTCCTGAGATCATGTTGATTACTGGCCCTCGGGGCTGTGGGTTGCGATCTTGATCGTCATCCCTCCTATCATACTCTCTTCTCTGATTACCACGGTCGTCACCCTTAGTGAAGTGGTTTAGTTTCCCTCTACGAATCAAAAACTCGATCTCATATTTGAGTTGCTTGCAATCATCAGTGTCATGCCCCACATCTCTGTGGAATCTGTAATACTGATTCTTGTTTCTCTTTGCGGGATCACCCCTGAATGGCTTCGACCATCGAAAATCCTTATCCTTCTCAATGTCTAACAAGATTCGACTCCTAGGAGTATTCAACCTTGCATACTCAGTGAACCTCGGTCCTTGGTTCTTCTTAGGGGCGTAGTCGGAGTCCTCGCTAGTTCGGGGATACTTGTCCCTAGCATCATACTCCTGGTCTTGCTTTCGTTTCTTGGAATCGTTATTACCTTTGTCATTGCCTCCCGCGGCTTCTTTCTTCATACTATCCTCAGCTTTGATATACTTGTCAGCCCTCGCTGGAGCTCGGCCATGTTTTCAGGAGGATGCTTTGCCAATGACCTTTTAAAGAATTCATCAGTGGTCCCATGTTCCAGTGCTACCATGGCCACCTTATTTTCCAAGTCAGTAATGTTCAATGTCTCCTTAGTGAACCTCTTGAGGTAATCTCTCAAGTTTTCGTTCTTTCCTTGCACCACGTACATGAGAGACGCGGAACTTTTTTTGTGAACTTCCCGCTAATGAACTGGCTAACAAAAGCGGCGCTCAGCTCCTTAAAAGAGCCAATTGAATTCGCAGGTAGACGGCTATACCATCTTTGAGCCATGCTTGATAGAGTTTGAGGAAACGCCCTACACTTCAAGGCGTCACTTGCGGGCTGCAACATCAGTGCATTTGAGAACGTCCTAACATGATTTGCTGGATCACCTGTTCCATCATAAGCCTTTATTATCGGCATCTTAAACTTCCTGGAGATGTGAGCATTCATCACCTCCTCGGTAAACGGGGGTGTAGGATCATCAGGATCTCCAAGTGGCATCAGATCCTTGGGGTTGCCCCTGGGGGTTTCCACCCTCGTTCTTCCAGTTGGGGCATCGGCCCTTCTCTGCCTTCTTGAAGACCTCTCTAAATCTATAATGGGAATCGGTCATGAGGTTGGAGAAGGTTGAGCCTGATTCAACCTAGCTTGCTCTCTAGCAATATCTTCTTTTATCCTTAAAATCTCGGCCTCATGAGCCTTGATTCTCTCAGCAGCTGTCAAAGGGGGTCCATCATGAATGGTTTGACGCCTTCTTCGAGGTTCTCTGCTGGCACGTCGCCTCCTCGGGGCTTCGTCACGATCATCATCATCAGAGGACGACTCATCAGTATAGGGGCCAGAGTAGTCACGATACTCTCGATCTCGGATCTGCAAGGCATGACCACTTGGTCCAGCTCCCTGAGTAGGCGGGTAGTTAGGCAGCCCATACATTGGGTTGGTGTTCACGGGAAGATCCGTAGTATGGATCTGAACCCCATGTGGGGGGTTGTTAGGATCGACAACCATGGGAGAAACCACCATCTGAAGAGGATTGGTCCCTTGATCTGTGTGGACGATAGGAGGTAACGTACTCTCAACATGGGAAGTTGTCCCTAGAGGTTAAGAAACTTGATGTTGAGTGATCGCCCCTGTTGTTGGGGGTACCTGCTCAGTGGCAGGCGGAGCAGAGCTTAGAGGCAAGGCCTCAGTAGAGGTTGGTGTTCTTCGTGTTTGAACCATGGTTGATGTCTTCTTCCCACAGACGACGCCAAATGTTGTGGAATAAAAACTAGGTTATTAAATTGAGGCTAGGGTTTGCTATACTTAATGCTAGGGTGCGTGAGCTTCGTGCTTTAATGGCTGCTCTCGTGCTCGTGGCTGAATCTGCCTTCACAAGATGCCTACGTACTTTGATGAATATCAAAGATCAAGCCAAAAAACGTAGTTCTGAGGATGAGGGGTTAGACCCTTTATATAGGCTGAGAAGCCCTAGAATCGTGGTAGAATTAGGTGACTTGGTGGGCAAGTCACCGCCTTGAGGAAGGTTCTAGACTCCTTCCTTGTAAGGATCAGTTTCCTTGTGGAAGTAGGTGCCTTGGAGGCTAAGTCAGGCAGGAGTAATATCCTTATTTGACTCTTATTGCTGAGCTGATTATTACCCTTAATATTAATTACGAAATTAATATTATAAATAGGGTTTGGGCCCATATAATGGGCCCCACGTTTTGACCATATTGGACCCATTTAATGCCACATTAAATGTGTCTTTTAGGCCTACTTTTAGCCCATATCAGAACTCTTCTGCGGGGAGGAACCTGGTCCATTCATAATCTTCTCAGCTTCCGGTTCATCAGGAACCTCATGATACTTATAGCTTCTTGACTATCTTCTCAGCGAGTGCTCATTTCATCATGTCTGGTCCTCATATCTTGTACTGGATCTATCTTCTGGCCCATATGGATTGGACCCTATAGCTTAATGGGCCTAAATCTAGCCCATGGAGATTTTGGTCGGGCACAACAACTACCCCCCGGTTCCTTGAAGTCATGCAATACGAAAGGAACCTATTCAACTTTCTGATATGGGGTTCAATGCTTTATCACTTCTCTTAAAATGTATTACTTCAACAACACGTATCCAAGCTTACATGAGCTAACTCGGCGTAAGAAACAGGACACATAATGTTTTAGTAACCATAGTATCGATCAGCTTCTTTCTTGGTGAGGAACATGTTCTCTTCTTCTTCTTCGAAACTCATTCTTCTGACAAATCTTCACTTCTTCAACTGCTAGTCATTCTCTGTACATTCTTCTAATAACTTTGCAAAATCTCTCCAATAACACTTCTGAGGTTTTGGGATGTTATCATACTTCTGCTTACTCTTGTATCTTCTTAGGTGATCTTTGTCTTCAATGTCTTCACATGTCTTTTGTATATCTAGAAGTCTGGAAAAGTGAGTGGCACCTCAACAGCTTCCAATCAAGAGGTTCAACCTTTATTTACTCCTTTTGGGAAAATGCATAATTTTCACATCGTGCATCCAAGCTTACATGAGCTAACTCGGCGTAAGAAACAGGATACACTACGCTTCTGTATGCAGATTCCAAATTAAATCCTCAAATCAAAAATCAAAGGATCGTGCTGAAAACTAACCTGGAAACTTTTCTGAAGTCGTCTTCTCGTAGATCATTATCATCAGACTGCGAAACTCGTCGTAAATACTCTCTAATTGTTCAAGCAATACTTCTTTCTTCTTCCGAACTGACTTCTATAAAATGATCTCTCATCCAATGCTTTCATAGAATGCGTTGGAAACTTACTTATAACCCCAAGAATCTCCATTATTCGTAGGATGAAACAACCCTGGAACCTCTTGAACCATCTAAATAGCTTCTTAGCAAACCTCGGCTGCTTGCTCTACTTGGAACTTTCAAACCTTTGTAAACTTAGAACCTCTTGTCTACATACTTCGAGTACTGTTTCCAAAACCATAATCTAAAGCATAACCTTTCTTGATAACTTTTTAACTTTTCATTGCTGAATAACTAGACCAGGTTCCTTATGAATAACTGTTGATGACTACTAAACCTGCAAAGTAAAAACATAAAACAGAAACCAGTTAATGTTAGTAAAATTTCTCTTGTTCAATTCGGGTCAACTCTTGGAAAGGTTGCCTGCTTGGCTCCCAATCCTAATCTCTAGGTCCCAACATGCCTCGAGGCATGTTGGTTCCTTTTTTCTCTTGGAAAGGTAACCTGCTTGGTTCCCAATCCTATTCTCTAGGTCCCAACATGCCTCGAGGCATGTTGGTTCCTTTTTGTGCCTCGAGGCGATTCTAGGAACCTGTGCGCCGTTCTGGGAGTCCACACAGATTCCTCTTCTTCATGTGTCAGGCTAGACATCTTATGAAGGTAAATGCTAAGGGTTTTATCCCTTCTTCCCATGTGCCAAAGGTGGTTCCACATGAGGGAGAGCTTATTAGGCTTCTCTTTAAGAACAAGTGTGCCGGTCTAGGCTCCACACAGGTTCTCACTTCCTCTCGTGCCAGTGGCGGCTCCACGGAGGGTTAAAACATATGCTCTCAGGTTCCTGTATGCCAGTCTCGGCTCCATACAGGTTCATTTAGGTGCCTTGTGTCAGGACTTTAGGTGCCTTTTATCAGGACTTTAGATGCCTTTTGTCAGGACTTTAATTCACGTGCTCAAGGAACTTGAGGCTTTTGGCATCAATGTCGTGCTCAGTCAACTAAGGCTTTTCAATCACATTTGCTCAGGAAGCTACCTGAGGCTTTTCTCGTGCCCAGAAAGCTACCTGGGACTTTTTCTCGATGCCCAGGAAGCTACCTGGGACTTTTTCTCGATGCCCAGGAAGCTACCTGGGACTTTTTCTCGATGTCCAGGAAGCTACCTGGGGCTTTTTCTCGATGCCCAGGAAGTTACCTAGGGCTTTTTCTCGATGCGTGCTCGGGAGGCTACCCAAGGCTTAGTTCATATCAATCATTCGTAGTCCACGTATTCTGTCAAATCGTATTCATACTTCGCTCATACTGTCAATGCTACAGGAACCTGTCAGCTCAGGTAACCTGCAAATATTGTCAATACTACAGGAACCTGTTAGTCAAAGTAACCTGTTCCAAAAACGAGTACTAAAACTAGCACTTAAAAAGTTTCAAATTGGCATGTGAAATAGCTAATCAAACATGCATATTATTGTCTAAGTAGGAATACTACCCCCCTAGTTCTTTTGGGTAATTAATGTTACGTAAAAGAACAATAAGGAAGCTATAATTATCATCGTCATTCTAAGAATACAGAAGACTAACCTTATCATAAGCACAATAAATATTCTTCCACTATCATCAATGCTTGCTAAAAGAAATGTCATGCTGTCTAATCAAAATACTAGTCTGATGAAGACTTACGTGATCCTTTATGGATAGAAAGCTCTCACGGTTTGTTCACCAGAATCTCTTCATATGAACCTGTTAGCTACAGGTGAACTTGGAAGCTGTTGCTATGAGCTTCCGGTATAAATGAACCTGAAATTACAGGTGAACAACATAAGATCTGTTAACTACAGATATATAATAAGACGAATCTAATTGGGCTCTAGGTGAGTCCGGAGAAGGGCACTTAGAGAATCCATAGGGTGCAAGGTAAATCGTCTCAAATACTAGGGGCACCAAGTGAATCCGGGCACAAGGTGAATCCCTAAGAATTCTTGTTGTATGTACACTTTCTTCTACTAAAGTATCGTCTGGCTAAGAACTTCTAGCAGGAAGCTGCTAATCAAAAGCTATTTAAAACTGGCTTTTAATCAATATCAATGGTCCTGGAAGCTGTCACATACAAGCTTCAGGCATATATGAATGATCCTGCAACATGTTAGTTACAAGAAAATAGCAAATAATCTACTAGATGCTGGTAAAATAGCTATACTTGGAAGCTATTACTAGAATATCCATACGAGTAACGTAGAACCTGTTTAGCTACAGGTAAATATAAATGAACCTGCGAGGTGCAAGTAAATAACAAGGAATCTACTAAATGTAGGTAAATATCAAGGTACCTGCGAGCGGCAGGTAAATGTGCATTATAACATCTAAAAACACAATCAAGACATAATCATAGCTTTATCTCATGTAAGACCTCAACAGCATAGATGCTTATGCATGATTTATGTATAGCAAGAGTTTGTTACGCGTACCTGGGAGGTTTCTATGAATATGTAAGCATAAAGAGAGAGGTATCACCTGGATCTTTCTCTAGACTGATCTGCTGTGAAGTGAAAACCTTCGCTAAGCTTTGAACTTTTAGATCAAATTTGAGCTATGGGTTCCCAAACTACATCCTTGTCATGTGGTTCCCAGACCAAATCATGAGGTTCCTGAACCTGACCGTGAGGTTCCTAAACCTGAATTCTTAAAATTTTGAAATCCTCAATTTTTTCAAACTACCATGTGCAATAGTGATTATTCTACCCCCCAGTTCTTCGGGGAAGCTTGTCTTCGGTGGAGAACTAAATTCTGGAAGCTCCATAATTCTTCGTTAACCTTGAAGCAAAGTGCTAAACTCTCATCATAACAAATATCAACTTCTCTGGTCTTGCTAATACTACTTCTAGTCATCATGTCAACTGCTCTCTAACAAGTTGCTGAACATTCCTCTGTGAAGTTGTTGTGCTTTCTTCATCTTGAGCTTCACTTCTTTTCCTTTTCAAGAGGTTCCATTCTCTTTGTTGGGGGACCTGAACTGTTCGACTTCATCAAATTTACTCTTGTCAAAATCAGATTCTTGCATCTACTCTTCATCAAAATCCTCAACTAATCACTTCTTCAAACTATGCTGAATCTTCTTTTATGCTTCGATCGATATTGTAACCTCTTCGTGTCATCATCTATCTGGCCTTCTTACTCAGGTACATACTCATCAGCAAAAATTATTGCGCACGAGGGGAAACCTCTGGTTCCGGGAACCTCCTGCCAGTAGGTCTTTTTCCATTCTTATTTTCATTCTGAATCATCTTGCATTGACATCTTTCTCTTGATCTCTTTCAAACTCTTTTGACATACGTTGAAGGTGAAGCTCTATATCAAATACAAATATCCCAATACAACACCTCTAAGCTTACGCGAGCTAACTCATTGTAAGAAACAAGAGATGTTGAGAGAGATTATTTGCAAAGTATTTTCAGCAGCTCACTAAATTGAATGAAGCTCCTCACTTTAGTTTTGTAATGCTTAGCGAGCAATCCTGCACGATATCTCAATTTTGCAGGCATGTATACAATGCAATAGCATATATTCATGATATGATTAATGCACATTAATGAATATGATAACTAGCACACATAATATGCACATGCATTTTATTATGTATATCTCATGCAAATATCTGATTCAAGTCATATATGTAGAATATTAAACCTAATTTCTTTTTAACGACTTTCTTACTTTCTTAATGTTGGCATTGTTAACTCGAATAACTTGTAGAAGGGGGGGTTGAATACAAGTTATATAATCGTGTCTGATTTTTGCTTGATTATATGAACAAGAATAAACGAATGAATCAAACTTTTGTTTGTATTAATAAGATCAAATACAAACTCTACCAAAGGTGTACAATACCTTTAGCAGCTGCTGACAATACAAATCTCTCTCTGTTTGTTTCGAACTCTCGAATACAAACCTTATACAGAGCTACGCACATTCACTTGTTCGACTCACACTCTTTACAATGATATTGAGAGAGTATTTATAATGCTACCTATCAACTAATAACAGAAAGATATAATCTATACATGACAATGTTCTGCCTTCTAGTCGATAGTTTCCTTCAATAGAAAAACTTTTTCCTTCATAATATCTTCTTGCTTGTTCTTCAAACAACGATCCTGTTTTATAGCACTTACCAGTTTCTGTAGCATCCATAATGACATCATCAGTAACACGACTGATATCAGGATCTGTACACTGCATCAGTATCTGATCAACCATCAGTATTGGACCGTCATCAGGATTTGCTCTCTGTTCCTGACATGTAGTCTCCGATACACTGTTCATTCCTGACTAAACTATACAGACAACTGTCTTACACATAAATCCTATATACAGTGCTAAATCCTTTATAAGATCAGGATTACAAGAAGTATAATGTGTAAATTCTATTCTTAACATCACAACTTATGAATTATTCCTAACAATCTCCCCCTATTTATGCTTTAAAATCTGAAGCATAAATCTAAGTTGTGGATGTCAAAACATATAACAATACAACCAGAATAGAATTTATGAATGTAGAATTATGAAGTTTAAGTACCTCCTTCTCAGATGTAGACGTTTATCTAGTACTTAGAAGAAAGAATTTTAACTATTAATGCTGCTCTTCCTTTACTCTTCCTTTACCACTTCCTAGATGAGATTCACCACTGTCACTCCTGGTTCTTCTTTTTACTACCCTTTGTCTGCTCTTTATCTCCCCCAACTTTATCTTTATCTCCTTTAGTCTGGTAGTGTTGTTGTTGTCTTTGAATTGTCTTTATCTCCCCCTTTTTGACATCAGCAACATTAATTCCAAGAGATTCAGAAACAGAACAAATGAGATTCATAAGAACTGCTTGATTTTCCATAATTGTGACTTGGTTATCTTCAAGTGATTGAAGTCTGGTTTGAATATCAATTTGAGAATTCTCAATATCTTTCAAAACATCAGAATGAACTTCAATATTTGAAGTGCTTCTAGTATCTCTAGTATCAGAATCAGAAAGAACTGTATCTTCAAGTCTTGTAGAAGAAGTTATTTGAGTTGTATGATATTCAAGTAATAAAACCTGATTAGAAGTATCAACATCTTCATCTTTCTGTTCTGGAACTGAAACATGATCATCATCTCCTTCACCAGTATTCTGTGTACTAACATCTTCAAATCCTGACTCCTCCTTAGAGTGATCAAAGACTGTTGATGTCTCAATTCTAGCTGATATTGGAAGTACATACAAAGGAACACTAGGATCATTAGGATCTTCATCTGGTACATATGTATCAAGAGATTGCTTTATCCTGGCACCTCTTCTATGAATGATTTCTGCAAGCCTCTCCTTTTGCTTCTGAGCTTTAACTTCTGGCTTTGCATTGTGATGTGCTAGGTCATTCTTCTGATACATTTTGATGAATGAATAAGTACCAGCATCCATACCCAAATTTTCAGACCAAGATTCAGGAAAAACCTGATCCCAGAAATCAAATGATGGTTTCCTAATTTTCTCTCCCTCACTGTGGAGTTGATCATCCATACCCTCATTCTCACTTTGACTTACTAAAGTCAACACTCTTTCTACCTCACCTTTTGCCTGGTCAGGAGCCAGCCGCTCAAATTGTGGATCTAAGTCCATCTTTTCAAGTGTATCACTCAAATTTAGATAAGTGCTCTCATGACCTACAGAAAAATAGGGTTTAGAAGGAGTTTTTATACCTGAACTCACATGGAGAGAGGGTTCCTCATTTGGCATGTGGCTTGAGGTTTTCTCCAAGGAGTGAGCTGCTATAGTCTTTGAACCCTTACAATCATCTTCTTTCCTTGCAGAAACTACAGGCTCTAGTATACCACTTTAAGGTTCTTTACTAGACTCTGATGTCTTCAGTAATACTTCATTAGACACCATAGTTAGTACATCACCGTCTTTAAGTGTTGTTTGCTGAGACACACCCTCAAGGTGGATAGACTCTGACTGAACAAAATTTGTTTGATCTTCAGAAAAATCAACCAAAGTCATTCCTCCCATATCATAGGGTATCTCACTTGCATTTTCAATCATCACAGAAGTCCTTTCAACATCAGCTATCACAGCTCCTGAGTCATCCTTCCTCTGACTAGATGGTTCTTGTGTTAGAGTGACTGTGATCTGATCTTTCCTACTATTCACCACTGGTGCAATAGTATCTTTTGTTGACTGCATTCCTCTATCTACTTCCTCCAGTTGTTCACCTTGAGCTGAAGCATCTTCAATAATGACATTCTTGTCAAATAAATATGCATGAAGTGATTGAAGTGCACCATGCTTTGAGAGTCCAAATTTCTTGACTAATTGTCTTCTGACAGACACATAGAAATACATCTTCATTAAGTCAAGTCTTTGATGTAGAAGTCCATATTCATCTGGAAATAAAAGTTTTGGTACTCTTTCAACCAGAAAATCTAGAACAGGCCTTGACAACTTCACTTTGAGAGAAATTAGTCCCATAGCCAGTATGTATGATAATGTAGTTTCCCATGAAGAATCAATATCCAGATCTCTCTTGTCAAATACTGACATAGATGTAGCTTGATTTGTAGAAACCTGCATGATATTAGTTGGACTAGACTCTGTGTGTGTAGGTGACAATTGAATCTTTCTCCTTGTTCTCCTGATATAGTGAGCAAAAGATTTATCCTGAGAAGACTCAAGAGGTGTAGACACAGAAGTGATCTTGGGATGAGATCTTGGTTCAATAGACACAGTCTTTTGAGAGACAGTATCCAGTAACTGTTTTCCCTTTTTAAGAACTACAGCCTTTTGAGAGACTGCAGCCTGGCTGTGACTAGGTTTTTCATCTCTTTGTGCTAACAAAGAAAGTTGAATTGCAGCCTTCAATTCTGCTCTCTCAGCAAGAGTTAAATCATCATCATCTTCACTAGAGTTACTACTACTACTTGACACAACAAATCTTCTCTTCCTTACAACTGATGTCTTTTGAGAAACACCAGAGGTTGGTTTCTTTGAAACAATAGGCTGTGGATCAAAATTTGGTTCTTGAATTGTTTCAGAGACTATAATGTTTTGGGCTACTTGGGTAGACACAGGTGGGTTCTCCTCCAATTGAGATTCCTGAGCCATTTCACCACAAAAGAAAGAAGAATTGTAGAAAGTAGGAAGATGAGTTTTAAGAATTACCTGAACATGTTGTGGATAATGAATTGCAGGTATTTCATCTAGATTCTTTTCATTGTCCTTCTTTGTAATGTCAGAGAAAATTCTCTTTTGCTGTTCATAAGAAGAAACACAATGTTCTCTACCAAATCTAGTTTCAACATCAGAAATAAAATGGTTAATAAACATTTGCATAAATCTATGATAATAAACCATTTTCCTGTTTTGATCTCTTAACCCAAGTTTAATACTCATCTGACTTAAGATAATATGACCAATGTTGATTACTCTGTCATAAAGCAAACTATAAGCAATATGTGATGTAACAGAAGTAATTTGCTGAAAAGAACTACATTTGCCAGTAAAACATTTAGCAATTTGATCAAAGTAAAAAGACCATTCCTTTCTAAGAAAAGACCTATTCAACTGGCTCATGTTATCTAGAGGTCCACTATAACCTAATTCAGACAACATAGTTCTTATATTATCATCAGATGGTACACTTACATAACTATCAGTAACAGGTAAGCAAAGTACTGAATTAACAACAGATTCAGTAATGTCAAATGAATCTTGTCCTAAATGTAGAACAATCTTACCTGATTGACTCTGAGTAGAATCAATTACCTCAGCATTCTCCCAAGCTTGTGAAATAGCTACTTGATTAATCTGTGGAGATGCTGTCAATGCATAACTTAATGGTCCATACGCCAGAAAGTCCATGATTGGATGAAAATCAGATGACACTCCTTCCTTGTTGGTGATAGCTGCAACATGATTGTTTGTCATAAAATCAAAGTCACCAAACTTGAAGGCTACTGTTCGCACTTATTCACGCAAGAGAACGTGGTCAACAAGTAATATAGAGTAAATAGGATTCGTTCCCACAGAGACTCAAATTGTTCGTTATATTCACTTATGCACCAGCTTATGATTTACACTCACTGCTAAGACAATCACAATTTTGGTTTTGATTTACTTAAGAATTATTACCAACTAAGCCAATTACGAAGAAATAACTTAACTTTAACTTTATAATAAACAAACATGGGATTTCAATTTCATTTACTACTTCATCTAGAATCTTATGCCCTTTAGCCTAGCATGTGACCGAGTTGATTACTGATTAGATGCACTAAACTGATACACACCAACTTTCGTTGTGCATATACCATCCTACTGATCATCCACAATTGATAGAAGTCAAGTAGTCACCAAATATGTGTAGTTCCTATATGTCTATAGCAATTGAACACATATCGGTTGAAAATCAAGCACCCATTAAACCACATATAGTCGATGCAAGACGGTTAGAATCACATCACAAATTAATACATGTTCTTCACATGCAAAAACCTATGCTAGCATGAATTGTTCTAAACCATAGATCCACTTTCGCATTCACTAGGATTAAACAAACAATTACAAGTGTTCGCGACTCACTCATAACGAATAAGCATAATCATACTAGGCAATCAATACATCCAATCACACACCAAGGCATAAATAACACTCAATTTCTAGAATCCATAGGAAAATCCATTAAAACCCCATGATAACTAATTAGCCCATAATTGACCTAATTGCCATCATGGGTTCTATGAAAAACATAATTCTAAATTAAACAAGTAAATATGGAAGAAGAAATAAGGTTTAGAAATAAATCCCCAAAATAGAAGAGTACAAAGGTTCCAAAGAATAATCCTTGCTTGTCACTAGCTTGGAGAAATTCCTTCAATTTGTTCTTGAAAAATAGATGATAAGTGTTGATCGGTGCTGAGAAAAACTAAGAACAACGATAGATAGTGTTTTTTAGGTCTCCAATAATACATATAAAGAAGCCCTAATAATAGGCCCAAAACCAACTTGACCCGGTACAAGGCAACAGAAATTTGCCCAAAATCACCACACAGCGCCATGGCGCCTAGACAACGCGCAAGAGCGCCTAGTGATGCCCCCAACCGCGCAGCTGCGCTCCCACTACGCGCAACAGCGCTTGCAGCCTCCTGGACCCCTCCTAGCGCTTGATGTGCGCGTTGTTGCCCTGCATCTCGCGCTGTAGCGCTTGGCTTGGCACCGCACACTGCGCAGCTGCGCTCAATTCTCGCGCAGGGGCGCTCAAAACCTCCTGGAATGCATGCTGCCTCCCCACGCGCGCGCTATGGCGCCTTGGCTCGCGCAGCTGCACTCATGATCCCCTGGACAGCCTCAAAATCCTCTGGCCCTTAACTTATTTTCTAGCCTTGAAATTCATTCCACAACTTGTTGTCTTCAATCAACGAACATACGCCACCATTAATTCAATTGAACTCCAAGATGCCGTCAACATGCAACCTACACAATTAACGCAAAAACATATCAAATTATAACGAAACTTGAGATCTTACAAACGTTTTAAGCCCAATCGGAAGGTAATTAGTGGATATAAAATCCACTTATCAAACCCCCAAACTTAAACCGTTGCTTGTCCTCAAGCAATGCAACTCAGTTTAAAATGATGAATGAATGCAACTAATAACTACATGCCATGATAATGCGAGAAATGTCCTAATGCAATGATCCCACACAAATGATCTGAAACCAACTCAACACGCAAACGTCTCAACGAATGCAACAACTCCAAACAGAGCTCGACTAAGGCCCCGTATACTAACAATACATGCTCGGAAACGTGGTGTGTGCATTTCTCACTAGATATACTCTCGAAACTAGATAAAGGCATAACCAATTCTTCGCCAAGACAATCACATGTTTATAAACAGAATAGACTTTAGACACTCCATGACTCAAAGACACCTCCATCATCATTTAAGGTAGACAAGGACTCATGCTTTACTACACAAAACATCACAAAACACAAAACACACATGCTTTTGACTGTGCAATGGGTGAGACCCCTAAAGGCTTATACAATAGCACCCTTGTAGCGAGCGTTAGGTTAGTGGATCCCAGACCGGGAAAGTCTTAGGTCACTAGGCATAAAATCCCCTCGAACTTACTTGCTCGAGTACTAAAGAGCTCACCCTAGCCAATTAGCATACACACACTCTCACAATCCCTCATTTTTTTATTCTCACAACTCCTTTTTTTTTCTTTTCTTTTTTCTTTCTATTTTTTTTTTTGCCTTTTCTCTTTTTTTTTTTTTCACATGGGTGAACTATCTCACCCCCCTAGACTACTCATATAAAATATGAGCCGGCTACTAGCCATTTGACGCCTAGCCATTATTACACTACGACACGACACTTAGCATGAAATCCCTTGTTTTCCCCCAAACTTATACTTAAGTGCTCCTACGCCATCAAGGGAATAACGAAAATTCTAGATATAAATAAGTGATTAAATCTCAACAGCCAAACAAGGTATGACTCGATCTAGCTCAAAAGCAAACAGTGAGACCGTGAAAAGATTGTGTTCCCGACACACGCAAGTCAATTTCATAAGTACTTAAATCAACCCTCTATTCATTGTCATCACACCCAAATTAACGTCGACCTATCGAGCCAGGAACAGACACTCATGTGGAATCATGTGATATGCATGAACAAAATGATATTACATTCCTAAATAAACTATATGACATGGCATCCTAAATGCAATCTAAATGGCATAGCAAAACTAAATGCATCAATACTACATGAATATGCATGAATATGCAACTATATGCAATGCAATGACTCTTGATACCCTAAAATCACCCCCAAACTTAAAAATTTCAATGCCCTCATTGAAGGTAAAATTAAAGGGTACAAGAGATACTCCCCTAGTCGTCGGCATCGTCACCCTCCTCGGGTGGTGTATCTGGTGGTGGATAGACGTGGTGCGCTCCGAAGATAGGCCATGTGACCTGAAAACCCTGCTGCTGGTACACTCCATCCAATGACTGAGTCAAGTCTGTAGCAAATCTGTGTAACATGGCATTCGTAGTATCCTGACGCCTCAACATGCGTCTGAACTGAGCATCACTGAAAACCACAGTACCCTGACTCGTCTGTGCCTGAGAAGGTCCCGCTCTGTCTAGGTGTGGCTGTGGAGGTACTTGCTCAACTGGTGGTGGAGCACCACCCCCCTCAAAAATCTCAACATAACCAAGACCCCTCGGGTGAGGAACACCACCCGACCACTCCGCCATCTTATTAATAGCCGTGTGCTTGATAGAACCCCTCGGCCTAAGCAGCGTCTCATCACTATGCCAACGAACACCCACATGAACACACAACTCTGCAATAATGACTGCATGTGGGATCCCGCCTGTCGTACCACCCTTCAAGAACTTCAAGATATTCTGATAGACTAATTCCCCGAGATCAATATACTTCCCGTTCAAAATACCCCACAAAATGATGGCACGCTCAACATTAGCCTCAGTAACATGGGTAGTAGGCATTACACGAGCACAAATAAACAAGAACCAAGCTCGGGCATGCCTCGTCAAAGCAGCTGCCGGAAACGTACTCGGCGTGGTAGAACCTGCCTTATACCTCCAAACCGCACCCGGGATACACATCCCCGCCATAATAGCATCTAGGTCTACATCTTCCCGAGTTTTCTGCCCCCAATCCTCAACATTCCTAGGCTTCGGTGATTGAGACAAAACACGCCGGATATACCCAGGCTTATAAGCAACTGCCTGCCCCCTAACCATAGTGATTCCATTCTTGTCATCCTTGGCATTGGCATAAGATTCCCTAACAATGCTCAAGGGAACTGCCACCGGCTTAGCACAAAACATCACCCAACCTAACTCCCTAACCATATCCACTACAAGAAAAACTGAAACAGACAACACTTATCAGACAACGGTCGATAGTAAAACCATTGTTTGAAAGTTTCACACAACGGTTTTTTGTTTTGCAAAATCTGTCTGTTGTCTGAAAGAACTTCCACAACGGTTTCTAAAACCATTGTCTATTCGAAGGAGTAAAACAGAGGCTTTACACAACGGAATTATAAAACCGTTGTCTGAAGAAAGGGCAGACAAGTGTTTCATAAATCGTTGTTAAAAACAGACAAGTGTTTTTGTATTGTTGTTACTTAAATGGATGTCACACAACAGTTTGAATAAACACTTGTCTGATTCTAACAACGGTTTACAAAACCATTGTCTGAAGTTTCTTCAGACAATGGTTTTGTAAACCGTTGTTAGAATCAGACAAGTGTTTTACTTGTATGTGGACTATACTTAATTCACACAACAGTTTCTGCATACCGTTGTCCAATTGAAATCTTAGAGACAATGGTTTTTGGCTGTTAAATATGTTGCTGTCACACAATTGTTTAACTTACATAAACCGTTGTCTGATAGTCAAAAAATTTTAAAAAAATAACATAAAGAAGTAAACCCCCTGCCAAAGTTTCAAATGCAAAACCAATCAATACTGCATACATTAACACTAATTCACAAGAACATTCTGTAGTTTGAAATTTCAAAGGCAAAACCAAACAACCATATAGCAGCCAACCATTCAAAGTACATAAATAAAATTACATCAAGAAAGTATATGAATCATTACTGGTATTAATTCATGTTTTATTTTTGTTTCTAGGTGATGGACGATTCTCACGGTGGAAAGGATGTGTGGTTGACTCAGTAATTGGAGTGTTCCTTACTCAAAACGTTTCAGACCATCTTTCAAGGTAAAGTATAGATTTAGTCAATTCATTATATATATCCAACTTTGGACATATGTTGATTCTGGAGCTCTATTTTGAACCTATGCAGCTCTGCCTTTATGTCTCTAGTAGCAAGATTTCCCCTTTAGTCGAGTGGTTTAGTGGAAGAACCAGATTTTCAAGTACTAGAATCAAGTGGCAGTTGTTTAATGGAAGAACCAGATATCCTAGTGCTAGAATCAAGTGGAAGCAACAACTGTCATGCAGAAAGTGAAAGACGGCCAATTCACAATCTCCCATCCTATATACCACCAAACTACTTTGATAATTTACCTTCATATAAAGCCAATGTAGCATCAAGTTATAACAGGAAATCTGATGCGTATAGTAACTTGGTTATTGGGTAATAAACCACTGCGTCTTTGTTGAGGGCGTACAAGATACAATTACTATATTGGAACAGCAAAGACCAGAATCCCCTCGAAGAAGCTGAAAACAACATCGAATCTTTATAAGAACAACATTTTCAATTTTTGGGAAATAGGTCTTACTCTTACATATAAGCACTTGGGTCCCTTTATACCTTAGAAACCTTAATCAACCTAAACACAATTCAAAAACTCATTTTCCAACAAAATTGAGATGAAAATCACATCTTTAACAAAAAACATACTCAACAAGTATGTTGTGCACTTCCCATCAAAATTTCAAATTTTTTAAATAGTCCAAGCCCAACATACCTCAAAGTTAAAACTTTATTACAAGCACAACAAATAGCATCGAGCACGTAACAAGTTGAACAATGAATATATATCGACAAAATGAAGCATTGAAACTTTAATAATGAATCAAGAAAAGAGTAAAAATGTAAGTAAATACCTGCTAGAAGATCTAAGTTGGTCTCTAAACTCCTTAAACTTGAGATTTCTCATATTCTCAAAATTAAAAACATAAACAGAGTTATATTTCTCAACAGCTTCTCTTATTGAACTCACTATTTTCTCTTTATGTTCTCTCCCTTTCTTCTTTGTCTTGGACAATGTCAATGCAATCAATTAACAACACAAGTACTTGTAAGTATATGTAAATGTAAATATTTACAATAAGCAAGAGCGACACGGAATTAAAGAAATCAAAGAAAGATTATTCACCTGCTTTGTTATGCTTTGATTTAGGGGAGAGAAGAAGAAAATGTTGTGAAAATGTTGTGAAAAAAGAGTAACAAACCAAGACAGTCCTGGAACAGAAAAATGGTCCCACAAATATGTTAAGACCAGCTTCAGCTTCAACAGAATCCGGAGATTACGAAAATGCCTTTGCGGCATTCATCAAACACTTTGTCTGCAACAAAATTACACTTTCCCCAAAACTTTCTCAGCAGCATTTTGTCAACACCTGGCGTGCAAACCACATTCATATCCTATTCTTCTCTATCACTCCCCGTTCTCTAACAAAACAGCTGAAAATTTGTACCCTTATCTATTCTGCACTCTTATTCACCTCTTTCTCTCGTGTCGTCGGCTTTCGAAAGCTATTGAAGCCTTCACAGCCATGAGAAACCACAATATCGTTCCGTAACTAGCCTCCTAGAACCACAATACCTCTTATTGAGCTCTTGCAGGGTGAAGAAGTTAACACCCCTAATGATGACGATAAAGTAGAAGATTTTGTTGTAACATATACCACACTTATTGGTAAGTATATTGAACAAGAAGGGATGGGGTTGAGTTCATCCTTCATGAAGTATATTGGTAAAACCCAAAGTCAAATGTTAGTCCGTGGAATCGCCTTTGATGGATGGGCTTTTAAGGTTGGAAGGCCTAGTGAGGCTGAAAACATGTACAAGACTCTCTTGATGTTCAATTTAGCTCCAAGTTGTGTCACTTATATAAAAAGAGTATTTAATCGGGGAAAGAAGAAGATGTTGTGAAAATGTGTTGAGGGAAAAGTTGGAGGAGATAAGGGGGAGAAGCGGGAAATGAAACCCTAAAAATTTTGGGTTTGGAGGAAAATAATCGCGCCTTCATCATTTTACGGTGTTTCACTTCATTTTTTAATTTTTAAATATTTTGGAAATAATTAATTTTATTTAAACTTTATCAAGAATTTATTCGATTCCGATTTTAAAATTTTAAAATTTACATATAAAATGACTTTTTATTAACATCCGGTTCGATCATCAAAGAAATCATTCAAAAAAATTATCCAGTGAATCTGGATCTTGCCTCGTTACAGGAAGCAACACTTTTACTACATTTTTGTTAAAATCTCGTACAACCGGACCTTTTTATTTTCTAGATTATTTTTTTCTAACACTAAAACGAGTGTTTATTAACATCCGTACGGTTCGATCGTCGAAAAAATAATTCAAAAAAATTATCCAGTGAATCTGGATCGTGCCTCGTTATAGAAAGCAGCACTTTACTACGTTTTTGTTAAAATCTCGTACAACCTGACCTTTTTATTTTTAGAATATTTTTTTCCAACACTAAAATGAGTGTTTATTAACTTTCGTAGGGTTCAATCATCGAATAAATCATTCAAAAAAATTATTTAGTGAATCTGGATCGTGCCTCGATATAGAAAGCAGCACTCTACTACGTTTTTGTTAAAATATCGTACAACCTGACCTTTTGATTTTTTGAATATTTTTTCCCACACTAAAATCAGTGTTTATTAACTTTCGTAGGGTTCGATCATCGAAGAAATCATTCAAAAAAATTATTCAGTGAATCTGGATCGTGCCTCGTTAAAGAAAGCACCACTTTACTACGTTTTTGTTAAAATCTCGTACAACCCGACCTTTTTATTTTTTGTTTATTTTTTCCCATTGCTAAAATGAGTGTTTATTAACTTTCGTACGGTTCGATCATCGAAGAAATCATTCAAAAAAATTATTCAGTGAATCTGGATCGTGCCTCGATATAGAAAGCAGCACTTTACTACGTTTTTGTTAAAATCTCGTACAACCTGACCTTTTTATTTTTAGAATATTTTTTTCCAACACTAAAATGAGTGTTTATTAACTTTCGTAGGGTTCGATCATCGAATAAATCATTCAAAAAAATTATTTAGTGAATCTGGATCGTGCCTCGATATAGAAAGCAGCACTTACTACGTTTTTGTTAAAATCTCGTACAACCCGACCTTTTTATTTTTTGTTTATTTTTTCCCATTGCTAAAATGAGTGTTTATTAACTTTCGTACGGTTCGATCATCGAAGAAATCATTCAAAAAAATTATTCAGTGAATCTGGATCGTGCCTCGATATAGAAAGCAGCACTTTACTACGTTTTTGTTAAAATCTCGTACAACCTGACCTTTTTATTTTTTGAATATTTTTTCCCAACACTAAATGAGTGTTTATTAACTTTCGTTACGGTTCAATCGTCGAAGAAGTCATTCAAAAAAATTATTCAGTGAATCTGGATCGTGCCTCGATATAGAAAGCAGCACTTACTACGTTTTTGTTAAAATCTCGTACAACCCGACCTTTTTATTTTTTGTTTATTTTTTTCCAATGCAAAAATGAGTGTTTATTAACTTTCGTATGGTTCGATCGTCCAAGAAATCATTCAAAAAAATTGTTCAGTTAATCTGGATCGTGCCTCGTTAAAGAAAGCAACACTTTACTACGTTTTTGTTAAAATCTCGTACAACCCGACCTTTTTATTTTTTGATTATTTTTTCCCAACACTAAAATGAGTGTTTATTAACATCCGTACGGTTCGATCGTCGAAGAAATCATTCAAAAAAATTATACAGCGAATCTGGATCGTGCCCCGTTACGGGAAGCAACACTTTTACTTTGTTTCTGTTAAAATCCCGTACAACCTGACTTTTTTATTTTTTGATTATTTTTTCCCAACACTAAAATGAGTGTTTATTAACATCCGTATGGTTCGATCGTCGAAGAACTCATTCAAAAAATTATTCAGTGAATTTGGATCGTGCCCCGTTATAGGAACCAACACTTTTACTACGTTTTTGTACATAATATTTTTTTTAAAAAATCTTTTTATGACAAAAAATTAGAAAATCTTTTTAAAATTGAACTCAAATAAATTCTTGATAAAGTTAAAATGAAATTAGAATTTTTACCAAAATATTTAAAAAATAAAAAATAGAAATAAAACAGCACATTGAAAAATGTAAAATGTTAAGGCGCACAAATTTCCCCCTTAGCCAAAATTTTAAGTGTTTCATTTCCCCCTTCTCAGTTCTCCCCCTTTATCCCCCTTATCTCCCCTTATCTCCCTCTTCACCCTCAATTGATTTACTCTCTCTCTGTATCTCTAATTCTCTCTCTCTCGATCCTTCACTCTCTCTCTCATTTCACAAATCTAGATGGCGACCTCCTCGTACACTAAGTGCTCTCTTGCCTTAGTATAGATACGGATAGATGTATAATTTAGTATAGATAGTCAATTTCCACCATACTCTTTTTTCCTCGGCTGTTTTGACAGTTCTAAAATTGACCAGGCATTGACCTATGGACATTGGATAGTTGTTCTAGCTAGATGTCTTGGACTAAAAAATTTAGTATAGTTGCTGATTTGGAGACTCAGATACGGCTATCTTCATATTTGGGTGCAGGACAGTTTTATGGAAGAAAGTTTCTTGGTGGATATTACTTCTTGTATGATATCTTGTATGACTATGAGAAGAGAGAGACCAAATATTATCGGCTTGGAGACCAGAGCGTTCTTAGAGATCTCAGATACACAGAGTCACTTATTTCATTAGACGGTTTTAAGCAGTGGAGTAAAAAGCCAATTAAATATTTCGGCCCAACGGAGGGTACCATTTACAGGTAACTTTGCAACACATTTGAATCTGTTGTTGCGGATGGGTTTTGAATACTGTATTGTTTACTCAAGTTTTAGTAGTTGCACAGATTTTTTATTGTTATGTATTGCTATTTTTTTTTCTTATATTTACTTCTTGTTACAGACTGTATCACTGAGTACTTGGTTTGTTAAAATAGGTCTTGGTATTTAGTGTTATGTTGTTCATCGCCATTGGTTCATATTATCTGATCATTTTGGCACAATGGTATCTTTCTCTTATTTGTAATACACTCCTGGTACATATTGGCTTTTATTCTCTGAGTTTCTAATATAATGACAGATTTTCTATTGCCACCAAGATAATCAGTGTTTTATAGTGTGTGATCCTTGATGAATAGAAAGTGAGAGGAGGAATTGATGAGTTTCTGTTGTCACCCTAGATACCTATGCATTTTGAAGATGCATTTTAAATTCCGAGTTTGGACATATGAATTTGTAACTTGTACCTTGGTAATTTTATGTAGCTCTTGTTTATTTGATTGCTAAACTACTCACGTACATATATTCAAATTGAAGAATATAGTTCAGTGAAACTCAACGAATACTTTATAAACGTTAATCATATTTTCTTTGATTTGCTCTAGAAAATGATTTGACATGTGTTAAATCATATGTAAAAGGTTTGAATAGTTTTAATATGTGTTCTCTTGTATCAATATTGATTAAAATGTAACTAGCTTATGAAATTCATTCTTTTCTTGATAATTATATGAATAAAATGCTAAAATGGAGAGTTAAAATGGATAGAACCTTATCTTATTGAAATTAAGGATAACATGGTAGACTTCCCTCTTAAAATACTAGTTCTGCTAGTTTATAGTTATGTACCACTCTGCATCTATTACTTTGTGAGCATATATGACTGTCTGTACAGGGTTAGTTCATTATTCCTTCTAGTTTTCATATCGAAATAGGGTCTGAAGAATCATCCAACATAAAGCAACTACCAAAATGTCATTTTACTGATGGTGAATGTTTCACTAGTATGTTGATACAGGTCCTTTGGTTGACAATGTAGGCACAGTTTCAACATCTCTCATCACGTATGCTTCTATTCACGCATTACAGCCAGACCTTATTATCAACACCGAAACAACATGTTTTTAAGGGGCCTTCTTTCAAATACCATATTAGATATACTAATCACAATATATGTATGCTTCTATTCAGGTCTTACAGCTCGACATTCTCAATGCACATTAATTAAACTTCACTATTCTTGTAGCTTCTTCCTATGAAGTTAAAAACTTGGAAGCTTGCATTGGAGATGTGTTCCTTGTGTCAGACGTAGCTTTTCATGATAGGAGGATACCTATCCCTGTAAGTTCAAACTATCCTTGCTTCTCTAATTCCTTGCATCCCAATTTTGTCATCCCTAACGTGCAAAGTGCATACTCTGTTTTTTTTTGTTATGTAGTGTGTTGCTTATTCGTTTGTCTAAAAATAATTCAGGAAAATAAAATGAGAGTCGCAGTCCTGGTTTCCAAAGCAGCTTATAAGTTCATAAGAGGTTTATTGTCAAAGGTCTGATCATTTATTTGCATCCCTTCACGCTAGTGCATTGAACCGAATGATTCACGCAACTGCATTGAAGTTATTATGGATACTGCAGGAGAGGATGAACCTTCTCAAGATACTAGTTCTAGTGAAATTGATCACCTTAAGCCTGCCAATCACTCTCAGATTTGTATGTATGTTTATAGATTGGTGTAGCAGATATTAGACCTTATTTTCAGATGGTTGTGTAATGATTGTATTAAATCTACAATGTTGACATTATTTTTATTAAGTAATTTTGGTGTGTTGATTGTATTGTCTAGCATAGTTTTTTTGTCTCAATAAACCGATGTCTACTCTAATTTTAGCCAATGGAGGCATCTTTAATAACAGTTGTTTTAAACCATATGAGACAATAGCTACAAAAACTGTTGTCTATGTGACATACAATAATAGAAACAAAAACTGTTGTCTATCAAAATCAGAAACAAGTGTTTTAGAAACAAAAACTGTTGCCTAACAGCTCTCAGACAATAGGTATTTAAAGAAAACAATTGTGCAAGTCAAGTACCTACAACAGTTTGTAGAAAGGAAACCATTGTGTTAAACTATTAAGACAATGGGGTTGTTATACTAAAACCGTCGTAAATATTTAGATCACACAACACTCTTTTGGAAAATAAAGCCTTGTCTGAAAATTAAAATAACAACATTTTCTAGTTAATAAACAATTGTTGATTTATTTGTCAGACAATGGTTTCTACAACAGCCGTTGTTGTTCAAGCATTTCAGACAACGTTTTCTAAGACCAAAACCGTTGTCTGTAGGGAATCAGACAACGGACGCGTCCGTTGTCTGAGCTGCGTAACAGACGGCAGCTCAATAGACAACGGTTTTCTAGGACATCAGACAACGGGCAAAAAGCCTTGTCTGATTCAATTATCCTTGTAGTGATCTCTCAATTCACCATCCTCACCCGAAGGCTCAAAACCCCTCTCCTGAACAACAGCTCTTGACAATAAATTTTCGAACTCATCTTGAGCCGCCTTAGAAACAAATTTATCCACATCATAATTCGGTTGCACCTCCTCCTCCGAACTACTACTACTCGGCACACGTACTCTTTTGGGAGCCATACCACTCTTTGAACAACACAATGTCAACAAACACCCAAAAATCCACAATATATCTCCACACACAATATCCCAATTCCAACAATTCAATTCACTAAATAATTAAATTAAGAGAGATTATTACCACTTGAATTGAAGATGAGAACCTTGAAAGCACTCCCCCAAACTTGAATTAGAGAAATCTTGAACCTTGTATGGAAGTTGAATGATTTGGAATAAAGAGGGGATTTGTGTGTATAGGTGATTATGTAGAGATAATTAGTGGGATAGGATTTGAGATGGGTTTGGAAGATGTAGGATTTGATTGTGGAAAATGGATGAGGTATAGATTTTGGGTAGAGAGAATTTTAGGTTTAGGAGTAGAAAAGATGTGGGTGTATGTTTGCGCACACAACCTCCTGGAATGAGCCTCGCCGGGCGCTATTGCGCATGAGACTGGCGCAGTTGCGCGAGTTGGCTCCTGTAAACCAAGCGCTGTTGCGCTATAGAGGGCGCTGTTGCGCTTGGAAACCCCTGCTAATTTTTTTTTTTTTTTTCAAAGAATACACCAAACGTGTGGGTTGCCTCCCACGAAGCGCTTCTTTTACGTCAGTAGCTTGACGTGACTTCCATGATTTACTCAGTAATTGCAAGAACCGCGGTTTCAGCCCCACGATTCGATACCTCACCAAAGTACGGTTTCAATCTCTGACCATTGACTTTGAATGACTGATCAGGTGATTTCTCAAAAATCTCAACCGCTCCATGCGGAAACACGGTTTTTACAACAAAGGGCCCTGACCATCTCGATTTTAGCTTTCCTGGAAATAGACGAAGGCGAGAATTAAATAATAACACGGGTTGTCCAGGAACAAATACCTTGTTAACTAAACGACGATCATGCCATCTCTTCACTTTTTCTTTGTAGAGTTTATTGTTCTCATATGCTTGCAAGTGAAACTCGTCCATCTCATGGAGTTGCACCATTCTCTTCTCACCCGCGGCTGTAAGATCGAAATTTAGCTTTTTCAAAGCCCAATAGGCCTTGTGCTCCAATTCCGCCGGCAAATGACAAGCTTTCCCGTAGACAAGCTGATACGGTGACATTCCCAAAGGTGTTTTATATGCCGTTCGATAAGCCCAGGCGGCTTCATCGAGTTTCAGAGACCAATCCTTTCTTGAAGGACTCACCACCTTTTCTAGAATACACTTGATTTCCCGATTAGACACTTCAACTTGGCCATTGGTCTGAGGATGATATGCTGTAGCTACCCGATGATTGATATTGTATCTGGCCATAAGATTAGTGAACTTCCGATTGCAAAAATGAGTGCCTTCATCACTGATAATGACTCGAGGAGTACCAAATCTGGTGAAGATGTTCTTCTGAAGGAAATTAAGCACAACTTGGGCATCATTTGTCGGAAGTGCTTTGACCTCAACCCATTTAGAGACGTAATCAACTGCTAGCAAGATATATTGATTGTTGCATGAAGAGATAAAGGGTCCCATGAAGTCAATTCCCCAAACATCGAAAATTTCCACTTCCAACATTACATTAAGGGGCATCTCATCCCTCCTTGATATGTTACCAACACGCTGACAATGATCACACCTTAAGACGTACTGATGAGCATCCTTAAAAAGAGAAGGCCAATAGAACCCCGCTTGAAGAATCCGAGTAGCAGTCTTTTCACCTCCATAGTGGCCCCCATATGTCGTGGCGTGATAATCCCTCAGAATAGCCTCTGTTTCACTATACGGCACACATCTTCTAAGAATCTGATCAGCTCCCTGTTTAAACAGATATGGTTCGTCCCAACGATACCATTTAACTTCATGAAAGAACTTCTTCCTTTGTGCATAAGAAAATTCGGATGGAATAACTTGACTAACCAGAAAGTTCACAATGTCTGCGTACCATGGCTCCTCTTCTTGCACCCTAAACAATTGCTCATCCGGGAAGAATTCATTAATGATGGTACTGTCTCGAGAAGATTTACCAAAGTCCTCCAGACGAGAAAGATGGTCAGCTACTTGATTCTCTGTCCCTTTCCTGTCCTTAATCTCCACATCAAATTCTTGTAACAGAAGTACCCAACGAATTAAACGAGGTTTGGAGTCCTTTTTAGAGAGCAGATATCTAATAGCCGCGTGATCCGTGTACACCATTACCTTTGTACCTAGCAAGTAAGAACGAAATTTTTCGAAACCATAGACTATGGCCAATAGCTCCTTTTCAGTGGTAGTGTAGTTCAACTGAGCATCATTAAGAGTCTTGCTTGCATAATAGATCACATGAAACACTTTGTCTTTCTTTTGACCGAGAACAGCCCCCACTGCATAATCGCTAGCATCGCACATCATAGCGAAAGGTTCACTCCAATCGGGAGCAATGATCACTGGTGCTGAAACCAATTTCTTTTTCAGAGTCTCGAAAGCGGTCAAACATTCTTCATCAAATTTAAAAGGAACATCCTTTTCCAAGAGCTTACACAACGGTTTGGAGATTTTTGAGAAGTCTTTGATAAAATGCCTGTAGAAACCTGCGTGACCAAGGAAACTGCGAATCCCTCTCACTGAATTAGGTGGTGGAAGATTTTCAATTGTCTCTATTTTTGCCCTGTCCACCTCTAGACCTCTCCGTGACACCTTGTGCCCAAGAATAGTTCCCTCATGAACCATGAAGTGGCATTTCTCCCAGTTAAGCACTAGATTAGTCTCCACACATCTTTTCAGAACCGCACCCAGATTATTCAAACATTCATCGAAAGAGAGACCGATTACAGAAAAGTCATCCATGAAAACTTCTACGATCTTGCCAATCATATCTGAAAAGATAGCCATCATACACCTCTGAAAAGTAGCAGGTGCACCACACAAACCAAAAGAGACTCGCCGAAAAGCAAATGTACCAAATGGACATGTGAAAGTCGTCTTCTCCTGATCTTCAGGGGCAATACAGATTTGATTATACCCAGAATATCCATCCAATAGGCAATAGTATTCCTGACCTGCAAGTCTGTCCAGCATCTGATCGATAAAGGGCAAATGAAAATGATCCTTCCTAGTGGCCTTGTTCAATTTCCGGTAGTCCATACAGATTCTCCAACCAGTGACCGTGCGAGTAGAGATAAGTTCATTCTTCTCATTGGTGATTACCGTCATGCCACCTTTCTTCGGCACACATTGAACTGGGCTTACCCATGAACTATCAGAAATGGGATAGATGATCCCTGCATCCAACCATTTGATGATTTCTTTCTTCACAACTTCTTTCATGATCGGATTTAAACGTCTCTGATGTTCCACTGTTGGTTTACTCCCTTCTTCTAAAGGAATTTTATGTTGACAGTAAGCTGGACTAATTCCATTGATGTCTGCTATGGTCCATCCAATAGCTGATTTGAATTCTCTAAGAACTCTCAAGAGCTTGTCTTCCTCAGAATCTGACAAGTTAGCAGCAATAATCACAGGTAAAGTAGATGACTCACCAAGAGAAGCATACCTTAAGTGATCAGGTAGTGGTTTGAGCTCTAGAGTTGGAGCTTCTTCAATGGATGGTTTCAACCGCTGATGTGACCCCTTCAATTCAGATAGACCTAACGATTCCACTGGTCTCTCGAATTTCCTTTGCCATGGAGTAGCATCAAGAAGTAGCAGTTGCTCATCTATCTCATCTTCTTCCAGTAAAGAATCACTAATCAGTGCTTTTTCCAATGTGTCATTCAAGAGCAGATGCTCAATTTTTTATTGCACTGCTGACTCCACCAAGTCTATTTTCAAACATTGCTCTTCTTCAGTTGGAAACTTCATAGCCTTGAAAACATTAAAGGTGACATTTTGATCATGCACCCTCATCGTAAGTTCCCCTTTTTGCACGTCGATCAAGGTTTGCCCTGTGGCCAAGAATGGTCTCCCAAGAATGATAGGGATTTTCTTGTCTTCCTCAAAATCAAGTATGACGAAATCTGCTGGAAAGATGAGTTTGTCCACTTTTACCAGAACATCTTCTACAATTCCTCGAGGGTAGGTAACTGAGCGATCAGCTAACTGGAGTGACATGCTGGTAGGCTTAGGCTCCGGCAGACCAAGTTGCAAGAAAACCGAATAGGGCATGAGGTTGATGCTTGCCCCCAAATCACACAAACACTTGTCAAACGACAAATTTCCAATGATGCACGGTATGGTAAAACTCCCCGGATCCTTCAGCTTAGGTGGCAACTTTTGTTGCAAAACAGCACTGCACTCCTCCGTCAAAGCGACGGTCTCTAACTCCTCGAGTTTCAATTTCCTCGAAAGTATGCCTTTCATGAACTTGGCATAACTTGGCATTTGTTCAAGTGCTTCAGCAAATGGTAGATTTATGTGCAACTTTTTGAACACTTCCAAGAACTTTGCGAATTGCTTATCAAACTTCTGTTTCTGAAGCCTTTTAGGGAATGGCGGAGGCGGATAAACTTCTTTGCTAGCTTCCGTAATTTCTGAACCTGTTTTCCCATCTGACTTCTCCTTTCCTTCCTCACCTGATGCCTTCTGAATGACCGGGAGATCTGAATTAGAAGACCGGATAGACCCCTCAGACGCGCCCGCGTCCAAATCACTGTTCACAGCATTTTCGAGTTCCTCGTTAAACTGCTTTTTGACTCCCAGATCGTCTGTAACCTTTCCAGAACGTAACGTAACAACATGAATCTGTTCCTTGACCTCCTTTTTACCCGGATTAGCTTCCGTGTCACTAGGTAATTGCCCTTGAGGTCTGTTCAAAAGAGCATTGGCCAGTTGGCCCATTTGATTTTCAAGAGTTTTCAGAGATGCTGCTTGACTCTTGTACATCATTCGCAATTCTTCCATTTCTGACTTCTCATTAGATTGCACATGACTTCCTGGTTGCTGTTGATGAAATCCAGGTGGATTGTATGGTGGCCTTTGGGCATAGGGTTGTTGATAACCCGAATTGTTGAACTGCCTTGAACTATACTGCTGACCCTGAGATGGTTGTTGCACAGCATTCTGATTGTTGCTCCAACTGAAGTTAGGATGATTCCTATTGTTGGGATGATATGTATTGGGAGCAGGTTGTGACGGCCTCTGATAATTGCTGACAAACTGTGCCGACTCACTAGAAATTGCACATTGATTAGTGTCATGAGCCCCCGCACACAATTCACAGACCATGGCGACTTGTTGAACCCCCACCTTAGCCAATGAGTCCACTTTCATAGTTAGAGCCTGTAGCTGAGCTGCTATAGCTGTTGTGGCATCCATTTCAAGTACACCTGCAACCTTACCTTGTGGAATACGCTGTGTCGGATTCTGATACTCATTTGCAGCCATCATTTCAATCAAGTCATAGGCCTCTTCATAGCTTTTGGCCCACAGAGCTCCTCCAGATGCTGCATCAAGCATTGCTCGAGAATGACTTAACCCATTGTAGAAGCTATTGATGACCATCCAATTTGGCATCCCATGATGGGGACATTTCCGGAGCATCTCCTTGTACCTTTCCCAAGCTTCACACAGTGATTCACCAGAATGCTGACTAAATTGTGTAAGAGCATTCCTCATGGCAGCAGTCTTTGCCATAGGAAAAAATTTAGTCAAGAACTTTTGTGCCAGATCTTCCCATGTAGTGATGGAACCTGCTGGAAGTGAATGCAACCAGCTTTTTGCTTTGTCTCTCAAAGAGAATGGAAACAACCTTAGCTTGATAGCGTCCTCAGAAACTCCGTTGGTTTTGAAGGTGTCACAAATCTCAATGAAGTCCCTGATATGCATGTTGGGATCCTCAACAGATGAACCCCCAAACTGGACTGAGTTCTGGACCATTTGGATCGTGCCCGGCTTGATCTCAAAATTATTTGCAGCAATAGCCGGCCGCACAATACTCGACTAAATATCATCAATCTTGGGCTGAGAATATTCCTTCAGCGCCTTGTTATCTGCCATTTCTCTAGTAACTACCAACTCTTCTTCACTGTCTTCCACTAATTCCTCTTCGTGCTTCTTTTCTTCCAGATTTTCTTTACGAGCTTGAGATCGAGTAAGCATACACGCTCAAGATAGTACCTGAGAAACCCCAAAGTAAATGAGTGAGAAAAACGTCTGAGTCGGTGAATTTAATCCAAATTGATGACAAGATCATAAACTAAACAAACAATGAACCGAGTCCCCGGCAGCGGCGCCAAAAACTTGTTCGCACTTATTCACGCAAGAGAACGTGGTCAACAAGTAATATAGAGTAAATAGGATTCGTTCCCACAGAGACTCAAATTGTTCGTTATGTTCACTTATGCACCAGCTTATGATTTACACTCACTGCTAAGACAATCACAATTTTGGTTTTGATTTACTTAAGAATTATTACCAACTAAGCCAATTACGAAGAAATAACTTAACTTTAACTTTATAATAAACAAACATGGGATTTCAATTTCATTTACTACTTCATCTAGAATCTTATGCCCTTTAGCCTAGCATGTGACCGAGTTGATTACTGATTAGATGCACTAAACTGATACACACCAACTTTCGTTGTGCATATACCATCCTACTGATCATCCACAATTGATAGAAGTCAAGTAGTCACCAAATATGTGTAGTTCCAAAACCAACTTGACCCGGTACAAGGCAACAGAAATTTGCCCAAAATCACCACACAGCGCCATGGCGCCTAGACAACGCGCAAGAGCGCCTAGTGATGCCCCCAACCGCGCAGCTGCGCTCCCACTACGCGCAACAGCGCTTGCAGCCTCCTGGACTCCTCCTAGCGCTTGATGTGCGCGCTGTTGCCCTGCATCTCGCGCTGTAGCGCTTGGCTTGGCACCGCACACCGCGCAGCTGCGCTCAATTCTCGCGCAGGGGCGCTCAAAACCTCCTGGAATGCATGCTGCCTCCCCGCGCGCGTGCTATGGCGCCTTGGCTCGCGCAGCTGCACTCATGATCCCCTGGACAGCCTCAAAATCCTCTGGCCCTTAACTTATTTTCTAGCCTTGAAATTCATTCCACAACTTGTTGTCTTCAATCAACGAACATACGCCACCATTAATTCAATTGAACTCCAAGATGCCGTCAACATTCAACCTACACAATTAACGCAAAAACATATCAAATTACAACGAAACTTGAGATCTTACAAACGTTTTAAGCCCAATCGGAAGGTAATTAGTGGATATAAAATCCACTTATCAGCTACCGATTTAGGTAATCTTCTCTGAGCTGCCATTTTTGATCTGAAAAGAAACTTGAAAAATTCTTGAAATGGATTAGTGATTTTGAAAATTCAAGAGTGATTTTTGCTTTAGAGAATGTAAAATTAGAGAAAGCAATTACACGATTAGAGTTTCAAAACAAATATATTTCACAAATCTTTCAGACCACTATCCCACGTTGACACGTAGATTGACAGGTGTCAGTCCCTGAAAAATGCGGTTACCCACGATTTTTGGAAAATAAAATCCAAAATTGATTTTTCATGAAATAAATCAGGGTATAAATAATCAATACTGATCAGCTTCCTTTTCCTGATGACCTCTCATCAAAATAATCACAAAATGCAATGTGATTTAAAAATATAATTTTCAAATCCTGATGGTCACACATGAAATCCTGATCAATATCATCAGAGACTTAATATGGAGTTTTCCACGTGGCATTTTTCTTCTATCTGAAAAAGAAAATAAACAATTAATCTGAACAGAAAATCAATTGGTTAGATATTTTCAATATTTCTTGAAAACAAGAAATACAGTCACATGCAATAATTAGCATTTGACTTCATTAAAACTTCCAAGTGACTGCTCAGCTTCTCACGTCTTTCTTTAAAAGAACCAGACGCCTTATGCCATTCTCCATAATTTCTTTTCTTCTCAACAATGCTTCTCAAACCAAAATTCCCTTCAAACCCATTTTTCAGATTTTTCTCAATCGACGAACATCCTGTTCTTGATCATCTCTTTGAACAAATGACTCTTCTCATCGAACTAATCATAAATGGATTGGTTTTCGACAATATCCAGAGATTTCTCCTAGAACATCCATCTGTTGGATACAATCTTCCCCTAACCTCCTCAAAACTTGAGGATGAAGAATTTGGCCGAGAGTCTGAGGTTGATCTTGATGGAGATGCTATTCATTTAAGTTAGCTGCTCTCATTCAAGTCGCCCAGACAAGGAATCCAAGAGCAAACGATGCTTTCATCCCCTGATGGATTTCTTGAGATGCTCCTTGTCCTGTACCTCAGAGTTCATATCAATAGACAAGTATAGAATTATCAATAGAAATTTAGACAAAAAGATGTTGTATTTCATTTCCATGTAATGATTTCTATTAATGAAAATACAGTTTCTTGTTATCTGCTTGTCTTTTGATTTTTGAATGATGTATAAATTATCAGTATGCAAATATCAAAACTTGCTAGCATAGACTTAACACATCACAGAATTAGATTACTACACAAAGTAAACGTCAGGATTTGAAACAATTTTCATAATCCTGATACTGACACAATACTGATGACGTCAGCATCCTGATAACAAATCTAATCCTGATGATTATTAACAAGTCTATCATACTGAAATTTATCAAGGCAATGTGTTATAACTCAAGCATTTTAACAATCAAATATAGATCCTGACAAGAATATCAAGTCTATAAGCTAAGAACAACATACCTTGCTACTTTTGCAGATGTTACAGATCTAAAAATTTAACATTCCTTACTCACTTACTAGTCTACTGAATGTAGTCTCATCAAGTGGTTTAGTTAAAATATCTGCAAGCTGTTTGTCAGTAGGAACAAAATGAAGTTCCACAGTACCATTCTCAATATGTTCTCTAATAAAATGATACCTGACATCAATGTGCTTAGTCCTTGAATGTTGAACTGGATTTTCTGCAATTTTAATAGCACTAGTATTATCACAAAACATAGGAATATTACTAAGTGTCATACCATAATCCATCAACTGATTTCTTATCCAAAGGAGCTGTGCACAACAACTGCCTGCTGCTATGTACTCAGCTTCTGCAGTTGAGGTTGAAACAGATTGTTGCTTCTTGCTTGCCCAAGAAATCAATCTATTTCCCAAGAATTGACATGTACCTGTAGTGCTTTTCCTGTCTATCTTACACCCTGCATAATCAGAGTCTGAATAGCCAATTAGAAAGAAATCAGATTCTCTAGGATACCACAAACCAAGATTTGGAGTTCCTTTGAGATATCTAAAAATTCTCTTCACAGCAATTAAATGAGATTCCTTAGGATCACTTTGGAATCTAGCACATAAACAGGTAGAAAACATTATATCTTGCCTACTTGCAGTTAGATATAACAATGAGCCTATCATGCCTCTATAACTAGTATTATCCACACTCTTTCCTTTAGGATCAGAGTCTAGTTTAGTGGCTGTTGCCATGGGTGTTTTTGCAACTGCACAGTCTTGAAAGTCAAACCTTTTTAAAAGATCTTTGATATACTTTGACTGATTAATGAAAATACCAGTCTCAGTCTGTCTGACCTGCAAGCCTAAGAAATAATTTAATTCACCCATCATGCTCATCTGATACTTAGACTGCATAAGCTTGCTAAACTTAGCACACAACTTTTCATTAGTAGAACCAAAAATAATATCATCAACATAAACTTGAACTAAAAGCAATTCACCTTTTATCTTTCTAAAGAATAGAGTTTTGTCAATTGTACCTCTTGTGAAGCCATTTTCAAGAAGAAATTTAGACAAAGTCTCATACCATGCTCTTGGTGCCTGCTTTAGTCCATAGAGTGCCTTGTCAAGTTTGTAGACATGATTTGGAAACTTTGGATCAACAAATCCAGGTGGCTGTTCTACATACACTTCTTCATCAAGTTTGCCATTTAGAAAAGCACTCTTTACATCCATCTGGTATACCTTGAATTTTGAATGAGCTGCAAATGCAAGAAACATTCTGATTGCTTCCAATCTTGCTACAGGTGCAAAGGTCTCATCATAATCAATGCCTTCTTCCTGAGAATAACCCTTGGCCACCAGTCTTGCTTTGTTTCTTACAATCATACCAGATTCATCTAGCTTGTTTCTGAAAACCCATCTTGCACCAACAACAGATCTATCTTTAGGTCTTGGTACTAGTTTCCAGACTTTGTTTCTCTCAAATTCATTTAACTCCTCCTGCATTGCAATTATCCAATCAGGATCCTGTAAGGCTTCTTCAACCTTCTTAGGTTCATTCTTTGAGAGAAAACAACTATACAAGCATTCATTTTGAATTGATCTTCTAGTTCGAACACCACTATTTGGATCACCAATTATCAAATCTTCAGTATGATCCTTTGTCCATTTTCTAGCAGGTGGTAGATTAACTCTGCTAGTCTCTCCCCCTAAGTTAGTGGTATCCCTTGTAGAAGAATTCTCTCTACCTTCAAAAACTCTCCTTTGATCAATAGAATCAGTAGATTCCATATTGCTGCTAGTTACTGATCTTTCCTCAGTAGACTCTGAAAGGTCAGTTCCTGATGGAGTAGACTCTGAAACGTCAATTCCTGATGGAATAGACTCTGAAAGACTAGTCTGCTCCTGATGATCACTGTGTTCTCTCTGATTTATTTGCTCCCCCTCAACAGTAGCATTCCTTTGAGAAGCAATAGAAATTCCATCTGGAGAACCTTCATCATCACTTGAGAGTATCTCAGAATTCTTCAGATTTTCAAATTCCAATTTGTCATGGCTTTCATCAGTTTGCAAAATTCCAAATTTCTTATCATCAAATGCAACATGAATTGATTCCATAACAATGTGAGTTCCGAGATTATAAACTTTGAAGGCCTTAGATGCTGAATATCCTAGAAAAATTGCTTCATCCGATTTGGCTTCAAATTTTCCAAGTTGTTCTGGATGAACTTTTAGGACATAGCATTTGCATCCAAAGATGTGAAAATATTTCACACTTGGTTTCTTTCCTTTGATCATCTCATAGGGAGTTTTTCCATGACTATTTACCAAGGTACAATTTTGAGTGAAACATGCAGTGTTAATAGCTTCTGCCCAAAAGTAGGTTGGAAGTTTTGCATCTGCAAGCATGGTTCTTGCTGCCTCTATGAGAGTTCTGTTCTTTCTTTCCACTACACCATTTTGCTGAGGTGTACCAGGTGTAGAAAACTGTTGAGTGATTCCATTGTCTGCACAAAACCCCTCCATTGTAGAATTCTTGAATTTTGTACCATTGTCACTCCTAAGTACTTTGACTTTGTACTCAGAGTTATTACGAATATTCTTGATGAGTTCAATGATTTGCTGAGGAGCTTCATCCTTCTTGTGTAGAAAGAACACCCATGTGAACCTTGTGAAATCATCCACTATAACTAGAGCAAATCTTTTCTTGCTGATAGACATAATGTTTACTGGACCAAACAGATCAAGATGTAGCATGTGAAATGGTTCAGTAATTGAATTCTCACTTTTGCTCTTGAAAGTGGTTCTTCTTTGCTTTCCAAGCTGACATGCATCACAAAGTCCATCTTGCACATAATTTGCCTGAGGTAGGCCTCTCACCAGATTGTGCTTAACAAGTTGATTAAGCTTCTTGAAATTAAGATGTGAGAGCTTCTTGTGCCAATTCCAGCTTTCATCACTTGTTGCTTTGTTGTAGAGACATCTAACAATTCCTTTAGATGTATCACTTAAGCTGGCTTCATATATGTTACCATGTCTTTGACCAATTAGAATAATGTCTCCATTCTGCATATTCAAGATTTTGCATCCTTCTCTGTCAAAGATTGATTTGTAACCTTTATCACCCAGTTGACTTATGCTTAAAAGAGTATGTTTCAAGCCTTCAACCAGTGCTACATTTTCTATGATGACATTCCCCAAAACAATTGAGCCATATCCCAGAGTTTCTCCTTTGTTGCCATCTCCAAAAGATATTATTGGGCCAGCTTTCCTCTCAAATTTTGTAAGCAGGGACTTCTTTCCAGTCATATGTCCAGAGCATCCACTCTCCAAGATAATTGAATGCTTCTTTTCTGTGCCCTGTAAACAAAAAGTAACTAGTTAGAATTTTTTAGGACCCAACTTTGATTGGATCCTTTCTTACTAGATTTTGAAACAACAGGCTTTGAGAATTTTGTCTTTACTTTACCTGTTGGAGAGTCAACTTTAGACTCTAATTTCACAAACTGTTTGTGACTAGGAGTTTCAGATTTCAAGGAATAATAGTCATAATACAGTTCATGATATTCTCTACACATGTAAATGGAATGAAGTAAACTACCACAATGATAACAAGCTTTTTGTGGTTGGTATTGAATTTTATGAGTCTTGGGGAATCTGGACTCAGTTTTCCAAGAAGGTTTTTGATTGCAGTCTAGGGCCAAATGATTATGATTTCCACACTTATAGCATTTTTTCCTAGGTGCATCAGGTACATTCTTGTAATTATTCTCTTTGTTAATACCTTCTTTTCCATTCCTATTTCTCTTGATCTTGCTAGACTCTGAAAGACCATCTAATCTCTGTTTCAACTGAGACTTAGACAGAAACCCTATGTTTACATTCTTAGGTTTCTCTAACACTTTCTCATCTGAATTACTATTGTTAATCCTTTTGTGTACAACAGGGGTACCTTTTGAATCAACAAATTTAACATGATTAGGTTCAGAAACAATTTTCTTACCTTCAGATTTAGATGTGTTAGCTTCTACCTTACTATCATCATTGACAATAGCTACTTTTTCTTCTTGTCTAGCCTTATCAAAACCTAAACCATTAACCTTACCACGAATTCCACTCTCAAAGATTTCTATTGTCTTCTTACTGGAATTGTTAATGGTCTTAATCACATCTCTCTCTTCTTCTAGTTCTTTTCTGACATAGTCATAAGCCTCAAGAATAACACTATAATCATGCTTAGCTTTATCAGAACTTAACTTGTATTCTTCCATTTGAATTAATTCAGATTCAAGAAAATTATTTCTATCAACTAATTTATCATTCTTAACCTTAAGTTCATCTCTTTCACAAGTAAGAATTCTAAAATTAGTCATAAGATTCTTAAACTCAGCATGGATAGATCTAATTTCATCAGAATTTAAGCTATCAAATGAATCAAGAGAGTGAAGTGATACCTTAACAGAGGATGGAGAAGTTTTCTTTGGAGATCCAGGTTTGTCTGAACTATTGGCCATCAATGCAATGTTGTCATAATCCAATTCATCTTCAGAGTCACTGGAATCAGCCCAATCCTTCTGTGTGACCATAAGTGCATTACCCTTTCCTGAATTCCTAGGCTTCTTACACTCACTAGCAAAATGTCCAAGCTCGCTGCAGTTAAAGCACTTGATCTTGGCCTTATCAAGCTTGACAATTGTACTTTTGCTTTTGTCACTCTTCCTCTCCTCCTTCTTTTGAAAAGGTCCTTTGCTAAATCTTCTCCTGTTGAATCTTCCTTTCTTGAAAGCTTTAGCAAACATAGCAAAGAGTTCTTGCATATCAGATTCAGAATCATTGTTGTCAGAGTCCATATCAGTAGTCTCTGACTCAGAACTTTCTTTGCTTTTCTTCTTCCTTGAATTCTTTACAGCAATCTCTTCATGCTGTTCTTCAGGAAGCTTCTTAACTTCAGATTGAGCAGTAAGTGCAATAGTCTTCATCTTTCCTTCACTCCTGCTCTTCTTCTGCTGCTTGTCAAGTTCATAAGCTCTCAATTTTCCATATACTGCCTCTAATGAAATCTCATCCAGATCATTAGCTTCCTCGATCGCAGATATCTTCTCATTGTAGAAATCAGGCAAAGCTTTCATGAACTTTGTATTCATATCCTCCAAGTCATAATATTTACCATGCATGGCCATCTCATTGATGAGTTTTGTAAACCTATCAAAGGTATCAGTAAATGACTCACCAGACTTGGATTCAAAGTACTCATACTGTTGTATAAGTAATGTCCTCATATTCTTCCTGACAGGCTTAGTTCCTTCACAGTGAACCTTAAGATTGTCCCATATATCCTTAGCAGTTTTACAAGAGAGAACATAGTTAGTGAGAACAGAATCAAGACTGTTGAATAATATGTTTCTCACTTTAGCATCTTTGAGAACATTCTCCTTGTCCTTATCTGACCATTCAGATTTTGGCTTCTCTGCTGTATGTTCTGGAACAACCACACCATCAACTGTTGCTTGTCCAACGACCTTTGTTGGAACAAAAGGTCCATCTCTGATTCTTTCAAGATAATCAGGATCTGTTGCTTCCAGATGATGCAACATCTTTACTTCCCATAGAGTATATTCGTTTCTCTTGAGCATAGGAATTTTAGTATTCCCATCCTTGTAACCAGACATGATTGCAGATCTTTATGATTACTCGAAATCAACCTGCTCTGATACCAATTGTTAACTCGAATAACTTGTAGAAGGGGGGGTTGAATACAAGTTATATAATCGTGTCTGATTTTTGCTTGATATTGTAACCTCTTCGTGTCATCATCTATCTGGCCTTCTTACTCAGGTACATACTCATCATCAAAAATTATTGCGCACGAGGGGAAACCTCTGGTTCCGGGAACCTCCTGCCAGTAGGTCTTTTTCCATTCTTATTTTCATTCTGAATCATCTTGCATTGACATCTTTCTCTTGATCTCTTTCAAACTCTTTTGACATACGTTGAAGGTGAAGCTCTATATCAAATACAAATATCCCAATACAACACCTCTAAGCTTACGCGAGCTAACTCATTGTAAGAAACAAGAGATGTTGAGAGAGATTATTTGCAAAGTATTTTCAGCAGCTCACTAAATTGAATGAAGCTCCTCACTTTAGTTTTGTAATGCTTAGCGAGCAATCCTGCACGATATCTCAATTTTGCAGGCATGTATACAATGCAATAGCATATATTCATGATATGATTAATGCACATTAATGAATATGATAACTAGCACACATAATATGCACATGCATTTTACTATGTATATCTCATGCAAATATCTGATTCAAGTCATATATGTAGAATATTAAACCTAATTTCTTTTTAACGACTTTCTTACTTTCTTAATGTTGGCATTGTTAACTCGAATAACTTGTAGAAGGGGGGGTTGAATACAAGTTATATAATCGTGTCTGATTTTTGCTTGATTATATGAACAAGAATAAACGAATGAATCAAACTTTTGTTTGTATTAATAAGATCAAATACAAACTCTACCAAAGGTGTACAATACCTTTAGCAGCTGCTGACAATACAAATCTCTCTCTGTTTGTTTCGAACTCTCGAATACAAACCTTATACAGAGCTACGCACATTCACTTGTTCGACTCACACTCTTTACAATGATATTGAGAGAGTATTTATAATGTTACCTATCAACTAATAACAGAAAGATATAATCTATACATGACAATGTTCTTCCTTCTAGTCGATAGTTTCCTTCAATAGAAAAACTCTTTCCTTCATAATATCTTCTTGCTTGTTCTTCAAACAACGATCCTGTTTTATAGCACTTACCAGTTTCTGTAGCATCCATAATGACATCATCAGTAACACGACTGATATCAGGATCTGTACACTGCATCAGTATCTGATCAACCATCAGTATTGGACCGTCATCAGGATTTGCTCTCTGTTCCTGACATGTAGTCTCCGATACACTGTTCATTCCTGACTAAACTATACAGACAACTGTCTTACACATAAATCCTATATACAGTGCTAAATCCTTTATAAGATCAGGATTACAAGAAGTATAATGTGTAAATTCTATTCTTAACATCACAACTTATGAATTATTCCTAACAGGCATGTTAATCAAATGAATTCTCTTACTATGCTGCTTCGGGGATCTACTGATAAACTTATTCCGTCACTTCTATTTATAGCTTCTATCTCTATAGGATGCATGCTAGTCATTAATATCACAGCATCTTCTGTTTTATCTCCATTCAATAAGCTATCTAGTATAGATCCTTATGTGAATTTTCTAAATAAATTTGTTGTTCCTAAAATATTTTTATGCATGCATGTATGGCATATATATGATACTTCCATAATAAAGAATAGGATAAGATGGGAGGCTTAGCTCTATGTTTTTGCAAAGTGGCTTCCGGATGAATTTGCTTTGTTAATGCATGTGTTGTCCATTCCACTCCATGTGCCATCACGCATTCACCATTGGCTCTTCATCGTTCATCATTTATTTGTTGCAAGCTTCTTCCGGGATTCTGATATGTCAAATTATTCCTAACCGCAAGCGCACGGTGGACCTGATTGCCCTAATTAAACAAGCGCACGGTGTCAAATTATACACTAATTAAACAGATGATAAACAAATTATTTAAAACCTAGGGCAATCAGGTCCACCATGCTTACACAATTGGCTCTTAAGCTAAAGCAATCAATGTGATCCTATAACTAGAGTATGTTAATCTCTTTCAAGCATTAACACTCTCGAAACATTCAACACAATTAACCACTTTTAGTAATTCAATCAATTAGGTAATTAGAGTCAAGTTAATCTCTTCCAAGAATTAACGCTCTCAGAAATCCAATGATGCTTCCGCACTCAAATTCAATTCTGCTAATCGTATGTGTGCCTCTAGTAAGTAAATCTCTCGATCCATACCCCTATTTGCATATAATTAATCCATGATATTGGCCAATTACACAAATTAATGATTAAAACATATCAATCAGAATTAACCATAACCAATCAAACCACTATGAAAATCATGCCAATATTAGTGCAAACATGGCTTCCCTTTAAGCCCTAGAAATAACTACTCGCTAATAATTAAACAAGTAAAACAACTAGTAAAACAAGAAAACATAATTAAACTAATAAGAACAAAGAAAAGATTAAGAGAACAAAACCTTCAAACTTCAATGTTGTCACCCAAAAGAAGAGTCATGGTGTTTCTCTACATCTCCAACTAATAATAATACTAATCTACTCTAAACTATATTATCTGATCTAATATTACATCCCTAATAATTTACATCCTCAATAATTTGTCCCAAGATGTGTTTATATAGCCTCCAAAAGTCTTGCCCAATAAAAGTATTTTAATACTCTAAATAAATTACAAGTAGGATTCCATAACTGAATAGGATTCCTTAATTAAAATTCGTAACTGTATTTACTCCTCTGTTTCTGGGCTCTTCCAGTCGGATTTTGCTTACTGGACCACCTCTGAATTAAAGAAAATTCCACAAGCTTCGCGTGGACAGCTTACGGGCCTCAAACGGACTTCTAGAACTCAAGATATGGCCAAAACAGTGTAGAACAGCCCCTGTAGCCCAATAATACGAATTTTCTCCTATTTTATCTCCAAAATAGCTCTTTTTGCTCCAAATCCTTCCAAGTTATAAATTCTTTATTTCCTACAATAAAACAATAAAAGCTATTAAATAAAAATCCAAATCAATGCAAAACACAATAAATATGAGAATAAAATCATCTAAAATATATATATAAATATACTCTATCAGATTCTTTTCTGGTGCTTCCCCTTGTACTTCGTGATTACTTCTCTTCTCTCTTGGAAGCTATTTGCATCTTCTTCACTCATTCTTTGGCTTACCAACACACCTTAGTATTCATGTCTTGACGTTCTTTTCAATACCTTTG
This sequence comes from Kitagawia praeruptora, assembly GCA_037693485.1. Taxonomy (NCBI): domain Eukaryota; kingdom Viridiplantae; phylum Streptophyta; class Magnoliopsida; order Apiales; family Apiaceae; genus Kitagawia; species Kitagawia praeruptora. Next base: position 96,588,663 of record CM075350.1, read on the forward strand.
TACGAGTAAAGCATCATTTATACATTGTAGCTGTTTGGTTCACTGCAATCTTAGCCTCCATTCTTCATTGTTGGATTCGGGCCTTCCACCAGTGTCAATATCCACATCAATCCTTTAACCTCATAGAACCTTCTTTAACGTCAACGAACATCGTATCTATCTCTTTTAGTCAGACCTCAAACATCAGCCATCATCATGCTCTATCCTTGCTTTTTCTTATCAATGCTTTAACACCTTAATGCTGAATTTTTACTCAGAAACATCCATTCTGGACAGCTTGACCACCCCTTACTAAAAGTGGGATAACTTTCTGTAGAAAAAATATATTTTTGATCCGTAAATTTTGCTAGAAACTAGACTCCGATATCTTTCCAACGATGTATTATACTGCACCTAGAACTTTCCAGATCAATACAGTTTATTATGCCAAGTTGGCTCAGAAACTGCCTCAGAATTCTGATTTTTCTGCGTTGGCTTCTTTTTTGCATCCACCACTCTGTGTTTTCATATACTAACCGTTTGCTTCTTATTTTAGCTGCATAATCAGGGCTGGTATTCTCATTACAAGTGCATCATCCAAGCTTCTTCGATCAACGCAGCATCACCATCTCGGGTTCTAAGTATGAGTGTTAACAACCACCACTGTTTCTTCCTTGAATTGAACGTATATAGACTGTTGTTTCTGCATGAATATCACCAAATGGACTTGTAGGCAACTAGCCTCCGTTTGTAATTGTTTATTGCTGACCTGGGTTGTTTCTGTAAACCCACCATCTTTTAGGTTTTATGTTGTCGTAGTTGCATCACGCATTTGTGTAATTCTACCAGACTCGAACTATTCCTTTCTTTCTTTGCTGCTGACTTGTTATTTGTGCAGCCATATCTGTATGGAGTTGTGGAATATCCACCGCCTTGGACGGCTACCACTGCTTCTGGAAATGATCCATCGACCTTGTTCCTGTACCACACTAATGCTACTAATCATTTAACTCTCCTGGTGTTCTTTTTTATATATGCTTTTTCCTTGAACTTCCCTTGAAGCACTGGTCGCTTATATAGTACTGCAGATATAATTCCTTCCGCGCTGAAGCTAGCCTTCTCCACCTGTGCTTTTCATTAGCCCATTCTTACCACCAGTATTTACGGAAACTTTTGTCAGCCACTGGTTTATAACTACAAGAATATGAACTTTTGAAGTCTTCTGGCCCATCATCGTCATATTCCTGCCATACCAGTGAACCGCATCTCATGCTATATATACACTGACGTGACCTTAGGCTTTGATTCGACGCATCATGCATCTTCCACTCATTCCATTGATCTTCTTTGTCAACTATAACCACCATTGAAAATACAATTTGTTTACTGGCTACTCTCTGAGTTGTTGCAGACACTATCTTGCTTCTCCTAGATATCTTACAAAGATTACCCACATCGTGTATGCACCAGGGGATTGAATCTCCACATCTTCGCTCAACTATCGCATCTGCTTGGCTTGACATCTTAACGACTCCCACGTCAGTTTCTTTTCGCATAAGCCAACGCGCATGCATGGTCTGGGTCTTCTTGCTGTATGTTCAACTTTGCTGACTACCAAGCTTCGTATGCTTTATTCTTTTCAGGCCATTCTCTCTCGCTGCTCTATTACTTTGTCGTCAACTTTTCCTTCTGGGCATGGTCTCCAGTTTCTTCGTGGTTAAGCAAGCCCAATGCTGCTGCGATTTCATGCATGCATCTCTGTTACAATAAAGTTTCTAGAACCAATGCTTTGCCGCTCTTCTGTTTCATCAATGTCGCTGCTGATATAAAACATCATCACCTTTATGAGGCTATTAATAGGAACCTGCGCAGCAAAACTTTATTGACATACAAACATGACTAATGCTCTCTGACTTCCACATTCTCTTGCTGACCATGTTTTTCATCATTTTCTTCTAGGCAAGCCCAGCCTCCATGCATCTTCACGCCTCTACTACCTCGTTGTTCACTGGTCTTCACGCCTATCGTATACAACTCTAATGACTTTATATGGCTTAGGTCCTTTTGTGTATACGTTTTCTTGCATCAACATCCACCAACAAATCAAAGAATCTGTCATCAGCTTGAGAATCTTCTTAATGGTAGTTGTCTGCTGCCAGCTTGTCCCTCGTACTATCCTGCATCTAACGGTTATCTTAGGATGGCATGGTTGCCTAGATTACATATGTACAACCCTGTTCACCTCGGCGTCTCTACAACTTATTCTTCAAACATACAGAAATTTGTACTTGTATCCTTTTCTCAATTTTGCTGGCTACATAATGTGCTATTATCTCATATACGTGCCACCTTGGAACCATCGGTGTCATCTCAGGGGACTCTTTGAACCCAACTGTTCACATCGAGGTTTATTATTGCTATCAGCACTCAAAAATCAATATCGTTGACATATCATCTCCGCTATCACATCGCATGGGTGTGTTTCTCCGCCCTGAATCCTGGCATCTTCTCATGACTCTCTCAGCTTGCGATCAAACCTTTAAAGGGATGAGCTACGCACATCACCCATAAAACAATCATTAACCTTCATCTCCTTCAAAAGTGATCGCCGCCGGTTCTAGTAATTAGTAGTATGCAAGCGCAGCGTTGCTTCCTTTGTCCAGGGTTAAACCGTTAACACCCATACATGCATCGTCGAGTCAATACGTACTGAACCAATATTCTTACATTATCTGCACCACTTTTCTTCGTTTGATAGCGGACATGATTATTGATTTAAGATTCCATGATTGCCATTAATACACTGCTACTACCATCGTTATTATCACTCATGGTACATAATAAAGTAATTTGTACATCCTGGTAGGATACAACAGCAGCAATCAGGTTCATCATATCCATCCTCGCGGTTTCGTTTTAACACCCGATCCAGTATGTGTTTATGTCTGTTCGGGTTAATAGGTACACGCACGCACTCTGCGTCAAATCATCACGCTACCTCTCAAAACATGTAACCCTTGTGAATCCGTGATCCAGTGTTGACTGCCTTCAATTCAATGCTTTGTTTATTGCGTATACTACAGGTCTCTGGCCATAATCGTAGACTATTGAATTTGCCATGGCCACCACCAATTTTGCAGATAAATCACACGTATATTGTTTGACATATATCTCGTTTATCCTCCACAAACGAGCAAGGGGCCCCACCTTCTAGCGCCAATATTGGTGGAGGATTTTCGTAATCAACGTGATTTTCAGAGGCCCGCTGGAATTAACAAGTGTAACACATGTAATTGGCTGTTTTTTGGTGATTTGGGTGTGATTTGATGGTGGGGGTGAGCCGAGCTTGAGAGGTTACGAGAATCATCGCAGGTTCCATTAGCGAGATCTGTGTTCGTTCTCCCAAGGTGCCTACGTACCCTTGTTTATATAGGGATCAAGCTCACGTAGTTCTAATGCGAAGCTGATTCTGCTTGACCAGCTGTATTCGGTTGTCTAATTCGCGTAGGACTCAGGTTCCTTTAGAGCCTTTCACGAACTAGTTGGCTAAGTAGAGTAGAACTCGAGTTCGTACCCTACTATAATTCTCATGCCTATTAGAGGCATTCTAGGATCAACTGCGCCCTAGAATTACACTCCAATAATAATTCGGTCTCTTTCTGGCTAGCTACGCTTAGGAACCTGGTGCTCAGGAACCTATGTCTCAGGAACCTGGTGCTCAGGAACCTATATTTCGGAACCTGGTTCTCAGGAACCTCTGTCTAGGAACCTATTTCTCAAGAACCTCTTTACAGGAAACTGTACCTGCACAAATAACAAATATATTAGTCTGGGGAGCCTCTTTGTGGTTCCCATATGCTCTTGCTGTCTTCACTACTGCTGCTAGGCTGTCTTGAACTCTTCTGTGGGGAGGAACCTGGTCCATTCATAATCTTCTCAGCTTCCGGTTCATCAGGAACCTCATGATACTTATAGCTTCTTGACTGTCTTCTCAGCGAGTGCTCATTTCATCATGTCTGGTCCTCATATCTTGTACTAGATCTATCTTCTGGCCCATATGGATTGGACCCTATAGCTTAATGGGCCTAAATCTAGCCCATGGAGATTTTGGGCACAACAGCTACTATTGGACTTGATTATGACACTCTTAAACAGAGAAAAGGCTATGCTGTCATTAAAGATGACACAGTTGCTCATGAGGAAGTGCCTCACATTTTGAAAAAGATTGAAAATCCAATTTTTAAGGAATCAACATTTGAAATTGATGAGGATGCCTTACTCATCAAACAAATGTTGAATGATGAGGATGAGGCACAATCCAATGAACAACAAGCATCCTCCAAGAGTGAGAGTGTCAAGTCAAAGACCAAGGAGCTAGTAGGTGATAGGATAAGACCCAAGAAGTTTGTTAAGTTTGTTTCAGCTGGAAAGAGTGAATCAGAGAAGAAGGTGACTAAGAAGAAACAGAACAAAAATGGCAAGTTAGGGATTAACAAAGATAACAACTATGCTTATATGCCTAATGCCCATAGGAAAACTTGTCAGAACTGTTTCAGTACCAATCATTTAACTCATGCATGCAAGAAACCTGCTGGTAGTGTGTCTAAACCCTTCTATGATTGCTCTGTGCCTCTAAGACATAGAGATGCACCATTTTGTGATAAATTTGACTGTATGCCATGCAATATGAATGTTATGACTAGTTGTTTCAATTTGAGAAGGCAATTCATTGATGGTTGTATCAGTCACATTTCTCACACACACTACACCAGGTCAAAGTCTTCGAGTCCTCCTAAAGCTAGGAAGGTACCTCTATCACCTATGACGCCCTAGAAAATTTCGTATTTATAAATATTTATTTAGTATTAAATGTGGATTATATTATGTGAATATTGTATAAAAGGTGAAATACGTGTGATGTCGTATTTGTATGTTTATATGATGATTTATGTGTGATGTGTAAGTCCGTGCATATTTAATTGTATTTTTGAGGATTAAAATCTATTTAAAATAGGCATTATTGATCTTCTGAGAATTTTATAAAATCATCGGAGTTATGATAAATCATGAAATCTTTTGTAATATTATCTTTGTATAATTATTTAGTTTTTAAAATTCTTGGGAGAATTAGTTTGGGTGTTTAAGTATTTTAAAATGATTTTAAGAGCTCTATTTCATTTGAAGGATCAAAACTTGTAAAATTCATAATTAATTCATTCTTGATCCTAAAAATATTTTAAAAATATGCGGGTCTTCGTAATTTTGTACTATACATTTTAAAGTTATAAAGTTTAATTTTTCACCAATTTTGTTTTTCGATTTTCAGAATTTATTTAATTGATTCTTAAATTATTTGGAGTATGGTGAAAAACCTTTTTACCCCTGCTTTTTATTCCACAAAACCCACACCTTTATCCTTTCTTACCGAGTACTCTGTTTTGTCTCTGGAAGTCTCTCGAGAATTCTCTCTCTCGAACTCCATTTTTCTCTTTTTAATCTTTCTCCCAAACTCTCTTTCTCACATTCTTCTTCCTCTTCCAGGATTTTTTTGATGATATTATGAGTTTTAGTAATCGAAATTTTCTCTTTTAAAGCTTTACACAACCGTATTCTTGTGTTTAATTTCTGCAATTTGTAGAAATTTAGGATTAATTGGGGGTTTCGATTTTATGGGATGATTAATCAGTTGAAGGTGTTAAGGAGTTGCCGTGGTTTACATGTGATTGATATGGAGTGATGTAGTAAGATTGAGGTGAAGTTTGGGGTATGTGAAGTGGGGAGGTATGGTAGTATGTGGCGTGTGTTGTGTAGAAGCAACACCGAGGAGGGAAGCGAGGGATTGAGAGAAGTGAAGGAGAAGTGAAGAAGATGAGGTGATTGTGCTGGTGTATATGGGTGCAGCGAGTTGCGGGTGAGTATGTTTTGAGTTTGTGTGAATCAAGGGAAGACAGGGGAGTGATGTAGGGGCGTATATGAGTATGTGAATCCTTAGGTATGTACGAGTATGTGTATGAGTTTGTGGGTGTCTATGGATGCGTGTTATGGTGCAAAACAAAGAGAGAGGGCCGAAATAGAGGATGATTAAGAGAGAAAAGAGTTGCTGGTGCGTGCATATGTCCGTGTGTGCGTGACTGTGGGTGAGCTGTGGCCTGTGTAAGTGTTTGAATGAGTGTGTGTTGATGGTACAGAACAGGTGAAAGACGAGAGATAGAAAAGGAAGAGTAGAAGCCTGTGCTGTAAACGTGTATGTGTCGTCTGTGTGTGGTTGCAGTAGGTTGATGCCCGGGTGTAGGCTGTGTCCGGATGATTATGTTTGTGGGGTATATGAGTGTCTTGGCTGGTATATTGATGTCATTGTATATGGCGCAGAAATTTCCGAAGGTAGAAAAGAGAGTTAGAGAGAAATGAAGTGGGCTGTGTTCTTATGATGGTTGGTATAGATGTGATGTGAGTTGCAAGACCAGGGAGAGCCGAGGTCTTGAAGTAAAAGAAGAAGGGTGAAGAAGTAGAAGATTGTGGGGGAGTATGAATATTGTGGTTGTTGTATGGGTCAGTGTGGGTTCATGTGATGGTATTCCTGTGTGTGTGGGTTTTGTCCGTGTGGTATGTGTGTTGTATATGAGGGTGTAGTAGGCGCAGTAGGGTAAGGAAACAGAGAGCTCCTGAAGATAGAAATGATGGGTAAGGTGGATTGTAGTTGGCCTTATTTGACTTAAAGTATGATTTTGATAAAAAAATTATGTATAAAATTTGCTGCAGGTGTAAGGTTTAAGCATTAGCTAAATTTTCGAAGTTAGTTCATAGAAGTGGTATAGTTCGGATTGTTATGGTTAATTCATAAATATGTGTAGTAAGATTTATATATGACAACCTGAACTTTGCAAACAGCTGAATATAAGTTCGAAACGTGAACTGACTTGTCTAGGTGGTTATTGGTGGGTTGCCAAGTATAAAGGTGATTCGGATTTCCATATGAGTTGAAAATTAGGTCATATGTATAAAGAAAGTGTTGTCCGATTTTTGTTAGAATTATTTTGTGAATTTTATAATAAGTTTACAAGGATTATTTGCAAGTCGGTATGATATACGTGTTAAGTGTTATGTGTAAAGCGTTCTAAGATGCGTATGGGTAGGATAAAGCAATCAGTAAGGTTTGGTTGGTTTGGTACTGAAGTAGTACTTTACCTTGTATAGGTACGAGTAAGAGACCCGACCAAGAGTAGTGCACGTGTAGATGGAATTTCGAGAAGGGGACAATTGTCGGAATTGACGAGTGAACTCGTGTAGGGACCAACGTGTAAAGAAGTAGATATTGAAGTGAAGTGAGTAACAAATTGAGATGTTGGAAGCGGAAACTTCATATATCGAGGCAAGTGTCATCGCTCTTCACTTATTGTTCAAGTGATGCAATTCTGTTCTATTTATATATCAATTGTGTCGATCAAATTATGTTTACAAAAGTGACGTCCTTCTTCGAATGACGTGCAATTGTTTATATTGTCCACCTATAGCTCAAGTGCAAATCTTCGAATGATCTTACAAATACCCTTTTTCCTCAAAGATATTTTATAAACATGGTATGTTATCGGATTCCTCAGCGGAGTGTCATTTCCTTTATTTTCCTCAAAAATGTTTAAGAAACGTTCTAATCAGAGGGAATCCAAGATTTTAACTCTTATAAAAATCTTTTAACATAATTTCTAATATTAACATATTTTTACCCGATGGACCCTCGTTAGGGGATATTTTCTTCAAATTAATTTACAATTAATCATCATGGAATTGTCTTACAAATGTTCATTTTGAACCACTTAACTTACCCAATTTAGTCCAAACTTTTCTAAATGTTGGAGAAAATTATTAAATGATTAGCACTTGACTATATCCTTGTTTTGTCGTATATCCTCAGTTGTTGTTAATCATGTTGCTAGTAAATTCTTATGTCAATTTATTTAATGATGTTATGACCCCAATTATTCGTATCGAACTTGTCGATACCTTTTTAGATTGTTGTTCTTCATTTATTACCCATTTCTCGTGTCGAACTCGTCGACTCCTGTTGATTATGAATTCGGCATTGACTCTCGAAATTTGAATTGTTCTGGAACGTGAGTTTCCAAGTTAGTTGATGTGGAAAGGGTTGTCGATTGTTCCGACCCCTTCGGGGAGACCAGTTTAATGGTCAACAGATGTCCCTTCGGGGAGACCAGTTTAATGGTCAACAGATGTCCCTTCGGGGAGACCAGATTCGTGGTCAGATGTTAAGGCCAATGTGTGTCGTGGATCCATTAAAGGACATTGCTGTGTGCGTTTGTTCGGGGTTAGTGCGTGACTGATCAGCAGCCTAACCTTATTGTTTTTAAAATATATAAAAATCCAATTCTAATCCATACATTGAGGTTGAGTTGCTTCTAAGCTTGATTTCCTTGAAGCCTATTATGATTATCTTTAATTATCAGAACTTTTATCAGTTCTCATTGTTGATGCATTTTATTCTAGCGGAGCCTGTTGTTTCATCTTGGAGTTTTGATATTTAATTTCTTCAGCTGATTTCTTTCATACCATATAATGATTATTCTTGATGTGCAGAATCTATATTGTTCTTGATGTTGCTATCACTGTTTACACTTGCTGAGCATTGTTGGCTCACTCTTGCTTGTGTTTATTTTCTTCAGTTAATAGAGAAGATTAGTGGACATTGTGGTCAGTGAGTTTTCCTGCTCCATCAGCGAGAGGTGACGTTCGAGACGTTGTTGATTTCGTCGGGTAGTGGTTTTGGAAATTGTCAAGGTTGGTTAACTAGTTTGGCAGTGGACTTAATTTGTTATAAGATTGTATAATAATTTTATTCAGAGGTTGGATTGTAAAATGTAATTTAATAGTTGTTTCATACCATAACCTGTATGCGGTCTTGGATCAGGGGTGTTGTATTATATATATTTGGCTTATGACCAGGTTTATGTTGTGTTGATTGTGGTTAGTGGGCCTATATCTGTACCCCGGATTAAGGGATGCCATAGTTGGTATCAGAGCTACATGTTATGGTCACTGAAACAGGTTAGGATGGGTTGGTATACGTGTGTAAGACGGGCGTTAGGTAGAACGATTTAGGATAAGGTTCACCTTAGGTTATTGTGACGAATATTGTGACGTTGTACGGTCTTTTGACATATCGCACGAGTAGGAGTTCGATTCGTTCGAAGATTTGGTTATGAGGGAGACAGATAATCCAGAGCCGCCTGGGCTAAGTGAACAATTGAAGCTACCAGTTTGGAGGACATTATCTCGAGACTTTCGCGTACCTTCTAGAATGTTTCTACGACTTTAGTTCGATGTGAACGTTATAGAGAGAATACGAGTAGACTAGAAATAAGATGTGGGAAGCGATTGTTGGCATGAGTTGGAAGTGTGGGCATAGTTACACGCTGCTAGCTGTTGATCTCGGTTGAGTTCTTAATTGATTCCCCATTTGGGCAGTTGAATTGATTCTTGTTCTTGCTCTGAATTGTTGTAAACGAATTCACGATTTATATTGTCGCTGAAGCATTTGTTGCGCAGTGACAGTTAAAATCGAGAATGAATGAAGATCTTCGTAGTTATTCAACTCATTATTGTCAAGCCGGTTTTGGCAGCTAGGTATATTAATGCTTAGCCGATAAGAGTGAGATTGTGAATAATTATGAATTTCTTGGACGTTTGTTTAATCGATTATACTTCCATTGATGATGAGTTTGTATATCAGATTCACTTGAATTTAATTCTATTCCTTCAGAAATATCCTTATTTCATAGGACACTTGGTCCAACTCTATACATGAGAATTTTTTAGACTAGTGAGTTCTTTCTATTTTCCCTGAATATTTAATCTTCTTTATCTGAACTGAGATGAACAACCTATGTATATAGGGGATTCAGGGACATTTTATCTCTGTGATAGAAGTCTGGTGGGACGCCACCGATTATTTTTGTCATGGAAGTACTAAAGACTGGCCATCTTTTGTACTAGGGTGGTTGACCTAAGTGACAAATACAACCTGATAACAGTTCGAAGATCATATTGATCTCTCGGTTAAATTCTTTCACAAAAAGTTTTTATCAAACAAAATTCAGTGTACATTCATACATAATATCTATTCATTCTATTGACTTCCTTTGTCAGAAACCTTGATTATTTTGGATTACCAGTGATTAAGAGCCGCGAAGATAGACGCGACGACATCCTAAGTGGTTAAAATTGCGATTACGTGACGAAGTATTGGTTGAGCAAGATTGAGAATTGATGTTAAAACAGAGATGACATATCAAACTGGATTATGTATGGATCGACAAACACATGTACGAGATTCGAGAATACTGAAAATTGAGAAAAAGAAAGGAGCAGGTATCAAGGGCACAAGATTAAAGATTTTATTAAAGGTTGAAAAGAGAATGATGATGAGGATGTTTGGTAGATGACAGTTAGTGTTAATGAAAGATTGTTTTGGACATCTGTTTAATATCGGAGATAGTAAATGGAATATTATAAGATTCTGAATATTTGAAACCCGTTGTTGGATATAAGGTTTTTGAACCCAGGAAGGATAGTTTGAGTAAAGCAGAATGAAGCATGACAAATTTGTTTGCAAGAACTATCAGAAGGAAATTAATGAAATTTGAATAAGAAGTAAGAAGATTGTGTTAGAGTTAATGACTGGTGTGAACTTAATGTGAAGAGTCGTGATTATTAAGAGTAGAAGAGAGTCGACCAAGATGGAACCAGATGAGAAGAAGAGGAAGACAGTGAACCATGAAGTTTTAGAAGCGTTTCAACATAAGCCGTGTAATTCAGATAAGGGAAGAATGAAGAATTTCTAAGATTTAGAGCAGAGAGAACGAGGCACAGTAGTTGCCACATAATGAGAATTAGTAGATTTACCAAGGTCGCATGGTTAGAAGATAAAATTTTGAGAAAAAACATATTGAAATTGTGTTGAGATAAATTTAGAAAGTTGCAAGTGTAATCGGATAGAATAGTGTGGTAATAAATGACAGAATCAGAGATCAAAAGTTGTGTGCCAAAAGCATGGAAAGATAAGATATTTTTCCAGAGATTGGATCATATCAGTCTCAGTGGAACCTATGATGAGAGTAACAAGACAGTTTTCTATAATTACTAGGAAGCTAGAAATTCAACATGATTATAAATGAAGTTAGCAAGAATTTGATTGTGATGACAGTAAAAAAAGAGTTAAGTGTGATTCAGGATTGGATTGATTTCCTAACAACGAAGTACGAGCAAACTGTGAGGACAAGAAAGTGAGACTTTGATTTTCAAGAGATGTAAAAGTGGTGTTTTGAGGCCGGAAGCAGACACAGAAGTTTTAATGGTCATGCAGATCAAGAGATTATTCTACCAAGATTATGAAGTTGTTTTGCACAAAAGGGAGATATCAGAAGGAAACAGTTAAATCGAAGTCGATTTCAATGATTAAAATTTTCGATTGCATAATTTGATGGATTACCAGGATTGTCACCAGGTAAGGATGAAGAGTTTGTTGTTATTCAATTTCTAAAAATATAAAATCAGTTTCAAGGAGTTCAATATTGAATTACATCAATAGAAATGTTGGAGTAAGCAATTTAATTAAAGGATTTTCGCAAGAGTAGTAGTAATACGCAGGCTATCTCAGAAAGATGCACCAATACAATTCGTGAGAAGGAAGAAAAGCAGTTTGAAGTTATACATTGACCTTTAAAATGGAATAAGTGGACCAGTAGCCAGGAGAAACTTTGTTTTGTCAAGGTTGGATGAGTTGTTTGACCAAGTTGACAGGTGTATATTTTGCCTAAAGTTGATTTATGAATGGACTAAGATCATTTGAAGATACAAACCCTAAGATATTTTTATTTTTTTTAAAACAACATTTTTAGTTGATGAGAACACAATAAATTGTTGGTGATGGTATTTGATTGAATAAGAGCAATTACTGCTTTATAGGTACAATATATAAGATTTCAAGCAGTATTCGGATGAAGAATTTTAGTATGTTCATAGATGACATATCAAGATGTTTGAAGGCTTGTGAAGCGTATGCAGATCAATCGAGAATCACTATAAGAAGTTTCAAGAAAAGGAAGAAGATCCTGCACAAGAAATTTTTGTGAAGTTAACCAAAGATTATTGAAGATTATTGATGACTGTTACCCAAAAGGCTGTAAGTAGTAATCAATTTTACCAGAGAGAACAAAAAGGTTGAATGGATAGAAAAGTGTGTAGAGAGTTTCAAAGGGCTGAAGAGGGTTAATAACCGCTCCAGTGATGGTGAAGCCAGATGAGCATAAAGACGTAGTGAAGTACTGTGTTGGTCCATAAGCAGAAGTATTGACATATGAGTTGGAATTGACCGCGATGGTTTTAGCCTAAAGAGTTGGGAAGTCAGATGTGGAAGTTTGAACGCCTAGTCTACAACTAGGGTGATTCATATTGTGATACTTCAGCGTGAGTTAGCCGAAAATTAAGAGGTACTTGTCTAGGTGGTTATTGGTGGGTTGCCAAGTATAAAGGTGATTCGGATTTCCATATGAGTTGAAAATTAGGTCATATGTATAAAGAAAGTGTTGTCCGATTTTTGTTAGAATTATTTTGTGAATTGTATAATAAGTTTACAAGGATTATTTGCAAGTCGGTATGATATACGTGTTAAGTGTTATGTGTAAAGCGTTATAAGACGCGTATGGGTAGGATAAAGCAATCAGTAAGGTTTTGGTTGGTTTGGTACTGAAGTAGTACTTTACCTTGTATAGGTACGAGTAAGAGACCCGACCAAGAGTAGTGCACGTGTAGATGGAATTTCGAGAAGGGGACAATTGTCGGAATTGACGAGTGAACTCGTGTAGGGACCAACGTGTAAAGAAGTAGATATTGAAGTGAAGTGAGTAACAAATTGAGATGTTGGAAGCGGAAACTTCATATATCGAGGCAAGTGTTATCGCTCTTCACTTATTGTTCAAGTGATGCAATTCTGTTCTATTTATGTATCAATTGTGTCGGTCAAATTATGTTTACAAAAGTGACGTCCTTCTTCGAATGACGTGCAATTTTTTATATTGTCCACCTATAGCTCAAGTGCAAATCTTCGAATGATCTTACAAATACCCTTTTTCCTCAAAGATATTTTATAAACATGGTATGTTATCGGATTCCTCAGCGGAGTGCCATTTCCTTTATTTTCCTCAAAAATGTTTAAGAAACGTTCTAATCAGAGGGAATCCAAGATTTTAATTCTTATAAAAATCTTTTAACATAATTTCTAATATTAACATATTTTTACCCGATGGACCCTCGTTAGGGGATATTTTCTTCAAATTAATTTACAATTAATCATCATGGAATTGTCTTACAAATGTTCATTTTGAACCACTTAACTTACCCAATTTAGTCCAAACTTTTCTAAATGTTGGAGAAAATTATTAAATGATTAGCACTTGACTATATCCTTGTTTTGTCGTATATCCTCAGTTGTTGTTAATCATGTTGCTAGTAAATTCTTATGTCAATTTATTTAATGATGTTATGACCCCAATTATTCGTATCGAACTTGTCGATACCTTTTTAGATTATTGTTCTTCGTTTATTACCCATTTTTCGTGTCGAACTCGTCGACTCCTGTTGATTATGAATTCGGCATTGACTCTCGAAATTTGAATTGTTCTGGAACGTGAGTTTCCAAGTTAGTTGATGTGGCAAGGGTTGTCGATTGTTCCGACCCCTGGTGCGTTCGTTATATAATTAGAATTCCTTATACTGGGCTGAACTGTTATCAGTGAGTTTAAGGATGTGGTTGTGAGTTTCCAGTTAGTTGTTGTGTTAAGGGTGGTCGATTGTTCCGACACCTAGTTTGTTGGATTTAGAATTGGAATGTTTTTTTTTATGTCCCTTCGGGGAGACCAGTTTAATGGTCAACAGATGTCCCTTCGGGGAGACCAGTTTAATGGTCAACAGATGTCCCTTCGGGGAGACCAGATTCGTGGTCAGTTGTTAAGGCCAATGTGTGCCGTGGATCCATTAAAGGACATTGCTGTGTGCGTTTGTCCGGGGTTAGTGCGTGACTGATCAGCAGCCTAACCTTATTGTTTTTAAAATATATAAAAATCCAATTCTAATCCATACATTGAGGTTGAGTTGCTTCTAAGCTTGATTTCCTTGAAGCCTATTATGATTATCTTTAATTATCAGAACTTTTATCAGTTCTCATTGTTGATGCATTTTATTCTAGCGGAGCCTGTTGTTTCATCTTGGAGTTTTGATATTTAATTTCTTCGGCTGATTTCTTTCATACCATATAATGATTATTCTTGATGTGCAGAATCTATATTGTTCTTGATGTTGCTATCACTGTTTACACTTGCTGAGCATTGTTGGCTCACTCTTGCTTGTGTTTATTTTCTTCAGTTAATAGAGAAGATTAGTGGACATTGTGGTCAGTGAGTTTTCCTGCTCCATCAGCGAGAGGTGACGTTCGAGACGTTGTTGATTTCGTCGGGTAGTGGTTTTGGAAATTGTCAAGGTTGGTTAACTAGTTTGACAGTGGACTTGATTTGTTATAAGATTGTATAATAATTTTATTCAGAGGTTGGATTGTAAAATGTAATTTAATAGTTGTTTCATACCATAACCTGTACACGGTCTTGGATCAGGGGTGTTGTATTATATATATTTGGCTTATGTCCAGGTTTATGTTGTGTTGATTGTGGTTAGTGGCCCCAAATCTGTACCCCGGATTAAGGGATGCCACATCACCTAAGTCTGAAGTCTCAGGTTCTAAGACTTCTAACAGTGACAAGAAGACTAACACCAAGAAAGTTGACAAGCATGTTATTTATGATAAAATTGTTTCTAAGTCACATGGACCCAAACTTGTTTGGGTATCAAAGGAGAAGTAATACCTTTGTGTTTGCAGGGCAAAGAAAGTGAAAAGAAGGTCATGTGGATTTTGGACAGTGGATGCTCAAATCATATGACTGGTGATATAGCCATGCTATCACAGTATGAGGAAAAGACTGGCCCAATGGTTGCTTTTGGAGATGACAGCATGGGTAACACATTGGGATATGGCAAGTTAAAAGTTGGAAATGTCATCATTGAAGATGTAGCACTGGTCAAGGGACTCAAGCATAATCTGCTAAGTGTTGGTCAGTTTACTGATAGAGGATTCAAGGTGGATTTTGACAAAGATGAATGTTTGATCACCCACAAGAAGACTGGTGATTTTGCTCTATCTGGAGTAAGGAAAGGAAGCCTTTTTGTAGCCAATATGGATTCTGCAAACAAGGACAAAATTTGTTGCTTTTACTCGAAAGCATCAAATGAAGATTGTTGGCTGTGGCACAAGAAACTATCACACCTGAACTTCAAAGCCATTAATTCTCTAGTCAAAAGAGAGTTAGTGAGAGGCATGCCCACACTTGAATTCTGTCAAGAAGGAGTGTGTGAGGCTTGTCAAAAAGGAAAGATGAAAAGATCAAGCCACAAGTCAAAGACTGTGACATCAATAACCAAGCCCCTACAACTCATTCATATGGATTTGTTTGGGCTTGTCAATATTATGTCACTAGGAAGAAAGAAGTATGCCTTGGTGATGGTTGATGACTTTACAAGGTATACATGGGTGGAATTTCTGGCATCAAAAGATGAGGCTCCACAAGTAATCATTGAGCATATAAAGAATGTTGACAAGGAAGCAAAGGCCAACAATGCCAGTGTGATTGCACTGAGAAGTGATAATGGAACAGAGTTCAGAAATGCCATGCTTGAAGCATTCTGCAAAAAGAATGGGATTTCTCAGCAATTCTCAGCTCCAAGGACTCCACAATAAAATGGAGTTGTTGAGAGGAAGAATAGAACTCTAATTGAGGCTGCTAGAACAATGTTACTTGATGCAAAGATGCCTACATGTTTTTGGGCTGAGGCTATAAGCACTGCATGCTATATCCAGAACAGAACCCTCATCAACAAAAACACTGGAAAGACACCTTACAACTTGATGACTGGAAAGAAGCCTACTCTAAAGTATGTTCATACTTTTGGAAGCAAATGCTTTGTATTGAAGCATAATTCTGAATATGTTGGAAAATTTGATGCAAAAGCATTTGAAGGAATTTTTCTTGGCTACTCTATGGAAAGAATTGCATACAAAGTTTATGTCATCAGTCAAAAGAAAATTATGGAAAGCACAGATGTGACATTTGATGACAGCAAACTACCTGGACTAGAAGAAGCCAATGATGAAGATAAAGATCCATTAAAGTTTGATAATCTAGATGATTCTGACGAAGAGACTGAAACTGGAGTTGAAACTCAAGTTCAACAGACTCAAGTGAATGATAATACAAGAGAAGAATTTGTGCCAATCAACAGTGGAGAAACTAGCATCCAAGACACACCTGTGAGTAGTGGCAACCTCACAGGGGGAGGAAATCATGATGATCATGATTTGGATGATGAAGCAACATCAAGAATGAGAAATCAGGCTGAGCACTCAAGGAAATGGGATAGATCACACACTGCAGAGCAAATCATTGGAGATCCTAATGCAGGAGTAAGGACTAGAAGAGCAACTCAGAATGAGTGTCTCTATGGTTGTTTCCTATCTCAGGTTGAGCCTAAGAAACTTGATGATGCACTGTTGGATCCAGATTGGATTATTGTCATGCAAGAGGAGCTGAATCAATTTGAAAGGAACAAAGTATGGGAACTTGTGCATGCACCAAAGAATGGAACCATTATTGGAACAAAATGGGTTCTGAAGAATAAGATGGATGAAGATGGTGTAATTATAAGGAACAAAGCAAGGTTGGTTGCAAAAGGATACTCTCAACAGTAAGGCATTGATTATGATGAGACATTTGCCCCTGTTGCTAGATTGGAAGCCATCAGAATATTCTTGGCATTTGCTACTCATTCAAACTTTGAAGTGTATCAAATGGATGTCAAGAGTGCATTTCTGAATGGAGAGTTGGAAGAAGAAGTTTATGTGCAACAACCACCTGGCTTTGAGGATCCACACTTTCCAGAATTTGTTTACAGACTGCTTAAGGCACTGTATGGACTTAAGCAGGCTCCAAGGGCATGGTATGATACTTTATCACAATTTCTTCTTGAAAATCAATTCACTGGAGGTACACTGGACAAGACACTGTTTTACAAGAAGCATGGTGATGATCTTATCCTAGTTCAGATCTATGTGGATGATATCATTTTTGGTTCTACAAATGAGAAGCTGTGTGAGAAATTTTCTAAACTCATGCAGAGCAGATATGAGATGAGTATGATGGGAGAGTTGACATTCTTCCTTGGGTTGCAAGTCATTCAAAGGAAGGATGGTATCTTTATTAGTCAGACCAAGTACATCAAGGATTTATTGAAGAAGTTTGACTTGGAAGAATGCTCACCTGCAAAGACACCCATGGCCACTGCCACTAAATTGGATGAAGATGCTAAAGGCAAGAAAGTAGATATCTCAATCTACAGAGGCATGGTTGGTTCTCTACTCTACCTCACTGCAAGTAGGCCAGACATCATGTTTGCTACATGCTTGTGTGCAAGGTTTCAATCAAATCCAAAAGAATCACATCTGATTGCTATAAAAAGGATCTTTAGATATCTTAAGGGCACTCCAAACTTGGGTTTATGGTATCCTAAGGACACAGGGTTTAATCTGGTTGGTTATTCTGATGCTGATTATGCTGGATGCAGAGTGGATAAGAAAAGCACCTCATGTAGCTTCCAGTTTCTTGGACAAAGGTTAGTCTCTTGGTATAGCAAGAAACAACAATCTGTGTCAACTTCTACAGCTGAGGCTGAATACATAGCTGCTGGAAGTTGCTGTGCTCAAGTGCTTTGGATTAGAAATCAACTTAGAGATTATGGAGTTGTGTTGGAAAGAATTCCAATCATGTGTGACAACACAAGTGCAATCTCTATAGTTGCCAATCCTGTCAATCATTCTAGAACAAAGCACATTGACATCAGATATCATTTCATAAGGGAACATGCAACTAATGGAACCATTGAGTTGCATTACGTTTCTACAGATAAACAACTAGCTGATATATTCACTAAGCCATTAGATGAAGCCACCTTCAGAAGGTTGGTTAGTGAGATTGGAATGCTGAATTCTTCAGATTCTGGCTAGGTGAATACAGCATCTAGATTGTTGCAGCAGTAAACACTTACTTTATCTTAATTCTTAATATTTTTGGAGTAAGTGTTGGCTGAAATATGATTTATAAATATTTCAAATCTGTTGCATATTTGGAAAATCATATTTTCGTGTTAACTTGAAATTTCTATGAAATTTTGAGAAAATCACTGTTCAATTTGCTAGTATATTCTTGAATGAATATGGCTGGTAAATTTTAAAAGATAGTGAAAATTGAGTTTCTACGAGTATATTTCGACAAGTCAGACTTCTCGAATGATTCACTATTCGACATCTCTAACAAGTCTCATTAGAGCACTCTCGAGTTCTCGAATAGAGTCTTTTAGAGTTCTCGAATAGAGGTTTTCTTGACTTCTCGAATATAGTGTTTTAGTTCTCGATTGACTGAGTTCTCGAATACTATTTTTGAGTTCTCGAATCATTTGAAAAGGCTGAATTCTCGCTGAATTTTAACCGATTTTGGATTTTTATTCAGAATTCAGAATTACTCATAAAAACATATTTTACCTAATTTAGATCTATTTCTAAGTTAGATAACTGCCAGCTATGAGTTACAACCTGCTTGAGTTATCGAATAAGCCTTTCTTGACTTATCGAATAGTTGTTTTCTACTTCTCGAATGCTTGACTTGTCGATACAATACATACATCTAATCGACAATTCAAGCACTTCATACTTACACAATTTCACATCTATTCGATTCAATTCATTCGATTTCTCAAGCACCAAAGCTCCCAAAACCCCTGAAAACCCTAACTGCTAAAAGCCAAATTTCTTCTTCAACCTTTACTTTCTCTTCTCTTCTTTCTGTATCAATGGCAACAGTGAAGTTCAACACCAATTTTATCGCCCTAACTAGTAATGTTGAAGCATTCAAGTGCTTTGCGAAGTGGATGGTTGAGTCATACATCAAGGATGCACTCTCTGCCAACCCAACACTGTATCTAGACATTCTGGAATAGTTTTGGGGTACTGCTATTGTGGAAGTTGTGGCCCTGGAAAGCGCAATAACTTCATACATAATCTACTGCAAGATTCAGGACTAGGAAATCACTATCACCACCGCAGACATGAATCAAGCACTGGACCTACAACAAGAGTCATATGACATACTGGCCATGAATGCAAAGCTAGAAGAATTCTTTGAGTTCATCAACTACTCAGATGGGATTAATCTTGGAAAATTAAACAGGAAGAATCTGAGAAACGAGTGGAGCTATGTGTTTGCAACTCTTCTTCAAGTCTTCACGGCGAGGAAATCAAGCTTTGATCAAATCAGTGCACCTGCACAACAAATTGGCTATGCACTGGCCTATGGAAAGAAGATAGATGTTGGTCAAATCATCTTACAAGAACTGTATGGGAGACTTGGTAAGAACACAACCAAGAGAGGTACTAACATTTTCTTCCCTCGCTTTATTCAATCTGTTCTTAATTTTAAAAATGCTCAACTGATTGAATTGCTTGGGATAGATAAAAATAGAATAGGCTATCCTAAATCCATGACCAAACTCATTTTTGGTAATTTGGAGACTAGGAATGATGTGGATGTAAGACTTAACATAACTCCCCATATGGAGAGTTTGTTTAGAACTTACCCCCACAACATGCCAACATTTGACTCAAAGTCACAGTTAGCACAACCCAAGCAAGTAGAACAAAATGCTAACCCAGGGCCTGCTAACCAACCCTCTCAACCAAACACTCTACCACACAGTAAGCCAACTGCATCATCCTCTCAAAAGGGTGATGTTAGTAAAAAGAAGAGAAAGGAGGTAATGTCTGCACCTTTAACTATCTTATCTGAGGCAGCATTAGCTGTAGAATTAGAAAGTGAGGCACCTGAGTCACCCCTAATCAGGCCAAAGAAGAAGAAAACTATAACCACCTCTTCAGTCACACAAATGGCTGAAGTTGTAAAATCAGGGGCAAACAGTTCACTAGATGTATCCTCTCAACAGGGTGCATCTATAGAATCAAGCATCCTCCCCAATGCAACTACCTGTATAGAGTCAGCACATGGGAGTGATAAGGCTGGCACTACACTGAGTGGAGAGCACATCACAATTGAAACTCCCTCTATTTCTCAGGGGGAGTTGCCCAACTCTAATCTACAAGACACTTCTCTTCCAGAATCTACCACTCAAATTTCTTTGCAGCCTGCAACTCAAGAAATTGAGGAGCAAGGCATTGTTCATCAAGAATTCTTTTCTCTTGATGAGCCAATGATTTCAAGTGACTTAGTGCATGACACTTTACTCACCACCCAGGACCCACATTTAGATGGTGAGGGAATGCATGCTGGGGCATCTCCTAATGACACCATCACAAACACAGAGGATTCACTAGTTTTCACTAGAGACTATGTGCCTGTGACAACTGCTGGTGTAACTCATCTCACTTCTGTGGAGACACCAGTAGTAGAGTCAATCCATCCGGTTACAGAAGTTGCATCTGTAACTGAGGAGTCTAGCTTGCCTAGCTCTAGCTCTGACTTCCTGGCACAATGGCTGAAGCCTGTGCAACATGACAGTGCTTCAGGATCAGGGTCTGTTCCACCACAATTGACGGTTGAAGCACTTCAAAGCTTAGTTGTGGATCAGATTCCTGAGTTTGTTAAGATTGCTCAAAACTTGGTCACCTCGAACATCCCTAATCCAGACTATGAAGCCATTCTGTTATGCCATAGGGATGATGTGGAGATGCAGAAGATAAAGATAGTTGATGATGCTGAGAGAGATGGCAATGTAGATGCCTGGTTGCAAGGAAAATATGAGATTACTCTTGATGAAGCACTTCAATATCTAAGGGAGGAATACATCACTTCACTAGGTTCCAATGCCAAATCTATGACCCCTAGTGAAGTGTATGAGGCCATGAATGATTCTTACAAGGGCTTTCTCAAGGCTGCCCACTATCTTGGCAAAGGAGTCAAATCTGAGGTTAGCAGGGTGTGTGATGAGACAGTCACTAAAGTGGAAGAAACCAATAGGACATTTGCTGCCAAATTCCCTCAGTTGGATAGTGTGTTTAAAGACCTCAAATACTATAACACCACCTGCACCAAGATGGATCATGGGTTAGCACTGCTAAAGGATGTTGTCACAAGTCTAGGGCATAAATTTCAATCTCTATTTGATCAAACCACAGACTCCAATGCCATGCTGAAAACAATGTTCAAGAATCAATATGGGAATAAGCTGGTAACTGAGGTCTCTGTGCATGACATGACCAAGTATGAAGTACAAAGACTCAAGGATCAATCTATCTCTGGTTTCAAGGCCACTGAGTTATTCACCAAGGTGGATACTCTGGAAAAGGAGGTGGTCAATCTAACGACATCCAATGCTCAGTTAACAGACACTGTTGCTGCTCTCAATGAAAAGTTGGACATTCAAGCCACTGCCAATGCTGATGTTCTTCTTAATCAACAACATATGCTTTCTGCCATAATGAAGCATATGAGACTCCCTCTACCTGAAGCCTCTTCCAACCCAAAGGTCACTTCTACAGCCTCTGTGCCTGACAACAAGCCTAAGGGGGAGAAGAGGACATTAAAGAACTCAAAATCTAAGGGGGAGAAACCTAAGGAGAAAGGCATTACAATGAATGAGGGTGGAACTGCTAAGTCAAATCAGTCTGAGAAATTAAAGGTAGCATCCAAGGAGGAGAAATTGAAGAAAGTAGCTGTAGCTAAAGAGGCCAAGATTCCATCTATCCCTCCATCTGAAAATGAAGAGAAATCCCCAGAATATGAATTTGACATTCCTGACATTGCTAAGCAATCTCTTCAAGGTGAACCTTCAGAATTCAAAAATGTTCTTACTCAAAGGGTATGTCAAGAAACTGCAAACTCTAAATTATACCATGACATAGCCTTTCTGAAGCACCTACATGAGCTGAGAAGAAGGGCAAACTTCCTCTACTTTGACTACATCAAGCTTCTTGTGCAAGATGTGTTTCTAGTCACTGTAATGAGAAGAGAAATTGTTCAAACCAATCCTTATGCCATCATCATTACCAATGATAGAGAAGTCCTAGTCCATACTGCCAAGAACCTCTTTCACAACCACATTGAAGCTTTGCAAATTCTATCCAGCTCTGAACTTAGAACAACACTAGTACAAAACTAGTCTTTTACGTCGGTTAAATAGGCCTTATACGTCGGCATTTTGGCGACGTATAGAGGGGCGACGTATAAAGTATGGGTCTTTTACGTCGGTTAAATAGGCGACGTAAAAAATAGAATATACGTCGCCTAATAACCGACGTAAAAAACCAAAATGCCGACGTATATGAGTCAATACAAGCGACGTATAAAGACAGAAAAACCGACGTATATTGATTATGTTTTATATGTCACCCATACAAGAACCGACGTATATTGTCCAAAAAAAATTTAATTTTTTTTTTATTTTTGGTAAATGAGGACGGGCACCTTGTAAAAAAATTATATCAACAGAAAAATAATATACAACCTAGAGCAGAAATTTTATATCAACGGAAAAATAATATACAACCTAGAGCAAAAAAACTCAGGTCTAAGAAACTTCTCAAGGACATACCCAAGAGAAGAAATACCAAAACCAAACAGAACAAAGAGAACAAAAAAAAACCTAACATTATTATTTTCATCTAACTCTCCCACTAATTCTCCCACTGATTCCATGATCATGATCCTAGATCTTCATCTGCAAACTCCTTAGCCTCACGAACCATGCGCTCAATCTCGTCTTGACACAAACGACCCTTGTCATTTGTGATTGTAATCTTTTCAGATATACCCGAGGCTTTGTCTTCAGCCTTAACATTCAGAATACCATTGGCATCAACCTCAAACATAGCTTCAATTTGAGGAGTTCCCCTGCAATCAAAGAGTGTTAGATACATCCCAGCTATCATTTTCTCAAAACCCTGTAGCAAACAATGAGCTAATAAATGAAAATTACATTTTACAAGGCAGACAGATGAGGGAAGATAATATTTTAATTTTGGAGAAGCAGCGGAAAGTGAAAACTGAAGTTTACCTAATCATTACAGTTTGGGCTCTCACTGTCTAAATCGATGTCATAACATGTTCTGGGCAAGTGAGATGACGAAAAGTTCCCCCACTCCATATTTACTACCTATTGATAGAAGTATATGTAAGCATGTGTGCACGTGGTTGCTTTGCATGTTTAAGGATATAATAATACAAGGTAAGAACAGCGAAGGATACCATGCCTCCTGATGTAGTGAGAAGGCCTTGACATTTGATAATAGCATCTGCACGCTCCAAATAGCAGACATTTGTACCTGTCCCAATTATCACTGCTACAACTGTATCCTCATCATGATAGTGTCCAAGGGCTAACGTTCCCACAGTGTCATTTACCTGCTCATATAAAATTAGGGAAATGAGAACAGTGGTACTACCAATTTGAAAATACAGAATTTAAAAAAATAATAATAATAAAACAATAAAAAGGAATCCAGAGTTATACATACAACATTTTATGGACCTCTGCATCACTTAGCAAAACCAAAACAAAAGTAGCGCTGCATCATCTATCTAGAAATAATTTTATGTGTCACATAAACATGTGGATGGCAACACTAGTGACGTGAAGAAAAACGAAAGTATAAAGAGATTTACAATGACCTCTTCTGGATATTGCTTGTTGTAAGCTTGCAGAAACATCCCTTCCAACCTGAGATTATATTTCATTACATCAGTTGCAGTAAAACAACAATATATAAACGAGACATGCTTCATTTAATTCAAGACATACATGCTGATAAAAGGAAGAATTAGCATATCAACAACTGAAAGACCTGGTAAGTTTCCACTACCAGCAGCATATATCTGAAAGAAAACTACATAATGTAAATCCAGACAGAATCTATGAAAATATGAAAACCTAGTCATTTTATACACATAATAAAATTCCTAAATCCACTAGAATCTTAGGGTTATAAAAAAGAGGAAAACAAAAGACATAGTGCCCATGGGTATTTAGTAGCTTAATTACTGAAGCAACTCGAGGCAACAAAAAGAAGCAATTAAGAAAAGAGGAGCCAAGCTAGAATCCCAGTCACAACAAATGTGATAGAAATGCCAAAGGAAGGCTCCAACTGTCCAATTTGCAGACTCCGAAATTCAGTATAGCTCTTGCGTAAGTATGCGCATAGCAGTGCATAAAGAAGTATGTAAGAACTTCCACCTCAATGGGAAAATAAGTAGGTCGTTTTGGTTTCCCAACATTAATGCAGGGTAAATCTGCCGAGTACTGTAACTTCCTCTTGCGTCACAGATTACTCTTGCGTCAACATTACCTACTAGTTCAGATTACTCTTGAGGATTTACTTGATAGGGTAATTCCATCTTCTATTTAAACATAGCTCATTTTGATGAAGACCCTTCAATACTCTGCTTATAAAATACCTGTCACAACTAACATTAGCATGCCAAGACAAACTATCTTTATTATGGTTGCAGGTTATGTAATCATCTATTCACCTCAAACTGTACTATACTAAGCTACACTCTTTTAAAGAAAAGATAGTCACACCAACATCAGTAGTTCATAAGACCTTGTGAACGAATTGTTAATTATATGGTCCAAACTACTAGTATACATATAAGACAGGATTTGCGTGTAATAATTTTAGGGTGTGCAGGAAGTTCCTTGAGCAACTTGATTATTGACAAGTTGAATTATATTTTTTAATAATCCATTGTACCTGTGAATTAAAACCCATAAACTTTGCTATACATTGTGACTCCATTGTACCTCTGAATTACATTTTTTAATAATCCATTATACCTGTGAATGTCATTATGTAATACAAAAACACTATATATGTAGAAGTTCACAGCAAAGTTAGTATAAGAAAGGGGTCTGAGAAATCTTTAGATCTGATGAAAACTGATTTAATAGCTACTTCGAATAAGTCGACATAACTAATTTTAGGCAATCGACCTCTAGTGCTCTCGCCATGTGCAGACACATCACCAATACTATGATAATAAATTAGAAAGTAGAAATGAGGAATTGAATTGAACCTGGTCAAGGGAATGAGGAGTGAGGGGATGAAGCGAGTAAGACCTCCCCTGCTTTTAATTCCGAGGCCTTGCCCAACCTCTCCCCCGGCGTCACCATTGATGATGTCCTCCATTCTATTTCCATTCTTTCTTCGTTCAAAATTAAAGCCCTGTGCTTGCTAATAATCCTTTGTCACTACATTATCCGAAAACATCAAAGAAATCGACTAACATTGAAGCAAAACTCGATATAATTCACAATAAATCACTAAATCGACACTTAAAAACTCGATAAAATCACAATTAATCAATCAAATTAATCGAAAACTTCGAAGAGACTGAAACTTATCGAAGCAGATGAGAGAGAGTGTGAGAGAGAGGAACAGATCTTCGTGAGAAGGAGGAGTGCGGCGACTAGGTTGAGAAGGAGGAGTGGCATTGAATTTGGGGATAACGAAGAGATGGGAGAAATAAAAGAGTAAAATATTTGGGTTACAAAAAAAAAAGTTTATACATCGGGTGATTAAAAGACCGTCGCATAAATTATAATTTCTTTAAAAGTTTAATATATACGTCGGTTCTATTAAGAGCGACGTATATAAAAGCATTATATACGTCACATTTTCCTCAACCGACGTATAATGTCATCATATATACGTCGCCCTTTCCTCAACCGACGTATAAAGTAGCATTATATACATCGTCTTTTCTTAACCGACGTATAAAATAGTATTATATACGTCGTCTTTTCTCAACCGACGTATAAAGTAGCATTATATACGTCGCCTTTTCTTAACCGACGTATAAAGTGGCATTATATACGTCACCTTTTCCTTAACCGACGTATAATATGACCTTATACATCGGCGTTTTCTTGAACCGACGTATATAATTGCTTTATATATACGTCGCCTTTAAGCGGAACCGACGTATATAACTGCTTTATACGTCGCCTTTGGCCGGAACCGACATATAAGAGGCGACGTAAAAGATCAATTTTGTACTAGTGAATTATCAGGAAGATAGAAAGGAATAACTCTTCAGACAACAACATGCTCAAAGAGATTCTCACTAAGTGCATGAAATCTCAATTGCCTCAAGTAGTTCCTCAGCCTCACTGTATCTTATATGAAAAGAATCAAGACATTGTTGCCTTCAGATTTGGCCAACACCTCAAATCAAACAACATGTCTACAATAAAATTTTTGGCTGGAGTTCTACATTCAAGGAGTGGAAAATCTAAATCTGAAATAGAGGCTCTTGACATCCTGGTGAAGTTTATCAACTCTCAGTCAGACATCAAGCCTATTGCTAAAGAGGGAAAGTCAGACAAAGATAAGGATGATCAAGACAAGAGTGGCAGCAAAGGTGGATCTCAAGGAAGGAATAAGGGTGGTGATGACAAGGAGAAAAGGGATGGTAGAAGCAAGAAGAAAGATGATGACAGAGATGGTGGAAAGGTGTATGAGAGAAAGAGTGGAAAACAGCAAGCCTTAGGCATTGCTAGCAGTAACCTCACCACAACACAATACTCTGAGTCTAGGGTGAATACTGTTAATAATGACCTAGCAAAATCTACATCTATGGCTTCTGCAACTATTTTGCCACCTCAAGAAGAGAAGAAGATTCAAGTTAAGAAACCATCTGTATGTTTCTTATCTGTATGTTTCAAAGGTCACATGCTACTGCCAGGCAATCATGTAAAAAGGATCAAATTCAAACAAGCTGCAAGGAAACCAAAGCTATCCAAATCAAGGACTCTGACAATCTATCCAGGCTTAAAACTCCAACCATTAGATGATGATTTTGATGAAGACCAATTGCAATATCTAAGAGCTCAAAGAATCTACTCTGTTGCCATTATGAATAACTGCCTTGAGATTAAATATACTGATGGAAGGGAGAAGAAATTCAAACAAGGACAGTGTCAAAATTGGGGCAAGCTATATGAAATAGAAAGAATCATTGCATTATTGGATTCTGAAGACAAAGTGGAGAAAGTATGGAAGCTGGAGTTGATTGATTTTGTAAAGATGAAGAGAGACTATGTTGATAAGATAAGAAAGGGATGCTTTGAGAAATGGCTAGAAAGCGAGAAGGAGATTGATAGGCTGGAAGTTGAGGCAGAAAAGCTAAGGGCAAAAGGATTGTGTAGAGTTCAATTCAATCCCTATGTGGTGAAGTATAGGAGGAGAAATGGAGATAATGTCAATATAAGAATGAACCTACTCAGTCACTATCCTGCCAACATTCTGAAACCAGTACTTGAAGATTTCAAAGACTCTATCATGCTTGAAGAATTGGATGCTTTGGCAGAGATCATAAAGGCCATGGATGAGAATGCAAGAAAGGAGAAAGAAAGAAAACAGAAAGCATATGATGATCTACAAGCCAAAGCAATGAAGATGGAATCAAATGAGAATGGCTAGTATTCATCATACTGTAAGATTATTCATTCATGTGCTCAATCAAATTTCATACCTGTACTTTTCAAGTTTTATCTTTATGTATGTTAGGCTTGTTATCAGATATGAAATTGAGACTAAGGGTCTCACTCACAATTTGGGGGAGATTGTTAGTCACAGAGGCATGCCTGTTTACATCTAATAACAAGCCTAATTGTTTGTACCTTTTGGAGAACCTTCATCATCACTGGAGAGTATCTCAGAATTCTTCAGATTTTCAAATTCCAATTTGTCATGGCTTTCATCAGTTTACAGAATTCCAAATTTCTTATCATCAAATGCAACATGAATTGATTCCATAACAATGTGAGTTCTGAGATTATAAACTTTGAAGGCCTTAGATGCTGAATATCCTAGAAAGATTGCTTCATCCGATTTGGCTTCAAATTTTCCAAGTTGTTCTGGATGAACTTTTAGGACATAGCATTTGCATCCAAAGATGTGAAAGTATTTCACACTTTGTTTCTTTCCTTTGATCATCTCATAGGGAGTTTTTCCATGACTATTTACCAAGGTACAGTTTTGAGTGAAACATGCAGTGTTAATAGCTTCTGCCCAAAAATAGGTTGGAAGTTTTGCATCTGCAAGCATGGTTCTTGCTGCCTCTATGAGAGTTCTGTTCTTTCTTTCCACTACACCATTCTGCTGAGGTGTACCAGGTGTAGAAAACTGTTGAGTAATTCCATTGTCTGCACAAAACCCCTCCATTGTAGAATTCTTGAATTATGTACCATTGTCACTCTTAAGTACTTTGACTTTGTACTCAGAGTTATTCTGAATATTCTTGACAAGTTCAATGATTTGCTAAGGAGCTTCATCCTTCTTGTGTAGAAAGAACACCCATGTAAACCTTGTGAAATCATCCACTATCACTAGAGCAAATCTTTTCTTGCTGATAAACATAATGTTTACTGGACCAAACAGATCAAGATGTAGCATGTGAAATGGTTCAGTAATTGAATTCTCACTTTTGCTCTTGAAAGTGGTTCTTCTTTGCTTTCCAAGCTGACATGCATCACAAAGTCCATCTTGCACATAATTTGCCTGAGGTAGGCCTCTCACCAGATTGTGCTTAACAAGTTGATTAAGCTTCTTGAAATTAAGATGTGAGAGCTTCTTGTGCCAATTCCAGCTTTCATCACTTGTTGCTTTGTTGTAGAGACATCTAACAATTCCTTTAGATGTATCACTTAAGCTGGCTTCATATATGTTACCATGTCTTTGACCAATTAGAACAATGTCTCCATTCTGTATATTCAAGATTTTGCATCCTTCTCTGTCAAAGATTGATTTGTAACCTTTATCACCCAGTTGACTTATGCTTAAAAGAGTATGTTTCAAGCCTTCAACCAGTGCTACATTTTCTATGATGACATTCCTCAAAACAATTGAGCCATATCCCAGAGTTTCTCCTTTGTTGCCATCTCCAAAAGATATTATTGGGCCAGCTTTCCTCTCAAATTTTGTAAGCAGGGACTTCTTTCCAGTCATATGTCCAGAACATCCACTCTCCAAGATAATTGAATGCTTCTTTTCTGTGCCCTGTAAACAAAAAGTAACTAGTTAGAATTTTTTAGGACCCAACTTTGATTGGATCCTTTCTTACTAGATTTTGAAACAACAGGCTTTGAGAATTTTGTCTTTACTTTACCTGTTGTAGAGTCAACTTTAGACTCTAATTTCACAAACTATTTGTGACTAGGAGTTTCAGATTTCAAGGAATAATAGTCATAATACAGTTCATGATATTCTCTACACATGTAAATGGAATGAAGTAAACTACCACAATGATAACAAGCTTTTTGTGGTTGGTATTGAATTTTCTGAGTCTTGGGGAATCTGGACTCAGTTTTCCAAGAAGGTTTTTGATTGCAGTCTAGGGCCAAATGATTATGATTTCCACACTTATAGCATTTTTTCCTAGGTGCATCAGGTACATTCTTGTAATTATTCTCTTTGTTAATACCTTCTTTTCCATTCCTATTTCTTTTGATCTTGTTAGACTCTGAAAGACCATCTAATCTCTGTTTCAACTGAGACTTAGACAGAAACCCTATGTTTACATTCTTAGGTTTCTCTAACACTTTCTTATCTGAATTACTATTGTTAATCCTTTTGTGTACAACAGGGGTACCTTTTGAATCAACAAATTTAACATGATTAGGTTCAGAAACAATTTTCTTACCTTCAGATTTAGATGTGCTAGCTTCTACTTTACTATCATCAATGACAATAGCTACTTTTTCTTCTTGTCTAGCCTTATCAAAACCTAAACCATTAACCTTACCACGAATTCCATTTTCGATGATTTCTTGTGTCTTTTTACCAGAAATGTTAATGGTCTTAATCACATCTCTCTCTTCCTCTAGTTCTTTTCTGACATAGTCATAAGCCTCAAGAATAACACTGTAATCATGCTTAGCTTTATCAAAACTTAACTTGTATTCTTCCATTTGAATTAACTCAGATTCAAGAAAATTATTTCTATCAACTAACTTATCATTCTTAACCTTAAGTTCATCTCTTTCACTAGTAAGAATTCTAAAATTAGTCATAAGATTCTTAAACTCAGCATAGATAGATCTAATTTCATCAGAATTTAAGCTATCAAATGAATCAAGAGAGTGAAGTGATACCTTAACAGAGGATGGAGAAGTTTTCTTTGGAGATCCAGGTTTGTCTGAAACATTTGCCATCAGTGCAATGTTGTCATAATCCAATTTATCTTCAGAATCACTGGAATCAGCCCAATCCTTCTGTGTGACCATAAGTGCATTACCCTTTCCTGAATTTCTAGGCTTCTTACACTCACTAGCAAAGTGTCCAAGCTCGCTGCAATTAAAGCACTTGATCTTGGCCTTATCAAGCTTGACCTTTGTCACTCTTCTTCTCCTCCTTCTTTTTGAAAAGGTCATTTGCTAAATCTTCTCATGTTGAATCTTCCTTTCTTGAAAGCTTTAGCAAACATAGCAAAGAGTTCCTGCATCTCTGATTCAGAATCACCGTTATCAGAGTCTATATCAGTAGTCTCTGACTCAGAACTTTCTTTGCTTTTCTTCTTCCTTGTGTTCTTTACAACAATTTCTT
Organism: Kitagawia praeruptora; assembly: GCA_037693485.1. Taxonomy (NCBI): domain Eukaryota; kingdom Viridiplantae; phylum Streptophyta; class Magnoliopsida; order Apiales; family Apiaceae; genus Kitagawia; species Kitagawia praeruptora. The sequence continues at coordinate 96,619,417 of CM075350.1, forward strand.
CATGTTGTTCTTCCGGAAGCTTCTTTAATTCAGATTGAGCAGAAAGTGCAACAGTCTTCATCTTTCCTTCACTCCTGCTCTTCTTCTGCTGCTTGTCAAGTTCATAAGCTCTTAGTTTTCCATATACTGCCTCTAATGATATCTCATCCAGATCATTAGCTTCCTCAATCGTAGATATCTTCTCATTGTAGAAATCAGGCAAAGCTTTCATTAACTTTGTATTCATATCCTCCAAGTCATAATATTTACCATGCATGGCCATCTCATTTATGAGTTTTGTAAACCTATCAAAGGTATCAGTAAGTGACTCACCAGACTTGGATTCAAAGTACTCATACTGTTGTATAAGTAGTGTCCTCATATTCTTCCTGACAGGCTTAGTTCCTTCACAGTGAACCTTAAGATTGTCCCATATATCCTTAGCAGTTTTACAAGAGAGAACATAGTTAGTGAGAACAGAATCAAGACTGTTGAATAATATGTTTCTCACTTTAGCGTCTTTAAGAACATTCTCCTTGTCCTTATCTGACCACTCAGATTTAGGCTTCTCTGCTGTATGTTCTGGAACAACCACACCATCAACAGTTGCTTGTCCAACGACCTTTGTTGGAACAAAAGGTCCATTTCTGATTCTGTCAAGATAATCAGGATCTGTTGCTTCCAGATGATGCAACATCTTTACTTCCCATAGAGTATATTCGTTTCTCTTGAGCATAGGAATCTTAGTATTCTCATCCTTGTAACCAGACATGATTGCAGATCTTTATGATTATTCAAAATCAACCTGCTCTGATACCAATTGTTAACTCGAATAACTTGTAGAAGGGGGGGTTGAATACAAGTTATATAATCGTGTCTGATTTTTGCTTGATTATATGAACAAGAATAAATGAATGAATCAAACTCTGTTTGTATTAATAAGATCAAATACAAACTCTACCAAAGGTGTACAATACCTTTAGCAGCTGCTGACAAAATAAATTTCTCTCTGTTTGCACTCTCGTATACTTACGATTACAAACCTCACGAACTCTTTTTACAATAACATAGAGAGAGTATTTATAATGCTACCTATCAACTAATAACAGAAAGATAATCTATACATGACAACGTTCTGCCATCCAGTTGATAGTTTCCATCAATAGAAAATTCTTCTCTTCATAATATCTTCTTGCTTGTTCCTCAAACAAAGATCCTGTTTTATAGCACTTGCCAGTTTCTGTAGCATCCATAATGACATCATCAGTAACACGATTGATATCAGGATTTCATCTTGCATCAGGATCTAACCATCCTATCAGTACTTGATCAGTATTTGACTTGACGTATCAGGATTAGATCTCAGTTCCTGACATGTAGTACTCGATGCACTGTTCATTCCTGACTAAACTTTACAGATAACTGTCTAACACATATTTCCTATACAAAATGCTAAATCCTTTATAAGATCAGGATATACAAGAAGTATAAGTAAAATTCTATTCTTAACATCACAACTCATGAATTATTCCTAACACATTACTTACATGACCTCTTAACTGAGGGAACCTCTAGTTGTAGAGTCTCTACTTGTTTTGTACTTGTAATAGGCACCAAATCCTAGTTGTGTAACTGTACTTATAAAGTCAAGAATAATGCTTGAAAGAAGTTCCAAGGTTCATGCCTCAAGCAAGAAGATAAAGACTGTCAAATAATCACAGTTGGGATTTGAAGAAAGTGAAGAATTTGCCTAATTAAGTACCAATTGGAGAAGTATATTTGTCCATTCGAGAAGTCCAGCATTCGAGAAGTCAGGGATTCGATATCTCAAGACACTATTCGATATCTCTGAATACACTGTTCGATATCTCAGAGATTTGATATGTTTATTACTCTGTTCGAGAACTCAAGAAGTCGACAAGTCAAAAGTAGTATTCGAGTTCTCAAAGAGTCAACAAGTCAAAGTTCCATTCGATATCTCAAGGACTCAGAAAGCTATTCGATATCTCGAGGATTCGATAATTCAAATGTTCTATTCGACAACTCAAGGAATCCTGATGGAAAAGAGCTATTCGAGAAGTGGTTCGATATGTCAATGTAACAGTATTCGAGAACTCAGAGTTATCGATCAAGTCAATTCTAGTTCTCGAATCACTTACTTAGTCACTTCTCGAATACATTCTTGGAGACAAAATACTGATGAAACTGTACAAGTCAGAAACCTGCAACAAGCCAATGCACTTTATAGATCTCAATCTGTAACGTGCTCTGGAAAGCCTACAAAGAAGCTTGGAGAGATATAGAAGAGACAAAGGGCTAAAGAAGTGGATCTGAACAGGCTTTGCAAAGTCAAATCTGTAACCGTTTGGACACTTACTCAAAAAGGATAGACAGACTAGAAAGTAATTTGTTTAGCTACCTTATTTGTAGTAAGTAGGTTGTATCCATGCTCTATAAGGATACAGCCTCACTTCCTTAGCAATTAACTTTAAGAGTCAAGTTTTTCATACACCGTAAGCTATATCTCTCTGAGAAAAACGAAGCTGAGAATACTATCATTTGTATTCACAGATTATAGCAACCTTTATCTAATAATACATTAGATTAAAGTGATATTGTGTCTTGTGTTGTTCTTTATCCGCACATACACCTTCGCACACACAAACACTTATCTGCTACATAGACTCGAGCAAAAGAAAAGTTCAAGAATCCATTCAGCCCCCCCCCCTCTGTATTCTTTTACCGTATTCAGTACTCAACAGTTACTCAGATAGTGACCTGGCTGGAAATGTGGAGGACAGAAAGAGTACTGGGGGCATGGTCTTCTACCTCAACAAGAGTCTGATAACATGGGCCTCACAGAAACAAAGGTGTATTGCACTCTCATCCTGCGAAGCTGAGTTCATGGCCACCACTGCAGCAGCTTGTCAGGCTGTTTGGTTAAAGAAATTATTGTCTCAAATCACAGAGTTTTACATTGGTCCTGTTACGTTGTTTATTGATAATAAGTCCGCTATTGACTTGGCAAGGAATCATGTTTTCCACGGTAGGAGTAAACATATAGACATTCGGTATCATTTTATACGCGAGTGTGTGGAGAATGGAGAGATAGTCATGAAGCATGTGAGTACTGAAGAGCAATGAGCAGACTCTCTCACCAAGGCTCTTATTGCAGTCAAGTTTGAAGCAATGAGGAACCTACTTGGAGTTAATAAATGCATTCAGACAAGTTCAGATTAAAGGGGAGTTTGTTGGGGTGTTAATCTGATCTTGTCTTTGATATCTAAATAAGTTACCTGCTGTTTTGTTTTAGTTTGTGAATGATGCTTTGCAAGTCTCTAGTATCTGTTAGACAAGATTTCTGTTTTCACTTTTCTATATATTGTAATTGTGACAGCCCGGAAACCCGGCGCCACTAAATAACAATATAAACAGCATAATTAAAGGCAATCTCATAAATTAGGATCGTTTCCAGGTTATGGCACCAAAACAAGACTACTAAAACAAAGATATTACAAGCCCAGATGTTATTAGAATAACCTCGGTAAGAAGTTATGCCAATAACCAAATATTACATAGGTTTTAGACTACACTCAGTTTTACAACCCATATCTATTACATCTAGTCCAGGAGATTATTCACTACTAGTCTATCCTTGCTTTCCTACCTGCACTGGCATCTGGAAATGGAAACGAGCAGTAGGTATAGCTACTCTCTTACGGGCGGTATGACGAACTCGGACCATCTTCAGTCTTTACTGAAAGGTTAGAAAATACTAGCAAGGGTGAGCCAAAGAATGCTCAGCAAGTATATATATGAGATAGAAAAATTTTAAGATGGAAATTAACAATTTCAAATCTTTTTCGATTCCATCACAAAACAAATCAATCTCTGCAAACGTTTCAAAATTTTCAATATGGGATTTCAAATGACGCTACGGACTATAGCCGATGATCAATCGCGAAATAGTCCCGGACAGAGCACAAAGCAAAGTCCTACAAATTTTATGGATCTAAGGCACACTTTGGCCTAATAATAATAAGGGACCTGCGTCTAGGTCAAAACATTTTGTTGTGGAAATCCCCAACACAACTTTATTTAGCAATAAAATTCTTTTTCAGGGTTTGAGGGATATCAAGTGTATCATAAAAGATTTCGCTGTCAAACAGGCATTTATATGAATGTAAGCAAAGATATTCAACGATACAAATGGATGTCAAGATAATAATCAACAGTATTAATCTGGCAACATATATTAATCAAATAATTACTCGTGAATTTACGAGTTGAGAGATATCAAGAAAATATCACTTGAACAATAAGTGAAAGATAGTAGCACTTGCCTGGTATGAAGCTTTAACTACAACAGTTGCTTTTCTAATTGTTTAAGTCTACGTACACGCTGGTCAAACCTTACTACTTGATCCGTCTAATTTCTAAAAACGAAGAACAATAAGACATTCGGTTAAGAAAATAAATAATCGAATAATTCTATTATTACTATTACCTATTTAACTACCTTTCGTATTTTACATCACCATATTACAAATAGTATTTCCTTATCATCGAATAATCCGTTGACCAACACCACACAAGATACGAATTTTAATTCTTCTTTTGGCAAAATATTTCGTCATCTATTGACAAAATAGGTTGAAAATTCTAAAGTCGACTCGCTCTATTTTCTGAAATATTTTTGGTTCAATTTAAATGACTTAAATCATTTTTAGAAGCAAATCGAATAATTAAATCAAATTAAAATAATCAATTCCTATTAACAACTAATTAATAAAATTAACCAATTAATAGATAATTGATCAATTAAATTAATTATATTATTAACCCAAATAGATTAAGGTTAATTGTATTTAATCACATTTTTGAAATCCAAAATAATAATTTCAATCCAATTAATCATAATTAAAAATAATTAATAATTAATTAATATAATTAACCAATTAATAATTAAATTAATTGATTAATTAAATTAATAAGATTATTAACTAAATTTAATGATAATTAATTAAATTAAAATTTTTCTGATTTTATAAATATTTTTAAAATTTAAAAGAATTCTGAATTTTAATAAAATTTTATTCAAAAACAGTTTCTTGAAATCAGATTAGGATTTTACAGATCAAAAACCCAATTTTAAAGAACGGGATGAATGTCTGCCGGAAAACGAAGAACATCACCGGATTTTTCCAGAATCCGGCGAGCTCCCAAGAATCCGGCGACACCCCGCCGCTCCGGCAACCACCCAGACAGTCTCACAATCATACCAATATGTATAACTTCGATTATTAACACTCCTACTTCGTTTTAATAGTCCAAACATCAACAAAACCAACCGGAAACTGCCAATCCGATCACCACAGTCCGTTTTCCGGCGAGTCAAATTCAAATCGCAAAATTCAACTAAAATATGTCTTCAATTCAAAATTCAACGATATATACATACATGGTACTAAAAATAACAGCCGGGTATCCAAGAATATTTTCCGGCAAATAAAAATTTTTCCGACAAACCAAGAATTCATCCAAAACTGTTAAACTAAGCATAAATCAACTCAAATCATACAACCTATTCGACTACAACCATACAAACACTGAATTCGAATAAAAATCAACACGTTCCGAAGAAGAACGAATCGAAAAAGAACGGAGAACGGGCTGGTCGGACGGTGGACGGCGACGGGGAAAAAGAACGGAGAAGAAAAAGAACAGGGGAGGGGGTGGAGAAAATAACGGGGGAGAGAGATATGGGAGAGATAAGAATGAGGGAGAGAGACGTGGAGAGATAAGGGTAAAAAAGATCGTATTATTGGGGTTGATGTTACAAAACTCTCGGATAAATACAACAAATGCAACGTGAATTATAAGTCACAAAATATTTTAACGAGTAAATTTTATAAATCTTTAATCCGGTAAATAATTGAAATAATTATTCATAATTCTTAAAATAATCTAAAATTAATATAAAAATAAATTTACAATTTTTAGAAATATTCACAATAATTAAAATAAATAAATTTATAAACCACTAATTAAAATAAATAAAATTTCTGATACAAATGAAACATAATTTGGGGTTCCAAAATATTGAAATGTTTTAAATAAATAAAATCAATAAACAATCAGCTTGGTAAAATATTTAAATACCCGCAGGTTCAATAAACGACACAACATTTATTCAGTAGCGATTAATCCTTTAAGGCCACCGAAACATATAATAATTGCACGGAACACATATTTATAGAATTAATGACAAAACAGGTCAAACTAGAATATTATAGAATTCTTATTATTCACATAAATATTACACATCAAAATTCCCGATCCTTACCGTAATCGTTCGATCAGTTTGAATAAAAGGCAAGTAGTTCAGTTATTCTTCTTGTTCTCTTCAGTCTTATACAAACATATATTGTGTATAGTTTATTTAGTGCCAACACCATCTACCACATTGGACAACATGTCATACTATTTTTCTTAACTCATATATCTTCCGAAAACGATTTACTACCACATTTATTATCATTATTTTTTTGCGGAGTTGTTTTTACTTTTGTTGTAGGACTAGAGTTGTACAAAATTTAATGGTATACCTTAGTTCCCCTTGACAAGTTTTAATGTTAATGGCAGTAATAAGGTACAGCAATTTTGCCATTGACCTGGGCATCATGTAATACAATATTGCTTGACTCATAGTTTTATCCAAGACAACATGGTTTTTTCTCAAAACTTGTGTTAATTTGGTTGAAACTCTCCTCTCCCCATTCTTCATGATCCGTCTTCTCATATTGGTTACTAAAAATTTATAAGTCATGTTTATTTCATATGATTGATTAAGTAGGGGATAAGATTATGATTCATTAAAATTTTTGTAAAAATTTATTCAATATTAGATTGAGGATTATATATAGCCATCCGTTTGGTTGGGATAAGGGATAATCCTTTGTAATAGGAGAAGGTATTATTCAATTTTTTTTAATGGATTATAATCCTTCATTTTAATCCCTTGTAAACGGTATATAATCCAATTCTAAACTTAATACTCCAAAACAAAGATAATTTAAGGGATTATAATCCTTTGGATTATAAATGATGGGACTATTATAGGCGGATTATTATCCCGGAATTATAATCCCTCGAAACTTAAAAATTCATCTTTAACTTTATGGTGTAACAATTATTATCAGTGAATCTACCCGAAAGTTGAAAAAAAAAATACAAATTTTTATATTAAGCATCTATTCAATTTAAAATATCTACTTATATTTCATTTATATTATTAAGATTTACTTTTTCGTATTCAAATATAATCCTAGTATCAATCAAATAAAGTTTTAAATTTTAAATCTAATGGTTCTCATCTATCTATTTTAAGATTCTACTGATTTTTACATTGAGAATTTTATTCAATTTAGTAAATGATTATTAAAAGTTACCTTTTAATACATATAATTTTACCATCAATCAAATAAAATTTTTCTAACCTTACGCATATATAAAGATATAATAGTATAGATAGAAGTAATATAACATATACATAATCCAATAACATATATATTGTTGTGGAATAAAAACGAAGGTTTGTATGTATTTAATGCTAGGGTTCGTGAGCTTCGTGTTTTAATGGCTTTTTCCGTGTTCCAGACTGATCGGTTCTCACAGAGTGCCTACGTATCTCGTTATTGAGAATCAAGCCAAGACGTAGTTCTGAGAATGAGGGGTCAGACCCTTTATATAGGCTGAGAAGCCTAAGAATTGCAGTAGGGTTAGGAGGCTTGGTGAGCAATTCACTGCCTTGAGGAAGATTCTAGACTCCTACAAGGTATGAGTCTGTTTTCATGTCGAAGTAGGTGCCTTGGTGGCTACTCATCATGATACTGTATTCTTATCTGACTCTTACTTGCAAGCTGTTAATCACCCTTAATATTAATTACGAATTTAATATTGAATTAGGGTTTTGGACCTCATTAATGGGTCCCGCGTTTGGACCATACTGGGTCTAATTAATGCAACAATAAATGTGTCTTTAGGGATTACTTTTAACCCATATCATTTGCCCCCCAACTTCTAGGATAAATGATCAGGTTTTCCTTGAAGTTATGTTTGCCTTTTTCGAGACTCGGGGTTTATGTTGGTACTCTAGTGTTTCACGAATACCGTCTTGATGTAAAGCGTGAAGCGACCGACGCGTTTATGACAATGTTAAACGATGCTAAACGGTGCTAAAGGGCACTAACCAACCTTAAACGACGTTTAAACGGTGTTAAACGGCGTTAAATGGCATAAAATGGCGCTAAACGGTACTAAACGGCGCTTAAACGATGTTTAAACGGTGTTTCCTTATCAATTTCTCTATTGCAGGCCAATGCTTATTTTCAATCTATTTCCTGTCAAGGCCGGGCATTCAGGGATGAGAATGTGGCCTTGAAGAAGGAGAAGGCAAGATTTGAAGAAGAATCTCGAGACCTAGAATCCAGAGTTGTCCGTGCTGAGGCGGATGCTCATTCTTATCAGAGACAACTCGCTTCATTAGCCAGACAGAAATCGTCAGAAGTTGACAAGGTGATCGATTCCTACCATAGGTCAGAATATTTTCTGAAGTTCATGGATGACCATGATGATGAGGTGCGCCCCTTCAACATGTCTGTTGGCTGGGACAGGGCTATTAATGTTGTGAGCCACAAGTATCCATCTGTTGTCAACCCAACGAACTTTCCTTGCCCCAACTGGGCTGCTAGCGATCGAAACCGTGTTGATCATGCCTCCGGATCGGGAACCATAACTATTCCCCAAACATCGGGTTCTGGCTCTAGAGGTAGCCGTAGATCTTCTGGCTCTGGGTTAAGAAAGGTAGCCCATGCAGCAAGCATTGAGTCAACTTCTTCAAGCTCTCGTGGAAAGACAGTCGTGCCTCCAAGAGGAGGAAAGGTGGCGGCAATTCGATAGCCACTTAGCGTATCATATGTGTCTTCATCTTCATCCGGAGAAGAAGAAGAAGTGGAGAAGACTACGGCACAGCCATCGGGAGTGGCAGCCGAAGCAGGTAGTGGTTCTAACGAAGAAGATTCAGAAGAGGAGAGTCCAGACAAAGAGAGTGGTGAGGAAGAGTCTTCGGAAGAGTAGGAAGGGATTACTCCGTGGGAGTAAGTGGCCTTGTTAGCCGCTTGTGGCTTTATCTTTTCAGCTTTCGTTCAGGGTCCTTTGGGACTTAACTTTTATTTGGCTCTGTAACTTTAAACCTTAGCCCTTCGGGGCGTTTTTCATTTATGCATTTGTTTCCCTTATTCGTATGTTCATTTATTTTCGGTACTTGGTCATCTTAGACTTACACTCATCATGTGCTTGGTACGTAAATAAAATCACAGAATCATAGAATGGAAAACAATCTTGCATTAATAATTCGAAAACGGGCTCAGTCCTTACACATATAATACTACCGTCCTACTTGGGGCAATAAGCCCTGGAATGGTTTCATCGAACCTTATTTCTACTTTTCCTAATAAATAGATAAAAAGCTAAGTCCTTGCTAGGATAGCTTAAACATAATAAATCTTAAGGTTCAAGACATGCCAAGTACGGGGCACCTCGTTCCCGTCCAAGGTCTCCAACTTGTAGTTACCTCATCCTAGTGTCTTCCTGACTCACTTGATATGGCCCTTCCCAATTGGGGGCTAGATTTCCTTTCTGAACAACTCCAGAGGCCTCTATCTTCCTTAGAACCAAGTCGCCTTGTCGAAAGAACCTCTCCTTAACCCTCTGGTTTTAGTGGAAAGATGCTCTCTTCTAGTGTTTTGCATTCCTAGCATTTGTTTCATCCCTAACCTCATCAATTAGATCGAGGGCGAGCCACATGCCCTCTTCATTAGTCTCTGGTTCGTATGCCTCCACCCGAGGTGATGCATGCATAATTTCTAAGGGCACAACTGCCTCGGCTCCGTAAGCCAACAAGAACGGGGTTGCTCCGGTTGTCACTTTATAGGTGGTGCGATACGACCAAAGTATAGGCAACAACTCATCCACCCAAGTATTCCTTGAGCGTTCGACCCTCTTTTTCATTCCGTCAAGGATAATATGGTTTACTACTTCTTCTTGTCCATTTGCTTGAGGATGAGCTACTGAAGTAAAGCGAAGATCAATAGCATTCTCCTCGCAGTACTTCTTGAACTCTTCATTGTTGAACTGTGTCCCATTATCTGTCACGAGGATTCGTGGAATTCCATACCTGCAAATTATACTCTCCCAAAAGAACTGGGCAACTTGTTTGGTGGTTATCTTGGCTAGAGGTTTAGCCTCAATCCACTTGGTGAAGTAGTCGATGGCCACTATCAGAAACTTCCTTTGCGCTGAAGCTATAGGGAAAGGACCAAGTATATCAATTCCCCACATTGCGAATGGGATAGGAAAGTTAATCGATGTTAACATCTCAGGCGGCTGCCTTACAATCAGAACGTGCTTTTGGCTCCTGTCGCACCTCCTGACATAATTCTGTGCATCGGTCAACATCTCTGGCCAATAGAATTCCAGACGGGTGATCTTGTGAGCTAAGGCTCTGCACCCAAAGTGCTGCCCTCAGATACCTTCATGAACTTCCTTCAGCACTTCCTTCGCCTCTTGGGACCTTAAACACTTTAGATACGGGATGACAAAAGACCTCTTATAAAGGATGCCTTTAATCAAAGCATATCTCAGGGAGCCGTCCAGTTTCCAAGTGAGCTTTGATAGGATCAATCCAACAGCTCCATATGTCAATCGGGGCCACCAATTTCGAGTTGATGGTTGAGGTCTTTAAGACCTGGAAGTAAACACTTCCTGCATAATTCTCTATCTCAGAAGAAGCGAACTTGGATAGGGCATCAGCCTTAACATTCTCTTCTCTTGGAATATGCTCCACATAACACTCATCAAACTGAGTCATAACAGCCTTCACAACTCTCAAGTACTTTGGCATAGTTTCATCTTTGGCTTCGAACTCACCATTCACTTGCGATACTACTAGTCTTGAATCCCCACAAACTTTGAGGTTCTTGGCCCTCATAATTCTGACCAAGCCTAAACCGGCTATCAAGGCTTCATACTCGGCTTCGTTGTTGGTTGTTGGGAAGTCCAACTTTAAAGCATACTCGACTGTGAACCCATCAGGGCTTTGCAAGACCAAACTTTCACCACTAGATTTTGTTTTTGATGCTCCATCAAAATAGAGCACCCAATACTCCTTCAGATCAGGTACAAGTTCTTCATCTTTATTCTCACCTTCTTGGCTGGGTAATATCTCCTGCCCCCCGACTTCTTGGTTGCCAATGGTACATTCAACCACGAAGTCTGCCAATGCCTGAGCCTTGATGGCTGTCCGAGGCTTGTATGATGTCGAATTCTCCAAGTTCAATCACCCACTTGATTAGCCTTCCACTTGCTTTTGGGCTGTGTAATATATTTCTTAGCTGCTGGTCCGTCAAGACTTCAATCTTATGTGCCTGGAAGTACGTTCGTATCTTCCTCGAGGCTGTTACCAATGCCAAAATAAATTTCTCGATGGGAGAGTAATTCAGCTCAGGTCCATGCAACACCTTGCTCACATAGTAGATAGGTTTCTGAACCTTACTCTATTCTCGAATGAGGACGGCACTCAGTACTTGTTCAGATACCACCAGGCACAGATAAAGAGTCTCCCCAGGACTAGGTTTGGCCAGCAATGGGGCTTTTGTCATGTACTTTTTCAACTGTTCAAAGGCCTCTTGGCTTTCAGGTGTCCACTCAAAGTTCTTCACCTTCTTCAATGCTTGAAATAAAGGCAAGCATTTATCACCAGACTTGGAGATGAATCTTCCTAATGCTGCTACTCGGCCCGTCAACTTTTGCACATCTCTTATAGAGCATGGCGGCTCCATATCTAAAATTGCCTTGATCTTGTCAGGGTTGACCTCAATACCTCTCTTTGAAACCATTAGACCCAAGAATTTTCCATATCCAACACCAAATGCACATTTGGCTGGGTTCAACATCATCTTGTGGTGCCTCAGCACTTCGAATGCCTCTCTGAGGTGCTTAATGTGGTCTATGGTGGATAGGCTCTTGACCAACATGTCATCAATATAGACCTCCATGCTTTTCCCAATCAGATGGGCGAATATCTTATTCACCAGTCGTTGGTAAGTAGCTCCAGCATTCTTTAGTCCAAAATCCATGACAAGATAACAGAAAACACCAAAGTGGGTTATGAAAGATACCTTTGGGATGTCATCCTTGTGCATCTTAATCTGGTTGTAGCCACTGAAACCATCCATGAAGCTCAACATCTCATGCCCAGCCGTGGCATCTATCAATGTGTCTATCCATGGTAGAGGAAAACAATCCTTTGGACATGCATTATTCAAATTAGTGAAGTCTATACACATCCTCCACTTCCCATTTGCCTTCTTGACCATTATAGGGTTGGCCAACCATTCGGGGAACTGAATCTCTTCAACGAAACCAGCTTCTAAGAGCTTGTCTACTTCCTGTTTAATGGCCTCTTGCCTTTCCGGAGCAAGATTCCTCTTCTTCTACTTTATTGTCTTCCGCTTGGGATCGACATATAACTTGTGAGTTATGAGTTGGGGACACTACACCAAAAATGCTCAAATGCAACGCCATGTTTACTGTTGCTTTAGGCCAAAAAAGCATTGCATTAGACCAAATGCAACACCAGGGGGCGTTGCATCCGCCACCGTCCTGTTAGACCCCCTAAGGCAACGCTTTATGGCATCTAAAGCAACATCAATAAGCGTTGCATCTGCAATATAATGCAACACCAGAGCATTCAAATGCAACACCAAAAGGGCGTTGCATTTGACATTAGCTAAAATTACAATTCCACGTCACTAAGTGGGTCCCACAAGCTTGCCAGGTCACCAATGTGTCCAGCTGGTATGTGTAAGAACCCAGATTTTTGGGTAGAATTAAAACTTTTTATTATGCATTGATGTAAGAGTGAACAGTGGTTACAACTATAATATAACACTGGTTCTAATGAATGAATAGTGAAAGGATAAAAGATTCCAAGGCTATATGTCTTGAAGGATGCTATTGGGTGATAACTTAGATTAGAATAATCTATGTCCTAGAAAGTTTAGATAAGATTCCCTAGGGAGAAATTGATACCCTCATGTCATCCAGATCAATATCGGTTACAAGTACGGAGGTTCCATGAAAGAGTTAAGGAACGCTCAAGAAAGCACAAAGATATTTTCTAAGTTCCTGGACTAAAAAGAGAATAAGTGATGAATAGTGTTTTTGATGGAAATAAGAATATTATGAGACGACACTATATAGAAGTACCCGGAATGAATTTCTGAGTTCGTATTAGTGATCCGAGGGGAAAATAAGTGTATGTAAAGATTGTCGGATTCTGAAAAACAGCACTTTCATTTTCTCCGAGATTTTCCCTAGACACTGATAGATTAAGGACTTAATATTTAATAATTAAGGAATTTAAATTCGAGAAGTATTAAGAAAGATGGAGATTAGTATTATAAATATTAAGAAGGTTTTCGGTAAAACCCTAACTAGAAACGAATGAGTTATTCCCTCGAACGATCAATCATATTGAGCAATAACCGGACAAAAGAAACAATCAGAGGATCAAGAGATAAGTATGTGGAGATATTTAATAAAGGGAGCCCCTTGGTGCAATAATAAAATAGAAGGAAGGACTTGGATGCAATAACCATAAAGGTAAGGACTATCTTGCAATTATGGATGGATAAAGGTAATCTAAATGGACCAATAGGAAGGTGCCACCACATGAGGGCTAGATAAGGATGAGATTAAAGAGATAGATATTACTTGGTTGATCATTATTAGCAAAGAAAACAAAAGAAAAGAAAAATCAACCAAGAACACCTCCATGGTAGAAGAAACTCTCGGCCAAGCTAGATCAAGGGCTTCCCACCATTCAAAAATCACAAGATTAAATATGTAAGCTCTCTACCTTATGACTAAGATCCCCTATAAATTTCATCTTCAAATTCCTTACCAATCTTGAGATATTAAATCATGAAGGTTATGATGAATAGTAGATCTCAAGAACTAACTTTGATTTTCTTGATTTCTTTTGATCATCCAAGCTTGTCTAAGGCTAGATAAGGGCTAATAAGGATTGTTAAGTTCATTCATACATCATGGAAGGTATATCTCACCAAAACCCTAGCTTGTAATTTGAGATTTATGATTGTCTTGATTGGGTTTAGATTAGTATGATATTGATGATGATTATAAGCATGATTATGTAGTTAGTTATGTGATTTAAGAAGCATATTGATATTGGTGGTAAAATCAGTAGCTATTGAACTTATGAGATGAGTTATATGATGATAAGTTGTTTAGATGCCCGGGGTGGCTTGGTTGGATTGATTCGAGTTTTGAAATGTCCGAGTTATAGCCGTCGTAATGCCCGATTGTTTTTAACCTTAAGAAACCGTGTTTGACAGTAGCATGAACTCCATGTCTAGCTTCATATCCTGCCATTTTTGGATAGAGTATGTTATAAGCTTCGTTTTGATATAAAGATCATGTGAAACGGACTTACGGTTTAGGAGTTATGGTTTAATTCGTAAAAGAGGTTCGAAACCGTAATCGAAAGTTCGTAACTAAAATTGGAATCCCTTAACATGTCTAAGTCAGTGACGAATCATGGTAATTAAATATTAGAGGTCATAAGGAAGGCGTGAGAGAAAACCACAAGTAAAATGGATCATTTTCCGATTTTATAAAAATGTTTGAATCGAGGTTAAGTGCGAAGAAACCACTTTTGGGAGTAGCACTATTCACCAAAAAGCTCCTGCCCTGTTTTAGTGAAATCTGTAAAAATTGATCTTCTGAACAAAGTCAAATTTTGATATAGTTACCTTCTAGACATTCTCTAGATCATGTACGCGAAAACGGTGCGTCGTTTGAGTTAACGGTTACCGAGTTATGAACGTTTTAGTGAAAGAGGTGTGAATAGTAAAGATCCGTAGTTGACTGAACTTCGAAAATACATTTCACTTATCTAGACCCGTGGCTTCGAATTGGAAATTTTATGATAAATATTACAAATACCAAATATCATTTTAAAAGTGATTTCGTAATTAAATACATTTCCAGTGATTTATTAAAAGTGTTGAAGTGTGAGTCACGGAATAGTAATTCTTAGAAAAGTCAACTCTAGGGGCACTACTTTGGCCACCCATTTTGGATAGATTAAAAGAGGAATCTCGAGTCGACTAAAACATGAAACTTGTTAAGAATTATCAAGACAACATATTGCTGCAAAGAACGAGGCTATAAATGATTAAGTGAGATGTACGAAAGATCCGACATTAAGGATGGATTCGAGTGTTGGATTATAGCGGTATTAATAAGAGTTATGTTAGGGTTTGCCTAACGAGATAATTGGAAAATGTGTTTTAGCCTAAGTTAAATATATACTTAGCATGTCGAAGTGTTAAAGTGATTAACCTCGGATATTGTGACTATTTCTAGATCACCGGATTAAACCGAGGTACACTACACCCACAGGATTACCAGGCAAGTTTCAAATCCTTTCTAAAGGCTGTTGTTGTGATAATATATATATAATTGTTGTTATACATATGCCATAGCATGCATGTCTACTTTCAAGTTATATTGCAATACTTGTTCCCTGAACTGATATTGGCTTATAGACTAGATACGATATATCAGTATAAGCCGGATTTTTTGTTAAGACCCTTAGTGAAGGGCATGTGATATTCATTCTTTAAATGTAGACCGGGAGTCGGTATTTTGAGATATAGATGTAGTCTTGGAAACCCGGAGGGATTCCAACGACAGATTAGTATTCCTTTTGAGGAATATTATTATTAAACATTAATTATATTTCCATAAAGTATTATTTACTTGGAAATCTTTCGAGAAATGTTATTTGAGTATTATCTCAGTCGAGAAATATTAAATGAATATTATTTCGAATATTCATTTAGAGTTTGATTATTTCATGAATATTATTTCAAGATTCATTTAGAATATTGTTTATTAAATGAATATTACTTTCGAATATTCATTTAAGGTTTTATCTATTCAATGAATATTACTTTAAGATATTTCTTTGAAATTCTAATTACTTAAGGAACATTATTTCAAATATTCCTTGAGAGTATTGATTACTAAATGAATATTAATTGGATATTCATTTAGAATAGTATTTATTAAATGAATATTATTTGGATATTCATTTAAGGTTTTATTTACTTAATGAATATTATTTTAAAATATTCAGTTGAAGTTCTAATTACTTATGGAATATTGTTTTGAATATTTCTTTAAAGTTTTGATTACTAAATGAATATTAATTGGATATTCATTTAGAATACTATTTATTTAATGAATATTATTTTCAAATATTCATTTAAGGTTTGATTTACTTAATAATCATTACTTTAAATATTTATTTGAGTTTATCTATTTATCGAATATCATCTTGAATATTCATTGAAAGTTTTATTTATTTAATGAATATTATTTTGAATATTCATTTTAAAAAAAAAGAGATTTATTAATAAATAATTTTATATATTCATTCGAGGATTACTTTCGAGTAATATTATGGTTTAAAATTAGTCCTTACTTATTATTGATTTAATAAATATTCTTGGAATATTTATGTAAATTCTTTTAAATTCTCTTTATAATGATTTATATCATACAAAGATTATCTTTTACCTTCAGATATGGTGTAAAATATTTCGGAATATCTTATGACGATTTATATCAAGGGGAGGTTCCTAAACTTTAATTTCATTTAAATCTATCTTAAAGAAGATTTAAATACTCGCTCAACTTCCAAACGTATATAAGGGGACCTCACTTGAGCGATGTTATTTATTGGACTGCCTGGTCCTATACTTGCTAAAACTATCTTGTCACTCACATCTTGATTCTTTCAAGCATCGATATGAGTCTTTTGGTTACCTCCTCAACGCTCGAGGGGTATGATTGATGTAACAAGTTTATATCCATTAACAAGCATCAGCTTGGGAAATATTGGTGAATTTTTCTTTCCAATTAGATACGACTACTTTGTGGAGTCCTATCAACAAGTGTTACACTTGGGGAAAAAGGGGAACGAACTTTACGTTTCAGAGTCATGGATGATATTCGAACTAGGAGACGCGTAAGTGGCCGAGTGGCGCCGGTCCAGCAATAGCCCAACCGTTGGCTGAGGAGTTCCAGAGGGCGGTAGATAAGTAATTCCGTCGGAGCTACCTTCTACATGTAGAGAACGACTGATGAGATGCATGACATACGACTGATCATCGTAAACGTCAGGGCATCTGGCGCGGCAATGCTCCCGTATTAGTTCATCTTCCAAAAGTGAGAAATTTTGCAACACTATTGGCGTTGGCAAGGTGAAAAAGTGTTGAAACTGGAATTGCAATATTTTTCCTGCAAGTTCCTCTTTTATGATAATTGAGAATATCTTGCTTATCTTTTGTATAGCAGATATGTCCACAACATATATATGTTGAGTTACCTAGTAACTTCATCTTTTAAGTTACACTGGCATCATTTCCGTAAATGCATGGCATATGGTTTCAAAGATATTTTGAACTGCTATATATTATTACTGTTCAGTTATATTCTTTTTGGTGGGCTATTGCTCACCCTTGCTTTATTTATCTATATCACAACAACAGCTAGATCAGATGGCCGCGCAAGACGCACTCAGCGTAAGCAGGTGTTAGCCGTCAGTGGATTAACCGCTGAGGTCATAGCTACCATTGATGAGGATGCAGCTACTGGTAGGCTAGTTGTTAGCATTTGAGTATCAAATGTATTTATTATATGGCATATACAAATGGATGGCAAAGAGTATGTAATGGTTAATTGTAATTCTTTGGTTGTAAGAACTCAAACTTGTGATTAATAATATTGATGGTTACTCTGATATCATCTCTGGGACTATAACGGGTGTGTTTTATGTTGTTGTTTTGGGTCACAAGGTTGTAATTTAGATTATTTTGGTTTTGTGGATGGATATTGAGACCGTAACGACCAGATCCCTGATCCCGAATCTGGGGGTGTTACAGAAATGGTATCAGAGAGAGCGTTATATATCCCAGAGATGATGCGACGTTAAAACAATAAATTCATTAAGATAATAAGAACTCTTTCCAAGTTCATAGTCGGACTACTTAATGTAGTACTGACGTATAAAACCCTTATGGGAACTATTAAGTATCATGATAGTGACTTAGCTCGTTCTTGTATCGACTAGTAAGGCGATAGACCTTGGGGATTACGAGAAGTAACTCAATGATGCTTGTTTTGATGCTGAAGATCGGATGGTGGATTCAATAGAGTACCCTACTGAGGACCCGGAAGAGGTTCCAGCAGAGGAGGAGAATATTGATAAGTATAAGGAGTTTACACTTAAGGAATGAGGGCTACAGTCAGAGAGACTGTAAGAGTTAAGGTATAGTGCTCAGAAAAGTGAGCATAAAGAGCTGAGATATTATTAAGAGAATTAAAGATGCGTATTGGATTCATAGCGGGACTGCTAGATGAAGTACCAGCAGGTAAGATGGATTTGAGGAATTACTTGAGATCTTATATGGGGATAGATAAAGATCCTTAGAGACCTACAGATTAATGAGAAAAGAGTTAGAGTGGCACATGATTATCAAAGACACAGATAGAGGACATGGAGCAGAGTCTCCAGGAACAGTTAAGACATAGGTGGCAAGTGCCATATCTTCAGATAAATGAATTAGTGTGAATGTGGTTAAGGATAATTCGCCATGAGAAGGCAGATTTCATGAGTGATAATTGTAAAGTCAAACTTAGATTGATGAGGTGGTTGGGTTCAAGGAAATGTCCATTTTAAGAATGGATCAACTTAGAAAATAAAGACATTGAAAGGTGATGGCATGATTGAATAAATTATATAAGGAAATAGTAAGCAAGACAATGATCTCAGAACCTACAAGACTAAAAGACCAGTGAGTCTATGATAAACTAGTAATGAGGCTATCGTCAAGAAACCAAGTATAAGTTCAGTTCAATTCAGTGAAATGATGAACCAGAAACATTAGTTGCATGTGATTAAGAAGAATATTAAATTCTTTCTTTTCCTTGAATGGATTATGGTAGTTACCTTAAGTCTATTCTGACACTGAATCATAAATGGATTAGGCAAGTCGAGCAGTGGTCGAGATGTAATTGAGAATGCTTCTAGGTGCAACCTGATAGAACAGGTGTAGGACATGTTCTCGAAATAAGAGTTTTGGCAAAATGAAGTCCAGCAATAGGACACGTGATTAATAAGAGTAGTGTTGGTCGGCCCTACCAAGTTAAAGACAGTTTCAAATGAAGATTGGCCAACCACACTGGCAAAGGTGAGAAATTTCATAAAATTCACAAGGTATTACCAAAGATTTGCTCAGGACTTTACAGATAGTGTAGTCCCGTAACCCGACTTATTATAAGAATAAAAGTTTGAATGGACAAGATAAACGTGAGAAGATCTTCCTGGAGCTAAAGGTAAAGTTGGTGATGACCAGGGTTGGCATTGCCTAATGGAAGAAGGAAACTTTGGGAGATATTATGATGCAACTCATACAGGTATAGGTCTGCGCTTATGCAGCACGACAGCGTAATTTCGAATACATTTAGACAGCGCAGTTCATCGGATTCGGATGGCCTTGGTAGTGTCAATGTTGAGGAACGACTAACTCCGATGGTAGTGTTCCTTCTGAGACTAGTTGTTAAGAAGACCGGTATTTGGTAGTATCGACTAATAGGACAAATATGTATCGGGAAGATGTGGCATGTTTCAGTTTGAAACTTTGACTTCCCTTCTAAGGGATGTACATATATTGGGATCCTTTCCAGTAGTAAACTTCTGAGTTTATGTCGATCATTCTATAATTATAACTGCTTATGGTTCGACCTGCTTGGATGTCCCTAGAACTATTCTTCGGGTATCGACATAGACCTTCCCAGTGTCACCAGTGGGTGGATAGATTGACTAAAATTTTCCCAAATTCTGGAAAGAATTCAACGAATTTTGGCAAACCTTGTCTTTCTGATTATCAAAGAATGTCACTAAAAAGGGTGGAAACCAAAGTAAACCCGATGGATTGAGTAAGGTAGCCGCTATATGGACTGATAGTCAAACCCCGATTATTACGATTGATTCTAGAGATAAACTGATGAAGTTGAGATTGGATGATAAAAAGAGAAATGTAATTAAGAAGCGAGCCGGACTGAGAAATTCCGGGATTGACTTAAATAAAAAGGTTGTTATGCCAGAAGTGTTAAGCTTTTGTGGCAAGTGAAATTGATAAGAATAGTTGAAAGAATAAAAGTAAAGGAAAGGTGACCGGAGACGGTACCGAGAAGTCGATTGAGACTTATATGGAGTAAAGTTTTGAAAAGATCAAAAGGTATCAAAGTAGAAGGCAGTATGCAAGTAATTGCTAGAAGAGTAATGCTATTAGCCGACCCCTAAACTCATATATTTTAGTATGGCCAGTTGAGGCCAAGTCACAAAGGATTAGCAAGTGACTAGACCAGCAACGAAAGGACAAAGCGGGGTAGCTTCTAACCAAGCGCCAACCGCGAGAACTTGATATAAAATAAATTGAGATACATGATGATGGACTTTATAAATGCCATGGGCGTATTCGGATTAAGGATAATGACCAAGGAAGGTTATGTAGATTATCAGATATAATGCAGTGTGATGCATAAATGTTATCTGAAACTTAGTGTCCTCAAGAAAAGCATTAGGCACTAAGAGATTCACGTTGAACACGACCAATATCTTCCAGAACATCATTGCTACCATTACCAAGTCCTGTAAGAAAGAGCAGATAGACATATTTTGTCTTTTGGAAGGTCATGTAGACCGACATTCAGAAGAAGAGGTTAGCATTAAGCTACCTATAGATGATTAAGATGAGAGTGATTGAAAAGGGACCTTTATTAGGGATATATAATTGGATAGCCAATTACAGGATGTATGTATTCCTTCAAAATAGAATTGAGGATAGAATGTCCAGAGATTAAGACGAACCCTGGGGGAATGCACAAAGGATAGCATCAACCCTAATAAAGACATTGTGAAACCAGACAATATAAGTGGAATCGACAAGGTATCAATAATCTATAAGGATTTGTGAAAAGAAGTCTCAAAAAGTACATAGACAGAATTGTTATAGAGTTGATTAATGATGTTTGATGTACCCTGTACCCAGAAGATAGAGGAGGAATGATGTGGATGACCTAAGAAACCTTATAAGGGAAGAGGTAATATTCCGAACTTCAAAAAGGGAAGTTTGGTAAGGAATGTATGACATAGTAACAATAAGGCCAGATGAAGCATGTGTGAAACCATGAGAAAGTATGGATTGAACCAATAAGGTTGAGATTTTCCTAAAATAAGAAAGGACTGAGATAAGAAATATCCTAGATATGATTGGGAGTAACCGTGATAAAGTTCCGACAGAAAGGTGGAAGCAATGATTTTTGGAAAAAGACTGGAATATGTTTTCTCTCATCTAGCAGAGTTCAAGGGAGGATGCTCCTACCCTGAGTTGGAATAGATCCAGAAAATATGGATTTCAAGAAAATATTAAATTCAGGAAAGGCCAATGAGGTGGCCGACACTTTAAGTATAAGGGAGTAAGTATATATGCTCATACTAAAGAGATAGAATGATATTGTAAAGGACCTTGATGGTCATAATGTGGTAGAGGAAGTTACATTCCGTCTGATGATTGTGCCAGGATCAACGATAAGAATAGTTTAAGTAAAGATTCGATTCCTGATGTTGCCGGTAGCACATTACCGACACTAGAAGGCTCTACGACAGGCCAGACCAAATTCCCTAAGAGACTCGCCTTTTCTTTGGAAAGAGAGAGGGGAGGTTAAGTAACAATGAATTGGTAGTAGATGACCAGAAACAGAGATGGTACAAATACTGATAAGCTAAATGGCATGATGATGAATGACAAGAAAGTTATTGTTGGTGTATTTCTGTGCAAACAAGATAGAGTACATGAAGTTAAAGATTCGCGATGCTGAAAGGTATCCCTGTATTAAGGATTAACGAGATTTGGAAAGTGATTAAGTAAAACGATGAGCTCCAGTCTTCAACTAGAGATATACGATTATTAATCTCCTCAACCTATCTTAGCTACAATGCTTGAAGCTCTTCTGCAATTCTATCTTCTTCATGTGATATCTGTATCAAGTTCATGAAGTATTCCTTATGGGTAAGGAATAGTGATTATTTTGTCTTCCTAAGAGAGTGGTAATTTGACAAATCATGAAACCCGTATGTCTAGCTATTAAAGCCCTACGTAAATGATAAACGATGACGATTTATCCATGGACCACATTAATGTAGTGGTGATTTTCTGCGAAATTAGATGATAACGACTGTGGAATGGTCGGAATTGAATCCAAGTTAGAGAAATCATCCAGGTTTATTTCGGATGGTTTAAATTTTGGGATGACATGATATTTGAAATACTGATTAGGACATGATGGTCCATAGAAAGATGGATAGAACATCGAGAATACGTTGACACACGAGATTACGATAAAATAGTATTTATTACGGTTACGACTATTTTCTTCTTTGACAAACCTCTATAGTTCAGGGGTAAATTCCAGGTATGATATTTTGCAATCAAGAAAAATTTGCTACAAATCCTTGAAATTCTTTTCTTTTCTTCTCAATTATTCATATTCTTCTGAATTGAGGAGAACAACCCTTTAAGGAGGGGAGGTACTGCTACGTGACGATATGTCTGTGTGATAGAAGTCTAAGTGGAATGCCATTAATTGTTTAATTGCTTGTCAAGTACTAAAGGCTGGCCCCCTTCTGTTCTAACTATGCAATATAACAAATGTTCATTGATCATAGTGATCTCTCAATAATTTTTTTTTCTTTTTCCACTTCAATATATATAGATCCAGATTGCGAAGGTAAAAGCGATCAGGAACGAAGTACGAGTGAGGTTATCTCCGAATTCATAGCGCGATAGTGATACCGAAGTCACTGCACGTACCAATAAGGAAAATAGTATATGACTGGGTAAGAGCATAACCCGAATAAGGTGTTGTACGAGAGTATCCAAGAATTGGTTGAACGGATAAAGGGTGTATAGTAATATTAGTGCGATGTGCTTTGAAAATATTGGAATGTGTAAGGATCGACTAGAGAATTGGAAAGCGAAATAAATAACAAGTACCCAATTGTCTTCTACTTGATTCCGGGACGGAATCCTTTTAAGGAGGGGAGACTGTAAGAACCCAGATTTTTGGGTAGAATTAAAACTTTTTATTATGCATTGATGTAAGAGTGAACAGTGGTTACAACTATAATATAACACTGGTTCTAATGAATGAATAGTGAAAGGATAAAAGATTCCAAGGCTATATGTCCTGAAGGATGCTATTGGGTGATAACTTAGATTAGAATAATCTATGTCCTAGAAAGTTTAGATAAGATTCCCTAGGGAGAAATTGATACCCTCATGTCATCCAGATCAATATCGGTTACAAGTACGGAGGTTCCATGAAAGAGTTAAGGAACGCTCAAGAAAGCACAAAGATATTTTCTAAGTTCCTGGACTAAAAAGAGAATAAGTGATGAATAGTGTTTTTTATGGAAATAAGAATATTATGAGACGACACTATATAGAAGTACCCGGAATGAATTTCTGAGTTCGTATTAGTGATCCGAGGGGAAAATAAGTGTATGTAAAGACTGTCGGATTCTGAAAAACAGCACTTTCATTTTCTCCGAGATTTTCCCTAGACACTGATAGATTAAGGACTTAATATTTAATAATTAAGGAATTTAAATTCGAGAAGTATTAAGAAAGATGGAGATTAGTATTATAAATATTAAGAAGGTTTTCGGTAAAACCCTAACTAGAAACGAATGAGTTATTCCCTCGAACGATCAATCATATTGAGCAATAACCGGACAAAAGAAACAATCAGAGGATCAAGAGATAAGTATGTGGAGATATTTAATAAAGGGACACTAGTACAGAACTATCTTTTAGCGTCGCACTTTTAGCGTCGGTTATATAGAGAGCCGTGGCCTATACATACTTTAGGCGTCGGTTGCTAGTTTAACCGACGCTTAATGTCAATTATGTTGGACCTTTTGCGTCGGACATGAAACAACCGACGCCTAAAACTGATCCTTTAGCGTCGGTCTTTACTCAACCGACGCCTAAAACTGACCTTTAGCGTCGGTCATAAACAACCAATGCTTAAAATTGACCCTTTAGCATCGGTCCTTGCTTAACCGACGCCTAAAACTTATCCTTTAGCGTCGGTCTTTACTTAACCGACGCCTAAAACTAACTCTTTAGCGTCGGTCATAAATAACCGACGCCTAAAACGAATCCTCTAGTGTCTTTTATTTAACCGACGCCTTTGAAATGTTTTGCCAGACGCTATAATTTATTTACCAGAGCTCCAAAGACCGTTGTTTGAGCGGGCCTTATCTTAAAGCCCAAAACTAATTTCCAAGCCCATTCACACACCACGTCTTTTTATTTGTCCAACTTATATAACTGTAACTGCAAATTGTTTTAACATTTATAATTATTTCATTCACAATTTTCTTAGCATTTTTAATATTAAAATTTCTTTTATGTTAAACATTATAAATATTTATCTTTAACATGTTGCTTCTAAAATTTTGAACTTTTTAACAAATAATTTATGTTTTAAAATTAAAAAATATTTTTATATTAAAAAATAATTAAATTGGAGCTAAAATAAAAATAATAAAATTGGTGCTGTCGAAAAAAATAGGGAGAAACAAAATTTTGGATAAGATTAATTTTACGTTTATTATATATAAGAATGTAACAACTTTAATCATTTAAATAATATTATCCTAAATCATTTAAAATTTATGATTATAAAAAATAAAAAATAGTAATAATTATTTTTTGAGTTTGGTACTCATAAATAACTAATAAAATTATAAAATATATATTAATTACTGATTAGTTGGCGTTATTCTTCAACAAATTTTGATTATTTACTCAATATTATAAAAAATACTTTAAGTTCAACATATAAGTCCTTATTATCTTATTTTCGGGTAAAAATTTCATAATTTGATAAAAAAAAATTATACAAGTATTTAATATATGTTTGAGATTCCATAAATTAACAAAAAAAAATTTTTTTTAGAAAAATGTTAGGAATTTTAGCTTATTTATTAAAATAAGTCAACTTTTCTGGAAAATAAGCTCCCAAACACCCCCATTACTTATTTAATTTTTCTGTTCTATTTTCGAGTGTCACAAATTTTAACCTTTTTATAGAGAAATGAAAATAAAATAAATTTAGTTAATTGACACATCATTTACAAATTAAATAATTAAACGACATCCCCTAATTATAAAAATAGATAAACTTTATTTTGTATAATTTCTATTGTAAAAAAAATATTTAATTACTAAAATTATTAAAACTATTAAAATGAAATGTGACACCCGACTTATACTAAGGAAACTTGAGATAAGAAAATACAGTATAACAACCATAAGTTTACTCGGCCAATTTTACAAAAACAGGGATCCCCAATTTTACACCCGACTACCTATACCCCGAGCCCTAATTTTCAATCCAACTACGTCTCCTCTCTTCCCTCTCTCCATTTCAATCTTCATTCTTGTGTTCCTCCTACAAATACTAGACTGAGTTCTTGCGAAAAAACGGAGTTTCGCCGATTGGAAGCTGCAAGTCAATTTTTTCGAGCCCTATTAAAGTCTCACTACATCTCTATCTCCATCTTCATACTTCATCTTAGTACGATTCAAGGTATTTTCCCTCCCCCTCTCCCTCCTCCCTTCCCTCTCCCTCTATCTCACTTTCTTTATCCCTATCTCTCTCTATCTGTCTCTCTGTGTTTAGTTAGTTTGTATGTTGACAAGGACCGATATGTTTGCTTTGGGAACACTTTAAAGTATACATTTTAGCTTGTAATTTCCTCCTAGATGTTGGTTTAAAATACAAGTTTAAGGTTAATTTGTACAAGTTGCAATATGTTATGTTCTTAACATACGAAAGTCTTAAAGTGATTCTTCATAATCAGTCCAGGGAAAGGGCTACGAGGATAAATTTTATGAGCACATACGAAAGTCTGTCGAAACACGATTTAACATACTTCCAAGTGAGGTAGTGTTTCTTACTGTTGTCACCATCATATTACTTATTTTATAAGAAATGTTACAGCTTTTACTAGAATCAACTACTAACTTTAAAGTTTGCATCAGCTTGGGTCTGAAGATCTTAAAGCTGCTATAGAGGAGGCTCAGTGGGTATGCCAATTAATTTAGCACCTTGTTATTAAAGTTTTGTTGTTGTATGTTATTACAAGCATTTTTTAACTAAATGTTATCCTGGGTTGCACTCTTAAATTACTAAATTCTTGCCTTGTAACAATATTTTTTGAATTTCTGTTGAATTAGTCCATGTATTATGTTACGTGTTAGCTGTATGTTGTAGAAATCAATAGAATGGATTTGATTATTAGACCTACTGGGATGTCGTACCAGAGCTATACTTCGTGGAGAATGTAAATAACAAATTGCTTTATAAAATGATTTGACTTTGTGCAATTTTTGCGTAAGATGTATCTGTGAGCACCATGCCAGTAGTAGTATGGATTTTACTGAAGCAAGTTACTTGTGTTTTTCTGCAGCTTATGTCTATATAAAATTTAAACAGTATCATTCCGATCAGTGGAATAATTCAGTTTGTATACATAACTCTCAGAAGAACAAACAGTTACTAAAGTTTATATGCTTTGATTCTTTTTAAATTTCCGCTTGTAGATTTATTGGATATTTCGTATCAGTTTCATGTGAGCCTGTCAGAACTGATTGGGCTCGTAGTCCTACTGTGCTCTCTGAGCTAACCGGACCAGTTGTGCCTTGTACTACGCAAATTTTTTAGCACATTGTTTTTACTATATGTTGTTTGAGAGCTCTATTAATGCCATAAATAGATAATTTAGGATTCTGGAGATGATTTAGGAGTGTCCCTAATGATGTTGTACTCTGTATTAATCAAAGGGCCACCAACCTGCCTGTCACTTGCATTTCAGGGATCAGTGGTGGAAGGTGCACTTTTGACTTTTAATGCCGCTTGTAGTGGAGGGTGAGGTTATATGCTATGCTTTTTTAGTAATTCTGCATGTTATCTCTTTAGTCATAGCTATATATGTATGATTCAGGGAAAAAGGAGACTCCCTATTTGAGTGGTTTAGAGTGAATTCTAATGGTATCAAGGAAACTAATTGGTGGTGGTATGATTCATGAACTTTAAGCATTTCATTTTATTATGTGTTTCTATTTCGGCTCGTTGAGTAAGTAAATAATTCCTGTAGAGTACTTGGATTTGACTTTTGAGGATGTTGGAGGTAGTGTGGAACTTGTCTATACACCTATGAGTCTTACACATGTATCGACAGATAAAATATTTCATTCTTTTTCTATCTTTGTTTCTGGTATGAAATTGAAAAATAACTCCATGCTCTTATACGACGGTCTTGTTAACATATTTGCAGAGATGATAAAAGAAGCTGCTCCGGAATGTCGGGCATTGTCTGCTCAACAAAAGTAGCTGATGCTTTTGTGCTACAGTACCACATTCTTCGTGCATCACCTGAGAATCTCCATAAGTTCTACAAAGTTTATAGCATCATGGCTCATCCAGGATTCGAGGGTACGATGGTGTCAGCAACGACAATGCAGGTATGTTCATCAGAATTCTTTTGAAGTAAAAATGAAATATTTGTTTCAGAATTTGCGTACAATCAACTATAATCCAGGTCCAATTTCTGTTCCACTAGTATAAACCAGTAATCTGAATTCCACTAGTATTTCATTTCAAAGGATGTAGAGTAATAAGTACTCAGCTATGAGTTTTTCCACAACTATGTCAGGGTGCTGTAACTATTTTGTAATTTATTTGCATTTTGTAACTTCTAATGCTGGGTGATTTGCAGGTAAGATATGGTCTAAGTTACTTTGTGGTAATGACTAGTAATTGTCAATTGTCGACAGTCAACAGTATGCCTGTAGGTAAGATTATTGTATACTATATTTTTGTAGCTCATGGTTCTAACAACTTAATACCTATAGATTGCTTAAATGTGTCTTGTGTGTTTTACTCAAACTCATTCCCCTACCAGGAGGCTGTACGAGCTATCTGCAAAGAGGTGAAAACATTGATTAAGAAGTGCGGGAAGCCCAAAATGCTTGATGCAATCAGGACTACCCCCTCCTGAGCTATATTAAGCTGTTTAGATTTTGTTTTACGTGTTACAATATGTTTTTGTTTGTAAAATTAAATTATCTTGTGTAAATTAATATATTGTCGAGTTGTGTAATGTATATTATATTAATCACTGGTTTGTATAAATCTTGTATTGTTTTTGTTGGTTTGTATGAATGTTTATTAGAAATGCAATTTTTATTTTTTTTTTTAAAAAAATTGAATTTTAGCGTCGGTTGTTTGAATGACCGACGCCTTTAACATGTCTTTTAGCGTCGGTTGTTTAAATGACCGACGCCTATAACAGACTTTTAGCGTCGGTTGTTTAAATGACCGACGCCTAAAACAGACTTTCAGCGTTGGTTGTTTAAATGATCGACGCCTAAAACCGACATTCAGCGTCGGTTGTTTAAATGACCGACGCCTATAACATACTTTTTGCGTCGGTTATTTAACTGACCGACGCCTATAACATACTTTCAGCGTCGCCAATTTAACCGACGCTATAGGCCTATACCTATAGTGTCGCCTTCATATACTACGCCCAATAACCGACGCCTAATGCCTATTTTGACCGACGCTAAAAGCCTATTCTGTACTAGTGGGAGCCCCTTGGTGCAATAATAAAATAGAAGGAAGGACTTGGATGCAATAACCATAAAGGTAAGGACTATCTTGCAATTATGGATGGATAAAGGTAATCTAAATGGACCAATAGGAAGGTGCCACCACATGAGGGCTAGATAAGGATGAGATTAAAGAGATAGATATTACTTGGTTGATCATTATTAGCAAAGAAAACAAAAGAAAAGAAAATCAACCAAGAACACCTCCATGGTAGAAGAAACTCTCGGCCAAGCTAGATCAAGGGCTTCCCACCATTCAAAAATCACAAGATTAAATATGTAAGCTCTCTACCTTATGACTAAGATCCCCTATAAATTTCATCTTCAAATTCCTTACCAATCTTGAGATATTAAATCATGAAGGTGATGATGAATAGTAGATCTCAAGAACTAACTTTGATTTTCTGGATTTCTTTTGATCATCCAAGCTTGTCTAAGGCTAGATAAGGGCTAATCAAGGATTGTTAAGTTCATTCATACATCATGGAAGGTATATCTCACCAAAACCCTAGCTTGTAATTTGAGATTTATGATTGTCTTGATTGGGTTTAGATTAGTATGATATTGATGATGATTATAAGCATGATTATGTAGTTAGTTATGTGATTTAAGAAGCATGTTGATATTGGTGGTAAAATCAGTAGCTATTGAACTTATGAGATGAGTTATATGATGATAAGTTGTTTAGATGCCCGGGGTGGCTTGGTTGGATTGATTCGAGTTTTGAAATGTCCGAGTTATAGCCGTCGTAATGCCCGATTGTTTTTAACCTTAAGAAACCGTGTTTGACAGTAGCATGAACTCCATGTCTAGCTTCATATCCTGCCATTTTTGGATAGAGTATGTTATAAGCTTCGTTTTGATATAAAGATCATGTGAAACGGACTTACGGTTTAGGAGTTATGGTTTAATTCGTAAAAGAGGTTCGAAACCGTAATCGAAAGTTCGTAACTAAAATTGGAATCCCTTAACATGTCTAAGTCAGTGACGAATCATGGTAATTAAATATTAGAGGTCATAAGGAAGGCGTGAGAGAAAACCACAAGTAAAATGGATCATTTTCCGATTTTATAAAAATGTTTGAATCGAGGTTAAGTGCGAAGAAACCACTTTTGGGAGTAGCACTATTCACCAAAAAGCTCCTGCCCTGTTTTAGTGAAATCTGTAAAAATTGATCTTCTGACCAAAGTCAAATTTGATATAGTTACCTTCTAGACATTCTCTAGATCATGTACGCGAAAATGGTGCGTCGTTTGAGTTAACGGTTACCGAGTTATGAACGTTTTAGTGAAAGAGGTGTGAATAGTAAAGATCCGTAGTTGACTGAACTTCGAAAATACATTTCACTTATCTAGACCCGTGGCTTCGAATTGGAAATTTTATGATAAATATTACAAATACCAAATATCATTTTAAAAGTGGTTTCGTAATTAAATACATTTCCAGTGATTTATTAAAAGTGTTGAAGTGTGAGTCACGGAATAGTAATTCTTAGAAAAGTCAACTCTAGGGGCACTACTTTGGCCACCCATTTTGGATAGATTAAAAGAGGAATCTCGAGTCGACTAAAACATGAAACTTGTTAAGAATTATCAAGACAACATATTGCTGCAAAGAACGAGGCTATAAATGATTAAGTGAGATGTACGAAAGATCCGACATTAAGGATGGATTCGAGTGTTGGATTATAGCGGTATTAATAAGAGTTATGTTAGGGTTTGCCTAACGAGATAATTGGAAAATGTGTTTTAGCCTAAGTTAAATATATACTTAGCATGTCGAAGTGTTAAAGTGATTAACCTCGGATATTGTGACTATTTCTAGATCACCGGATTAAACCGAGGTACACTACACCCACAGGATTACCAGGCAAGTTTCAAATCCTTTCTAAAGGCTGTTGTTGTGATAATATATATATAATTGTTGTTATACATATGCCATAGCATGCATGTCTACTTTCAAGTTATATTGCAATACTTGTTCCCTGAACTGATATTGGCTTATAGACTAGATACGATATATCAGTATAAGCCAGATTTTTGGTTAAGACCCTTAGTGAAGGGCATGTGATATTCATTCTTTAAATGTAGACCGGGAGTCGGTATTTTGAGATATAGATGTAGTCTTGGAAACCCGGAGGGATTCCAACGACAGATTAGTATTCCTTTTGAGGAATATTATTATTAAACATTAATTATATTTCCATAAAGTATTATTTACTTGGAAATCTTTCGAGAAATGTTATTTGAGTATTATCTCAGTCGAGAAATATTAAATGAATATTATTTCGAATATTCATTTAGAGTTTGATTATTTCATGAATATTATTTCAAGATTCATTTAGAATATTGTTTATTAAATGAATATTACTTTCGAATATTCATTTAAGGTTTTATCTATTCAATGAATATTACTTTAAGATATTTCTTTGAAATTCTAATTACTTAAGGAACATTATTTCAAATATTCCTTGAGAGTATTGATTACTAAATGAATATTAATTGGATATTCATTTAGAATAGTATTTATTAAATGAATATTATTTGGATATTCATTTAAGGTTTTATTTACTTAATGAATATTATTTTAAAATATTCAGTTGAAGTTCTAATTACTTATGGAATATTGTTTTGAATATTTCTTTAAAGTTTTGATTACTAAATGAATATTAATTGGATATTCATTTAGAATACTATTTATTTAATGAATATTATTTTCAAATATTCATTTAAGGTTTGATTTACTTAATAATCATTACTTTAAATATTTATTTGAGTTTATCTATTTATCGAATATCATCTTGAATATTCATTGAAAGTTTTATTTATTTAATGAATATTATTTTGAATATTCATTTAAAAAAAAGAGATTTATTAATAAATAATTTTATATATTCATTCGAGGATTACTTTCGAGTAATATTATGGTTTAAAATTAGTCCTTACTTATTATTGATTTAATAAATATTCTTGGAATATTTATGTAAATTCTTTTAAATTCTCTTTATAATGATTTATATCATACAAAGATTATCTTTTACCTTCAGATATGGTGTAAAATATTTTGGAATATCTTATGACGATTTATATCAAGGGGAGGTTCCTAAACTTTAATTTCATTTAAATCTATCTTAAAGAAGATTTAAATACTCGCTCAACTTCCAAACGTATATAAGGGGACCTCACTTGAGCGATGTTATTTATTGGACTGCCCGGTCCTATACTTGCTAAAACTATCTTGTCACTCACATCTTGATTCTTTCAAGCATCGATATGAGTCTTTTGGTTACCTCCTCAACGCTCGAGGGGTATGATTGATGTAACAAGTTTATATCCATTAACAAGCATCAGCTTGGGAAATATTGGTGAATTTTTCTTTCCAATTAGATACGACTACTTTGTGGAGTCCTATCAACAAGTGTTACACTTGGGGAAAAAGGGGAACGAACTTTACGTTTCAGAGTCATGGATGATATTCGAACTAGGAGACGCGTAAGTGGCCGAGTGGCGCCGGTCCAGCAATAGCCCAACCGTTGGCTGAGGAGTTCCAGAGGGCGGTAGATAAGTAATTCCGTCGGAGCTACCTTCTACATGTAGAGAACGACTGATGAGATGCATGACATACGACTGATCATCGTAAACGTCAGGGCATCTGGCGCGGCAATGCTCCCGTATTAGTTCATCTTCCAAAAGTGAGAAATTTTGCAACACTATTGGCGTTGGCAAGGTGAAAAAGTGTTGAAACTGGAATTGCAATATTTTTCCTGCAAGTTCCTCTTTTATGATAATTGAGAATATCTTGCTTATCTTTTGTATAGCAGATATGTCCACAACATATATATGTTGAGTTACCTAGTAACTTCATCTTTTAAGTTACACTGGCATCATTTCCGTAAATGCATGGCATATGGTTTCAAAGATATTTTGAACTGCTATATATTATTACTGTTCAGTTATATTCTTTTTGGTGGGCTATTGCTCACCCTTGCTTTATTTATCTATATCACAACAACAGCTAGATCAGATGGCCGCGCAAGACGCACTCAGCGTAAGCAGGTGTTAGCCGTCAGTGGATTAACCGCTGAGGTCATAGCTACCATTGATGAGGATGCAGCTACTGGTAGGCTAGTTGTTAGCATTTGAGTATCAAATGTATTTATTATATGGCATATACAAATGGATGGCAAAGAGTATGTAATGGTTAATTGTAATTCTTTGGTTGTAAGAACTCAAACTTGTGATTAATAATATTGATGGTTACTCTGATATCATCTCTGGGACTATAACGGGTGTGTTTTATGTTGTTGTTTTGGGTCACAAGGTTGTAATTTAGATTATTTTGGTTTTGTGGATGGATATTGAGACCGTAACGACCAGATCCCTGACCCCGAATCTGGGGGTGTTACAGAAATGGTATCAGAGAGAGCGTTATATATCCCAGAGATGATGCGACGTTAAAACAATAAATTCATTAAGATAATAAGAACTCTTTCCAAGTTCATAGTCGGACTACTTAATGTAGTACTGACGTATAAAACCCTTATGGGAACTATTAAGTATCATGATAGTGACTTAGCTCGTTCTTGTATCGACTAGTAAGGCGATAGACCTTGGGGATTACGAGAAGTAACTCAATGATGCTTGTTTTGATGCTGAAGATCGGATGGTGGATTCAATAGAGTACCCTACTGAGGACCCGGAAGAGGTTCCAGCAGAGGAGGAGAATATTGATAAGTATAAGGAGTTTACACTTAAGGAATGAGGGCTACAGTCAGAGAGACTGTAAGAGTTAAGGTATAGTGCTCAGAAAAGTGAGCATAAAGAGCTGAGATATTATTAAGAGAATTAAAGATGCGTATTGGATTCATAGCGGGACTGCTAGATGAAGTACCAGCAGGTAAGATGGATTTGAGGAATTACTTGAGATCTTATATGGGGATAGATAAAGATCCTTAGAGACCTACAGATTAATGAGAAAAGAGTTAGAGTGGCACATGATTATCAAAGACACAGATAGAGGACATGGAGCAGAGTCTCCAGGAACAGTTAAGACATAGGTGGCAAGTGCCATATCTTCAGATAAATGAATTAGTGTGAATGTGGTTAAGGATAATTCGCCATGAGAAGGCAGATTTCATGAGTGATAATTGTAAAGTCAAACTTAGATTGATGAGGTGGTTGGGTTCAAGGAAATGTCCATTTTAAGAATGGATCAACTTAGAAAATAAAGACATTGAAAGGTGATGGCATGATTGAATAAATTATATAAGGAAATAGTAAGCAAGACAATGATCTCAGAACCTACAAGACTAAAAGACCAGTGAGTCTATGATAAACTAGTAATGAGGCTATCGTCAAGAAACCAAGTATAAGTTCAGTTCAATTCAGTGAAATGATGAACCAGAAACATTAGTTGCATGTGATTAAGAAGAATATTAAATTCTTTCTTTTCCTTGAATGGATTATGGTAGTTACCTTAAGTCTATTCTGACACTGAATCATAAATGGATTAGGCAAGTCGAGCAGTGGTCGAGATGTAATTGAGAATGCTTCTAGGTGCAACCTGATAGAACAGGTGTAGGACATGTTCTCGAAATAAGAGTTTTGGCAAAATGAAGTCCAGCAATAGGACACGTGATTAATAAGAGTAGTGTTGGTCGGCCCTACCAAGTTAAAGACAGTTTCAAATGAAGATTGGCCAACCACACTGGCAAAGGTGAGAAATTTCATAAAATTCACAAGGTATTACCAAAGATTTGCTCAGGACTTTACAGATAGTGTAGTCCCGTAACCCGACTTATTATAAGAATAAAAGTTTGAATGGACAAGATAAACGTGAGAAGATCTTCCTGGAGCTAAAGGTAAAGTTGGTGATGACCAGGGTTGGCATTGCCTAATGGAAGAAGGAAACTTTGGGAGATATTATGATGCAACTCATACAGGTATAGGTCTGCGCTTATGCAGCACGACAGCGTAATTTCGAATACATTTAGACAGCGCAGTTCATCGGATTCGGATGGCCTTGGTAGTGTCAATGTTGAGGAACGACTAACTCCGATGGTAGTGTTCCTTCTGAGACTAGTTGTTAAGAAGACCGGTATTTGGTAGTATCGACTAATAGGACAAATATGTATCGGGAAGATGTGGCATGTTTCAGTTTGAAACTTTGACTTCCCTTCTAAGGGATGTACATATATTGGGATCCTTTCCAGTAGTAAACTTCTGAGTTTATGTCGATCATTCTATAATTATAACTGCTTATGGTTCGACCTGCTTGGATGTCCCTAGAACTATTCTTCGGGTATCGACATAGACCTTCCCAGTGTCACCAGTGGGTGGATAGATTGACTAAAATTTTCCCAAATTCTGGAAAGAATTCAACGAATTTTGGCAAACCTTGTCTTTCTGATTATCAAAGAATGTCACTAAAAAGGGTGGAAACCAAAGTAAACCCGATGGATTGAGTAAGGTAGCCGCTATATGGACTGATAGTCAAACCCCGATTATTACGATTGATTCTAGAGATAAACTGATGAAGTTGAGATTGGATGATAAAAAGAGAAATGTAATTAAGAAGCGAGCCGGACTGAGAAATTCCGGGATTGACTTAAATAAAAAGGTTGTTATGCCAGAAGTGTTAAGCTTTTGTGGCAAGTGAAATTGATAAGAATAGTTGAAAGAATAAAAGTAAAGGAAAGGTGACCGGAGACGGTACCGAGAAGTCGATTGAGACTTATATGGAGTAAAGTTTTGAAAAGATCAAAAGGTATCAAAGTAGAAGGCAGTATGCAAGTAATTGCTAGAAGAGTAATGCTATTAGCCGACCCCTAAACTCATATATTTTAGTATGGCCAGTTGAGGCCAAGTCACAAAGGATTAGCAAGTGACTAGACCAGCAACGAAAGGACAAAGCGGGGTAGCTTCTAACCAAGCGCCAACCGCGAGAACTTGATATAAAATAAATTGAGATACATGATGATGGACTTTATAAATGCCATGGGCGTATTCGGATTAAGGATAATGACCAAGGAAGGTTATGTAGATTATCAGATATAATGCAGTGTGATGCATAAATGTTATCTGAAACTTAGTGTCCTCAAGAAAAGCATTAGGCACTAAGAGATTCACGTTGAACACGACCAATATCTTCCAGAACATCATTGCTACCATTACCAAGTCCTGTAAGAAAGAGCAGATAGACATATTTTGTCTTTTGGAAGGTCATGTAGACCGACATTCAGAAGAAGAGGTTAGCATTAAGCTACCTATAGATGATTAAGATGAGAGTGATTGAAAAGGGACCTTTATTAGGGATATATAATTGGATAGCCAATTACAGGATGTATGTATTCCTTCAAAATAGAATTGAGGATAGAATGTCCAGAGATTAAGACGAACCCTGGGGGAATGCACAAAGGATAGCATCAACCCTAATAAAGACATTGTGAAACCAGACAATATAAGTGGAATCGACAAGGTATCAATAATCTATAAGGATTTGTGAAAAGAAGTCTCAAAAAGTACATAGACAGAATTGTTATAGAGTTGATTAATGATGTTTGATGTACCCTGTACCCAGAAGATAGAGGAGGAATGATGAGGATGACCTAAGAAACCATATAAGGGAAGAGGTAATATTCCGAACTTCAAAAAGGGAAGTTTGGTAAGGAATGTATGACATAGTAACAATAAGGCCAGATGAAGCATGTGTGAAACCATGAGAAAGTATGGATTGAACCAATAAGGTTGAGATTTTCCTAAAATAAGAAAGGACTGAGATAAGAAATATCCTAGATATGATTGGGAGTAACCGTGATAAAGTTCCGACAGAAAGGTGGAAGCAATGATTTTTGGAAAAAGACTGGAATATGTTTTCTCTCATCTAGCAGAGTTCAAGGGAGGATGCTCCTACCCTGAGTTGGAATAGATCCAGAAAATATGGATTTCAAGAAAATATTAAATTCAGGAAAGGCCAATGAGGTGGCCGACACTTTAAGTATAAGGGAGTAAGTATATATGCTCATACTAAAGAGATAGAATGATATTGTAAAGGACCTTGATGGTCATAATGTGGTAGAGGAAGTTACATTCCGTCTGATGATTGTGCCAGGATCAACGATAAGAATAGTTTAAGTAAAGATTCGATTCCTGATGTTGCCGGTAGCACATTACCGACACTAGAAGGCTCTACGACAGGCCAGACCAAATTCCCTAAGAGACTCGCCTTTTCTTTGGAAAGAGAGAGGGGAGGTTAAGTAACAATGAATTGGTAGTAGATGACCAGAAACAGAGATGGTACAAATACTGATAAGCTAAATGGCATGATGATGAATGACAAGAAAGTTATTGTTGGTGTATTTCTGTGCAAACAAGATAGAGTACATGAAGTTAAAGATTCGCGATGCTGAAAGGTATCCCTGTATTAAGGATTAACGAGATTTGGAAAGTGATTAAGTAAAACGCTGAGCTCCAGTCTTCAACTAGAGATATACGATTATTAATCTCCTCAACCTATCTTAGCTACAATGCTTGAAGCTCTTCTGCAATTCTATCTTCTTCAGTACAGGGTCCACATTCCACGTCAGTACAGGGTCCACATGACACGTCAGTAGTGGGTCCCACTTGCCATGTCAGCACAGGGTCCCACGTGCCACGTCAGCACTGGGGTCCACAGCTATGTAATGCAACGCTTTTATCTTCTTTTTAAAACACTAGTATCTCATCAAACGCAACACTATATTTACCAAAGGCAACACTAAAATATCTAATGAAACAGTAGAAATGCAACACAAGAAATGTCAAATGCAACGCTTTTACAGAATATTTCTACAATGTTCTGTTTCTTACATAAAGAAACCCATCAAAATACATTCAACCACCAGCAAATATCCAACAGCCACCAAAATAGTTACAATCATTCAACAGCCACCAAACATTCAACAACCACCAACATCATACTAATACCAAAAGAACAAGTGTGCTAAACCAACTTCTAAACCAACATAATTCTAAACCAAAAGGAACATATGATTAAGTCTAAAATCTAAAAGTATGAAACCATTACATATTTCTATTCGTTGGTGGCGCCTTGAGTTGTAGGAGTACCGCTGTCATCATAATTACTTGAAGCGGTGGCACACAACTCTTTCACATCGAACTTCAGGCCTGGATTATCTTCACCAAGTTTGGTCAACATCCATGACATATTCTCTTTCACTTTTGTGTTCACCTTGGCCATAAAACCAGCCTCAAGATTTTGCTGAATTGTGTTCACCTTGGCCATAAAACCAGCCTCAAGATTTTGCTGAATTTTCTCGGTCAACTCCTGCACATAACTGTCTGAAGGAGCAGCAGGAGTTATATTTTGTTCAGATTGAACAGATTTTTTACCTCTCCTGCCCACTAACCAGTTCCGTCCATGAGTTCTTCCACCAGCGACAACTGCATTGGCCTCATCAATTTTTCCAGCATTTACCAATTCCTGAACTTTCATCTACAAGAAGTGGTTACATTAATATTTGAAACCATACATGAATTCAAACTACTTATGCATGATACAATATACTTTGGTTCTCAGTTTAGAAAAATGCAATCCATGGATATAAAGAAACCTAAATCAGCATCAATATAAAGAAACCTAAATGCAACTCCATTTTACTAGAAAAATGCAACTTTTAGCATCAATATAAAGAAACCTAAATCAGCACATTCCTATCCACGTAGTACTTACTTAACTGGTACAAGATACAACAAGAAAATTATGGCAAGAAAAACACTCTATCTTGTTAACAATAAGATTTCCTAAAAGCTAATGAAGTGTGCATTAAACAATAAGAACAGAGGCAAAACTAGAAGCAAAACATTTCTGTTTAGGAATATTTTTAAGTGCCACATAGAAGCAAAACATGGCAAATTAAAACATAACAGGCATACATTTTATTAAGTAAAACCACATATAACAGGCATGGCAAACTAAAACATATAAAATCAAATGCGTTCAAGAAGAACAGAAACACAGATATCAAATGCGTTCAACAGGCATTTCAAGAAGAGCAGACTTCTCTTTTAGATAATTATAAAATCTAACAGGCATGAAGTTCAAGAAGAGCAGAGGAGGCTTACTTATAAAATGTGTTCCAAAGTACAAAATCAAATGCGTTCCACTTAATTCTCTTTCCTCTGCACAAACACAGATATCTTAATTAGTAAAACCATACAAATACACACATAAACTACTACCTAAACAGTCACGAACAGAGACACAATATCACATTAAAATCATATTATTTATACACACACATAACCATACAAAAAATCTAACAGGCATTTAATCAAATGAGGAGACTTCTCTTTTAGATAATTATAAAATCTAACAGGCATTTAATCAAATGAGGAGACTTCTCTTTTAGATAATTATAAAATCTAACAGGCATGAAGTTCAAGAAGAGCAGAGGAGGCTTACTTATACACACACATAACCATACAAAAAATCAAAAAGAAAACCCTAATTAAGAAACAAATCAAAAAGAAAACCCTGATTAAAAAACAAATAAAAAAAACCCAAAACAAAGATGACACATAGAAATCGAGTTCAAATCAAAACAAAGTTGAAAAAACCCTAATTAAAAAAAACCCTAATTAAAGAAATGTAAACGAGCATGCACATAGAAAAACCGTAATTAAGCTAAACAAGTTAGAGATGAAATAAGTTACCTAAACAAGTTCAAGCTGAAGCCCTAATTAAGCTGCAAATTAAAGAAAATAGAGTGAGTGGGTATCTAATTAATCATCGAGAAGAAAGGTATATTCAATTACCTAATTAGATCTGAAGCCCCTTGAAGCCCCGGTCGGTAATCAGATCTGAGAGATGTGTTTGAGAGAGAGAGTATCTGTTTGAGAGAGTATCGGTATCTGTTTGAGAGAGTATCGGTATGTATTTTGGGGAAAGTAAACTTTTGTTAAGGGGGAAAGTCTTCTGAAAGTTAAGGGGGGAAATTTCCCGCCCAATTTTTCACTTGTGCTGCTTGTGTGTGTGTCACGTGTTGTACTCTCCTCACAATTTTTCTATTTTTTTTTTTTGCAAAATACAATTTTATAAAAAATTATTAAGACAAATTATTTATCAAATTTTATACTAAAAAAAGATTCAAATGTATTATAATAGTATAGATTTTGATAGATGGGCTTATTAAAAAAATTTAATCTACGAAATTTTAAACAAGCATTTTAAACTAGAATGTTTACATTGACCGGTTTAACCATTATAAAACCAAACCAAGTACATCTAGCAAATTTTTCGAAAATTTACCACTTCACTAAAATCGTTATATCTCGACAACCGTACGATTGGAACGTCGAAAAAAGAAATTAAAAAAATAGTTTCATCATTCCGGACAAGACTAGTTAAAAAGAACGTCTACTTTGACCGGTTTGACCGTGGTAAAACCAAACCAAGTACATCTAGCAAATTTTTTGAAAATTTACCACATCACTAAAATCGTTATATCTCGACATCCGTACGATTGGAACGTCGAAAAAAGAATTTAAAAAATTAGTTTCATCATTCCGGTAAGAGAAATATCTAATGCAACGCTTTTAAAGGCAAATGCAACACCTTTTTCACCTACTGCAACGCTTCTGCCACGTTAGCAAATGCCAAATCAGCAATTGCGGGCCCCACACTTGCCACGTTAGCAATTGTGGGCCCCACACTTGCCACGTCAGCACTTGTGGGACTCTTGCCATGTCACCCTGGTGGGCCCCACATTGACACGTCACCCTGGTGGGTCCCACAACTGACACGTCAGCATTTATTAAAAATTTAAAAATATCTAATGCAACGCTTTAAAACAGCAAATGCAACACCTCTCTAACCTAATGCAACGCTTCTGCCACATAAGGCAATGCCACGTCAGCAAATGTGGTCCCCACATTTGCCACGTCAGCAATTATGGGCCCCACATTTGCCACGTCAGCACCTGTGGGCCTCTGCCATGTCACCCTGGTGGACCCCACACTGCCACGTCACCCTTGTGGGACCCACAATTGCCACGTCAGCATTTTTTAAAAATTAAAAATATCTAATGCAACGCTTTTCAATAGCAAATGCAACACCTCTTTTACCTAATGCAACGCTTTTGCCACGTCAGCCAATGACACGTCAGCAAATGTGGGTCCCACATTTGCCACGTCAGCAATTGTGGGCCCCACACTTGCCACATCAGCAAATGCCACGTCAGCACGCGTGGACCCCACTGTTGCCACATCAGCATTTTTTAAAATTAAAAAATATCTAATGCAACGCTTGCTGTTAGTGTTGCATTATATTGAAACACTGTGGATCAAATGCAACACTAAATATATGTAATGCAACACCAGTTCAAGTTCTGTTTCATTAGAGGCAAAATTTCATACCTAACGAAACACTTTCACTGAAACACTTTCTAAAAGCGTTGCATATGAGCATTTATGGCGTAGTGGGATCAATCCCTGGCATATCAGTTGCTATCCAAGCAAACACATCACTATTCTCTTTCATCAACGCTGTCAACCTGCCCTTTAAGGGTTCCTTCAGAGAAGCTCCAATATAAGTAACCTTTTCAGGGTTACCCAGGTATGGGGATCAATTCCTCTGCTGGCTTTCCTCCGTACTCATCATCATTGCGGACATCCATGTCTTCAATCGGAAGTACCTACCCCCCGACTCCATCAACTCTTAATGCAGATATATAACAACTTCTTGCCATCTTCTGGTCACCTTTCTGTTCTCCAACACCTTTCTTGGTTGGAAACTTAATCTTCATTTGATAAGTAGAGGCAACAACCTTGAACGCATGAAGTCCAGTCCTTCCCAGGAATGCATTATATGTTGAGGCCGCCTTGATTACCAGAAAATTCAACATCTGAGTAGCCTCTTTAGGTTCCTACCCGATAGTCATGGGCAGCTGAATGGTCCCTTCAACTTTACAAACGCGTCATGAAATAGAATATCGATAGAAGCTCCATTATCTATCAAGACTCGCTTCACCTCCGAGTTTCCAATCACAAGGGTTATGACCAACGGGTCGTCATGGGGGAACTTCACCCCTTCCAAGTCTGAGTCATCAAAACCAACCACTACCTCAGTTTTCCCACGCTACGGGGCTTCTCCCACGATGTGCATCACTTCTCTGGCGTAAGCCTTCCGAGAATTCCTTGTTGTGCTGGCCGCTGTAGGGCCTCCCCATATCATATTGACAACTGGCCCTCGGGGCTGTGGGTTACGATTACGTTCATTATCCCTATGCTCGTTGTCGTTCCTGTCATAATCCCTCCTTTAATTTCCACGATCTTCATCTTTCGTGAACTTGCTCAGTTTACATCTTTGGATCAAGAATTCAATCTCGGCCTTGAGTTGCCTGCAATCATCGGTGTCATGTCCCACATCCTTGTGGAACCTACAATACTGATCCTTGTTTCGCTTTACGGGGTCACCCCTAAGTGGCTTCGGCCATCGGAAGTCCTTATCCTACTCGATGTCTAACAAGATTTGACTCCTATGAGCATTCAAATCAGAGTCCTTGCTAGTCCG
Organism: Kitagawia praeruptora; assembly: GCA_037693485.1. Taxonomy (NCBI): domain Eukaryota; kingdom Viridiplantae; phylum Streptophyta; class Magnoliopsida; order Apiales; family Apiaceae; genus Kitagawia; species Kitagawia praeruptora. Next base: position 96,661,929 of record CM075350.1, read on the forward strand.
GGGATACTTGTCCATTGCGTCGTACTCTTGCTCTTGCTTTCGCTTCTTTGAATCATTGTTACCCCATGCAGTACCTACTGCGGCCTCTTTCTTCATGCTATCTTCAGCTTTAATATACTTATCGGCCCTTCTTTGGAGCTCAGCCATATTCACAAGGGGATGCTTCATTAATGACATTTTAAAGAAGAGATCAGTGGTTCCGTGCTCCAAGACTACCATGGCCGCCTTATTTTCCAAGTCAGTGATGTTTAGTGTCTCCTTAGTGAATCTCTTGAGGTAATCCCTCAGATTTTTGTTCTTTTCTTGTACCACATACATAAGAGATGCAGGTCTTTTCTCATGAACTCTTCCGCTAATGATTGACTGATAAAAGCGGCACTCAACTCTTTAAAAGAGCCAATCGAATTTGAAGGCAAATGGCTATACCATCTTTGAACCATACCCGACAGTGTTTGAGGAAATGCTCTAGTTTTTAGAGCATCACTTGCGGGTTGCAACAGCAGTGCGTTTGAAAAAGTCCTGACATGATTTGCGTTATCACCCGTTCCATCATAAGCCTTAATTGTCGGCATCTTGAACTTCTTAGAAATACGAGCATTCATCACCTCCTCAATAAATGGGGGTGTCGGATCATCAGGATCCCCAAGTGGCGTCAGATCTTTGGGGTTACCCCTGGGGGTTTCCACCCTTGTTGTTCTTCTAGTTGGGGCATCAGCCCTTTTCTGTCTCCTTGAGGACCTCTCCAAGTCTATAATGGGAATCCTTCCTGTGGTCGGAGGAGGTTGATTTTGATTCAATCTTGCTTGCTCTCTCGCCATGTCGTCCTTCAACTTTAAGATCTCGGCCTCATGAGCCTTGATTCTCTCAGCAGTTGTCAAAGGGGGCCCATCATGGATAGTTTATGTCCTCCTTCGAGGTTCTCTGCTGGTACGTCGCCTCCTCGGGGCTTCATCACGATCGTCATCCTCAGTTGATGAATCATCAGTATATGGGCCAGAGTAGTCGTCATACCCTTCATCTCGAATTTGCAAGGCATGGCCACTTGGTCCAATACCTCGAGTAGCTGGAGGGTAGTTAGGCAGACCATACATCGGGTTGGTGTTCACGGGGAGATCTGTAGTGTGGATCTGTACCCCTGGGGGTAATGGGCGATTAACAATAATAAGAGGAGAGACCAACATCTGAAGAGGGTTAGTTTCTTGGCTTTGATGGACGATCACAGGTAGAGTTCTCTCATCATGGGGAATCGTCCCTGGAGGTTGAGAAACTTGAGGTTGGGTGATCGCCCCTGTTGTTGGGGGTACTTGCCCTTGTTCGGTAGTAATGGGTGGATCGGAAGCAGCGGGTGGAGCAGAGCTGAGGGGTATGGCCTTGATCGAGGCTGGTGTTGTTCTTCGTGTTGTTACCATGGTTGATGTTTTCTTCCCACAGACGGCGAGGTTTTGTATGTATTTGATGCTAGGGTTCATGAGCTTCGTGCTTTAGTGGTTGTTTCCGTGTTCTAGACTGATCGGTCCTCACAGAGTGCCTACGTATCTCGTTATTGAGAATCAAGCCAAGACGTAGTTCTGAGAATGAGGGGTCAGACCCTTTATATAGGCTGAAAACCTAAGAATTGCGGTAAGGTTAAGAGGCTTGGTGAGCAAGTCACCACCTTGAGGAAGATTCTAGACTCCTACAAGGTAGGAGTCTGTTTCCATGTCGAAGTAGGTGCCTTGGTGGCTACTCATCATTATAATGTATCCTTATCTGACTCTTACTTGTAAGATGTTAATCACCCTCAATATTAATTACGAATTTAATATTGAATTAGGGTTTTGGGCTCATTAATGGGCCCCGCATTTGGACCATACTGGATCTAATTAATGCCACATTAAATGTGTCTTTAGGTCTTATTTTTAACCCATATATATATATATATATATATATATATATATATCTGTGTGTGTGTGTGTGTGTGTGTGTGTCATTGCTCCATAAAGAACACTCTTATATAAAGAACAATAAAGAACACTATGAAATCATTTATTCCAATAGATCCAATGGCCCCGACAGGGGCATCCAATACAAACAATTCTTATTTTTTTTATCCTCTTTCCATTCAGAAAAAAAATGTTCACTGACGATGTCAGCAGTGACATCATCGTAAACAGTTATGCTACATACTACTCCTCAGTGACAACACTTCTTCACCTCATCGCAATCGCCTTATATGAGTTCCTCACTGAGAATGACCCACATATATATATATATATATATATATATATATATATAGTTGCACTCCATAACAAACACCTTATATAACAAACAATAAAGAACACCTCATATCTAATCTAATATAAGAGTTCCATCATGACACCCAATACAAAAAGTTGTTATTTTTTTACCCTCTTTCCATCCAGTAAAAAAAACAATAAAAAAATAATTTAAAAAAAAATTTACTGTTCATGATGACGTCACTGATGACGTCATCATGAACAGTAAATTTTTTTAATTATTATTTTTTATTATTATTTTTACTGGATGGATAGAGGGTAAAAAAATAACAACTTTTTGTATTGGGTGCCCCTGGCGGGGCCATTGGATCTATTAGATCTAAGGTGTTCTTTATTGTTTGTTATATAAAGATGTTCTTTATGGAGCAATGACCTATATATATATATATATATATATATATATGTAATGGCTTTTCTATGAGGAACCAACATTTTGAGTAACCTAGGAACTAAGATTAACTACAAATTAACAAACGACCATACGTTACATTTGGACGATAAAAATAAATATAAAAAAACAAACAAACACACGCGTTAAACCAAGTTTCTATATGGCTTTAATATTTTACTTAATCAATTTGTGTAATCCACAGCAAATAGAAACAATTAAAAAAAATTTAAATCAAGTACAATACACACCTATCTTCAAAAAAAAGTATAGTACATGTGACAATATCGAACATGTACGAAGTATAGTAAGAGATTGTACCTAAAATCACAATTACAAAAAGAAAAATACCTTAAAAATGTTTCGAGGCACGTGAAAACCACGCTATATATCCTTAAAATAGATAAGCCCCTTCCACGTGGTGCTTGAAGGTTGTTTGTGGCTTCCGTCTCCCAGGATACAACGAAACGAGGTGATCTTAAGCACTAGAGATCCACCTCCTACGAACCGAACAAATACCGCAACTATCTCACAGAAGTAGACCCTAGAGCACTAAGATGAGTATGCTATAATATTATAAAAGACCTTAGAGGGATTTTTTGGTGTCCACAACAAAGATCCAAATGACTACTTATATATAGAAGTAGATAAAGTATAACTTACAATTGTAATAACTTTGTAACCTCCCTCATAATGGTCAAATAAAATAAAATCACATTACTATGGGAGTTACAAAATTAAATACATGAGTTACAAATCAAAGAAAACAATAAGGACTTAATTTTTATTCAAAATAGTCCAACAATCCCCCACATGAATAAAAATTACAAAATGACTCTTTGACACGGAGATAGAGCGCGCGGGAGAAACCAACATAGGATAGGTAGGCGTACACCCTTGAACCTTTCCTTGTAAGAACATATTTACATTTCTAGAATTTCAGTAGTCGCGTTGACCTTGAACTGCCATTTTGTATTGTGAAATGATGATACATCCCCCATTGGAGTCTTTCCCTATATTTGTTCCGTTCTCACTGTTAAGCCAATTTTGGTCCTGAGCTTTAGCCTGGTTCTGTGAGTTTTTCCCAGAATTATCCCCCACAATTCCTTCTTGAAGCGACCCCACTTCACTCACATAGGTGATCTCTTGAACAATATAAAAGTATTATTTGTTCGAAATATCGACACATAAGGATCATTAAAAGCATAGCTTAGCCTTACCCAAATTTTATCACTGTTTTTCATCATAGAAATGAACCGGGGAGTAAAACCCCCACAGTGATCTCACTAAGTCTTTACAGTTAGGTTGTCCCATTGAACCAAGATCTTGGGATCTCCAGTCAACAAGGTTGGGTTTCCTTTGTATCGACTTTTATTATTATGGGCTTTAGTCCCATTCCTTTCGATGATTTCCCAACTAACTCTCTTGTTAACCCTTTGGTTAGCGGATTCGTAGTGTTATCTTTGACCTAATATGATCAATAATGATAACTCCAATTGAGAGTAGTTGTCTAACGGAATTGTGTCGACAACAAAGATGTTTCGACATTCCATTACAACCTTTTTAGCTATACTCGTGCGTCTTAACTTTGGCATATGTCACATTTTGGTAATCATGTTACCAGTCATCAGCTAAGGCTTCAATTCGTCATTGAATTTACCAATTTTTAGTGTCCCAAAAATCAGTAATATCAATTTATCTCATTACCAAGTTTAAGTGTCCTTAAACTGGCAACACTATTCACTCAGTTACCAAATTTGAGCGTCCTCAAAAATGGCAACTATATCATTTATTATGAAGTCATAACATATCAAATTTTGTATGCCAATTTTCGTATCTATGTTCTTCAAATCAACATAATCACCAAAATACAGACTTTCTGCTCTTGCCTTAGCCAGAGAAACCAAGAAAGACTGTTCTAAAGTTCATTGATGTACTTCTAAATTTCACAATGTCGACAATTTAAGTATCATCTTGATGAACCATATTCTTATAACTCAAGAATATATCTATCTCGCAAGAAGATCCATCCATATATTTATTAAACACAATTCTATCACATAGAATCACTTCTCTCATAGAAACACATAATTCTAGTCAATTTCTCCATTGCCATCCATTTTCTCATATGATCATCAGAGAATTCTCATAGCTTCTCTCAAGTTTTGAGGTTTACCTTCAAGCAAAATTTCAGACATTTTTTGGACTAACAAAATCTTTAAATCTTTTGCCCTCTAGGTTCAACCTCACATTCATCCAATAACTCAAAATTTTATTTGGATAAATTTTAATTACAGATCTACAAGGAACTACTTTCTCATCAAAGAAGCATTACAAGATTCCGTAATTGCATTTTAATGATCTCACAAATTAGATTCATTTACATGCTACAAGATATCATTAGACTCAAACATTGTCTATATATCCATCCCAAATACCTCAATTGATTTTGGATCTCTTTTTACCTTAATAGGTATAGGTATCAAGACTTCTTCAAGATACCCCCACATTTCGAATATTTCTAAGAAATTCAAAATGCATTCCAAAAACTAATAGAAACCAATTATTTTCTTTCATGGTATCTTGTTTAAAAAATGATTAGTCTCGTCATGACAAATATCATCATATTTAGTGATAGTCTCAACTGATCACAATCATTTTTGCATTTCCCGTTAGAATGCAACTCATGCCTGTAGCTACTCCATTTTATCTAATGCGAGTAAAGTGCAGTGGCCTCACAAAATTTACCCAGTGATCTTTCACCACCAAAGTCACTAATTACAATCTTAATTTTCTGTATTAAGTTGTTTTTCAACCTCAAGCTTACAGAATTTTTCTTTTCTATAATGCTTCATTTTATACTCTTTAATAAGTACATGTAATCAATGTATTACTATAAAGTAATCACACAATTTGTTATCACTTTTCACTAAAGCAGGTTTCACGTTAATATCATGTTCAAAGAACTTTCTTGTTCTTCAACTATCGAATTTTTTCTCAAATTTCAATTTGGTTCACAAGAGAACCTAAATTTCTGGATCATTACTGGTACAACCAGAAGAGACCCGAGAGGAAGAACATAAACTTCCATTAAACCCACATTCAACTAATGCGTTAGGGTTAACTGCATTCTGGATTTCTCCAAATTTCAACATATAGAGCTGACCGCAATGCCATATTAGGTATCATATGGATCATCATAATAGGCTCGTGTGTCACTGACGCAGCAGACCGACAGCAACAAGAGATTATAAATCTCATGCCGACCCTTAACCTATAATCCAGGCCCGTCCTTAACCTATAATCCAGGCCCGTTAGGGTTTTTTTTAAAAAAAAATGTTTCGGATATCCACATACATTTAGTTTCGAAGAACTATTCTATAAACAATTAACACATAGTTAATTTAAATTAAGCAATAATTTTCCTAATTATATTATTACTTAATAAACACAATCAACAAGATTAGAAAACTAATTATCAGGATAATAATTTAACACTGAATCTTGCAATCATGGATTACTAATTCACCCATTCAATTCTTCTCGGATTTTCCGCTTGAGCGGTTACCGATACAGCCGTATTTGGCACCACAAGGGTCGCCGCATTAGGCACATTCACTGTCTTTGCAGTCACACACCCGCCACAAGACAGATGTAGAACAAATATAGAATTTGTACTTTGCAAAATTCCACAAAAAATATAGGATTTATTTTTCAAAAAAGAAAAAAAAACAAATTTGACATGTACAGTTATCAAACACATCAAAGCTAAATTTTTTTCCCCCCAAGGAAAAAAAAATAAAAACCAAAAACCACTAGCTTGATATTAAAATTGGGATTATATTTTTCTCGAATTAAATACATCAAATTTGATACCTCCATAAATAATTCCCAGGGGTTGAAGGGGTTACAACGGTCTCACTTAATAACCAACTCCTAGACAGAATTATCTTCTATCAATATCAAAAAATAGTATGTTCTTCCAGAAAAATATTTCCAAAATAATATATATACATATATATTTTTCCTTTTTCTTCCAAGGAAAAAAAACCGTAATCAAATAAGCACATTTGATTCACATAAATATATTCATAATCTCCATCAATTATGAAACAAAATATTACCCAGCATTTAAAAAATTTTAATGCCAATAAATTTCATAACATCCATATTAATGTCAATTAATATACACACATTATATCAGTTACAAAAAAAATTGATTACCATTAATAAATTTTAATGCCAATAAGACAAAAATCAATATGCATACATAAAATAAGCATGTCCAGAGCATTACTAAAATAAATACTCAAATATAAGCTGACCATACTATCATGTACGTTAAAACTCTAGCAAACATGTCAGTTTAAATACGAAGTCTAATTAGTATAAGGCACAAATCACAAGCAAACAGCTTGAGACTTAAAAACACCTAGTCACATTACACAATAAAACCTCATAGAGAAACCGTTACAGTTTTTTTTTTTTTAAATAAAAACTAGGATCATGGCAATATAGAACACGGGTACCAACATAGGAACTATAACCCAACAATTATCAAAACTCGTTGCAATTACAGAAACATGCAATTTAATCATAAAAATTCTGATCAAATTATAAAACTTTATGGCCAACATGCTCAAGACTAGCGCTACTATTATGCAGTCTGCACTCCTTTAAAAACTCACCAATGTTATTAAAATAACAAGTACCAAGTAACAAGCTACATGCACGGATATTCACCAAGAAAATTATAGACTTAGACATGCAAGCAATAACAGCTTTCACAATTACAACAATCAAAGCAAAGCATGTAAAATCACAAATATGGCATACCGGCGCATAGACTTTTAATCAAACAAAAATAGATTAAATCAGAGCCAATAAAAGGTTATCATACTAAAGTTCATGTACTAATAATAAAATAATAAAAACATTGCATGGTGGTATGGAAAAACAAAATAAGAAGCATGCATGCCTAGTCAAACTAACAAGAAAATCAACCCGACAATTTAATACAGGCGGCACATGCAAACTTAAATCACACCTATTGTATATGAATGACAAATATCACTATACTCCCGAATAAAATCCAAACAAATTAGTTTTAACCAAAACTAATTCAACCAAAACTAATAAACATGAATCACTTATCTGTTTTAAGCTTGTATGAATTATAGTAAGAGATTGTACCTGAAATCACAATTACAACAAGAAAAATACTGGAAAAATGTTTCCAGGCACGTGAAAACCACGCAATCCTTAAAATAGATAAGCCCCTTCCACGTGGTGCTTGAAGGTTGTTTGTGGCTTCCATCCCTCCCAGGATACAACGAAACAAGGTGAATCTTAAGCACTAGAGATCCGCCTCCTACGAACCGAACAAATACCGCAACTATCTCACAGAACTAGATCGACCATAGAGCACTAAGATGAGTATGCTATAATATTATTGTTTGCACTAAATCACGCAAGCGTACATGGTCACAAGTAATATATGAATAAGTCAAGTTCGTTCCCACAGAGATCTGGTAGTGGTTTTAATTAAGTGGATGTACCTATGCAACAATGTATGATTATTATTCACTGCTAAGACAATTAACAAATTAATTTGGGTTTTAATTAACTAAAATTAACTAAATAAAACAAATAAACAATCTAAGAATTAAATATCTAATGAAAATTAAAATCGAATTACTTCTACAAGAGTAAACATGGGATCCTAACTTCATTAAATACTTCGCTTAGAGTTGATGTCTTCAATCAATGCATGTGATGGTATGATATCTGATCAGACAACACGAAACAAGTAAACGCTACCTCTCAGTATACGAATACCAAACTAAACATACATCCACAAAAGAGATAGAAGATGAATAGACACCAATTATGCTTAGACCCAATATCTCTATAAGATTTGAAAACATAACGATTGAAGATCAAGTTATCTATTAAGATCACATAGGGCAGCATAATATCTCTATTTACGCTACAAATCATGATATTAAAACATCAACCTATCCTATGCTAGCATGGCAAGTTCTAAATCTCAAGATCCACTCTCGTTTCACAAGAGATTAACAAATTAGATGTTTGCGACGCCTTTAAACACATGAAGCATAACCATACGAGGATATCAAGAATTCACCACACATAAATCTTTAAAGCAATCAAACTACTACTAAGCTACATAGATAACTCCGTTAGAATCCCATGACAACGATTAGTTCATAATCGAACCGCTCGTCATCATGGGATCTGATGAAACCATGATAAAAACAAAGTATGAAAAGATACAAATAAACCTAAGTAATTTATATGTAATGGTAATACAAATTACAATGGTAGGATGTGTTTAAGTAGGCTCTAGAAGTCTTGCCCAACAAGGAAACTACCAAATCAGAATTAAAATAGAATACGTTTCCTAAACTGATTATGTTTTAAAGGAAAATTCGTAACTGACTTTTCTTCATTATTTATGGCCGTTACAGTTGTGTTTGGACATCTTGACCACTTTAAAATGATAGAGAATCTCGTTAGCTCCGCGTGGACAGTAAGATCGTCCAAAACGGACTTGTAGAACTCAAGATATGGCCCAAACAGTAAATCAAAAATTTTCCCAGCCGACAGCCGCGCCGCAGTGCCCAATCCTGCGCCGCAGCGCCCAAACTTCCTGGAACACTTTCCTGAAACAGATCTGTCTTCTTCCGAGCTTTCCAGCGACTACTTACGGGCCTCAAACGGAGTTGTAGAACTTCAGATATGGCCAAAACAGTGGAGACTGCGCAACCTACCCGAAAATCCGAATTTTCCATAATTTGCTCATTTCTCCTCCGTTTTCTCTTCCGATTCTTCTGCCACTTCCCGTTCTTCAATTCTTGAGCGTTATGATCTTAATGGTAGCCTAGGGAAATACATCATCCTTCATTCCATTGCTAAATTTCAACTCCAAGATCAATGAAAAACACCAATCCTAGCCGATAATTGCAATCCTGCACAACTACAAAAAAACACATCAAAACTACAACAAACTTGAGGCCAAGTGAATCAATTTAAGCCGATATGGAACGCTCCAAGTGGATATAAAATCCACTTATCACACCCCCAAACTTAAACCGATTCTTGTCCTCAAGCATAAACAACTAACACTAACTAATTAGTACCACTTTCGTAGGTGATCACGGTTGCATTTGGCATAGGCAACAAGCCCTTTAAACCCCTAGGTAGCCCTAGTGGACGAGTAAGGTCTCTTGAGGGCCTATACCGAATGTATCCACAAAATTCATCACTACCTAATGTAATGCAATACATGAATGCAACTAATATGAAAATGCAAAGATCCCCTTTAAACTAACCAAAACCAACTAGCAAGTAAATATCTCAAAGAATGCAACTAAATCCAAATAGAGCTCGACTAAATCCTCATACTTTAACAATACACGAACAAAAACGTGCGTGTGTGCGATGCTAATCAGAAATACTCCCAAACTAGATCAAAAATCATACTTATTCTTCGCCAAGACAATCACAAGTTTATAAATAGAAGAGACTGTAGACACTTCATAACCTAGGAACACCTCCATCCTTATCTGAGTTAGCCAGAAATTCATGTTTTATTACTACACTACGACACATAATAATATACAAGCATGCTTATTTAACCGTGCAATGGATGAGACCCCAAAAGGCTTATACAATAATACCCATGTAGCGAGCGTTAGGTTAGTGGATCCCAGACTACAAAAGCCTTAGGTCACTAGGCACAAAGTCCCCTAGAACTTAATTGCTCGAGTATTAAAGAGCTCACTCTGGTTAATTTTGCATTTAACAATTGGACTTTTGACTCTCTTTTTTTTTTCTTTTTTCCTCTTTTTTCTGATTTTTATTTTATATATGCAATCTGGAATGAGAATTCTCATTTCCAACCCTAGATTACTCATAAAAATATGAGCCGGCTACTAGCCATTATTGACACCATTAACAACTAGCATGAAATCCCTGGTTTTCCCCAAACTTAGACTTTAGCACTACAAGAAAAAATCGATGATACAAGGGTTTTTCACCGTTGTCTGAAGCCCTTCAAAACCGATGTCTATCTCGATGCCGTCTGTTACGCATATCAGACAACAGCAGCATAACCGTTGTCTGTGTTGCAGACAAATAACAGACGTGGTTTCAAAACTGTTGTATGAAAGCTGGTATAGACAATAGTTTCACAAGAAACTGTTGTCTCATTTCACGTACCTCAAGTGTTTCTTGGAGTGAAACTATTGTCTAATTTCACGTAGCTCAAGTGTTTCTTAGAGTGAAACTATTGTCTAATTTCACGTAGCTCAAGCGTTTCTAGGAGTAAAACTATTGTCTAATTTCACAGATGTCAATGGTTTATAAAATATAATCTATTGTTTCTTCATGGTATAGACAATGGTCTTTTTGTAACAGAAGTGTTATGTGAAATATAGTTCGACAATATTTTAATTTCATTCGTATGTTGTATGTGTTATAACTACACCACACTTTTTTTGTTTATTACATGTTGTCTGAATGTATAAGACACTACGTTTGAGTTTTGCAAAAGCATTATGAAATATAGTTGTCTGATGATATTTTCCACAAGTGTTTCTAAAAGATGATAACACTGGCTAATGATAAATGAAACAACACTTTTATTTACAACAAAAATTAGAGTTTATACAATAGTAGCAACTAACCGATATTCATAACAAAAACTACCTATCAATATTCATCGCTACAAAACTACTACCTGTACCAATTCCCAACAAAGTACCACTACCATCATCTAAATTACAATGTTAGAATGAGATAACTCAATTTCTTTACCTACTTCTCTAGCTCCCTTGCTTCTGCTTCTTAACTTTGTTCTTCTGCACAGTGAACGGACCAATATGCATAAAAATCAAACAGCCCTCAAGATCCTTTTCCATGTACTTGAACCAGAGAGGGCATTTCATATCTTTGACACTAGAAATGTCAAGAAAACATGCAGCTTCAATTGAGAATCAGTTGAACTACTTTTACAGTGGCAAAGAATTTTCAAATCAAAGAAATTTCAAATCAAAAAAACTTTAAAGTCCTGGAGAGTGTAAACAGAATTGATCAAATGTTTGTTTGAGATGGCATGCTTTAATCTTCCCTAATATGGAATAAGAAAGAGACACTTGAAGTGAACAAGAAAAAAAAAGATCGCATACTTGTTCAAGAATTGACCAAATGTTTCCATTGCACCAAATATTTCCACCTGTAAATTGACCACACCAGCAAACAATCTTCTAAAGAATAACTCAATGCAATGCAAAGAACTTAGTGAAACGAAAACAGCTATTTATGTGTGTGGGTACTTGTGTATATTCAATGATCGTAATATGTAATATAATCAGAAACTGACCGCAACTTTCTGCATCAAATTCGCAGCCTCGGAAGTGTTTCCTTGTTCTTCCTTGATTTTTGCTAGTATCTTTATCAACCTTGTGCGCTCTATTTCAACATAAATCTACCACAACATGTCCATTAAGAACAAGAAGAAAAATCAAAAATAAACTTTCATAACAAGGGACAATGCATTACAATACATTCTTGTATCTAAAACGAAAATTTACCTTGCCTGCAGAGACACTATTAATTGTTTTTATTATCAGCTCAAATTTAGTTTCAATGTCTGGTGTTTGATCTATGTACTGCATTGCTTACTGGACCATCGCAGTAACAACCTTTTTAAAAATCAAGTCAGCAACTAATTAGTGAGTGAGCAGTAGGATATGCACCCAAAAGAAAAATAATAATAACTAGACCTGGCAATCGTGTCGTGTCGTGTACTTTCGTTTCGTGTACTTTCGTGTTTCGTGTACTTGAAGGTGAAACCCATATCCACCCGAAATGAATTCGTGTACTTGAATATGAAACCCGTATCCACCCGAAATAAATTCGTGTCGTGTTTCGTGTATATATTATATAAAATTAAAAATAAAATTTAATTAAAATTTGTTCTTAAATATTATATTCATATGAAATATACATAAAATATTTTATATTTCTATATATAAATTCAAATATAACTCTATAAAAACTTGTAAATATGTATATTTTTGTGTAAAATATATATCTTTATAAAAATAATATTTTTACACAAAAATAATATTAATATATACATAAAATCTATAACTAGTAAATTATAAACATCTTTATTTCGTGTACTTTCGTGTACTTTCGTGTACCCGAAATGAAAACCCATATCCGACACTAAATATTTCATGTAATTTCGTGTTCATGTACTTTCGTGTTTCGTGTACCAAAAATCAAAACCCAAAACCATATTTTTCATGTCGTTTCGTGTCGTGTTCACGTGTTACGTGTCAAATTGCCAGGTCTAATAATAACTACGGAAGCATATATACACTAGTACACTAGTGAGTAATTAACCTAGAACTTTGACTCTAGAAACTGTGTACACCGTCAAGAGAACTGTGTACTCTAGAAATAGAATAGACCAGGGTCCAAACTCATATAGAGGAGAAAAATAAAATCACATTGAAGGACTCCAACTATGTGCTTCAGATAACTTTACGGCCCCAAGGTCCTCTCAATCGAATTTTTGAAGTTAAACATTGACATATCCATAATTTTACTAGAAAAGAACATAGGCAATGGGCAAAATCACCAAAGTGTCTTATCCCCAAGGTCCCTCAATTGAATGTTACAGTTCATTTAGGTCATTTTACATATGGACTATAATGATTTGCCTTCACTGACCAGCTGATTCAGGTGTAATTACATACACGAACTACAAGTTTATAAGTTTGTCAGGCAATTTCTGCTCAGATTAGGGAGAGACATTAGAGAAAGTAATGAACAAGATAGGCCAAAATTAACATTCAAGATAAAGTAAAAAAGCAAGACTACAATCATCTGAGCATAAAAAAAACCTTATGAAATTCATCAATACTAGAATATACATATACTTTTCTTACCTATAAAATCACAAACAACCTGCATAGATTTATCTGCAATTGATAACAGATGTTGGTATCCAGGAAACCCTTGAATGAAAATTATCTCATCTAGTTGCCTGAACTTCCCTGGATCTTCTCCCTTCTAAATACCTTGCATAATAAATCAATAAATATCAAAGGAACAATAGCATAGCTAAAGAGAGATAGAAACCAGATAAGTCGGGCATACAAAAATTAAGATGCCAAGTAAATACTAGGCTTTACGAAAGTTAACTCACAACAGTTCCTCTTCACGTATGACTTAACAATTGGCAGTCTATATTAAAATTAAAATAAATGTAAGGAAATCATGTTTACCCAGGGACAGACAACAGACAAATATTAAAGATAATTCCATATTCTTAGGCTCCTTCAGTTTGGTAGGGATGGATAAATTAACAACTTTATATAAGAGTGGGAACAAGTAATTATGAAAACTACATTCAAGATCGCATACATTACTTGAGGTTCATCTAGTCAAGTAATTAATCTAGTCACCAAAATTTTTGAGAAATTGTTTGCCCCTCTTTTCAGTATTGAACATGCTCTTAAGAGTGTCTTTCAGGACACTAACGTGCACCATCATCGCAAAATTAAGCTGCAGTAAGTTAATGAAACACAAATTCCCGAGGTTTTTGTACTGATAAAATAAAATTGACAAACATAAATTAATGAAAATGCATAGTAAAAGAACAATATCTCATAACGAAACTGACACGATCTAGAATCATAGAACAGGCAAACTAAAATCAAATTAATAAACATCTAGAACACAAATAATAAAAAAATGAGAGATAAAAGTACCTCTGACCAGATTCAGCCCACCGTGTAGAGTGGAGAAGCTTTGCTGTTATCGTCATAAAGGTTTCAGCAGTAGATGACGAAGACCAAATCTGATACCAGACACCTATCTGATACCAGACACCTATCTGATACCACAAATCTCCCCCAATTTGGCAACATAATACACTGCTTACAATACTAATCTGCAAGCATAAAAAATAACAAAAATAAAAAAAAAATCTAAAATCCAAATAAATTAAAATTAAAACAAAACACGAAACATAAAACATAAAACAACAATGAAATTGACAAGATCTTACCTTAGAGCGAATACTTTTGTTATGTTTCAATAGATGCGAGCTTGGATTTATTTTAGAAACCAACTGATTTAGATGAATTTATATATAAATCTAAATATATAAGAGGAGGGGGATGAGAAGAGATGAGAAAATGGGGAGAATTGAATGGGGAAATGAGTATAGAAGCTAAGGTTATTACAGTGTATAAAGAAATGAGATAAGGGGGAAAGGAAATAATGAAATTTTGGGTTAGGGGGGAATTTTGAGAAGGGGGAATTTTGGGTTTGGGTTTGGGTTTGGGTTAGGGGGAACGAAACAAATTATTAGCAAAAGGGGGGAATGAGCGAGAATAGAGAGAGCGGGAAATGAAATTTGTAAGGCAGTGAAATGAAATTTGTTAGAACGAGTAGTATTTTTAAAAGATTTACATTATAAAATTATGTAAGATAAATTTTAAAAACATTTCATTTTAAAAACAATTGTCAAAATTATTTAAAAAAATTAGATATTAACATTCAAACGGTTGGATCATCAAAAAATAAAAAAATCGGGTTGTATGAGATTTTAACAAAAACTTAGGAAAAGTGAGGCTTCCTGTAGCGGGGCATGATCCAGATTCTCTGAATAGTTTTTTTGAATGCTTTCTTCGACGATCGGACCGTACGGATGTTAATAAACACTCATTTTAGTGTTGGTAAAAAATAATCAAAAAATAAAAAGGTTGGGTTGTACGAGAGTTTAACAAAAACGTAGTAAAAGTGATACTTCATGTAATGGGTGTCAAGATATATCTAATATATTTGTATATTCAGTCACATTTCTCGATGATCCAAACGTACGGATGTCAAGATATTTCTAATATAGAGAAAAATGGGCCTGAGGATGTCCTCAGGTAGTTCTCCTGAGGTTATAAGACAAATAACCTATAGAATAAGTGGCCCCGAAGGGGCATTTTTATAATATCAATTTTTTTATCAGTAGATTTACCTAAATACCCTTAAAATTGTATTGGAAAGCTTTTAACCTCAGGGTTCTGCCTGAGGTCATCCTCAGGCACATGAATCCCTTCTAATATAATGATATACCCAAATTTTCAAAAAATAAAAAATTGGTTTAGTTGGAGATCTTAGTAGATCACTAGTATATTGACTAGTACCCGTAACTAGTGCTTTGTCACGGATTGTTGTTTCTATTTTTTTAAAAATATTTCTCGACAATCCAACCTTAAGGATGTTAAGATATATCTAATACAATGATATTCACAAATTTTCAAAAAATAAAAAATTATTTTGGTTTGTAAAATTTAATATTGAATAAACGAAGTGGTCTTGCTAAACTAAGTAATTATTTGTCAAATACCGTTGGCTCGAGTGATACCAGACAACGGTTTTGGACAAATTTACCATTGTCTGATAACAGACAACGGTATTTTAACAAATACCATTGTAACGTGAAGCTTCGGACAACGATATGTTATAAAGATACCGTTGTCTGACACTAGTTAAGTTTTTTTTTTAACATAAATGTAAATTAACATAATAAATTTGAAAATTTTTAATGATGACGATCCAAACGTACGGATGTCAAGATATATCTAATATATTGATATTCCCAAATTTTCAAAAAATAAAAAATTGATTTGGTAGGAGAACTTAGTAGATCACTAGTATATTGACTAGTACCCGTAACTAGTGCTTTGTCACGGATTGTTGTATCTATTTTTTGAAAAATATGTTTCGACAATCCAACCTTAAGGATGTCAAGATATATCTAATATAATGATATTCACAAATTTTCAAAAAATAAAAAATTAATTTGGTTTGTAAAATTTAATAATTAATAAACGAAGTGGTCTTGCTAAACGAAGTGGTTATTTTTCAAATACCGTTGTCTCGAGTGATACTAGACAACTATTCTGGACAAATAAACCGTTGTCTGATAACAGACAACGGTATTTTAACAAATACAGTTGTAATGTGAAGCTTCAGACAACGATATGTTATAAAGATACTGTTGTCTGACAGTAGTTATGTTTTTTTGAACATAAATATAAATTAACATAATAAATTTGATAATTTTTAATGATGACGATCCAAACGTACGGATGTCAAGATATATCTAATATATTCATATTCCCAAATTTTCAAAAAATAAAAAATTGATTTGGTCGGAGATCTTAGTAGATCACTAGTATATTGACTAGTACCCGTAGCTAGTGCTTTGTCAAAGATTGTTGTTTCAATTTTTTAAAAAATATTTCTCGACAATCCAACCGTAATGATGTCAAGATATATCTAATATAATGATATTCATAAATTATCAAAAAATAAAAAATTAATTTGATTTGTAAAATTTAATATTTAATAAACGAAGTGGTTATTTGTCAAATACCATTATCTCGAGTGATACCAGACAATGATTTTGGACAAATAAACCGTTGTCTAATAACAGACAACGGTATTTTAACAAATACAGTTGTAACGTGAAGTTTCAGACAACGATATGTTATAAAGATACCGTTGTCTGACACTAGTCATGTTTTTTTTAGCATAAATATAAATTAACATAATAAACCGTTGTCTAATAACAACTAATATTTTCTTAATCTAACGGCTAATATCTAATCTCATTTCAATCAAGGGCTCTTATTTCGCCACCTCAGCAATCCAGGTGAAAGATTTTCCACCAATCACGTGCTGTCACATCAGACAACGGTTTATTTGTAAAAGGCTTGTATTGATAAGTTTATGACAACAGTTTAAATTTTAAAAAGCTTATCTGAAAGTGTTGAAGACAACGATTTAATGTACAAAACCATTGTGTGTTGCATGCAATTCAGACAACAGTATTCATAAACCATTATCTGATTACATTTTATACAACGTCTTAACAAAACACTTGTATGATTTTAACAACGTTTTTGGAAAGTATTGTCTGAACTTTCTTCAGACATTGCTTTCCAAAAACGTTGTTAAAATAAGACAATAGTATTTAGTCACCATTGTGTGACTACTTTTGAAGCAATATCTGATAAAAACACTTGTCTAAATTTTACAACGCTTTTGAGGACCATTGTAAGACAACATGTTAGACAACACTACTTTCCAAAACCGTTGTAAAACGGATGTCTATTTTGATCTTCTAGACAACACTTTTTAAAACTGTCGTTAAGTTCATGATCAGACAATACACCGAAAAGTTTGAAAAAAAAACCGTTGTGCAAAAATTTCAGCCAACGCTTTTTCATCGAAGTGTTGTCTGATGAGTGTCGTCTGATTCAAAAATTCTTGTAGTGTAGTGCTCTTACGCCATCAAGGGAAAACATAAATTCTAAATATAATCAGGTGATTAAATCTAAAACAACCAAACAAGCATGATCTCAACCTAGCCCAAAAGCAAACAATGAGACTGTGTAAAAGTTTTGTTCCCGTAACATGCAAGTCAATTCCATAAGGACTATAAATCAACCATCTACTCATCATTACCACACTCAATTAGACATCGACCTACCAATCAGAATTAGCTCATCCTAAGGGATCATGAAAATATGTCATGCAAATGCAACTAAATGAACTCACATGGTATACAAAAACAAAATAACAAAATGTCCTACATGAAACAAACATGCAATAATACGAACAATATGAATGAATTACCACTAAACATGCAAAATATAATATCTATATGAACACAATGACACACTAACACTACAAATAACTACTATACACTACTTATCCCCAAACCACCCCCAAACTTAAAATATTCAATGTCCCCATTGAATGGAAGATAATACAAGGGATAGTAGGAACATACCTAAATAAAAATGCCGAAAAACGTGGGTTGCCTCCCACGAAGCGCTTGTTTAGAGTCTTTAGCTAGACATGGCAATGGCTTTTTCTCTTGAAAATTTCTACACCGTATCTCTATATGGCCATTTAATTATCTTTTCCGGGGCTACATCCTTGATGACAAGTTTCAGCTTTCTTTGCTCCTCAAAAGTGTCAGTAACATTTTTCTCTTCACTACCTGACAAGTTAGCAACAATAATAATAGGCAAAGTAGATGATTGACCCAAGTATACATACCTCAAGTGATCTGGTGGTTTAAGCTCAGGTTTGGAAGCTTCTTCAACATGATGATTTTCATTAATAACCACCAAAGACTGATCAAGAGTGGACATAGACGGATTAGGAATGGAAGTGGGTGATTCACCAACAGAAGTCTTAACAACAAACTCAGGATCAAAAGAACTCTCCTCGAGTTGAATTTCATGCTTAGAACAAATAGCATTCAATTCATATAACATCTCATCAGAAGTAAAATTCCTATACAACTCATGAAGTTCTTTATTGCTCTCATACTCTAACAAAGCATCTTCCTCAAGAAAAGACTCAATTGCACTATCCTCAAGATTTGGACTACGCCATAAATGCTCATATGCAACGCTTTTAGAAAGTGTTTCAGTGAAAGTGTTTCGTTAGGTATGAAATTTTGGGTCTAACGAAACAGAACTTGAACTGGTGTTGCATTACATATAATTTAGTGTTGCATTTGATCCACGGTGTTTCACATAATGCAACACTAGCAGCAGGCGTTGCATTAGATATTTTTTAATTTAAAAAAATGCTGATGCGGCAGTATTGGGGTCCACACGTGCTGACGTGGCATTTGATGACGTGGCAAGTGTGGGGCCCACATTTGCTGACGTGGCAAATATGGGACCCACATTTGATGACGTGTCATTGGCTGACGTGGCAGAAGCGTTGCATTAGGTGAAAGAGGTGTTGCATTTGTTGTTTAAAAGCGTTGCATTAGGTATTTTTGAATTTTTAATAAATGCTGACGTGGCAGTTGTGGGACCCACCAGGGTGACGTGGCAGTGTGGGGTCCACCAGGGTGACGTGGCAGAGGCCCACAGGTGCTGACGTGGCAAGTGTGGGGCCCACAATTACTGACGTGGCAAATGTGGGGCCCACATTTGCTGACGTGTCATTGGCTGACGTGGCAGAAGCGTTGCATTAGGTGAAAGAGGTGTTGTATTTGCTGTTTAAAAGCGTTGCATTGGGTATTTTTGAATTTTTATTAAATGCTGACGTGGCAGTGTGGGGTCCACCAGGGTGACGTGGCAGAGGCCCACAGGTGCTGACGTGGCAAGTGTGGGGCCCACATTTGTTGACGTGGCAAATGTGGGACCCACATTTGCTGACGTGTCATTGGCTGACGTGGCAAAAGCGTTGCATTAGGTGAAAGAGGTGTTGCATTTGCTGTTTGAAAGCGTTGCATTAGGTATTTTTGAATTTTTAATAAATGCTAACGTGGCAGTTGTGGGACCCACCTGGGTGACGTGTAAATTTTCATTTTTTGAAAATTTGGGAATATCAATAAATTAGATATATATTGACATTTGTACGGTTGGATCGTTCAAAAATATTTTTTAAAAAATAGAAACAATAATCCGTAACAAAGCACTAGTTACGAGTCTTATTGAAAATAGTAGTGATCTACTAAGATCTCCAATCAAATTAATTTTTTATTTTCTGAAACTTTGGGAATATCATTACATTACATATATATTGACATCCGTACGGTTGGATCGTTCAAAAATAGTTTTTAAAAAATAGAAACAATAATCCGTAACAAAGCACTAGTTACGAGTCATATTGAAAATAGTAGTGATCTACTAAGATCTCCAATCAAATTAATTTTTTATTTTCTAAAACTTTGGGAATATCATTACATTAGATATATATTGACATCCGTACGGTTGGATCGTTCAAAAATATTTTTTAAAAAATAGAAACAATAATCCGTAACAAAGTACTAGTTACGAGTCTTATTGAAAATAGTATTGATCTACTAAGATCTCCAATCAAATTAATTTTTTATTTTCTAAAACGTTGGGAATATCATTACATTAGATATATATTGACATCTGTACGGTTGGATCGTTCAAAAATATTTTTTTAAAAATATAAATAATAATCCGTAACAAAGCACTAGTTACGAGTCATATTGAAAATAGTAGTGATCTACTAAGATCTGCAATCAAATTAATTTTTTATTTTCTGAAACTTTGGGAATATCATTACATTAGATATATATTGACATCCGTACGGTTGGATCGTTCAAAAATATTTTTTAAAAAATAGAAACAATAATCCGTAACAAAGCACTAGTTACGAGTCATATTGAAAATAGTAGTGATCTACTAAGATCTCCAATCAAATTAATTTTTTATTTTCTGAAACTTTGGGAATATCATTACATTAGATATATATTGACATCCGTACGGTTGGATCGTTCAAAAATATTTTTTAAAAAATAGAAACAATAATCTGTAACAAAGCACTAGTTACGAGTCATATTGAAAATAGTAGTGATCTACAAAGATCTCCAATCAAATTAATTTTTTATTTTCTAAAACTTTGGGAATATCATTACAATAGATATATATTGACATCCGTATGGTTGGATCGTTCAAAAATATTTTTAAAAAAATTGAAACAATAATCTGTAACAAAGCACTAGTTACGAGTCATATTGAAAATAGTAGTGATCTACTAAGATCTCCAATCAAATTAATTTTTTATTTTCTAAAACTTTGGGAATATCATTACATTAGATATATATTGACATCCGTACGGTTGGATCGTTCAAAAATATTTTTAAAAAAATATAAACAATAATCCGTAACAAAACACGAGTTACGAGTCATATTGAAAATAGTAGTGATCTACTAAGATCTCCAATCAAATTAATTTTTTATTTTATAAAACTTTGGGAATATCATTACAATAGATATATATTGACATCCGTATGGTTGGATCGTTCAAAAATATTTTTAAAAAAATTGAAACAATAATCTGTAACAAAGCACTAGTTACGAGTCATATTGAAAATAGTAGTGATCTACTAAGATCTCCAATCAAATTAATTTTTTATTTTCTAAAACTTTGGGAATATCATTACATTAGATATATATTGACATCCGTACGGTTGGATCGTTCAAAAATATTTTTTAAAAAATAGAAACAATAATCCGTAACAAAACACTAGTTACGAGTCATATTGAAAATAGTAGTGATCTACTAAGATCTCCAATCAAATTAATTTTTTATTTTCTAAAACTTTGGAAATATCATTACATTAGATATATATTGAGATCCGTAAGGTTGGATCGTTCAAAAATATTTTTTTAAAAATAGAAACAATAATCCGTAACAAAGTACTAGTTACGAGTCTTATTGAAAATAGTAGTGATCTACTAAGATCTCCAATCAAATTAATTTTTTATTTTTTAAAACGTTGGGAATATCATTACATTAGATATATATTGACATCTGTACGGTTGGATCATTCAAAAATATTTTTTAAAAAATATAAATAATAATCCGTAACAAAGCACTAGTTACGAGTCATATTGAAAATAGTAGTGATCTACTAAGATCTCCAATCAAATTAATTTTTTATTTTCTGAAACTTTGGGAATATCATTACATTAGATATATATTGACATCCGTACGGTTGGATCGTTCAAAAATATTTTTAAAAAAATAGAAACAATAATCCGTAACAAAGCACTAGTTACGAGTCATATTGAAAATAGTAGTGATCTACTAAGATCTCCAATCAAATTAATTTTTTATTTTCTGAAACTTTAGGAATATCATTACATTAGATATATATTGACATCCGTACGGTTGGATCGTTCAAAAATATTTTTTTAAAAATAGAAACAATAATCCGTAACAAAGCACTAGTTACGAGTCATATTGAAAATAGTAGTGATCTACTAAGTTCTACAATCAAATTAATTTTTTATTTTCTAAAACTTTGGGAATATCATTACATTAGATATATATTGAGATCCGTACGGTTGGATCGTTCAAAAATATTTTTTAAAAAATAGAAACAATAATCCGTAACAAAGCACTAGTTACGAGTCATATTGAAAATAGTAGTGATCTACTAAGATCTCCAATCAAATTAATTTTTTATTTTCTAAAACTTTGGGAATATCATTACAATAGATATATATTGACATCCGTATGGTTGGATCGTTCAAAAATATTTTTAAAAAAATTGAAACAATAATCTGTAACAAAGCACTAGTTACGAGTCATATTGAAAATAGTAGTGATCTACTAAGATCTCCAATCAAATTAATTTTTTATTTTCTAAAACTTTGGGAATATCATTACATTAGATATATATTGACATCCGTACGGTTGGATCGTTCAAAAATATTTTTTAAAAAATAGAAACAATAATCCGTAACAAAACACTAGTTACGAGTCATATTGAAAATAGTAGTGATCTACTAAGATCTCCAATCAAATTAATTTTTTATTTTCTGAAACTTTGGAAATATCATTACATTAGATATATATTGACATCCGTACGGTTGGATCGTTCAAAAATATTTTTTAAAAAATAGAAACAATAATCCGTAACAAAACACTAGTTACGAGTCATATTGAAAATAGTAGTGATCTACTAAGATCTCCAATCAAATTAATTTTTTATTTTCTGAAACTTTGGAAATATCATTACATTAGATATATATTGACATCCGTACGGTTGGATCGTTCAAAAATATTTTTTAAAAAATAGAAACAATAATCCGTAACAAAACACTAGTTACGAGTCATATTGAAAATAGTAGTGATCTACTAAGATCTCCAATCAAATTAATTTTTTATTTTCTAAAACTTTGGGAATATCATTACATTAGATATATATTGACATCCGTACGGTTGGATCGTTCAAAAATATTTTTTTAAAAATATAAATAATAATCCGTAACAAAGCACTAGTTACGAGTCATATTGAAAATAGTAGTGATCTACTAAGATCTCCAATCAAATTAATTTTTTATTTTCTGAAACTTTGGGAATATCATTACATTAGATATATATTGACATCCGTACGGTTGGATCGTTCAAAAATATTTTTTAAAAAATAGAAACAATAATCCGTAACAAAGCACTAGTTACGAGTCATATTGAAAATAGTCATGATCTACTAAGATCTCCAATCAAATTAATTTTTTATTTTCTAAAACTTTGGGTATATCATTAAATTAGATATATATTGACATCCGTACGGTTGGATCGTTCAAAAATATTTTTAAAAAAATATAAACAATAATCCGTAACAAAGCACTAGTTACGAGTCATATTGAAAATAGTAGTGATCTACTAAGATCTCCAATCAAATTAATTTTTTATTTTCTGAAACTTTGGGAATATCATTACATTAGATATATATTGACATCCGTACGGTTGGATCATTCAAAAATAGTTTTTAAAAAATAGAAACAATAATCCGTAACAAAGCACTAGTTACGAGTCATATTGAAAATAGTAGTGATCTACTAAGATCTCCAATCAAATTAATTTTTTATTTTCTAAAACTTTGGGAATATCATTACATTAGATATATATTGACATCCGTACGGTTGGATCGTTCAAAAATATTTTTTAAAAAATAGAAACAATAATCCGTAACAAAGTACTAGTTACGAGTCTTATTGAAAATAGTAGTGATCTACTAAGATCTCCAATCAAATTAATTTTTTATTTTCTAAAACGTTGGGAATATCATTACATTAGATATATATTGACATCTGTACGGTTGGATCGTTCAAAAATATTTTTTTAAAAATATAAATAATAATCCGTAACAAAGCACTAGTTACGAGTCATATTGAAAATAGTAGTGATCTACTAAGATCTGCAATCAAATTAATTTTTTATTTTCTGAAACTTTGGGAATATCATTACATTAGATATATATTGACATCCGTACGGTTGGATCGTTCAAAAATATTTTTTAAAAAATAGAAACAATAATCCGTAACAAAGCACTAGTTACGAGTCATATTGAAAATAGTAGTGATCTACTAAGATCTCCAATCAAATTAATTTTTTATTTTCTGAAACTTTGGGAATATCATTACATTAGATATATATTGACATTCGTACGGTTGGATCGTTCAAAAATATTTTTTAAAAAATAGAAACAATAATCTGTAACAAAGCACTAGTTACGAGTCATATTGAAAATAGTAGTGATCTACAAAGATCTCCAATCAAATTAATTTTTTATTTTCTAAAACTTTGGGAATATCATTACAATAGATATATATTGACATCCGTATGGTTGGATCGTTCAAAAATATTTTTAAAAAAATTGAAACAATAATCTGTAACAAAGCACTAGTTACGAGTCATATTGAAAATAGTAGTGATCTACTAAGATCTCCAATCAAATTAATTTTTTATTTTCTAAAACTTTGGGAATATCATTACATTAGATATATATTGACATCCGTACGGTTGGATCGTTCAAAAATATTTTTAAAAAAATATAAACAATAATCCGTAACAAAACACGAGTTACGAGTCATATTGAAAATAGTAGTGATCTACTAAGATCTCCAATCAAATTAATTTTTTATTTTATAAAACTTTGGGAATATCATTACAATAGATATATATTGACATCCGTATGGTTGGATCGTTCAAAAATATTTTTAAAAAAATTGAAACAATAATCTGTAACAAAGCACTAGTTACGAGTCATATTGAAAATAGTAGTGATCTACTAAGATCTCCAATCAAATTAATTTTTTATTTTCTAAAACTTTGGGAATATCATTACATTAGATATATATTGACATCCGTACGGTTGGATCGTTCAAAAATATTTTTTAAAAAATAGAAACAATAATCCGTAACAAAACACTAGTTACGAGTCATATTGAAAATAGTAGTGATCTACTAAGATCTCCAATCAAATTAATTTTTTATTTTCTAAAACTTTGGAAATATCATTACATTAGATATATATTGACATCCGTACGGTTGGATCGTTCAAAAATATTTTTTAAAAAATAGAAACAATAATCCGTAACAAAGTACTAGTTACGAGTCATATTGAAAATAGTAGTGATCTACTAAGATCTCCAATCAAATTAATTTTTTATTTTCTAAAACGTTGGGAATATCATTACATTAGATATATATTGACATCTGTATGGTTGGATCGTTCAAAAATATTTTTTTAAAAATATAAATAATAATCCGTAACAAAGCACTAGTTACGAGTCATATTGAAAATAGTAGTGATCTACTAAGATCTGCAATCAAATTAATTTTTTATTTTCTGAAACTTTGGGAATATCATTACATTAGATATATATTGACATCCGTACGGTTGGATCGTTCAAAAATATTTTTTAAAAAATAGAAACAATAATCCGTAACAAAGCACTAGTTACGAGTCATATTGAAAGTAGTAGTGATCTACTAAGATCTCCAATCAAATTAATTTTTTATTTTCTGAAACTTTGGGAATATCATTACATTAGATATATATTGACATCCGTACGGTTGGATCGTTCAAAAATATTTTTAAAAAAATATAAATAATAATCCGTAACAAAGCACTAGTTACGAGTCATATTGAAAATAGTAGTGATCTACAAAGATCTCCAATCAAATTAATTTTTTATTTTCTAAAACTTTGGGAATATCATTACATTAGATATATATTGACATCCGTATGGTTGGATCGTTCAAAAATAATTTTAAAAAAATTGAAACAATAATCCGTAACAAAGCACTAGTTACGAGTCATATTGAAAATAGTAGTGATCTACTAAGATCTCCAATCAAATTAATTTTTTATTTTCTAAAACTTTGGGAATATCATTACATTAGATATATATTGACATCCGTACGGTTGGATCGTTCAAAAATATTTTTAAAAAAATATAAACAATAATCCGTAACAAAACACGAGTTACGAGTCATATTGAAAATAGTAGTGATCTACTAAGATCTCCAATCAAATTAATTTTTTATTTTATAAAACTTTGGGAATATCATTACAATAGATATATATTGACATCCGTATGGTTGGATCGTTCAAAAATATTTTTAAAAAAATTGAAACAATAATCTGTAACAAAGCACTAGTTACGAGTCATATTGAAAATAGTAGTGATCTACTAAGATCTCCAATCAAATTAATTTTTTATTTTCTAAAACGTTGGGAATATCATTACATTAGATATATATTGACATCTGTATGGTTGGATCATTCAAAAATATTTTTTTAAAAATATAAATAATAATCCGTAACAAAGCACTAGTTACGAGTCTTATTGAAAATAGTAGTGATCTACTAAGATCTCCAATCAAATTAATTTTTTATTTTCTGAAACTTTGGGAATATCATTACATTAGATATATATTGACATCCGTACGGTTGGATCGTTCAAAAATATTTTTTAAAAAATAGAAACAATAATCCGTAACAAAGCACTAGTTACGAGTCTTATTGAAAATAGTAGTGATCTACTAAGATCTCCAATCAAATTAATTTTTTATTTTCTGAAACTTTGGGAATATCATTACATTAGATATATATTGACATCCGTACGGTTGGATCGTTCAAAAATATTTTTTAAAAAATAGAAACAATAATCCGTAACAAAGCACTAGTTACGAGTCTTATTGAAAATAGTAGTGATCTACTAAGATCTCCAATCAAATTAATTTTTTATTTTCTGAAACTTTGGGAATATCATTACATTAGATATATATTGACATCCGTACGGTTGGATCGTTCAAAAATATTTTTTAAAAAATAGAAACAATAATCCGTAACAAAGCACTAGTTACGAGTCATATTGAAAATAGTAGTGATCTACTAAGATCTCCAATCAAATTAATTTTTTATTTTCTGAAACTTTGGGAATATCATTACATTAGATATATATTGACATCCGTACGGTTGGATCGTTCAAAAATATTTTTAAAAAAATATAAATAATAATCCGTAACAAAGCACTAGTTACGAGTCATATTGAAAATAGTAGTGATCTACAAAGATCTCCAATCAAATTAATTTTTTATTTTCTAAAACTTTGGGAATATCATTACATTAGATATATATTGACATCCGTATGGTTGGATCGTTCAAAAATAATTTTAAAAAAATTGAAACAATAATCCGTAACAAAGCACTAGTTACGAGTCATATTGAAAATAGTAGTGATCTACTAAGATCTCCAATCAAATTAATTTTTTATTTTCTAAAACTTTGGGAATATCATTACATTAGATATATATTGACATCCGTACGGTTGGATCGTTCAAAAATATTTTTAAAAAAATATAAACAATAATCCGTAACAAAACACGAGTTACGAGTCATATTGAAAATAGTAGTGATCTACTAAGATCTCCAATCAAATTAATTTTTTATTTTATAAAACTTTGGGAATATCATTACAATAGATATATATTGACATCTGTATGGTTGGATCGTTCAAAAATATTTTTAAAAAAATTGAAACAATAATCTGTAACAAAGCACTAGTTACGAGTCATATTGAAAATAGTAGTGATCTACTAAGATCTCCAATCAAATTAATTTTTTATTTTCTAAAACTTTGGGAAGATCATTACATTAGATATATATTGACATCCGTACGGTTGGATCGTTCAAAAATATTTTTTTAAAAAATAGAAACAATAATCCGTAACAAAACACTAGTTACGAGTCATATTGAAAATAGTAGTGATCTACTAAGATCTCCAATCAAATTAATTTTTTATTTTCTAAAACTTTGGAAATATCATTACATTAGATATATATTGACATCCGTACGGTTGGATCGTTCAAAAATATTTTTTAAAAAATAGAAACAATAATCCGTAACAAAGTACTAGTTACGAGTCATATTGAAAATAGTAGTGATCTACTAAGATCTCCAATCAAATTAATTTTTTATTTTCTAAAACGTTGGGAATATCATTACATTAGATATATATTGACATCTGTACGGTTGGATCGTTCAAAAATATTTTTTTAAAAATATAAATAATAATCCGTAACAAAGCACTAGTTACGAGTCTTATTGAAAATAGTAGTGATCTACTAAGATCTCCAATCAAATTAATTTTTTATTTTCTGAAACTTTGGGAATATCATTACATTAGATATATATTGACATCCGTACGGTTGGATCGTTCAAAAATATTTTTTAAAAAATAGAAACAATAATCCGTAACAAAGCACTAGTTACGAGTCATATTGAAAATAGTCATGATCTACTAAGATCTCCAATCAAATTAATTTTTTATTTTCTAAAACTTTGGGTATATCATTAAATTAGATATATATTGACATCCGTACGGTTGGATCGTTCAAAAATATTTTTAAAAAAATATAAATAATAATCCGTAACAAAGCACTAGTTACGAGTCATATTGAAAATAGTAGTGATCTACTAAGATCTCCAATCAAATTAATTTTTTATTTTCTGAAACTTTGGGAATATCATTACATTAGATATATATTGACATCCGTACGGTTGGATCGTTCAAAAATAGTTTTTAAAAAATAGAAACAATAATCCGTAACAAAGCACTAGTTACGAGTCAAATTGAAAATAGTAGTGATCTACTAAGATCTCCAATCAAATTAATTTTTTATTTTCTAAAACTTTGGGAATATCATTACATTAGATATATATTGATATCCGTACGGTTGGATCGTTCAAAAATATTTTTTAAAAAATAGAAACAATAATCCGTAACAAAGCACTAGTTACGAGTCATATTGAAAATAGTAGTGATCTACTAAGATCTCCAATCAAATTAATTTTTTATTTTCTAAAACTTTGGGAATATCATTACAATAGATATATATTGACATCCGTAAGGTTGGATCATTCAAAAATATTTTTAAAAAAATTGAAACAATAATCTGTAACAAAGCACTAGTTACGAGTCATATTGAAAATAGTAGTGATCTACTAAGATCTCCAATCAAATTAATTTTTTATTTTCTAAAACTTTGGGAATATCATTACATTAGATATATATTGATATCCGTACGGTTGGATCGTTCAAAAATATTTTTTTAAAAATAGAAACAATAATCTGTAACAAAGCACTAGTTACGAGTCATATTGAAAATAGTAGTGATCTACTAAGATCTCCAATCAAATTAATTTTTTATTTTCTAAAACTTTGGGAATATCATTACATTAGATATATATTGACATCCGTACGGTTGGATCGTTCAAAAATATTTTTAAAAAAATAGAAACAATAATCTGTAACAAAGCACTAGTTACGAGTCATATTGAAAATAGTAGTGATCCACTAAGATCTCCAATCAAATTAATTTTTTATTTTCTAAAACTTTGGGAATATCATTACATTAGATATATATATTGACATCCGTACGGTTGGATCGTTCAAAACTATTTTTTAAAAAATAGAAACAATAATCCGTAACAAAGCACTAGTTACGAGTCTTATTGAAAATAGTAGTGATCTACTACGATCTCCAATCAAATTAATTTTTTATTTTCTAAAACTTTGGGAATATCATTACATTATATATATATATTGACATCCGTACGGTTGGATCGTTCAAAAATAGTTTTTAAAAAATAGAAACAATAATCCGTAACAAAGCACTAGTTACGAGTCATATTGAAAATAGTAGTGATCTACTAAGATCTCCAATCAAATTAATTTTTTATTTTCTAAAACTTTGGATATATCATTAAATTAGATATATATTGACATCCGTACGGTTGGATCGTTCAAAAATATTTTTTAAAAAATAGAAACAATAATCCGTAACAAAGCACTAGTTACGAGTCTTATTGAAAATAGTAGTGATCTACTAAGATCTCCAATCAAATTAATTTTTTATTTTCTGAAACTTTGGGAATATCATTACATTAGATATATATTGACATCCGTACGGTTGGATCGTTCAAAAATATTTTTTAAAAAATAGAAACAATAATCCGTAACAAAGCACTAGTTACGAGTCATATTGAAAATAGTCATGATCTACTAAGATCTCCAATCAAATTAATTTTTTATTTTCTAAAACTTTGGGTATATCATTAAATTAGATATATATTGACATCCGTACGGTTGGATCGTTCAAAAATATTTTTAAAAAAATATAAATAATAATCCGTAACAAAGCACTAGTTACGAGTCATATTGAAAATAGTAGTGATCTACTAAGATCTCCAATCAAATTAATTTTTTATTTTCTGAAACTTTGGGAATATCATTACATTAGATATATATTGACATCCGTACGGTTGGATCGTTCAAAAATAGTTTTTAAGAAATAGAAACAATAATCCGTAACAAAGCACTAGTTACGAGTCAAATTGAAAATAGTAGTGATCTACTAAGATCTCCAATCAAATTAATTTTTTATTTTCTAAAACTTTGGGAATATCATTACATTAGATATATATTGATATCCGTACGGTTGGATCGTTCAAAAATATTTTTTAAAAAATAGAAACAATAATCCGTAACAAAGCACTAGTTACGAGTCATATTGAAAATAGTAGTGATCTACTAAGATCTCCAATCAAATTAATTTTTTATTTTCTAAAACTTTGGGAATATCATTACAATAGATATATATTGACATCCGTAAGGTTGGATCATTCAAAAATATTTTTAAAAAAATTGAAACAATAATCTGTAACAAAGCACTAGTTACGAGTCATATTGAAAATAGTAGTGATCTACTAAGATCTCCAATCAAATTAATTTTTTATTTTCTAAAACTTTGGGAATATCATTACATTAGATATATATTGATATCCGTACGGTTGGATCGTTCAAAAATATTTTTTTAAAAATAGAAACAATAATCTGTAACAAAGCACTAGTTACGAGTCATATTGAAAATAGTAGTGATCTACTAAGATCTCCAATCAAATTAATTTTTTATTTTCTAAAACTTTGGGAATATCATTACATTAGATATATATTGACATCCGTACGGTTGGATCGTTCAAAAATATTTTTAAAAAAATAGAAACAATAATCTGTAACAAAGCACTAGTTACGAGTCATATTGAAAATAGTAGTGATCCACTAAGATCTCCAATCAAATTAATTTTTTATTTTCTAAAACTTTGGGAATATCATTACATTAGATATATATATTGACATCCGTACGGTTGGATCGTTCAAAACTATTTTTTAAAAAATAGAAACAATAATCCGTAACAAAGCACT
Source organism: Kitagawia praeruptora (assembly GCA_037693485.1). Taxonomy (NCBI): domain Eukaryota; kingdom Viridiplantae; phylum Streptophyta; class Magnoliopsida; order Apiales; family Apiaceae; genus Kitagawia; species Kitagawia praeruptora. The sequence continues at coordinate 96,693,774 of CM075350.1, forward strand.
AGTTACGAGTCTTATTGAAAATAGTAGTGATCTACTACGATCTCCAATCAAATTAATTTTTTATTTTCTAAAACTTTGGGAATATCATTACATTATATATATATATTGACATCCGTACGGTTGGATCGTTCAAAAATAGTTTTTAAAAAATAGAAACAATAATCCGTAACAAAGCACTAGTTACGAGTCATATTGAAAATAGTAGTGATCTACTAAGATCTCCAATCAAATTAATTTTTTATTTTCTAAAACTTTGGATATATCATTAAATTAGATATATATTGACATCCGTACGGTTGGATCGTTCAAAAATATTTTTTAAAAAATAGAAACAATAATCCGTAACAAAACACTAGTTACGAGTCATATTGAAAATAGTAGTGATCTACTAAGATCTCCAATCAAATTAATTTTTTATTTTCTAAAACTTTGGAAATATCATTACATTAGATATATATTGACATCCGTACGGTTGGATCGTTCAAAAATATTTTTTAAAAAATAGAAACAATAATCCGTAACAAAGTACTAGTTACGAGTCTTATTGAAAATAGTAGTGATCTACTAAGAACTCCAATCAAATTAATTTTTTATTTTTTAAAACGTTGGGAATATCATTACATTAGATATATATTGACATCTGTACGGTTGGATCATTCAAAAATATTTTTTAAAAAATATAAATAATAATCCGTAACAAAGCACTAGTTACGAGTCATATTGAAAATAGTAGTGATCTACTAAGATCTCCAATCAAATTAATTTTTTATTTTCTGAAACTTTGGGAATATCATTACATTAGATATATATTGACATCCGTACGGTTGGATCGTTCAAAAATATTTTTTAAAAAATAGAAACAATAATCCGTAACAAAGCACTAGTTACGAGTCATATTGAAAATAGTAGTGATCTACTAAGATCTCCAATCAAATTAATTTTTTATTTTCTGAAACTTTAGGAATATCATTACATTAGATATATATTGACATCCGTACGGTTGGATCGTTCAAAAATATTTTTTTAAAAATAGAAACAATAATCCGTAACAAAGCACTAGTTACGAGTCATATTGAAAATAGTAGTGATCTACTAAGTTCTACAATCAAATTAATTTTTTATTTTCTAAAACTTTGGGAATATCATTACATTAGATATATATTGAGATCCGTACGGTTGGATCGTTCAAAAATATTTTTTAAAAAATAGAAACAATAATCCGTAACAAAGCACTAGTTACGAGTCATATTGAAAATAGTAGTGATCTACTAAGATCTCCAATCAAATTAATTTTTTATTTTCTAAAACTTTGGGAATATCATTACAATAGATATATATTGACATCCGTATGGTTGGATCGTTCAAAAATATTTTTAAAAAAATTGAAACAATAATCTGTAACAAAGCACTAGTTACGAGTCATATTGAAAATAGTAGTGATCTACTAAGATCTCCAATCAAATTAATTTTTTATTTTCTAAAACTTTGGGAATATCATTACATTAGATATATATTGACATCCGTACGGTTGGATCATTCAAAAATATTTTTTAAAAAATAGAAACAATAATCCGTAACAAAGCACTAGTTACGAGTCATATTGAAAATAGTAGTGATCTACTAAGATCTCCAATCAAATTAATTTTTTATTTTCTAAAACTTTGGGAATATCATTACAATAGATATATATTGACATCCGTATGGTTGGATCGTTCAAAAATATTTTTAAAAAAATTGAAACAATAATCTGTAACAAAGCACTAGTTACGAGTAATATTGAAAATAGTAGTGATCTACTAAGATCTCCAATCAAATTAATTTTTTATTTTCTAAAACTTTGGGAATATCATTACATTAGATATATATTGACATCCGTACGGTTGGATCGTTCAAAAATATTTTTTAAAAAATAGAAACAATAATCCGTAACAAAACACTAGTTACGAGTCATATTGAAAATAGTAGTGATCTACTAAGATCTCCAATCAAATTAATTTTTTATTTTCTGAAACTTTGGAAATATCATTACATTAGATATATATTGACATCCGTACGGTTGGATCGTTCAAAAATATTTTTTAAAAAATAGAAACAATAATCCGTAACAAAACACTAGTTACGAGTCATATTGAAAATAGTAGTGATCTACTAAGATCTCCAATCAAATTAATTTTTTATTTTCTAAAACTTTGGAAATATCATTACATTAGATATATATTGACATCCGTACGGTTGGATCGTTCAAAAATTTTTTTTAAAAAATAGAAACAATAATCCGTAACAAAGTACTAGTTACGAGTCTTATTGAAAATAGTAGTGATCTACTAAGATCTCCAATCAAATTAATTTTTTATTTTCTAAAACGTTGGGAATATCATTACATTAGATATATATTGACATCTGTACGGTTGGATCGTTCAAAAATATTTTTTTAAAAATATAAATAATAATCCGTAACAAAGCACTAGTTACGAGTCATATTGAAAATAGTAGTGATCTACTAAGATCTCCAATCAAATTAATTTTTTATTTTCTGAAACTTTGGGAATATCATTACATTAGATATATATTGACATCCGTACGGTTGGATCGTTCAAAAATATTTTTTAAAAAATAGAAACAATAATCCGTAACAAAGCACTAGTTACGAGTCATATTGAAAATAGTCATGATCTACTAAGATCTCCAATAAAATTAATTTTTTATTTTCTAAAACTTTGGGTATATCATTAAATTAGATATATATTGACATCCGTACGGTTGGATCGTTCAAAAATATTTTTAAAAAAATATAAACAATAATCCGTAACAAAGCACTAGTTACGAGTCATATTGAAAATAGTAGTGATCTACTAAGATCTCCAATCAAATTAATTTTTTATTTTCTGAAACTTTGGGAATATCATTACATTAGATATATATTGACATCCGTACGGTTGGATCATTCAAAAATAGTTTTTAAAAAATAGAAACAATAATCCGTAACAAAGCACTAGTTACGAGTCATATTGAAAATAGTAGTGATCTACTAAGATCTCCAATCAAATTAATTTTTTATTTTCTAAAACTTTGGGAATATCATTACATTAGATATATATTGACATCCGTACGGTTGGATCGTTCAAAAATATTTTTTAAAAAATAGAAACAATAATCCGTAACAAAGTACTAGTTACGAGTCTTATTGAAAATAGTAGTGATCTACTAAGATCTCCAATCAAATTAATTTTTTATTTTCTATAACTTTGGTAATATCATTACAATAGATATATATTGACATCCGTATGGTTGGATCGTTCAAAAATATTTTTAAAAAAATTGAAACAATAATCTGTAACAAAGCACTAGTTACGAGTCATAATGAAAATAGTAGTGATCTACTAAGATCTCCAATCAAATTAATTTTTTATTTTCTAAAACTTTGGGAATATCATTACATTAGATATATATTGAGATCCGTACGGTTGGATCGTTCAAAAATATTTTTTAAAAAATAGAAACAATAATCCGTAACAAAGCACTAGTTACGAGTCATATTGAAAATAGTAGTGATCTACTAAGATCTCCAATCAAATTAATTTTTTATTTTCTAAAACTTTGGGAATATCATTACAATAGATATATATTGACATCCGTATGGTTGGATCGTTCAAAAATATTTTTAAAAAAATTGAAACAATAATCTGTAACAAAGCACTAGTTACGAGTCATAATGAAAATAGTAGTGATCTACTAAGATCTCCAATCAAATTAATTTTTTATTTTCTAAAACTTTGGGAATATCATTACATTAGATATATATTGACATCCGTACGGTTGGATCGTTCAAAAATATTTTTTAAAAAATAGAAACAATAATCCGTAACAAAACACTAGTTACGAGTCATATTGAAAATAGTAGTGATCTACTAAGATCTCCAATCAAATTAATTTTTTATTTTCTGAAACTTTGGAAATATCATTACATTAGATATATATTGACATCCGTACGGTTGGATCGTTCAAAAATATTTTATAAAAAATAGAAACAATAATCCGTAACAAAGCACTAGTTACGAGTCATATTGAAAATAGTAGTGATCTACTAAGATCTCCAATCAAATTAATTTTTTATTTTCTAAAACTTTGGGAATATCATTACATTAGATATATATTGATATCCGTATGGTTGGATCGTTCAAAAATATTTTTTAAAAAATAGAAACAATAATCCGTAACAAAGCACTAGTTACGAGTCATATTGAAAATAGTAGTGATCTACTAAGATCTCCAATCAAATTAATTTTTTATTTTCTAAAACTTTGGGAATATCATTACAATAGATATATATTGACATCCGTATGGTTGGATCGTTCAAAAATATTTTTAAAAAAATTGAAACAATAATCTGTAACAAAGCACTAGTTACGAGTCATATTGAAAATAGTAGTGATCTACTAAGATCTCCAATCAAATTAATTTTTTATTTTCTATAACTTTGGTAATATCATTACATTAGATATATATTGACATCCGTACGGTTGGATCGTTCAAAAATAATTTTTAAAAAATAGAAACAATAATCCGTAACAAAGCACTAGTTACGAGTCATATTGAAAATAGTCATGATCTACTAAGATCTCCAATCAAATTAATTTTTTATTTTCTAAAACTTTGGGTATATATTTACATTAGATATATATTGACATCCGTACGGTTGGATCGTTCAAAAATATTTTTTAAAAAAATAGAAACAATAATCCGTAACAAAACACTAGTTACGAGTCATATTGAAAATAGTAGTGATCTACTAAGATCTCCAATCAAATTAATTTTTTATTTTCTAAAACTTTGGGAATATCATTACATTAGATATATATTGACATCCATACGGTTGGATCGTTCAAAAATATTTTTTAAAAAATAGAAACAATAATCCGTAACAAAGTTACGAGTCTTATTGAAAATAGTAGTGATCTACTAAGATCTCCAATCAAATTAATTTTTTATTTTCTAAAACGTTGGGAATATCATTACATTAGATATATATTGACATCTGTACGGTTGGATCGTTCAAAAATATTTTTTTCAAAATATAAATAATAATCCGTAACAAAGCACTAGTTACGAGTCATATTGAAAATAGTAGTGATCTATTAAGATCTCCAATCAAATTAATTTTTAATTTTCTGAAACTTTGGGAATATCATTACATTAGATATATATTGACATCCGTACGGTTGGATCGTTCAAAAATATTTTTTAAAAAATAGAAACAATAATCCGTAACAAAGCACTAGTTACGAGTCATATTGAAAGTAGTAGTGATCTACTAAGATCTCCAATCAAATTAATTTTTTATTTTCTAAAACTTTGGTAATATCATTACATTAGATATATATTGATATCCGTACGGTTGGATCGTTCAAAAATATTTTTTAAAAAATAGAAACAATAATCCGTAACAAAGCCCTAGTTACGAGTCATATTGAAAATAGTAGTGATCTACTAAGATCTCCAATCAAATTAATTTTTTATTTTCTAAAACTTTGGTAATATGATTACATTAGATATATATTGACATCCGTACGGTTGGATCGTTCAAAAATATTTTTTAAAAAATAGAAACAATAATCCGTAACAAAGCACTAGTTACAAGTCATATTGAAAGTAGTAGTGATCTACTAAGATCTCTAATCAAATTAATTTTTTATTTTCTAAAACTTTGGTAATATCATTACATTAGATATATATTGATATCCGTACGGTTGGATCGTTCAAAAATATTTTTTTAAAAATAGAAACAATAATCCGTAACAAAGCACTAGTTACGAGTCATACTGAAAATAGTAGTGATCTACTAAGATCTCCAATCAAATTAATTTTTTATTTTATAAAACTTTGGGAATATCATTACATTAGATATATATTGACATCCGTATGGTTGGATCGTTCAAAAATATTTTTTAAAAATGCTTAAAATGCTAGTTTAAAATGCTTAATATTTTCGGTATACATTCTAGTTTAAAATGCTTGTTTAAAAATTCGTAGATTAATTTTTTTATTAAAATCTCGTTTTTCAAAATATATAAAATGACAATGCATTTTAATCTTTTTTTCAGTTTAAAAATTGATAAAATATATGTCTTAATTTTTTTTTAAAAAAATTGTATTTTGCAATAAAAAAATAAAAAAACAGGTCAAATTAGGCTTTTCTTTTAACTAGTTTAGTCCCGAATGATGAATCTATTTTTTTAAATTATTTTTTTCGACGTTTCAAACGTACGGATGTTAGTATCACGATCAAAATTTTGATCTCACGCATTTTTAAACTTTTTAAAATTTTATAATTTTTAAAATAAAATAAGTAAAATAAAATTATATATAAAACAGATAACACGCGTTACTAGGTAAAAATTTAGATCGATGATTTCCCCCCTTCAAAAATTTGGGCGCACTCAACTTTCCCCTTAAAAAGTTCTAACTTCCCCCCCAAAAACATTCATTCTCGCTCCCTGCCTCCCTCTGTACTAATTCTCTCTCGACAATCACCTCTCTCTCTGTCTCTCAATCTCACTTTCTATCTACTAATTTAAGTATTAAAGTTGGGGCTTTGATTTCGGTATTCAATCTCTAACTAGTATAGATTTCAATTTAGGATTTTGTGTTTGATTGATTGGGTATTCAAATTAGGGTTTTGATTTTGTACTTGGTTTTGGTTGAATTTGGTTATTAGAGATTGATTACAGAAAGCATCCACCGCCTTCAAGCTCTGTACTAGTGTTCCTCGTCGCCTTTTTTCACGTCTTCGTGGCTACTGCCTCCATTGCCTTCGGTACCTCTCTATCTCTCTCTCTCTCTCTCTCTCTCTCTCTCCCTCCCTCTCTCCCTCTCTCCCTCTCCTCCCCCCCTCTCTCTCTCGCTCTCTCGGGTTGCTAAAATAATTTAACTTCTCTAATTTCTTTAATATGGTTGATGTATCTTTAGTAAGTACGAGTTTCAAAATTTTCTTATTTTTATGCCAAAATATCCCCTCAAAATGAAAGTAGTTTGAGTTGTGCTAGGAGACTACGTGAAAGAACATAGCAAAGCTTAAAATCTGTGTATTAAATTGCATGGTGAAGATGGGGAAGTCACCACTGTACATCAGCTTCTTGGAAAATGGTCTGAAGAGGAATCACCTGGTCACAAGGTAATGGCTACCCTTGGCTTCAATAGTGAAACAGCCCAACAACTTTATTCTTTAATTTCGGAACCTGGATATGTTGAAAGTTAATCGCATTAAACTCATTTTATTTTCAAAACATGCTGCATCTCACTTGTTTGGTCGAAAAGGTCAGGAACTCAGATTATTCGATCCATTTTTTTTATTTAATCCATAACCTTGGTATGCACTTTCTTTGTCAATCTTTTTTTCCCTATTAATTCTGTTCATTTATTTTTTTTACTTTTATTTGTGTTGGTTTAAGCTATGAGCTAATAATATGTTTTGAATTTGCAGGGTTTGATTTCTTGATAGTTCTTTTTTCGAAGAGATTTGTAACGACCCTTTTGTATTGTAAGTTTTCTATTTTTGTTACTGTGTATGTTCTTTTTTCGTGGTCATTGGATTCAAGTTGTAGCTATTATATTGCTAGCATCTCTTTTAAGAGTCTGTCTTGTTTTTTTTATTTTATTTTTATCTTGTAGCCTAGTTCCCCCCTTCCCCTGTCGCAATGTGTTTTAACTGTTTTATGTTCATATGATGCCATGGTTTTCCTTTTACATCCTTTATCCTTTATGTTGTGGCTGATGACAACCCAAAAAACATTAGGTACCTATTTGTAACTGACAATAGTTTATCTAGTGAATTTCATATATTTTAAGGTACCTATGTGTATCTGACAATAGTTCTAATACTAGAGCTCGAGTGGAACTGCAAGTCCAGTCATTTGTACTACTATTGTTAGCAATACAGTTTGATTAATATGATAATACTATAACAGTATATTTGTTATATTGTTTTTAAAATTTTACATCTGTAATAAACTAATTGTATTTTCAGGGTTGTACTGCAACAATGCTTATGGTATGGACTACGTGGAATGTGCAAATATTGGAGACCCTGCTTGTTTTATAAAGTATGTCGTAAATCACGTTCAATATTGTGTTAGTTAAATGTAAAATTTTAAATGGCATAACAAGTACAGTGCCTGGTTTTTATGCTCAGTATGCCATTGTCCTGATAATAGATTTTTTTAAATTCAATGAGAAACCTCGGTTCTTGATAATGAGAAAATGAGTTGAAAGACACTCCTGTTAGTTTATTTTAATTAATCATGAGGTAAGGCTGCGAACTTGCTAAATTACGTTAGCCAACAGTTGGGATACATTTATCTGCACATTGCAGAAGATAATCAGGAGTACTTGGACTCCCTGCCGAAATGGGCTAACATGTCACTTTTTTGCTAAACGTAAAGCAGATATAATTTGCTTATGCTGGACATAATATATTTATTTACTGTATGACACAATGTCGATTTTATTTTACTAGAAGGCTAGAAGCCTGCTTTGTACATTTTTAAGTGGTTTTTAAGGGTTTTTTAAGTGCTTGGCTCTGTTTTCTGTTAAAAGGGATTTTTAAGGGATTTTATTTTATTTACTTTTATCTTGTTACATCTACTTGAAGGACTTTCTGGCAATTTTACTAGCTTTTTTCACATGGCAGACCCAACTGTTGGTGGGACGGTGAGCATTATTTTCAGTATTCTGTTTACGGTTAAAAATGCATCAATATATGCAAGAATTGTAGATTACTTGATAGTGTTGGGTTGAGCCACTCTTGTACAACTAAATCTCGACTCCTTCTAAAGTGTAATCAGATTGATAGGTTTTTGCCCATAGAATGAATTTCTAGCCCTTTGCATATTTCACGGTATGATGAGAAGACTACATTTTCCATGAACAGAAAGACAACCTGAGATTGTTAATCCATCCATGTGTTTCATAGTTTGCTTGTAATTGATGTGGAGCATGGATTAATGAAATTAATTATTAGTTTTTTTTTTATCTATGATGATAATTTATTTGTAGCTAAGTTGATTCTCTTTTATATAATATGTAAGTATATAAATATTAGGTTGTGGTATCAATCATAATTAATCTTCTTTTAACTTGGAATTTTCTCATAGTTGGAAGCATCAGGTATTATTATGGAGAGTTGAATTATATACAAATATTAATCTTGCTGCTAAATAATGATATGACAAATGACAAATTCAAGTGGCATAGGTAGGTATCTTCTTAATATGCAAATTTGCAGCTATACAAATGTTGAAGGTGTCGTGATTTTATTTAATTATTGTTTTAATGTAGAGTTGTTGTTCAAGGAAAAGGTCCTGGTCCACGATATGGTCATGTTCGTGTTCTGATTTCAGATGGATTGCAAGTAAGTTTTACCCGCTTTATAGCTTTGATCTCAAGTTACACTCTCCCTAATAATTTTTAAAAGAGTTAATACAGCCTGCTTGTGGCATCCCATAATCCGGGGTACAGACTTGGGACCACTAACCACAATCCACACAACACATACCTGGATATAAACATAATATAATAATAAATACCCCTAATCCAAGACCGCTTACAGGTTATGGTATGAAACAAACTACCAAATTAATTATTACAATCCAATCTCAAAATAACATTGTTATACAAATTAATAACAAACTAAGTCCATCTGCTGAACTAGTAAACCAACCTCTGACAAGCTCAAATCACTACCCGACGAAACCAATAACTCGAAGTCACCTCTCGCTGCTGGAGCAGGAAAACTCACTGACCCAAAGGTCCACCAATCTCCTATATTAACTGAAGAAAAATAAACAACAAGCAAGAGTGAGCCAACATTGCTCAGCAAGTGTAAACAGTGATAGCAATATCAAGAACAATATAGGTTTTGATCAACAAGAATAATCATCATATGGTACGAAAGAAATCAGCTGAAGAAATTAAATACTGTAACTCCCAGATGAGCCAACAAGACTCCGCTAGAATAAAATACATCAACAATGAGAACTGATAAAAGTTCTGACAATCAAAGATAATTATCATAGGCTTCAAAGGAATCAGGCTTTAAAGTAACTCAACTTCAATGTATGAATTAGAATTGGATTTTTATATATTTTTAAAAAATTTAGTGGAGTTAGACGGCTGATCAGACCCGCACTAACCCCGGACAATGCACACAGCAAAGTCCCTCTAAGTGGATCCACGGCACACATTGGCCTCAACATCTGACCATTACTGGTCTCCCCGAAGGGACATCCGTTGACCATAATATTGTCTCCCCGAAGGGACATCTGTTGACCATTAATATGGTCTCCCCGAAGGGACATCTGAAAACATTCCAATTCTCAATCCAACGCACTAGGTGTCGGAACAATCGACAACCTCTATCAATCAAACAATCTGGAAAACTCACGTTCCAGAACAACAACTCAAGATCCAAGAATCAACGAAAAATTCAAGATCAACAGGTGTCGACACGATAATTGGGTAATAATTTAAGAATAATAACATCAAAGGGTATCGACGAGTTCGATACAATAAATAGGTGATAATTGAATAAACAACAATAACAAAAAGTATCGACAAGTTCGATATGAATAATTGGGGTCATAACATCATTGAATGAATCGACAAAAGAATTTTACTAGCAACATGATTAACAACAACTGAGGATATACGACAAAACAAGGATATAGTCGAGTGCTAATCATTTAATAAATTTCTCCAACATCTAGAAAAGTTTGGACTAAATTGGGTAAGTTAAGTGGATCAAAATGAACATTTGTAAGATAAGTTCATGATAATTAATTGTAAATCAATTTGAAGAAAACATCACTTAAAGAGGGTCCATCGGGTAAAATATGCTAAGATTAGAAATTATGCTAAAAGATTTTTATAAGAATTTAAAATCTTGGATTCCCTCTGATTAGAACGTTTCTTAACTTTTTTTTTTAGGAAAATAAAATAAATGGCACTCCGCTGAGGGATCCAATAACATACCATGTATTAAAGTTTTATTGAAGAAAAGGGTATTTGTAAGATCATTTGAAAATTTGCACGTCATTTGAAGAAGGACGTCAATTTGTAAGCATAATTCGACCGACACATTTGATATATAAATAGAACATAATTGCATCACTTGAACAATAAGTGAGGAGCGATAACACTTACCTCAATACACGAAGTTCTCGATCCTAAAACCTCGATCAGTTGCTCAACTTCACGTCAGTCTCTACTTCTTTACACAACGGCCTTTTACTCGGCTCTACTTCCATCTTTCTCTATGATTTGCCAATATTCATGTCAATACACTCGTCGGCTTCGATAAATATCTTCCTGCTTGAATTCCATTTACCCGTGCACTGCTCTTGGTCAGATCTCTGATAAGTGGATTTTATATCCACTTGGAACATTCTAAATCGGCTTAAATTGATTGTCTTGGACTCAAGTTTCTTATAGTTTTGATGTGTTTTGTTTAGTTGTGCAGATTTACAAGGATGTTGATTATGGTGGATGTTTTCGTCATTTTTGGAGATTTAATTTATTAAAATTCGGATTTATTGGGCTGCACGCGTGAGAATCACTGTTTGGGCCATATCTTGAGTTCTATAAGTCTGTTTTCAGCCCGTAAGAAGTCCACGCGAAGATAACGAGATTCTCTATCATTCTAAGGTGGTCCAGAGGTCCAATTACGTTTGGAACGTTCCAGAAAAACTGAAGAAAAGTCAGCCACGAATTTTCTTAAAAAAATAGAATCAGTTTAGGAAACGTATCTTGCAGAAATTCTATTATAATTCTGTTTTGGTATTTTCTTGTTGGGAAAGACTTTTAGAGCCTATTTAAACACATCCTACCATTGTAATAGATATATACACATTATCATAGTTTTATTATTGTAACCAGCTGAGATCTGCAAGGGAGAAAAGGAGAGAAGGATTCAACGCTCGGTGACAAGCAAGGATCTAGATCTACTTCATCTTTTGTATACGTTGGATTATAGATTTGTTTTCTCAACTCTTAGTTTTAATAATATTTTTACTTCTTTCTTCCATATCTTGTTTTAAATCATGTTTTCATCAAATCCCATGACGATGAACGGTTCAATTATGGGCTAATCGTTGTCGTGGGATCCTAGTGGATTTATCTATGTAGCTTAGTAGTTTGCATGCCTTAAAGATTTATGTGTGGTGTATAATTGATATCCTCGTATGGTTATGCATAATAGATAGATGCGTCGCGAACATCTAATTTGTTAATCTCTTGTGAAGTGAAAGTGGATCTTGAGATTTAGAACTTGCCATGCTAGCATAGGTTCATAATTGTTTATCAATATGATTCGTGGTGTGAGATGAAAATACTTATACTGCCCTGTGTGATCTTTATGGATAACTTGTTCTTCAGCCATTATGTTTTCAAATTCTATAGACATATAGGGTCTAAGCGTAATTGGTGTCTATTCATCTTCTATCTCTTTTGTGGATGTATGTTTAGTTTGGTATGCGTATGCTGACAGGTAGCGTATACTTGTTTCGTGTTATCCGATCAGATATCAAAACCATTGCACATAGTGATTAAAGGCAGCAACTCTAAGTGAAGTAGATGATGAAACTAGGATTCCATGTTTTATTCTCATATTAGTAATTCGACTTTAATTTCTTAAATTAGTTAATCTTTAGTTTGATAAATAATTTAGTAGTTAATAAAAACCAAATTTGTTACTTTTCTTAGCAGTGAATTAAAACCATACATTGTTGCATAGGCATATCTACTGAATAGAACCATAACCAGATCTCTGTGGAACGAACTTAATTGATATTACTTGTGACTACGTGCGCTTGCGTAAAAATAGCATAACAAGTTTTTGGCGCCGCTGTCGGGGATCATCGGTGTTTTTATTTTAGTTTATGTGCTTGTCATCAGTGGTCGTTAGCATTCACTGACTCGGATTTCTTACTTAGTTTGTTTGATTCGTGGTGTTTCAGGTACTTAAGTTTGTATGCGAACACGCTTACAAGCTCGTTTGGAAGAACTGGCGGAAGACGACCTTATAGTGGATAATAAAGAAGAGAAACTTGAAACTACTTTAGAGATGGGTGACGCAGCAGCAGCAACTAAGGCTTTGAAGGAGTATTCTCAGCCGAAACTCAATGACATTCAGTCTAGCATTATTAGACCAGCTATTGCAGTGAACAATTTTGAGATCAAGTCGGGCACAATTCAGATGGTGCATAATTCAGTTCAGTTTGGGGGAGCTTCTACGGAGGATGCCAACATGCATGTTCGGGACTTTATCGAAATCTGCGACACTTTCAAATGTAATGGTGTGACGGATGATGCTATCAGGTTGAGGCTTTTCCCATTCTCTCTGAGGGATAAGGCTAAGAGCTGGCTACACTCTTTGCCACCTGGTTCCATTACTACATGGGAAGATCTTGCTCAGAAGTTCCTTACTAAATTCTTCCCTATGGCGAAAACTGCAGCATTAAGGAACCAGCTGACTCAATTCCAACAGCAATCTGGAGAGACCTTGTGTGAGGCTTGGGAACGCTACAAGGAGATGCTACGCAAGTGTCCTCATCATGGCATGCCTGATTGGATGGTTATTAATGGGTTCTACAATGGGTTGGGAGCACAGTCTAGGCCTTTGCTAGATGCAGCATCAGGTGGAGCTCTGTGGGCAAAGAGCTATGATGAAGCTTATGAACTTATAGAGATGATGGCTGCTAATGAATATCAAAATCCAACCCAAAGGCTATCTCAAGGCAGGGCAGCAGGAATTTTGGAAGTAGATACAGCTTCAATGATTACGGCTCAGTTGAAAGCTCTTGCTATGAAGGTGGATTCTCTTGCTAATTATGGAGTTCAGCAGGTGGCTAGTGTTTGTGAGTTATGTGCAGGCGCACATGAGACGAATCAGTGTGCTATCTCTTCTGAATCAGCACAGTTCGTGAGTAATTTCCAGAGACCTGCTGCACCAGTCCCAGCCACTTATCATCCTAATAATCGGAATCATCCCAATTTCAGCTGGAGCAACAATCAAAATACTCAACAATCTTATCAGCAAGCGAAGCCATTAAATCAAGGTTATCAACAGCCTTATGCTCCAAGGGCACCATATCAACCTCCTGGATTTCAGCAGCAACAGCCCCAGGCTCATACGGGGCAATCATCTAATGATAAATCAGATGAACTGTGGATAGCGGTAAAGAACCTACAAGCTGGCCAGAAAGTCTTGGAAACCCAGTTAGGACAGATTGCAAGTGCCTTATTTAGTAGGCCTCAAGGAACTCTTCCTAGTGATATGGAAGCAAATCCAGGTAGGAGGGACAACAAGGAGCAGGTGAAGGCTGTGACTTTGAGATCGGGAAAGGTTACATCAGATCCTAAATCAGCCACTAAAGAAGATGAAGAAGTGCAGAATCAGCAAGTTGAAAAATCTGCAGTGCCCGAAATTGAGAAATCTGACTTAGTAGCTGATGAGCTAGATGGTGAAGTAGAGAAGAGCAAGGAACCTGTTAAAGCTTCTCCGAAGCAGTCTACAAAGAATACTCAGATCTATCCTCCTCCTCCATATCCTAGAAGACTCCAGAAGCAGAATTTGGACAAGAAGTTTGCCAAGTTTTTAGAGGTGTTCAAGAAGTTGCAGATTAACATTCCTTTTGCGGAAGCTCTTGAACAGATGCCGAGCTATGCCAAGTTCATGAAGGGTATTCTTTCTCGTAAATTGAAGCTCGATGAATTAGAGACCGTTGCTCTAACAGAGGAGTGTAGTGCCGTTCTGCAACAGAAGTTGCCACCAAAGCTTAAAAATCCGGGAAGTTTCACCATCCCTTGTACTATTGGCAATCTTTCTTTCAGCAAGTGTTTGTGTGATTTGGGAGCTAGCATCAATCTTATACCCTTGTCAGTCTACATGCAACTTGGTCTACCGGAGCCAAAGCCAACTAACATCTCTTTGCAGTTGGCTGATCGATCTATCACATATCCTAGAGGCATAGTGGAGGATGTTTTGGTGAAAGTTGATAAACTCATATTTCCTGTTGATTTTGTGATCTTGGATTTCGAGGAAGATAAGAAGATTCCCATAATCTTGGGAAGACCGTTCTTGGCTACAGGAAAGACTTTGATTGATGTGCAAAAAGGGGAACTCACCATGAGGGTGCAAGATCAGAATGTCACTTTTAACGTTTTCAATGCAATGAAATTTCCCTCAGATGAAGAAGAATGCTTGAAGGTGGATCTTGTTGATTCTGCAGTTCCTAGGGAGCTTGAGCAGTTGTTAAAGTCAGATTCTTTGGAAAAAGTTTTAGTTGGTGATGCTGATTTTGAAGAAGAAGATATTGCCGAGCAATTACAACAGTTAAATTCAGCTCCGTGGAGAAAGAGATTTGACATGCCTTTTGAATCACTTGGGTTAGCAGAGCTGAAAAATTCTGAGGGACGTCTTAAACCATCTATTGAGGAAGCTCCTACACTTGAACTCAAACCACTTCCTGAGCACTTGAGGTAAGCTTTTCTTGGTGATGCATCTACATTACCTATTATTATTGCTTCTAACTTGTCAGCTAGTGCGGAAGATAAGCTCTTGCGAATTTTGAGGGAGTTCAAGTCAGCAATTGGTTGGACCATAGCAGATATTAAGGGAATCAGCCCTTCTTATTGCATGCACAAAATTCTGCTAGAGGAAGGAGCTAAGCCTACTGTTGAACATCAAAGACGACTCAATCCTATTATGAAAGAGGTAGTGAAGAAGGAAATTCTAAAGTGGTTAGATGCTAATATTATCTATCCTATCTCAGACAGTTCTTGGGTGAGTCTAGTTCAATGTGTGCCAAAGAAAGGAGGCATGACAGTTGTTGCTAATGAGAAGAACGAGCTCATTCCTACTCGGACAGTCACGGGGTGGAGAGTTTGCATGGACTATTGGAAGCTCAACAAAGCCACGAGAAAAGACCACTTTCCTCTTCCATTCATTGATCAGATGTTAGACAGGTTGGCGGGACACGAGTATTATTGCTTGCTTGATGGCTATTCGGGTTATAATCAAATTTGCATTGCTCCGGAAGATCAAGAGAAGACCACATTCACATGTCCTTTTGGCACTTTTGCTTTTCGTCGAGTTTCTTTTGGACTTTGTGGTGCTCCTGCTACTTTTCAAAGGTGTATGATGGCTATTTTCTCAGATATGATTGGCACTAATGTGGAGGTTTTCATGGATGACTTCTCAGTTTTTGGTACTTCATATGACGAGTGCTTGCATAATCTTGGCTTGGTATTGAAACGTTGTGTGGAGACTAATTTGGTTCTTAATTTGGAGAAGTGCCACTTTATGGTGCAAGAAGGAATTATCCTTGGCACAAGGTATCTAGCAAGGGGCTTGAAGTGGATAGGGCTAAGGTGGAGACAATCGAAAATCTTCCTCCACCTATCTCTGTTAAAGGAATTCGCAGTTTTCTTGGTCATGCGAGATTCTATCGGCGATTCATTCAAGACTTCTCAAAAATCTCTAAACCACTGTGCAACCTGTTGGAGAAGGATGTTCCTTTCAAGTTTGATGATGAGTGCCTTGCAGCTTTTGAGCTATTGAAGAAGAAGTTGACATCTACACCTGTCATTACTGCACCTAATTGGGAGGAACCGTTTGAGCTAATGTGTGATGCTAGTGACTATGTTGTTGGAGCTGTGCTTGGGCAAAGGAAGGACAAAATTTTTCATGTGGTTTACTATGCTAGTAAAACCCTCAATGATGCACAGCTTAACTACACCACTACGGAGAAGGAGTTGCTAGCAGTTGTCTATGCTTTCGAGAAATTCAGATCTTACTTGCTTGGTACTAAGGTGATTGTGTACACGGATCATGCTGCTATTCGATATCTTATGTCGAAGAAGGATTCAAAGCCTAGATTGATTCGTTGGGTGCTGTTATTGCAAGAATTTGATGTGGAGATCAAGGATAGGAAAGGCACGGAAAATCTAGTGGCGGATCATCTCTCGCGCTTGGAGGACCACGGTATGGATTCGCATAACAAATCTCTTATTAATGAATCTTTTCCAGATGAGCAGCTTTTTGGAGTGCAAGATGAAGAGCCATGGTTTGCAGATTATGTGAACTATTTGGTGAGCAATGTTATTCCTCCGGATCTTTCGAGTGCTCAAAGGAAGAAGTTTCTACATGATGTGAAGTGGTACCGTTGGGATGAACCGTTTTTGTTTAGACAAGGAGCAGATCAGATGATCAGACGATGCATTCCGTATAGTGAGATGGAGAGTGTTTTGAGAGATTGCCACTCAACTGTGTATGGCGGTCATTATGGTGGAGAAAAGACAGCAGCTCGTGTGCTTCAAGCAGGTTTTTATTGGCCTACCTTGTTCAAGGATGCTCATCGGTTTGTAATGAGTTGTGATCGATGTCAAAGGGTTGGCAATATTTCTAGAAGGAACGAGATGCCTCTTAACATGCTTCTTGAGGTAGAGATCTTTGATGTTTGCGGAATTGACTTCATGGGACCTTTTATTTCTTCATGCAATAATCAGTACACCTTGCTAGCTGTGGATTACGTGTCTAAGTGGGTCGAGGTGAAAGCCTTACCGACCAATGATGCTAAGGTAGTGCTGAATTTTCTTCACAAGCAAATTTTCACGCGTTTCGGGACACCACGTGCTATAATCAGTGATGAGGGGACACACTTCTGTAATCGTCAGTTTACTACGTTGATGGCGAAGTATAATGTGACGCATCATGTTGCCACTCTTATCACCCTCAAACTAATAGTCAAGCAGAAGTTTCTAACAGAGAGATCAAGAGAATTCTGGAGAAAGTGGTGAATCCGTCTCGTAAAGATTGGTCATTGAAGCTGGATGAAGCTGTGTGGGCGTACAGAACTGCCTACAAAACTCCTCTAGGTATGTCTCCGTTTCAGTTGGTTTATGGTAAAGCATGTCATTTGCCTGCAGAGTTAGAACACAAGGCATATTGGGCATTGAAGAAGTTAAATTTGGATATTAAGGCTACGGGTGCAAAACGGTTGCTTCAATTGAATGAACTTGAGGAATTTCGTGAGCAAGCTTACGAAAATAATAAAATGTATAAGGAGAAGGTCAAGAGGTGGCATGATAAAAGGTTGACGCCCAAGGCATTTGTACCGGGACAACTAGTGTTGCTATTTAATTCTCGCCTCAAGCTTTTTCCGGGAAAACTCAAGTCACGGTGGTCGGGTCCGTTTATTGTTAAAACGGTGTATCCTCATGTAGCTATTGAAATTTATGAAACAACACCGGATCATACTTTCAAGGTAAATGGACAGAGGTTGAAGCATTACTATGGAGGTTCGTTTGATCGCGAGAAGGTTTCCGCCATTTTGGCGTCGACGTGAATTATCGGAAGAATGTCAAGCTAATGACATTAAACGAGCGCTTCTTGGGAGGCAACCCAAGCCTTGTTGTATATTTTTATTTTTCTTTCTTACAAAAAAAAAAATTTGAGCAGATTGCAGGTTTGTAACGCAGGTTGCGCCTGCGTTACTGGATGCGGGGCAGGTTGCAGGGGCATAACGCAGGCTGCGCCTGCGTTACTAGAATTGAAGTAGATTACGGGGGAGACGCGCAGGCTGCACATGCGCAACTGCTATTGAGGCAGTTTGCCTGTACGCGCGACAGCTTGCGTGTTAAAGGTTTTGTCAGTATTTTTTTTTCTTTCTGTTGGTACGTGCTCAGCTGTTGTGTTCATATATATATATAAAAAAAAAAATTCTTTCACCCAAAATCTTATTTATACTCCCATCTTTTCCTATTTCAATTCCAAAACCCCTCATCTCTCCTAAAAAAATTCAAATTCCTATTTCTTTTCTAATTCTTTTTCTTTTATTCATTAAATATTTTTTCTATCCTATCTCAAATTCCAATTTCCACCCAAATTTTTTCTTTTTCACATTAAAATTCTTATATTCATCCTATCACTCCATGGCCTATATATACCCATACATACACACCCAATTCATTATCTTCCTCCTCTACATCTCTAAAAAATTCAAGTTTGGGGGAAAATTAGTACAAGTTCACCTCTTTGATTCGTAGTGGGATTTCTTTTCTCTATTTTATTTTATTACGAATTTGTGTTCTTGTTAATTGGGATTTTTGTATTATTCTTGTTACTTGGGTATTTTTGGTGTGATTTTGCTTGGTGGTTTTTGGTGGGATATTTCTTGGTGGTAGTTGGTGGTGCTATTGTTGAGTGGGGTTTTGATTATTATGGTGCCTAAGCGAATGAGGGGTGGTTCTATTAGGGTGGAGAGATTTTCTTCTACAGATGCGGAGGTTGAGTATAATCGGTTGTTGTCAAGGTCGGTGGCGAAAGAAAGGGGGTTTTTGCCGACTCGTCATTATGGGTTGGTTGATGTGATTAGTGAGTTACGTTGGGGAGAGATTTGTAAGGCACCTGCTCCGGTTCTGGTGAATGTTGTTAGGGAGTTTTATGCTAATGCTAAAGGTGAGCCGGATGGGGTGTCTGTGGTTCGAGGTAAACAGGTGGATTACAGTCCAGATGCTATTCGTCCGATTTTGGGACAACCACCTAAGCTTGTGGGGGTTGAAGATTGGGCAAGGAAGACTAGTGAGGATGTGGATATGGAGGCGATTATTCATGAGTTATATGTTCCTGGTATAGTTTGGAAGTATAAATTGGGAACTACTGAGCCAATTAATTTTCCGTCTTCTGCGATGAATAAGTTTGCAAGAGCATGGTATTTATTTATCTGTGCTAATATTATGCCTACTTCTCATACGGGTGAGGTAACAGCTGATAGAGCTATTCTTCTTTGGGGCATTCTAAAGGGAAAGTACATTGACGTTGGATATATTGTTTATCAGAATATTGTCAGGTTTTTAAAGTCTAATACACTGTCATCATTGCCCCATGCTTCTATTATAGCTGGTTTGTGTAGGGATAGTGGTGTTATATGGGGGGCGGAGGAGGATTTGCAATCGCCTTTGGCTTCCATTGTGGACGTGTCTATTGATCGAATGCCAGAATGGCAAGGTGGGGTTCCGCATCCGAGGGGACTTGGTTATGTTATTAGTGATGCTGGTGCTAGTGGTCAGGGAGCGGGCGCTCCACCGCGTGTTTCGAGAGTACCGAGAGTTTGGGATGGCCACTTTAGACGGTTGTACAGGCGTATGGATGCTATACATGCTAGTAACCGGGAGTATGCTGAGGATATGGCTGCAGCTTTGAGAGATGTGGGAATTCAGGCAAGGTGGCCAGTCTATGGAGCTCGTACGCAATATCCACCGCCTGACTCATCCGAGGATGAGGACTCCGATGGTTAGGTATGTTTTCTACTATTCCTCGTATTTACTTCCATTCAATGCGGACATTGAATATTTTAAGTTTGGGGGTGGTTTGAGGGATAAGTAGTTGTTGTATTATTTGTTCATGTAGGATTTCATGCTTTGCATATTAGTAGTAGTAAATTACGCATTTATGTTTGTGTTAACTACGTTTGTTTCATATAGGACATTCTGTTTTTATGTTTGTATATCATGTGAGTTCATAGTAGTTTGCATTTGCACCCATGCTTGATAGGAATTTTGTGTTGTTGACGCTTTTGATTGAGAAGTGATATGCTTTGTTCTTGTGCACACACATACACTAGTAAGTTGAAGCTAGTAGACTTATTGAATGTTGTAAGTGATTAGAAGGACATGAATATGTGCAAGATGATTTAGTTTACATGCTTTGAATACAAGTTGGTGCGTTAGAGAGATGTTGCTTGGGATTGAGTATGTTTTTCCACCAAGTGAGTTTTGAGCCTTAATGCATATTTGCAATTTATTCGTTTGCTTGAGTGTCCACGGATTGTTTGCATTGCTAGCAGTTGTTTGAGGTCTTTCTTGAAACGCATGACGTTATTGACGATTAAAATGATAAAGGCATTTAGGAATAACCGCATATTTTCCCATATTACCACACCATATTTATATGATCAATTAGTTAACCCGTTGAGCTTAATCCTATTTTTTTTTTGGTGACATACCACATTACTTGCCGAGACCTTTTTCTTGTATTGGCCTTACATTAATTTGAACTCACATTGTCAAAGGATAGTAAAGTGCTTAAGGGAGTAATACGGTGTGCAAGGAGGGGTTTATTGTTGGTCATACTTTTGGGGAAAATATTGAGATTGGGTTTGGTTGTTTACTTGATAGTCGACATATGTAATAAATTATGGGATCATTGTTATTGTTTATATTATTGTTTGTGTTCTATTTAGCTCTCGGGAAAAAAAATAAAGGAAAAAAAAAGAAAGAAAAAAAAAAGAAGAAAAAAAAAGAAAAATATATATTATGAGAGCATGTTTGTGTTTGTTGTGATCCTATTTTAGTCGACTAGTCGAGTGTTTGTTTTGAGTAAAAATTATGTGGGGGAAAATAGGGTGTTGTGTATGATGTATAAGTTCTTACTAGCTTTTGACACTTCACCTGTTTTGGCTTACTTGACATACCTTGTCCCTAGCCCCGTTACAACCCAATTAAAGACTTTTTGATTATCGTCATTGATGTATGTTGTGTTAAGAGTTAGATTGATACCAAATGTCAAGCATGTTTATGATTTTGTTGGAATTGAGTGATACACTTACCCTTGTTCTTGAGTGAATATTCTTTTGTGAGTGGATTGTGAGTGTTTGCTTGTTCTTGCGTATGAGATCCCGAGTGTTGTCTCAAAGATGTGCTCTTGTAGGCTTAGCATGTTTACTAACTTATTCTTACACTTGACATGGGCTTGTGAGAACTTATGCATGTTCATTGAGTAGACTATGTTAATACTTGCACTTTCGACACCAAGACATTGCGTGTTTACTTTGATTCTTAAGTTGATATGGCATGAGAGGATTTGAAGGTATGGTAGGCTAGATTAATTGCATTTGCATATTAGTTGCATTCATGCATTGCATTGCATTAGGTTAAATGGATTTTGTGGGTACATTCGCTATAGGCCCTCACGAGACCTTACTCGTCCACTAGGGCTGCCTAGGGGTTTAAAGGGCTTGTTGCATATGCCAAATGCAACCGTGATCACCTACGGAAGTGGTACTAGTTAGTTAGTTGTAATTGTTTATGCTTGAGGACAAGCATCGGTTTAAGTTTGGGGGTGTGATAAGTGGATTTTATATCCACTTGGAACATTCTAAATCGGCTTAAATTGATTGTCTTGGACTCAAGTTTCTTGTAGTTTTGATGTGTTTTGTTTAGTTGTGCAGATTTACAAGGATATTGAATATGGTGGATGTTTTCGTCGTTTTTGGAGATTTAATTTATTAAAATTCGGATTTATTGGGCTGCACGCGTGAGAATCACTGTTTGGGCCATATCTTGAGTTCTATAAGTCTGTTTTCAGCCCGTAAGCAGTCCACGCGAAGATAACGAGATTCTCTATCATTCTAAGGTGGTCCAGAGGTCCAATTACGTTTGGAACATTCCAGAAAAACTGAAGAAAAGTCAGCCACGAATTTTCTTAAAAAAACAGAATCAGTTTAGGAAACGTATCTTGTAGAAATTCTATTATAATTCTGTTTTGGTATTTTCTTGTTGGGCAAGACTTTTAGAGCCTATTTAAACACATTCTACCATTGTAATAGATATATACACATTATCATAGTTTTATTATTGTAACCAGCTGAGATCTGCAAGGGAGAAAAGGAGAGAAGGATTCAACGCTCGGTGACAAGCAAGGATCTAGATCTACTTCATCTTTTGTATACGTTGGATTATAGATTTGTTTTCTCAACTTTTAGTTTTAATAATATTTTTACTTCTTTCTTCCATATCTTGTTTTAAATCATGTTTTCATCAAATCCCATGACGATGAACGGTTCAATTATGGGCTAATCGTTGTCGTGGGATCCTAGTGGATTTATCTATGTAGCTTAGTAGTTTGCATGCCTTAAAGATTTATGTGTGGTGTGTAATTGATATCCTCGTATGGTTATGCATAATAGATAGATGCGTCGCGAACATCTAATTTGTTAATCTCTTGTGAAGTGAAAGTGGATCTTGAGATTTAGAACTTGCCATGCTAGCATAGGTTCATAATTGTTTATCAATATGATTCGTGGTGTGAGATGAAAATACTTATACTGCCCTGTGTGATCTTTATGGATAACTTGTTCTTCAACCATTATGACATCTGTAAATATTTTGACATCTGTACGGTTGGATCGTCGAGAAATGTTTTTTTTAAAAATAGAAACAATAATGCGTGACAAAGCACTAGTTACTAGTACTAGTTAGAATATTAGTGATCTACTAAGATCTCCAA
Source organism: Kitagawia praeruptora (assembly GCA_037693485.1). NCBI lineage: Eukaryota > Viridiplantae > Streptophyta > Magnoliopsida > Apiales > Apiaceae > Kitagawia > Kitagawia praeruptora. Next base: position 96,717,112 of record CM075350.1, read on the forward strand.
CCAAATCAATTTTTTATTTTTTGAAAATTTAGGAATATCACTAAATTAGATATATCTTGACATTCGTACGGTTGGATCGTCGAGAAATATTTTTTAAAAATAGAAACAATAATGCGTTAATTAATAAATATAAATTAAAATATTGTTTGATAATTTAACTTATGTAATTGTAAATATTAAAAAAGAATCATGTATTGCACGGGGTTATATGCTAGTATATTTAAAACTGAATAAAATGTATAATTGTATATTTGTATATGTTAGGTCCGATAAGATTGTAGAAGGGGGGGTTGAATACAATCTATACCAATTTATCGAAATTTGTCCGTTAAATAAAATTTAGTTTAGACAAATTTATGCGGAATAAATTGAAACAAATTTTCAAGTTGAATATTACAATATATTAACTTGATGGGTGTTACAATTTCAGTACAGATTAATTATCAAGATGATAAAAATTAATTAGAAAATTCGACATGAACTTTTCTAATTTAGTTAATAAAAATCAAGATAAGAACTAGGAAACTTAATTCGCTAGTAGTACAAGAATCACAAATAATTAAGTTCTTATGGATACAATTTTTGATACAAGAACTCAAGAATTTATAGCAATTTAATTGCTTGATTTTGCTTCAAAGATGAGAGAGATATGATGTTTATGGCTGCTGTGTCTTTGTTTTTCTTGTCCGTGTCTTGTATGTCTGTGTTGTGTTGTTTCACTTTGATGCCTTTGGTTTATATAACAAAACAAAGCTCCTGACTTTGTTTTATGCTTGTTTAGACTATCCAGAGACTATCAAATGACTTGCAGACTACCGGTGTGACTATCAGCTCTCTTGTAGACTACCGGTGTGACTATCTGACCTCTTGCAGACTACCGGTGTGACTATCTGGCTTGGCAGACTACCCAACTCTTTCTCCAGACTATCAGAATGACTATCCTGATAGTCTTTAATACATGATTTTTCTGGCAGACTATCATGCAGACTTTCTGGTAGACTATTTCCTTAGCAGACTATCAACCTGTGCAGACTATGCTTTGCAGACTATCTCACAGACTATCAGAGATAGACTTTTAACAATAAAACCATAGTCTAAAAACATTTCTGATAGTCTTTAGCAATTTACATTAATTCTAAATTAATTAATTCAATAATTAACTTAATAAATAAATTAATTCTTGAAGAATTAATTTGTTAATTAAGTTAACTAAATAATTTAAATTAATTAATAAAGAATTAATATAATTCTTTTTCTTGGTCATGCAGACTATCTTCTTTCCAGACTATTGAATTTAGTATGAAAAACCTGGCCACTTTTGAATTCATTTGAATTGAATTGTTTGTTTAAGATTCAATGTAATTCTTTTGCTTTTATAAACAAACAAGTCGACCGCTCCATATGGCCAGCTCCGTATAAATTCTTTTTAACCCGCATATTTTATAATCTTTAATTAATAAATAATTTTTTTAATCCAGAAATTATAAAAATAAATATCTAATATTATTAGATATTTATAAATATAATTTTCTAAATAAATAAATTATTTATTAATATAAATAAATCCTTAAGCGCTAAGATGCGGTTACCTGAGTGTCTGGAACCGGACTCCTTTTGCTTAACAAACAATATATCAATTCCAACCGGGGTTCCAACTTTAAGAATATATCACTTTGTATTTCTTTGTGATAATTCTATTTTCTCACAACCCGTCCAGGTGTAAGCTACGGTCTCTTGAGGATGTGAAACCGGACTCCTTTTTCTTAATAGAAAATACAACAATTCTAACCGGGGTTTCAGCATTAAGAATATATCATTTAGAATTTCTTTATGATAATTCTTTTTCCTCGTAGCCAGTCCACTTGATAATAAAATCCTTGTGGTTAATTAATTTAGCACTTCTGTTGCTTGCACAATGATTTTCTCTCATACCAGTCTTGATATCTTGAACCACTGAAGTTAATGACTAACAACCACTGTTTAATGTTGACACTCGATGTACTGTCTGGTTCATGAGTGACTAACCGCAATGACTGTTCTTCATATATTGACTTTAAAATCTGGTTCCTTTTCTTTTCTCATCTCTCTTTAATTCTTCTGTACTGTCTCTGTCACCTTTAAATCTCTATCACTTTAAATGAATCCACTTCTTAACGAATACTCCACTGAGGCTTGATCAGATGACTGAGCTTCTTTCAATGTAGTAATTCCCCAAGTCTGTAGATTGACCTTGATCTTTTTCTTCTGACAGATAATACAATCTGAGATTCCTTGTGACAGTCTATATACTATTTACTATTACAATCTTGTTTAAGTTGAGTTGTATCCTCGAAATACAAATAGGCTACATCATATGCCTTTCAATCTCCCCCTATTTGTTTGTTAGACAATAACAAGCAAATACCTAGAGGATAACTCAACTAACTCACTTAAACAAGAAAAAAGATTAAGCATTTAAGTGCTTAGCAAATAGTACATTAAAAAAATTTCTCTGGTTTGAATTTAACAATTCCAGAATCCTTAGTTGATGAAATGATAGATGATTGTTCCTCTAGCACTGAACTGATCTTCAATAGATAACTCATCTTCATTTCTGATTCTTTATATCTTTGCCTGATAATCCTTCACATCTTACATTGGTGATTATCAGCAGTTCTTGATTTACAATCACTTCCCTTTTCTGACACAGCTTTTCTCACTTAAGAAAAACAACTGCTCCTACTATATAGACAATGGTGAATCAATACCATTTCTATAACTTCTAGGAAATCTACTACTCCTCCAGTTAGCCTTTATACATAGTACATTGAAAGACTAATAGAATAGTATTGTGATGTAATCTTCTCCTTATATCTCCCCTTTCTTCTCAAATGAATCTCCCCTTACTTTTCCATCTAAGGCTCCCCCTTAGTAACTTGACTTGCTTCTCTTCCAAAGCACAGTCTGTAAATGCTCCCCCTTTCCAACCTACTCTCCTTTTTCTTGTACCCCTTTACTTCTCCCCCTTAGTTGAGGAATCCTCCAATCAACTAGTTGACAAAGTATTTGTACCAATTATAGAGTTCTTTGTTAGAAAGGAAGTTTCATTTTCTTCCTCACTGTGAGTGTGTGATAGTGTTTAGTGTACCTCACAAGTGTTTCACTCTTCTCTCCACTCATTTGTGTTGAGTGTCTCACTTCCCTCTGTGTTTGCACTCTTGCTCACTGGTGTATCACTCTTATCACTCATAGCTCCAACATCCATTAGTGTACCTGCAAGGAAAAATCACCCTAGCCCCTTCAAGAGAGGTCAGTGGTGGTGCAATAGGAGTTCGCAAATCCCAAATCCTCGTTAGACTCGTCAGACGAATCTGAGTCATAATCTACAAGTTGCTAGTTTTCCCTTTTTAGGGTTTTCAGATTTGAATTCTGAGAAGGTAAACAATGATCTATAAATTTAGCATTGAGATCAAGGTTCCCTTCTAATGTCTGTGAAGACATCACCTTGTTAAACTCATCAGGTAAAATCTGAATCATAGTTCACAAGTTGCCGATCCGCACCTATGTCGGATTCGTTACCCGCAGGATCCAGAGATGTTCCCTCTGGGGAGTTAGATAATGATCTTGTTGAATTTTGCATTGAGATCAATACCTTCTCTCGAGGTCTGTGAAGACTCTTGGTTCATTAAAGAACCTTTAACTTATAATCCTAACCGTAAAATGGATGGATTATAGGTTTCCGTCAATTCATCCTTAGTGTGTGCAATCTAACTTTGTGCATATGAAATATTTTGGTTAGTGTATAAGATAGTGACTCTCCAACTGAATATCCCACACATCCTTATTTGCTGCATCATGTGCAGTTATTCCCTGATGACCTTTAGTCTGATAGGTAACTTCCTTTTAGGGGGTAAGTCAGAATGTGTTTGAGTTTGACTGTAGTCTGGGATAAAAGTTGTTGGGTTTACAACCTCATGACTAATCATGTGAGAAAACAAAATTCCATGTAGATGAACCTGCATCACAGAATATGAGCAATAGAGATAGAATGATATACAATTGTGATTTCAAAAGATTTACAATGTAAGCAATCACAACTATATAAAGAGATTTTGAGTTATGGGAAAGATATAGATCTTGAGCCGGTTTTACTAAACAAAAACATAAACAAAAATCCAATTAACAATAAATATTAATCAAATTAATGAATGTTAATGTTTAAACCAATACAAACAAAACTATTTTATCATGTTTTAGATCCTGTATGTTAGATACCAACTGTTACCACTTGTTAACACTTGTTAGGTCTTGTCTTCCAATTGTTAGAACCTGAAAATCAAACGTTTATTCCTAAACAATTGAATTGACATATACCATTTTGATACCAACAATGTTCCTATATACGAAATTCTGTTAATAACAACAACACAACAAAGATTAGAAGTTAAAACAGTATGATATGTGTGTGTTAAACAGAAGAAGTACAAAAGAACCAAGTACAGGGACCTGTTTGTAAGTTTTGAAAGTATAGTGACTAAACTGAAAAACTATACAAACTATTTATATACACATGAAAAATAATATACAAATATAAGAAATAATATACATAATAATTATATAAAATGAAAACTAAAAACAAAAGAAAAATACAATTTTTTTTTATTTTTTTTATTATTCAAAAATAACTGTATTAATAATATTTACAGAATATTAGAAATAAAAGAAAATAATTTATAAAAATATTTACAACAATATAACTACTTAAAAAATGGCTAAATAGAAAATAAGAAAATACTAAAAATACCATAGGTTATCCTTTTTACGAAATCCAACATTAATAACAAAAGGACAAACACTACAAACCAATTAATAAACTATTAACTATTTACATAAATATTTGTAGTAAATTAATAAATCTATATATTTTCTTAATAAAATAACTTTCTTATAGAAAATCATTTAAAGAGAAAATATGACTTATTAAATCAACACAAATATTCAAAAGTAATTTTCAACAAAAATAGATTTCTCACTAATTTCAGCTTTGTAAAATTTGAGAAAAATATTTTTAGAGAAAATTAAAATATTCTAAAACTAAAAGAAGTAAGTAGGAATATATTAAAAAGATAATGACAATGATTTAAGAATTAACAAGCAAGATTTTAAGTTGATAAAATAATTACACAAGTGATTTTAATAACAAATATTTACAAAGATAATCACTTGAAAATTATTAAAGAGCAAACCTCAGATATTAACTAGTTTAATTACTAGGACTATTTAACATACCCAATTCACCAACAATTCTGGTGAATGTGGATTCATCAAGAGACTTAGTAAAAATATCTGCTGTTTGTTCTTCCGTGGGTACAAAATGTAACTCCACGATACCATTCATGACATGCTCTCTAATAAAATGATACCTGATATCAATGTGCTTTGTCCTCGTATGCTGCACAGGATTGTTGGAGATTGCTATGGCACTTGTATTGTCACACAAGATAGGAATTTTGTCAAGTACAAAGCCATAGTCCCTTAGCTGATTCCTAATCCACAAAATCTGTGCACAACAGCTTCCAGCAGCTATGTATTCAGCTTCAGCTGTTGAGTTGGAAACTGTTTGCTGTTTCTTGCTGTACCAGGAAACCAACCTGCCACCTAGGAATTGACAACTCCCAGAGGTGCTTTTCCTATCTACAACACTTCCTGCATAATCTGAATCTGTATATCCAACAAGATTAAAACCAGAATCTTTAGGGTACCAGATGCCTAAGTTAGGCGTACCCTTAAGATATCTTAAGATTCGTTTAACAGCAATGAGATGAACATCTCTAGGATCCGATTGGAACCTTGCACACAAACATGTAGCATACATAATATCTGGTCTACTTGCAGTAAGATAAAGTAATGAGCCTATCATACCTCTGTAGCTTGTGACATCTACCTTGATAGAATTTTCACATGCTCCAAATTTAATAGCTGTAGATGATGGTGTTCTTGCTGAAGATGAGTCCTCCATTTGATATTTCTTGAGGAGCTCTCTGACATACTTGGATTGACAGATAAATATCCCATCTGTCCTTTGACTTACTTGCAATCCAAGAAAGAACTTCAGCTCACCCATCATGCTCATTTCAAACTTACCCTGCATTAACTTAGCAAATTTCTTGCAAAGAAGATCATTAGTAGACCCGAATATTATATCGTCCACATAGATTTGAACTAATATTGTATCATTTTTATGTTTCTTTGTGAAGAGAGTTTTGTCTATGACACCTCTAACAAAACCATTTTCAAGTAAAAATTCAGAGAGAGTGTCATACCATTTTCTTGGCGCTTGCTTAAGACCATAAATAGCCTTGAAGAGAAAGTAGACATAGTCCATGAATTCTGAATCTTCAAATCCAGGGGGCTGTTCTACATATACCTCTTCATCTAGCTTACCATTCAGAAAAGCACTCTTGACATCCATTTGATAAACCTTAAAGTTTGAGAATGCTGCGAATGCCAAGAATATTCTGATAGCCTCAAGTCTTGCCACTGGAGCGTAGGTTTCATCATAATCTATTCCTTCAGCTTGTGAATAACCCTTTGCTACCAGTCTTGCTTTATTTCTCGTCACTATGCCATCTTCATCTAGTTTGTTTCTGAATACCCACCTTGTGTCAACCACTTTCCTGTCTTTGGGTCTGGGTACCAGTTTCCATACTTCTTGTTGTTTGAATTGATTGAGTTCATCTTGCATAGCAATCACCCAATCAGGATCAGAAAGAGCTTCCTCAATTTTCTTAGGTTCCATTTCAGATAGAAACCCTGAATAGTTACATTGATTTTGAGTAGCACTTCTAGTTTTGACACCAACATCTGGATCACCAATAATCAACTCAAAAGGATGAGCTCTATTCCAAACAGTCTGTCTGGGAAAATTAGATCTTGATGATTCGCCTTGTTCTTCATTGTGATGTTGTGTATGACTAGTTGATCCTTCATTATCTCCCCCTGAGTTGTTGCCAGGTTGACTAGATGATTGTTCAGGAGTGTCAGGTGTATCTTCATTATTCTCATTGTTTTCACCACTATTACTCTGATCATCATCGTTGTCATTAGCATCAGCAAAAATCTCAGGTGAATTGTCATCATCTGAATCTGTATCTGTCATGTCATCGAAAGATAGCTTTTCAGATGGATCCTCAGTTTGGATACTAGGGAGTTTAGTGTCATCAAATGTTACATTGACACTTTCCATCATCTTCTGTTCATCAATCACATACACCCTGTATGCCCTCATTGAATAACCAATAAAAATTGCTTCAAATGCTTTGGTATCTAATTTACCACCTTGATCATCACCTTCTTTAAGCACAAAGCATTTTGCCCCAAATACATGAAAGTATTTGAGTGATGGTTTCTTATCAGCCATAATTTCATAGGGTGTCTTCATATGGTCTTTATTGATTAGAGTTCGATTCTGGGTATAGCAAGCAGTGTTGACAGCTTCAGCCCAAAAGTACAATGGAAGCCTTGATTCACTTAACATAGTACGTGCAGCTTCAATCAAGGTTCTATTCTTTCTTTCCACTACCCCATTTTGCTGAGGAGTTCTTGGAGCTGAGTATTGTCTAGTTATACCCTTCTCAGTGCAAAAACCATTTAGAACTGCATTCTTGAATTCAGTTCCATTGTCTGATCTTATAGCTCTCACTGGATACGTAGAATCTCGCTCAATTAATTTGATGTGATCAATCACCAGTTGTGGAGTCTCATCTTTAGAATTCAAAAACAGGACCCATGTGTATTTCGAAAAATCATCAACGATCACTAGAGCATATCTCTTCCTTGACATGGACATCACATTAACTGGACCAAACAAATCCATATGAAGTAATTGTAATGGTTCAGTTATTGAAGATGTGTCAGTGCTCCTGTGACTTGCCCTTTTTAGCTTGCCTTTTTGACATGCATCACACAGTCCTTCTTGAGTGAATTCCATTGAAGGCAAACCTCTCACCAATTCTCTTTTAACTAGAGAATTCATTGTTTTGAAATTAAGATGAGAAAGTTTCTTGTGCCATAGCCAACTCTCGTCATTAGATGCTTTAGTGTAAAAGCAAGTAATTTCTGCAGTGCTTCCTGAGTTCATATTGGCTACGTACAGATTGCCTTTTCTAACTCCTGTCAGTTGTGGCTTTTCATTTCTCTTGTGTGAAATTAGACAATTCTTCTTGTTGAAATGAACTTCATATCCTTTATCACAGAATTGACTAACACTGAGCAAATTGTGCTCAAGTCCTTTCACAAAAGAAACTTCATCAATGATAACATTTCCAGCTTCAAGTCTGCCATATCCATCAGTTCTACCTTTGCTGTTATCTCCAAAGGTAACTACTGGGCCGGCCTTCTCCACCACATTTGTCAGCAGGGTTCTATCACCAGTCATATGCCTTGAACATCCACTGTCCAAGATCCAGGTTACTCGTTCAACCTGTTCAACACCCTGCAATGACAAACGGATTAAACCTTCTTCGGAACCCAAATTTGATTGGGTCCGGAATACTTAAAGAATTGGCCTTTGTTAAGCAAAACAACATTTTTCACCTTAACACTAATTTTATCATTAGTCAACAAGCATTTTACCCTATAAACAGATTTGACAATCTTTTGTTTCATTTTGGGTATCCATGTTTGTTTAGCAGCAATAAAACTTGTTTCATTGATTGGACATTTGACCTTGTAAACAGCCTTAGTAAAACTTTGTTTAGGCTTAGGTACAAATGTCTCTCTCCTAACATGAGGAGGACTAGCAGTCTTTGATCTAACATTATTATTCCTGTTCATATGTTGTCGAGGAGTAGTCTTATTATCACATGCATGATTACCATTAAAGTAAGCAGACATAACATTAAAAGCACAAGACATACAATTGACAACACCACATGCTTTATGAGAAGTATCAATAACAGGCATGGTATTCATGTTAGACATGTTATTGTTCTGTTCCAACTTGTTATCACCTAACTCAATTTTAGATGAACTGGGAACAAACTTCACTGGTTTCATAGAAACAACCTTATTAGATTTAACATTTTTGGTTGTAGGTGCCTTAACAGATTTTTCATTAAGTTGGACACTACCACTAGCAATGTCCTCAGTACGCATCTCCTCTTGAATAACAAGAGAAGTCATATCCAGAGGCTCTGCAACAGACTTCTTAAAGAGTGGATCTTCAACATTCTTAAGCACATGTGGTATTCCCCTTTCTTTAGCACTAACAGGATTAGGGGAATTTATGCCTAACATTCCAACAGCTTCGTTGTAGCCAAACCCTATTCCTACGGTTTGTTCTACAGCTTGTTTATTGAATAACTCTTTAGAAATTTTAACAGAATTAAAACAAGCAGATAATTTGACATTCTGTTCCTTTATCTTAGTTTCAAGTTCAGCAACTTTAGCAATTTGTTTATGCATGTATTCTGATATCGACTTTTCTCTGTAGTTAAGTCGAGCTATTTCTTTTATTTGCTGATCATTATTATCAGGCACCTTTTTTAACTCTAACACTTCATTTTCAAGTTTAGTGTTTAATAAAGTTATTCTTTCAATTTGTTTCTTTGCATTACCCATGGAATTATATAAGCTATCAATCAACTCAGCGTCAGTAAGAATTACCGGTGTAGTATAACGAGTTGATGTTTCAGCATTTGCCACCAACGCAAAATTTCCATATTCTTCATCTTCACTATCTGTGTCATCCCAGCTTTTACCAGCAGCTACATAAGCTCTTCCAGTCTTCTTCTTTTCAGAAGCATAATCTCTTTTCTGTGCTTGTTTGGGTTTTTGACACTCAGTAGCAAAGTGTCCCAATTCATTACAATTGAAGCAACGAATCTTGCTTCTGTCAACAGTTCCAGTTTTGTATCCTCCCCTGTTACTAGAGGATGAAGAACCTCCTCTTTGAAATCTGCTATTAGACTTAAACCTGAACTTTGGATTTCGTCTGAATCTGAAGTTACTGAATTGCCTCACCATCATTGCCATGGATTCATCTTCCAATTGATCTAGCTCTTCCAGTGAATAGAATTCTCCACCATCCTGAGTGGCTGGTGTCTGTCCATGTTCCACTTCAGTTTGTTCCTTGTTGAAGCTTTTAGGTTGAACAACTTTAGCTTCCACTTCTTTAGGAACCTCAACTACCAGAGTTGTAGAAGAACTTGCCACCCTGCCTTTACCAGAGAACTCCTTCTGGGTATATTGCTTTCCATGAACTTGCAAGTTGTTGATTATTTTGTTATACCTTTCGAACACTTCCTGAATGCCTTCATTGGGGCCAGCTCTAAAGTGTTCATATTCAGAAGTCAAAATTTGAAGTCTGTTTTCCCTGACTTCATCAGTTCCTTCATTAATAGTCTCAATAGTTTCCCAGATGTGCTTAGCAGTTTTACAATTCATCACATGGCTATACATTACAGCATCCAGGGAATCTATTAGAATGAGTCTCAGATTTTTGTCCAATCCAGCATCCTCCTTTTCATCATCAGAAAATAGCTTAGGATCCTTTTCATAGGTTCTAGCAGGTGTTGTAACAGCTCCATCAGTAACAACTTGTTCTTCATGAACCATAGGAGTTTTTGGTCCATTTTTCAAAACCCACAAATATTTTGGATTTGTAACATCAAGAAACAACTCCATTTTATTTTTCCACATATCATAATTATCCTTATTAAATATGGGAATCTTAACAATGGCTTTTGAAGACATGATGAATTTTTAAGTGAGTTAAAAATTCGAGATAAATTTTTGATTGAATAAAAATAGGATCTTGATTTGTGTATCAATCAATAGGCTCTGATGCCAATTGTTAGGTCCGATAAGATTGTAGAAGGGGGGGTTGAATACAATCTATACCAATTTATCGAAATTTGTCCGTTAAATAAAATTTAGTTTAGACAAATTTATGCGGAATAAATTGAAACAAATTTTCAAGTTGAATATTACAATATATTAACTTGATGGGTGTTACAATTTCAGTACAGATTAATTATCAAGATGATAAAAATTAATTAGAAAATTCGACATGAACTTTTCTAATTTAGTTAATAAAAATCAAGATAAGAACTAGGAAACTTAATTCGCTAGTAGTACAAGAATCACAAATAATTAAGTTCTTATGGATACAATTTTTGATACAAGAACTCAAGAATTTATAGCAATTTAATTGCTTGATTTTGCTTCAAAGATGAGAGAGATATGATGTTTATGGCTGCTGTGTCTTTGTTTTTCTTGTCCGTGTCTTGTATGTCTGTGTTGTGTTGTTTCACTTTGATGCCTTTGGTTTATATAACAAAACAAAGCTCCTGACTTTGTTTTATGCTTGTTTAGACTATCCAGAGACTATCAAATGACTTGCAGACTACCGGTGTGACTATCAGCTCTCTTGTAGACTACCGGTGTGACTATCTGACCTCTTGCAGACTACCGGTGTGACTATCTGGCTTGGCAGACTACCCAACTCTTTCTCCAGACTATCAGAATGACTATCCTGATAGTCTTTAATACATGATTTTTCTGGCAGACTATCATGCAGACTTTCTGGTAGACTATTTCCTTAGCAGACTATCAACCTGTGCAGACTATGCTTTGCAGACTATCTCACAGACTATCAGAGATAGACTTTTAACAATAAAACCATAGTCTAAAAACATTTCTGATAGTCTTTAGCAATTTACATTAATTCTAAATTAATTAATTCAATAATTAACTTAATAAATAAATTAATTCTTGAAGAATTAATTTGTTAATTAAGTTAACTAAATAATTTAAATTAATTAATAAAGAATTAATATAATTCTTTTTCTTGGTCATGCAGACTATCTTCTTTCCAGACTATTGAATTTAGTATGAAAAACCTGGCCACTTTTGAATTCATTTGAATTGAATTGTTTGTTTAAGATTCAATGTAATTCTTTTGCTTTTATAAACAAACAAGTCGACCGCTCCATATGGCCAGCTCCGTATAAATTCTTTTTAACCCGCATATTTTATAATCTTTAATTAATAAATAATTTTTTTAATCCAGAAATTATAAAAATAAATATCTAATATTATTAGATATTTATAAATATAATTTTCTAAATAAATAAATTATTTATTAATATAAATAAATCCTTAAGCGCTAAGATGCGGTTACCTGAGTGTCTGGAACCGGACTCCTTTTGCTTAACAAACAATATATCAATTCCAACCGGGGTTCCAACTTTAAGAATATATCACTTTGTATTTCTTTGTGATAATTCTATTTTCTCACAACCCGTCCAGGTGTAAGCTACGGTCTCTTGAGGATGTGAAACCGGACTCCTTTTTCTTAATAGAAAATACAACAATTCTAACCGGGGTTTCAGCATTAAGAATATATCATTTAGAATTTCTTTATGATAATTCTTTTTCCTCGTAGCCAGTCCACTTGATAATAAAATCCTTGTGGTTAATTAATTTAGCACTTCTGTTGCTTGCACAATGATTTTCTCTCATACCAGTCTTGATATCTTGAACCACTGAAGTTAATGACTAACAACCACTGTTTAATGTTGACACTCGATGTACTGTCTGGTTCATGAGTGACTAACCGCAATGACTGTTCTTCATATATTGACTTTAAAATCTGGTTCCTTTTCTTTTCTCATCTCTCTTTAATTCTTCTGTACTGTCTCTGTCACCTTTAAATCTCTATCACTTTAAATGAATCCACTTCTTAACGAATACTCCACTGAGGCTTGATCAGATGACTGAGCTTCTTTCAATGTAGTAATTCCCCAAGTCTGTAGATTGACCTTGATCTTTTTCTTCTGACAGATAATACAATCTGAGATTCCTTGTGACAGTCTATATACTATTTACTATTACAATCTTGTTTAAGTTGAGTTGTATCCTCGAAATACAAATAGGCTACATCATATGCCTTTCAGTATATCATATATACTTTATTTCGGATTCGGATATTTTCGGATACGAACACGGATAATATCCGTCGGATATTGAAAGATTCGGATCCGGATACGGATAATATCCGCTTTAAATCGGATACGGATAATATCCGCTTTTTTCCGGATACGAATACAGATATTTCGAACGGATATCGGATTTTTCGAATTTTTTTGACAGCCCTAGTTCACTGGAGCATCCGTTAGTGTGAAGGGCCTCGTTCGGCTTCCTATTACTTTAGGGGATGAGCCCTGTATTACTACCCAGATTGCAGACTTTATGGTGGTTGGTCAACCTTCAGCCTATAATGCTATTGTAGGGAGGCCAATACTTAAAGAAATGAGGGTGGTCACTTCTATTTACCATCTCTCTATGAAGTTCCCAACCCCAAATGGAGTCGGATGCGTTAAGGGAGCACAACATGAATCTTGTGAGTGCTATAACAAGGCCCTCAAGTCAGCAGAAAGAGGGAGTAATTCTATGACGGATAAGATGGAATGCGAGGAGGAAAGCAGGCCTCGCAAGACAAACTTTGTATCTCCAACAGATTGTAACATGATCTCAATTGAGGAGCTCCCAGCTGATTATTTTGATAATTTGGGAATTCAAGTAGAACCAGTACCAGGTGCTTTGATGATGGGAACCTCGCAGCCAGTAATGGTTCTCCAGGAAGGGATCGTTGAAGAGGCTACGGATAGTGACAGCGAGGAGAGCCCAAAGCAGGCCGCTGTGCGAGCCCGAAAGGGAAAAAGGGTTCGCAAGGAAACATCTACACTGACAGAACTGCCAAATGGAATTACACAGACAACAACTGTTGTTAAGGAGTACGGGCACGCGGGTGCCAACCCCTGCGAGGCAGAATCAAGTCAGGCTCGTGAGTATGATCTAGATCTTGATCCTCGCATCCCAGAACATGTGGAGCGAGCCGGGGCAGCTGAAGACACAATTCCTGTCCTCGTTGATGTGCAGGACCCTTCAAAGGTGTTGAAAATAGGGTCGCAACTCAGCCCTGATTTGAGAGAAAGGCTGGTCACTTTTCTGAAGGCCAACCTTGACGTGTTCGCCTGGTCGCATGAAGATATGGTTGGGATCAATCCTAATGTGATGTGTCATAAGCTAAACTTGGATCCAAGCAAGAAGGGAGTCAGACAGAAAAGGCGACCTATAAGTGGAGAACGAGTTGAGGCTCTCAAAGAAGAGGTGGACAGGCTCCTCAAAGTCGGGCTCGTTAGGGAATCATTCTACCTTGATTGGCTCGCGAACCCTGTCCTCGTGAAGAAGCCAAATGGAAAGTGGAGGACATGTGTAGACTTTACCAACCTCAACAAACATTGTCCCAAGGATAGATTTCCACTACCAAGGATCGACCAGTTAGTGGATGCAACAGCAGGGCATGCACTTCTTTCTTTCATGGATGCTTATTCTGGGTACAACCAAATACCCATGTATGGTCATGATCAAGAGCACACCTCGTTCATCACGGATAGAGGTCTCTATTGCTATATAGGGATGCCCTTCGGTCTCCTTAATGCTGGAGCTACCTACCAAAGGCTTATTAATATGATGTTCGAGAAACAAATTGGCAAGACAATGGAAGTCTATGTAGATGACATGCTGGTCAAGTCAAAGGAAGCAGGGGATCACATCTCTCACCTCGCAGAGATGTTTGATATACTAAGGAAATACATAATGAAGCTCAACCCCCAAAATTGTGTCTTTGGAGTCGAATCCGAAAAGTTCTTAGGGTTCATTGTCAACCACAGGGGAATCGAAGCGAACCCTGAAAAAATAAAGGCTTTAATGGACATGCGATCCCCAAGAAGTGTGAAAGAAGTTCAGAGTTTAACAAGAAGGATCGCAGCTCTCAATCGGTTTGTTTCCAAATCATCAGATAGGTGCCATGAGTTCTTTAAGGCCATTAAAAAGGTGGGAAAAAACTTTGAATGGACATTGGAATGCGAGGAGGCTTTTCAGAAAATAAAGGAACACCTGGGCTCGCCACCACTTCTCTCGAAGCCCCCTAATGGTGAGGTCCTCATTGTCTACCTCGCTGTGTCTGAACACGCGATCAGTGCAGTGTTGGTACGCGAGGAGGGGAAAATTCAGTACCCAGTGTATTACATCAGCAAAAGGATGCTAGATGCAGAAAAGAGATATACAAACATGGAGAAGCTCGCTTATTCCTTGATTTTGGCCTCGCAAAAATTAAGGCCATATTTCCAGGCCCACAAGATTGAAGTTCGCACAGCTTACCCACTGAGGTTGGTAATGCACAAGCCTGAATCATCAGGGAGATTGCTAAAATGGACAGTAGAGCTAAGTCAATTTGACATTGAATATAAGCCACGAGGGCCTCTAAAGGGTCAGGCCCTAACAGATTTCATACTTGAGTTTCCTCCCTACGTTGAGCAAGGCTCTTGGGCTCTCATACCGATCCCTGAAAAGGTCAGTAGCGAGGTCAAAACTGAAAATTCAGCCTCATGGTGGGAACTTTATGTGGATGGTGCCTCTAATAAGGAAGGAGCCGGAGCAGGGATCGAACTTGTTACTCCTGAGGGTCGCAAGATAAGCAGTGCGGTTCACTTCACGTTTGGAGCATCTAACAATGTAGCTGAATACGAGGCCCTGATTATTGGCCTCAAACTTGCAATTGAAATTAAAGTTGAAAATCTTAATGCATACAGTGATTCTATGCTGGTCACGGGTCACATTGGATGCGGATGGCAGGCCAGGGGGCCCCAAATCGAGCTCTATCTACGATGTGTGCAGAGATTGATGAAATTATTCAAACAAGTCAAGGTGGAATTTATCAGGAGGGCAAAAAATCAAGGTGTCGATGCCCTAGCAAAATTGGGCTCGCGTCGCGAAGCCACTTTACTTGGGGTAATACCATTGGAAATTCAGACCAAGCCTAGTGTCCCCGAAGAGTTTATTATGGAAGTCGCGAGCTCAGACGCAACATGGATGACCCCTATATGGGAGTATATGAAGAAGGGGATACTGCCTCATGATAAAAAGGAAGCAAGGAAGGTCAAATATCAGGTCGCTCGCTATGTTATTTATGACGAGGCCCTGTATCGAAGAGGGTTCAACACTCCACTCCTAAGATGTGTAGACGGTGATGAATGTAACTATATCTTGAGAGAGGTCCATGAAGGTATATGTGGAAATCACTCGGGGGGTAGTTCGCTGGCTCAGAAGATACTTCATCAAGGGTATTTTTGGCCCACACTAAAAAGGGATGTATTCGAGTTTTCCAGGAAATGCGATGCCTGTCAGAGGATCGCTAACTTCAGCAACGCACCGGTCTCTCAACTCACTTCGCTCACGAGCCCATGGCCCTTTGCTATGTGGGGTATTGATCTAATTGGGGAATTACCCAAAGCTAATGGGGGAGTTAAGTACGCAGTGGTGGCAGTAGATTATTTCACCAAGTGGGCCGAGGCTGAGCCACTTGCAACAATCACTGCCAAGAAGCTAAAGGACTTCGTATACAGAGCAATCGTGTGTCGCTATGGGATCCCTTATCAACTCATATCAGATAATGGGAAATAATTTGACAGAGCAAGGAGATGAAGGAATTCTGTGAGAATTCGGGGATCAAGAAAAGTTTTTCAGCTGTTAGCCATCCTCAGACAAATGGCCAAACCGAGGCCGTCAACAAGATAATCAAGCATACTTTAAAGGCGAAGCTAGAAGAAAGCAAGGGTAATTGGCCTGAAGAATTACCAAGGGTCCTGTGGTCATACAACACGACCCCAAGGAGCATTACTGGAGAGACCCCATTTTCTCTGACCTATGGGTGCGAGGCCATGGTCCCAGTGGAGGTTGGTTCGGGATCGTTCAGAAGGGAACACTATGACCCTGAGTCTAATGAAATCAATCATAGGCTCTATCTGGATATGATTGAAGAAACAAGAAGCGAGGCCCAGATATGCCTCGTAGCTTACTAACAAAGGACCGCAAGGTATTACAATGGAAAGGTCAAGGTGCGATCCCTACGTACAGGTGACCTAGTACTTAGAAGGGTCATGCCTAACACTAGGGTCCCGGGACATGGAGTTTTCGGTGCTAATTGGGAAGGACCCTACAAAATCTATGCAACTCTGTCAGAGGGAACCTACTATCTCACTGATATGGAGGACGAAGTTATTCTGCGAGCCTGGAACGCAGAACACTTGAGAAAGTACTACCAGTGAAAGCTTTGTTTCTAGTAGTTTCTATCTATTACTACTACTTAGCATGAATAAATTCATACAAATTATTGGGGGTAGTGATCATATAGACACCTCCCCTTTATGATGTAATGACTCTAGGGCCTTGCCCCTACTTATCAACTTTAGGGCCTCGCCCCTACCTTGTATTATATGGAGACATTCATACTTATCAACTTTAGGGCCTCGTCCCTACTATGGCAATAAATGAGTTCGTTTACATTCATTATTGTTTGTTTAAATTTTTGCATTCAAACTTCACTTGTTTGTTTGTTAGAATTTCACATCTTAAAGGACTAGCTCAGCGCAACAATGCGAGGCTACTCCCCTTCAGACAACAATCTACTGAAAATCAAAACTACTTATAACAGTGCGACCCCTAACGGTTCGCACCTAGCAATCTCACGAGAACAGATCGCACTTATAACAACCAAAGGAATCTAAACTAACGAAGACAATCTACATGAAGATTTGTAGAAATGGAAAACAAACACTACTATGAAGACAATTAACATGGAAGCATAGACAGTTATATTGGAAACACAGATGAAATTAAGGTTAATATGGGTTGCTATGCGATCCATAAGGACATGCAGTTATCAGAGTTAATCAAAAAATATGGTTACATCTTGCGAGGTATTCAAAGGGTACCCGCATCCCTGGTTCAAGAACTTGAAACAGAAATGGTTACAAATAAATTATGAAGCACTCATGTCTTGATTGGCTTTGGTAGCCTCTTCAGCTAGTTGAGCCTCCTTAGCGACCCTGGCCTCTTCAGCGATCTTGGCTTCCTCCGCGAGCCGCTCCTCCTCAGCATCTTCAGCCGCGATCTCCTTCTTCAGAGTCTCAGAGAAGTCAGCATTGCCTGGGCCAAGTTGATCCCAGTCAAAATCAGGGATCGTTCTGATGAATCCCTTCATGAAGCTAACTTGCCCCTTGACCAGGAACGCATCCTCAGCGGTTGACAGAGTGGCTTTAGCAGCGTTTAGCTCATTGGCTAGCTTTACGATCTCCTCATCCTTCTTCTTGATGGCCTCTTCGCTGGACTTTTGCAGCTCCTTGAAAGATTTTTCAAAATCATTTCTCTCCCTACAAGCTGTCTTTAAATCTGTTCGAATCTGAGCAGTGTCCTGGGACAGTTTCTTCTTTAATGTCTCCTCCAGGGATCACTTATCTTCAACCTTCTGAAATTCAAGAACCTTAATCCTTTTGTCAAGTTGAGTGAAGTGTTTAGTATGAGCGGCTTGACGGATGAAGGCCTCGGCTAAACACCTAGTTAAGGCGTTAGCATTTTCTTCAGGAGGTGCCTTCCACCACCCCGAGGTCTCAACCTCATCAGAATACTGGGTCCTCAGCGCTGCAAATAGATATTAAGAGGTAGTAGCAGTAACGACCCCGGAAGGTGGTCGAGAGGATCCATCCCTAAGCCCATCTGTCCTGGGTCGTTTGGAATGAGTCTGTTCAGGAGAAGTTAGAGCATGTTCCTCAGCTATGTTTGATTTGGCTGGGGGGTCGTTAACGACCTTCTTGAGAGGAGATATTGGCTTTGCAGGAGCCTTCAAGGCAGACTGTGTCTTAGCGCCCTTCTTGGCACTAAGGAAGGGGGAGCTATACCATCCGACATGCATACAAAAGGAAAAAGACAAGTTAAAAGAAAGAATAATAAAATGCGATGACGAGCAACATAAAAGTTATGCATTTATGAGAATGAAGGTCATGATGCAATATGTAACAGTTGTGGGTCAAATCACTATTGAATACCCTCAGCATCTACTAATTCGGCGTGAGAAGACGAGGCCTCTTCTCGCACTTTCCTCTTCCGCAAGGACCGCTTCGCGGTAGAAGGCCCCGCTTCAGGGGTGGCTCCAACTCCTTCCTTAAGGAATCCACATTCAATCAAGTTTTCCAAAGAGAGAAGGGTCCTGATATTCCTTTCTTCCTGGGTGGATTTGGTCAGCACCTCATCGGCTCGTTTCTTTTCTTCACCTTTCAAAACGGTGCGAACTGGGCCAACTGCGATGCCAAAAGGGTTGTTAATTTCGAAATTATTTGAAAAGGCAAAAAAGCACGATCTGAATAAATATCTCACCAGGCAAATAGTTGAAGCTTGTCTTCACTCTGGGGACCTCGTGTACATACAAAATGGCTCCTTCCACGAGCCGACATTACTTATTCCCCCAGGAAGGCGGTTTTTCTTGTTGAACTCTGGCCATATAGAAAAATACACATATCCAAAATCCTTGGCCCCACATCGTTTTAGCTGAAGGAAATAGCCCATGGTCATCGCATCCATGGGGGGATATCCAAGCTTGTGATAGAGAATGTAAAGAGCGATCATGGACCTATACCCATTTGTGCTTATCTGGATGGGAGCAAGGAAGTAGGTCTCGCAAACATCTTTGATGAAATGATGGAGGGGCGAAGAGACACCTATCTTCATAAGGGGGATCGTTAATACCATGCGTGGGACCCTGCCACCATTTTCTTCGTTATTGAAGCGATAGCATCGCATTCTTCTTTGTGGAAGGATAATTTTACCTTCAGGTCGAAATCTCTCGACCCCTTCTCTAATTGTCTTCTCTGTCAAAGTTGAAGACATGTCTCGGCACGTAAGGATGCGAGGTTCACCCGGCTTCACCTTCGAGCCAGGCTCAATATCCTCAGGACGAGGCCCGTTCACATATATGACCCCCTCTAACTCTGGTTGAGGGGTCGGTACATAGGGCTCTGGCGACGCCTCAGGAATGTAGTTATAATCTTTGAAATTTACAACTCTGGCCACCTCATCAAGGCCACCGTCATCTGAGGACGACTCTTCGTAGTCATCATCGTCGGAGTTGGCCTCGTTGTCTGCTCCTCCTTCCATATCATAGTAGGCATCGCCTAATGAGTCTATCGGAGAATCACTTAAAAGGATGGGTGAGGTTTGTGTAGGAGGCATCCTAGCAAGTGTAGGAGGCATCCTAGCAAGAATCTGTGCTGCCTGCGAGCTGAATTCCTCTCCTTTTTTCTTTAACTTTTCCAACTCACGTTCAGTATCTGTCATTTCGATTTCTGGCTCGGGTTGGGCTGGGAGAACATCTAAGGATCGGTCTCGAGAGCTCGAAGCTTGTTTGGTTCGCCATGAAACTAAGGGCACCTCTCTAGTGTAATCCTCGTTTGACCATAAGGGATCGAAGTACAATTTGAATGAGTTCTCATACGTGCTTTCGTCTCTCGCAATATTAGCAGCAGCCGCCTCGCTAATATGTATGTTTGGGAGTGGAGATGGCGTCCTTGAGCTATCGTCATTCGACATCTGAAAAGAATGTGAAGAATTAAGTGTGTGCCCTTACAGAAGTCAAAAGGGAATAAAGAGAGAAAAGAATAATACGACAGAAGGGCTCTACCTGTCCTCACATCGCTCACGAGCTCTAAATGGGGTTGTTACTCTAATGAAGAAAGGAACGTGTTATGTTTTACTAACAAGGGATCGGTACTCTATCTCAGCGAGGCTGGGGTCGCAAGGATAAATTAGATATGTGGGATCGCAGTCGAATGGGGTCGCATCGCATACAACTAAAGCTATCTAATCATGCAATTATGATGAAGAACAACAATTTAAATGCAAAAGAGGAATGAAGACTTACTTTTTCTTGAAGAAGGTTGAAGAAATCTGAAGAAAGTTGAGGTCGCTGGTGATAAAGCCTGAGAATTCCTTGCGTTTGATCTGGGAGAAAACTGACAGCACTTCAACAATGTGTTAATAAGATAAAAGAGGAAATGATAGTGATAGGAGTATATATAGCCCATCAGGAGAGAGAAAGACATGGACATGTGTCAAGATCTCAACCGTTGAATACACATCTCGAGACACAACAGCTGTCAAACCTCTTCAAATTCTTGGGGTCGCGACTACTCCAATGGTCATATTCATATCAATAGAGAGCCATGACCTGGCATTGCGGCATCACCTGATTGTTACTTCAGTCCATATCGCATCTCTAATGGCAACATGGACTCGGGGGGTAGTTGTTATGCCCAAATCTGGCATGGCAGCTAAATTGATTTGATTGGCTAAATTAAAGGCTCATAATCTATTATGGGCCTAGAAGATGAAGATTGGATTGTTAAAGCCCACTATTGGAATCAGCCCAACATACCTTGGTCATGATATCTCTATTATAGGGCCACCTCGCTACAGGGCAACCTTGCTACAGGAGCACCTCGACTTTCAAGAGGTCGCTTCGCTTCCATCATCATATCTACAAACTACGTTGGGATCGCTATCTCACTCTTTACTGGAAGGCTCATGGCCAGACCCAAGGTTGCTTGAGTAGCTGGACACAAGGGATCGCTTCGCATGGCCAGATCCCTCGAGGTCGCATTCTAGGTCCTGATTGATCCTCTATTGGCCAATTATATCCGTTCGAGACTATGGGCTTCCACAGCTGGGTCATGGATCACGGATAGGGTTGATGATTCACTGCCACGTCAGACCTAAACGAGTGGGCTTGGACTTTGGCTTATCTCTTAAAACCCTAGCCCGCCTAGGTAACTTGCTCTCCAAGAACTACGTCAGGCTTGATCCCTATAAATAGGGTACGTAGGCACCTTGATACGGATGAGAAACAGTTCACCCCTAAAAATCACCTATCAAGTTCAGCCACACCTATACACACAAACCCTAATCCCTATTCTTCTTATAGCAAAATATCCGTATTTTGCTCCATAAATCCAGCAACCTCCACAAATATTGTTATACAATATTCTCCCTAAAACACTATACATGTTATATTTGATTATTTTTTTAAAAAAAATTATATATTTTTTATTATTAAAAAAATTTATAAAATATCATAAAAATTTAAAACTAGTATCTAATTGTTAAATTTATTTTATGTTGAGTATTTATATTTTTGTTTTTATTGAAGTAACAAAAAATTAAATTCTATATTAGAAAGAACACAAATTTAATTTATAACATTTTGTGTTTTACTTTATTAAATATTAAGTTAAAGTGATTGTATACATGACAATACATGAAGATTGAAACGATGTTAACATCTTATAGGCTTCATAAAATCCTAAGAAACCCTCTACCTGATTCAATAAAACTTAAAGATTAAATTGGGTATCGTCATCTACTTTTAAATTCAATATATTGAAGAAAATTTTGGAATTTTGTGGGATTTTGTGAAACTGAAATCTATGGAATGTGACAAGTTGAGAGCTTTTTGTGATAATCTCGCAAACATAACAAACCATGGTGAGATTTCTGATTTGAACAGCATGAAGACATGTGTATGTTGCGTCAAAATTTGCTAGAAGATACTATGAGGACAATAGATGTGTTAAGTTACATAAAAGAGATGGAAGGTAGCTATCCAAATACTTGGTTTGCTTAGAGGATTCTTCCGACGATACTCGTTACAGTTGCTTACGCAAAATGGAGTTTTTCAAAATTAAAGCTGATTAAACCGGGTGTTGGCCTTTTTTATCATAATTTGATTAAAAATGGTCCAAAATATCACAATTTAAAAAAATGGCCCTTTATATCACTCAAAAACGCATCTTTAATTTGCGTTTTTTTGAAAACGCATCTTTAATTCAAGTTTTTATTATTTTTAAAATTTAAAACAATTTTTTTGGAAAAATTAAAAAATAAAAATTTTGAAGACGCATCTTCATGATGCGTTTATGGATTTAGACGCATTCTTAATATGTGTTTCTTCATAATTTTTCACAGACCCATTTGGCAGGCCCAACAACAGACACAGTGATTTTCAGTATTTTTATAAACGTATAGTTCTTTTGCGTTTTTTCGTGATAATAAGGGGGCATTTTTACTTCAAATTGTGATTAAAAGGGTCATTTCTCGATTAAACCCTCACTACGTCAAAAAAGGGCTTTAGTCACACTTTTAAACAATAATCCCCGCCACACTTTCTTTAAAAAGCGTAACTAAATATAAATCTCCTGTGTTTTGGTTACACATTTAATATTTGTGTAACTAATATTACAAACTTTTATACCTTTAGTCACTCTTCACAAATATAGTAACAAATAATGGCCATGTTAATAATTACCGTAACAAAAAAAATGCCAACTGCTACGCTTTTCCTTTTCAGGGACATCTTATAGCTACATTTGTCGAAAAAATGTGACTATTTTCGGCCACACAAAATAATAGTGACCAAATATATATAAATACCATTCAGGAAAATAATGCGTCACTAAAAGCTAAAACATATAGCCACTAGTATTGTTTTATGTGACGAAAGAGTCGGGTTTTAGTGTAGCCAAATATTGTTTTATGGTCACAGTTTTGTAGAAAATTGGTAGCGTAACATTTGTAATGGCCACAGTTACTATATTTATGTGTGACAAAAGATAATACCAACTGGACATGTTTTGTTTGTATATCTTAACAAACCTGGCATATCAAATTGCCAAACCAAACGCAAATTACTAAACATCCGAATCACACACCATAATACCAAATCCTGATATATCAACCATAATAATTCAAATATACACTAGAAAATCATCCAACAAACTTACAAGATAATTATCCAACATACAATCCAACCATCAACTTACATATTTTTCACTACATAAAAAACAAAGAAAATGATGACAACAATGCTTCCGGAAGAAAAAGCCCGGAAAGTACCTAGAAAAATTACAAAACAAAAATGAATGAATTTAATATGGAAGTATATTGCAATTTTGAATCAAAATATTAACATGCACTTACCTGGATGCTTGGAAATTATATTCATGCAGGTATTAATGTCCAGGTTCACCAATTGGGGACAATTTATATAGCAATCTGTCATCATTTTTTCCCGCAAAAACAAGGTAAGTTTCTGTAGGTTGACAAGTGCAATGAGGAACTCGCTCGTATCATTGGAAAACACTGTGTCATTCATTGTGAGAGTTAATAAAGCTGGAAAATCCCAAAATTTAAGAGGCAGTTTGCAACTTGATAGATGCAGAGTTGTTAAAGTAGGCAAACTAAGAGATGTTGGCAAGTTGAAACAATCAAGAAAAAGGGTTTCCAGAGAACGAAAACAGATCAAATACGATTCAGGTAATGTGTAGGTTATACTACCAAGCTGTTTCAAGTGTAGAATTTTTAAAGAAGGTAAATGTTATAAATTATATCATTTGGCAAACTACTAATTCTATCTTCTCCCTTCATCACTATTAGCCATAACTCGATCAGCCATGGTCTGGACGTTCCCCTAGACATCCTATTTTCCCAGACTTTTTTCTATTTCCAAAATTGTGCAAATTTATTTATTTGGAGAATAAGGATCACAACGTCATACTAGCTAGGGCACATTGGTAGGCTTTGTTTGGTATTACTATTAAAAATAGATTTTTTGTGGAAACGTGATGTTATGATGATTGTTTGGTAATATTTTAATAAAATTATCATAATTAATTCTATGATCTACTGAAGTAGAATAACTTAAGTATTCTATGATAAAACTTAAAACTGGATAAGGATAGAAGAGGATAATGTAAACTATAAAACTGGATAAGTATTCTACGATAATGCATATTGGAGCTAAGGCAGAAAATTATAATGCTATTGAAATAGATACCTGTGAATTAGATCTAGGGCAGGCCCGAAATCTTCTTTTGAAGATGACATTAGTCCTCGTAACACCCTTTAAGTCCTGGACAAAAAAAATTGTAGAACATATTAATAAAAGATTGGTAATATAAAAACACAGATTGGTAATATAAGGAAACAGATGATAAAAGACATACTACCCATGCAATCTTTTCTAGCATTACGTATGCCCTTGCAATCTTTTCTAAAGTAATCATCACGAGATTCATTACCCAAGTCAAGTGGATCTACAGGTGGCAATACATTATCATTGTACGGAAGAATTAGAGTGCTAAATTCCTCATTGACATCATCGTACGAATCTCTATAATTTCTAGGAGGCATCTTAAAGACGATAGAAATTTTTTTATCCAGCTGGTCTTTAACATAAAACACCTATCGTGCTTGTGAGGCCATTATGAACGGATCATCTTTATGACCTAATCTCTTAAGTTGTGTAACCTAGTTTATCTCATTTGACTCCAGTTCTATTGTCAACCCAATCACACATGAAAAGAGGAATTTTTTTAATATTATAAACTAGAACCCATATCTCTCGTAAGACCCCGTAATAAAAGTGTTTTTCATGAGTTACGACTTCTTTAGAAATATGCATTGCAGTTGCCTCAACCATAACACCACTGTTCTGATGAACTCTACCGTCACGAGATTTTGTACGATACGTATAACCGTTGATGTCATAAACATCGTATTTCAACACATTTCGCTGTGCTCCATGTGAGATCCACTTTACAACATCTGATATACTTTCTTTAAATTGTGATAACTCACTTTCAACCTGAATTTCATCATGAAAAAGATGAGATTCATCTTGTAGAAACTACAAAGGTGAAGAAACTAAGATTATGTTGAAACTAATATTACCTATTGCGTAACCAGTGACCAAACGTTGTGTTATGCTCTTTCTCTAGCCATGTTTGTCGTTTACCAACATCTTTGTTTTTTAAAAAAGTCATGTGTTGTCTGAAAGTACAAAAATTAGTACCAAGTTTGATAGATCATATATTAAAAAACAAACATATTAATGAGCAATACTTACTCGATATATGGCTCAATTTCGGTTGTAGTTTGCAATACATAAAATTGGGCTTTCAAGTAGTCTTCTTGAGATAGTTCACAAGACTTACCGGCTGACAAAGGAATTCCTTCTCCATTATTATTTTCATGCCTATCTTCTGGAATACCAACAGTCTTCATGCTTTTTTGGTATTCACTGAAAAATTCAATCAGTTCTTCTGCAATATTCTCTTCAGCAATGCATCCTTCGGGATAAGTTCTGTTTCGCACATGCCCTTTAATAACCTTCATAAACCTCTCAAAGGGATACATCCATCAAAAAAAAATTGGGCCACATAATTTTACCTCCCTAGTAAGGTGCACAGTTAAATGAATCATAATATCAAAAAAAAAAGATGGGGGGAAGTATTTCTCGAGCAAACACAATGTAACACAAAGCTCCTCTTGCAACTTATCCAGTTCTTCTACAGTGATTTCTTTGCTACATATCGACTTGAAAAAAAACAAAATCTGATTAGAGCATATCTTGTAGTTTCTGGCAGGATAGACCGTATTGCAATGGGCAAGAACTGTTGCATAAGCATATGATAATCATGGGATTTCATTTCGAGAAGCTTTCTATCCTTTCGACTTACCAAACTAGAAAAGTTAGAACAATAACCTTGTGGAGCCCTTAAGTTGTATAATGTTTCACAAAACATGTCTTTTTCATCTTTTGTTAATGTGTAGCATGCTGCAGGAAGTATTGTTTTATTGCCTTGTGTCTTTGATTGTAATTCATCTCTTATCCCAAAATGCGCGAGATCCATTCGAGCTTGCAACCCATCTTTCGACTTTTGTGGAATGTTTAGCAAAGTCCCGACAAAACTCTCAGCCACATTCTTTTCGGTATGCATAAAATCGATACAATGTTGGACACAATTATAGCGCCAATACCTAAGTCGTCGATTCCATATATTGAATTTCTTCCAATATGGCTGTTCCATGTGTCTGGAATTTGAACTACCACCCCGTTTTGATTTCATCTTTCATATCTTACCCCCTCTTCCACTTGAAGTTTCTCGGATTTCTGATTCTGTACCCTTTCCCCATTTATTCACAACATATTTAACCTTGTTAAATATTTCTTCCCCGATCATAGGATTTACAGCAACTTCCCACTCTTCTTTTCCATTGAACGCCTTCTTTTGCTTTCTGAAAGGATAGTTATATGGTAGATATCTTCGTTGACCAGCATAACTTTGCTTGGCTGAGAAAGGTAGTCTTACACAGTGAGTTTCTTTCTTACACACAACACAACCATTGAATCCACTGTAAGGACAACCACACACTGCACCAAGAGCGGGGTAATCATTAATTGTCCATAAAACAACTGCACGTAGAGTAAACTTTTCTGTATGAAGCACATTTCTTGTTGGCTCATCTACTTCTCCATGTTTAACCCACTTTGTATAATATGGATCAATTCCCGTGATGAACAAGTGATCATATACCTCCTCTAGAGGAAGAGATAAGTGGTTTAAACATATTCGACATGGACATGGAATTTGAATTTTTTGTTTACTTTTTGAAGGGTTGTTTGTTGGCATCTTCAAATTGCTAACTGCATAATCTAAAAATGATGCAACTCTATCCATATATGGTTTTTGGGTCCTACTGATTGACATCCATGACTTGTTCTTCAAATTACAAGCGGTACATAAGAACATTGCAATATAAATTTGATTAGGAATAAAAGTTGACTCAACTGACATACATACTAACAGACAACATATTAGAGTAAGAGTATATTCTGGTCAAAAAATCTGGACATTTCATGTGTGTAATTACAAGAAAATAAGTTGGTTAATCGTAAACTGTTGATCAACATGTAACATTGGAGAATATAGTAATAATTTTGGGAGACCAACATTACTCAACAGTAATGGCTGTAATATACAAATTCTCACACCCATACCAAGCATTTTCAGAAGAAAAAAAAAAGGTGATGAAAATGAAGGGGCAGAAAGAATGCTATAAAATACCAGAATGGAGCTAAGATTTAATAAAATACAACTTACTGAAAATCAAAAAAAAATTAAAAATGCCTGCTTCGAGTATAAAGATTGTTCAGAAGTGTGTGAAGTTGTCTCTTCAATGGAAGAGAACAACAGGATTGAAGGGAAATGAATATTATCATAGTGAAAGGGGCTAATTAGTATTTGCTAAAGAAACAATTTTATTGAACATTTCTATTTCTATGTCATCTTGAAATTGAAAGTAGATAAAATGTGGATACAAACACGACACATATAAACTCAAATTATACCTAAAAGCTCCACCTGAGGCGGTTAATATTATGTGCCTTAGAGCACCTTCTGGTAATCCTTGAATACACTGAAACAGGTCATACAGTATTAGAGTCAAACTAATTATCAGTAATAATAACAGTAATCCACAATAGAACTGGTATTATAATTAAGCTATAACAACTGTAGCTAGGAGTATTCATGAATTGGAGTCGAGTTCAATTATTTACCAGCAAACCCGATTTAACATCTTGGAAATTCCATGCTATAAATACTATTGAGGTCCCCTTGTATACCAAACAAAACACATGTAAATTATGTGTGTATATCCAGAGTACAGAAACGATTAGAGTAAGAGTATATTACCTTGTTCTAGTTTCTCCCTTGCGTAATGCTCTCACAGTATTCAGGTGCTGCCTTCGCGGAATGAACACAACTAGCGGAATCCAATGAACACAATCCCGGAATCCAAAGAACACAATCGCGAATTGAACACAATCATAGAATATTTTGATAAACTAGCGGAACCACAAACCCAATATGCTTCTTCCCTAATCACAATGAACACAATCGGGTGACCTAGTTTCTTTTAGTCGGGGCCTGTGTTGGACATATCTGATAATTTAACTAGGCCCAATATGATTATTGTAAGGCCCAATATTAACTTGGATCATTTCATTATAATTTAACTAGGCCCAATATTAAGTAAGTAATATTATATATTTCTTATAAAACCGTACAAGATAAATCCAAAATTTTTTCTTTATTTTTTTTACGTGTCTAATATAAGTATTTGTTAACATCCGTACGGTCGGATAGTCAAAAATTGCTTTTAAAAAAAATAATTTGTTAAGCGGGTGGTACTCTTCTTTCAAGAAGTGGTACTCGAATGAGATATTTCTTATAAAGCCGTACAAGATAAATCCATAATTTTTTCTTTATTTTTTTATGTGTCTAATAAAGTATTTGTTAACGTCCGTACGGTTGGATCGTCAAAAATTGCTTTTAAAAAAATAGTTTGTTAAGCGGGTGGTACTCTTCTTTCAAGAAGTGGTACTCGAATGAGATATTTCTTATAAAGCCGTACAAGATAAATCCGTAATTTTTTCTTTATTTTTTTACGTGTCTAATATAAATATTTGTTAACATCCGTACGGTTGGATCATCAAAAATTTCTTTTAAAAAAATAGTTTGTTAAGCGGGTGGTACTCTTATTTCAAGAAGTGGTACTCAAATGAGATATTTCTTATAAAACCGTACAAGATAAATCCGTAATTTTTTCTTTATTTTTTTATGTATCTAATATAAGTATTTGTTAACATCCGTACGGTTGGATCATCAAAAACTGCTTTTAAAAAAATAGTTTGTTTAGCGGGTGGTACTCTTCTTTCAAGAATTGGTACTCGAATGAGATATTTATTATAAAGCCGTACAAGATAAATCCGTAATTTTTTCTTTATTTTTTACGTCTCTAATATAAGTATTGGTTAACATCCGTACGGTTGAATCGTCAAAAACTGCTTTAAAAAATAATTTATTTAATAATAGTTCGTCAAAACAAAGATTAATTATATAATTAAATGAAGCCCAATAACCAGCCCAATAACAAGCCCAATTTTTGATCGTCTAATACGTGCCTAACAAAGATCAATTCTATAATTAAATTAAGCCCAATAACCACCCCAATTCCCCGCCCAGTTATCAACCCGATTACAGGTTTCAATGTAATAACCCTATTACTCCTCATATATATTCTCGACGAAGTATAATCCTATTACCCCTCATCTGCGGCGATCGAAGCATAACCCTATCACTCAAATTGAATATGAATGAAGCTCAAAGACTGTAGATCGATAATATAGAAGCTCAAAGATAGAAGCACGAGTACTAAAGTTTGAAGATTAAAGCTCAAACACGAGGTATGTTCAACTCGATTTTGGAGCTTTCGAATATGAAAACTTCAACTCGATTTTGGAGCTTTTGAATATGAAAACTTCAACTCTCTCTCCCTCGCTCTCTCTCTCTCGCTTTCTCTCTCTCTCGTAGGTATTTAATTAGGGCTAATAGAAATAACAGAAATATGAAATCAGTTTCAATGTTACAATGTTGCATGTATGGCTAATATAGAAAAAGCACCGGTGGTTGATAACGAAGAGTATTCGTCAACAGAAGATTACAGTGGTAACGATGAAGATCTAGATGAAGATCTAGATGAAGGTCTAGATGAAGGTCTAGATGAAGGTCTAGAGGACATAATTGAGATTCCAAAAGCTAAGAGGGGGTTAACTAGATTACCCAAATTAATTACGTACTAGATTTACAAATTCTGGTGGGGAAAAACATAAAGTTACTTTTGATAAATTAGGTAGGTTTTCGGGGGAATATAGATCCGAATTTTCTAGTTTTTTAGGAGATCTTGTGAGGGAACATGTAGGATTCATGTATCTATCATGGAAGACGGTGCCTGTGGAAATAAAGCCTAAGCTGTGGGATCAAATTACGGTAAACATCAGCTACTACATTTTATATATGTGCATTTTTTCAATTTGAATACTAATTATTCCTTCAACTACTAATACTGTATATATATATATATATATATATATATATATATATATATATATATATATATATATATATATATATATATATTGCAGAAGTTTTATGATATTGATGAAAGGCGTAGAAAGTTCATAATGAATCGGATGGGCGGTCTTTTGCAAAATTTTAGAAGAAAAATGTATGCTCGATTCATACAACCCAACCTTGGCAAACCTGGGAGGCTTGCAAAAGTTCCTAAGCAGTATCGTACGTTGGTGGATAAATCTGATTGGGAAAAGTTTGTAGCTTATACACAGTCCGACAAATTCCAGGTTTTAATCCTTCATTATTCCATTCAACATCATTTCATTTATTATTTGTCTTTATCTTATCTACTGAAGTAATTGCAAATTTCCGTTCCAAGGATACTTCTACAAAAGGGCAAACAGCGTGAACGAAACATATTTATGCTCATCACATGGGACGGGGAGGATACCCTTATCTCAAGGAGAATTGGTAATTCACTTTTGATCCTTGTAACTTCAAATTGATATTCTTGTACATATTTTCTCTGTCCTGTTTTTACTTGGTTAAACCAAGAGTTTATTGCAAGTGTGATATTTGTCAGGCTCATGTAACTTCAAGTTGGAGGCTTCAATTCCATAATCTTTGTGATCGGTCATAATAATGATAATATACAACTGTTTAGAAATTATTATATACATGGTCTAGTATATGTTACGCATAAATGCTTGTGTTTTTAGAGTGATTTTGCAGCTGCAATACATATATAACATCATTGTAATTTTGGTATTACAAGGTAAAAAAGAAAGAAATTACAATTGATGAGGACCCCTCTCGTGCTTTCATGTGGAGGAAAGGGAGGGAAGATGAGAATGGAGAATATCAGAACCCGGAAGTTAAAGTCATGGCGGAGAAATTAGTAAGTTTTAATTCATATCAGTCATTTTGAATACAAAAATGTTGATCATCTAACTACAATTTCCCCCATTTTCTATACAGATCGAAGTTGAAGAGAAAATTAAGGATGGAGCCCTGAACGTGGATCCGGACCAGGATGCAATCACAGTGGTCTTTGGAAAGGAAAAGGGCCATTACTTAAAAGGAGTTGGTTGTGGAGTGACTGCAAGTACATATTGGATGGGTCCTAAAAAGAGAGGAGAATCAAAAGAAAGAATTGCAGTACTTGAGCAACAACTACAGAACGAGAGACTTGAGCGTGAGAAGAAAGATGCAGAAATTAAGACGCTATCATCTCAGGTGGCTGAAACAAATGACAAACTCAATAAGCTTTTAACTCAGATTGAGTTGCAAGGACAGCTAATATCAGCTAATATTAGCAAGGTTAGCTAATATCAACTAACTCGGATGTGTGTGTGTCTGTGTTTCTGTATTAATTCATGTGCACATTATACGAAAAAGGGACATGATTTTCTTTCATTGCATTTTCCAGGGAACACCGACTTGCAATGCATCTAACAAGGATAGTACTAATGGTACCAAGTCTTTGCCGATTGATACCATAACACCGGCTAGCAATGCATCTAACAAGGATAGTAGTAATGGTACCAAGTCTTTGGGCAAGCAACAACTGGATCCTGCAGTTGGCACATCTAACCCACTACCAAAACCGGTGCCAAAACCCTCTATAATTATATTTTAATAATTTTTGTCTGTACTTGTTCATTATCATTTACATAACCTAAATAATTGAATTTTTTTAGAAGAGGCTAAAATCACAAAAAAAATTGAATCTTTCCCCGCCTGGCACTGCAAATGCTGAGATAAAAACTCCTGTGCAACTTCTACAAAATTCAACAAACGTCCAAATGGTATGATATCATTTTTTTTATTTTTTTATATATATTGCTTTGTGTATGAATTATTATTTGATCACCTGTTACTTTGATTCTATAAATTGTGATTTTTCTGCGTTCCAGTCCTTGCAGAATAAATTCTTCTAACATGGTTTCATTTTGTAGCCAATGAAGTGTACTTTGTGTACTATAAATTTGAATAATCCCGTGGCATATGGTCAAGTTTACATTTCAAAGGATAAAGGCCAAACAATTCATGGAGTGCCTCTACAAAGTGACTGTTGTAGAGTATCCATTGAGAAAGTTATAAAGGGAGCAGCCTTTTTACCGTATGAGGCGGGGCAGATGAAAATAGTGGAGGAGGCACATCATTCATTTGTTGCTTGGCCACAAAGTCTTATCAAAATTATGGATCCAACAAAGGTTTGTTAAGTCCAGATTGACACTCCTAATTATATAGTCCAAGTATTGTTATCATAATGCCATTTTCTTTCCATGTATTGTTATTCTAGGTACCAAATCAGCCAGTTTCTGAAGAAGAGAAGAATCCAACTCGTGGGACTCCAACTCGTACGACTCCAACTCGTGGGACTCCAACTCGTGGTCAAAAGCAGAAACAGCCGAAGAGAATCTACACAACGAGAAATGAAGTCATTAAACAATCGCAGAGCAAGAAGAAGAAGGTTAAATAGTTGTGGTCTCTGTTAATGAACTTTGTGGTCTCTCTGTTAATTATGAACTTGTGGTTTGTGGTCTCTGTTAATGAACTTTTGGTTCGACTCTGTTAAGAACTTTGTGGTTTCTGTGGCTGAACTTGTATCACGTGTGTTGGTATCACGTGTGTTTTTATAAATTTAGGACGTTTGTGTATTTGGTTATGAATGTTGTTGGTTGAATTTTATGGTACTTTTTAAGTGTATTTGGTTGTGAATGTTTGTGGTTTAGTATAAACTATAACTTTAGTACGTTGTTTAAGTGTTTTAAGCAACTGGAATTTGGAATTGGGTATATGATTTTACAATATCGGACACACTAATAATTCAGATATTCATCATGTCTAGAAACGATTTTTAGTCACACATACGACTTATACATGTAAATAGTTTCTGTAAAATGTTTTTAGTCACAATAATTATACAAGTAAACATTAACAAATTAAATATATATTCCAACTATAACAGTTAAGGTCGTTTAGCTACACATTTCTTAAAATGTTCAGTGTAATAGTTGATGTCCTTTACCAACACTTATTATTAAAAACTCGTGTAATTGTCATTAACCTTCAACCACACTACATATTACAACATTATAAATAATGTCTGTAAAAGCATTTAAGTCACAATTAGGACACATACATGTTACAATATAATCAAAACAGACACGAATATATAAAGAAAGTATAACAGTTATAGTGTTTTAGCTACACATTACATAAAAAAGAAGTGTATTAGTTGACGTCCTTTATATACACTAATTAGCAAAAACTGGCCAATAAAAATATCAATTTGGTCACGATATTATCTTCAAAATGTGGCCATAAATCAAATAAATGTAGCTTTTGAAAATTTTTAACCATATTTTTAATTCCTACTGTAACGGTATACCCCTTTTAATTACAGTAAGCAGGCTAGAATGCTTGCTCCCAGCATCAAATATTAAAAGCCTTTAGCCACTCTATAAGTCAATACAGCTACTAAGAAAAAGTGTGGCTATATCATGTCTATGGTAGTGGAGGCTTTGGTGACACTGCATGTGAAAAAAATAAGTGTGACCAAAACCATACCGTCACAGTTTTTTGATGTGACTAAAGCCCTTTTTTGACGTAGTGCCTACATTCGTCCAACCATGTCTCAAAAAAGGTTAAGTGAATTAGCTATGTTATCTATAGAAAATGATATGGTTCAGAAACTTGATTATGCAAATTTGATTGATATTTTTACATCCAAAAATGCAAGACGTGTTATATTTAAATAAAATAACGAGATTATTTTGCGTACTATGTTTTTGTGTATCATCATATGCCACTAAATTAATTAAGCATATATGGCTCAGGAACAAGAGAGAAAATTCTCTAAATAACTCACTTTTATTACTCAAATTCAAGGTGCCTTGCAATGCTCTAAACATGCCTATTTATACTAATGCTAGAGGTCCTTACATGCAAATAATGAGGTCCGTAAATGCAAATAAATGATGGTAGGTGGAGTAGGTAGAATCTTGACTTAAATAATTTGGCACATGGGTGGCTACTAAAAGGTGGCTATTGGAATCATACTCCCCGGGTTGGAGAGAACTCGACCTCGAGTTTTAGTATTCTTCATTGTCCAAATAAGGCGAAAGATCAGCAACATTAAAAGTTGCAGAAACACCATATGTTCCAGGCAATTCTACTTTGTAAGCATTGTCATTGATTTTCTGCACAATTTTGAATGGTCCATCGGCTCTAGGTGACAACTTGGCATTTGGTTGATTAGGAAATCTCTCTTTTCGTAGATGAATCCAGACCAAATCTCCAACTTTAAAAATATGTTGCTTCCGATGTTTGTCTCGCTGATTTTTGTATCTTGAATTTTGTTTCCGTATCTGCTCTCGAACTTGTTCATGCAGTTTCTTGATTTCCTTCGCTCAACTATCTGCATCAGAACTGAATTGTTGTTTGTTGGTTGACGGAGTCAAATCAAGCGGGCTAAGTGGACGGGTGCCATATACAACTTCAAAAGGGCACATTCCCGTGGACTGATTAGTTGAATTATTGTAAGCAAATTCAACTTGAGCCAGAATAAGATCCCACTGCTTCAAGTTTTTACCAACAAAACTTCGAAGTAGATTTCCCAACAGTCGGTTGACAGCTTCGGTTTGTCCATCAGTCTGAGGATGGCTCGCACTACTGAACTGCAGCTTAGTTCCCATCTTCTTCCATAAAGTTCTCCAAAAATGGCTTAAAAACTTCACATCTCGATCAGAAGTGATCGTTTTTGGAATTCCATGAAGACGAACTATTTCTTTGAAATACAAATCATCAACTTGAACAGCATCATTGGTCTTTTGACAAGGAATGAAATGGGCCATCTTTGAAAATCTATCCATCACGACCATAATTGAATCTTTCTAACGTTGACTTCGTGGAAGTCCCAAAATAAAATCCATAGTAACATCTTCCCATGGTGATTCCGGTACGGGAAGTGGCATATATAAACCAGTGTTTTGGCGTTTGGATTTAGCCAAATGACAGA
The DNA here is from genome assembly GCA_037693485.1 of Kitagawia praeruptora. Lineage (NCBI taxonomy): Eukaryota > Viridiplantae > Streptophyta > Magnoliopsida > Apiales > Apiaceae > Kitagawia > Kitagawia praeruptora. The sequence goes on from CM075350.1 coordinate 96,752,824, forward strand.
TTCTGCATCTTTGAATATGCCGATTTATATCTCTTTCCATTCTTGGCCAATAAAAATTTTCCTTTACCAGGGCCATAGTTTTATCTCGACCAAAGTGACCTGCTAATCCTCCATCATGGCACTACAAGGAAAACTGATGTGTACAATGGTTTTTGCCCGTTGTCTGATAGCCTGGAATAGCGTTGTCTATCGAGCAGCTGTCTCTTACCAACCTCAGACAACGGTACACAAATCGTCGTCTGATATACGTAACAACAACACACCAGGCTCAAAAAACGTTGTAGCACACCCAGAAACCACAACGAATCTGGTAAAAAATGTTGTTCTTATGGTGATATTACAACGGTTTGGTTAATTTTGAATGTTGTTAGATTTTAATGTGCACAACTGTTTTGGTGAATCAGAGGCACGCAAAGCTAACATTCACACAACATTCACATGTGATAGAATTGGTTGTCTTCATGATTTTTGTACAATGTTTTGTAGTTTCAAAAGTGTTGTTAGATTGTAATGTGCACAACTATTTTTCTGAATCAGAGGCACACGAAGCCAACAATCACACAACATTTACATGTGAAACAATCGTTGTCTGAATAGTTTTTGTACAATGTTTTCTAGCTTCAAAAGTGTTGTCTTTTTTTGTGTCCCTTGTTAGACAGTAGTTTCTATGTTAACAATAGTGTTCTAAAACAAGGCCGCCTAACCGCTTAAGCGGTCCGCTTAAGCGTCGAAGGTCCCCCAACCGTTTCGATTTTATGTTAGCCGCTTATTCCCTGATTTTATATAATTATTAAATATATATATATTTATGTATATAAATAATTAAATATATATTATATAATACGCTTAATTGGTCCGCATTGAAATCCGCTTAAACCCCGCCTAGCCGCTTAAGCGCTCGAAGATCGTCTCGCCGCCTACAACCGCCTAGCGCTTTTTAGAACACTGGTTAACAACTGTTGTCTACGTAGCTGAACTGTTTGGCTTAGAACATATTAGAAAATGGTTTTATCTATGCAAATAAATTCACCATTACATAAAATATCCACAACCATGAACCCAAACTAATCCATACCAACTAAATATTCATCATTACAACCATTCACCAAGCCATCTAACTAACCAAAATAATTACATCCAAAAATTAGACCAACAACAATGCATTTTGAGATGAACATCTCCATCAAAGAGTATTAGGATCTAATGGGCCAGCCCTCCATTTAGGTGTTTTTGTTATCTCGCAATGCAAGCATTTCCTCACTGGTTGTGGTAAACTTCTGTCCATCACTGCAGAACCTGATTCAAATGAGTTTATGCTTCTCTTCTTCTTGTTCTCTGACACATGCTTTGGTATCTTAACACGAAGAGACTCCACAAAGTTCAGGTGTGAACTGATCATCAAAATGGAATGCAGAAATTTTATCGACAAGACAACAATTACTGTAAGGACATACCTTGAGATTTATGTGAGCTCCTTGTTTAGCCTTGTTGTTTCCGTGGTGTACTCGAGCAGCAAATGCAGAAATGTAGTGGCAGGCATATGATTCTCCAGTAATATAGAAGTCATTTTCCAAGCACATGGATAAGATGTTAACACTTTTCTCTTCTTTATTAAAGCATCTGACTTCGTCGATAGCATGCCTGAACAAAAATGAATTGATATCAGCTCCAATTGGTAGACCCATGTTCAGAGGGGAAAATTAAAAATAATAATAAGCAGCTACATAAAATAGAAAGGTCTCATCTGAGAACATCACCAGCCTTACTCTCTCAGTAAGTGTACATGTTAAAGTCATAGAAAGTATGCAATCAGGTAGGCTGTAAATGTTTTGAGAAAACACAACCATAACACAAATCAAGTTGCTTTTTCTTCCTTTCCAAATCTGAGCTAAGCAACTCTTGTTCAACCAAAACTCTCCAAATGTGATCTCGGGACATCCCTTGCATCCTCCTGATTTCTGAGAAGGCAGAAAATTCACATTAATAAGCTTACCATAACTTACATATCATATTTCAAACACAGAAAGAAAACCAAAACAGCAAGATTAATATAATAATTTCCACACAAGTCCAGCTTTTTCCATCAACTAAAAGTGTAGTATTAAAAAAGAGTCCCAACAGCATTCAGGGTAAATCGAATCCACTACGATAATGTTTGGTAAATCGAATCCACTAGGATAATGTTTCATCTTAACTTAAAAGTTAGAGATCAGTCAACATTGTAACAATAGTCCAGCTAAACCTTTTATATAAGCCTGACATGTGTTGCAACTTGCGAAAAAGAAACTAGCCAAAAAAACTGGATGTGCTAACTAGAGATAAAAACTTTTTAGGTTGCTGCTAGGGTACGCAATTTTTTTTTCTACTTGAATAAGTATCACAAAGTAATGTCAATTTTAGAATGTCAATTTTCTGCCTCATCTTTGCCCTGGAGATGAAAAAAAATGCTACTTTTGGGGATATCTGTTGCCCAACAATTGTCTTTGGTTTGCTAAGCTTCACAACTGGGTTTCTGCACTATATAAACCCATATCATACTCGACCAACAACATATAAGCTGAACAAAATCAACATTATAGATAAAAATATTTCTGGATATAAGGTTTCCTGCTAAGACTACAGCTTCTAAACTCTTGAATGTCAACATTTTATAATGTATATAGTACCTGGTATATAGTACCTGGAAATTTAGGAAACAAGGGAAAATGGAACTCACTTCTCCCCAATATTCTTATACTTGTCAGCATCAAGATTAACAATAACTACATCTTCCTCCATATGAAAGGCAGCTGCAACCTTTTCATAAATCTACAAAATAGATGGTAAATTCAGCAATTAAAATAAAAAAGGCTGAATTTGGTCAATAGAACAGTCAAGTACTTACAGGAGCACATAACTTTCTTGCACAAACATAACACTTAGATCAACCTTAAATAAAAGGGAATGAGGAGAGAGAGACCTTAAATAAAAGCCTTCAAATGCAAAGCCCGACCGAAGAAGGCCTGAAATCAACAATAGAGTTTGATTAGATGAAATTCAAGTGTAGATATGTAAGTAATTGAACTCAAAATGAAAAACCAAAACCCTAATTTGAAGAACCAAAACATCCACCGAAGACCAAAGTTTTCACTAACGAGCTCTAATTGAATCTTGTGAGAGAGTGAAAGTGAAAGTCAGAGCAAAAAGATGAACCCCAGTAATCAGGCATTTTAATTTGTAAAGAGAGATGTGTGTGTGTGTGTGTGCGTGAGAGAGAGAGAGAGAGAGAGATTTGATTTTAGAGTATTGATCGTGGATCTGTGTTTTATGTAGTACTCCCTCCGTCCAGGTGGTTTCTTTACGTTGTGTTTGGGCACAGAGACCAAGGATAGTGTGTGTAATATTGTTAAAATAAATGAAGTAGTGGGTGTAATAGTGATTTTATTGTTAAAATAAGAATAATAGTGGGTGTAATAGTGTAAAGTGTTAAAAAAGTAGAGTAGTAGTGGGTGTAATAGTGTAAAGTGTAATGTATTTTATTGTTAAAAGTTACTATTTTGGGTCATGTAAAGAATCCATGGGACGTCCCAAATTAGTAACTGTAAAGAATCCATTGGGACGGAGGGAGTATATGTTTGGACACTGAGAGCAAAGGGGGGAAATGAAAATTTTGGTGAAGGGGGAAATGAAAATTTGGATAAGCAGGAGAATGGGGGGAAATATATTGTAATATTTGTGAGGCTGAAAATAGGGGCAGGAATGAACTTAATGGAAATTTAACAAATTTTAGAAATATTTTTATTGACTTGTAAAATATATATTATCTTATTATATTTATTATATAATGTTTGTTCAACTTCGGAACCATATAGATGTTAATAGATATTCATTCTAGTGTTGGAAAAAAATAAACAAAAAATAAAAAAGCTCGATCATGCCTCATCTTAACGGAAAAAAGTACAGATTCCAGTAACGGGACGTGTGCCAGATTCGACGATCGAACACATACAAGAATGATTTTTTTTTATAACTTTTTGTACACATCGCTAAAATTAGTATATAACATCATCCGTACGGTTGGATCGTCCAAAAAACAATTTAAAAAAATTGAAAGGCAGAGTGTATTAACTTGTAACACTATAACTTATGTAACTCAATTAAAAGAAAAGATACTTAACCAGAAGACAATCAAGAACAAGAAGTCACAAGAAGTCAACACTAAATGAAGACAAGGTAATTGATACAATTGAACATGTTAACTATGATCAAGCCAAGAAGAAATCATTGAGAGAAGTTCAAGTCAAAGTTGTTCAGGCCTCAGTGATTTGAGAATTCGAGAATCAAGATCATAACTATCAGTATCAACAAGACCAATTGATTTCAAGTGAACAAGAAGGAAAGCAAATATTGGAAAGCCAAGTTACTAAGTGAATATGGTAATTTATTCAAGAAGCAGAAACACTATCAAGACTAGTCACTTATGAACCAGACCAGTGCATCAAGTGTCAGGACATTGAAAGCAAGTTTGTGTCAGTAATAAAGATCCATGTTCAAGAGCTTGTAAAAGAACAAAGAAGATATGAAGATATCACAAGCTCAAGATGTGCATTGAAGTTTCAAGTTGAAGATCAGAATATTTTCTAAGTACTAAATGTTCTAGATGGCTAAGTCGAAATTCTCAAGTAGAAGTTCTACTTAGAATTTCGAGATGGCTAAGTAGAAATTCTCAAGTAGAAGTTCTACTTAGAGTGCAGCTTCAACATGACACATGGCATCTTCTGATTGGCAGATTTCCAAGCTTTCAAGATAAGACAAGATTTATGTGGACATCATTGGGCCACGTACATCTTAGTCTTTGAAGACTACAGGTCATAGATTACATGTAGTATAAATAGAAGCACTTGTGTAATGTTTTAGTTAGTGAGCAATATTGAGAAAAACACAAGAAAAAGAGAGAGAGTATATTCACAGAGCTTAGAATCATTCACTCCTCTCTCAACTTCTGTTATACTTTGTAATGAATGTTGTAGCAACCTTTTCAAGTTATATATAAAGAAATATATTCCTTGAATCTGTGTGTTCATTTATTGCATCGTATTTATTGCTACTCATATTCGAAAAGTTGTATTCACCCCCCCTCTACAACACATTTGGACCTAACAATTGGTATCAGAGCGGATGTTTAACATACAAAACATAGATCCTTGTGTTTGGTAGAAGAATCGTGAGTTTTCATTTTCTAGATCTACTTTTCATTTTTTCGAAAAGTGTGCTTTAATTCATTTCCAGTGAAAACTCATCCGGGAAAAATTATTTAAATACTCCAGGAGTGATTATTTGGCTTGGGTGTATTTTAATTAATTTTTGTGAATTAATCTGGGTTCATTGATATTTGGTGTTCTTGAGTGTTCATCATCTGTTCTTGTCAAAGAAGATAACCCAACAACTTTTTGATCTCCTTTTTCAAACAAATAAGATAGTCAAAAAGGTGTTTTTGTACTTTTGATTTGATTATTATTCCTTGGCCGAAAGCAAAAGAAAGTGTACTCAGTGCTTAGCAAGTGGGTTAGTCACTTTCGGTGTGTAAAGTAATCAAAAGTCAAAAAGGTGATATTGTTTATTCAATATTAAAGTAATCTGCAGAAAAATTTATTCTAAGGACAAAAAGTTCTACATAGAATTTCTACTTGAGATTTTCTACATAGAATTTCGACTTAGACAATTTCTACTTGGTGAATTTCGACTTGGACAATTTCTACTTAGAGAAATTTCGACTTGAGCAAAATTTCGACTTAGAGAAATTTCGACTTGGCAGAAGTTCTACATAGATATTCTACATAGCCTAGTCTTGGGTACTTAGAAATTTTTTAGTGACAAGATTTGAAATGGCTCCTAAAAATTCTTTCAAGATCCCAATGTTCAACCGAGATCACTATGAAGAATGGGTTTTCAGAATGAGACTCTACTTAGAGACAATTAACCCTGAGTATCTGGAAGTCCTTGAAAAGGGTAAATTTGTTCCAATGAAAGCTATTCCTGAGCGTACGGAAGGAGAGGAGGTTATACCTGCTCGGTCTGAGCCTAAAAAGGCAGCGGACTTTACGGATGCTGACAAGGAGCAAATAGCTTATGATACTTCTGTAAGACAAACCTTGATGGAATCTCTTGATCATGAAATGTTCAACATAGTCAAAGGTTTGAATACAGCAAAGAAAATTTGGGACAAGATAGAAGTTGTCATGGAAGGATCTGCAGAGGTCAGAAGCAACAAGACACTTATACTCAAGATGGAGTATGACACCTTTAGAATACGAAAAGGAGAAAGCATAACAGATGTCTACCTACGATTCAGTCAGTTGGTATTGGATTTGAATCTGAGAGGTGTTACTCTCCCCATGGTTGAAACCAATACAAGATATTTGAGGAACCAGCCAAAGAGCATTGAACATAGAGTCTACGCAATCAGAGAAACCAGAGATTTGCATACAACTTCTCTGGAAGAATATTATGGAATTCTGAAGACCTATGAGCTGGAAACTCTTCAAGATCAAGCATGGGACAATGATTCAAAGGGAAAAGAAACTGCATCAGGATTAGTTGCTGATGAGGAAGAGTCTAAGAAGGCAATGGTTGCAGCAAAGCCTAAATCATCACCTGCACCTCATCAAGTTGATAATGATGACGAGTGCGCATCTAACAGTGATGATGACTACTTCACCCAAGAAGAGCTGGACAACATGGACGATAGTGTCGTGGCATACATGGCAAGGAAGTTCAGCAATATGAGATTCAGAAAGAGCAACCGACCACAAAGAAATTCTTCATCTTATTATCGGGCTGCTAAGGGTGGTGGTAGTTCATCAGGCTACAAAAGCAAAGGCAAGAGTACCAGCTACAAATCTCCGTTGGATTTCAAAATGAAGTTCAATTGCTATAATTGTGGTGAACCTGGACATTTTGCCTCGGACTGCAAAAAGCCTAAACAGACTTATCCAAAAGAGACATTTGAAGCCCTCAAAAGCAAGTATGAATCGCTGGTGAAAGAAAAACATGGTAAAAGAGCTTTAGTAGTAACAGAAGGAAGAGCTTGGGATGATTCAGATGAGGAAGATGTTACTCATGTAGCAAACTTTGCGCTCATGGCTGAGACATCAGAGGAACCAGAGGTACCAGTTCTAACCCTTAAAGTAGAAATGTCTATTGATGATTATAAGGAACAGAACGGGGCTCTTAGCGAAGAGATCTACATGTTGTGCAAAAGCCTAGACACTTCTCAAAAGGAACAGAAAACACTTGTCGCCAAAAGCAGAATGCTTGAGGCAAAAGTGGAAGAGTTAGAGGCTGCTTGTACTGTAGATACTTCTCTAAGAGATTTTATTAAATCTTTGGAACACAAGCTCGTCCTTAAGGCAGAAATAGAATCATGTTTAAGGAACAAACTAGCTGAGTTAGAAACTAAATGTGAAGCTTACAAACTAGCTGCTAGTAAAGTGTATGTAGATAATGACGTATTTAAGAAGATAACTGGAGTAGGTGTAGGACTTGATTATTCTGATCTTTCTAAGAAAGAAGGCAAGAGACATATCGATCCTAGCTCCAGTGACCTTAAAAAGGAAACACCTAGTATTTTTAAATCTTCTGTCAAACCCATCTACAAACACCTTGTTCCTAGAATAGAAGAAGAAGAGACTGAATTGATAGCTAGATATGAGATTGAGATGGAAGATCGTCAGAAAGCACAACCTATAACTCCTATTAAACAAGTTAAAATCAATTTCCCTAGTGATGAATCTAGACTAGGAATAGGAGCTAAGGCTGTTAAACAACAAGGGAAGAAAGGCATAAAAGAGGTTAAGGCTGAAAGAGTAAAGAAAGCATGTTATCACTGCAAATCTACTGAACATCTTTTTTATGCATGCACTGCTACACATGCCATGCCTGTCACACATACAATGAATAATCTGCATCAGAATCATGCACAGTGTGGTCAACCTAATTGTATGCCATGCACTTTTAACGTCATGCAAACTTTTGTGAATTTAATGAATGCATCTAGCCAGTCATGCTCAAATACTGCTGCTAGTTCAAACATCAAAAAGAAGTTTGGGAGAGCTAAGACTGTCAGTCCTCCTAAAATTAGGAGTGACAAACCTTCTCCTAGGACTGATAAATATGTCAAGTCTGAGAAAGGAAAGGAGGAAGTCGAAAGCTCTAGTTATGTTAAGAAAAGTGCATCTCCAGTTGTTAAATCTGTTGATTCTAAATCTTATCGAAAAGCCGGGCCCAATCAAAGTTGGGTTCCGAAGAAAGTCTAACCAATCTGTTATTGCAGGGCATTAAGCAAAAGAGAAATAAAGTTATATGGGTGCTAGACAGTGGAGCATCGAGGCATATGACTGGAGACAAGTCCCTGCTTACAGAGTTGGTTATGAAAGCTGGCCCTTATGTTACCTTTGGAGATGACAGCATAGGTGTGACAAAGGGATATGGCAAACTGAAAACTGGCAATGTCATCATTGAAGATATTTCCTATGTTGAGGGATTAAAGCATAATTTGTTGAGTATCAGTCAATTCTGTGACAAAGGTTACGAAATTGTCTTCAACAAGAAAGGTGTATCAATCACTCACATCAAGGAAGGTTCACTGGCTTTGAGAGGAGTTCGAAAGGCAGATCTTTTTGTTGCAGACATGGATTCAGCAAATCAGAATGAAGTCACCTGTTTCTACAGCAAAGCTTCGGATGATGAAAGCTGGTTATGGCACAAAAAGTTATCTCACTTAAACTTCAAAACGATGAATGCTCTCGCGAGGCGAGAATTGGTGAGAGATCTACCTCAAATGGAGTTCGCTCCGAAAGGACTCTGTGAAGCCTGTGAAATGGGAAAGTCGAAGCGAGCCTCGCATAAAAGCAAAGAAATTTCTAGTATCACTGAGCCTCTGCAACTTCTTCATATGGATTTGTTTGGCCCAGTGAATGTCCTATCTTTGTCTAGGAAAAGATATGCATTGGTAATCGTGGATGACTTCTCCAAGTATACATGGGTATTGTTCGCAATGACGAAAGACGAAGTACCTTTCTTAATCATTGATCACATCACTCAAATTGAGAATGTTTCAACACTTACTGTGAAGACGATTAGATCAGACAATGGCACTGAATTCAAAAATGCAGTGCTAAATGACTTCTGTGTATCTAAAGGAATACGTCGTCAGTATTCAGCCCCGAGAACTCCACAACAAAATGGAGTAGTTGAAAGGAAGAATAGAACATTGGTTGAAGCAGCAAGAACTTTGTTGTATGATTCGAAACTTCCTCTGTATTTCTGGGCAGAAGCAGTGAGTACCGTGTGTTACACTCAAAATCGATCCTTGATCATAAAAGATAAAGAAAAGACACCATGTGAACTTATGAACGGAAGAAGACCAACAATCAAATACTTTCATGTCTTCGGAGCAAAATGCTATGTACTTATAGATGATGAAAATCTAGGCAAGTTTGCAGCAAAAGCTCGTGAAGGAATCTTTGTTGGTTACTCCACAGATGTGGTAGCAGCTTATAGGGTGTTCTTAGTAAATGATCGAAAAGTGACTGAAAGCTACAACGTCAGATTCGACGATACCAAACTCTCATCAATTTCAAGAGATTCTAGTGAACCCGAGTCCCTAAAATTTCAGAATCTGGACTTAGAAGATCTTGAAGATGAACCTGAGTTGGTTGTCCCATTAAATGTTCCAAGTGTACGTGAAGAACCTGAGTCTAGTGAACAAGCTAATTCTACAAGATCAGGAGAGACTTCTTCAGTACGAACCGGCAACAACTCAGGGGGAGTAAATAGCAGCTCAAGGACTACTGTTCAAGGCTCGAATCGAGTTGACTCTAGTTCTGTAGGAGCTGGCACTAACTCAGGGGGAGTTAGTGAAAGTATTCAAAGTAGTCAGCACCACAATTCAGAAAGTCATGCTGAATCATCAAGACAATTTCCAAGAGAACGAGTATGGAATAAAGACCATCCGTTTGAATTGATTATTGGTGATCCAGATGCTGGTGTGTCTACTAGAAGAAATGCAAGAGCTGACCTGGCTAATATTTGCTTATTTTCTGGGTTCTTATCCAAGCTTGAACCTAAAGAAATAGAAGAAGCTCTTGGTGATGCTGATTGGGTGATTGCAATGCAAGAGGAACTCAATCAGTTTGAAAGGCAGAAAGTTTGGAAGCTGGTACCCCGACCAAAGAACAAATCAGTAATTGGAGCAAGGTGGGTATTCAGAAATAAAATGGATGAAAACGGACTTGTAACACGAAACAAGGCTCGTTTGGTTGCAAAAGGTTATTCTCAGCGAGAAGGAATTGATTATGATGAGACCTATGCACCAGTTGCAAGACTTGAGGCAGTCAGGATGTTTTTGGCATTTGCAGCACATAAGAACTTCAAGGTTTTCCAGATGGATGTGAAAAGTGCCTTCCTGAACGGAGAGTTAGAAGAAGAAGTGTATCTGGAACAGCCGCCTGGCTTCATTGATCCAGAACTTGTAGATTTTGTGTATCTTCTCTTCAAATCTGTCTATGGCCTCAGGCAATCCCCAAGATGTTGGTATGAAACCCTATCTGTATTCTTAATTGAAAGTGGTTTTACTAGGGGAGTAATTGACAAAACATTGTTCTATAAGAATGTGAAGAATGATCTAATACTTGTTCAAGTCTATGTGGACGATATTATCTTCGGGTCATCGAATGAGCGCTTGTGCGAGAAATTTGCTAAGCTAATGCAAGACAAATACGAGATGAGCATGATGGGAGAGCTGTCCTTCTTCCTTGGGTTACAGATCAGTCAGAGAAAAGATGGTATCTTTATCTGTCAATCCAAGTACGTCAGAGATTTACTCAAGAAGTACAATCTAGAAGATGCATCAACAGCCAAGACTCCCATGGCAACAGCCACGAAGCTTGATGAAGACAAAACAGGTAAACCAGTTGACATCACAAGCTATCGAGGTATGATTGGCTCACTTCTCTATTTAACTGCAAGTAGACCCGATATAATGTTCGCGACTTGTTTATGTGCAAGGTTCCAAGCGGATCCTAGAGAATCACATCTCATAGCCGTCAAAAGAATTTTTAGGTATCTCAAGGGCACACCAAATCTAGGAATTTGGTACCCAAGAGATACAGGTTTTAATCTAATTGGCTATACGGATTCAGACTATGCAGGTTGCAGGATTGATAGGAAAAGCACATCTGGTGCTTGTCAATTTCTTGGCAGAAGATTGGTGTCCTGGCAAAGTAAAAAGCAACATACAGTATCTACTTCTACTGCTGAAGCTGAGTACATTGCTGCTGGAAGCTGTGTAGCTCAAATATTGTGGATGAGGAACCAATTGAAGGATTATGGCATGGAGCACAAGAAAATTCCAATTATGTGTGACAACACAAGTGCCATTGCCATAACCAACAATCCTGTAGATCACTCAAGAACCAAGCACATCGACATCAGGTATCACTTCATAAGAGAACATGTCGAGGAGGGGACTATGGAGCTACATTTCGTGCCCACAATGCAACAAATTGCAGATATATTCACCAAACCTCTTGATGAAGTAACATTCAATAGGTTGGTTGGTGAATTGGGAATGCTTAACACAAGTTAGTAAAGCTTTCTATCTGTAAAATCCATGGTTATGTTGGTATATGCAAGCTATTTAATCATTATGTGTTTAGACTTTAAAATGCCTAATTGATGATTATTATAGGATGCATATAGTGTGATTTTGCATGAATTCAGTGTGTTTTAAGTGTCTTTTATAGCACAAATCTCTGAATTTATGCTTGTTAGATTGCATGAACATAGGGGGAGTTAAATTCATAATATTCTAAATATTGCATGATTTTTAGATGAATTTACCTGTGTTTTTCATGTAATTAGAGGCCTTAGAATTATCAAGGAATGTTTTAATTATGTCATATATTAAAATCCTTGAATTGATATTTATATTAATTTGACAAAATTAATTGTTGAGTTTTTCAAAGAAAAATTGTCAAATTATTCTAAGTATCTTCAAAATTTCGAGTTAGTCACTATCTCGAAACTCATCTTGAAATTCTAGTTGAATTTCGATTTGAGCTTCCAGAGTGAAGTTTTGAAAATTCTAAGTCTGGGAAGAATTTCGAGTTAGACTCTATCTCGAAATTCAACTCGAAATTCGACTTAGAGTTCGACTTAGAGTTACCAGTGTGCCTATTTATTTATTCTTCAAAATATTCGAGATAAATTCTATCTCGAACTCCATCTCAAAATTGAGATGTGGTTTCCATTTTTGGGGATATTTTGAAATGAACTGAGAATGACTTCGAGTTATTGAATAATTTCGAGTTAGACTCTATCTCGAAACTCAACTCGAATTTCGACTTGATGTTCGAGATAGAGCTCTCAGTTTGGTTAAGGGGATTTTTTCGAGTTAACTCCTAACTCGAACTTTATCTCGAATTTCGACTTAGAATTTCGAGATAGATTTCCTTGGTGGTTTGTGCTGTACATGATCTTTGATAGATTAATGGTTCAAGTGGTTCAAGTTTTTCGAGTTAACAGCTATCTCGAAATCTATCTCGAAGTTCGACTTAAAATGTTCGAGATAGACTTCGATATAGACTTCGAGATAGGATTTCGACTTGAGTGCTCCCTGTATGTACTTAGAGTTTTCATGATTTTTAACAGGGACACTTTGGTCATTTCACATTAATGTATATATATATACCTCTCTAACTCGATCTTTTCTTTCACTTTTACCTAGTTCAGTTTTACAGCCGCACATATACATACAGGCGATTTCATACATACGACCATTGATTCGTGATTTTTGTGGCTAATCTAATACGGACAACGAATTGATGCCCATTTTTAGACTGCTATCACTTGTGTGTTACCATTAATCTCTGTTCTTGTGTATTTGTGTCACGGTTCATCTTTCTTGAGATATATACACACGTATATACACACAAAAGTTAACAGATCTGTTCAAAAACGATTTTACACACAAACACTTCACTGTTAAAGCAGATTTACTTAGTGGTTTGAAACTTGCCTTACATTAACTGTTAATTTGCTCCCGTAGTTTGATTTTTCAAAAAGGAATTTTTGTGTTCTTGAAAAATTAAAAGGGACATTACGGTTAATACAACAATTAATTGTTTTTCGAAAATTAGAATTAAAATTCAAATTTTTCTTTAAAGAAAAACTTTTAATTAAAATGGCTCACCAATTTTCACTTGCCAAAAATAATTTTTATAATATTTCTACGGAAATTGGTGACCAACTCCCGCGCTTTAAGTCTTGGATACGATTTCTCAATTTGTATTCCAAAGCTAGCGATGCTTTTACTGCTAAACCTACACTAGTGCATGATGCTTTACAGCAATTATGGACTAGTGCGGTTTCTTTTGGGAGCAAATCAACCCCCTTTGGTTTCAGGTTTACCTTAGCGGGTCAGGAATATGAGGTGACTGAACAAATTGTCAACAAGGTTCTGGGATTCCCCATTAAAGATGCTTATGATTCAGAACCTACAGCTGCAGAACGCCTCAAATTCTTTGAAGAAATAGGGTGTTATCCTCCGACTGGCCGGATCACTGGAAACATCCAAAAACAATTTCTTCATGTGGAATGGAATTACTTTTTCGAGGCCATCACAAGATGTTTTCGGGCACGAGAAAGCGATTACCATCAAATTTCCATTCCCATGCAAAACCTCGGAATTGCCCTAGCAAGAGAGCTGGATATCAATTATGGACGAATAGTTCTCTCTGAGATAGTGGCTGTGATGGGATCTCCTGCAAGCAGAGACCTCAACACCACAGATGTTGTCTGCTGGTTTCCTCGGTTCTTACAGATGCTGATTAATCATTTAGTACCGAAGGATGCTCTTGCTGTTAGACGGAGTTTTGCCAGTGGTCCATCATCTGCACCGCTAGGGATGGGCACTAAGTCACTTTCAACAGTTGAAAATCAGGATAAACATCATGGAAAACCGATGTCTATTCCTGAAACCTTACAAAAGTGGCTTACATATGATGAGGGGGTTACCACTTTGATGGAATTCTCGCAAGCTTCATCACATGCTCAGAATCGGTCTGCTCATGCTGAGGCATTTGAAGCGATTCCTGATGAACAAAGCGGAGACGAACAAGGTAATGAATCAGGTAATCTCTCTCGACACTCTACTCATTCCTCTTCCTATGTTTCTGATTCCCAGACCCAAGAGACTGCTAGCCCGCAGGATCTATCCCAGGGTGAGAGCTATATTTCTAATTCTATATCATCCCAGTCACCGGAATCCAAACAGCCAGCACAAGTAAATGTAGGACATGATGAGGAGAGTGAACCCGAAGAGCAGCAACTTATTCGCAAGAAAGCCAAAATTTCTCATGCTGCTACTTCTAAATCTCAGTCAAACCCTAGAGTGTCACACGCAACCACTCCACCTCACGAGAGTGGTTCACCCCTTGAACAATCTGCACATAGGGATTTTGATTTTGATGATGATTTTGTACCTCTTAAAGATACTGTTGCTTCAAGAGGACATGAAGCTTTAAAAACTTCAACCGTACCTTCACCGGTACGTACTGATGCTACAAAGAGGATCGGTTCTGATGTTGTACAAGAACACTTTGTAGCCTCTCAGCCTGAGATTCCAACTCAGGAACAAACAGTATTTGATCCCATAACTGCAAATTATATTCCTTATTCAGTTTCTGCAGGTACTGCTTCATATTTTGGATCATTTATTGAAGATATACACGAGCGTGAGACAGGGAGTGTGTGTGAGAGGTTAGGGAGAGAGGGACCTTCATTTTTAAGGCCCGAAACCGAGCGCCAAATATCAACAGAACGAGAATTAGAGCGAGGTCACCTAAACCAAACACCGTCCCTCAATTCTGAAAATCTTGAATCTCGTATGTCTTCTATGGAAAATCAAATGAAGCAGTTTGGGCAGTCAATGGAGCAGTTAGGGATGAATGTTGGAAATAATCAAAGGGCACTTGACGACTACGCAGCACGAATGGCAATTCAAGCTTCAGCTTTTACTGTTTTGACAAATCAGGTAAATGACATGGGCCTTGCTGCTGGTGTCTTGGGAAACACCCTGAATGACAGGATGGGAGCAATGGAGCTTACAATGGATACTCTGGCTGTGGAGATAAGCAGAGTTATGTTCGCAATCAGAAGTTTTGTGCCCCAGGAATGTTTCGCGCCGCAACAACCTCCCCCCGATGCTGGTACAGGTGGTGCTAGTGGAGCAGGAGCCTATGGTTCCGGGTTTGAAGATTTTGATACAGCTGGTGGATCTGGAGACCAGGGTGGAGTTCAGGATAACTCACCTAAGGGGGAGAGTATAAAGGAGACGAGACAGCAGGGAGTTCAAATCGAAGAAATTCAAGAACATGCTGATCTTGTCAGAGAAATTGAAGTTGAGCCGTCTGTTGAAGAAGAGGCTCTGAGGAGGAAAAAGGGTAAGGCAATAATGGTTGAGCAAGATGAACCATTCATTGACCTAAGTCATCAAGAAAAAGTACAGGAGGTAATTGATTCAGATTCTGATATGGAAGACGCACCTTTGAAACATGCTATAAAGAGATCATTGAAAGATCAAGGTGGCGGTGCTGGGATGTCTGTCGGAAAGCCTGAAGAAATTACGGTTGATGAAGAAACCCTTGAAGCTCAACAGTTAGCCTTAGATCAAGCTGAGTACTTTAAAATGAAGGCAATGCAAGATCGTGCTGCGTTTCAGGAAAAGAAAGCGGAGCTACAAGGGAAGCAGTACGATTATGAGCTTGCAAGGCTAGCTGATCCTCAAATCAATCTGGATAATAGAAGGATAGGACAGAAATGGGATGACGCAAGAAAGATACTGATGGGACCATGTACAAAAGGAGATCATAACAAGGAAGCAGATGATCTGTTCTACCAACTAAATTTGCAGAATCCAATGGCTGCTGACTACATAAATGCTTTAAAGAGATTAATTTCTAAAGTCAGGGTTGGATACAATTCAACGCAAAAGGAGTGGCAGGTTGTTTTGTCTTTCACAGAAGGAGTCCCGATGTCTTTCATGTATGTGGATGATCAATTCATGACGAGAAGATCTGCATCAGAGTTGTTCTTGCTAGCAACAAAAATTCAATACTCTCATTCTGAGAATCTAAGCATTCTGTATAGGGATCAGTTAATGCGGCTAGCAGAGGACAAGGGTCCAGAATTCTCAGCATATCCAAATGTTGTCCGGATGGTGGTTGACAGTAAATTGAAGAGGGTGAGCTTGGAGGAAAAGGACTTAATGGAACTTTCAGTGGAATCTCTTAAGGCCGTCTGTAGGCAGATGATGGGTAAGGGATTCGCTTCTGTGCTTAAGGATAAAACAGTGAAGACCATTGAAAGTGTCATACTAAAGAAGAGCAATGAGGTGTGGAAGTGTGATGTCATTGCTCCGAACCCTCTTGATAATGTGAAGATTGAACCAGAGCTGATAGAGAGGAATTGGAATATTCTTCAAGCAATGAAGAACGTTGATGAAGCTCTGAATCTTCCTACTGGAGAACTGGAACAAGGAGAGATAAGGGAGGCAGTTGGTGTTCCAGGAAGAGACAGTGTATACTGGATACACTCTTTTGTTGATAATACAGCTGATGCCTTAGTATTCATAGATGCAGACCAGAATCAAACATTCTTGCATATGAGTAAACAATGGCTGCTGCAGACTCAAGATGCTGCATTTCTGGAGAAAGTGTTATATCTGTTCAAATGGGAAGATGTGGAAGTTAAGTATGTGACAGAAAAGCAGAGACTCGTGAGTTACCTGTCTGATGTAGTAGTGGAAAAGAAGCGATTGGAGCGAGAGGCGGCTAGTGTCCACAATACTAACCGTGTCATAGGCTATCCCAAAATGATCTACTGTCAGTTTAAAGCTGATAAAACTCATAGGAAACCTCGGCTTATAATGAAGAAATTTGAGGACATTCCAGAGATCAGAACTACTCAGGAGGTGGACAAACTCAGAAGGCTTTTCAAACATCCTTACCCAGAACCCAGGAACCCTCTAGAGATGGAAGCAGTAAGTTTGTTGAATACTAGGTGGACGCAACTTCATAATCCAGTATATAAGAAACAAAAGCAGCAGGAGGAGAAGCGCAGAAGGCAGAAAGAAGAAAAGGACCAAGCTGCTGAAGCTAGAAAGAGGAAACGGAATTAGGGTTAAAGGTCAGAGTGGTGTGAACTTGAAGTTGGAAAACCTTCATGTCTTTCGGTTGCTTTAACTCACTTGAGGAAAATTCATCTTAGAATGAATCCAATAAGGTGATATAAGTTTGACTAAAAGATATGAAATAATCCAGGTGATAGGAATCATTCAAATGATCTTTAATTCGAGGTTCGAATTCTGTTTCTAGTTTAAGTTCTTTGTATTGTTTTCATGTACTTGTAAATTGTATATTTTTCAAGACTGTAATGTTAATTATCTTTTCTCGTCTCTTGTTTAGTTGAGTTATCCTTCATTAATTTGAATGTCATTGTTAGACAATCAAATTGGGGGAGATTGAAAGGCAGAGTGTATTAACTTGTAACACTATAACTTATGTAACTCAATTAAAAGAAAAGATACTTAACCAGAAGACAATCAAGAACAAGAAGTCACAAGAAGTCAACACTAAATGAAGACAAGGTAATTGATACAATTGAACATGTTAACTATGATCAAGCCAAGAAGAAATCATTGAGAGAAGTTCAAGTCAAAGTTGTTCAGGCCTCAGTGATTTGAGAATTCGAGAATCAAGATCATAACTATCAGTATCAACAAGACCAATTGATTTCAAGTGAACAAGAAGGAAAGCAAATATTGGAAAGCCAAGTTACTAAGTGAATATGGTAATTTATTCAAGAAGCAGAAACACTATCAAGACTAGTCACTTATGAACCAGACCAGTGCATCAAGTGTCAGGACATTGATAGCAAGTTTGTGTCAGTAATAAAGATCCATGTTCAAGAGCTTGTAGAAGAACAAAGAAGATATGAAGATATCACAAGCTCAAGATGTGCATTGAAGTTTCAAGTTGAAGATCAGAATATTTTCTAAGTACTAAATGTTCTAGATGGCTAAGTCGAAATTCTCAAGTAGAAGTTCTACTTAGAATTTCGAGATGGCTAAGTAGAAATTCTCAAGTAGAAGTTCTACTTAGAGTGCAGCTTCAACATGACACATGGCATCTTCTGATTGGCAGATTTCCAAGCTTTCAAGATAAGACAAGATTTATGTGGACATCATTGGGCCACGTACATCTTAGTCTTTGAAGACTACAGGTCATAGATTACATGTAGTATAAATAGAAGCACTTGTGTAATGTTTTAGTTAGTGAGCAATATTGAGAAAAACACAAGAAAAAGAGAGAGAGTATATTCACAGAGCTTAGAATCATTCACTCCTCTCTCAACTTCTGTTATACTTTGTAATGAATGTTGTAGCAACCTTTTCAAGTTATATATAAAGAAATATATTCCTTGAATCTGTGTGTTCATTTATTGCATCGTATTTATTGCTACTCATATTCGAAAAGTTGTATTCACCCCCCCTCTACAACACATTTGGACCTAACAAAAATATTATTCGAAAATTATACTAGTTTAACCAAGGAGTACTTTGATAGTTGACCATTAAAATGTCATACAAGAATGATTCATTTTTTTCTAATTTTTTGTACACAACACTAAAATCAGTATACAACATCATTCGTACGGTTGGATCGTCAAAAAAAATATTTAAAAATATATCATGTTCAATCGGTACGACACTAGTTAGATGGAGTAGTACTTTTGGCGGATTTATATTATAAACACATACAAGAATGATTTGTTTTTTCTACCTTTTTGTACACATCACTAAAATTAGTATATAACATCATCCGTACATTTGGATCGTCCAAAAAAATTAAAAAAAAATATTATTCGAAAATTATACTAGTTTAACCAAGGAGTACTTTGATAGTTGACCATTAAAAAATCATACAAGAATGATTTGTTTTTTTCTAATTTTTTGTACACATCACTAAAATAAGTATATAACATCATTCGTAAGGATGGATCGTCGAAAAAAAAATTAAAAAAAATAGATCATGCTCAATCGGTACGACACTAGTTAGAGTGAGTAGTACTTTTGGCGGATTTATATTATAAACACATACAAGAATGATTTTTTTTTTCAAACTTTTTGTACACATCACTAAAATTAATATATAACATCATCCGTACATTTGGATCGTCCAAAAAAATTAAAAAAAAATATTATTAAAAAATTATACTAGTTTGACCAAGGAGTACTTTGATAGTTGACCTTTAAAAAATCATACAAGAATGATTTGTTTTTTCTACCTTTTTGTACACATCACTAAAATTAGTATTTAACATCATCCGTACATTTGGATCGTCCAAAAAAATTAAAAAAAAAATATTATTCGAAAATTAAACTAGTTTGACCAAGGAGTACTGTTAGTAGTATTTTTATGTGTTCGTTCGCAGGGAAGGACTGAATGTAATATCAAGTTCAAGTTTCTTATCTCTCACAATTTAGAAGTGTAGAAGAATGTTTGGTTTGTTTATAAACTAAATTAAACTAAACTAAATTAAACTAATTATCAATCGAGAATAAAATATATGAGGAAAACAATCCAAGAACTGGGGTTCTTCACTTGGTTTCAATGCACATTCAATATCTATGTGATGTCTACGTTCTTACTCTGCTGAAAACAATTCTTCTAAGATTATAATGTTCTCTTCCAAGATACAATATAATGTCTACAACTATACCCTAATTGTCACTTCCGTGATACAATCAAAGACAATCATAAACTATTAAGCTCCAAGAATTATAAGTCTCACAACTCTCCTATTAATCTTCCAATCAAATATTCGAGTTATGTCTGTTAAATCATGTACTAAAATTGCAACTCCTCTTCCAAGTTATTACAATCCCTAAAATCCAATCAAAGGTTCATGACTCCCCTAATTGTGTTAAGCCCTCAATAACAGATCAGCAAAGCAAGAAAATCACATAATCAAGCATGCATGAATACCAAGGAATACTACCCAATCCTCAGATTAAAGATTTAGTTACACATAATTAAAGAAGAAAACAAAATAATAATGATAATGAATGAAAACATAATATTGAAGAATTGAAGATCGAAAGTACCTTGATACGATTAAAAGCTATGAATTGTTATGCTATGAATTGTTAGCTATGAATTGTTCTAGCTATGAATTGTTCTAGCTATGAATTGTTATGATTTACAATGGTAGGATGTGTTTATATAGGCTCTACATATCTTGCCTAGCAAGAAATTGCCTTCTATTACAATTAGGATTTAAAGAAGGTACCCAAAACTGCCCAGAATACAATTAGAATTAGAAAAAGGGCAAAACAGTAAATTCCCAGCCTTCTTTAACAAGATCACGTGCGCGACTTTATTCAGCACGTCCCTTGCACTTGTTTCCTATCCCAGGTTGTAGAAAATCTCTCAAGCTTCGCGTGGGCAGTAAGATCGCTGAAAACGGACTTCTAGAACTCCAGATATGGCCAAAACAGTATAAGCTGCGTAACCTTCCCGGAAAATCCGAATTTTAATCAATTAAATCTCCAAAAATGACAAAAGCTTAGATATTCTTGCAAACCTGCACAACTACACAAAACACATCAAAACTACACAAACTTGAGTCCAAAACAATCAATTTAAGCCGATATAGAATGTTCCAAGTGGATATAAAATCCACTTATCAAACACCCCCAAACTTAAACCGATGCTTGTCCTCAAGCATAAACAATTACAACTACCTAATTAGTACCACTTCCGTAGGTGATCACGGTTGCATTTGGCATATGCAACCAGCCCTTTAAACCCCTAGGCAGCCCTAGTGGACGAGTAAGGTCTCGTGAGGGCCTATAGCGAATGTACCCACAAAATCCATTTAACCTAATGCAATGCAATGCATGGATGCAACTAATATGAAAAATGCAAAGATCCCCTTCAAACTCACCAAAACCAACTAACAAGCAAATATCTCAGTGAATGTAACAACTCCAAGCAGAGCTCGACTAAGTTCCCGTATACTAACAAATACATGAACAGAAACGTGTGTGTGTGCAATGCTCATCAGAAATACTCCCAAAACTAGGTCAAAAATCATACATGCTTTCCGTCAAGACAATCACAGGTTTATAATCAGAATAGACTGTAGACACTTCATAACCTAGGAACACCTCCACCCTTATCCAAGGTAGACAGAAACTCATGCTTTATTACTAAACTATGACACTAAATACAATACGCATGCTTATTTAACCGTGCAATGAATGAGACCCCAAAAGACTTATACAATAATACCCATGTAGCGAGTGTTAGGTCAGCAATCCCAAACCACACGGGCTTTAGGTTACTAGGACTAAGTCCCCTCAGACTTAATTACTCGAGTATTAAAGAGCTCACTCTGATTAATTTTGCATATAAATAAATAACTTATTGACTTTTTTTTTTTTCCTGCAATCTGGAATGAGCCTTTCTCATTTCCAACCCTAGACTACTCATATAAATATGAGCCGGCTACTATCCATTTGACACCTAGCCTTTATTAACAACTTAGCATGAAATTCCTGGTTTCCCCCAAACTTAGACTTTAATGTTCCTACGCTATAAAGGGAATAACGAAAATTCTAAATATAAACAAGTGATTAAATCTCAAAACATCCCACAGGCATGACCCTAACCTAGCCCAAAAGCACCCCAATGAGACTGTGTAATAAATTTTGTTCCCGTAACATGCAAGTCAATTTCATAGAAACTATAAATCAGCCCTCTACTCATCATCATCACACCCAAATCAACATCCACCTATCAATCAGAATCAGCTCGTCCTAAGGGATCATGAAATATGCATGCCATGAAAATGCAACTAAATGAAAACTCACATGGTATACGAAAATAAAACAAAATGTCCTATATGAACACACGTAGATAATACGAACATAACAATCATGCATGAACTATCACTACTATGCAAACATGATATCCTATATGAACACCAAATACAACAATACATACATACAACTACTAATCCCCCAAATTACCCCCAAACTTAAAATATTCAATGCCCTCATTGAATGGAAGTAATACAAGGGGTAGCAGAACATACCTACAATGCGCCTTACACCACCTCATCCACGCTAGGATCCATAAGAATCAATACCCAACTCACAAGAAGCTCCACCAATAATTATCAAGCAATATCACACCACAAATAGCCCAAATTCCAAGAATAATACAAAATCCCCAATTTACAAGAACACAAATTCGTAATAAAAATAAAATTAGAGAAGAAATAAACTCACTACGAATAAGAGAGGTGAACTTGCAATTAATTCCTCTTTAGATTTGAATTTTTAGAGATTTAAATAAATAGAAGAGGAATTGGATTTGTATGTATAGGTGGGTATATATAATTGGGGGAAAAAAAATAAAAATAAAAAATAAAAATAAAAATAAAAATAAATAAAAATAAAAATAAAAATAAATAAAATATGAAATAGGAGATGGATTGGGAATAATTTGGAATTAATATGGGGCTAGAATTAGGATTTTAGGTGGAGAAAATAATTAGAAAAGGGGTTGGAATTGAATTGGGAGATGAATTGATTTTTAATATATAATAAAACATATATAATACACGTACAAAAACTCACCTGGTCAGTAGCTTTGATAGGATATCTTGTACAATTGGCAACCTGGCGCGTGAAATCACCTGCTGATGAAAACTTTTACACGACTTTTGCATTTTTTTTTCAACATGTGTTAAACACACGTATACTTGGCCAAGTACTCTGGACAGTAATGGTATGGCGCTGCTGCGCGGATACGGCGCATGATGCGCTGCCTGGTTCTGCGCATCTTGGAGGAGCGCGCGGCTGGCGCATTCTGCTTCTGTTTTTTTTTTTTTGAATCGAAAAAGTAAAAATTCTATGCTACACCAAGGTACAAAAATGCTTGGGTTGCCTCCCAAGAAGCGCTTCTTTAACGTCAATAGCTTGACGTTACTTCCTAAAATTATGGTGGTTTCAAAAGAATAATTGAACCATCTTCAACAGACAAACCATTCATACGAACGTTGACATCCAGTTTGCTTGATTCCCACAAATCTCTTCCATCAGATTTCAACTTGATTCTACTACCCAACGGCCAAATTTTCTTCTTTTTCTTCTTCACACCTCTAAGATGCTTCTCTGACTCAACTTGCTGAACAAAAATTTCTTCTTCCTTATCATCGGTTTTCCACCTTCGTAACACATTATCATGCCCCTCTTCAAAAATCACGTACTAGCTCATTATTCAAAAGGACATACCTCAAATTAGCAGGTAGAGGTTTAAGTTCCACCTGTGGTGCCTCTGAAAGTGTAAAAACCATCTCAACTTCTGTGTCTCGAACAACAATTTCTTCTTCTTCTACTACATCATCTAACACCCGTTCTGCTCCCAAGAAATGTTCATTTTCGAGCTGCACAATTTCATCAACAATGTCAACAGTAAAACAAGTTGCTCCAAAAGGAGGCATCTTCATTACTTTGTTCAGATCAAATTCCACTTTGTCCTCGCCAACATTCAATGTCAATTTTCCAGCTTTAACATCAATAGTAGTGCCAGCAGTAGCCAAGAATGGCCTTCCCAAGATAATGGGCATCTCGACATCTTCATCCATCTCTAACACCACAAAATCACAAGGTATGACAAATTTATCCACTTTGACAACCACATCTTCAACGATCCCCAACGGATATTTAACAGAACGATCCGCTAACTGAAGTGAAATCCGTGTCGTTTTAAGCTCCCCAAGACCAAGTCGTTTTCAGATTGAATATGGCATCAAACTCACACTAGCCCCTAAATCACACAAGGCTTTCATGTTCTCTATCTTCCCAATAGTGCAAGGCAAAGAAAAGCTTCCCGGATCTTTCAATTTCTGAGGAATGGCCTTTTGGATGACTGCACTGCATTCAGCATTGAGAGTAATGGTTTCTGCATCCTCAAGTTTCCTCTTCTTTGTCAATATCTCCTTAAGAAATTTAGCATAGAGTGGCATTTGATTCAAAGCTTCAGCCAAAGGAATATTGACATGCAACTGCCTGAACATAGTCAAGAACTTCTCGTACTGCTTCTCTAACTGCCTGTTGTGAAGTCTATGTGGAAATGGAATAGGAGGAACATAAGGTGGTGGAGGAACATATGGCTTTTCTGATTCTTCTTCCTTCTTCTCTTCATCTACTTTCTCTGACTTTTCTGCATCGATCTCTACTATCTCACTTTCTTTTTCAGCATCCTTCTCTTTAGGCTCAAGAACCTCAACCTCGGGCAACTCTTTCCCGCTCCTCAAAGTAATTGCTTTGCATTGCTCTTTACCAGTCTGGTCGGGTTGACTAGGAAGTGATCCTTGCTCACGAACACCCATCTTGGAGGCAATCTGTCCAATCTGTGTTTCTAGCATCTTTTGAGATGATGCCATCTGCTCTATTCTTGATTCCATATTAGCCAATGCCCCAGAAGTTCCTTGCATAATCTTATTTAGTGCAACCTCCCAATCAGCTGGTTCTTTCTTTGGCGGAGGTTGATACTGTTGCTGTGCTTGATACGGTGGTCGTGACTGAAAACCAGAAGGTTGATTCTGCCTTGGAAATGCATAAGAAGGATTAGCCGCATGATTATTACTGTAAGAAAGATTGTTGTTTGGCCTTTGATTTGGATTGTAATAGGAGTTATTCTGAACCGGCCACGGCTGTCTTCCCTGAATGAAAGATGCTTCTTCTGGAAATTGTTGCACATAAGAGTTCTGATTAGCACCATAATCATTATACCCCTCCATAGGTGAAGAAATAGCATTCACATTTTCTCTTTGTCCTCGCATCTCCTGAGTTAGAGTATCCAATTTTTGAGCCAGCATGTTGATCATCTCAGAGTCTTGTGCTGCTTTAGCTGAACTCGTCCCACTAGGTGCCCATGAATAGTTATTAGATGCCAATTCCTCAAGGAGTGCTTTAGCCTGTGTAGTTGGTGCCTTCTTGAAATTTCCACCAGCAGCCACATCCAAACTCAAACGAATATCTGCATTCATGGCCCCATAAAAAGTACTAATGATCTGCCAATCTTCCAAGCCGTGATGTGGACACTTCCTCAATAGTGCCTTGAATCTCTCCCATGCCTGATATAGACCTTCACCCGGTTGTGCTTTGAAACTCATAATCATAGTCCTCAATTGTTGCGTCTTGTCAGATGGATAATATTTGGACAAGAATGCAGTAGAAAGACTATCCCATGTAGCAACCGCAGTGTTTGGAAGTTGCTGAAACCATTCCAAAGCTCTTCCCTTAATAGAGTAGGGAAACATATGGAGACGAATCTGATCACTCGTAACACCATTGATTCTGAATGAGCCACACATCTGCACGAAACGCTCTAGATGTCTGTGTGGGTCTTCTAATTCAATATCTCCTTCAAAAGCTTGATTGCTGATCATCTGAATTAAACTCGGGTTAATGTTGAATTGGGTTGCACCAATCTCTGGAGTTTTGTACATGCAATTGGCAGGATTAGGTGTCTCATGGTCCCAAATAGAAGTCTGATCAACATTAACATTTGCATTAACATTTGCGTTAACATTCTCAGCGTCCGTCATCTTAGCTTTCTCTTTTCTTATCTTTCTCAAGGTACGCTCAATTTCAAGGTCAAATTCCAATTTTCTAACGCAAGATGCACGTCGCATACACCTGAAAATCACCAACAAAACAACTTGTGGAACCAATTAAAATCTAAACAATAAGAAACAATTAACCTAAACTCAACTATACTGCCTTCCCCGGCAGCGGCGCCAATTTGTTAGTAGTATTTTTATGTGTTCGTTCGCAGGGAAGGACTGAATGTAATATCAAGTTCAAGTTTCTTATCTCTCACAATTTAGAAGTGTAGAAGAATGTTTGGTTTGTTTATAAACTAAATTAAACTAATTATCAATCGAGAATAAAATATATGAGGAAAACAATCCAAGAACTGGGGTTCTTCACTTGGTTTCAATGCACATTCAATATCTATGTGATGTCTACGTTCTTACTCTACTGAAAACAATTCTTCTAAGGTTATAATGTTCTCTTCCAAGATACAATATAATGTCTACAACTATACCCTAATTGTCACTTCCGTGATACAATCAAAGACAATCATAAACTATTAAGCTCCAAAAATTATAAGTCTCACAACTCTCCTATTAATCTTCCAATCAAATATTCGAGTTATGTCTGTTAAATCATGTACTAAAATTGCAACTCCTCTTCCAAGTTATTACAATCCCTAAAATCCAATCAAAGGTTCATGACTCCCCTAATTGTGTTAAGCCCTCAATAACAGATCAGCAAAGCAAGAAAATCACATAATCAAGCATGCATGAATACCAAGGAATACTACCCAATCCTCAGATTAAAGATTTAGTTACACATAATTAAAGAAGAAAACAAAATAATAATGATAATGAATGAAAACATAATATTGAAGAATTGAAGATCGAAAGTACCTTGATACGATTAAAAGCTATGAATTGTTATGCTATGAATTGTTAGCTATGAATTGTTCTAGCTATGAATTGTTCTAGCTATGAATTGTTATGATTTACAATGGTAGGATGTGTTTATATAGGCTCTACATATCTTGCCTAGCAAGAAATTGCCTTCTATTATAATTAGGATTTAAAGAAGGTAGCCAAAACTGCCCAGAATACAATTAGAATTAGAAAAAGGGCAAAACAGTAAATTCTCAGCCTTCTTTAACAAGATCACGTGCGCAACTTTATTCAGCACGTCCCTTGCACTTGTTTCCTATCCCCGGTTGTAGAAAATCTCTCAAGCTTCGCGTGGGCAGTAAGATCGCTGAAAACGGACTTCTAGAACTCCAGATATGGCCAAAACAGTATAAGCTGCGTAACCTTCCCGGAAAATCCGAATTTTAATCAATTAAATCTCCAAAAATGACAAAATCTTAGATATTCTTGCAAACCTGCACAACTACACAAAACACATCAAAACTACACAAACTTGAGTCCAAAACAATCAATTTAAGCCGATATAGAATGTTCCAAGTGGATATAAAATCCACGTATCAAGTACTTTGATAGTTGACCATTAAAAAATCATACAAGAATGATTTGTTTTTTTCTAATTTTTTGTACACATCACTAAAATAAGTATATAACATCATTCTTATGGATGGATCGTCCAAAAAAAAATTAAAAAAATAGAGCATACTCAATCGGTACGACAATAGTTAGAGTGAGTAGTACTTTTGGCGGATTTATATTATAAACACATACAAGAATGATTTCTTCGACGATCGAACCATACGAAAGTTAATAAACACTCATTCTAGTATTGGAAAAAAATATTCAAAAAATAAAAAGGTCGGGTTATACGAGATTTAAAAAAAAACTTAGCAAAAGTGCTACTGCCTATAACGAGGCACGATCCAGATTCACTGAATAATTTTTTTGAATGATTTTTTCGATGATCGAACCGTACAAAAGTTAATAAACACTCATTCTAGTGTTGGTAAAAAATAATCAAAAAATGAAAAGGTCTGGTTGTACGAGATTTTAACAAAAACGTAGCAAAAGTGCTAATTCCTATAACGAGGCACGATCCAGATTCACTGAATAATTTTTTTGAACGATTTCTTCGACGATTGAACCGTACGAAAGTTAATAAACACTCATTCTAGTGTTGGGAAAAAATAATCAAAAAATAAAAAGTTCAGGTTGTACGAGATTTTAACAAAAACGTAGCAAAAGTGCTACTTCCTATAACGAGGCACGATCCAGATTCACTGAATAATTTTTTTGATTGATTTCTTCGATGATCGAACCATATGAAAGTTAATAAACACTCATTCTAGTGTTGGCAAAAAATAATCAAAAAATAAAAAGGTCAGGTTGTACGAGATTTTAACAAAAACGTAGCAAAAGTGTTATTTCCTATAAAGAGGCACGATCCAGATTCACTGAATAGTTTTTTTGAACGATTTTTTCGACGATCGAACCATACGAAAGTTAATAAACACTCATTCTAGTGTTGGCAAAAAATAATCAAAAAAAAAGGTCGGGTTGTACGAGATTTTAACAAAAACGTAGCAAAAGTGCTATTTCCTATAAAGAGGCACGATCCAGATTCACTGAATAATTTTTTTGAACGATTTCTTCGATGATCGAACCATACGAAAGTTAATAAACACTCATTATAGTGTTGGGAAAAAATAATCAAAAATTAAAAATGTCGGGTTATACGAGATTTAAAAAAAACGTAGCGAAAGTGCTACTGCCTATAACGAGGCACGATCCAGATTCACTGAATAATTTTTTTGAATGATTTCTTCGACGATCGAACCATACAAAAGTTAATAAACACTCATTCTAGTGTTGGTAAAAAATAATTAAAAAATGAAAAGGTCGGGTTGTACGAGATTTTAACAAAAACGTAGGAAAAGTGCGACTACCTATAACGAGGCACGATCCAGATTCACTGAATAATTTTTTTGAACGATTTCTTCGACGATTGAACCGTACGGAAGTTAATAAACACTCATTCTAGTGTTGGGAAAAAATAATCAAAAAATAAAAAGTTCAGGTTGTACGAGATTTTAACAAAAACGTAGCAAAAGTGCTACTTCCTATAACGAGGCACGATCCAGATTCACTGAATTATTTTTTTGAATGATTTCTTCGATGATCAAACCGTACGAAAGATAATAAACACTCTTTCTAGTGTTGGAAAAAAATAATCAAAAAATAAAAAGGTCTGGTTGTACGAGATTTTAACAAAAACGTAGCAAGTGCTACTTCTTATAACGAGGCACGATCCAGATTCACTGAATAATTTTTTTGATTGATTTCTTCGACGATCGAACCGTACGAAAGTTAATAAATACTCATTCTAGTGTTAGGAAAAAATATTCAAAAAATAAAAAGGTCGGGTTGTACGAGATTTTAACAAAAACGTAGCAAAAGTGCTACTTCCTATAACGAGGCACGATCCAGATTCACTGAATAATTTTTTTGAATGATTTCTTCGACGATTGAACCATACAAAAGTTAATAAACACTCATTCTAGTGTTGGAAAAAAATAATCAAAAAATAAAAAGGTCTGGTTGTACGAGATTTTAACAAAAACGTAGCAAAAGTTCTACTTCAATTCCTATAACGAGGCACGATTCAGATTCACTGAATACTTTTTTTGAATGATTTATTCGACGATCGAACCGTACGAAAGTTAATAAACATCATCACTAAAATTTGTATATAACATCATCCGCACTGTTGGATCGTCCAAATTTTTTTTAAAAAAAATTATTATTCGAAAATTATACTAGTTTGACCAAGGAGTACTTTGATAGTTGACCATTAAATATCATACAAGAACATTAAACAACGGTTTTTTTATTAAAAACTGTTGTTGTGCTTAATATAACACAACATTTTTTTATAAGAAAACTGTTGTCTGATTATTTTCATTATTTCCCACCAAATTCAATTCAAATTATTTCATTATTCCCACCAAATATTTCAATATTTCCCACCAAATTCTATTCAAAATTTTTGTAGTTCAAACAACGGTTTCATAAAAACTGTTGTCTCATCAAAACACGATTTAACAACAGTTAATTATTCCGTTGTGTGAATCGTAATAACACAATGGTATATGAAAACAGTTGTGTGAATTATACAACGGTTTATAAACGTTGTCTCAAAACAGATTAGACAATGTGCGTAAAAACAGTTGTGCAAACTTACTCGTCTTTACAACACCACAGTTTAAAGCCGTTGTCTGAATCAATTTACTAGACAACGTTTTATAAACCGTTGTAGGGTACCTGGATTAGACAATACTTTTATGAAGTTATAAAAAAACCGTTGTCTCCTAATTCCAAACAATGCTTTTTTGTCCGAGCATTGTCTGATAAGTGCTGTCTGATTGCGATTTTCTTGTAGTGTGGGCTTCCCAGATAATGGCTTCTCGTAGTGAACATAGAGGAATACACAAAGTCTTCTCTTTGAATAAAAATCCTTCATGCTTGTAGTAATCTTTGGAGGATTGCACTTCAGTAGTTGTAAGAACCCAGATTTTTGGGTAGAATTAAAACTTTTACTGTGTATTGATGAAAGAATGAACAGTGACTCCGACTACAAGGTATTAACAAAGAATGTGAACGGGTATAGATTTAAATGATCATATGTCATGAAGAATACTGTTGGTTGATAGCATAAATAAGAATAATCTATCTCCTAAGGATATAAGTTATATTATTCCAAGAAAGATTACTCTTGTGTCATCCAAATCAATATCTATTATAAGTCCAGCGGTTCCGTAAAAGGTTAAGGAGCACTCGAGAGTAAACCAGGTTCATTTTCCCAATTATAGGAATTAAATAAAAATAAGTGATGAATAGTGATTTTGGTGGAATTTAGAATATTAGTATAATAATGCTATATCCGGTATTCGGAACGGATTTCCGAGTTCGTATTAGTGATCCGAGGGGAAAATAAGTGTATGTAAAGACTGTCGGATTCTGAAAAATAGCACTTTCATTTTCTCCGAGATTTTCCCTAGACACTGATAGATTAAGGATTTAATATTTAATATTTAAGGTATTTAAATTCGAGAAGTATTAAGAAAGATGGAGATTGGTATTATAAATATTAAGAAGGTTTTCGGTAAAACCCTAACTAGAAACGAATGAGTTATTCTCTCGAACAATCAGTCGAATTAAGCAATAACCGGACGAAAGAACAAGCAGAGGACTAAGATACATACATGTGCAAGTGGGTGGAGTAAGTAACTAAGCTAGTGGCAAGGAGTAACTAGCACACTTAGGATTAAACCAAGCATACAAGATATTATCTCTTAAGATGCTACTTGTCCACTTGATTTATGAAGCTTCCTTGACACACCACTTTTAATAAAGCCACTTTATGGCCTTGATATTATTTGGATGCATCAATAATGCAAGGAACCAAGCAAGTTTCATACATACAAGCACAATTGGAAACAAACTAAATTAGTTGGCATGAGGATGCAACATAAGACACCAATACTTGCTCACATGTTATCAAACCCTTAACCAAGCCTTAACCATCAACTAGACCATGGTTAACCAAGCAAATATCTAGCATTATTGGTCACATTTACAAGATGAGATCAAGAGCAAGCCAATCAAGAAACTTCATCCTCTCCATTTCTCTTCCAAACCATTCGGTTGGAATTTTTCCAAAACCAAACCCCACTTCCAACCATCAAACAATTACAAGATAAATCATGGGAGTCTTATAAATCATAAGAAAGATCTCCTAGAAATCTTAGCCTCAAAATCCATTCCTAGCCTAGCTAATAAAATCATCAAAGATGATGATGAATAGTAACCTCAAGAACAAAATTCATGGATCTTGATTTTGGTTGATGATCCAAGCTTCATGGAGGCTATTCAAGGACTATACAAGGCTTAGTAAGGCTATATCACTCTCTAAGGAAGGTATAACCTCTTGAAACCCTAACTCTTGTTTGAGATTTAAGCATGTTTATGATGGATATAGCTTAGTTATGGTTATGTTAAGGTTAAAGCATGATTATAAGCATGATTAAGATTGGGTTTTGATAAATGTTAAAAATAGCTTAGATGAACGGAAAGGCATTGCTTGGCCTCAGTTCATGGTTATAAATCATGTATATGTTGTTTGGTGTAGATGTCATGATTATTGGGAGTTTTGGAATTTGGTAAATATCCGATTTATAGCCGTCGTAATGCCGAAATTTCGTTAACCTTAAGAACACGAGTTTGACAGTAGGTATAAGTCACTGATTAGCTTCGATTTCTTCCATGATAAGCTAGATTATGTTATAAGCTTTGTTTTGATATAAAGATCGTATGAAATGGACTTACGGTTTAGGAGTTATGATTAAATTCGTAAAAGAGGTTCGAAACCGTAATCGAAAGTTCGTAACTGAAATTGGAATCCCTTAACATGACTAAGTCAGTGACGAATCATGGTAATTAAATATTAGAGGTCATAAGGAAGGCGTGAGAGAAAACCACAAGTAAAATGGATCGTTTTACGATTTTATAAAAATGTTCGAATCGAGGATAAGTGCGAAGAAACCACTTTTCGGAGGTAACATAATTCATTAAAACCTCCTGCCCTGTTTTGGCAAAAATCCGAAAAATTAATCTTCTGATCTAAGTCCAATTTTCAGTTAGCTACCTTCTAGATATTCTCTAGATCATGTACGTGAAAACGGTGCGTCATTTGAGTTAACGGTTACCGAGTTATGAACGTTTTAGTGAAAGAGGTGTGAATAGTAAAGATCCGTAGTCGACCGAACTTCGAAAATACATTTCACCTATCTAGACCCGTGGCTTCCAATTGGAAATTTTATGATAAATATTACAAATACCAAAGATGATTTTAGAAGTGGTTTCGTAATTAAATACGTTTCCAGTGATTTATTAAAAGTGTTGAAGTGCGAGTCACGGAATAGTGATTCTCAGAAAAGTCACCTCTAGGGATACTACTTTGGCCACCCTTTATGGCTAAGTTAAAAAGGGAATTTCGAGTCGACTAAAACACGAAACTTGTGAAGAATTATCAAGACCACATATTGGTGCAAAGAACGAGGTTATAATTGATTAAGTAAGATATACGAAAAATCTGACATTAAGGGTGGGTTCGAGGTGTGTTTTGGACTAAACTTACATGACTTAAGTTAAGTTATACTTAACATTCGAAATTTTAAGTGATTGACCTCGGTTGTTGTGACTATTTATAGATCACTGGATCGACACGAGACACACTACCCCTACAGGATTACCAGGCAAGTTTCCAATACTTGGAACTGTTGTTGTGATAATATATATAATGATTGTTGTATACCTATGCCATAACATGCATGCCTACTTTCAAGTCTATTGATATGCTTGTTCCCTGAATTGATATTGGCTTATAGACTAGATATGAATTATCAGTTATAAGCAAGATTGTTTTGCTAAGACTGATAAGTGGATTTTATATCCACTTGGAACATTCTAAATCGGCTTAAATTGATGGTCTTGGACTCAAGTTTCTTGTAGTTTTGATGTGTTTTGCTTAGTTGTGCAGGTTTAAGAGAATGTTGATTAAGGTGGATGCTTCTATAAATTTTTGGGAATTAATTGATTAAAATTCGGATTTTCTGGGAAGGCTGCACAGCTTACACTGTTTTGGCCATATCTGGAGTTCTGTAAGTCCGTTTTCAGCGATCTTACTGCCCACGCGAAGCTTGAGAGATTTTCTACAACCTGGGATAGGAATCACGTGCAAGTAAAGTGATGAATTAAATCGCGCGTGCAGTCTTTGTGAAGCATGGCTGGGAAATTCCTGTTTTGCCCTTTTCAAGTTCTAATTATATTCCGGGCAGGTTTTAGCACCTTAATTAAATTCTAATTGTAATAGAAGATTAATTATTGCTGGGCAAGAAATCTAGAGCCTATAAAAACACATCTAAGCATTGTAATAGATATACAGATTATCATCGCATTATTATTGTAACCAGCTGAGATCTGCAAGAGAGAAAAGGAGAGAAGGGTTCAACGCTCGTGACAAGCAAGGATCTAGATCTACTTCATCTTTTGTATACGTTGGATTATAGATTTGTTTTCTCAACTCTTTATTTTTATAATATTATTACGTCTTTCTTCCATATCTTGTTTTATATCATGTTTTCATCAAATCCCATGACGATGAACGGTTCAATTATGGGCTAATCGTTGTCGTGGGATCCTAGTGGATTTATCTATGTAGCTTAGTAGTTTGCATGCCTTAAAGATTTATGTGTGGCGAATTCTTGATATCCTTGTATGGTTGTGCTTATTGAATTTAGGTGCGTCGCGAACATCTAATATGTTAATCTCTTGCTAAACGAGAGTGGATCTTGAGATTTAGAACTTGCCATGCTAGCATAGGATAGGTTGATGTTGAACATCATGATTTGTGGCATGAATAGAGATATTATGCTACCCTATGTGGTCTA
The DNA here is from genome assembly GCA_037693485.1 of Kitagawia praeruptora. NCBI lineage: Eukaryota > Viridiplantae > Streptophyta > Magnoliopsida > Apiales > Apiaceae > Kitagawia > Kitagawia praeruptora. The sequence goes on from CM075350.1 coordinate 96,786,966, forward strand.
AGTGGATAACTTGTGCTTCAACCTCTATGTTTTCAAATTCTATAGAGATATAGGGTCTAAACATAATAGGTGCCTATTCATCTTCTATCTCTTTTGTGGATGTATGTGTAGATTGGTACTAGTATACCGAGAGGTAACTTTTACTCTTTTCGTGTTATCCGATCAGATATCAAACCCATCGCATGTTTTAATTAAAGGCTGCAACTCTAAGTGAAGTAAATGATGAAACTAGGATTCCATGTTTATTCTCGTATAAGTAATTCGATTTTATTCTCGTTAATTGTTTAATTCTTAGTTTATAATTTGCACTTAGTTTAATTTAGATAATAAATCTCAAATTTGTTATTTTTCTTAGCAGTGAATTAAAACCATACATTGTTGCATAGGCATATTTACTGAATAGAACCATAACCAGATCTCTGTGGAACGAACTTTAATTGTATTACTTGTGACTACGTGCGCTTGCGTTGATTTTGCATAACAAGTTTTTGGCACCGCTGCCGGGGATCATCGGTGTTTTTATTTTAGTTTATGTGCTTGTCATCAGTGGTCGTTAGCGTTCACTGACTTGGATTCTTACTTAGTTTGTTTGTTTCGTGGTGTTTCAGGCACTTGAGTTTGTATGCAAACACATTCGCAAGCTCGTTTGCAAAGACTGGCGGAAGACGATCTTGTAGAGAATAAAGAGAATAAGGAAGAGGAATCTGAAACTACAGTAGCAATGGCAGATGCAGCAGCAGCTAAGGCTTTGAAGGACTATTCTCAGCCGAAACTCAATGACATTCAGTCTAGCATTGTTAGGCCAACTATTGCAGCGAACAACTTTGAGATCAAGCCGGGCACAATTCAGATGGTGCAGAATTCAGTCCAGTTTGGGGGAGCTTCTACGGAGGATCCTAACATGCATGTTCGGGACTTTATCGAAATCTGCGACACTTTCAAATGTAATGGTGTGACGGATGATGCTATCAGGTTGAGGCTTTTCCCATTCTCTCTGAGGGATAAGGCTAAGAGCTGGCTACACTCTTTACCACCTGGTTCCATTACTACATGGGAAGATCTTGCTCAGAAGTTCCTTACTAAATTCTTCCCTATGGCGAAAACTGCAGCAATAAGGAACCAGTTGACTCAATTTCAACAGCAATCTGGCGAGTCATTATGTGAGGCTTGGGAACGGTACAAGGAGATGCTAAGGAAGTGTCCTCATCATGGCATGCCTGATTGGATGGTTATTAATGGATTCTACAATGGGTTGGGAGCACAGTCTAGACCTTTGCTAGATGCAGCATCAGGTGGAGCTCTTTGGGCGAAGAGTTATGATGAAGCTTATGATCTTATAGAGATGATGGCTGCCAATGAATATCAGAATCCAACCCAGAGGCTTTCTCAAGGCAAGGTAGCAGGAGTTTTGGAAGTAGATACAGCTTCAATGATTACGGCTCAGTTGAAGGCTCTTGCTATGAAAGTGGATTCTCTTGCTAATTATGGAGTTCAGCAGGTGGCTAGTGTTTGTGAGTTATGTGCGGGCGCACATGAGACGAATCAGTGTGCTATCTCTTCCGAATCAGCACAGTTCGTGAGTAATTTCCAGAGACCTGCTGCACCAGTTCCAGCCACTTATCATCCTAATAATCGGAATCATCCTAACTTCAGCTGGAGCAACAATCAGAATACTCAACAATCTTATCAGCAAGCGAAGCCGTACAATCAAGGCTATCAACAACCTTATAGGGCACCATATCAACCTCCGGGATTTCAACAGCAACAACCTCAGACTCATGCGGGGCAATCATCTAATGATAAATCTGAGGAGATGTGGATAGCATTAAAGAACCTACAAGCTGGTCAGAAGCTCTTGGAAACTCAGATAGGACAGATTGCAAGTGCTTTAGGAAGTAGGCCACAAGGAACTCTTCCTAGTGATACGGAAGCAAATCCAGGTAGGAGGGATTTCAAGGAGCAGGTGAAGGCCGTAACTTTGAGATCGGGAAAGGTTACATCAGATCCTAAATCAACTGCTAAAGAAGATGAAGAAGTGCAGAATCAGCAAGTGGAAAAATCTGCAATGCCTGAATTTGAAAAATCTGACTTAGTAGCGGATGAGCTAGATGGTGATAAAGAGAAGAGCAAGGAACCTGTTCAAATTTCAGTGGATCAGTCTACTCAGATCTATCCTCCTCCTCCATATCCTAGAAGACTCCAGAAGCAGAATTTGGATAAAAAGTTTGCTAAGTTCCTCGAGGTGTTCAAGAAGTTGCATATTAACATTCCTTTTGCGGAAGCTCTTGAACATATGCCAAGCTATGCCAAGTTCATGAAGGGAATTCTCTCTCGTAAGTTGAAGCTTGATGCATTAGAGACCGTTGCCTTAACTGAAGAGTGTAGTGCCGTTCTGCAACAGAAGTTGCCTCCAAAGCTAAAGGATCCGGGTAGTTTTACTATTCATGCACTATTGGTAATCTATTCTTTGAGAAGTGCTTGTGTGACTTGGGAGCTAGCATCAATCTCATGCCCTTGTCAGTTTTCTTGCAACTTGGTCTACCGGATCCAAAGCCAACTAACATCTCGTTACAGTTGGCCGATCGTTCAATTACTTATCCTAGAGGCATAGTGGAGGATGTCTTGGTGAAAGTTGATAAACTCATCTTCCCTGCTGATTTTGTTATCTTGGATTTCGAGGAAGATAAGAAGATTCCCATAATCTTGGGAAGGCCATTCTTAGCTACGGGTAGTACTTTGATCGATGTGCAAAAAGGAGAGCTCACCATGAGGGTACAAAATCAGAATGTCACCTTTAATGTGTTCAATGCTATGAAGCTTCCATCTGATGAAGAAGAATGTTTCAATGCTGATTTGGTTGATTCCGTGATAGCCAAGGATCTTGATCATTTGTTGCTAACAGATTCTTTGGAAAAAGCATTGAGTGGGAACTCTGAGGTGAAAGATGAAGATGAAGTGATGCAAATTCAGATGTTGAATGCCAATATGTGGAATAGAAAATTTGACATGCCTTTCGAGTCGCTTGGTTTAAAGGAGCTGGAAAAGTCACAAGTCCGACTTAAACCATCTATTGAGGAAGCTCCTACTCTTGAACTCAAACCTTTGCCGAATCACTTGAGGTATGCTTTTCTTGGTGATACCTCTACGCTACCTGTTATTATTTCTTCTAATCTGTCAGATATCGAGGAAGAAAAGCTCTTGCGTATTTTGAGGGAGTTCAAGTCAGCAATTGGTTGGACTATAGCAGATATCAAGGGAATCAGCCCTTCTTATTGCATGCATAAAATTCTGCTAGAGGAAGGAGCTAAGCCTACTGTTGAACATCAGCGACGACTTAATCCTATTATGAAAGAGGTGGTGAAGAAGGAAATTCTAAAGTGGTTAGATGCTGGTATTATTTATCCTATCTCAGACAGTTCTTGGGTGAGTCCGGTTCAATGTGTGCCAAAGAAAGGAGGCATGACAGTTGTTGCTAATGAGAAGAATGAGCTCATCCCTACTCGGACAGTCACGGGGTGGAGAGTTTGCATGGACTATCGGAAGCTCAACAAAGCCACGAGAAAAGACCACTTTCCTCTTCCATTCATTGATCAGATGTTAGACAGGTTGGCTGGACACGAATATTATTGTTTGCTTGATGGTTATTCTGGTTATAATCAGATTTGCATTGCTCCGGAAGATCAAGAGAAGACCACATTCACATGTCCTTTTGGCACTTTTGCTTTTCGTCGAGTTTCTTTTGGACTTTGTGGTGCTCCAGCCACTTTTCAAAGGTGTATGATGGCTATTTTCTCAGATATGATTGGAATTAATGTGGAGGTTTTCATGGATGACTTCTTGGTTTTTGGTACTTCATATGACGAGTGCTTGCATAATCTTGGCTTGGTATTGAAACGTTGTGTGGAGACTAATTTGGTTCTTAATTGGGAGAAATGTCACTTTATGGTGCAAGAAGGAATTATTCTTGGGCACAAGGTATCTAGCAAGGGGCTTGAAGTGGATAGGGCCAAGGTGGAGACAATCGAGAATCTTCCTCCACCTATTTCAGTTAAAGGAATTCGCAGTTTTCTTGGTCATGCGGGATTCTATAGGCGATTCATTCAAGACTTCTCAAAAATCTCTAAACCTTTGTGCAACCTGTTAGAGAAGGATGTTCCTTTCAAGTTTGATGATGAGTGCCTTGCGGCTTTTGAGCTCTTGAAGAAGAAGCTGACCACTACACCTGTTATTACTGCACCCAATTGGGAGGAACCGTTTGAGCTAATGTGTGATGCTAGTGATTATGTTGTTGGAGCTGTGCTTGGGCAAAGGAAGGATAAAATTTTTCATGTGGTTTACTATGCTAGTAAAACCCTCAATGATGCACAGCTTAACTACACCACTACGGAGAAGGAGTTGCTAGCAGTTGTTTATGCTTTTGAGAAATTCAGATCTTACTTGCTTGGTACGAAGGTGATTGTGTACACGGATCATGCTGCTATTCGATATCTCATGTCGAAGAAGGATTCAAAGCCTAGATTGATTCGTTGGGTGCTTCTCTTGCAAGAATTTGATGTGGAGATCAAGGATAGAAAGGGCACGGAAAATCAAGTAGCTGATCATCTTTCACGTTTGGAGGACCAAGGTAAGGATTCACATGCTAAATCTCTTATTAATGAATCTTTTCCAGATGAGCAACTTTTTGGGGTGCAAGGTGAAGAGCCATGGTTTGCAGATTATGTGAACTATCTTGTTAGTAATGTCATCCCTCCGGAATTCTCGTATGCTCAAAGGAAGAAGTTCTTACATGATGTGAAGTGGTACCGTTGGGACGAGCCATTCTTGTTCAAGCTTGGTGTGGATCAGATTTTGAGAAGGTGCATTCCTTATAGTGAGACGGAAAGTATTTTGCATGATTGTCATTCTACCACATATGGAGGCCATTATGGTGGTGATAAAACAGCTCAGAAAGTACTTCAAGCGGGATTCTATTGGCCGACTCTGTTTAAAGATTCTCACAGGTTCGTGATGGGTTGTGATCGATGTCAAAGGGTTGGTAATATCTCTAGGAAGAATGAGATGCCTCTGAATACTATTCTTGAAGTTGAGATCTTTGATGTGTGGGGAATTGATTTCATGGGTCCGTTTGTTTCTTCTTGCAACAATCAGTACATCTTGCTAGCTGTGGATTATGTGTCTAAATGGGTTGAGGTGAAAGCCTTACCAACAAATGATGCTAAGGTGGTTCTGAATTTTCTTCACAAGCAGATTTTCACGCGTTTTGGAACTCCAAGAGCTATAATAAGTGATGAGGGGACACACTTCTGTAATCGTCAGTTTACTGCTATGATGGCAAGGTATAATGTGACGCATCGTATTGCTACTGCTTATCATCCTCAAACTAATGGTCAAGCGGAGGTTTCTAATCGTGAAATCAAAAGAATTCTTGAGAAAGTGGTGAATCCATCTCGTAAGGATTGGTCGTTGAAGTTAGACGAAGCTGTGTGGGCGTACAGAACTGCTTACAAGACACCCCTAGGTATGTCTCCTTATCAGTTGGTGTTTGGTAAGGCATGTCATTTGCCTGCCGAGCTAGAGCACAAAGCCTATTGGGCATTGAAGAAATTGAATTTGGATATTTCGGCTGCGAGTGAGAAACGTCTACTTCAGTTAAATGAGCTTGAAGAATTTCGTGAATAGGCTTATGAGAATGCGAAAATGTACAAGGAGAAGGTTAAGAGGTGGCACGATAAGAAGTTGGTGCATAAATCATTTGTGTCGGGTCAACAAGTGTTGCTTTATAATTCTCGTCTTAAACTTTTTCCGGGTAAGCTCAAATCAAAGTGGTCGGGTCCGTTTACAGTCAAGGAAGTATTTCCTAGTGGAGCAGTGGAGATATTTAGAGGTTCTATTGATGATTCTTTCAAGGTGAATGGACATAGACTTAAGCCTTATTTTGGTGGTATGGTAAACCGTGAGAAGGTTGCCGCTGTTTTATCTCGTTCGTGATTTTTCGGAAGAATGTCAAGCTAATGACATTAAACGAGCGCTTCGTGGGAGGCAACCCATGAATTAGTATAGGAAAAAAAAAGGAAAAAAATTTTTTTGAGTGTTGTGTGAAAAAAAAAAAAAAATCGAATTTTTGGGCAAATTGCGGGGCTGTAACGCAGCTAGCCCCGGCGTTACTGGAATGGAGGCAAGCTGCGGCGCTATAACGCAGCTTGCGTATGCGTGTCTGGAGGGAAAGCAACTTGCCCCCCTGTGGCGCAAGTTGCATTGGCGCATCTGGAAGAAGGGCAGTTTGCTCCCACACGCGGCAACTTGCGCGTGAATCAGAATGGTGAGAAAATTTTCAGCTTGTCCTTGTTCATTGTCTGTCCGTGTTTTTGTGTATATGTGTATAAGAAAATTATTTGCTCACCCCAAATCTTTTTATATCCCCATCTCTTCCCTAAATCTTTTCCTATTTTAATTCCAAAACCCCTCATCTCTCCTAAAAAATTTCAAATTCCTATTTCTTTTCTAAATCTTTTTCTTTTATTCATTAAATATTTTTTCTATCCTATATCAAATTCCAAATTCCACCCAAATTTTTTCCTTTTCACATTAAAATTCTTATATTCATCCTATCACTCCATGGCCTATATATACCCATACATACACACCCAATTCATTATCTACCTCCTCTACATCTCTTAAAAATTCAAGTTTGGGGGAAAATTAGTACAAGTTCACCTCTTTGATTCGTAGTGGGAATTCTTTTCTCTATTTTATTTTAGTACGAATTTGTGTTCTTGTAAATTGGGGTTTTTGTATTATTCTTGTTACGTGGGTATTTTTGGTGTGATTTGATTTGGTGGTTTTTGGTGGGATATTTCTTGGTGGTTGGTGGTGGTGCTATTGTTGAGTGGGGTTTTGATTATTATGGCGCCTAAGCGAATGAGGGGTGGTGCTATTAGGGTGGAGAGATTTGCTTCTCCGGATGCGGAGGTTGAGTATAATCGGTTGTTGTCAAAGTCGGTGGCGAAAGAAAGGGGGTTTTTACCAACTCGTCATTATGGGTTGGTTGATGTTATTTCTGAGTTACGTTGGGGAGAGATTTGTAAGGCACCTGCTCCAGTTCCGGTGAATGTTGTTAGGGAAATTTATGCTAATGCTAAGGGTGAGCCGGATGAGGTGTGTGTGGTTCGAGGTAAACAGGTGGGGTACAGTGTTGATGCTATTCGTGCAATTTTGGGACAACCACCGAAGCTTGTGGGGGATGAAGATTGGGCAAGGAAGACTAGTAAGGATGTGGATTTGGAGGCAATTGTTCGTGAGTTATGTGTTCCTGGTACGGTTTGGAAGTATAAAGTGGGAACCAATGCGCCGGTTAATTTTCTGTCTTCTGCTATGAATAAATTTGCACGTGCATGGTATGCATTCCTTTGTGCGAATATTATGCCTACTTCTCATATAGGTGAGGTCACAGTTGATAGATTGATTCTTCTTTGGGGCATTCTAAATGGGAAGTACATTGATGTAGCCTATATTGTTCATCAGAATATTCTACGGTTTTTAAAGTCTCATGCGCTATCATCGATGCCCCATGCTTCTGTTATAGCTGGTTTATGTAAGGAAAGTGGTGTTATCTGGGGTGCGGATGAGGAGTTGCAGTCACCTTTGCCTTCCATTACTGATGTGTCTATTGATCGAATGCCTGACTGGCAAGGTGGGGTTTCACATCCGAGGGGGTTTGGTTATATTATTGATGATGATGGTGCTAGTGGTAATGGAGCGGGCGCTCAGCCACAGGGTTCGGAAGTACCAAGAGTTTTGGAGGCTCACTTTAGGCGTTTGTATAGGCGGATGGATGCTATACATGCTTGTAACAGGGAGTATGCTCAAGATATGGCTACAGCTTTGAGAGATGCAGGTATTCAGGCAAGGTGGCCAGTCTATGGAGCTCGTACGCAATATCCACCGCCAGATTCTGATTCCTCCGAAGAGGAGGACGAGTAGGTATGTTTTCTGCTATCCCTTGTATTTACTTCCATTCAATGGGGACATTGAATATTTTAAGTTTGGGGGTTGTTTGAGGGATTAGTAGTTGTTGTTGTATTATTTGTTCATGTAGGATTGCATGTTTTGCATCTTAGTAGTAGTAAATTATGCATTTATGTTCGTGTTATCTACGTTTGTTTCATATAGGACATTCTGTTTTTATGTTAGTATATCATGTGAGTTCATAATAGTTTGCATTTGCACCCATGCTTGATAGGAATTTTGTGTTGTTGACGCTTTTGATTGAGAAGTGATATGCTCTGTTCTTGTGCACACACATACACTAGTAAGTTGAAGCTAGTAGACTTATTGAATGTTGTAAGTGATTAGAAGGACATGAATATGTGCAAGATGATTTAGTTTGCATGCTTTGAATACAAGTCGGTGCGTTAGAGAGATGTTGCTTGGGATTGAGTATGTTTTTCCACCAAGTGAGATTTTGAGCCTTATTGCATATTGCATATTTGCAATTTATTCGTTTGCTTGAGTGTCCACGGATTGTTTGCATTGCTAGCAGTTGTTTGAGGTCTTTCTTGAAACGCATGACATTATTTGACGATTAAAATGATAAAGGCATTTAGGAATAACTGCATATTTTCCCATATTACCACACCATGTTTACATGATCAATTAGTTAACCCGTTGAGCTTAATCCTATTTTTTCGGTGACATACCACATTACTTGCCTAGACCTTTTTCTTGTATTGGCCTTACATTAATTTGAACCCACATTGTCAAAGGCTAGTAGAGTGCTTAAGGGAGTAATAAGGTGTGCAAGGAGGGGTTTGTTGTTGATCTTACTTGTGGGGGAAATATTGAAAATTGGGTTTGGTTGTTTACTTGATAGTCGACATATGTAATAAATTAGGGGATCATTGTTATTGTTTATATTATTGTTTGTGTTTTATTTAGCTCTCGGAAAAAAAAAACAAAAGAAAAAAAAAAGAAAAAAAAAAAGAAAGAAAAAAAAATATATTATGAGAGCATGTTTGTGTTTGTTGTGATCCTATTTCAGTCGACTAGTCGAGTGTTTGTAATAGTAAAATTATGTGGGGGGGAAATATGGTGTTGTGTATGATTTATTATGGTACTTACTAGCCTTTGACACTTCACCTGTTTTGGCTTATTTGACATACCTTGTCCCTAGCCCCGTTACAACCCAATTAAAGACCTTTTGATTATCGTCATTGATGTATGTTGTGTTAAGAGTTAGATTGATACCAAATGTCAAGCATGCTTATGATTTTGTTGGAATTGAGTGATACACTTACCCTTGTTCTTGAGTGGATATTCTTTTGTGAGTGGATTGTGAGTGTTTGCTTGTTCTTTCGTATGAGATCCCGAGTGTTGTCTCAAAGATGTGCTCTTGTAGGCTTAGCATGTTTACTAACTTATTCTTACACTTGACATGGGCTTGTGAGAACTTATGCATGTTCATTGAGTAGACTATGTGAATTCTTGCACTTTCGACACCAAGACATTGCGTATTTACTTTGATTCTTAAGTTGATGTGGCATGAGAGGATTTGAAGGTATGGTAGACTAAATTAATTGCATTTGCATATTAGTTGCATTCATGCATTGCATTGCATTAGGTTAAATGGATTTTGTGGGTACATTCGCTATAGGCCCTCACGAGACCTTACTCGTCCACTAGGGCTGCCTAGGGGTTTAAAGGGCTTGTTGCATATGCCAAATGCAACCGTGATCACCTACGGAAGTGGTACTAGTTAGTTAGTTGTAATTGTTAATGCTTGAGGACAAGCATCGGTTTAAGTTTGGGGGTGTGATAAGTGGATTTTATATCCACTTGGAACATTCTAAATCGGCTTAAATTGATGGTCTTGGACTCAAGTTTCTTGTAGTTTTGATGTGTTTTGCTTAGTTGTGCAGGTTTAAGAGAATGTTGATTAAGGTGGATGCTTCTATAAATTTTTGGGAATTAATTGATTAAAATTCGGATTTTCTGGGAAGGCTGCACAGCTTACACTGTTTTGGCCATATCTGGAGTTCTGTAAGTCCGTTTTCAGCGATCTTACTGCCCACGCGAAGCTTGAGAGATTTTCTACAACCTAGGATAGGAATCACGTGCAAGTAAAGTGATGAATTAAATCGCACGTGCAGTCTTTGTGAAGCATGGCTGGGAAATTCCTGTTTTGCCCTTTTCAAGTTCTAATTATATTCCGGGCAGGTTTTAGCACCTTAATTAAATTCTAATTGTAATAGAAGATTAATTATTGCTGGGCAAGAAATCTAGAGCCTATAAAAACACATCTAAGCATTGTAATAGATATACAGATTATCATCGCATTATTATTGTAACCAGCTGAGATCTGCAAGAGAGAAAAGGAGAGAAGGGTTCAACGCTCGTGACAAGCAAGGATCTAGATCTACTTCATCTTTTGTATACGTTGAATTATAGATTTGTTTTCTCAACTCTTTATTTTTATAATATTATTACGTCTTTCTTCCATATCTTGTTTTATATCATGTTTTCATCAAATCCCATGACGATGAACGGTTCAATTATGGGCTAATCGTTGTCGTGGGATCCTAGTGGATTTATCTATGTAGCTTAGTAGTTTGCATGCCTTAAAGATTTATGTGTGGTGAATTCTTGATATCCTTGTATGGTTGTTGTTGATGGAGGATTTTTGTAATCAACGTGATTTTCGGAGGCCCACTGGAATTTACAAGTGTAACACATGTAATTGGCTGTTTTTGGTGATTTGGGTGTGATTTGATGGTGGGGGTGAGCTGAGCTTGAGAGGTTACGAGAATCATCGCAGGTTCCATTAGCGAGATCTGTGTCCGTTCCCTCAAGGTGCCTACGTACCCTTGTATATATAGGGATCAAGCTCACGTAGTTCTAATACGAAGCTGATTCTGCTTGACCAGCTGTATTCGGTTGTCTAATTCGTGTAGGACTCAGGTTCCTTTAGAGCCTTTCACGAACTAGTTGGCTAAGTAGAGTAGAACTCGAGTTCGTATCCTACTATAATTCTCATGTCTATTAGAGGCATTCTAGGATCAACTGCGCCCTAGAATTACACTCCAATAATAATTTGGTCTCATTCTGATTGGCTACGTTTAGGAACCTGGTGCTCAGGAACCTATGTCTCAGGAACCTGGTGCTCAGGAACCTGTATTTCGGAACCTGGTTCTCAGGAACCTCTGTCTAGGAACCTGTTTCTCAGGAACCTCCTTATTTCGGGACATATTGCTTAGGGACCTCATTATAGGTACTTGTACCTGCACAAATAACAAATATATTAGTTTGGGGAGCCTCTTTGTGGTTCCCATATGCTCTTGCTGTCTTCACTACTGCTGCTAGGCTGTCTTGAACTCTTCTGCAGGGAGGAACCTGGTCTTCTAGTGCTCAGCTCAGCTTCCTGACCATTGGGAACCTCCTGGTATTCATACTTCCTTAGTCATTTCTTCTATCTGACCATCACAACTCGTACTGGAGCTCGTATGGATCGAACCCTATAGCTTAATGGGCCTAAATCTAGCCCATGGAGATTTTGGGCACAACAAGTACCCCCCGGTTCCTTGAAGTCATGCAATACGAAAGGAACCTATTCAACTTTCTGATATGGGGTTCAATGCTTTATCACTTCTCTTAAAATGTATTACTTCAACAACACGTATCCAAGCTTACATGAGCTAACCCGGCGTAAGAAACAGGACACATAATGTTTTAGTAAACATAGTATCGATCAGCTTCTTTCTTAGTGAGGAACATGTTCTCTTCTTCTTCTTCGAAACTTATTCTTATGACAAATCTTCATTCTTCAACTGCTAGTCATTCTCTATACATTCTTCTAATAATTTTGCAAAATCTTTCCAAGGACACTTCTGAGGTTTCTAGGATGTCATCATACTTCTGCTTACTCTTGTATCTTCTTAGGTAATCTTTGTCTTCAATGTCTTCACATGTCTTTTGTATATCTAGAAGTCTTGAAAAGCGAGTGACACCTCAACAGCTTCCAATCAAGAGGTTCAACCTTTATTTACTCCTTTTGGGAAAAATGCATAATTTTCACATCGTGCATCCAAGCTTACATGAGCTAACTCGTCGTAAGAAACAGGATACACTACGCTTCTGTATGCAGATTCCAAATTAAATCCTCAGATCAAAAATCAAAGGATTGTGCTGAAAACTAACCTGGAAACTTTTCTGAAGCCGTCTTCTCGTAGATCATTATCGTCAGACTGCGAAATTCGTCATAAATACTCTCTAATTGTTCAAGCAATACTTCTTTCTTCTTCCAAACTAACTTGTATGAACTGATCTCTCATCCAATGCTTTCATAAAATACGTTGACAGCTTGCTTATAACCCCAGAAATCTCCATTATTCATAGGATGAAACAACCCTGGAACCTCTTGAGCCATCTAAATAGCTTCCTAGAAACCTCAGCTGCTTGCTCTACTTAGAGCTTTCAAACCTTTGTAAACTTAGAACCTCTTGTCTTCATACTTCGAGTACTATTTCCAAAACCATAATCTAAACCATAATCTTTCTTGATAACTTCTTAACTTTTCATTGCTGAATAGCTAGACCAGGTTCCTTATGAATAGCTGTTGATGATTACTAATCCTGCAAAGCAAAGAACATAAAACAGAAACCAGTTAATGTTAGTAAAATTTTTCTTGTTCAATTCGGGTCAACTCTTGGAAAGGTTGCCTGCTTGGCTCCCAATCCTAATCTCTAGGTCCCAACATGCCTCGAGGCATGTTGGTTCCTTTTTTCTCTTGGAAAGGTAACCTGCTTGGTTCCCAATCCTATTCTCTAGGTCCCAACATGCCTCGAGGCATGTTGGTTCCTTTTTGTGCCTCGAGGCGATTCTAGGAACCTGTGTGCCATTCTGGGAGTCCACACAGATTCCTCTTCTCCATGTGTCAGGCTAGACATCTTATGAAGGTAAATGCTAAGGATTTTATCCCTTCTTCCCATGTGCCAAAGGCGGTTCCACATGAGGGAGAGCTTATTAGGCTTCTCTTTAAGGTGCCTTTTGTCAGGACTTTAGATGCCTTTTGTCAGGACTTTAGATGCCTTTTGTCAGGACTTTAATTCTCGTGCTCAAGGAACTTGAGGCTTTTGGCAACAATGTCGTGCTCAGTCAGCTGAGGCTTTTCAATCACATTTGCTCAGGAAGCTACCTGAGGCTTTCTCAATACGTGCTCGGGAAGCTACCCAAGGCTTAATTCATGCTCAGGAAGCTGCCTGAGACTTAACTCTTGCTCAGGAAGCTACCTGAGGCTTAATTCGATGCTTGCTCGGGAAGCTGCCCGAGGCTTAATACTTGCTCAGGAAGCTGCCTGAGACTTAACTCTTGCTCAGGAAGCTGCCTGAGGCTTTTCTCAATGCTTGCTCGGGAAGCTGCCCGAGGCTTAATATTTTTCTCAATGCCCAGGAAGCTACCTGGGACTTTGCTCGATGCCCAGGAAGCTACCTGGGACTTTGCTCGATGCCCAGGAAGCTACCTGGGACTTTGCTCAATGCCCAGGAAGCTACCTGGGACTTTGCTCAATGCCCAGGAAGCTACCTGAGGCTTAATTCAATGCTTGCTCGGGAAGCTGCCCGAGGCTTAATACTTGCTCAGGAAGCTGCCTGAGGCTTAATTCAATGCTTGCTCGGGAAGCTGCCCGAGGCTTAATACTTGCTCAGGAAGCTGCCTGAGACTTAACTCTTGCTCAGGAAGCTGCCTGAGGCTTAATTCAATCTGTCTACAAGCTAATTCTGATCAATCAATCGTAGTCTGCACGTTCTGTCAATTCATACTCATACTTCGTGAATACTGTCAATGCTACAGGAACCTGTCAGCTCAGGTAACTTGCAAATACTATCAATACTAAAGGAACCTGTTAGTCAAGGTAACCTGTTTCAAAATACAAGTACTAAAACTAGCACTTAAAAAGTTTCAAATTGGCATGTGAAATAGCTAATCAAACATGCATATCATTGTCTAAGTAGGAATACTACCCCCCAGTTCTTTTGGGTAATTATTGTTACGTAAAAGAACAATGAGGAAGCTATAATCATCATTGTCATTCTAAGAATAAGGAAGACTAACCTCATCATAAGCAAAATAGATCTTCTTTTACTATCATCAATGCTTGCATAAAAGAAATGCCATGCTATCTAATCAGAATACTAACCTAGCAAAGACTTACGTGAATCCAATTGGATATTATGTGATCCTTTATGGATAGAAAGCTCTCGCGGTATGTGCACCAGAATCTCTTCATATGAACCTGTTAGCTACAGGTGAATTTGGAAGCTGTTACGATGAGCTTCGGAAAAATACAAATGAACCTGAAAATTACAGGTGAACAACATAAAGTCTGTTATCTACAGATACATAAAATCTTTGCAGCAACACACACTTTCTTCTACTCAAGTATCGACTGGCTAAAAACTTCTAGCAGGAAGCTGCTAATCAAAAGCTGTCTACAACTGGCTTCTAACAAATATCAATGATCCTGAAAGCTGTCACATAAAAGCTTCAGGTATGTATGAATGAACCTGTAACATGTTAGTTACAAGAAAATAGCGAATAATCTACTAGATGTTGGTAAAATAGCTATACTTGGAAGCTATTACCAGAATCTCCATATGAGTAACGTAGAACCTGTTAACTACAGGTAAATATAAATGAACCTGGAAGCTACAGGTATATTTCAAGGAACCCGCGATTTGCAGGTAAACATTAAGGAACCTGCGAGATGCAAGTAAATAACAAGGAATCTACTAAATGTAGGTAAATATCAAGGAACCTGCGAGCTGCAGGTAAATGTGCATTCTAACATCTAGAAACATAATCAAGACATCATCATAGCTTTATCACATGTAAGATCTCAGCAGCATAGATGCTTTATGTATAGCAAGAGTTTGTTGCGCGTACCTGGGAGGTTTCTACGAATATGTAAGCATAAATGGAGAGGTATCACCTGGACCTTTCTCTAGATTGATCTGCTGTGAAGTGGAAGCCTCCGTTAAGCTTTGAAAACTCATTGACGTGTTCATGATGCAAGCATGTTGCTCTTCAAGGTACTAGACCAACTCAATCCGTAAGGTTTCTGAACCAAATCTGAGCTATGAGGTTCCTGAACCTGATCGTGAGCTTCTTTAACCTGAATTCTCTTAAAATTTTGAAATCCTTGATTTTGCAATAGTAATTATACTACCCCCCAGTTCTGCAGGGAAGCTTGTCTTCGATGGAGAACTAGATTCTGGAAGCTCCATAATTCTTCATTAACCTTGAGGTAATGCGCTCACTTTCTCTCATCATAACAAATGTCAACTTCTCTAGTCTTGCCAAAATCACTTTTGATCGTCATGTCAACTGCTCTCTAACAAGTTGCTGAATATTCATCTGTGAAGCTTAGTAATTTGTGCTTTCTTCAGCTTGAGCTTCACTTCTTTTCCTTTTCAAGAGGTTCCCTTATATCTATTGGGGGACCTAAACTGTTCAACTTTATCAAATCTACTCTTGTCAGAATCAGATTCTTGCATCTACTCTTCATCAAAATCTTTAACTATATCTGATCTCTTCTTCAAACCATGCTAAATCTTCTTCAACGCTTCGATCGATACTGTGACTTCTTCGTTCCATTCTTGCTTATAGCTTCAACTTTTCCTCTAATTTCTTCTTTTTCATATGACTTCATGAGTGAGGTATATTCTTCTTGAGACCTCAATTTTTCCTCATCAGAAAAATTCTTGTGTACGGGGGGAGACCTCTAGTTACGGGAACCTTCTTCCAGTAGGTCTTTTTTCATTCTTATTTCCATTCTGAATCATCTTGATATATCTCTTTCTCTCATTCATTTTCAACCTCTTATGACACACGCTGAGAGTGAACCTCTGTATCAAATACAAATATCCCAATGCAACACCTCTAAGCTTACGCGAGCTAACTCATTGTAAGAAACAAGAGATGTTGAGAGAAATTATTTGCAAAATATTTCTAGCAGCTCACTGAATTGAACGAAGCTTCTCACTTTAGCTTTGTAATGCTTAACGAACAATCCTGCACTATATCTCAATTTTGCAGGCATATATACAATGCAACAGCATATATTCATGATATGATTAATGCACATTAAAGAATATTAGTGACATGATAACTAGGACACATAATATGCACATTCATTTTATTATGTATTTCTCATGCAAATATTTGCTTTAGGTCATATATGTAGAATATTAAATCTAATTTCTTTTTAATGACTCTCTTATTTTTTTTATTGGCATGCTGGTCAAATAAATACTCTTATTATGCTACTCCGGGGATCTACGGCTAGACTTAATTCGTCACTTCTTTTTCTAGCTTCTATCTCTCTAGGATGCATGCTAGTCATTAATATCATGTCACCTTCTGTTCATCTTCATTCTATAAGCTGTCTAACATAGATTTCTTGTATGAATTTTCAAAACATATTTGTTGTTCCTTAAATATTTTCATGCATGCATGCATAGCATATATATGATATTTGCAAAATAAAGAATAGGATAAGATAGGAGGCTTAGCTCTGTGTTTCTGCGAAGCGACTTCCGGATGAATCTACTTTGTTAGTGCATGTGTAGTCAAATAAAGAAACTCAACTGATATCGGTACTTGCCTTGTTATTCCTGCACATATTTACATTAACAAGATCCAAGTAAAATATTCTAGGCATAATATTTTTCACAACAGTGTTAGTTTATGCATGCATGCCATTAATATATCTACTTTTTAAATTAAATAATAAATAGAGAGCAGAAAACTTAGCTCAAGCTCCTCCCATGAGATCCAGTGAATTTTGAAGCTTAAAACCATCGTACTCTTCGCATATGTTTCTACCATCCTTCTAATTATTTGTTGTCAGACATGGAGTTTGTCGTCCCTTGTGATTAACTGTACAGTGTTTCCTGGTTTTTCCACAAAAGGTAACATGCCTAGAGCTTCTACGTACTTCGCTGCATATCTATTCTTTTGTCACAAATACAGCATCACCATCTCATTCATACAAGTCATAAGTGCTACTGGGTAGCCACAGTTGAGGTTTCATGTTATTATTATCAAGCTAGCTTGTCACGAGATTGCTGAATTTTGGATTGAGGTTCTGGGTTGCGAGAGGTTCTAAATAAGAGTGTTAAGAGACACCACTGGCATAACTACTTCCTCAAATTCAACACCGTTAGCTGTTCTCTACATCTTTGTTCGGATTCTCCAACCTCCACCCGTTTCTTTTGAATAGACTCAAACACTACTGCTGACTCCTACATCCCACCATTCAAAATGGTTGCTTCGTTGATCAACCTGTTAAGTAATTGTGGCTACTGTACTCCACATTCTTCAAAACCATTGCATCCTAGCTCCTTATTATTAGACTTCAAACACCAGCCTTGGCCTTGCTTCATTCTTCACATCGGCGCATCTTCTAACCATGTCCAAACATCTTGTCAATTTCAACCACAAACTCCGTCGATCTTCTCATATAATGCATGGGTTTATAAGGTTTTAATTATGCACCTAGCTCCTAATCTGAATCACGACCATCGACTTGTTGCGGCTCACTATTGACGCCAGGATGTAGTAAACTACCACAACATATACACGCTATCCTTGCTCAGACATCTCTCTAAACACTGGTCATTGTCTGCTGATTATCACCTACATCTCCTGGTTATCACACTTAGTTATCGCATGTATCTCCTTCGCCATGGGTTGAGGCCCAGATGTTTCCGTGCACTTCCTTGAATAGATATATGTACCCAACACTTGATTTAGGACTAGATGTGATGTCCACATAATCTCCTCCAGCAATAATAAATACATCTGTCCTGGTTGTCTTGCCATTTGATGAACCACTGCTATCATCTATGTCGTCTCCTCTGCTACATAATCAAAGTATCTATAGTCCTGGTAGGATATAGCAGTAACGACAAACACCTTTATGCCTATTGATGACATCTCATTTCGATGCTACCAATGCTTGCGTTTCGCTTTTATATGAATCTTCAGGAGAATTATTGCTATCTGAATTGCACACCGCTGTTCTTCATCGCCACAGGTAACCCCTGTGATCCCATTTTGGGTATCGTTGTTGTTTTATGCTTATAATTCTAACAGCTACCACTGAAACATCATCAAGACTTCATCTTTAATTTCTCCTTAAAACTAATGGTAAAGCTGTCGTTTGGCCCAAAATCCTTGTCACTTTTATCGTCGCATCTCACTGCCAATTCATGGTTTCCTCCGTATGTTCAGGACAGATTTCTTTATTAACACCGACTCTGTTGTTCTTTGTTCCTTGCCTCCAGCACCAGTTTCATTGTCATACCAGCTGAACAAAATCCACAACCTCAACCTCACATTAATGCGTTCCTGCTTCTGTATCATGGTTACCATGCTGCTATCCTTTATGCCCTATCAACAAGTATCTCTACATCATATTTCTGCTGGACGATCCATGTGGTTATTGGCTGCAAACTCAATACTACTGCGAGTCACTGAGTTGGTGCTTAGACTCCTCCAGCCTTCACGAAACTGCTATTGTCTCAGAGATAAGCCTTTCTTTGTCACTTAATTTGCAAATCAACATCACTTGAAAATGAGTCAAATATACTCTAACATAAACCTCCACCGCTATCTGCATGCATGCTGCTGTGATCGATCCTAGGATTTTTAAAACAGTGTACCGCATAACGTGAACAGATATAAATATATATAGATACCACTTTGCAATTCTTCACCCCTGACTTTAACCACATATTAACTCATGTATGGATCTTCTGACTAACACCTTATGGCTCTATTATGCATCTTCTTTTTCCTTCTCCTTGACTATCATCAAACATCTAAACAATTACACCCTGCGAGCATGTTTGCACACTATTGCTTCCTCTGTCCATGATGCTTTCTCGCTGTTACTCGGGTTCTACTCCGGTGATGAGTCAAACCTCCAAGATGTAGTCCCACAAACATAGTTATGCAACCATAGATATATCGCTGCTAACTTCTCTATCTTCAATTTTAGTTACACAATAAAAACGTCCATTGCTTGGTATATCAATAGTGACAGGTACACCACATTGCCATCTAATCTTCAAGTTGCCTCTGAAACACATGACCCCTGCTGGCTGCAGATGCAACAACTCTATCAATATATATCATATACAATCGTACACCCGCATGTCGCTTCTCTCCGTTATGCATCCATGCTGCTTCACGCCTTATCCACACAGTCACATACTCTTGTCAGCGATTGTCGATGGCATGTCTTCGCTTCCAGGTGTTTGCAAAACTAGATGCATACAATCTTTTAATATCAATGAAACACGATTGTAGGTGTGCATTTACTATGTATATAAGTGCAGGTTTTCCTAAACCACCATGGACTCATGTCTACTACAATATGTCACCACTACAACAGTAGTGAGAGGCACCCACCATGTAAGTCGCCCACTAGCGCTTATGAATGTTTGTATATAGGTTATTAGGAGATATACTACCATCTGGTTTTCATCTAATCTTCACGCTTCTACTCCTCTTTGGACACGGCCACTATATGTCACTGTCCTTCGTTTAGGATTAGATATAACTGTTGATGGCGTGTGTGGATTACTACCCAAAAACTTGATCACGTGCGTACTTTACATGTACATATATAACCATAAAATTCTTAGACTGCTGTTGGTAATCTGCTTGCACGGCTTGTCTCCTGCGATCGTCTATATCATCATACCTGGTCCGTAAGAAAGTCATCAGTATGCCCTAGTTGGATCCAACAGCAGTCATCAATCTCGAGGTTTTGTAATTTTGCCGATCATTATCAAGAGAAGTGCCGCCATTGATTTTCCATCTATTTTGTCTTTTCAACATGTTATCTCCGGTTTGTATTAACGTGTGTAGCTTTATCAATATATCGGCTGCCATGATCATCTCTCTCAAGCGACGTATCTCAAGAACTAATAAACACCCATCTTTCTTGTTCGATTCCTCGTTTGTCCTCCACAAACGAGCAAGGAAGCCCCCTCCTTCTAGCGCCAATGTTGATGGAGGATTTTTGTAATCAACGTGATTTTCGGAGGCCCACTGGAATTTACAAGTGTAACACATGTAATTGGCTGTTTTTGGTGATTTGGGTGTGATTTGATGGTGGGGGTGAGCTGAGCTTGAGAGGTTACGAGAATCATCGCAGGTTCCATTAGCGAGATCTGTGTCCGTTCCCTCAAGGTGCCTACGTACCCTTGTATATATAGGGATCAAGCTCACGTAGTTCTAATGCGAAGCTGATTCTGCTTGACCAGCTGTATTCGGTTGTCTAATTCGTGTAGGACTCAGGTTCCTTTAGAGCCTTTCACGAACTAGTTGGCTAAGTAGAGTAGAACTCGAGTTCGTATCCTACTATAATTCTCATGTCTATTAGAGGCATTCTAGGATCAACTGCGCCCTAGAATTACACTCCAATAATAATTTGGTCTCATTCTGATTGGCTACGTTTAGGAACCTGGTGCTCAGGAACCTATGTCTCAGGAACCTGGTGCTCAGGAACCTGTATTTCGGAACCTGGTTCTCAGGAACCTCTGTCTAGGAACCTGTTTCTCAGGAACCTCCTTATTTCGGGACATATTGCTTAGGGACCTCATTATAGGTACTTGTACCTGCACAAATAACAAATATATTAGTTTGGGGAGCCTCTTTGTGGTTCCCATATGCTCTTGCTGTCTTCACTACTGCTGCTAGGCTGTCTTGAACTCTTCTGCAGGGAGGAACCTGGTCTTCTAGTGCTCAGCTCAGCTTCCTGACCATTGGGAACCTCCTGGTATTCATACTTCCTTAGTCATTTCTTCTATCTGACCATCACAACTCGTACTGGAGCTCGTATGGATCGAACCCTATAGCTTAATGGGCCTAAATCTAGCCCATGGAGATTTTGGGCACAACAGTTGTGCTTATTGAATTTAGGTGCGTCGCGAACATCTAATATGTTAATCTCTTGCTAAACGAGAGTGGATCTTGAGATTTAGAACTTGCCATGCTAGCATAGGATAGGTTGATGTTGAACATCATGATTTGTGGCATGAATAGAGATATTATGCTACCCTATGTGGTCTAAGTGGATAACTTGTGCTTCAACCTCTATGTTTTCAAATTCTATAGAGATATAGGGTCTAAACATAATAGGTGCCTATTCATCTTCTATCTCTTTTGTGGATGTATGTGTAGATTGGTACTAGTATACCGAGAGGTAACTTTTACTCTTTTCGTGTTATCCGATCAGATATCAAACCCATCGCATGTTTTAATTAAAGGCTGCAACTCTAAGTGAAGTAAATGATGAAACTAGGATTCCATGTTTATTCTCGTATAAGTAATTCGATTTTATTCTCGTTAATTGTTTAATTCTTAGTTTATAATTTGCACTTAGTTTAATTTAGATAATAAATCTCAAATTTGTTATTTTTCTTAGCAGTGAATTAAAACCATACATTGTTGCATAGGCATATTTACTGAATAGAACCATAACCAGATCTCTGTGGAACGAACTTTAATTGTATTACTTGTGACTACGTGCGCTTGCGTTGATTTTGCATAACAAAGACCCTTAGTGAAGGGCGCATGATATTCATTCTTTAAATATAAGACCGGGAGTCAGTATTTTGTGATATATAGATAGCCGTGGAAACCCGGAGGGATTCCAGCGGCAGAGTAGTACTCATTTTGAGGAATGTTATTACTAAACATTATTTATATTTTCATAAAGTATTGATTACTTGGAAATTACTCGAAGAATGCTATTTGGATATTATCTCAATCGAGAGGTACTATATGAATATTATTTTGAATATTCATTCGTGTATATTTATTTGCTGAATATTATTTTAATATTCATTCGAGCTTTAATTACTTAAATGAATATTAGTTTCGAATATTCGTTTAGAGTTTGATTATTCAATGAGTAATTACTTTAGTATTCTTGGAAATTTATTTATTAAATGAATATTATCGTGAATATTCATTTAAGATTTTATGTACTTAATGAATATTATTTTAAGATATTCATTCGAAGTTCTATTTACTTAAGGAATATTGCTTCGAATATTCCTTTAAAGTTTGATTGCTAAAAGAATATTATTTGGATATTTATTTAGAATATTAATTATTAAATGAATATTATTCTCAAATATTCATTTAATGTTTGATTTATTTAGTGAATATTATTTTAAACATTTACTTGGGCTTATTTAATTAATGAATATTATTTTGAATATTCATTTAAAGAAGAGAGTTATTTAGTAAATAATTCTATGTATTTATTCGAGGATTACTTACGAGCAATATTATGATTTAATCATATTCCTTAATTATTATTGATTTAATAAATATTCTTGGAATATTTATTTAAATTCTTTTAAGTTCTTTTTATAATAATTCATATTATTCAAAGATTATCTTTCATCTTCAGATATGGTGTAAAATAGTTCGGAGTATTTTATGACTATTTTTGTCAAGGGGAGGTTCCCAAAACTTTATTTCCATTTAAATCTATCTTATAAGAAGATTTAAATACTCGCTCAACTTCCAAAAATATATAAGGGGACCTCACTTGAGAGATGTTATTTATTGGGCTGCCCGGTCCTATACTTGCTAAAATTATCTTGTCACTCACATCTTGATTCTTTCAAGCATCGATATGAGTCTGTTTGGTTACCTCCTCAACGCTCGAGGGGTAAGAATTGATGAAACAAGTTTATATCCATTAACAAGCATCAGCTTGGGAAATATTGGTGATTTTTCCTTTCCAACTAGATACGACTACTTTGTGGAGTCCTATCAACAAGTAATATACTTGGGGAAAGGGGGAGGAACTTCACGTTTCAAGGTTATGGATGTGAAATGAACTAGGAGATGCGTAAGTGACCCAGTGGCGCCGGTCCAGCAAATGGCCCAACCGTTGGCCGGGGGGTTCCAGAGGGCGGTAGACAAGTAAATCCGTCGGTGCTTCCTTCTACATGTAGTAAACAAGAGGTGGGGAGCATAACATGCGACTGATCATCGTGTAAATGCTATGTCTCCTGGCGCGTCAAACTCCAGTATTAGTTCATCTCTCAATGTTGGAAATTTCCTGCAACCTTATCATTATTGGCAGGTTTGAAAAGTGTTTGAATTGGAATTGCAATATTCTTCCTGCAAGTTCCTCTATTATGAAAAGTTGATAATATCTGGCTCATCTTTGACATAGCAGATATTTATTCAAAACAAATATATTTTGAGTTACCTTGTAACTTCATCTCATACCTTATATTGGTACTACATCGTTAATGCATGGCATATGGTTTCAAAGATATTTTGGACTGTTATATATTATCACTGTTCAATTATATTTTTGGTGGGCTATTGCTCACCCTTGCTTTATTTATTTATATCACAACAACAGCTAGATCAGATGGCCGAGCAAGGCGTGCTCAGCATAGGCAGGTGTCAGCCGTAAGAGGATTAACCGCTGAGGTCATAGCTACCATTGCTAAGGATGCAGCCTCTGGTAGGCTAGTTGTTAGTATTTGTGCATCAAATGTATTTATATATATGGCATATACCAATGGATGGCAAAGAGCATGTAATTGAAAAATTGTAATTCTTTGGGTTGTAAGAGCTCAAACTTGTGATTAATAATATTGACGATTACTCTGATTTCATCTCTGGGACTATAACGGGTGTGTTTTATGTTGTTGTTTTGGGTCACAAGGTTGTAATTTAAATTATGTTGATTTTGTGGTTGGATATTGAGACCGTAACGACCAGATCCCTGACCCTGGATCTGGGGGTGTTACAGAAATGGTATCAGAGAGAGCGTTATATATCCCAGAGATGACGCGACGTTAAAACAATAAATTTATTAAGATAATAAGAACTCTTGCGAAGTTCATAGTCGGACTACTTAATGTAGTATTGACATATAAAACCCTTATGGGAACTATTAAGTATCATGATAGTAACTTAGCTCGTTCTTGTACCGACTAGTAAGGCGACAGACCTTGAGACATACGAGCAGCAGCACGATGATGCCTGATTATATGCTGATGATCGGATGGTGAATGCGATAGAGTACCCTACTGAGGACCCGGAAGAGGTTCCAGCAAAGGGGGAGAATCCTGTTAGAGACAGGGAAGTTTACCTTGAGGAGATGAGGGCTGCAGCCAGAGAGACTGTAAGAATCTAGATATAGTGCTCAGAGAAGTGAGCGTAAAGAACTGATATATTATGAAGAGAATTAAAGAGGTATATTGGATCTATAGCTGGACTGCCGGATAAAGTACCAGCAAACAAAACGGATTCGGGGAATTACTTGAGATCTTATATGGGGTTAAATAAGAATCCTTAGAGACTTCCAGATCAGAGGGAAAAGAGTGAGAATGATGCATGATTATCAAAGGCATCAATATATGTCAGGGAGCAGAGTCTCCAGGAGCAGTTGAGATAGAGGCAGCAAGTGCCACATTATTTGATAAATGGATTAGTGTGAATCTTATTAATGATAATTCGCCATGAGAAGGCAGATTTCCTAGGTTATAATTTATAAAGTCAATTGGGATTGATGAGGTGGTTTGGTTCAGGGAAATGTTCATTTTACGAATGGATCAACTTAGAAAATAAAGACATTCGAAGGTGATGGTATGATTGGATAAAGTATATAAGGAAGTAGTAAGCGAGACAATGATCTCAGAACATACAAGAGGAGAAGACCAGTGAGTCTGTGATAAACTAGTAATAAGGCTATCGTCAGGAACCAAGTATAAGTCTAGTTCAATTCAGTGAAATGATGAACTAGAAACATTAGATGCATGTGATTCAAAGGAATATTAAATTTTTTTCTGTTCCTTGAATGGATTATGGTAGTTACCTTAAGTTTATTCTGACACTGAATCATAAAGGGATTAGGCAAGGCAAGCAGTGGTTGAGATGTAATTGAGAATGCTTTTAGATGCAACCTGAAAGAACAGGTGTAGGACATGTTCTCGAAATAAGAGTTTTAGCAAAATGAAGTCCAGCAATAGGACACATGATCAATAAGAGTAGTGTTGGTCGGCCCTACCAAGTTAAAGACAGTTTCAAATGGAGATTGGCCAACCACACTGGCAAAGGTGAGAAATTTCATAAGATTCACAAGGTATTACCAAAGAAAGAAGAATTTAACGTACCTTTGGGTCCTCCAGCAATCACCACAATTTATAAGGTACGAAAAATTAAAAACAAAGAAATAAAAATCTAGATGATGTGCTCCTAAGTGATTAAATGCATGATGCAACAATTATGTGTTTCAACTAAATTTTTTTTTTTTTCAATTTTCAATTTTTTTGTGATTTTTGATTTTTTTTTTGATTTTTTTGTGATTTTCTAAAAATAAAAATGCGAAAAGAATGAGATACGGGTTACCGAAGCACGCTTCCAAAAATTCCAATTTGTGTTCCAAGCTCCGTGAGAAGATTCCCGAAATTCCAAACTTTCCTTAAAAAAAAAACGAAACAAAAATAAGGCAAGCAAAAGAAAACTAATCCGAAAAATTAAAAATCAAGGCGCGAAAAATAATTAGTCTCCGGCAGCGGCGCCAAAAACTTGATGTGCTTAAAATAAGACAATTAAAATCGCAAGCGCACGATCATCGTTTTAATATTTTTGATTCGATCCACAGAGACTAATATTTTCGCAAACCTTAATATCTAATTTAGGCGAATTAGAACAATTTTTGGGAAGAATTTATTCTTAAATTTAACAACTAACAAATAATCTAAATAAATTATATTTAAATGCACGAAACTAGATCTAAATTTTACCGAGTATAAAAGTTAAGCTACGGGAATCAAGATTTAGGCTTTAGCTAAAAAAACAAATGGATATTTAACATTAGAAATGAAGTTGGGCCAGGAATTGACCTAACATAACATGGGCCAGAAATTAAAAACCAAACACATTAACTCTAGATTACAACTACGTAACCAAAAGCACTATTAAACAAATAGAGTAATTAATTAATGCTAATTAAATCTACTTAACATTAATGCCAAATTTAATTTACGCTAATAACATAAGCACTAAATAAAAGCCATGATTAAACTAATGATTGATTGAGAAATGATTAATGCTCATGATTGTAAAACAAAATACAAGAGGTGGTTATTTAAAACCATGAAGAGGTCGTGGACAAGAAACATGGGCTAGGTGAAGTTTTGAATAGATTTTAGGCCTAGAATTTAAAATGGGCTACAAGCTCAACTACGAACATATAAAGCAGTCAAATGATTTCACGAGTGGATCATACATAAAAATACCCACGTACGCATAACAAACTGAAAATCTAGACATAATCTAGCAAATATGTTGAGCAACAAAATTATATAAAGAAGCGCATGCTATACAATCAGATGACAGCAAAAATTACAGAACATGTAAAACTGTAACTACAAGCAGATTTATAAAATAAAGAAAGTTAAATACTGTAAAGGAAAGACAACGGACTAGATTGAGAAAAAAAATAATAATAATAATAAGAACAAGATGTAAATTAAAGATGAAAACAAGTAAATTTAAAGTTATGTGAATCAAACCCACTAATAGAATTGAAATCTAATAGGGTCTCAACCACAAAATATAAAAAATGAAGTAGATCTAAAAAGATTAAAATGAAAGTGCTCCTTTCATTTCCCCAAGCTCAACTTTAACTTCGTGAATTTTGAAAGTTATCATAGCACAAAAAAAAAACGATGGAGACTAGTACGAAAAAAAAAAAAAAAAAATTGCATTAATATGAAAAGAAAAGAGAGTGTTTACAAAGAACAATTACAAAATGAAAGCTACAAAATATGGAGGCTAACAAAATTTAGGATAAGGAAAGAAAACTAAGGTGTAGGCTAAAACTAAGATTAAGGATAAGGAAAATAAGAAAGGTGTAAGATAAGGTAAGAGATGTTGGGTGTGTGAGAGGTGTTAGATGTGGTGGATGAAGGGGGTATTTATAGGTGAAAATTAGGGTTTTTGGTTGGTGTGGGTTAATCCTAGCCATCCATTTTGGTTGGTGTGGGTTAATCCTAGCCATCCATTTTGGTTGGCAAAAATATGCACCACCCTCCCTTCTCTTTCCTTTTTCTTCTACTTTGGTCCTTCTTCTTTCTCTTTTGCCCTTTCTTGCACTTTATTTATATATTTTGTCATTTCTTCACTTTTCTCGAATTTCCTGAAATCCAACAAAATAATTTATTAAAAATACGAGTTCAAACAATAAATAGGCAATAAAAATATGCAAAATTATGCACTTATCAAATGCCCCCATACCTATCTTTTGCTCGTCCTCGAGTAAAACAAAAAGAAAATCTAGATAAAAAGTCCTATACTCCTTTTCGTAGGTGTGACGGTTGCATTTGGCATATGCAACAAGCCCTTTAAACCCCTAGGCAGCCCTAGTGGACGAGTGAGGTCTCGTGAGGGCCTATAGTGAATGTACCCACAAAATCCATCTAGTCCGTATAAAATGCAACACTACACATACATGTCCTCTCGTGATACATCAACTTAGGAATCAAAATGAATCTGCAACGTCTTGGTGTGGAAAGTACAAGGATTCACGTTGTCGACTTAAAGAAGCATGCAAGAGTGATTACAAGTTCATGTCAAGTGCAAAAATTATTGGAAACCATGCTAAGTCTACAAGAGCACACCTTAGAGTCAAAACTTGAGATCTCATATGCAAAAGAAACAAGCAATACCTCACATTTCACTTACAAAAGAACATTCACTCAAGCACAAGGGTAAGTGTATCACTCAATTCCAACAAAATCAAAAACATGCTTGACACTTGGTATCATTCTAACTTAAACACAACATACATCAATGATGACAATCAAAAGGTCTTTATTTGGGTTGTAATGGGGCTAGGGACAAGGTATGTCAAGTAAGGCCAAAACAAGGTGAAGTGTCAAAAGCTAGTAGTCACCATGAAAATCCCGCACAACACCAAACTTACTCCCCACACATTATTTTCTACCTTTAACAAAAAGACTTGACTAGTCGAATAAAAGAGGATTACAAAGACATAAGTATGTTCTCATATTTATTAATTTTTTTTTCCTTTTCTTTTTTTTTTCTTTTTTTTTTGCTAAGATAAATATAAGCAACAATAATCCTCTTTTACAGAAAATCGACTAACAAGATAACCAACAAAACATATATTTCCTCAAAAGTTATGAACAAAAGTAAACCCTTCTCACACCTTATTACTCCCTCAAGTTCATACTAGCCTTTGACAAGTTGGGATCAAATATACGTAAGGCCGTCAAGAAAAGGGTCTTAGGCGAGTAATGTGGTGTGTCACCGAAAGAATTTGATTAAGCTCAAAAGGGTAACTAATTGATCACATACGAATGGTGTGGATATTTTGGAAATACGGGTTATTCCTAAATGCCTTTATCATCTTATCATCAATCAATGTCATGTATTTCAAGAAAGAATTCAAACAAGTGCTAGCAATGCAAATGACAAGTGGACACTCAAGCAAACGAAAATAAATGCAAAAGATATGCATATGGGCTCAAAACTCACTTGGTGTGGATAGAACATAATCAATCTCAAGTGAATGTATCCTCAATGCACCTACTTGTATTCAAAGCATGAAAACCAAATCATCTTACACCTAATCATGACCTTCTACTTTCTTGCACAAATCAAATAAGTCTACTAGTTTCACCTTGCTAGTGTAAGTGTGTGAGCAAGAACTTTAGCAAATCACTTCTCAATCAAAAGCTAACGGACCACAAGAATATCATAGCATGTAAGGGTGCATTTAAACAACTAGCAATCAATTAACGAGACTAGAATAAGATTGGAACTCTACTATTCACAATTTTATAACTCTTTTTGTGATTTTTTCCATTTTTAATTTTTTTTTTTTTTTATGTATTTACACTAAGAACCCTCCCTCATACCTAAATCATGCATTGTCCTCAATGTATGCAAATGCAGGAGAAATGACAAAGGAGAATGGTGAGAATATACCTGATAAGGGATGAAAGAGAGTTTACAAATACCTACTGAAGAACTCACTGAATCAGGAGTCGATGAGGTGGATAACCTCTTCCTCGGGATCAAATGGCAGCTCCAAAAATGGTTTGAGTCTTTGTCCATTAACTTTAAAAATATCACCATTTTTTGGATTTTCAATTTCAACAGCACTGTGAGGAAAAACAGTCTTAACAACGTAAGGGCCTTCCCACCTAGATCTCAATTTCCCGGGAAATAAATGAAGCCTAGAATTGTATAAAAGAACTTTTTGACCTGGAGAAAATGATTTTCTCAAAATGGATTTATCATGAAAAATTTTAGTTCTTTCTTTATAGATTTTAGCATTTTCATAGGCCTCATTTCTTAATTCCTCTAGTTCGAACAGTTACAACTTTCTATGACTACCGGCAGTCGATAAGTCAAAGTTCAACTGTTTGATGGCCCACAAGGCCCTGTGTTCTAGCTCAACGGGCAAATGACAGGCCTTGCCAAACACAATTCTGTAAGGGGACATCCCCAGAACAGTCTTAAAAGCAGTCCGATAGGCCCACAAGGCATCTATCAGTTTGATGGACCAATCCTTCCTATTCGAGTTGACAGTCTTTTCTAAAATTTGCTTGATTTGCCTATTTGAGACTTCAACTTGACCACTGGTTTGAGGATGATAAGGGGTATCCAACCTATGGGTAATTGAGTACTTTTTCAAAAGAGACTCAAAATGGTGATTCTTAAAGTGCGTACCTTGATCACTAATGATAGCTCTAGGTGTACCAAAACGAGAAAAGATATTCTCTTTGAGGAATTTAAGAACGACCTTGTTATCATTGGACTTAGTCGGTATGGCTTCGACCCACTTAGACACATAATCAACTGCTAAGAGAATGTAGAGGTTGCCAAACGAATTAGGAAAAGGACCCATAAAGTCGATCCCCCACACATAAAAAATCTCAATGATAAGGATGGGAGTCATTGGCATCATGTTTCTCCTCGTGATCTTTCCTAAGTGTTGACATCTACTACAAGCGGTGCAAAATTCAGCAACATCCTTAAACAATGTAGGCCAATAAAAACTGCTTTGGAGGATTTTAGCGGCTGTTTTCTTAGCACTGAAATGTCCTCCACAAGCTTGGTCATGACAAAAGGAAAGAATACTTCGAAACTCATGGTTTGGGACGCACCTCCGAATGATTTGATCGGGACAGTGTTTAAAAAGATATGGGTCGTCCCAAAAGAAGTGTTTGACCTGTGAGAAAAATTTTGATCTATCTTGTTTAGACCAATGAGAGGGAATATCGCCGGTGGCAAGGTAGTTGACAATATCGGCGAACCAAGGAGGAGTAGAGATAGAGAGCAGATGTTCGTCGGGAAATGATTCATTCAAAGGCATGTCGTCGGTTGATTCAACCACTAAGCGAGAGAGATGGTCAGCAACGACGTTTTCAGAACCCTTTTTATCCCTAATTTCGAGATCAAACTCTTGGAGCAACAAGATCCACCTAATCAACCGGGCCTTAGAGTCTTTCTTAGAGAAGAGATATCGAAGGGCAGAATGATCGGTGTAAACAATGATTTTCGAACCAATAAGATAAGAACGAAATTTCTCGAGTGCAAAGACTACGGCTAGAAGCTCCTTCTCGGTGGTAGAATAATTAAGTTGCGCATCATTTAAGGTCTTACTAGCGTAGTAAATGACATGTGGCATCTTATCGATTCGTTGTCCTAAAATCGCTCCTAATGCATAATCGGATGCATCACACATTAACTCGAAGGGTTGACTCCAATCGGGAGATTTGATGATTGGGGCCGATGTCAATTCTTTCTTGAGATGTTCAAAAGATTGTAAACAATCACTATTGAAATCGAATTTGACATCTTTCCCGAGAAGAGTGGTTAAGGGTCTAGCCTTCTTGCTAAAATCCTTAATGAAACGCCTATAAAAGCCCGCATGGCCTAGGAAGGAACGAATGGCTTTGACCGATTTTGGTGGGGGTAGATTTGCAATAAGATCGACTTTGGATTTATCTACTTCGATCCCCTTTTCAGAAATTTTATGACCCAGAACGATTCCTTCTTTAACCATGAAGTGACATTTCTCCCAGTTGAGAACGAGGTTGGTTTCTTTGCACCTTTTTAAGACTAACTCGAGATGGTTTAAGCACTGGTGAAAAGATGAACCAAAGATGGAAAAATCGTCGATAAAGATTTCGAGAAAATCCCCTACCATGTCAGAAAAAATGCTCATCATACACCTTTGGAAGGTGGCCGGGGCGGTGGTTAAACCGAAAGCTAATCGATGATAGGCAAAAGTTCCAAATGGACAGGTGAACGTGGTTTTCTCTTGGTCCTCGGGAGCTATAGGAATTTGAAAATAACCGGAGTATCCATCTAGAAAACAGTAGTAGGCATGACCCGCTAACCTTTCTAACATTTGATCGATGAATGGCAAGGGAAAGTGGTCTTTTCTAGTGGCATCGTTGAGTTTCCTATAGTCAATGCAAACCCTCCAACCCGATTGGACACGAGTAGGAACTTGCTCATTGTTCTCGTTAGTCACCACGGTAATACCCGACTTTTTAGGTACTACCTGAATCGGGCTAACCCAAGAGCTATCGGAGATGGGGTAGATGATTCCGTTATCGAGACACTTAATGATTTCTTTCTTAACGACTTCCATCATGGTTGGGTTCAACCGCCTTTGCGGGTCTCTGACTGGTTTGGCATCGTCAACCAAGTGAATCCTATGTTGGACAATGGTCGGACTAATTCCTTTGATATCCGAGATACTCCAACCTATGGCTTCCTTATGTTCTCTAAGCACACTTACGAGCTCATCCTCTTGTGACTTGGTCAAATCAGAGGCGATAATAACGGGAAAAGACTCGTTAGGACCTAAATAGGCGTACTTAAGAGTGTCGGGAAGAGGTTTGAGTTCTAAATCGGGCGACGTTGACTCAACGGGTTCACTAGTTTCGAGAAGAGACAGGGGAAATGGTTCAACATTTTGATTATTTGTAGGAATGGGGGATTCTAACATTGCATTGACCTCATTTGTATATTCGGAAACATCCCAATCATGGCCAAAGTGGTTTAAACAAAAGTCGAGGGCCTCGTTAGAAGTCATGAAATTTTGATCAACTATTTCATCAATTAAATTGACCTCCATAGGTTGATCATGAAAATCATCGGGTTGTTTCCCAACATGAAAGATATTGAGATCAATGGTCATGTTCCCAAATGTGAGCTTCATTAATCCATTTCTACAATTAATCAAAGCATTGGAAGTGGCTAGAAAAGGACGTCCTAAAATGACGGGAATTTGGTATGTCGGATTCCTAACTGGTTCAGTTTCTAGTACCACAAAATCAACAGGAAAGACGAAATCACCAACTTTAATTAGCACATCCTCGATGATCCCCTTAGGAATTTTGATTGAGCGATCTGCTAATTGAAGGGTAACATTCGTCTTTTGAAGTTCTCCTAACCCTAGGGTTTGGTAGACAGAAAATGGAAGCAAGTTTACACTAGCACCTAAGTCGAGAAGAGCCTTGTCCACGAAAGAATTACCTATGACACATGAAATTGTGGGACAACCGGGGTCCTTATATTTCACGGGAATCTGGTTAGAAAGAATGGAGCTCACTTGAGAGGTCAAAAAGGCTTTCTTAGGAACTTGGGTGGTTCGCTTATGAGTGCACAAATCTTTTAGACATTTCGCATAAGAGGGAACTTGTTGAATCGCGTCTAAAAGAGGAATGTTAACTTTAACTTGCTTAAACACCTCTAAGATCTTATCTAATTGAGCGGTTTGCTTATTAGAGACGAGGCGTTGTGGGTAAGGAGCCTTCGGTTTAAAGACTTGTTCTTCGGGAACGGGCTCCGAGGTTGTTCCACTCGAAGAAGATGGCTGACTCGAAAGAGGTGAAGAGACAGGAATCGGAGTTTGATCAGAAGGATCGAGAATAGGTGTCGGTGCAACGTTTGATTCTTCTTTTTCCTCTTCGGGGGACTTGACTCCTACTCGATTATCAACGTTCTTACCGGATCTTAGAGAAATTACAGCATTCACATTGTCATGAGGTCTTTGATTAAGAGGAAACTTAGGATTGACCTCGGTTTGACTTGGAAACTTATTCTTCTCACGCTCATGGATGGTATTAGCTAATTGGCTCACCTGAACCTCTAACTTAGATATGGCTTGGGTGCTAGCATTTAAGATTTGCCTATCTTGAGTCATGGTTTGCATGAAAGTTTGTTGCGATTGAGCCAAATTAGTGGTGGATTTGAGAAGCGCATCGAGACTTTTCTCCAACGATGTAAGTCGCTTATCCGACTCAGAAAAACCGGGAGGGTGGGAAGGAGCTTGAGTTGGATAAGGAGCATGATTTTGATGCGGAAATGAATTTGAGTGCGGTTTATGAAAAATCGGCGGTTGATTTTGGAATTGTGCGGGGTGAGATTGTTGACCTTGACCCTGATTCCAAGAAAAATTCGGGTGATTTTTCCAACCGGGGTTATAAGTAGGAGCATAAGGATCATTTCGAGGACCCGGTTGGAACATCGCATTGACTTGTTGAAAATCTTGAGGATTTTGTATCCCTGGATTGGATGAATTAAAATTTGAGCACATGGATACTTGGGAGTGGGATCCGTTGGTTTCTAAGGCTTCTAAACGTCGAGTAAGAGTGGCTAATTTAGCCTCGATCGCGATAGAGTTACCAACTTGATGTAGCCCCCTTTGATGCAGGGTAGAATTTGAATCGTTCGATTTCTCGGGTTCTCGAGTGGGCTCCCTAGTCGATTCCCACAACATAGTCTTTTCCGCGAACTCTTCGAAAAATTCCCATCCCTCGTCCTCGTCTTTCTCCATGAATTTTCCCTGGCACATAGATTCCAACAATGCGGTTGTTGAACCATCTAAGGCCTCGTACACAATCTTACAGAGCCTCCATTTTTCGATTCCGTGGTGGGGGCATTGAGATAGGAGATTTTTAAAACGGTCAAAACACGTCCAAAATGGTTCGTTGTGTTTTTGACGAAATTGATTAATCTCATTAGTGAGCTTCGTAGTCTTATGGCTTGGAAAGAATTTTTTTAGAAAGATGACTACGAAACCTTCCCACGTGGAAATCGAATTGACGGGTAGACTATACAACCATTTTTTAGCATTATCTTTTAAAGCGAAGTTGATTAGTCTAAGCCGTATGGCGTCCTCGGAAAGTTGTTGGAGCTTTTGCAAAGTGCAAACCTCCTCGAATTCTTGTAGAAAAAGATAAGGATCCTCACCGTCACTCCCGCGAAAATTAGGCAACATGCTAATTTGATGACCTTTGATTTCGAAATTATTAGCAGTCACGGGAGGTAGGGTGATGCAAGAAGGTTGGGCCGAACGTGTGGGGTAACAACGGTCTTTTAACGAAACTGCCATGGTCACTCCGGGGTCAGGAATTTCTACAGACTCGGATTCAGAAGAAGATGCAATCTCGATTGATCTTACTAGCCTAGCAGAATTTTCCCTAATCCAAGCAGTTCGCATAAACCACAGAAGTAGCACGTAGCAATTAAGTGCGACAAAAATAAACAAACAAAAAAAAAAGGGTGTAAAATTTAAAGGAAAATTCTAGACCTAGGGTTCCTTAAGAAAATAACTAGACCTTGCTCCTAACTGTAAGGACCACCAAAAATTCGATAAATCAGAATTTATTCGGACCGATTTGGCCAGTTAGGTGCAAGCATTGCCAAGAGGCTAAACACCAGTCTAGACACCAAATCTTAATTGGCCAGGTAAGCCTTCGCTTGCCTAGACACCAAAGAGTCAGAATAATTAATGATTACTTTGTTTCTTAGGTACCTTCCTAATTGAGCGCGAAATCCTAGGGGCCAACGTCTAATTAATTTTATTAAAGGCTAAGGGCATGCAAAATGATGGATTAATTGTTTTTGGGCGAAGGAAAGAGTGATGAAATCTCTTCCCTTATCTTGTGAGTGGTTTTGCCCTTAAGATTTATTAGAATGAATGCAACAAGCAACGAGATATATACGAAAGCGGTAAACAATTATGGATGCTTTATACTAAGTGTTCTAATCTAAAAGAAAGAAGAATTTAACGTACCTTTGGGTCCTCCAGCAATCACCACAATTTATAAGGTACGAAAAATTAAAAACAAAGAAATAAAAATCTAGATGATGTGCTCCTAAGTGATTAAATGCATGATGCAACAATTATGTGTTTCAACTAAATTTTTTTTTTTTTCAATTTTCAATTTTTTTGTGATTTTTGATTTTTTTTTTGATTTTTTTGTGATTTTCTAAAAATAAAAATGCGAAAAGAATGAGATACGGGTTACCGAAGCACGCTTCCAAAAATTCCAATTTGTGTTCCAAGCTCCGTGAGAAGATTCCCGAAATTCCAAACTTTCCTTAAAAAAAAAACGAAACAAAAATAAGGCAAGCAAAAGAAAACTAATCCGAAAAATTAAAAATCAAGGCGCGAAAAATAATTAGTCTCCGGCAGCGGCGCCAAAAACTTGATGTGCTTAAAATAAGACAATTAAAATCGCAAGCGCACGATCATCGTTTTAATATTTTTGATTCGATCCACAGAGACTAATATTTTCGCAAACCTTAATATCTAATTTAGGCGAATTAGAACAATTTTTGGGAAGAATTTATTCTTAAATTTAACAACTAACAAATAATCTAAATAAATTATATTTAAATGCACGAAACTAGATCTAAATTTTACCGAGTATAAAAGTTAAGCTACGGGAATCAAGATTTAGGCTTTAGCTAAAAAAACAAATGGATATTTAACATTAGAAATGAAGTTGGGCCAGGAATTGACCTAACATAACATGGGCCAGAAATTAAAAACCAAACACATTAACTCTAGATTACAACTACGTAACCAAAAGCACTATTAAACAAATAGAGTAATTAATTAATGCTAATTAAATCTACTTAACATTAATGCCAAATTTAATTTACGCTAATAACATAAGCACTAAATAAAAGCCATGATTAAACTAATGATTGATTGAGAAATGATTAATGCTCATGATTGTAAAACAAAATACAAGAGGTGGTTATTTAAAACCATGAAGAGGTCGTGGACAAGAAACATGGGCTAGGTGAAGTTTTGAATAGATTTTAGGCCTAGAATTTAAAATGGGCTACAAGCTCAACTACGAACATATAAAGCAGTCAAATGATTTCACGAGTGGATCATACATAAAAATACCCACGTACGCATAACAAACTGAAAATCTAGACATAATCTAGCAAATATGTTGAGCAACAAAATTATATAAAGAAGCGCATGCTATACAATCAGATGACAGCAAAAATTACAGAACATGTAAAACTGTAACTACAAGCAGATTTATAAAATAAAGAAAGTTAAATACTGTAAAGGAAAGACAACGGACTAGATTGAGAAAAAAAATAATAATAATAATAAGAACAAGATGTAAATTAAAGATGAAAACAAGTAAATTTAAAGTTATGTGAATCAAACCCACTAATAGAATTGAAATCTAATAGGGGCTCAACCACAAAATATAAAAAATGAAGTAGATCTAAAAAGATTAAAATGAAAGTGCTCCTTTCATTTCCCCAAGCTCAACTTTAACTTCGTGAATTTTGAAAGTTATCATAGCACAAAAAAAAAACGATGGAGACTAGTACGAAAAAAAAAAAAAAAAAAATTTGCATTAATATGAAAAGAAAAGAGAGTGTTTACAAAGAACAGTTACAAAATGAAAGCTACAAAATATGGAGGCTAACAAAATTTAGGATAAGGAAAGAAAACTAAGGTGTAGGCTAAAACTAAGATTAAGGATAAGGAAAATAAGAAAGGTGTAAGATAAGGTAAGAGATGTTGGGTGTGTGAGAGGTAGGGGTGTGCACGGATCGGTTCGGCTCGGTTTTTACCGGAAACCGTTACCAAACCGTACATGTCGGTTCGGTTCGGTTTTTAGCTATTAACCGTAACCGAACCGTTCGGAACGGTTTTTTTTGGTTCGGTTAACCGTTTGTCGGTTTCGGTTTTTTTCGGTTTTTAATTTTAAATACTTAATACCTTAATATTATGATAATAAAAATTATAATGTCATCTTAACATTTGCGATAATATTTTTAAGCTAGCCGGTAAGGTACTAACTACTAAGGTCTATGCAGATTTTATATCTAACATACTATTTAGAGAGCATTTTCAACTCATCTGGTCCATTTAGCAGTTTGGTGTTTAAGGATCAATATTTAGAAATATCAACCCAATTGCCTAAAGATGCTTCTTTATATGGCCTACCAGAGAACATACAGCCTAACGGAATTAAACTCAAACCAAACGAAACTT
The DNA here is from genome assembly GCA_037693485.1 of Kitagawia praeruptora. NCBI lineage: Eukaryota > Viridiplantae > Streptophyta > Magnoliopsida > Apiales > Apiaceae > Kitagawia > Kitagawia praeruptora. The sequence continues at coordinate 96,824,386 of CM075350.1, forward strand.
GTATCATTTACGTGGCTGAAAGTATAAATCAGAGTAAGCATGTATAACAAAGTGGATGTGAAAAACAAGGAATACATCTAGAATTTTCACTTTTAAATGTTGAACAGATTAGGGTTGGGACGTGTTAGTATAAATGTATAATATATATTTTTATTTAGTATAAATTGTATAAATCTGACTATAAAATTCTATATTTTATATAACTATATAATAAAAAATTAATAATTATTAAAATAATATATTTTCGGTTCGGTTTTTCGGTTCGGTTATTGGGATAAAACCGTAACCGTTACCAAACCGTTCCGTCGGTTCGGTTTGGTTACGGTTTTTTTCGGTTTTTGTCGGTTACGGTTTTTTTCGGTACGGTTTTTCGGTTTTTCGGCTCGGTTTCGGTTTTTCGGTTTTATTTTGCTCACCCCTAGTGAGAGGTGTTAGATGTGGTGGATGAAGGGGGTATTTATAGGTGAAAATTAGGGTTTTTGGTTGGTGTGGGTTAATCCTAGCCATCCATTTTGGTTGGTGTGGGTTAATCCTAGCCATCCATTTTGGTTGGCAAAAATATGCACCACCCTCCCTTCTCTTTCCTTTTTCTTCTACTTTGGTCCTTCTTCTTTCTCTTTTGCCCTTTCTTGCACTTTATTTATATATTTTGTCATTTCTTCACTTTTCTCGAATTTCCTGAAATCCAACAAAATAATTTATTAAAAATACGAGTTCAAACAATAAATAGGCAATAAAAATATGCAAAATTATGCACTTATCACCCGACTTATTGTAAGGATAAAAGTTTGAATGGACAAGATAAATGGGGGAAAATCTCCCTGGAGTTAAAGATAAAAACTGGTGATGACCCAGCATTGGCGTTACCTAATGGAAGAAGGAGAATTTTGGAATATATTAGGATGCACCTCGTACAGGTTTAGGTGTTGTGCTTGTGCAACATGACAACATAATTTTCAAATACAATTGGATAACACGGTTCACCAGATTCGGATGACCTTGGTAGTGCCAATTCTGGGAAGCGACTGACCCCGATGGTAGCGTTCCTTCTGAGACTAGTTGTTAAGTAGACTGGTATTCGGTAGTATCGACTATTAGGACAAGCATGTATCGGGGAGGTATGGCATGTTTAGTTTGAAACTTTTGATTCCCCTTCTAAGGACGATGTATATTTGGTTTCCTTCTAATGATTAAACTCCCAGCTTTATGTCAATCATTTCGCTACTGTAACTGTTTATGGTTCGACCAGCTCGGATGTTCATAGAAATATTCTTTGGGTATCGAAATGGATTTTCTTAATGTAACCAGTGGGTGGATAGATTGACTGAAGTTTCCCTAATCCTGGAAAGGAATTGGACAAAATTTGGCAAACCTTGTCTTTCGGATTATCTGAATACATCACTGAGGAGTCGATTGAGACTTATATGGAGTGAAGTTTTTGAAAAGATCAAAAGGTATCAAGTAGAAGGCACTATGCCAGCAATTGCTAGAAAAGTAATGCTATTAGCCGACCCCTAAACTCACATATTTTAGCATGGCCAGTGGGGCCAAGTCACTAAGGATTATCAAGTGATTGAACCAGCAATGTAAGGACAAAGCGGGGCGCTTCTAACAAAGTGCCAACCGCGAGAACTTTTGATGTAAATGAATTGAGATACATGAGGATGGATTTTATAAATACCCTAGATGTATTAGGCACTAAGAAATTCACGTTGATCATGACCAATATCTTCCAGAACATCCTTGCTACCACTACCAAGTTCTGTAAGAAAGATAGATAGACATATGTTGTCTTTTGGAAAGTCATATAGACTAACATTCGTTTGAAAGGAGAGGTAACATTAAGCTACCTATAGATTATCAAGATTGGAATGATTGAAAAGAGACCCTTATTATGGATATATGATTAAAATTGCCAAGTACAGGATGTAAGTATTCCTCAAAAATGGAATTGAGGATAGAATGTCCATAGATTAATACGAACCCTGGGGGATGCACAAAGGATAGCATCACCCCTAACAAAGACATTGTGAATTCAGACGATATAAGTTGAATCGACCAAAGTATCAATAACCTGTAAGGATTTGTGGAAAGGAGTCTCAAAAAGTACATAGACAGAGATGTTATGGAATTGACTAATGATGTTTGATATACCCTGTAACCAGGAGATGCATGAGGAATGATGAGGATGGCCTAAGAAACCTTATAAGGGAAGTGCTAATATTCTAAACTTCAAACGGGAAGTTTGGTAAGGAATGTATGACATAGTAACAATAAGGCCAGATGAAGCATGTGTGAAACCATGTAAAAGTATGGATTGAACCAATAAGGTTGAGATTATCCTAAAAACAAGAAGGGAGTTAAGTAAGGAAATATCCTAGGTATGATTTGGAGTACCTGTAGTCAAGATCACACTAGAAAGGTGGAAGCAATGACTTTTGGAAAAGACTGATAGATGCTTTCTCTCATTCAGCAGAATTTAAGGGAGAATGCTTCCACCCTGAGTTGGAATAGATCCAGAAAACATGGATCTCAAGAAATTATTATAATCAGGAAAGGCCAACGAGGTGGCCGACACTTTAAGTATAGGGGAGTAAGTATAAATGCTCAGACCAAAGAAATAGAATGATAATGTAAGGACCTTGATGGTCATAATGTGGTAGAGGAAGTTACATTCCGTCTAATGATTTTGCCAGGATCAACTATAAGAATAGTTTAAGTAAATATTCGATTCCTGATGTTGCCAGTAGCACATTACCGACATTAGGAGGCTCTACGACATACCAGACCAAATTCCCCAAGAGACTCGCCTTTTCTTTGGAAAGAGAGAGGGGAGGTTAAGTAACAATGAATTGGTAGTAAATGACCAGAAATAGAGAGGGTACAAATACTGATAAGCCAAATGGCACGATGATGAATGACAAGCAAGTTTATGTTGGTGTATTTCTGTGCAAACAAGATAGAGAATTATGAGGTTGGCAAGCGATTAAGCAAACCGCTAAGCTTTTAGTCTTCTACCGGAAATATATGATTAATAATCTCACCAGCTTGTTTCAGCTGCGATGCTGGAAGCTCTTTTGCAATTTTATCTGCTTCATGTAATATCTACGTCAAGTTCAGGAAGCATTCCCTATGGATAGGGAATAGTGATTATTTTGTTTTCCTAGAGGATCTTGAATTGACAATTATGAAACCCGTACGTTTAGTTATTCAATCACTGCGTAAACGATAAGCGATGGTGATCCTTCTGAGAAATTAGGTGGTAACGACTGTGGAAATGTCGAATTGAATCTAAGTTAGAGAAATCATCCAGGTTTATTTTGGATGGTGTAATTTCTGGAACGACGGGATATTTGAAATGAAGAATTAGGTTATGATGGTTCATAAATGATTATGGTAGAAATAAAAACAAGAGACTGATAGAGATGGAAATAGAATTGGGAATTAATAAGAGAGTCAGATAGGCGTACTCATGAGAATCTCCAGTAATGAAGCGAGAAAAGTATGGAATTGGCAAGGTAAGGGTATTGGCCAAAACGGAAAGTTGGAATTAGGAGCATGAATGACATACAAATTGACTCCTTTTAAGTTTGGAAAATCCGAGGAAATATGGAATAGTTGATTGAGGAATAAAGAGACTCATGGAATGAGAAAGTGAAATCTAGATGGTTGAACAAAGGAAAATTCGACCCCAAACGTGTAACACGTATTGAGTAAAGGTGGCGAGTGTCTCAACACTGAGATGACGATAGAGTTAAACAACAAGAGTAATTAAGAATTAGACAATATGAAGGATGTGATTGATAAAGAAAAGATTGGGAAATAATTATGGAATGTGAAGCAAGGAATGTTATGAATGGAGTGATGAATGGGTTTTCTTAACGAGCTCTCGGAATGACAACCTGATAGTGTTAGAATTATGAGTATGAAAGAGCCAGTGTCGGGGCATGAAATGTGAGTAATAATAATGTCAAGCGGGAAATCCAAGATTTAACCTGAGAGGTTGAAGGATTTTCCAAAAAGTTAGTGGCGCTAATATCGAGCAAGAGTATAGGTCCATAGAATGATGGACAGAGCAGCAAGGACATGTGATATGTGAGATTACGAAAAAGTAGTATTTAATACGAATATGATTATTTTCTTCTCTAATAAACCTCTATAGTTCAGAGGAAAATTCTAAGTATGATATTTTGACAATCATGAAAACTTTCTTATATGATTCTTTGAAATTCGTTCCTTTTCTTTTCCCTTATTTATCTTCTTCTAAACTGAGAAGAACAACCCTTTAAGGAGGGGAGGTAATACTACGTGACTCTCTGTCTGTGTGATAGGAGTCTAAGTGGAATGCCATTAATTGTTTAATTGCTTGTCAAGTACTAAAGGCTGGCCCCCTTCTGTACTAGCTATGCAATATAACAAATGTTCATTGATCACAGTGATCTCTCGATAAATTTTCCACCTAAATATATATACATCGAGATTGCGAAGATTAAAGCGATTAGGAATTGCAAAATTTCGAGTGAGGTTATCTCCGGACTTCGTAGCGCGTTAGTGATACCGAAGTCACTGCACGTACCAATAAGGTTAATAGTATAAGAACGGACAAGAGCGTATACCGGATGATGTGTTATGCGAAAGTATCAAAGAATTGGTAGAACGGATAAAGGGTGTATTGTAACACCAGTATGATGTGCTTTAGAAAGATTGGAATGTGTAAAGATCGACCAGAGAATTGGAAAGCGAAATAACCAACAAGTACCCAATTGTCTTCTACCTGATTCCGGGACGGAATCCTTTTAAGGAGGGGAGACTGTAAGAACCCAGATTTTTGGGTAGAATTAAAACTTTTACTGTGTATTGATGAAAGAATGAACAGTGACTCCGACTACAAGGTATTAACAAAGAATGTGAACGGGTATAGATTTAAATGATCATATGTCATGAAGAATACTGTTGGTTGATAGCATAAATAAGAATAATCTATCTCCTAAGGATATAAGTTATATTATTCCAAGAAAGATTATTCTTGTGTCATCCAAATCAATATCTATTATAAGTCCAGCGGTTCCGTAAAAGGTTAAGGAGCACTCGAGAGTAAACCAGGTTCATTTTCCCAATTATAGGAATTAAATAAAAATAAGTGATGAATAGTGATTTTGGTGGAATTTAGAATATTAGTATAATAATGCTATATCCGGTATTCGGAACGGATTTCCGAGTTCGTATTAGTGATCCGAGGGGAAAATAAGTGTATATAAAGACTGTCGGATTCTGAAAAACAGCACTTTCATTTTCTCCGAGATTTTCCCTAGACACTGATAGATTAAGGATTTAATATTTAATATTTAAGGTATTTAAATTCGAGAAGTATTAAGAAAGATGGAGATTGGTATTATAAATATTAAGAAGGTTTTCGGTAAAACCCTAACTAGAAACGAATGAGTTATTCTCTCGAACAATCAGTCGAATTAAGCAATAACCGGACGAAAGAACAAGCAGAGGACTAAGATACATACATGTGCAAGTGGGTGGAGTAAGTAACTAAGCTAGTGGCAAGGAGTAACTAGCACACTTAGGATTAAACCAAGCATACAAGATATTATCTCTTAAGATGCTACTTGTCCACTTGATTTATGAAGCTTCCTTGACACACCACTTTTAATAAAGCCACTTTATGGCCTTGATATTATTTGGATGCATCAATAATGCAAGGAACCAAGCAAGTTTCATACATACAAGCACAATTGGAAACAAACTAAATTAGTTGGCATGAGGATGCAACATAAGACACCAATACTTGCTCACATGTTATCAAACCCTTAACCAAGCCTTAACCATCAACTAGACCATGGTTAACCAAGCAAATATCTAGCATTATTGGTCACATTTACAAGATGAGATCAAGAGCAAGCCAAGCAAGAAACTTCATCCTCTCCATTTCTCTTCCAAACCATTCGGTTGGAATTTTTCCAAAACCAAACCCCACTTCCAACCATCAAACAATTACAAGATAAATCATGGGAGTCTTATAAATCATAAGAAAGATCTCCTAGAAATCTTAGCCTCAAAATCCATTCCTAGCCTAGCTAATAAAATCATCAAAGATGATGATGAATAGTAACCTCAAGAACAAAATTCATGGATCTTGATTTTGGTTGATGATCCAAGCTTCATGGAGGCTATACAAGGACTATACAAGGCTTAGTAAGGCTATATCACTCTCTAAGGAAGGTATAACCTCTTGAAACCCTAACTCTTGTTTGAGATTTAAGCATGTTTATGATGGATATAGCTTAGTTATGGTTATGTTAAGGTTAAAGCATGATTATAAGCATGATTAAGATTGGGTTTTGATAAATGTTAAAAATAGCTTAGATGAACGGAAAGGCATTGCTTGGCCTCAGTTCATGGTTATAAATCATGTATATGTTGTTTGGTGTAGATGTCATGATTATTGGGAGTTTTGGAATTTGGTAAATATCCGATTTATAGCCGTCGTAATGCCGAAATTTCGTTAATCTTAAGAACACGAGTTTTACAGTAGGTATAAGTCACTGATTAGCTTCGATTTCTTCCATGATAAGCTAGATTATGTTATAAGCTTCGTTTTGATATAAAGATCGTATGAAATGGACTTACGGTTTAGGAGTTATGATTAAATTCGTAAAAGAGGTTCGAAACCGTAATCGAAAGTTCGTAACTGAAATTGGAATCCCTTAACATGACTAAGTCAGTGACGAATCATGGTAATTAAATATTAGAGGTCATAAGGAAGGCGTGAGAGAAAACCACAAGTAAAATGGATCGTTTTACGATTTTATAAAAATGTTCGAATCGAGGATAAGTGCGAAGAAACCACTTTTCGGAGGTAACATTATTCATTAAAACCTCCTGCCCTGTTTTGGCAAAAATCCGAAAAATTAATCTTCTGATCTAAGCCCAATTTTCAGTTAGCTACCTTCTAGACATTCTCTAGATCATGTACGCGAAAACGGTGCGTCATTTGAGTTAACGGTTACCGAGTTATGAACGTTTTAGTGAAAGAGGTGTGAATAGTAAAGATCCGTAGTCGACCGAACTTCGAAAATACATTTCACCTATCTAGACCCGTGGCTTCCAATTGGAAATTTTATGATAAATATTACAAATACCAAAGATGATTTTAGAAGTGGTTTCGTAATTAAATACGTTTCCAGTGATTTATTAAAAGTGTTGAAGTGCGAGTCACGGAATAGTGATTCTCAGAAAAGTCACCTCTAGGGATACTACTTTGGCCACCCTTTATGGCTAAGTTAAAAAGGGAATTTCGAGTCGACTATAACACGAAACTTGTGAAGAATTATCAAGACCACATATTGGTGCAAAGAACGAGGTTATAATTGATTAAGTAAGATATACGAAAAATCTGACATTAAGGGTGGGTTCGAGGTGTGTTTTGGACTAAACTTACATGACTTAAGTTAAGTTATACTTAACATTCGAAATTTTAAGTGATTGACCTCGGTTGTTGTGACTATTTATAGATCACTGGATCGACACGAGACACACTACCCCTACAGGATTACCAGGCAAGTTTCAAATACTTGGAACTGTTGTTGTGATAATATATATAATGATTGTTGTATACCTATGCCATAACATGCATGCCTACTTTCAAGTCTATTGATATGCTTGTTCCCTGAATTGATATTGGCTTATAGACTAGATATGAATTATCAGTTATAAGGAAGATTGTTTTGCTAAGACCCTTAGTGAAGGGCGTATGATATTCATTCTTTAAATATAAGACCGGGAGTCAGTATTTTGTGATATATAGATAGCCGTGGAAACCCGGAGGGATTCCAGCGGCAGAGTAGTACTCATTTTGAGGAATGTTATTAGTAAACGTTATTTATATTTTCATAAAGTATTGATTACTTGGAAATTACTCGAAGAATGCTATTTGGATATTATCTCAATCGAGAGGTACTATATGAATATTATTTTGAATATTCATTCGTGTATATTTATTTGCTGAATATTATTTTAATATTCATTCGAGCTTTAATTACTTAAATGAATATTAGTTTCGAATATTCGTTTAGAGTTTGATTATTCAATGAGTAATTACTTTAGTATTCTTGGAAATTTATTTATTAAATGAATATTATCGTGAATATTCATTTAAGATTTTATGTACTTGATGAATATTATTTTAAGATATTCATTCGAAGTTCTATTTACTTAAGGAATATTGCTTCGAATATTCCTTTAAAGTTTGATTGCTAAAAGAATATTATTTGGATATTTATTTAGAATATTAATTATTAAATGAATATTATTCTCAAATATTCATTTAATGTTTGATTTATTTAGTGAATATTATTTTAAACATTTACTTGGGCTTATTTAATTAATGAATATTATTTTGAATATTCATTTAAAGAAGAGAGTTATTTAGTAAATAATTCTATGTATTTATTCGAGGATTACTTACGAGCAATATTATGATTTAATCATATTCCTTAATTATTATTGATTTAATAAATATTCTTGGAATATTTATTTAAATTCTTTTAAGTTCTTTTTATAATAATTCATATTATTCAAAGATTATCTTTCATCTTCAGATATGGTGTAAAATAGTTCGGAGTATTTTATGACTATTTTTGTCAAGGGGAGGTTCCCAAAACTTTATTTCCATTTAAATCTATCTTATAAGAAGATTTAAATACTCGCTCAACTTCCAAAAATATATAAGGGGACCTCACTTGAGAGATGTTATTTATTGGGCTGCCCGGTCCTATACTTGCTAAAACTATCTTGTCACTCACATCTTGATTCTTTCAAGCATCGATATGAGTCTGTTTGGTTACCTCCTCAACGCTCGAGGGGTAAGAATTGATGGAACAAGTTTATATCCATTAACAAGCATCAGCTTGGGAAATATTGGTGATTTTTCCTTTCCAACTAGATACGACTACTTTGTGGAGTCCTATCAACAAGTAATATACTTGGGGAAAGGGGGAGGAACTTCACGTTTCAAGGTTATGGATGTGAAATGAACTAGGAGATGCGTAAGTGACCCAGTGGCGCCGGTCCAGCAAATGGCCCAACCGTTGGCCGGGGGGTTCCAGAGGGCGGTAGACAAGTAAATCCGTCGGTGCTTCCTTCTACATGTAGTAAACAAGAGGTGGGGAGCATAACATGCGACTGATCATCGTGTAAATGCTATGTCTCCTGGCGCGTCAAACTCCAGTATTAGTTCATCTCTCAATGTTGGAAATTTCCTGCAACCTTATCATTATTGGCAGGTTTGAAAAGTGTTTGAATTGGAATTGCAATATTCTTCCTGCAAGTTCCTCTATTATGAAAAGTTGATAATATCTGGCTCATCTTTGACATAGCAGATATTTATTCAAAACAAATATATTTTGAGTTACCTTGTAACTTCATCTCATACCTTATATTGGTACTACATCGTTAATGCATGGCATATGGTTTCAAAGATATTTTGGACTGTTATATATTATCACTGTTCAATTATATTTTTGGTGGGCTATTGCTCACCCTTGCTTTATTTATTTATATCACAACAACAACTAGATCAGATGGCCGAGCAAGGCGTGCTCAGCATAGGCAGGTGTCAGCCGTCAGAGGATTAACCGCTGAGGTCATAGCTACCATTGCTAAGGATGCAGCCTCTGGTAGGCTAGTTGTTAGTATTTGTGCATCAAATGTATTTATATATATGGCATATACCAATGGATGGCAAAGAGCATGTAATTGAAAAATTGTAATTCTTTGGGTTGTAAGAGCTCAAACTTGTGATTAATAATATTGACGATTACTCTGATTTCATCTCTGGGACTATAACGGGTGTGTTTTATGTTGTTTTTTTGGGTCACAAGGTTGTAATTTAAATTATGTTGATTTTGTGGTTGGATATTGAGACCGTAACGACCAGATCCCTGACCCTGGATCTGGGGGTGTTACAGTAGTATTCCAAATTTTCTGGAAGTCAGGATCATCTGGGTACAACTCCTTCATCATTTCAAAACCAACTACTTTTGTTTGGAGTGTAGACAGTAGAGTATGGCGCCTACTGAGAGCATCTGCAACAACATTTTGAATTCCAGCCTTGTGCTTGATTAGAAATGGATAAGACTATAAAAACTCACTCCAAGAGGCATGTCGACGGCTAATCTTCTGTTGAGAGTTCAAATATTTTAAAGCTTCATGATCAGAATAAAGAATGAATTCTTTATTTAACAGGTAATGACTCCAATGGTGCAAGGCTTGAACAATTGCATAAAACTCCTTGTCGTATGTTGAATACCGAAGTTCAGCATTGTTAAGCTTTTCACTGAAGAAGGCTATAGGATGACCTTCTTGACTTAGAATAGCACCAATTCCAGTGTGGGAAGCATCACAGCTAACTTCAAATACTTGATCAGAATTGGGAAGGGCTAATACTGGTGCTTCAGTTAAACATTTCTTCAGCTTGTCAAAACTTTTCTGTGCAGCCTCGGTCCATTAAAACTTGTCTCCTTTGATACAATCTATGAGGGGAGCGGCAACTGTGCTGAAGTTTTTTATGAATCTTTGTTAACACAAAATCACGCAAGTATACGTGGTCACAAGTAATACAATTCAAGTTCGTTCCATAGAAATCTGGTTATGGTTCTATTTAGTAGATGCACCTATTCAACAATGTATGGCTTTAATTCACTGCTAAGAAAAATAACAATTTGAGATTTGTTTATCTAATTTAAACTAAGATGCAAAATATTAAACTAAGAATTAAATTAACTAACGAGAATTTAAATCAAATTACTTATATGAGAATAAACATGGGATTCTAACTTTATTATCTACTTCACTTAGAGTTGATGCCTTTAATCAATGCACGTTATGGTTTTGATATCTGATCAGACAACACGAAATAAGTAAACGCTACTTATCAGTATACGAGTACCAAACTAATCATACATCCACAAAAGACAATTCAAGTTCATTCCACAGAGATCTGGTTATGGTTCTATTTAGTAGATGCACCTATTCAATAATGTATGGCTTTAATTCACTGCTAAGAAAAATAACAATTTGAGATTTGTTTATCTAATTTAAACTAAGATGCAAAATATTAAACTAAGAATTAAATTAACTAACGAGAATTTAAATCAAATTACTTATATGAGAATAAACATGGGATTCTAACTTTATTATCTACTTCACTTAGAGTTGATGCCTTTAATCAATGCACGTTATGGTTTTGATATCTGATCAGACAACACGAAATAAGTAAACGCTACTTCTCAGTATACGAGTACCAAACTAATCATACATCCACAAAAGAGATAGAAGATGAATAGACACCAATTATGCTTAGACCCTATATCTCTATAAGATTTGAAAACATAACGGTTGAAGAACAAGTTGTCTATTAAGATCACATAGGGTAGCATAATATCTCTATTGATGCTACAAATCATGATGTTAAAACATCAACCTATCCTATGCTAGCATGGCAAGTTATAAATCTCAAGATCCACTCTCGTTTCGCAAGAGATTAACAAGTTAGATGTTCGCGACACATCTAAATACATGAAACACAACCATACGAGGATATCAAGAATTCACCACACGTAATCTTTAAAGCATCAAACTACTAAGCTATATAGATAACTCCGTTAGAATCCCATGACAACGATTAGCCCATAATTGAACTGTTCATCGTCATGGGATTTGATGAAAACATGATAATAAACAAGATATAAATAAAAGAAGCAATAATATTAATAAAATGAAGAGTTAAGAAAACAAATCTATAATCCAGAATAACACAAAAGATGAAGTAGATCTAGATCCGTTGCTTGTCACGAGCGTTGAATCCTTCTCTCCTTTTCTCCCTTGCAGATCTAAGCTATGTTGCAATAATAAAACTATCTGATCATGATTACAATGCTAGGATGTGTTTATATAAGCTCTATAATTCTTGCCCAGCAAGAAATTGCCTTCTATTACAATTATAATTTAATTAAGGTGCTAAAAACTGCCCAAAATACAATTAGAACTTGAAAAGGGCAAAACAGTAATTTCACTGCTTCCAACAGTCTGTTTGTCATGCTGTCTGCTCCTACCCCGCGCAACTTGATCGTACTATACCAGTCCCATGTTGTAGAAAATCTCCCAAGCTTCGCGTGGGCAGTAAGATCGCTGAAAACGGACTTATAGAACTCCAGATATGGCCAAAACAGTGTAGACTGCGCAACCGTCCCCGAAAATCCGAATTTTAATCAATTAATCCTCAAAACACGACAGAATCATCATCTTAATCGACATTCTTGCAAACCTGCACAACTACACAAAACACATCAAAACTACAAGAAACTTGAGTCCAAGACAATCAATTTAAGCCGATTTAGAATGCTCCAAGTGGATATAAAATCCACTTATCACACCCCCAAACTTAAACCGATGCTTGTCCTCAAGCATAAATAATTACAACTAACTAACTAGTACCACTTCCGTAGGTGATCACGGTTGCATTTAGCATATGCAACAAGTCCTTTAAACCCCTAGGCAGCCCTAGTGGACGAGTAAGGTCTCGCGAGGGCCTATAGTGAATTTACCCACAAAATCCATTTAACCTAATGCAAGATCCCCTTCAAACTCACCAAAACCAACTAACAAGCAAATATCTCAAAGAATGCAACTAAATCCAAATAGAGCTCGACTAATTCCCCGTATACTAACAATACATGAACAGAAACGTGAGTGTGTGCGATGCTCATCAGAAATACTCCCAACACTAGGTCAAAAATCATACCTATTCTTCGCCAAGACAATCACAGGTTTATAAATAGAATAGACTGTAGACACTTCATAACTTAGAAACACCTTCATCCTCATTCAAGTTAGCCAGGTATTCATGCTTTATTACTACACTACAACACATACTACTATAAACAATACGCATGCTTATTTAACCGTGCAATGAATGAGACCCCAAAAGGCTTATACAATAATACCCATGTAGCGAGTGTTAGGTCAGCAATCCCAAACCACAAGGCTTTAGGTTACTAGGACTAAGTCCCCTCAGACTTAATTACTCGAGTATTAAAGAGCTCACTCGTGGTTAATTCTGCATTTAAGAATTGGACTTTTGACTCTTTTTTTCTTTCTTTTTTTTCTGAATTTTTTTTTATACAATCTGGAATGAGAATTCTCAATTCCAACCCTAGACTACTCATATAAATATGAGCTGGCTACTAGCCAATTGACACCTAGCCATTATTTAACAAATATTAACAACTAGCATGAAATCCCTGGTTTCCCCCAAACTTAGACTTTAGTGCTCTTACGCCATCAAGGGAATAACGAAAATTCTAAATATAATCAAGTGATTAAATCTCAAAACATCCAAACAAGCATAACCTCAACCTAGCCCAAAAGCAAACAATGAGACTGTGTAAAAGTTTTGTTCCCGTAACATGCAAGTCAATTTCGTAGGAACTATAAATCAACCCTCTACTCATCATCACCACACTCAATTAAAATCTACCTATCAATCAGAATCAACTCGTCCTAAGGAATCATGAAATATGCATGCCATGAAAATGCAACTAACATGAACTCACATGGTATACGAAAATAAAATAACAGAATGTCCTATATGAAACAAACGTAGATAACGCGAACATAAATGCATGAATTACACTAAACATGCAAACATGATATCCTATATGAACACATAATACAACAACAACTACTAATCCCCCAAACTTAAAATATTCAATGTCCGCATTGAATGGAAGTAAATACGAGGGATAGCAGAAAACATACCTACTCGTCCTCATCATCGGATGAATCACGCGGTGGATACTACGTATGAGCTCCATAGATGGGCCACCAGCTCCAATAACAAGAATACTACAAAACCCCCAATTTACAAGAACACAAATTCGTAATAAAAATAAGATTAGAGAAAAATTTTACCCAATACGAATCGAAGAGGTGAACTTTCAATTAATTCCTCTTTAGAATTGAATTTTTAGAGATTTAAAGAAGTAGAAGAGGAATTGGATTTGTATGTATAGGTGGGTATATATATATAATGGAGTGATAGGATGAATGAAAAATTTTAATGTGAAAAGGAAAAATTTGAGAAGGTATGAAATTTGATGTATGATAGAAATGGGATTTAAAAAATATATATAAAATAAATAATAAAATAAATAACTAAATAATAATAATAATAATAATAATAATAATAATAATAATAATAATAAATATGAATTAGAATAGAAATAGGTTTAGAAATTTGAAGAAAAGATGGGAGGTTTTGGAATTGATATAGGATTAGAATAGGTTTAGAGATTGGGGTTATAATAATAAGAAGAGAAGTGTGATTTTTTTTTTAACAACACAAATATTCGTGTAATAGCCGACTCGGACAGACAACACCTGGCGCTGCAGCTTCCTGATCTCGCGCCACAGCCTTGAACCACTTCTGATCAACAACTTTTTTTTTCTTTTACTCACCACTCGCCAAAACAGATGGAGTATGGCATGATGAGACAAAACAGAATATGTTGATTTATCATATTCTAAGACAAACAAAGCCACAAAGCCACAGCCTCAACATATTCTGTCGGCAGCTTTTTATTTTGTGTATTTTTTATTTTTTTTCTAAACATCACCTGTACAAAAAAAACTGTACCTGGACAGAAGTAGTATGGCGCTGCGGCCTGGGACGTGTCCTGTTCACAGTTGAATTTATTTTATTTTATTTTTTTGAAAGAAGCAATAATATTTTTTTTTTCTACACTAATGCGCGGGTTGCCTCCCACGAAGCGCTTCTTTAACGTCAATAGCTTGACATTACTTCCTCAACTCATGGCGGTTTTAAAAGAATAACTGAACCATCCTCATCACATAGACCATTCATACGAACGTTGACATCTTGGTTGCTTGCTTTCCACAAATCTCTTCCATCAGATTTCAACCTGATTTTAATGGACAGTTTCTTAAAGACATCCATAAATTTCTGAAACTGTTTCTCTTGACTCTTCTGCAAGCGTCCAGGATATGGAGGAGGCAGATAGATCTGATTATTCTTTGAAGATTGCTCCGGAATTGAATTTTCAACAGGTTTCTTGCTCTTCTCACCATCAAACTGATCAGCCACTAAATCAGATTTCTCAATTTCTGGCACTGCAGACTTTTCAACCTGCTGATTCTGAACATCTTCATCTTCCTTAGTTGTTGATTTTGGATCCCTCGTTACTTTTCCAGATCTCAAGGTAACCGCATTGACCTGCTCCTTACCATCCCTCCTGCCTGGATTTGCTTCCGTATTGCTAGGAAGAGTTCCCGGTTGCCTACTAAGTAAGGCACTTGCAATCTGTCCCACCTGGCTCTCCAAGATCTTTTGAGAAGCTTGCAGGTTCTTCATCATCATCCTCAAATCATCCATCTCTGATTTTTCATTAGATGATTGCCCCGCATGAGCCTGGGGCTGTTGCTGCTGAAATCCCGGAGGTTGATATGGTGCCCTCGAAGCATAAGGCTGTTGATAGCCTTGATTGAATGGCTTTGCTTGTTGTCCCTGAAACTGCTGCTGATAAGGTTGTTGAGCTCCTTGATTGTTGCTCCAGCTGAAATTGGGATGATTCCTGTTACTAGGATGATAAGTAGCTGGAACTGGTGCAGCAGGTCTCTGGAAATTACTCACGAACTGTGCTGATTCAGAAGAAATAGCACACTGATTCGTCTCATGTGCGCCCGCACATAGCTCACAAACACTAGCCACCTACTGAACCCCATAATTTGCAAGAGAATCCACCTTCATAGTCAAAGCCTTCAACTGAGCTGCAATAGCTGAAGCTGCATCCACTTCAAAAATACCTGCTACCTTGCCTTGAGAAAGCCTCTGGGTTGGATTCTGATATTCATTGGCAGCCATCGTCTCAATAAGATCATAAGCTTCATCATAGTTCTTAGCCCATAGAGCTCCACCTGATGCTGCATCTAGCATAGGTCTAGATTGTGCTCCCAACCCATTGTAGAAACTATTAATAACCATCCAGTCAGGCATACCATGATGTGGACACCTACGAAGCATCTCCTTGTATCGCTCCCAAGCCTCACACAAAGATTCTCCAGATTGCTGTTGAAATTGAGTTAGCTGGTTCCTCATTGCTGCAGTTTTCGCCATAGGAAAGAATTTCGTAAGAAACTTCTGAGCAAGATCCTCCCATGTAGTAATGGAACCAGGTGGTAGAGAGTGTAACCAGCCCTTGGCCTTATCCTTCAAAGAGAATGGAAAAAGCCTCAACTTGATATCATCATCTGACACACCATTGAACTTGAAAGTGTCACAGATCTCGATAAAGTCCCGAATATGCATGTTAGGATCCTCCGTAGGAGCACCTCCAAACTGAACCGAATTCTGTAGCATCTGAATAGTGCTCGGCTTGATCTCAAAGTTATTAGCTGTGATGGCCGGCCTGATAATGCTAGACTGGATATCATTGATCTTCGGCTAAGAATACTCCTTCAAAGCCTTAGCTGTTGTTGCATCTGCCATCGCTACTGTAGTTTCAGCTTCCTCGTTCTTATTCTCTGAATTCTCTACAAGATCGTCTTCCGCCAGTTCTTCCAAACGAGCTTGTAAGCATGTTCGCATAAAAATTCAAGTACCTAAAACACCACGAAACAAACAAACTAAGTAAGAAATCCGAGTCAGTGAACGCTAACCACCACTATTGACAAGCACATAAACCAAAAATAAAACACCGATGATCCCCGGCAACGGCGCCAAAAACTGGTTAACACAAAATCACGCAAGTATACGTGGTCACAAGTAATACAATTCAAGTTCGTTCCACAGAGATCTGGTTATGGTTCTATTTAGTAGATGCACCTATTCAACAATGTATGGCTTTAATTCACTGCTAAGAAAAATAACAATTTGAGATTTGATTATCTAATTTAAACTAAGATGCAAAATATTAAACTAAGAATTAAATTAACTAACGAGAATTTAAATCAAATTACTTATATGAGAATAAACATGGGATTCTAACTTTATTATCTACTTCACTTAGAGTTGACACCTTTAATCAATGCACGTTATGGTTTTGATATCTGATCAGACAACACGAAATAAGTAAACGCTACTTCTCAGTATACGAGTACCAAACTAATCATACATCCACAAAAGAGATAGAAGATTAATAGACACCAATTATGCTTAGACCCTATATCTCTATAAGATTTGAAAACATAACGGTTGAAGAACAAGTTGTCTATTAAGATCACACAGGGCAGCATAATATCTCTATTGATGCTACAAATCATGATGTTAAAACATCAACCTATCCTATGCTAGCATGGCAAGTTCTAAATCTGAAGATCCACTCTCGTTTCGCAAGAGATTAACAAGTTAGATGTTCGCGACACATCTAAATACATGAAACACAACCATACGAGGATATCAAGAATTCACCACACGTAATCTTTAAAGCATCAAACTACTAAGCTACATAGATAACTCCGTTAGAATCCCATGACAACGATTAGCCCATAATTGAACTGTTCATCATCATGGGATTTGATGAAAACATGATAATAAACAAGATATAAATAAAAGAAGCAATAATATTAATAAAACGAAGAGTTAAGAAAACAAATCTATAATCCAGAATAACACAAAAGATGAAGTAGATCTAGATCTGTTGCTTGTCACGAGCGTTGAATCCTTCTCTCCTTTTCTCCCTTACAGATCTAAGCTATGTTGCAATAATAAAACTATCTGATCATCATTACAATGCTAGGATGTGTTTATATAGGCTCTATAATTCTTGTCCAGCAAGAAATTGCCTTCTATTACAATTAGAATTTAATTAAGGTGCTAAAAACTGCCCAAAATACAATTAGAACTTGAAAAGGGCAAAATAGTAATTTCACTGCTTCCAACAGTCTTTTTGTCGTGCTGTCTGCTCCTACCCCGCGCAACTTGCTCGTGCTATACCAGTCCCATGTTGTAGAAAATCTCCCAAGCTTCGCGTGGGCAGTAAGATCGCTGAAAACGGACTTATAGAACTCTAGATATGGCCAAAACAGTGTAGACTGCGCAACCATCCCGGAAAATCCGAATTTTAATCAATTAATCCTCAAAACACGACAGAAGCATCACCTTAATCGACATTCTTACAAACCTGCACAACTACACAAAACACATCAAAACTATAAGAAACTTGAGTCCAAGACAATCAATTTAAGCCGATTTAGAATGCTCCAAGTGGATATAAAATCCACTTATCAATCTTCTGTAAAAGGAGGCTAATCCATGGAAACTTCTGACCTCATGGATTGATTGCGGAACTGGCCAGCTATTGATTGCTTCTATCTTTTCCGAATCAACTCGTATGCCTTCGGATGTGATGATGTATCCAAGAAAAGTAACTTCATTTGTCAGGAAATCACATTTCTTCAAATTGGCATAGAGTTTTTGTTCACGAAGAGTCCGTAACACTTGTCGGACATGTTCCAAGTGTTCCTCCTTGTCCTTACTAAAGATCAGAATGTCATCGAAATAGAAGACGAAAAATTTACCAATAAAGGGTCGAAGTACTTGATTCATAAGTCGCATGAATGTAATTGGCGCATTGGACAACCCAAAGGGCATAACTTTCCATTCATAAAGACCATCTCTTGTTTTAAAGGCAGTCTTCCATTCGTCTCCTGGTCGAATTCTGATCTGATGGTATCCGCTTCGAAGATCAATCTTTGAAAAGATAGTGGAACCATGTATCTGATCTAGCAAATCATCAAGTCTAGGAATTGGAAATCTACTTGATGGTAATTTTGTTGACAGCTCGACTATCAACACACATTCTCCAGCTTCCATCTTTCTTAGGGACTAGAATGGCAGGAACCGCACAAGGACTAACACTTTCCTGTATTAATCCTTTTTTTTAATAATCCTTCAACTTGATTTTGAATTTCAGCATGCTCCTGAGGACTCATTCTGTATGCGGGACGGTTTGGAATCGTTGCTCCCAGACTGAAATCAATAGCGTGTTGGATGTCTCGCATGGGGGGGGGTAGTCCAGATGGAATGTCATCTGGAACCACATCGGGAAACTCTCCAAGTGAGTCTCCTTATTTGATTCGAATAATAGAAATAAGCTCATGGTTTGAACTTCCTCTATAGCTTCCTCCAGTTGTTTCTTCGTGACTAGGGACACTAATGGTTTGGCTTCCTTCTTGTTTTTATCAACTCACTCGGCGGCAGAGTAGCTAGCTTGATTTTTACTCCATGCTTGACAAAAGAGTAGGTGTTTGCATAACTATCATAAAGTACTTGACGATCATACTGCCATGGCCTACCTAGGAGAAGATGACAGGCATCCATAGGCACAACATCACACCATACTTGATCCTGGTACTTCTGACCAATAGAGAATGTCATAAGGCAACGCTTGTCAACTTTGACTGTCCTTCCTTTATTGAGCCAATGCAAACTGTAGGGGTGTGGATGAATCTGGGTTGGTAGATCCAATTTTTCTTCCATGTAACTTGAAATGACATTTTCACAACTTCCATTGTCTATGATAACATCACAGAATGAGTGTGGAAGATATTGCGTCTCAACCAAAGTTCTTCCTTATTAGCCATTGTGTTTAGGCTTCGTCGGATTACCAAGGACTCACCCTGATCAGCAGTAGTAATTTCTTCATCCTATATTGGATCTGCGTAATATTCTCCTTCAGTGTCTTCTCGAGTCTCTTCTTCCTCAGAATTTTCATAGGCTTCTCCTTTGATAATTGTGATAGTTCTCCGATTTGGACAGTTTGAAGCAATGTGACCAAAACCTTGGCATTTAAAGCATTTAATGGCCTTGTTTTTGTTTTCTGTAGAAATGGTTTTAGAAGAGGGTTGGGTGGAAGAGCTGGCACTAGTACAAAATTGACTTTTTACGTCGGTCATATTAAAAGGCGATGTATATGATGATATTATACGTCGGTTGAGGAAAAAGGCGACGTATATGATGATATTATATGTCGGTTGAGGAAAAAGGCGACGTATATGATGATTTTATACGTCGGTTGAGGAAAAAGGCGACGTATATGATGATATTATACGTCGGTTGAGGAAAAGGTGACATATATAATGCTATTATATACGTCGGTTGAGAAACATGCGACGTATATAATGCTACTATATACGTCGGTTGAGAAAAAAACGATGTATAAAATTTTCTTTTACGTTAAATTAGAAAAGGCCGACGTATAAAATTTTATTTTTTACATTTCTTCTTTTATAACCGACGTATAAAATCTTTAATTTAATTAAAACCATAAACTTCAATAGTTGCCCTAAATTATTACCCTTCTTCCCCAATTAAACTCTGTTCTTCCCTCTCTCATCTCTCTCTCGCTCGTTCTCTCTTTCTCTCTGAGAAATGAACGTCGTGGGGGAAAAGATCTGGTGCGTCGGCGGCACATCACCAGCGCCAATACGTATCTTGGTAAGCGCTTCGCTATAGCTAAGCTTACTGCTAGCTTATCGGCTAAAGCCAAGCAATCAGCCGGTCTTCAACACCTCCAGTCCACTAATCGCCCGGTCTCCAACACTAATCGGCCGTTGGTTCTGATCGTATCTATATTTACATGTTTGTTGTATCTATTTATAGATCTGAGTATTTGATTGCAAATTTGTGTGTACTGTGTGTGTATTTGTTTAGTGGAAGCAACGATTTATTCGCGGAGGCCAGGGACACCAACAGCGATTTGAGGCTTCCCTTAGCATTCATTTGATATCGATGATCCCCACAATAATTCTTGGTGGACGTCTCCCACGGCTCTCCTAGGCAGTTCATAAATGTTGGGATTTTGATTTGGTATTCTGTTTTCTTGCTTCTCTTTTTATAAAATTGCTTCTCTTTTGTGGTATTCTGTTTTCTCTTCTCTTTCATAAAATTATCTCTTTTTTTATAGTCCACATATTTGATTTTGTATTGCCTAATGGAATTAGCTTAGAAGATTTGGACATGGATGCTGAGAACTCTTTTGGTGATTGATACGACACGTATTTAGTTAGCATTACATCCTCAAAAAGATGTACCAAAGATTCATGTTTGTTGATGTCTAAGCTATGCATGATAGCTTGATTTAGATTACTAAAACAATTGATTTGTAGTACATTGTGACAGTAATTTTTAATGATTTAAACTCATATATTTGTAGCTTGTTTATAGTGGAAATTGACCATGTATGTATTTATGTATACTGTTCTATTATTCACATAAAAAAGTGTAAGTTTATGGTTTGCCCG
This sequence comes from Kitagawia praeruptora, assembly GCA_037693485.1. Taxonomy (NCBI): domain Eukaryota; kingdom Viridiplantae; phylum Streptophyta; class Magnoliopsida; order Apiales; family Apiaceae; genus Kitagawia; species Kitagawia praeruptora. The sequence goes on from CM075350.1 coordinate 96,845,713, forward strand.
TTGTTGCCACCAAAAATGGTGTCCCAGTGGACATACTCAAGGTGAACCTTACAACACAATATTCATAACTTTATTTCCCGATTTGGTGCCATATGAAATTAAGTAGGACCTGAACTGGCTGGAGATGTTAACAAATTAGCCAAAACTATGTAGTTTTTTGTAGAAGTCTACTCTGTACTTTTTTCCAATCGAATTTCATGAAACTAACAAGGGACTAATTGCTAAATACAGGCACTCAATAATGGACTTCTTATTGATCCACATGACCAAAAAGCCATAGAAGATGCTCTCCTAAAGCTTGTAGCGGACAAAAATCTTTGGTTTGAGATTCTCCATTGATGTAGACGTCAAGGGCAGTGGAGAACTTGATGGAGCGAAATTACTAGCCTGTTTTTTCTGTGCATGTATTTAAACATCACATATTTTTCCTTTTCTGTTTTTTTCATAATTCCATATTATGAAGCTCCTCTCATTCTTTATCTTTCTCATTTGCGGTGCAGAATTCTTTTATCAGCTATGAAGCTCTAAATAAATTTGGAATTCCATCAGCCTTACAGTTTCTGCAGGTATCCTAATCTGATGCATGCATATGATGTGTTTCTACTGTAGTCTAAGGAAGTGAGTTCTTATTTATTGAAGTTTCTTTACGTTTTTCCTGATCAAATTAAGGAAATATGTACCAATTTAGCCCCGATATCCCGATGGTATACCTCTAGTGACGGTATTTGTTCACTCATCAATGATTGATATCTTGGATGCTGCTGTAGAGGATGCAATAGAACGTGGTAGCTGGTAAGTGCCGTAATTCATTTTGTTAATTATAATTATATTTCAGTGGCTATCTTTGTAGTATTTAATGCATACTAGTATCCATGAGGACCAAGGAGTTTCTTGATGAACTTCTCATTTTATCATGGTCTTTAGATGTGCGATTCAGATACCAGAATATATGCTTGAACATGTACTGTAGTAGTGTGAACTCATGTTAAAATAGAATTCATGTAAGGTCTACGAAATCAAATATGTTTTATAACATTTATGAAGACTCGATAAACTGTTTGCCAATGTAGCCAATGTAGTAATACCCCTTTCTTGGAACATATGTTTCGATCTTCAACCAACAAAGTTATGATAATAAACTTCATGACAGTATATTAAAAACATTTACAACCAAGTAAAACCTGTAACTTTTATATTCTGTGAAGTAAAATTGTTGTGTGTGTGTTTTACTCTCTAAGTTATAAATAGAGAGTTTAACTCTGGTTTGAAAAAGAAAATTACTCCTAATTTGTGTGGTGTTGTTTTAATCTCAAAGACCAGTTACAAATATATCTTGTCTGTTTGCATCATACAAAAAAAATTGAAAGTATTCTGTTTAAAGCTCATTAACGTCGGTGACTCCACTGTAAGTGTCTACTTTAACATACGTCTAGTTGCTGGCAGTTTGTTTCTACTTACCATATAAATTATATAGTAAAACATACTTGTATTGCTAGGCTGTGGATAGTGTTAAAGTGTTCTATGACATTGATAGGCCTAAGACTTTTGTCATGAATAGTTTCGGTTCTAGTTCTAATGCTGCTTTTTCTTTTTCATTTAAATATATAAATCATGGCAGGTCATATCGATTATTCAACTTGTTGGAATAACTCTTTGCCTAAATGCAGCTGCAAAGATATCACATAAATCTCAAAGCCTTGGATCAATCACTAGCAGATGGCAAGCGTTGGCTACAGGTAATTCTAATAATGCAGTCAGGAGTTACAACAAATGGAGTGTTAGCCAATCCAGTGGGCAACATGTCAAAATATTAGTAGGCGAGTGATATAGATTCAATAGACTATGATTGAGAATTTCAAGACATTGTAAATGTATCATCAGCTTTACTTGTGATTGAGAATTTGTAGACATTGTAAATGTATTCTTCCTATGTAAATACTGACGATTATGTAATTAAATCATGATTGTGTTAATACTGAATATGAAAGTTGGGAAATTTGGTTTGTTATTGAATCTTGGTTGTACAAAAATTTGGTTAAGAGCAGGTTTTTGATTGTTCCACAACTTCTCAGATATAAAGAAACAATAAGAAACAAAATAATTTTTTTTAAAATTTTTTGAACAATATACGTCGGTTGTTTAGAAGAACCAACGTAAATGGATAACAATATACGTCGCCTTTTTGTTTTATACGTCGGTTATTCAGATTTTTATACGTCGGTATTTTGGTCTTTTACGTCGGTTATTAAGCCGACGTATATTCTACCTATTACGTCGCCTTTTTAACCGACGTAAAAGACTGTGACTTTATACGTCGCCCCTCCATACGTCGCCCTTTAACCGACGTATAAGGTCGATTTAACCGACGTAAAAGGCCTGTTTTCTACTAGTGTGGCTTGGTTGGTAGATGGCTTTTGATTGTAAGGTGGTTGGTTTGCTTGAAAGAAATTTTTATTGGTAGATCTTTTGGGTAGCTGCTTCTCTACTCGCGTAGCAAGACGATTAACATCTTCTAACGACCAGTATTGTTGAAGTTCAACACAATCAGCAATATCTGTATTTAATCCTCCGAGGTATCTGGCAATGGTCTGCTCCTCTTTTTCTTGTATATCACACTGCATCATGAACTTCTCAAATTCTCTCGTGTATTCTTCGACTGATATATTCTCCTGACGAAGATTTTGCAGTTGGATAAACTTGTCTTGGTAGTCGTGATGAGGAAGAAACATTCAGGTTAACTTCTTTCGCATTTTTTCCCATGTTATGATCTTGCTTTTTCCTTCTCGATCTCGCCTTTTTTTAAGATTTTCCCACCAAATGGAAGCATGTTTCCTTAATTTCACAGCAACAATCTTCACCTTTCTTTCTTCGTGAATATCCTTATATTAAAACACCCTTTCGACTGTTTGAATCCAATCAATGAAATCATCTGGTTGAAGTTTTCCTTCAAAGTTAGGAATGTCAACTTTAATGTCATCATGTCTGACTTGTGGCCTTTGAGGGCGACGATTTCTAGGTATTGAAGAATCACTGGAATATTCTTCATCTTCTTGAAGTTGTCTCCGCATGTCCGCCATTTCAACGTCTCGCAGAGGTTGTCTTCGTGGAGGCATGTTGAAAAATAAATTTTTTTATGTGGAGGTTCAATCACAGTGAGGTAATAGTGGTGGCTCTCTTGACACTGGACGTGAAGAGAGTAGTTGAAAGTATGCACGTTTTCAACTTATTTTTTTTTTTGGTGAACAGTACCGTATTTGTGAACAGTGAATAGTACCGTATGAACATGAAGGAATTTCTACACATGCGGAAGTATTTATAACATTTATTTGCATAGAAATCCTAATTAATCATGCATATATTTCAAGAAAAATAAGAAAATTACCTTGAATGCTTTCCGGCAACAGCTATGAACTTGTTCTTAAATCCCAGCAATCAATCCTCAGTGTGTGGAATGCTCTAACGGTATCCACCAAGAGAATTAAATGAAGAACAGAAAATGAGAGAATTTGGCTAATTCTTGATTTTGCAAGATTTTCTTAATCTTTGCAAATGTTCTTGTACATTGTTTGTTCATCAAGCTCTCCACTCTTATAGAAAAAATCAGCTGTGTTTTGACTTCAATAAAGTGCTTGTAATGATTACCTTTAATTAATTAATCTTTATTAATTAATCATTTAATGATTAAAACATATTTTAATCATTAATTCATTTTTAAACTCTTTAAAAAATTATTCTCTCTATATATTTAATTTCTCAAATTAAATATATAATTTATAATATTAAGAACTCCTTCTTAATATATATTTATATATTTATAAATAATTAAATCATATTTAATTAATTATAAATTTACTTATTTATTTATTTCTTAAATAAATAATCATTAGCCAACATAAATATTTTCCTACATCTTCAAACTTAATCTCTTTTATGGTGTGACCCTTTAGGTTCATAATTATGTCGGTAGTAGAAATAAATAATAATAAACTATTTATTATTATTTATATGAATTACAATTAATTCGTTAAAAATAATTATCGTTATAATCAAATTCATTCTACATCGTGAGTGATACTTTTGAAGGTATATCGCGACTATCCGAATAATATGAATTCATCGCTAGGAATATAGAACCTATTCAGTGAATGGTTACCGTACAATAAATTCCTTCTGCCCTAACAATATCCCGATTAAATACAAGGCATAGATCTCGTGTCAAGCCTATCTAATTTAATCATATGATTTCTTATTCCTTATGTATAGTTCATGTTAATGCAAATTAGAAACTACTTTCTAATTTCATTCACTCTGGCCAGAGATTCCTGAACTATCATATTAAGAATAGCATAGGATATTCACTTCCGTTACTGGAAGGGGTAGATCCTTTATCGATCGTTAACTATCTTCATATATAAATTTCAATGCCCAGAATAGAACTTATTAATTGTCCTTGAGACTAAGAACTAAACCAAAGCATTGTTCATTATATACAAGATGACTCTAACAATCTCAAGTCTAAGGATACTTGTACGACCATCACTATATGAATAATTACTGACACGTGAGTAATCTCTATTAATTGTTCAAGTGATCGAGTCATGTTCAGTGAACTTATTCCACAATGAGCACCTACATACTAACTATAGTGTCACCACACAAATGCCTATGAGAACAGACATCCTTCGTATGAAGCAAGTATAGTATGTACCGATCTTTACGGATTTACTAACTCCCAATTAGTTATCTTATGATCAGGAACAGTTTAAGTTTAGTGTTATCATCTTCTAGATCTCACTATTATAATCTCATTATAATTCTAGAAGCTTTACTCTAAACTATGGAACATCTTATTTAATACATTTTAAATAGATAAAGCCCGTAATAAAAACAAACAAATATTTTATTAATATAAACAAAATCAAATAAGATTACATGAAAGTTCTTCCTAACTCATCTTACATGATTGGATTTAGGACATAACCTTTCAATCTCCCACTTGTACTAAAGCCAATCACTCTGGTATCTAATACCCATCTTATCCTTATGTCGATCAAAGTTATCCTAAGACAATGGCTTTGTTAGCGGGTCTGCTATGTTGTTATGTGTGTCAACTCTCTCGATATTGACATCTCCTCTTTCAATGATCTCCCTGATCAGATGAAAACGCCGCAATACATGTTTGGAGCTCTTATGTGATCTAGGTTCCTTAGCCTGCGCTATTGCCGCGTTGTTATCACAATACAACACAATAGGCTCCTCAATGCTAGGAACAACTCCCAACTCAGAAACAAATTTCCTCATCCAAACGGCTTCTTTTGCAGCCTCACTTGCAGCTATATATTCTGCTTCCGCTGTGGAGTCAGCCGTTGTAGACTGTTTGGAACTCTTCCAACTAATCGCTCCACCATTTAGAGTAAACACGTACCCTGACATGGATTTGCTATCATCACTTTCTGATTGAAAACTAGAATCAGTATAACCCTCTATTTTCAACTCAGATCCACCAAAAACAAGAAAAATATCCTTAGTCCTTCGCAAGTACTTAAGGATGTTCTTCACTGCTTTCCAGTGGTCTTCACCTGGATCGGACTGATATCTGCTTGTCACACTAATTGAAAGAGCAACATCAGGCCTAGTACATAACATCGCGTACATGATAGATCCTATTGCTGAAGCATAAGGAATCTTACTCATACGCTCTCTTTCCTCAGGTGTCTTTGGAGACATCTTATCGGAAAGGGATACTCCATGGCTCATCGGTATGAGACCTCTCTTGGAGTTTTCCATGCTAAACCTTTTAAGTACTTTTTCAATGTACGTACCTTGGGTAAGACCTATCATTCTTCTAGATCTATCTCTATAGATCTTCATCACGAGAATGTAGGATGCTTCTCCCAAGTCCTTCATAGTGAAGTTCTTCGATAGCCATACTTTGACTGATTGCAGCATCGGTATATCATTTCCTATAAGTAGTATGTCATCCACATACAATACAAGAAATGTTACCGCGCTTCCACTAACCTTCTTGTAGACACATGGTTCATCTATGTTTTTGATAAAACCAAACTCTTTGATTGTCTCATCAAAACGGATGTTCCATCTACGAGAAGCTTGCTTTAACCCATATATGGTTCGTAGCAACTTACACACTAGGTGTTCATTCCCTTTGGAAATAAAACCCTCTGGCTGTGTCATATACACTTCCTCTTCAAGTTTCCCATTGAGGAAGGCCGTCTTCACGTCCATTTGCCTGATCTCATAGTCTTAGTAAGCAGCAATCGCAAGAAAAATCCGAATTGATTTTAACAGGGCTACAGGCGAAAAAGTTTCATCAAAGTCAATCCCTTGCCTTTGTCTGAATCCTTTTGCCACGAGCCTGGCCTTATAGGTCTCCACCTGGCCATCTGCTCCAATCTTTCTTTTGTATACCCATTTGCACCCAATAGGTTTCACATCCTCTGGTACTTCAACCAAAGTCCATACTTGGTTGGTATACATAGAATCCATTTCGGATTTCATGGCACTCTGCCATTTCTCTGAGTCAACACTACTTACAGCCTCATTATAGGTCATAGGGTCATCATCATCAATGATTGACAACTCATTGTCATTCTCAATGACAAGGCCATAATACCTCTCAGGTTGGCGAGACACTCTATTTGACCTACGCACAGGCTGTTCTACAGAAGGTTGTTCTTTCTGAATAGGTACTTCCTCTTGAACCGTAGTAGTTTGTGCCTCTTGAACTTCATCAAGTTCAATCTTGCTCCCACTGTTCCCTTCAAGGATAAACTGTTTTTCTAAGAAGGTAGCATGTCTGGAAACAAACACCCTATGGTCGGTGTAAAAGTAATACCCTAAAGTCTCTTTAGGATATCCCACAAAACTACATTTTACGGATCGAGATTCGAGCTTATCAGGGTCAACTTTCTTGACATAAGCTGGACATCCCCAAATCTTAATGTGTTTAAGACTCGGTTTCCTTTCTTTCCATATCTCATATGGAGTTTGAGGAACAGATTTGGTAGGCACCTTATTCAGTAAATATGCTGAAGTTTCCAATGCATAACCCCAAAGGAATACTGGAAGATCTGCATAGCTCATCATGGATCGAACCATGTCTAACAAAGTTCGATTTCTCCTTTCAGATACCCCATTCAACTGTGGAGTATATGGAGGAGTCCACTGAGAGACTATACCATTTTCTTTGAGATAATCTAGAAACTCTCCACTCAAGTATTCACCACCTCGATCTGATCGGAGAGTTTTAATACTATGTTTGGTTTGTTTCTCCACTTCATTCTTGTATTCTTTGAACTTTTCAAAGGCTTCAGACTTGTGTTTCATCAAATACACATATCCGAATCTAGATCGATCATCTGTGAAAGTAATGAAGTATGAAAATCCACCCATGGCTTGCGTAGACATTGGTCCACATACATCTGTGTGTACCAATCCTAGCAAATCTGCAGCTCTCTCTCCATGTCCACTAAATGGAGATTTGGTAATTTTACCCAATAGACAAGACTCGCATGTAGGATATGATTCAAAATCAAAAGGGTCAAGTAACCCTTCCTTATGCAATGTTCGAAGTCTATTTTCACTAATATGACCAAGTCTGCAGTGCCACAAATAGGTAATATTTTCATCATCCCTTTTTCTTTTATTAGTATGTTCAATTTGTAGTAAACTATGCTCTACGTCACATACATACAGACCATTATTTAAAATACCACTACCATAAAGAACGTTATCTCTAAGAATTAAACATTTATTATTCTGAATAACAAATGAAAATCCATCCAAGTCTAACATGGGAATAGAAATAATATTCCTTACAATCGAGGGAACAAAATAACAATTATTTAAAATAATAGTCTTGCCCGTAGGCATATGTAAACTAAATGATCCTACGGCTTCAGCAGCAACTCTTGCTCCATTTCCCATCCGTAGAATCACTTCTTCTTCTTCAAGAGTCCTACTTCTCCTTAGTCCCTGCAACGAATTGCAAATGTGAGAACCACAGGCGGTATCTAATACCCAAGTAGAATTTTGACTTAGTGACATATTCACTTCAATCATGAACATACCTGAATCAGAAGCGGTAGTCTCACTTCCCTTCTTCTTCTTCAATTCTGCAAGGTAAATCTTGCAGTTCCTCTTCCAGTGCCCCACTTTGTTACAGTGGAAGCAAACATGTTTGCTCTTGGGGTCTTCTTTAGCCTTGGCAGGATTAGGCTTCTCACCACCCTTCTTCTTCTTGGGAAAAGTCCTCTTCCGTTTCTTGGAAGTAGAGCCTTCACCAATAAGAAGAACAGAACTCTTCTTAGAAGGAAAATTCGACTCAGCAGTTTTCAACATGTTATGAAGTTCAGCCAAGCTAACATTCATTTTATTCATGTGAAAGTTCACAACAAACTGCGAGAACGAATCTGGAAGCGATTGCAAGACTAAGTCTTGGCACAGCTCCCCATTCATGACAAAACCAAGTTGCCCCAAACGTTCAATCAGATTGATCATCTTGAGCACATGGTCATTCACAGATGTTCCATCTGCCATTTTACAACGGAACAACTCTTTTGATATCTCATATCGAGCTGTCCTCCCCTCTACATCATACAACTCTTGTAGATGTACAAGTATAGTGTAAGCATCCATTTTCTCATGTTGCCTCTGAAGCTTAGGGTTCATAGATGCCAACATTACACATTGGGCAACATTTGCCTCATCCATCCATGTCTGGTAGACTTGATGCTCATCATATGGTGCATCTTCAGCAGGGGTTTTAGGTAATGGTGAGTTTAGCACATAATCCAGCTTCTCTGATTTGAGAACAATTCTCAAATTTCGAAGCCAATCAGCATAGTTGGGACCAGTCAACTTGTTAGCATCAAGAATGCTACGGAGTGATAGTGCAGAAGACATGATATATATAGTAAATCTGTAAATGATAAACACATAACAACACTTAGCAAATATTCAATTTTCATTTTAAAACACTATATGAATCGGGTCTTTATTTATAAGTGGCTCCCACAAGTTTATCTAATTTATACAACCCTCTATATGTATAACTGAGCATTCACAATGCTAGTGAGAATAGGAATCCTACTTTCCATCACACAACCCCGGCTGTGGCACGAAACGCCATATGATGTTCCATAGGCAGACAAACTCTTGTCGATTACATCTCATGTTATTCCCTAATAAAACTTTAGCCTCTTGAATCATTGAGTCACGGCTGTGGCACGACAAACTCAATATTCTAAGTCAAGTCTAACCCAACATCTCATACAATTAAATCAGTCTCCAATAACCCACGGCTGTAGCACGTAACGACCATTAGATTCTAATCCATTGTACACATCTCTATGTAATAGACAAGTATTTCTAATTTCGAAATCAAAGCCCTTGGCTGTAGCACGAAACGACAATGATTTAAAATAAGAACTACTTTCTATCATGTTGGAAGGCTATGACCGACACAAGCCCGTTGTGTCTTTGACCATTTATTAACTTGATATTTAAAAGAGGGGTTTTAATCATATTAAGGTTACGAAACACTTTCGTTATAACCTAGATGTCTAACATGCTTAGTACGTTTAAGGAATCAGCCTAAATCTAACATCTCATGTTCAACCTAGACATATATCATCTATATATTCATTCAATAAAACATAGGTAGGCATGTTAGATCATGTAGTACAGTTTTAAACTTATGTATGAATCATTGGTTGTGTTTAAAAGTCGTTAAACAGTCAAAACTGGTCTTAAAAACACTTCCGGAAGCTATAATCGTTTCAAAATTATTTTTTATAAAATATTTGACCCCTCCATTAGATCCGTCTCGGAAAAACGAATCCAACGATATATTGCACGCCCCAAACGGAGTCTCCAAGCTCCCGGAAAAAGCAAAAGAATAAAACATCACTTCTGTCACGCATTACCAGCTCGCGTTGCAAATTAAAAACAATTTTAAACCAGTCACGCATGCGCAATATGCGTTTTAGGACTATAACGCATTCAACAAATGCGTTACACACGTATCCTGCTGCTGACATCAGCATGACGTCAGAGATGACGCCATCCAACAGTTGATGGCGCGTGGAAGCCACGCGCGGCGCGTGGAACTGGGTCGCGTGTCCCTCACGCTCGAGTTTCAGTCGCGTACCCTCCTTCTCTTTTCTTCAGTCGCCGACAGAATGATTTTCTTCTTCAAACTTTCGGTTGGGCCAGATTATAATAAGCCCACTATGCTTTAAATACAGCAGCCCATCATCTTACAATATATATTTTATATATATTATTTAATAACAGATTATAATTATTAATTTCAAACTACTTTAAAAATCATAATTAATAATCTGTTCATTCAAAAAATATAATAAAAATATCCTGATTCTATACAACACTTGTAGAATCTAAATCCAGAGTCATTTTATTTTAAAAAATTAATTTCGAATTAATTCATAATTAATTTGATTATAGCTTCCATGAACTTCAAAAATTCATAATAAATCCATACAAGCTCTAAAAATTCTCAAATTTTTTCTGTGATCTATATGCATCAAACCTAGGCTCTGATACCATTGAAGGTATTTCTACACATGCGGAAGTATTTATAACATTTATTTGCATAGAAATCCTAATTAATCATGCATATATTTCAAGAAAAATAAGAAAATTACCTTGAATGCTTTCCGGCAACAGCTATGAACTTGTTCTTAAATCCCAGCAATCAATCCTCAGTGTGTGGAATGTTCTAACGGTATCCACCAAGAGAATTAAATGAAGAACAGAAAATGAGAGAATTTGGCTAATTCTTGATTTTGCAAGATTCTCTTAATCTTTGCAAATGTTCTTGTACATTGTTTGTTCATCAAGCTCTCCACTCTTATAGAAAAAATCAGCTGTGTTTTGACTTGAATAAAGTGCTTGTAATGATTACCTTTAATTAATTAATCTTTATTAATTAATCATTTAATGATTAAAACATATTTTAATCATTAATTCATTTTTAAACTCTTTAAAAAATTATTCTCTCTATATATTTAATTTCTCAAATTAAATATATAATTTATAATATTAAGAACTCCTTCTTAATATATATTTATATATTTATAAATAATTAAATCATATTTAATTAATTATAAATTTACTTATTTATTTATTTCTTAAATAAATAATCATTAGCCAACATAAATATTTTCCTACATCTTCAAACTTAATCTCTTTTATGGTGTGACCCTTTAGGTTCATAATTATGTCGGTAGTAGAAATAAATAATAATAAACTATTTATTATTATTTATACGAATTACAATTAATTCGTTAAAAATAATTATCGTTATAATTAAATTCATTCTACATCGTGAGTGATACTTTTGAAGGTATATCGCGACTATCCGAATAATATGAATTCATCGCTAGGAATATAGAACCTATTCAGTGAATGGTTACCGTACAATAAATTCCTTCTGCCCTAACAATATCCCGATTAAATACAAGGCATAGATCTCGTGTCAAGCCTATCTAATTTAATCATATGATTTCTTATTCCTTATGTATAGTTCATGTTAATGCAAATTAGAAACTACTTTCTAATTTCATTCACTCTGGCCAGAGATTCCTGAACTATCATATTAAGAATAGCATAGGATATTCACTTCCGTTACTGGAAGGGGTAGATCCTTTATCGATCGTTAACTATCTCCATATATAAATTTCAATGCCCAGAATAGAACTTATTAATTGTCCTTGAGACTAAGAACTAAACCAAAACATTGTTCATTATATACAAGATGACTCTAACAATCTCAAGTCTAAGGATACTTGTACGACCATCACTATATGAACAATTACTGACACGTGAGTAAACTCTATTAATTGTTCAAGTGATCGAGTCATGTTCAGTGAACTCATTCCACAATGAGCACCTACATACTAACTATAGTGTCACCACACAAATACCTATGAGAACAGACATCCTTCGTATGAAGCAAGTATAGTATGTACCGATCTTTACGGATTTACTAACTCCCAATTAGTTATCCTATGATCAGGAACAGTTTAAGTTTAGTGTTATCATCTTCTAGATCTCACTATTATAATCTCATTATAATTCTAGAAGCTTTACTCTAAACTATGGAACATCTTATTTAATACATTTTAAATAGATAAAGCCCGTAATAAAAACAAACAAATATTTTATTAATATAAACAAAATCAAATAAGATTACATGAAAGTTCTTCCTAACTCATCTTACATGATTGGATTTAGGACATAACCTTTCAGAACAGTGTCGTATGAATAGTACCGTATGAACAGTACTAGTGAACAGTGCTTCGCCTCCGACGATGAACAGTACTTCGTCTCCGGCGATGAATAGTGAACAGTAACTTCCGACCAAAATAGTGACCGGAATTTATGTTTTTTTCACTCAACTCCGGGATCTAAAAACTTGCTCTGATACCAAAATATGGCTCAGGAACAAGAGAGAAAATTCTCTAAATAACTCACTTTTATTACTCAAATTCAAGGTGCCTTACAATGCTCTAAACATGCCTATTTATACTAATTCTAGAGGTCTTTACATGCAAATAATGAGATCCTTAAATGCAAATAAATGATGGTAGGTGGAGTAGGTAGAATCTTGACTTAAATAATTTGTCACATGGATGGCTACTAGAAGGTGGCTATTGGAATCAATATAATTTATTTTACCAAAATTAGATAAATCAACCGTCATCCTTTGTTATTAAGTTGATCTTTGTGGATGGCCTACTGATAAGAAAATTCTGCAACCCCCATTTCCGAATCAAAACTCAAAATTCTAATATGGTGTTTGGGATTGCTTAAAATAAGTTACTTTTGATTTAATGGGGGTGTTTTTAACTTAAAGGAAAAAGTGAAGTTGTTTACTTTAAGTTGAATGAAAGTGTTTGGGTAATTTTACTTAAAGTTAAATGGGGGTTTAATAATTTTGATTTAAAATGAAATTTGACTTTAAAAAATTTAAAAATCATAATATTTAAACTTTACAAGAATTGTGAAAAAAGAAAAAAAAACTACATAAGTCATAAGTCATAAGTTAAAAGTACCTAAATGGAACTTCTGACTTAAAGCAGTTTTTTAACTTAAAGCCGGCTTAAAGCCATGGTTGCCAAACATGCAGAAAACAACTTAAAGCCAGCTTTTGCTTTAAGTTCGGTTTCCCAAACAGGCTCTAAATGTAAGAACTATCATGACTGTTTCTCGGACAAGTCAACAGTTCTTGGACCGTACAACTTTATCCATCAAAATATACTTCTTTGACTTTTGATTTTTACTCCCTCCGTCCCAGCCAATACTTTACATTGTGGCTGGGCACGGAGACCAAGGATAGTGTTTGTAATATTGTTAAAATAAATGAAGTAGTGGGTGTAATAGTGATTTTAGTGTTAAAATAAGTGAAGTAGTGGGTGTAATAGTGTAAAGTGTTGAAAAAGTGAAGTGAAGTAATGGATGTAATAATGTATTTTATTATTAAAAATTACTATTTTTAGTAATGTAAAGAATTGGTGAGACGTCCCAAAAAGAAAATTGTAAAGAAATGAATGGGATAGAAGGAGTATTTGTTTGGGCCTGACCTAATCTACGGTAATTTAATTTTGGGTAAATTTCAAAGATCTTGCCATTTATTTGGTTGTTTATATATGAAGAGAATTTTTTCTTATTTTTTCAATGTGATATTTATATTAATTTTTCGCAATGTATCTAGAACATCATCAAAAAAATTATAGATACAAAATATTTTATAACAAATCTCAAATCATCAATTTACATCAAATAGATTCATATCGTACAAGCACAATCCATGAACACCATAAAAAGACTAGATATAAGACATTTTAGCAAATTTCAAATCATCAATTTACATCAAAGAGATTCATATTGTACAACCACAACCCATTACTCCCGTTCTAGTAACATTTATTGGATTCATGGTACAGATTTATTTTTAACACATTTCAAAAGATCTCTAATAATAATGAAGTTTATTTGTTCATTTATATATAAGAAAATTTCTCCTCTCTTGACACCACTCAACAAACTTGTTAGTGCAATTTCAGTTCCTAGCTCTAGGATTTTTCCCTAGACTTTATAGATTTGCATGATTGCATGCATCGAGTGGTGGATGCAGCTCCTTATGTTGATAGGCGATGCCATTTTAAGAATGAAGCACAGCTTATATGGTTTACATCGGTAACAACTTGTATGATTCAGTCACAAAGTTTTAAAATTACATACATACAGTGTTCTAAAAATCCCCGATTCAACCGATTAATCCCCGATTAATCTAACCAACCGATTCGCCGATTAATCTAACCAACCGATTCGATTTTTGAAATCCGATTAATCCTATTAATTTATCTAAAATGATATGTTTAATTGTAAATTAGACTAATATATTAAATATTATTAGAATATCCGATTAATCCGTCCGATTAATCCCCGCCTACCCGATTAGGCGCTAGGCGGTACCTCAACCGCCCTGGACCGCCTAACTATTTCTGGAACACTGCATACATATACATACCATTAGGACATTAAGACGACATATTACCGAGGCCATCCGGGTTCATAAAATTACTAACAGACCATTTTACTCTTTTGTGCTTGTGATCAATAAACTCAACAGCAATTGTTGCATCGTTCACAGTAAAACACTTATCATCTGTCGTGTGCCGAAAATAACTTTTTCTTGGCAATTTCCGGTTGTCGTTTTGTTTAGAACAGGGTAGAGTAGATACTGATTTCTCAAACTTGTGATGAATCTGGTTAAGGGTGAGCATAAATTTATAACAATGTTTCAACATCATTTTAAATACTGTGTAATATCAACATAAATAGGGTTTTAACATTAACAAAAATTAGAGGGAATGGAGTTGTGATTGATGTTTAACATCGAGTCATCAACACAGCCAAGGTTCAACATAGGTAAGACGATGGTTCTACCTGGACGTTACTAGTTTTAAACAACATAATAAAAGTAAGGTTCAAAATCAACATAACTAGGCTATCGCATGTAGTGCTACCAAAAGCAGTAATAGATGTCACCAATCGTGTGTCGTCGCTCATGGTTGGGGCAAAGGCCAAGTGTTAACTTGAAAGGTAGACGAAATATCCTAAGCATGTAAAAAAAATTAGCTTAGTTTTAGTTACAATAGTTTCCCAGAACAAACCAGATCATTTCTATAATTGCTTGACAGGAAGTAATATGATTATTTATGTAACATGTTAGGATTTCTGTACGAGCGAGCGACAAGGCAGAATTACTTGAGCTTCCGCTGGATTACAGCTAAATGCGTTCTTAATACTATGATATTCGAAAGACAAGTCCTATAATGACCATCTGAAAAGTATTAGGGCGTTCTCACAACTTATCTTTAAGTTTCATTTACGTAAATAATATCAAAAATACGTTTCAAGAAAAACACAAAACATGTCAGACTAGCAAGTTGCAACACTTAAACCGTTTTAATCTATCTTGACCAACTAGGCAATTGCTCTGATAAAACTAGTCTGTTACAAAATTCAAAAACTACACAGCTTAATCATCTTCCTCACCAACCATGTTTTGCATTCATCTTGGCAGCTTCCCAGGTCCATTCCGCACAGCCTTTTTTCCACTCCCTATAAGAATGAGAAAATTCACTATACAAAACCCGGAAACTTATTCATCCCAGAAGCACCTTGTATAGCCACTGCATGGCAGTAGTTCGGACTTTGTTTATACTTCTTAATCACCTGTGCGTTAGATGGGGCAAGATCCAGTTTGGCGCTTAAGCTGTTAGCTATGTCTTTCTGCTTGGCCAACACCACAGTCAACCTCTCTACCTCTTTCTTAAGGACTGTCAACTCCTGCTCCTGCTCCTTATTCCGGTTTCTTAGCTCGGCCTCCTTTTTCTTAGCTGCATCCTCAGAGTCTTTCATATCCTTAGCAAAATTTTGTGCATCTTTCTTTGCAGCGTGCACTTGTTGCTTGGCATCCTTAATTTTTTTCTTGGCAGCTTTCATCTGATTCTCTATTATGTATAATTGGCTTTCACACCCCTTCAACTCGGCTTCAGCTTTCTTGCAACGTGCTCGGCAATCGTTAGCACACTTAACCAATCCCGTAACCAAACTTTCCCCCTGCATGCAAGCATAAAATATCAGGCTACCAGAACCACACATTAATTGAAAATAACAATTACAAGTGAAAGCCAAAAATTCATCAGAACGGGCAAATGGAGACTTCTTACTTACAATGGAAGCTTCCATGTTGCTCCTTTTCTTTCCCTTTGAACTTGACTCCTTATGCTTTTTGTGCCGATGTCCACCACCCACTTTCTCCTTGGAAGGGGACACTGGCCTTTTCCCTTTCTTTTTCTTCAAAGCATCTGGATCAACATCCCCCTCTTCATTCTCCTTATCTCTGACATTCAATAAAATCTCAGTCCGGTCTCCACCAATATAAACTCCATCCAGGTCTTCTTCATTCCAAGTCATTTCCTCCTCTTCTGGAACTGTTGCTCCAATTTTAACTTCACCCTTAGGCTCACCCACCAGCTTTGACTTGGAAACCCTCGTCGTTGTACTCTGTTTATTCTCTTTCTTCTTAAAGGGTTCGGCCTTATCAGACTGCCCGGCTCTAGCCCTTTCAGAGAGAGGGGGAGTAATGTTTCTGAGCATAGCCTCTGTCAACAATTCCTCATCAACAGCCATATCCGGGAGGTCTGTTTGGCTCAGAGTAAGAACTGAAAGACACAAAAGCAAAATAATACAAAATATCAACATCAAAAAATTCGGTGAAGTACACATTTAGGATATTAACTACTTATAGTTATTAGAAGCTAAGACATTGTTATTAGAAAAGGTTAGCCGTGTCCATGGATCCTGGAAAAACCAATCCAAGATCCTCAGGTACTGGTTGCTCAACCCATTTTGATCGTTAACGTATACAGGAATACAAGAACCTTTATGCAAGCACTTAGTCACAGGTTTGAAGTGCCAACCCTTATTGGTAATTGGACTATCCACAGGTTTAAAGTCACTTAGATCAATGTCAAATGCAAGTCATATCACGCCAGAGCGTTTGAATACTAGAAATGAAATAATGCGAAGAAGGCTTTGAGAGTTAGATAGTAGCCCCTCTCAAAGCAAGCAACCATCAATCAGTTTATTAAATGAAAACTATTCGGCGAAAACTGAGTGGGTAAAAATTTAAAGATCTGTTTGAACAAAGAAACCATAAATTGAGAATGCAGCACCCGGAACCCTGCCCTCAACATATCTACAGGTGCACCTATCCAACCATCCGGTCTATGGTACACTACACTCTCACCACTCACCAGGCTTGGCAAAGTGCAGTTTTCAGTCATACATGTATTTCGATGGTCCATGGTTGGAGGCAAAGGCCGAGTATCAACTTAAAAAGCACAGAAAATTTAATAAAAGAGAATATCTGAACTTCTTCAACACACTCTCCAGAGAAACACTTAGATTAATTGGATAACAACTTAGTAAAAAGTCCATAAACAACTGCATGAGTTTCTATAGAGCGCCATGAGCAGGATTGTAGTCATTCTGGGAATACGGATAAAGTTGTAGTCACAGTAATTTGACATTTGAGACAATTGGTTCTTTTCTTCTCAAAAAGATATAACACTTGACAGATGTGTAACATATTTTTACTTTTTTACTTTTTCAAAGAAGAGCAATCTAGACAATAAGACTAGATGCAAAATTGTGAATTCAGAAAACAAAAGACATAGCATACCTTTAACTGAAGCATTTGGAGAGCTCCTACCATCCCCGTTAAATGCACTACCACCACTTGTTTCCCTATCAAAAGTAGCTTTGGGTGAATTTTGTACAGACCTGCTTGACCATTCCCGAATATTGTCCGGTGCAGCTGCTCCCCAGCTGACTCCAGTATTTACTGAAGAGTCAGTCTGATCTCTACTAAACACTTTAGCTTTATCCAGGAAATTGGATATAGCGCTACCAAAACCGGTAAGATGAGTTGTTTTGTTGCAATCACTTTTTTCCTGCCCTCCAATAAGTTCAGTGTTATCCGAAGCTTTCTTTTCAGCTACAGTTCCACGACATTATATATTAGCCACTTCATATGAAAAGGCTGCCCCCAAATCTTACATAAAAAGACAGAGAGAACTAGTAACAATATGCTAAATCTGATCTATGTGTATCTTGTGGTCCATGGTTGGGCATAGCAAAAGTATCAACAAAAAATGGCAAAGAAAATTCAAGCTATAAATACATTTATTTTAACATCTTTAAAAGTAGCTCATACAAATTAAGCCCATTAGAGTGAACTATCTAGATAATGCAAATGTATCTATCAAGATGGTTTATCGCGTGAGTTCTCAAATTCCTAACATTTTCATTTCTACATTTTCTTAAAAAGACTTGTATAGGCAGTAAGATAAATACATATTATAGGCAAATATGTACACAATGTACATTAAACAAAAACAATTGACTATGTATACTTATACCCAAATATGTTCAGCGGGCCTCCACAAATGCCTTATTCATCCACCCAGGTTCAATTCTGGCAGCAGCAAGCAAACCGCTAGCTGCCTTCAAATAGTTTGTTTCGAATTTTGAAGGATGAATCAAGGGGAATCAGGGTTTATACAGATAGGGCAAATGTTAGGGGTTCTGAGAGTGGGGGCCACACAGTGGGAGTGGGGTATAGATGAGCATATGAAGCATGAAGCGTATGGATTGAGTGTGGAGGAGGGGAAGTTGTGACGAGAGAAGCAAACAGGACAGAAGGCAAGGGAGTGGAGGCGGAGGACGCAGTTTGTGCAGAGGCGGTAAAATATTCCTCGGTGGGGGACTGTTGAACTATGGATAAACCACCATGAATGGATGCCACAACCGCTCCATGGGGTGGGGACAAAGTTGGTGAATAAATTTAGGGGTCAAATAAAGTGCCCATTAAAGTGAGGGTCATGTATCAAAAACCTCATTGGTTTCATTAAGGTCTCAAATCTCAGTTAAACCATTCTAGCTGACATTAATATCATTCTTTATATCCCATTTATTTCACATACAGATTCCATTAACAACTATATTTTTGACACGTTGAATCTTCATCTCGCAACAGCTAGAATACAGAGTATATATACATCTGTATTAGGGTTGTTTATATTCTTAACTAATTTCACCTTCATTTAGAAAACAAATGAGCAAATTCCATTTCATTGCACTTCTAGCTAGTGCTTTTTAGACAGTTGTGTAAATTGTAATCATGTTTTCCAGAACAACTACTAGATTTTTACTATTTTATTTATAACAGGCACTTCATCGACACAAAACCAGCATTTACTACTTGCTAAACAACACTACCGTCTAACAACTGTCCCTCAACAACACCGCAATTCGAGTACAACCATTTCATTAACATACATACGCAAACATCAAATAAAGCATAATCAAGAAAAAGATGACCTACATTCGAGTTTGTTCCACACAGAGCAATCAGCACAAAACCCCGAGCCTTTCGAAACAGAACCAAGTAAAGGCCTAACACAGAACAAATGAAACCCTCTATCACATTTGTCACACAAAAGCAACTCACCCCCATTTTCACCCATCCCACATTGCATACACTTAGAATCATCAAAATCCAGCAACTTCTCTTTTCTCTTGGCTTCGGAAACAACACAATCAAACACCAGAGTAGCAATCCAAGCCTTCTTTCTCGAAATAATCGCAGCCTTGGCCTTCCTCTCCGCCTTCACCCTAGCCTCAACCACCGCCTTGCTCATCAACCCTGACACAATCTGAGCAGCACAAAGCAAAACCCTAGCTGCATTCAAATCAATAGGCTTAAAATCCTGAAAAACAGGGGGTTTAGGGTTTATGCAAATGGGGCAAATGTATGGGGTTTTAGGGGTGGGGTCCACACAGTGAGAGTGGGGTATAGAGGAGCATTTGGAACATGATGGAGTGGTTGTGGTTGTGGGTGGGTGTGTGTGGAGAGTGAGGCAAATGGGACAGAAGGCGTGGGAGTTGAGAGTAAGGACGCAGGTTGTGCAGAGACGGTGGAATGTTCCACGGTGAGGGACTGTGTGGATGAAGTGAGGTGAAACGACGCCGCAGCGAGTGCATGTGGTGGGGTTTGGGTTTGGGGACATTTGGGTTTTTTACGGGGATTCACCTGAGTGAGGTTGCAAATGTGCGAGGGAATGTTGTGATATTTGGTACAAAATTTAGGCGGAGACTGGATATATTATCTTGGGTTGTATTTGACCTGAACCAGGCTTTCAAGCAGAAACTAGAAATACTAGTGTAGTGATCAAGGAGGTGAAAAGGCAACACAAATACACAATTACTCATTAACTGACATGGAACTGACTTGGTTACAACAACAGACAACACATATATTCTCTGTAGAAAATCTGAAAATTATGCTCAATTATAACAAAATATCAAATGTGGTTATTATTATTTTTAAAATAATAATTAAATTTAGGCAACACCGTTACAAACTGAAAGGTGTTTACGATCATAAAATTGAACTACTAAAAATCAAAACATCGTAACATTCCACATTATATTAATACTCCCTCCGTCCCTTTTGATTCTTAACACTTTCTATTTTGGGACGTCCCAATAGATTCTTAACATTTCCTAAAATAGTAAGTTTTAACACTATTACACCCACTACTTCACTTATTTTAACAATACTTTACACTATTACACCCACTACTTAACTTATTTTAACAATAAAATCACTATTACACCCACTACTTCATTTATTTTAATAATATTACACTCATTATCTTGGTTTCCGTGCAAAAAGCAAACGTTAAGAACTCAACGGGACGGAGGGAGTATCATTTTACATTTATACCATCTAATTTGCTATGATTTCATTCTAAAACCCCCCTAAAGTCAAATGCTATAAAAATGTTAGTTAATCTTCACAATATCCAGAATCGAAACTGTGACATCTCAGTTCTAATCATATTGAATTTAAATTTACAACTAAAATTATTGAACTAGATGACTCATTGATTGGATAATAGAATTTCTAGCCAGAACCTCTTAGAAAACTAGAGCACTTAAAAATTGAGTAAGTTAATCTATATTCGGGCAATATCGCAACCAATTGAAAAATATTTGTGATCACAAAGTTGAACTATTAAAAACCAAAATCTGGTAGCAAAGCTAGAGTATGCCCAAAATAAGTTAATCTATATTTAGACAATGTTAACGGAGGAATTTGGTGATAACAAATTCGGGGAGGGTTGCTGGAATTGTGGTGGTGGTTGATGACGGTAAGAGGTGTAAGTGTTTAGGGTTAGGGTTTGTGATTTAGGGATGGCTGAGATCGTATGATGTGATTATTGCAATTTAGATCGAATATTGAATTCTCTCTTTTTCGCAAGGGTTTGCATCGTACCATACAATGTGCCTACGTACCCTTATTTATAGGGATCAAGCCAAACGTAGTTCTTGGGGAGCAAGTAATCGTGATGGGCTAGGTTACCTTGTCTAGGAAGCCCATTGGACCACCGCCATTTGATGTTATCATTATGGACTTTTAAAGCCTAACTACTTTCTCGGAACATATTGGTTAAGCTATTGAGCCGGTATTTTCGGGGTCAACGATTTCCCTGAGTTACGGAGATAAAATAACTATAGGGCAGTCCTGAATGAGGGCGAGATCTTTCCGATTTGGACGAGATCCGCCTTAAAGGGCGAGATTGAGCCTTTAGTTAGTTCAAGGACCTTATTCGTAGTCCATAATCTTCGAATTCAGTAATCACCATCACAAAGGGCGAGATATTACAATATTGGACCTAGTCATTTTCAAAGGGCGAGATCTTCTGAAGAGTAATGTTATCCCTCCTTGGGCCAGACCCAATAAATGTCACGTTTCCTTATGCCATGACCCATGACACGAATTACTTCTTTTACCCGGCCCAAACGAGGTCGACACTTCCTAAATAGGGCGAGAATATTTTTGGCCATAACAACTACCCCCAGTTTCTTGCAATATATTTTTATAAAAGAAACTAATTCCTCGAAGTACTCCTACAAAATATAGACGAGCCTTATTCCAAAAAATAAAATATAAACGAATCGTTTCTATTAAAATCGCTACGCCTCGATTTTTGTTCTTATTCCAATTAGAACATGCCACGTGTCCCATACCAGTTTTTACTATATAAACCCCAAACTTTCCTTCTTTTCCTATCTCTTTTCAAAAGCTCACGAAGTGCTGCTTGATTTTTGTTAGAAATGATTGATGAGAACAGTGTTTGGAAGCTAAGGTGACAAAACAGAGTTTAACTGGAAGCAGTCAGAGTTTAGTTAAACACTGACTGGAAGCGCAACAGAGATTGTTAAACTCTATAGCGGAAGCGTCTGAGAGTCAACAGTGTTTGAAGATTGATACAAGATAAATATGGAAGCAATATCTTTGAAGATTGGATAGCTATCAAAGATATTGAGTTGACTTAGAAGACGTGTAGCAATCGTGATTGATATCAATTGTATAGCTTAATTATAGGAGAATCAATTACTGATTGTACGAAGCTGTATGTTTTATAAATACAGTTAGGTTAACCCTAGAAGGGTATCGAACATTGAGAAATTCATTGGTTGTAACCTAAGCAGCTCTTTGTGATATTTTACATCACTGAGAGAGGAATTGTTAATTCAAAACAGTTTTTAAGTGTTAAAACTTGTGTTCTTGTTAATTACTCATACAATACTTGATTACATATTGTGTATTCGAACTAACAAGTGGTATAAGAGCCAATCTGTTACTTTATTACAGTTTAAGATCCAAACACAATAGTAATCAATGGCAGAGATACCTCCTCCATCAGGTTCTGAGAAAGCCCCTACTACTGTTAGTAGGTATGAAACGATTAGGGTTCCAATACTTAGGCCATCAGAGTATGCAATTTGGAAGGTGAAGATGACCATGTTTCTGGAGGCTACAGATCCAGAATATCTTGATAGAATTTATGAAGGTCCTCACAAACCTACAAAGTTATCTGCTGCTGCTGCTGGTGAGGAATCAAAGGTGATTCCAAAAGAAAAGAAAGATCTAACTGCTGAGGATCTTTCATCTATTGCAAAGGATGCAAAAGTAAGGCATTTACTTCACAGTGCTTTAGACAATGTTATGTCTAATAAAGTGATTAATTGCACAACTGCAAAGGAAATATGGGATGCACTTGAGGTTAGGTGTCAAGGAACTCCTGCAATCAAGAAAAATAGAAGAAACATACTCACTCAGGAGTATGAGCATTTTGAGGCAAAGTCTGAAGAAACCATGACAGAAACATTTGATAGATTCTGTAAACTGCTAAATGATTTGTCATTGGTTAACAAAGAGTATGATTTAGAAGACTCAAATCTCAAGTTTCTTCTTTCTCTACCTGAAAAGTGGGATGTGAAAACAACCACTATAAGAGATAACTATGAACTTGCTGAAACAGAGATTGATG
Organism: Kitagawia praeruptora; assembly: GCA_037693485.1. Lineage (NCBI taxonomy): Eukaryota > Viridiplantae > Streptophyta > Magnoliopsida > Apiales > Apiaceae > Kitagawia > Kitagawia praeruptora. The sequence continues at coordinate 96,869,238 of CM075350.1, forward strand.
AAATATATGGACTGCTCAAAACCTATGAATTGGAATTGGAGCAGAGAAACAAAAGATCAAGTAGAAAGTCAAAATCTGTTGCTCTTAAGGTTGAGGAGAAACCATTAAAGAAGGAAGCATCAAGGAAGAAAGCTAAGGGAAAAGCCTTAGTCATACATTCAGAAAGTGAGTCATCAAACACTGATGTTGACTCAAACACAGATGGAACATCTGATTCTGAAGATGATGAGGAGATGATGCAAATGGCTGCATTGATGGTAAAGACCTTCAAGAAGATGGGATACAAGAACTTCAAGAAGGGAAAGAGATTCTCCAAGGATTACTCAAAGTCTGACAAGAAAAATTTCAAGAAATCTGAGGGAAAGGACTTTAAATCTGGTAAGAAAGACAAGTCTGAGATTCAATGCTACAAGTGTAAGGAGATGGGTCACTATGCTCCTGAGTGCAAAAAGGGTAAAACTGAAAAGGCACTCTACACCAAAGGTAGAGATTGGGCAGACACTTCAGATTCAGATGAGGAAGTCAACTATGCTCTCATGGCTACTACCCAGAATGAAGATGATGATCTAAAGGTACCTCCAACTACCTATGCTTATAATACTGATAATATAACTGAATTGAGAATTTATCTTAAAGCATTACATATCAGTTATAGGGATCAGACTTTAGAAAATGAGAGGATAAAGAATGAGTGTTCTCAACTCAAAGATAGAAACAAACTTGTTGAGGAACAGCTTGAAAACATGAATAAAGTTCAGAAAGAAAGAGATGATGCTGTGTTTATAGAACAGGAGTTGCTAGGTAAGTATAAGCAACTAGAATCTGAATTGGAGGATACTAAACACATTATTAAAACTTGGACACACTCTGGTAAAGACACTCAAGAAGTGTTTCAGTCAGATACAGTAGGTCTAGGTTACTTTGAAGGAGATGAACTTAGATTTGAAAATTTGGTAAAAGTTAGACCACATCGTTCATCTGAAGGTAATGTTATGGGAACAGGAGGACCTAAGACTGAAGCTGAGAAAAAGGCTGTTAAAGAATCATGTGCTAAGACTTTTGTTAAAGAGGTTAACATTGGTTTAATGACAGATAAACAACTCAAGCATAAGCTTAAAGAGATAAAATCTTTCAACAAACAGAGAATGCCTAGGAAAAACAAAAATGGAAAGGTAGGCATAACATCAGGAATTAAGCCAATGCTTGCTACATTAGCTCCTAGAAAAACATGCTTTAATTGTGGTAGCACTAATCATCTTGCTAGTTTCTGCAGTAAGAATAAGAACATTAATTCTTTGCCCTCTAAAACTGCAGTAAAAAATGATTATGTGAGAACTAGACCACAGACTTTATGTAAACACTGGGGAAGTACTTGGCATTCTATTTACACTTGCAGAGAATATCATGCTATTTACTATAATTACTATGAACCCAAGCCAAATTTGAAATGGGTTAAAGTAAACTCTGCAAATGTAAACTCTGAAAAAGTTAGCTTAAACTCTGATAATGTGATTTCCGCTGCAAAAGCTAACAGAATTAAGAAAGCCAAAGGATCCAAGCAAGTCTGGATCCTTAAAACTCATAATCAGTGATTGTTTGTGATTGCAAGGCATAAGGGAGAGTACCCTAGTCATGGACAGTGGATGTTCAGGACACATGACTGGAAATAAAGCCCTGCTTTCAGAGTATGTGGAGAAGGCTGGCCCAAAAGTTTCCTATGGAGATGGCAACATAGGACATACTCTGGGATATGGCAATATTAATCTTAGGAGTGTCATCATCACAAATGTAGCTCTGGTTCCAGGACTCAAGCATGATCTGCTATCTATGAGTCAAATCTGTGACAGAGGATATCATGTAGATTTTCAGCCTGAATATTGTCAAGTCATCAGTAAATCTACAGGGAAAGTTGTTCTAGTTGGAAACAGACACAATAACATCTATGAAGTAAAATTGTCAACAAACACTGATGGCAAAGCAGTGTGTCTGTCAACAAGAATGTCCAGTGAAGAGAGTTGGAAGTGGCACAAGAAACTCTCTCATTTGAATCTGAACAACATCAATGAGCTAATAAAGAATGATCTTGTAAGAGGTCTACCAAAGTCATTGTTGAATGTAGAAGGCCTGTGTGATTCTTGTCAAAAGGCCAAACAGAGAAAAGCCTCCTTCAAAAGCAAATCTGAGTCTTCAATTGTTGATCCTTATCATCACCTACATGTTGATCTTTTTGGACCAGTGAATGTTATGTCTCTTAGAAAGAAGAAATATGCTCTAGTCATTGTTGATGAATATACCAGATTCACATGGGTATATTTTCTTGCAAAGAAGGATGAAACTGCATTAACACTGACAGAACATATATTACAACTGGACAAAGGGTCAAAGAATCAAGTGAAGATAATCAGAAGTGACAATGGAACTGAATTTAGGAATTCATCAATGGAAGAATTTTGCAAGAGTAAAGGAATCAAACAAGAATTTTCTGCACCTGGCACTCCACAACAAAATGGTGTAGTGGAGAGGAAGAACAGAACCTTGATAGAAGCTGCAAGAACCATGCTAGATGAAGCAAAGCTGCCAACATATTTCTGGGCAGAAGCAGTTCAAACAGCTTGTTTTACTCAAAATGCAACACTGATCAACAAGCATGGTAAAACACCATATGAAATGGTGAAAGAGAAGAAGCCAAATCTAAAATATTTTCATATTTTTGGATGCAAATGCTTTGTATTGAAGACTCATCCTGAGCAGTTGACCAAATTTGATCTAAAGGCAGATGAAGGAATTTTTGTTGGCTATCCACTATCAACTAAGGCATTCAGAGTTTATAATCTGAGAACCAGAGTGATCATGGAATCAATTCATGTGTCATTTGATGACAAGAAAATAACTGGACTTGAAGATGTTAATGAACATGATCAACTGTACTTTGAAAATGAAGATTTATTCTCTGAAAAAGTAAACTCTGATCAGACTGATCTGACAAACTCTGTTGAGCTAAACTCTGAACCTCTACTGGTAAATACTGAAGAAACTCTTCAATCAGAAACAAGGGAAGAACCAGTTGAGGAGGAGCATGAAGAATCACATCAAAGTGATAATTCAAATACTGATAGTGACTCAATTGATAATTCTGAATCAAACTCTGTTGATTCAAACTCTGTTGATAATTCTGAGCAGTCACATTCAGGGGGAGCATCAGAAAATGAAGAAAGGCACCAAGAAAATCAGGAGAGCATGGATCAAGGGGGAGGATCACATAATGACAGAAGCAATTTGCCTTCTGCAAGAAAATGGACTAAGTCACATACACCTGATTTGATTATTGGTGATCCAGATGCAAAAGTAAGGACAAGAAGTGCGACAACAAATGAATGTCTGTTTCATGCATTCTTGTCACAATCTGAGCCAAAGAAAGTAGAAGAAGCTCTTAAAGATGCTGACTGGATAACAGCAATGCAAGAAGAGCTAAATGAATTTGAAAGAAATGAAGTGTGGACCCTTGTACCAAGGCCCAAGAACAGATCCATTGTTGGTACTAAATGGGTTTTCAGAAATAAAACTGACAGTGAGGGTGTTATCACAAGGAACAAAGCAAGACTGGTTGCAAAAGGCTATTCACAGCAGGAAGGAATAGACTATGATGAAACATTTGCTCCAGTTGCAAGATTGGAGGTAATCAGAATTTTTCTAGCATATGCCTCTCATAAGAAATTTAAAGTGTTTCAGATGGATGTGAAAAGTGCATTTTTAAATGGAAAACTTGAAGAAGAAGTGTTTGTGGAACAACCACCAGGTTTTGTAGATCCAAAATATCCAGACCATGTCTACAGGTTAGACAAGGCACTCTATGGACTTAAGCAGGCACCAAGGGCATGGTATGAAACTCTTGCCAAATTTCTACTAGAAAGTGGGTTTCACAGAGGTACTATTGACAAAACTCTGTTTTACTTTCAATCTGGTAGTGACTTGCTCTTAGTTCAGATATATGTTGATGACATCATTTTTGGATCTACTAATGATAAACTCTATAAGAAGTTTGCCAAGCTCATGCAGTCAAGATATCAAATGAGTATGATGGGAGAGCTTAGTTACTTTCTAGGCCTACAGGTGAAGCAAACAGATGATGGAATTTTTATAAATCAAGCAAAATATACCAGAAATCTTCTCAAGAAATTTGGCATGCTTGACTGTTCATCTGCAACAACTCCCATGGCAACTGCAACAAAATTGGACAAAGATGCAGGGTCATCAGTAGATATGACAAGTTACAGAGGAATGATTGGTTCTCTACTCTATTTAACAGCTAGTAGACCTGATATCATGTATGCCACTTGTTTGTGTGCAAGGTTTCAGGCAGATCCAAGAGAACCACATTTAACAGCAGTAAAGAGGATTTTTAAGTATCTCAAGGGCACTATAACTCTAGGGCTGTGGTATCCAAGAGAATCAGACTTTAAGCTTCTTGTCTACTCTGATGCAGACTTTGCAGGATGTAAGATTGACAGAAAAAGCATCAGTGGAAGTTGTCAATTTCTGGGTGACAGACTTGTTTCCTGGTACAGCAAGAAACAGAAGTCAATATCTACATCTACAGCTGAAGCAGAGTATATTACTGCTGGTAGCTGCTGTGCACAGATTCTATGGATGAAGAATCAACTGCTGGATTATGGATTGAGGTATACCAAGATACCTATTTACTGTGATAATCAAAGTGCTATTGCAATGACAGGTAATCCAGTACAACACTCAATGACAAAGCACATCAGAATAAGGTATCACTTTATCAGAGAGCATGTAGAGGAAGGCAACATTGAGCTTCACTTTGTGTCTACAGAACAACAACTTGCAGATGTCTTCACCAAGCCATTGAGTGAAGCTACATTTACAAGACTAGTCAATGAACTAGGAATGGTCTCTAGTTTTGACTAGAGATGTTGGTTAGACTCTAGATCTTACTTTTAAAATATATTGCTCATGTTTCTGCAAATTGTTGAGTGCTATGTGAACCTTAGTATTAAACTCTGTTATGCATGCTTATGTTTAAACTTTGTTAAACTCTGTAAGCATGTCTGTCTGCTAAACACTGTTAACATGTTGGATACACTCTGTGAATTCAGAATTGATTATTGTCTGAATGAAAACACCAATGAAGAAAAATGTATGAAGCATGATTCTCAGTAATTAAATCATGATTCTTTCTGAGTCACTGTAATCTAATCAGATTTTGTGCAGTAAATCAACACAGCATGATACTGTTTCATATTTATAGCATCTCTTAGTTTATTCAGTCCTAAACTCTGAGTCTATGAATATTGTGTGCATTGCCTCTCATAAATAATTTCTGATATTGATGAACTCTAAACTCTGATAAGTGACATTCTGTTCCCAAAGGTAATTCATGGTTCTTGATGATTCCTTGTTTGTACTTGTAAAAACTATAAAACTTGAGATGTGTCATTGATTAGTTTGGTGAGTTCAAATTCATGTCTGCACCCTGTAAGATTTTGAGCCAAGACAGTGATTGATACATTTTCTATCAATCAGTATTTATTGTTGTGTGATGTTCATCAGGAAGTATGTTTCTCTAGAACTTGTATTAAACCATTTTGAGACTACATGATATGTGTGTGCATGAAAATGATAAAGGCAATAGGATTTACCATTTCTTCAAACACTGTTCGAAATTCTTTTGAACACTGTTCAAACACTGTTCATAAATTCCACCCTTAGTAAACCCCTTTGAGCCTAATTAACTGCTCATTTTTCTTAAACTCTGTAATATTAAGAGCAGTTATATTCTTTTGAAAAATCAAATGCAAGCAGGTGAGTGTTTCTTAAGAAAAGAAAAGTTTCCTCAGTATATATGTTAAAATTAAAAAAAATATATATATATATATATATATAAAATATAAAAAAAGGGGCATATATACTGATCATCTTGTACAAATATGTACTAACAGTGTGACTGAACACTTTGGTCTATTAAAATGTTCAGCTTGAAATTCACTCATGATTAAAACATCTCTTCTCATCTGTTTGATCTTACTACATTACAACCCTGAATAAAGTCCTTTTGAATTGTGCATATATGTACTCAAAGTAGTGTAGATTTGGTGGACATTCAAGCATATGGTAGTATCTGCTTTTACTGATTGAATGTGAGTGTAAACACTTCACCTAAACACTTGTGTGCTTTGAGAGTTTGTGAGTTTATCAAGTTCATGACTGTTACTCACTGAATGATGCTCTGATTTCTATCTCTTGATCTTTTTGTCTTCAAAGACTGTGTGCTTACTTGGATAATCATGAACATCAAAGGGAATAGAAGTATTCAGATCTCTGTATTATAGTAACTACAGAGTTTAGCATTCATCAAACAATCAGTGTTTACTATGAGAGTTTGTACATTCAGTGTTTATTGATTTTTTGTTATGGATTTTATGAAATATTAGATGCTCTAAAAATTGATTTTGGTAAACTCTGCTTCACACACATTCATATTCACAACTGTGCAATTTTTGAAAGGGTTTTAGTGATAAAGTTGGAAAATTGATAAAAACTGTTGAGTTGTGTTAAGTACTCTAAGGTAAAGTTTCATTGAGATAATTTGATTATTTTGGAGTAATTGGGGTAGTTGACAACTGTTAATTAGTATAAATATGTCATAGTGTCGTGATTATAGGAATGACAGCGGTAATTATTAAGTGATCCATTGGTTGCTTGACACGTGTCCCATTGTTGTGTCCCACTCTCACATTACTCTAAAATCAGTTGCGTGCTTACAATACATAAACGATTGAGTTATTTTTACTCTAATCGCTTTTGTTTTCTCACTTCACATCGATTCATATTCACCCACTCATAGTTACTTGCAACTCAATCACTTTCAAAACTCTTGTTCACTCTCTTTCACATTTTGATAAACACTTACCATACACATCTTTTCTCTGAATTTTTTCGTATCATCTCTCACTAATGGCAACCAAAGCTTTTGATGCAGCAGGGTTAGTTTTTCTTCCTAGCAATTATGCAGCACCACTGGACAATGCAAACGCTCCAGAGGCGTTTCATTTGTTTCAAAATTTCTTGAAAGATTCCGAAATTTGGAAGGCTTTAACTGCACCACCAACACTCTCTGCTTCACAAATTGCTACTTTTTGGACAAACTCTGTGTATGATGATGGAGAAGAGTCTGGTACTCCAACAATTACTTTCACTCATGATGAATCAGAGTATATCATTACTCCAACTACGGTTAGGGATGCTCTGGAGTTTGAGACTCACACTTCTTACAGTGTTGTTGGTCACGACCGGTTGCAAACAATGTTGCAGCAAATTGGTTGTTCAGGAAATTTGAATAAGCTGGGATCTCTTAGAAGGCCACTTTTGCGAAAGGAATGGAGTTTCTTTTTCGATTGCATTACAAGGGCTTTTGGAAAGAAGACAACAAATTGGGATGCACTTCCTCTTGACACTCTCCAAATTGGTCATGCTCTACTGTATGGAGGTAACTTTGATTTTGGTAGACTAGTTCTAATGAATTTGGGAGAACGTTTGTTTGAGCCTACATCTGTTTATTTTTCTCGATTTTGTCAAATGCTATTCAATGCTTGTGTGCCTAATCTTACAATTGCTGAAGCTGATGTCATTCAGCCTTTTCAAGTTGCTAAAAGGATGTTTTCTGATTTGACAAATTAAGATGTTACTAAATAGCAAATACCTGACATGTTTATGCCATTAGCCTTACAAAACTATGTCAACCAACCTCAAGATTCTCAATCTACACAATCATCACCACAACCTGAACCACAACAAATGCCTGAACCTTTAGACACCATACATTCTCATCCTATACCAACACCTGAGCCAACACCCACTCATCAACCACAACCTGAACACATAAACTCTCCATCAATAAACTCTGAACAAATAAACTCTGAATTTATAAACTCTGAGCCAGTATCTACTGATCAACCCAAATCCAAACCAAAAAGGAAAATACACACTGCACAGAACACTAAACACTCAAAGGCTAAACAGACATTACCTGGAGCTGTTTATACCAGAAGAAAGAAACAAAAGGCAAACAGACCTTCACTTTCACCAACTAAGGAGAGCTCTAGTGAAGAAGAAGAGGTGACTGCAGTGCCTCAAGCCAAGAGAAGGAGATTAATTCTTTCAGAATCTGATGATGAGCAAGTTCTTGAAGCTCCAGAGGTGGTTTCACAGCAAACACCTGCTGTTGAGGTTGCAGTGAATGATATACATGCAGAGATTGTTATACCTGCAGAGGTTGAAAAACCTGCAGAGGATGCTGTGATTGCAAATGCTAAGCCTGCAGAGGTTAACATGCATGCAGAAGAGGATCACAGAGATGGTTTTTCACCAATGAATGATATTTTTGACTCATTTCAACCAATTCTTGATCCTATCTCACCTATTGTTCACACTGAAGCTCATAGTGTAGCTGATCAGCCTGCAGTTATTCTTCCTGAAACTGTAGCATCACACACAGAGCTGATATCTGATGCTTATCAAGTTCCTGACAAAGGTGATGAGGTTGATCAAGCAACTAAGGATAATTCTCAATCTATGCCAGTTGAAGCTACAAATATAAACTCTGTTGCAGAGCCTTGCAACATGAGGAGAATATTGAAAAGATTGCAGAAGTTGTTGCAGAAACTGTGGCTGACAAAGCTCAGCACAGTGGTTCTTTACAAGATGCTCAAGCTAATGATGCCAATGTTGAAGATGAAGCTGAAAACAGTGCAAACTCTGATTCTTTTCTGAGTGCACCAGCACAGACTGATAACAAACATACATCTTTTGATCAGCCTTGTCCATCTCATGCAATTGAAGAAGAGCATCTTGCTAAATCTGCTGCTAACTGGTATAAGGAAGACTGTATTTTTCCAAAAGAGAGAGCAGCTAATTTCATTAAGCAGACTGCTAGTCAAATTTCAAATCCAGAGATTTTATCATGCTTAAAGGTAACTGTGGTACAAGTCAAAACTCTGGATGGAAATTTTGCTGACACAAAACAACAAAATGCTTTTTTGAAAACTGAGATACAGACTAGAGAAATGAAAATGGAAAGAGAGTCAAAAATCAAAGCTGCACAGCTTTCTAAAGTCCAAGATACTCTCTTTGCCAGGTTAGGGAAGGTTGAAGAGAATCAGGCTGCCTTGTTTGAGAAGGTTGATTCAATTGCTAACTCCTTGGAGCTCATTACATCTATACTCATTCCTGATGATGTCAAAAACGGGGAGAGAGTTGCTAAGTCAAAATGCAAAGTTTCTCAAACTCTGCTAAAAAAGGATGATGCTGGAGGTGGAGGAGCAAGTGATAAGGCTTTAAACTCTGAGGCTTTAGACTCTGAGACACTAACTCTGAGATCTGGCAAATCTCTTAAGTCACAGTCTGTTGGAATAAACACTGAAACTCAAGGTACTTCAAAGACCAAGAGTTTGGAATTAATATCTAATCCAAAGACTGATGAAGAGTTAGCTGTTAAGCTCTTCATGGAAGAAAATGCAGAAGGAGTTACTCTAGAAGATGCTAAAGCTGAAGAAAAGAGTCTGCAAGAAAAGCATTTAAAAGCTTTAAAGTCTGATAAGTTGAAGAAAAGTGTGAAAGTTGTTAAAGCTGCAAAGCCTGTTCTTAAAGGCATTCAATTCAAAGAACAAGTTGGTACTAATCAAAGGATGCAAGTATCCAGAAAATCAACAGATGCAGAAGCTAAGCAAAAGTTGAAGAATGTTGTTACAACCTCTGTTGATACACATGTTGTACAGAAGAATGAAGACACAATCTCTGTTGCTGCACAAGTTGTGACCACACCACTATTGTCTTCTCAGTTGAAATCAAAGTTTGGAAAAGGCGTTCTTCATGATTCAAGTCTAGCAGCTACATCTCCAGTTACAGCTCCAATGGATTTCACTGATGGTAGAGCCTTATCTGGTAAAATCGGATACAACAAAAGAGGCATAGGCTCACACAGTGACAAAAGACAATATGTTGGTCCCAGAGATCCTTCTTCACTGGCTGTTCCAGGTCGTGGTGTCACTCAAGAGAGTTTAGACAGACTGGAGTCAGTACAGCTTGTCTATCAGAAGAGTTTAGAGAAGGATTTTCTGCTATATTTCATGGCTGATGGAACAGTGTTTAAGGTTGATGAGAAGGATATTGATTTAAAATACTGGGAAGAACTAGAATATGTTCTGTATCTTTTCAGAGTAAGAAATCAAAGAGCTCAGTCAGTTGCAAATGTACTCAGACAAAAGATGATTCAAAATCTTGCAAGAAGAAGTATGAAATTCAACAGTAAGTATGTTCCTAAGTACAGAGATTGGAATGGAAATCTGATAGAAATGGAGAAGGGGACTACAAAGCTGAAGACAGATCTTGGAATTACTGTTCTGGATTTTAATGTGAAGTCTGAGGAAGTGAAATATATCAGGTTGGGAAATGAAATGAGGAGAAACAAAATCTACGATCTTAGAGCTACTATCTATCAGACTGATGAGAATGATCCTCAGTTGAGAGAAATCAAGGAAGCCATGCAGATAGAGCTTGAAAATGCTGAAAGAAGATTTCTTATAGACTATCTCAGAACAATGCCAGATCTTCAAGAGATTAGAAATTGAAGTCTGTAAGAATTTTCTTATTTTCTGTAGAATTTGTTAAGTAAAAGCTTAAACTCTGTTTGTTAAACACTGTAGACTTTGTATTTGTTTTGACATCATCATTTACTGTAAACTTGTACATTCTTGCTAATGAACAAGTTGGGGGAGATTGTTAGAAATGATTGATGAGAACAGTGTTTGGAAGCTAAGGTGACAAAACAGAGTTTAACTGGAAGCAGTCAGAGTTTAGTTAAACACTGACTGGAAGCGCAATAGAGATTGTTAAACTCTGTAGCGGAAGCGTCTGAGAGTCAACAGTGTTTGAAGATTGATACAAGATAAATATGGAAGAAATATCTTTGAAGATTGGATAACTATCAAAGATATTGAGTTGACTTAGAAGACGTGTAGCAATCGTGATTGATATCAATTGTATAGCTTAATTATAGGAGAATCAATTACTGATTGTACGAAGCTGTATGTTTTATAAATACAGTTAGGTTAACCCTAGAAGGGTATCGAACATTGAGAAATTCATTGGTTGTAACCTAAGCAGCTCTTTGTGATATTTTACATCACTGAGAGAGGAATTGTTAATTCAAAACAGTTTTTAAGTGTTAAAACTTGTGTTCTTGTTAATTACTCATACAATACTTGATTACATATTGTGTATTCGACCTAACAATTTTTTTATCCGGAGGGCGAGTTTCGTAATTGCTGTGGGCGAGGTTCCTATTTTCTTCAGGCGATTTCTCCATCTTCAAGGCGACTTTCCTTTCAGAAAAGGTACTATTATTTTTTTTATTGTTGATTTTGTTCTTTACTTTTCCAAAATAACTGCTAGAAATGAGAGTAACTCGCCTAGGATAGACAATGCGTTCTCACTAGTTTTTCGCCTAAGACCGCTTCCAGCTAAGAGGGCGAGGACCCTTACTATATTTCCTTCCTTATTCCTCTATCTTCAACAAACAATTTTTTAACATAGTCCTCGCCCTCTCTTTCAGATGGTAGAAGAAGATTTTTCTTCCGACACCGGGTCAATGTCGCCCTCTACCCTGAATTCGCTTGATAATCATGACGATATCATTTCTATTTCTGATAGTCTCCACGTGGGTGATGCCGCTGATGACTTGGCCAGCATTTATCATGCCCAAGATTTAGGCGACACGGGTGAGGGGGAGGATGATTTATATGGCTTTTTCGCTGGCCTAGATCCTCAAGAGCCTGGCCCCTCTAGAAAGGGTCATGGCAAAGACTTGGCAAGATTTAGAAAAATACTCGACGAGGCGAGGGATGAAGAAAACAATGACGAAGGCGAGAATTCAAAAGAGGACGAGACCTCCAGTCAGGATGAAGATAATATTGACTTTGAGGATGCTGAAGTTGAGAACACAGACGAAGTATTATCCGTCTCGCCTGTTCGCTATGCAATGGAATTACCTTCTCCTCCCAACAACCCATACAAACAACCCGTCCGCGTATGCGACCTCGATCTTGATTTTGAAGATGATGTTAGCGAACCACTCAGAATGAAACATAGGTTTGACCAGAGCAGAATCTCCTGTGCAGGACTTGCCTCAAAAATATCCTCAGAAGAAATTATGTTTTTAATTGAGTATTACAATCTGGAAGGAAAATGGCTGCGACCTCGCTCCTTCATGAGAATGCACATCTTCAACATCGACGGGTTACCAATGCCGAGAATGGTTCTAACCAATAAATTGATAGAGCTTGGCTTTGGAACACCTATGCATCCTTACCTTCACTAAATCATCACTTATTTTAATATCGCCCAGGTGCAATTGTCCCCCAATAGCTATAGGGCAGCTATTGGCTTGTACATGATGTACAGAAATGAAGGGTACGATGCTCCAACTATGGCCGAGCTGAGCCACTTTTTTTCTTTAAGACGATACGGGAAGGATGTGGGATTCTACTACCTCGCCTTTTGGTCGAGTCATAACAAGAAGGGTTTTATTACTGGTAACCCCAGTAACATGAAGATATGGAAAGAAGATTTTCTTTGTATGTACGACATTCCAAGAATTAGAACTCAATTCAATCTACACCCTTGTAAGTATCTCGTCCTTATAATTTTTTTTTTAAATCTCGTCCTCGAAACCCTTAATTCATTTTTTATTTATTCTTCCCGTAGACAAACCCGCCCAGACAAAATTAATGGGTGATGATGTAGCCAGAGCCTTGGCTATCTCCGAACTTCCTAGGTTAAAGAAAGATCTCGACGTCTTAGTGGTACCTGATAACCTCCGTACCCACGGTTTCTATAATGAGGGCTATGGGAAGATTCCATACGTTAAATTCAAGAGGGGAACTAAAAGAAGTACTCGTAAAAAACAAATAGAAGGGCTTACTGGTAAAGGTACCTCGTCCTTAAAACACAACCTCGCCCTTCAACTAGCATTCTAATCATTATTCTTTTACTTGTATATTTTAGGAATTTGCATGAATAACTTGTTCACTTTATGTGCAGGTCAAATGTCGAGACTTCCTTTTGGACGAAACCCTTTTGCTGAGCCAGCTCCTTCTGCAACAACCAACCCACCTCGCCCTTCCATTTCAACATTGGCAAACCAATCTCGCCCAAATATTCCTATTATTAATCAAGGCGAGAATGCACTCAAGAACAAAAAACGTGACTTGGCTGATGCTTCCAAGAACCTGCAGAGTAAGAAACACAAGCCGACCACTACTGAAGAATCGCCCTCAGATTCTGTGGCCTCCACTTTTGGCTCTGTTGCTGCAGAAAATTTTTATGAAAATGATGCTAAGCTTTTAAGAAATCACATTGACGAAGAAGCAGAGTTCAACTTTAAAGTTGGACTTGGAGACTCTTTCTATCACGGTTTAAAGGTTCTCGCCCTGAAGAATGCCACCATTAAAGATCAAGACAAATCTCTAAGGAAACTTAAAGGCGAGGCTGCTTCCTACAACTCCAAGCTGGCGAGATTCAGAAGAAGCTTGATAATGAAATCAAAGTAAGGAAGGAGGACGTTGACAAGATCCAGCTATCTTTTGATAAGGCGAAATTTGACTTCGACCAAGCCACCAAATCGTATGAGGATGAGATTGCTAAGCTTAAAGGCGAGAATGATGCGCTTATAGCCGGAACAAGGAAGAGTCAGGGTGAAGCCTATAATGCGGGATTCCTGGATTACCTCCGCAATTTCTTGGCAGCCGATTCAGGTTACGACTGGTCTGTACACTTTGCACCCTCTACTCCTGCCTTCATGCTTAAATTCCAAGATGACAATGCCGAGCTCATTGCTGCTGCCAAAGAAAAGCTGCGACTAAAAATTGAGAGCGAGAAGAAGGCTATGGTTGAAGCGGAGGCGGGCAAGAAAGCAGGTGAGAGAACAGATGCAGCCTCGCCTTCTCAAACTGTTGGAACCTGACTATATGAACTTTTCATAATTGCAAACACAATAGGAGTGCGGGCCCTCCTATAATGGCCTCGCCCTTTGTAATCTTTCTCTTAACTCATTTGACTTGCTCCCAACTAATTGGAGTGCGCGTCCTCCATTTAAAGACGTCGCCCTTGTATCGACTTGGTTTAATTATTATGTTTTCCTTAAGTATCTGTCTATTTTATCCTACGTTTCCCTAGTACTCAATAAACTTTAATATATCTTGCCTTTATTATAGAATTTCGCCCCTTGGTGGGAATCTCGCCCCTTGGTAGGAATCTCGCCTTTCTTCAACTTTATTCATGAACTTTAATCAGAATCTAATTCATGAACCTTAATAAATATCTCACTTCAAAGGTAACAACTAACATGCCTTCCAGAGGGTATCTCCCTCTAAGGGAGTCATTTTCCTCAGAATTTAATAATTTTATTATACTCTCCTTAGAGAAGATCATTATTAAGTTCAGAAATACCCTCCTCACAGGAGGTGGATTTTCCGAAACTCGAACCCTGATGAGGCGCCGGAAGTACGAACATCCCCCCCGGAAGTACGGTTTTTGCAAGGATTTAATAATTTGGGATACACTCCTCAAAGGAGATCGTTCCCCATTCCAGAAATATCCCTCCTCACAGGAGGTAGATTTTCCGAAGCTCGTGCCTTGATGAGGCGCCGGAAGTACGGACATCCCCCACGGAAGTACGGTTTTTGCAAGGACTTTGATAATTCGAGATACCCTCCTCAAAGGAGGTCGTTCTCCATTCCAGAAATATCCCTCCTCACAGGAGGTGGATTTTTCGAATTTCGTTTTTTTATTCTCTCCTCAAAGGAGATAATGTTTTAATACATCCCACGAAGATCCTCCTTAGAGGAGGTCATCTATCACAGAAACTTAACAAAAATTCAATGAATTTCAACAAAAACAAGCATGTTTTATTCATAAATATATAAATGATAAATATATAAATCCTGGCTTAAGGAAGAGTACATGAACAATACTAATGTTATCCCCCCCTAGACTTTCATGAGAATAATAATTAAAGGAAAGTGTAACAAAAGCAGAAAATACATTACTGATAGTATTTTTTCAGGTGTTCCATGTTCCATGCCCGTGGAATATGCTTCCCCTCCATATCGGCCAAATAATAAGTTCCTTCCCACAGAACCGCTCTAACCCTGTAAGGACCTTCCCAATTAGCACCGAATACTCCATGATTCTGGATTTTTGTGTTAGGCATCACTCGTCGGAGAACATAATCGCCCACCTTTAAAGGTCTCGCCCAAACTTTTGAATTATACAACCTTGCCACTCTCTGCTGGTAAGACACCAATCTAGTTTGAGAAGTTGATCTGAATTCCTCTACCAAATCTAAGTAGAGACGATGGTTGACCTCATTCACTTCCGGCTGATAATTATCTCTTCTGAAAGATCCTGCCCCCAACTTCACTTGCACCATGGCCTCACATCCATATGTCAAAGAGAAAGGGGTTTCTCCCGTGATTGACCTAGGTGTTGTGTTATAATCCCATAAGACATTAGGCAACTCTTCCGGTCGGCTCCCCTTACTATCGTCTAACTTTGCTTTAAGCGTATGCTTGATTATCTTGTTTACTGCCTCCGTTTGGCCATTTGTCTGAGGATGACTAACGGCAGAGAAACTTTTCTTAATTCCCAAATTATCACACAGTTGCCTCATTTCTTTACTGTCAAATTGCTTCCCATTGTCGGATATCAACTTGTACAGTATCCCAAAGCGACAAATGATGGAACGATACACAAAATCCACCAACTTTTTCGCTGTAATTGAAGCCAGAGGCTCTGCCTCTGCCCACTTAGTAAAATAATCCACTGCCACGACAGCATACTTCACCCCTCCTTTCCCCTTAGGGAGCTCCCCTATCAAATCAATCCCTCACATAGCAAAGGGCCAAGGACTAGTCAAAGAAGTGAGAGGAGCAGTAGGACTGTTCACGTAGTTGGCATACCTCTGACATTTATCGCAGGATTTAGCAAAAACCATTGAGTCCTCCCGAAGAGTAGGCCAGAAATATCCTTGACGTAATATTTTTTGCGCAAGTGAACCACCACCCGAATGATTTCCACAAATTCCCTCATGAACCTCCCATAAGACATAATTGCACTCTTCACCAACTATGCACTTCAACAGTGGCTGATTAAAGCCTCGTCTGTAAAGAGAACCTCCAAAATCCACATAACGAGCTGCTTTATATCGGAGTCTTCTAGCCTCGACTCTATCATCTGGCAGAATTCCCTCCTTCAAATATTTCCAGATTGGGGTCATCCAAGTATCTTGCATAGGAACATCAACCTGCATCAATTCCGCCTCTGGAACACTAGGTTGCTTCTGGACTTCTAAGGGAATAACCCCTAAAAGAGTAGCTTCCTTTTGGGACCCCAATTTAGCCAAAGCATCAGCCTCCTCATTACTGTCTCTAGGAAGTTGCTCCAATCTTGCTTCCCGAAACAAGCCCATTAACCTCTGCGTACAGTTCATGTATAACTCGGTCCGAGGTCCCTTTGCCTGAAACCCCCCATTAACCTGATAAACAACCAGCATCGAATCACTCATGATATTTATATTTTCCACCTTCATCTCGAGGGCGAGCTTCAATCCAGAAATCAAAGCCTCATACTCAGCATCATTATTTGTAGCATGAAAAGCAAAATGAATCGTACTTCTCAAATGATGTCCCTCTGGACTGACCAAAACAATTCCCGCACCTGCCCCTTCATTATTTGATGCACCGTCCACATATAAAGTCCACCAGGGTGCCGAAGTATATTTTTCTTGAGCCAACTTAGGCAGAGGGCTAGGTATCACAGCCAAGGCATCGCCCTCTTGTGCAAGAGGAAATTCCAAAATGAAATCAGCAAGAGCTTGACCCTTTATAACACTTCTCGGTTTATACTCTACATCAAATTGCCCCAATTCCACAGCCCATTTCAATATTCGTCCAGAAGTCTCAGGTTTGTGCAATACCTGTCTCAAAGGATACGTTGTTCGGACCTCTACCTTATGTGCCTAAAAATAGGGTCGCAACTTCCTGGAAGCCAAAATCAAGGCATATACTAACTTCTCCATATTCGAATACCTTGTATCTGCCTCCAACAACCTCTTACTAACGTAATACACAGGGTACTGGATGTCACCCTCTTCTCGCACAAGGACACCACTAACAGAATACTCCGAGACTGCAAGATACAAAATAAGAATTTCTCCCTCGTGTGGCTTAGATAGAAGTGGGGGAGATCCTAAATGATCCTTCAACACCTGAAAAGCACCTTCACAATCTAATGTCCATTCAAACTTCTTCCCAACCCCCTTGATTGCTTTGAAAAATTCCTTACATTTATCAGATGACTTGGACACGAAGCGGTTTAAAGCGGCAACTCTCCCAGTTAGGCTTTGTACTTCCTTTATCGTTCGTGGAGATCGCATATCGAGAAGGGCTTGTATCTTTGCGGGATTCGCCTCTATCCCCCTACGATTTACCATAAAACCCAAGAACTTCCCGGACTCTACCCCGAACACACACTTTTGAGGATTAAGCTTCATACGGAACTTTCTGAGAATCTGAAACATCTCATCCAAGTGTTGGATGTGGTCTCCTGCCTCCTTCGAATACACCAACATACCGTCAACGTAGACTTCCATGGTCTTCCCAATCTGCTCCTTAAACATCATATTGACTAGCCTCTGATAAGTTGCTCCGGCATTGAGTAACCCGAAGGGCATTCCAATATAACAATATAGCCCCTATCAGTGATGAAAGAGGTGTTCTCCTGAACTGGCTCAAACATCAATATCTGGTTATATCCCGAATAGGCATCCATGAAACTGAGAAGAGCATGCCCTGCAGTGGCATCCACCAATTGGTCGATCCTAGGAAGAGGAATGCTATCCTTTTTGCAAGCTTTGTTCAAGTCGGTAAAATTGACACAAACTCTCCATTTCCCATTGGATTTCTTCACCAAAACAGGATTCGCAAGCCAATCCGGATAAAAAGACTCCCTAACTAACCCGACATTTAACAGCCGATCAACCTTCTCTTTCAGAGCAGTTGCTCGTTCACCACTGACTGCTCGTCTCTTTTGTCGAACTCCCTTCCTGAACGGGTCTATATATGTTGAGATGATGACACATCACTTCAGGATCGATCCCCACCATATCAGCATGGCTCCAAGCAAATACATCTAGATTATCTTTAAAAAAGGTAACGAGTCTCGCCCTCAAGCCCGGATCTTATCTAGCCCCAATCTACAATACTTTAGACGAGTCTCCCTGATCCATAAGAATTGGCACTGTATCCTCAGCCGGTCCCATATTCATCTTAGGCTTAGGCAACCGGGGATCCAAGTCAAACTCAACTTCTTTGATTCTACTGGACTCGCCTACCTCTCGTATGGATATAACTTCGCCCCTACACTGCTGAGGGTCCTCACTTACCGTTGATCCATTATAGTTTTACCCTTTTTGGCCCTAAGATTTCTTTGCTCCTCATCTTCATCAGTGACGTCTTCAACAATCCCTTCCTGAAACAGACTTTGATTGACTGGAGGAGGAGCCTCAATCATCAGCACCCTATACCTTGTACTGTCAGTTGTAATTGCAATCTCGCCTTCTGAATTTTCTGCAACATCTTCCATTGTAACTTCCACAGTCTCCGCCAGGGTGGGTGGCGCTTCCAACAGAAAGAGCGGGTTACTCTGCCTGACTAAAGCTTCATAACTGGCCAAGTCATCATCTCCAGGGAACTCCACTGTATAAACCATATTGGTAACTGCCTTAGGCTCAAATGATTTCAAGGTTTCCTGAGCGCTTTCCTCTTTGAAGTCCAACATCTCCTCTCGTTGTTTACCTTTTGGGGAAGACTTCATCATCTTGTTGTAACAATCCCTGGAATCGTATTGACATCCCTTCACACATCCGATCCCCGCCGGAGTAGGAAACTTCATTGCTAGATGATATATTGATGTCACCACCCTCATTTCTTTCAAGACCGGTCTCACAAGCAGTGCATTGTAACACGTAGGTTGATCAACTACTAGAAACTCGAACACCTGAGTAGCTGAGTAAGGTTCTTCCCCTAAGGTGAGCGACAACTTCACAGTACCCTTGACCCGAACCGAATCTCCTGTAAAGCCGTAAATGTGGGTTGTTCCATGAGTCATTTCCTTATCAAAAAGTCCCATCTTCTTATAAGTCCCGTAGTAAAGAATATTTACTGAACTCCCATTGTCAATAAACACCCGATGAACCCTCCTTGTACCGATCCTCACATTCACCACCAAAGCGTCGTGTGTGGGTGATAAACCCATTTAGCATCTTCCTCCGAAAAACTTATCTGTGTATCCTCCCCCTTAAACAGTTTAGGAGGTCTTTCGGATAAGTGATTCACGTTCGTCAAAGGAGGGTCCCTTGCTTCGCGGATATCTCTCCATAGCATTTCTTCCGTTTCCACCAATATGAGGCCCACAAAAAATAGTATGAATACTCGCCTCCTTCACGAACGTTGTCTTCTCCTCATGATCCGGTTTATCTCTGCCTTCAGGACCCTCCTTCTTAGTTTCCTCCCTAGGAGGAATGTCCCCCTTAATTTTTCTGACCCATTCAGTCAACTTCCCATTCCTAATTAGTAACTCAATTTCCTCCCTCAACTGCCGACATTGATGAGTGTCATGGCCATGAGATTCATGATAGGCACAGTATCTCTTTTTATCCCTTTGGGCATTCTTCGAAAGTGGGAGGGGTGTTTTATACAATCCCTCCTTCTTTGTCACCTCATAAATGTGTCCAATAGACGCCACCAGAGGCGTGAAAATACTGGTCTGGGGATGACCCTGATCTTTCAGAGAATAAAGAGGCGGTGGAGGGTATCGTGGCATTGGGCTAGGTGACCTTGATCGATCTGACCCTCAAGTATCAACAATATTGACATCGACTCTACCATTCCTCTTCCCATCCCCCTTTGGGCTTGGAGATCTATCCTTGCGTTTACCCCTACGACTAGTTTCAGGGTAATCACTCCTCTTCAAGGCTCCCTCCTCCCTCTTAAAGGGTTCAGCTTGTGCATAAAGATCTGCAAGGGTCGATGGTTCTTTTCGTTGAAGCTCTTTCCAAAAATCCGAATTCACTCTCACCCCAGCTATGAGAAAGTTCTTAATGGTCTCATCTGAAGCTCCTCGGACAGTGGGAACCTCCGCATTGAACCGTCTGAAATAAGATTGAAGAGTCTTCCCCTCTCTCTGATTTATATTGGCCAGAGTCGTGATAGGGGGAGCGTAGACAATAGAAGATTGAAACTGAATTAAAAACATTCTCCGCATTTGGTCCCAAGATGTGATAGAGCCCGGTCCCAACTTTTGAAACAACTGATGAGCATTCCCCCGCAGGGTTGAGGCTAGCAACCTACACTTCGTCAAGTCCTCAACCTGGTAAAGCTCCATTTCTGTATTGAACCTTGCAATATACTCAGTCGGGTCAGAGCTTCCCGTGAACCTTAGATCTCCCACCCCCCTAAAAGATGGAGGAAGGGGTGCTTCCCGTATTGCCAAAGAGAATGGTGACGGAGCCGGCTCAAACATGGCCCCTGCCTGTCCCTCTGATTGTGCCAACAACCTGCGCAGAGCATCTAAGTCAAGATCTTCAAACCCGGGAATTCTACGGGGCGCTTCCTCGCGTCGCTGTTGATTTATTAACTCCTCAATCGATACCGATCTCCAACAGTAGAATTCTCTGGACGAGAAAAATTATAACCGCGAGAGGCCATCAGATCTCTCTCCAAGTTAGATTCTATGGGTCCCCTCTGGTTCCCTTCTGCTTGATTGAAGAGATTGGTATAGGACCTTCTCTCCCCATACCCCAGGATGTAATGGTTCTGGGTTCTTATTTTGGGATTATGGTTCCTAGCTCGAACCATCGTGAGTGCCGTAGGGTCAGATCCTCCCAAAACTTCGTTCTCATGATAAGAGCGGCGCCTTTCTTGCTCCAAGATCCTCTGACTGCCTGCTCGAACCCCTTCCGCTTGACTTGACTGTCGGGGGTCCTCTCTATCCGGAGGGAGTTCGACATACGAATCACCAAAAGTTAAAGCTTTGGGAGTGACAGCCCGGAACCTTTGATTTCCTCCAGTCTCCCCAATGACTCGAACATCTCCTTCAAAAGGAATCTCCCTGTGTAGGCTATGCTGGTGGTTCATGTCAGATTCTCCACCAACGCGTCGATCTCCAACTGGTGTTTGATAGCTCGCTCCCCAGCCATTGTTTGGGCGTCGTCCATCCTGATTCAGACGAGATTCTTCGAAAAACTGCCTTTCCCTTTCCATTGCATCCATTATTGCCCCCATTCGAGTAATCGTATTGCCCATGTAAGTAATCTAGTCGAAAAGTTCAGTATTACTCATCAGAACGGGAGGGTCTCCTCCTATCCGCGGAATCGGTCGTCTATCGGGCATCCCAGGCGTTACCGACCTTAGGTGAGAACCCCTTGAACGATTGGGATTCCTCATCACAGAGTTCCTTGGTGGCGGTGGAGGCTGATTTTCTCTGGTCCTAACCTCTTCCATACGTCGATTATCAACACGCTCTCGGTTTGCTTCCATACGTCGATTATCAACACGCTCTCGGTTTGACTGCGACATCCTTCCTCCTAAGATGTCAAAAGCCCTCCTTCTAGCGCCACTTCTTAACGGAGGAATTTGGTGATAACAAATTCGGGGAGGGTTGCTGGAATTGTGGTGGTGGTTGATGACGGTAAGAGGTGTAATTGTTTAGGGTTAGGGTTTGTGATTTAGGGATGGCTGAGATCGTATGATGTGATTATTGCAATTTAGAAAAAATATTGAATTCTCTCTTTTTCGCAAGGGTTTGCATCGTCCCATACAATGTGCCTATGTACCATTATTTATAGGGATCAAGCCAAACGTAGTTCTTGGGGAGCAAGTAATCGTGATGGGCTAGGTTACCTTGTCTAGGAAGCCCATTGGACCACCGCCATTTGATGTTATCATTATGGACTTTTAAAGCCCAACTACTTTCTCGGAACATATTGGTTAAGCTATTGACCCGGTATTTTCGGGGTCAACGCTTTCCCTGAGTTACGGAGATAAAATAACTGTAGGGCAGTCCTGAATGAGGGCGAGATCTTTCCGATTTGGACGAGATCCGCCTTAAAGGGCGAGATTGAGCCTTTAGTTAGTTCAAGGACCTTATTCGTAGTCCATAATCTTCGAATTCAGTAATCACCATCACAAAGGGCGAGATATTACAATATTGGACCTAGTCGTTTTCAAAGGGCGAGATCTTCTGAAGAGTAATGTTATCCCTCCTTGGGCCAGACCCAATAAATGTCACGTTTTCTTATGTCATGACCCATAACACGAATTACTTCTTTTACCTGGCCCAAACGAGGTCGACACTTCCTAAATAGGACGAGAATATTTTTGGCCATAACAGACAACATCATATCCAATAGAAGAATTTTTTAATCCCAAACTTGAACTATTAAAAACTAAAATCTCGTAGTAAAGTTAAAATTTTTCCGTGCTTTGCATGGACAATGAAGCTAATTATTCCCAATAGTGTTTAGTGAATGCATATTGGTGCATTATTAAATGGTTTTCGTATCGTTTGTATCCTACTAGTATTTAGTATTTTTTGTGATTGACATGAATGAAAATAGAAATAACCAAATAAAATTTAAAAAATATAGTATATCTTGTTATACAATTTATATTGCTTTCCCATTATATTTATGATAATTTAAATTAGATTTCAAAAACCACATTTTAAAAAAGAAATACAACATTACTCACGCCTAGATCGGGCAAAATTGGATAACGGAATCGGATTTGGATCGGGTTAATTTTGGATCGGATTAATTTTCTGTTCTCGCTTATTTTGATATAAATAAGATTGGATTGATTCGGTTCGGATGTAATTTCGGTTTTTGCATAATTTTAATCGGTTTCGATTTGGATCGGTTTGATTTCGTATCGCATTGATTTCAGATGAAAATCGAATAAATTTCGGATTAAGATCGAATTAAATTCGGGTCGGATCAATTCAAATCTTTTCTTGTCACGGATCGGATTTTGTTTGAATCAAAATAAATTGGTTCTAAATAATGTTATATTGATTTTAAATCATTATCGAATGCCATTTTTTGATTCAGAATTTATACACACCCACGTATCATACAACCAAATTTTAAATTCAAAGCTTTTTTGATTTTTTTAAAAATTTTATTTTATTTTATAAACTAGTTAAAAATGGGGAAACAAATCAAAAAAATAAGAAAATTAGTGAATATAGGGTAACATTCATCACAAATAGTGAGTATGACTACATTGGTGTGTATGAATTTTAGCTCAAAATTTGGAAATTTTCATATTTTTATTTAACTTTAAAATTTATTTTACAAACTATTAAAAAATTGGGAAAAATGAAAAATTAGTGAAAGTAGTGTAACATTCACCACATAAATATTGACTATGACCACTTGGTTATGTATGAATTTTAGTTCAAAATTTGGTATTTTTTCTATTTTTATTTAATTTTTTAATTTATTTTACAAACTAGTTAAAAACGGGGAAAAAAATTTAGTTCAAAATTTGGTCTTTTTCCAAATCAAATAAATTAATTTTTTAATTAAATTTTGGCAATAACATTAAAAAGAATGGTGCTTGACATCCATACGGTTGGATCGTCAAGAAATATTTTCTGAAAAAATGAAACACAAATCCGGGATGAAATCTTGTTTAGGGATACTAGTTAATCGTTAAATAACCAAATTAAATAAATTTATTATTTTCTGAAATTTTGACAATAACATTAAAAAGGATGGTTCTTGATATCCGTATGGTTGGATCGTCGAGAAATAATTTTCAAAATTTCGAAACAAGAAGCATGAACGAAATCCTATTTAGGGATACTAGTTGACTATTAATCTACAAGTCAAATAATTTTTTTTTTCTGAAATTTTGGCAATAACATGAAAAAGGATGGTTCTTAATCTCTTTAAGGTTGGATTATCGAAAAATATTTTTAAAAAAATTGAAACAAGAATTAGGAACGAAACCCTGTTTAGGGGTACCAGCTAGTCAAAGTACTAGTTAATCGTTAAATTACCAAATCAAATAAATTTAATTTTTTCTGAAATTTTGGTAATAACATTCAAAACGATGGCTGTTGACATCCGTACGGTTGGTTCGTCGAGAAATAATTTTAAAAAAATCAAAACACAAATCAGGGACGAAATCCTGTTCAGGGGTACTAGTTAAAGTACTAGTTGACTGTTAAATTAGCAAATCAAATAAATATTTTTTTCTGAAATTTTGGTAACAATATGAAAAAGGATGGTTCTTTACATCTGTACGGTTGGGTCGTCGAGAAATAGAAACCCCGTTTAGGGGTGCTAGTCAATGTACTAGTTGACCGTTTAATTACCAAATCAAATAAATTTTTTTTATATAAATATTGGAAATAACATGAAAAAGGATGGTTCTTGACATCTGTATGTGTTGTGGAATAAAAAGTAGGGTGTATTTATTGCGTATTAACTACTAGGGATTGTGGAAGCTTCGAGCTTTAATGGCTGCACTTGTGTTTCGTGACTCAATCTGTCCTCACAAGATGCCTACGTATCTCTGTATTGTTAGAGAATCAAGCCAAGACGTAGTTCTGAGAATGAGGGGTCAGACCCTTTATATAGGCTGAGAAGCCCTAGAATCGTAGTAGAATTAGGTGACTTGGTGGGCAAGTCACCGCCTTGAGGAAGGTTCTAGACTCCTTCCTTGTAGGAGTCAGTTCCCATATCGAATTCTGTGCCTTGGAGGCTAAGTCAGGCAAGAGTAATATCCTTGTTTGATTCTTATTGCTGAGCTGGTTATTACCCCTAATATTAATTACGAAATTAATATTATAAATAGGGTTTGGGCCCATCTGGTGGGCCCCACGTTTGGACCATTCTAGGTCTAATTAATGCCACATTAGATGTGTCTTTAGGGCTTACATTTAGCCCATATCATTTACCCCCCAACTTCTAGGAAAAATGATCAGGTTTTCCTTGAAGTTTTAATGGCCTTTCCGAGACTTGGGTCAGGGTTTATTGCTCTTACGCGAATACTTTCAACGATATCATCTTAATGTAAAGCGTGGAGCGACCGACGCATTTACGATGATGTTGAACGACACTAAACGGTGTTAAACGGCACTACACAACGCTAATCAGCCTTAAACAACGTTTAAACAGTGTTAAACGACACTAACAGCACTAATCGGTGCTAATCTGTGCTTATCGGCACTAAAATGTGCTTATAAGCACTAATTTGTGCTTAAACGGCACTAATCTGTGCTTAAACGGTGCTAGCGGGGGTCCGGGGGCGGTAGCCCCCGGACGGGGTCCAAGGGGCGGCAGCCCCTGGCTGGGGTCGAGCTTGGAATTTTTTTTTTTAAAGACTATTACTATTCAAAAATTATCGTTTCGATTCAAATTTCTGAAAAAATAACGTTTTTTTTTTTCGACCAGGATCGAGGTCGTGGAAGGGGTGCCCAGGTCGTGAGGGCTGCGACCTCAATCCACGAGCTGAAACGAGGTCGTGTAAGGGCTCAAAATGGAGCAGGTCGTGAGTTTTTCGACCTCACTATACGACCTGGTTCGAGGTCGTGTATACTCCCTCAATCAGTCTGGTCGTGAGAACTTTGACCTCAATTCACGAGGTGGATCCGGGTCGTGTAGAGACGCTATATGAGGCAGGTCGTGTTACGTGCGACCTCATTCTTCGAACTAGAGCAAGTTCGTGTAAGGTCTTTATAACAACCTCGTCGTACAACCTATGGCCTCACCTTACGAGGTGATTCGAGGTCGTCCATGGTTTTAAAAACAGTCTGGTCGGGTGTACCTCGATCTCACTTTTCGACGTAAAACGAGTTCGTGTAAGGGCACCATACAGAGCTGGTCGCGAACCTATCGACCTCGACCTACGAGCTGGTTTGAGGTCGTGCATGGTCACCAGAATGGCCTGGTCGTAGGCTGTTCGACCTCAATCCTCGAGGTGAATTGACGTCGTGTAGGGGCAGCATATCCTCTTTGTCGTTCGACTCACAACCTCATTCTCCGAGATGAATCGAGGTCGTCCATGGCCTTCATTATGGCTTTGTTGCAAATTCTTCGACCTCAATCCACGAGGTGGTTTGAGGTCGTCCAAGATTCATTAACTGGCCTCATCGTGTTGTGTACGAACTCGTTCTTTAAAGTGGAATGAGGTCGTACAAGGTCTTTAAAGCGAATTTGTCGTGAGCTCTTCGACCCTAACCTACGAACTAACTTGAGATCATCTATGGTCTCTTAATTGGGCAGTTCGTGAGCTAGCCTCGTGATCTCATTTTGGGTTGACATCAACCTAGAGTTTTTGAAACAAACTTTCTTAGCTCGGTTGGCCGTCATGGCTTCAATGCTCGTCTCGGTTCCTGGGACTTCTGTGACGACCTCTCGGCTGACACGTGCTCGGCCTTGGGGTTGTTCGAGTGTTGAACGTTGGGGTTCTGGATCGAGAATCCAAAATTTCATATTGGTTTTCAAGTTTTGTCTTGAAGTTTCAACCTTTTTATCTTGATTGGAGGTTCATGACCTTCTCAAGTTTGGCCTTCATAGCTAATCTTGGCCTTCATGGCTAATCTTGGCCTTTATGGCTAATATCTCGTGTTTCTCATCCTAAGATTCAAGGTTGATGTTCACATGCTCAACGTTGGTGTTCTGGATCAAAGATCCATGATCCCAAGTTCATTTTTCAATTTCCAATTTGAGGTATCAACCTTTTTTTTTTTAGTTCTTCTAACAAGTATTCTTAATCAACTACCAAAACAGGTTTCAGGTCAATAGGAGGTGTCTGCTATGCCTTGAATGGTTTCATGAACCTTGAATTCAAATGACTTGTTTCTTAGTCCTTGTGATCTTCCGTGCCTTAACTTGTTTGCTGAATCCTTGGTCTTAAGGTTATCATCAACGCTTGACTCTCATCCTTGTGATGAAGTTCTTTAGTTCTTGCCTCCTCCTTGTTTCTCATGGAGGAAGTTTTCCTTCTCGGTTGATCGTTCAGGTAGTTCACTTACTCCTTAGCGCTTGACCTCAGGCCTGGTGTGCCTTTGTCGGTTTTCAACCCTTTAGCTTGATTCTAGGTTTCCAACCTGGTCGTGAGGTTCACGACCTCATCCTACGATCTGGATTGAGGTCGCGTAACGCTCCATATTTGGCTAGTTCGCGAGACCTGCGAGCTCAATTCACGATCTGAATTGAGTTCGTGTAAGGGTCAATATTACAACTCCCTGCTTCTTCCCGATATTCTCCTCCGTGGCATCGTTTGGTAACCAGCCATTCTCAAGGTGTGCTTTGATAGGATCTATCCAGCATCCTCCTATCCCGATAAGAACAATAAGCTTAGAATCAATTGTAGGGGTTCTCAGAACTTGGAAGTAGACGTCCCCAGAATGGGTCTCGACCTCTGAAGAAGTATAATGAGATAAGGCATCGACCTTTGTACTCTCCTCCCTTGGGATATACTCAACGTGGCACTTGTCGAACTGGGCTATCGCAGCTTTCACAATCCTCAATTATTTGGCCATATTCGTTTCACTAGCCTCAAACTCTTCATTGACTACCAGCTTTGAGTCTCCACAGACTTTCCGGTTCTTTCACCCTCAGGGCTCTTGTCAATCCAAGGCCGGCCATCAGAGCTTCATACTTTGCCTCATTGTAGGTTGTTTGGAAGTCCAACCTCAAGGCATACTCAACTGCGAACCCATCGGGGATTTGCAGAACTAAACTTGCATCACTGATTTTTGTTTTTGATGCCCCATCAAAATAGAGCACCCAATACTCTTTCTTCTCTTCCAGGGGCTTCTCACCTTGCTGTCCTTCCTGGTCTATTACCTCCTGCCCCCCGACTTCTTGGTTGTCAACGATATATTCAATCACGAAGTCAGCTAGAGCCTGGGCTTTGATGGTCGTCCTAGGCTTGTACTTAACATCAAATTCTCCTAGTTTGATTGCCCACTTGATGAGCCTTTAATTACATTGAACGCGGCCTATTCGAGCCTTCAATTGCATGGAACATGGTCTATTCGAGCCTTCAATTTAATGGAATGTGGCCTATTCGAGCCTTCAATTCCTTAGAGCTAGAAGTTTGTGGTTTCATCGAACCTTATTTCCACTTAGTCTGATCAGGTGGAGTGTCCTAACCGGATGCTCAGATATGATAAACCTTGAGGTTTGGGATGTGCCAAGTCTAGGCACCACGTTTCTTTTAAACAATTCCAGCTCGTAAGATCCTCGTTTTTGAATTGTTATCCATTTCTGGCTACAAGGATTGGTGGAAGTCCATATCTACGTATCACACTTTCCCACAGGAATTGTGTCATTTACTTGGTGGTTATCCAGTCTTGGGGTTTGTCCTCAGTCTACTTCATGAAGGTATCAATTGCAACTATCAGGAACTTCCTCTGGGCATTTGCCACTAGGAGTGGTGGAACTGATGGTTTTCAATATTTCAGGGTACTGATCAACAGTTGCGTGTTTTTTTTATATCGATCGCACATAACTTCTAGCATCAGCCATCATGTCTGGTCAGTAGAATCCCAATTGGATCATCTTATGGGCAAGGGTCCTGCCCCCCGAGTGCTGCCTACAGATTTTCACATGAGTTCTTTTCAAGGCTAAATTCACGTTTTGAGGCCTTAGTGTTCTTACTGACAACTTTCGTGCCTCCAAGGCATTGTCGGGTAACTGACCAGTTTCCTGGTGAGCCTTTGTAGAACCTTTCCAACGATTTTTCATACCTACAGGTGTTATTAGCTTTTCTCTCAACACTTCGGGTCTCCAAGACTTGGAAGTAAGAACTTTCAACATAATTCTCTATCTCTGAGGAGGCAAACATAGATAGGACATCAGTCTGTGTTTTACTCCCTCGTAACACTCATTTAATTGAGTCAAGTTACAAGTATTTTGTCACGGCTCCGGGCCTGGCCTCGAACTCACCCTTCACTTTTGGTACTACCGCTCTTGAGTCTCCATAGACTTTAAGGTTTTGACCCTCGGGGCTCCGTCCAAACCAAGTATGGCTATCACGGCTTTGCATTCAGCTTAATTATTTGTCGTTGGGGAATCATGAACCCATCAGGGTATGTTACCACTTAATTCTGTTTTTGATTCTCCATCAAAATTAATCCAATACTTCTTGAGTACCGCTTCTGGATTCTCCTTCTCTAATCATTTGCCCTCCTGGGGTACTGCCTCCTGCCCCCCAACTTCTTTGTTGTCAATGGTGTATTCAACCATGAAGTCAGTGAGTGCTTGGGGATTTATTGTGGTTACTCTGTCTCGTACAAGACATTTCTCACATAACAGATAGGTTTCTGAACCTTGTCTTCCTCTTTCACGAGGACGACACTCATATCTGTATTAAATACAGCCAAGTATAGATGCAGTAACTTTCCATAATTTGGTTATGTCAACACTTGGAGGTTCCGTGTCAAGGATTGCTCTACTCTTATCGGGGTTGGCCTCAGTTTCCATGTTTGGGGACCGTAAAACCCAAAAAAAAAAAATTCTAATCCCATGCTGAAGGCTTATTAAGTCAGAGTCAATATCATCTTGTGGTGCCTTAACACCTCAAACGCCTCATGAGGATGCTCGATGTGATGTGCCTTATCGAGGCTCTTGATTAACATATCATTCTATGAACTTCTATAGTCTTCCCGCTAAGATGCTCAAAGATCTTATATATCAATCTTCGATATGTCGCCTCTTTGGGACGTCACCTTTATGCACTTTGATCCTAGCATTTTATGACCAGCTGCTGCATTGGTCAATGTATCGTTCCTTGGTAGGGGAAGTAGTCATTGAGACATGCATCATTCATATCATTGAAGTCCATGCACATCCGTCATTCTCCATTGGCTTTCCTGCCTCTTTGAAACAAAGTTTCTTTTCTTCCATTTCATCATATATTCGGGTAGGCGTCTAGTTTACACGATTAATTGGGGATCGATCCCTGGCATATCAGCTACCGTCCAAGCAAATACAACAATGTTCTCTTGTAGGAACGCATCCAATATGCCCTTCAAGGGTTCATTCATCAACGCCCTACATGGGTAACTTTTCAGGTCCTTCAGGAACTAGGGGAGTGGGGACTAAGTCCTCAGTAGGTTTTCCTATTTGTTTCTAATCTTCTCGAACATCCATGTCTTCAATCGGGAGGACCTACCCCCCGACTTCATCAGGCCTCAAGGTGACCGGATAGTTATTATTTGGTCTCTCTTTTCTTCATTAACTCCATTCCTTGCAGGAAATTTGATCATCAGGTCTTACTTGAGGCAACCGCCTTAGGGGTGTTCAAGCCTATCATTCCTAGGATAACATTGTAAGTGGAAGTTGTTTTAACCACCAAAAGGTTCAATATCTGAGTGGCCTCCTTAGGCTCCCGTCCCATTATCTTGGACATCCGAATAGTTTCTTCAACTCTTGACTCAACTCTATTGAACCCATAGAAGTGCATGTTGGAGGGGGTCAATTTGAGAATCGTTGCATCCCATCTTCGAGAATGCATCATGAAACGAGATATTTACTGATGTTCCATTGTCTACAAAGACTCCTTTCACTTGCGAGTTACCTATCACAGGTGTTATAACCAACGGGTCATCATGGAGGCACTTGACCCCTTCAGAATCATCAAAGACAAATGTCATTTTCAGTATTTGCTCGCTATGGAGCTTCTCCTATAATGTGCATAACTTCTTGAGTGTAAGCTTTACGGGAGCTCCTTGTATTCCCGATCGTTGTCGGGTCTTCAAAAATCATGCTTATCATCGGCCTCCTAGGGCTATGGATTGCGATCTCGATCGCCATCCTTCCTTTCATAATCTCTACTTCATAATACTGCCTTAGGTTACCCTGTTGGCCATCCTTGATGAACTTATTCAACTTTTCTCTTTGGATCAGAAACTTGATCTTGTGTTTCAGCTGTCTACAATCGTGAGTGATATTCCCCACTGGCTTATGGAACTGACCATATTGGTTATTATTTCTCTTCCCGGGGTCAGCCCTTAGTGGCTTCAGCCATCAGAGATTCTTGTGTTTCTCAATGTCCATCAGGATTTGGCTTTTTTTTTATTATACAAATGTGCATGGCTGGTGAACCTCGATCCTTGATTGTTCTTCTTCGAGGGAGAGTCAGAATCTTTACTTGTTCGAGGATGCTTATCCTTAATATTCTACTCTTGACTACCTTTGCTTCTTGTTATTTCCTCCATTGCCTCCAACATGGGTCGAGGCTTCCCTTACACTTTCATCTACCTTGATGGCTACTCTACCTTCAAGGCTTTCTTGGTGATTCGCTTCATGTAATCCCTCAAGGATTCATTCTTTCCTTGTTCCACGTTCATGGGGATGCAAAACTTTTCTCATGAACTTTCTATCAATAAATGGGGCGATAAGTGCCCTACTTAGTCCTTTAAAGGATCCGGTCGAGTTCGGGGGCAACCGACTATACTATCGTTTTGTCATGCCCACCAGGGTTTGAGAGAACGTCCTATACTTGATTGTGTTAGTCACGGATTGAAATTAGCAGTGCATTGAAGGATGTCCTCATATGATTAGTGGGATCTCCTGCCTCATTACACACCTCGATGGTGGGCATCTTGAGTTTCCTAGAGATATGAGCATTCATTATCTTGTTGGTGAAGGACATGATTGGATCGTCATGATCACCTAGAGGTATCGAGTCATCGGGATCAGCCCTTTGTGTATAAACCCTTATCATCTTTGGGGTATTTTTTGACTTAATAACATGGGGGGACCCTAGCCCTTGGGGGCTGCCTAGCCTCTTGTATTTCCAAATCTTTCTTCAATTTTTGGATAAGCGCTTCATGAGTGAGTATCCTTCCTCCTAAAGTCTTGAGAGCCAGTCCTTTGGATCCACGGGGCTGAGAAGGCCTTGACCCTCCTTCGAGCTCATTGCCTGGTTCTCCTTCTGAGATGGTTATCTTCATTAGTGGATGATGAATTGTCAACAGTATAAATTCGGAGAAATCACGACTCCTTCATTGGCGTTCTAGGTCCTAAATGCATTGAGGCACATATGCCTCATGTTGTTGATCACTTCTACCATCGATGAATGATGTCCTTAAGTTCATTGTGTAATGATAGAGATGGACATCTGTAGTCCCAATAGTGCGCTAGAGGGGCGACACCACCATCCGGAGGGGATTCATCCCTGAATTCATTGAACCCACAATTGGCTGCTGCGGATGAGTAATTTGAGCCCCTAAATCTTTTCTTCTATGGCCTGAAGAGCCGTTCCTTGAGTCCCTCGGGGTTGAGAACATCCTGCTCCTTCGGCGAGCTCCTTGCCTTGACTTCTCTTGCTAGAACGGATGTCCTCTTCCTCATTTTATTCAGATGAGAAGTTGTCTTTGGTGTATGATCCAGAGAAACTTTGGTTTCCTCCAACAAGGGGACCAAGCCTTCAATGTATTAAGGCACATACTTCTCATGAGTAAATGGATGGTTCCATCTGCAATTGGGAATGGTGACAACCCATAAACGGGGTTTTGAGTCATTGGGATTGACGGTGATGGCGATCTCTGCTCCTTGTGCTCCATTAGCCAGAAGTGAGACCATCATATGCAATTGAGGATTCGCTCCTTGAGTTAGTGGATTTGAGTCATCCCTTGGGGAATCACCCCTTGGAGATGCGTCTTTAGGGGAGTCATTCCCTGAATGAAAGTCAAGGGGAGTGGATCATTAGTCCGATTGCTCTTTCATCGTCTTTATTGTATGGTTGAGACTTCTTCTCCCTGCTGCGTGTGGAGGTTCCAAGCCTCAAATATGAGGTGAATCACCCCTTATTAGAGATCATGCTAATCAGTACGCGGTTATGGGCAAATCGTGCCTAAGATTGGGGATCCGTCCCTTAAGAGTTTAGAATCTGTCTTTTTCGGCTCCTTGGAGTCTC
This sequence comes from Kitagawia praeruptora, assembly GCA_037693485.1. NCBI lineage: Eukaryota > Viridiplantae > Streptophyta > Magnoliopsida > Apiales > Apiaceae > Kitagawia > Kitagawia praeruptora. Next base: position 96,902,318 of record CM075350.1, read on the forward strand.
ATTTAAATTTTCGTTCCTAGAGGGTTCAACCCTTGAACAGTGATAGGTGTGGGCACTCTTCACCTCTCAATAAAAGGAATGGTAGGATCATCCTGACCTCCTGGTTGTATTAAATCATTGGGCTCAGACCTTGGGATCTCTGTCCTTGAGACCTCAATCTTTCTATGCCTCCTTGAAGGCCTCCCCGAATCAACAAAGGGGATTTCTCTGACCTTTGTAATAGGGAGACAGTTTTATTGCTTCTCTTGTTCTTTCTTCAGTCACGCCCATCAGTGGGTTATTTTTCTGCACGCCTCCTCCTCGGGGCTCGATCTCGATCATCCTTAGATGATGAATCCTCGGTATAGGGTCCAGAATAATCTAGGTACCCTCCTTCATAGACAAGGCCTAGGCCTGTGATGTATGGGGGTTTTTATGGCTTGTGCATTCGATGTGCATGGCCACTTTCTCCAACGCCTCCTACGTTCGGGAGATAGATGAGTAGCCCGTAGGCTGGATTCGTGCTTGCGAGAATCACGGTGGTGGAGATCTATGCTCCATAGGGGTATGCTGTATCAAGGGGATTCATCTCCTAGCCTTGGGGATTCATCCCTATGGGCTGCAATCCCTAGACATGAGTTTCAGTAATTCGGAAATTCGTCCTTGGGGTTGAGAACCCAAAATCTGGGTACTCGTTTAAGGGGGTACAGACCCTTGTTTCGCAATCACGGGTACAAAAGTGCTAGTGGTGGTGTTCGTAGTCACCGATGCTCTCCGTGTGTTCATCATGGTTGATGTTTGATTCCCACAGATGGCGCCAAATGTTGTGGAATAAAAAGTAGGGTGTATTTATTGCGTATTAACTACTAGGGATTGTGGAAGCTTCGAGCTTTAATGGCTGCACTTGTGTTTCGTGACTCAATCTGTCCTCACAAGATGCCTGCGTATCTCTGTATTGTTAGAGAATCAAGCCAAGACGTAGTTCTGAGAATGAGGGGTCAGACCCTTTATATAGGCTGAGAAGCCCTAGAATCGTAGTAGAATTAGGTGACTTGGTGGGCAAGTCACCGCCTTGAGGAAGGTTCTAGACTCCTTCCTTGTAGGAGTCAGTTCCCATATCGAATTCTGTGCCTTGGAGGCTAAGTCAGGCAAGAGTAATATCCTTGTTTGACTCTTATTGCTGAGCTGGTTATTACCCCTAATATTAATTACGAAATTAATATTATAAATAGGGTTTGGGCCCATCTGGTGGGCCCCACGTTTGGACCATTCTAGGTCTAATTAATGCCACATTAAATGTGTCTTTAGGGCTTACATTTAGCCCATATCAGTATGGTTTGATCGTTTAGAAATATTTTTACAAAAATCGAAACACGAATCAGGGACGAAACTCTGTTTAGGGGTACTAGTTGTCCCCTAAATTACCAAATCAAATAAATTTACTTTTTCCTTCAATTTTGGGAATAACTTTAAAAAACATGGTTATTGACATCTGTATGGTTGGATCATCGAGAAATATTTTTAAAAAAATGGAAACACAAATCAAAGACGAAACCATGTTTAGGGGTACTAGTCAAAGTACTAGTTGACCGTTAAATTAGCAAATCAAATAAAAAAAATTCTTGAAATTTTGGTAACAACATGAAAAAGGATGGTTCTTAACATCTATACGGTTGGATCGTCGAGAAATATTTTTAGAAAAATCAAAACACGAATCAAGGACGAAACCCCATTTAAGGGTACTAGTCAAAGTACTAGTTGACCGTTAAATTATAAAATCAAATATATTTTTTTTCTTCAATTTTGGCAATAACATTAAAAAGCACGGTTCCTGACATTCATACGGTTGGATTATCGAGAAATATTTTTAAAAAAACCGAAACACGAATCAGGGACGAAACCCTATTTACGGGTACTAGTTAAAATACTAGTTGACCGTTAAATTACCAAATCAAATAAATTTATATTTTCCTTCAATAATGGCAATAACATCAAGAAAAAAGGATGATTCTTGACATCTGTACGGTTGGATCGTCAAGAAATAATTTTTAAAAAAACCGAAACACGAATAAGGGACGAAACCCTGTTTTGGGGTACTAGTCAAAGTTACTAGTTGACCATTAAATTACCAAATCAAATAAATTTATTTTTTTCATAATTTTGGCAATAACGTTAAAAGGATATATGGTTCTTGACATCCGTACAATTGGATCATCGAGAAATATTTTTAAAAAAATCGAAACATGATTCAGGGACGAAAACATGTTTAGGGATATTAGTCAAATTACTAGTTGACCGTTAAATTACAAAATCAAACTAATTCTCTAAAAAAGTAACATAAGTACACGTAATATCTCTCTCCCACTTTTTTAATTGTAAATTTCTAATGCTTCAAATCAGACCATAATTTGACTTACAGCCTTAGAGTTACAAGTGTGTTTAGTATTTACTAAGCTAGTGGTAGTTTTCAAAACCCTAATTTCTAATAAAATCTTTGATTTATTTAGTATTTTTTTATGTTTTTTTTATTTTCTGGTATGTTTATTTAATTGTATATGTTTTGATAATATGTGTTTGCAGCTATCTTGGTAAAAATAAGTAATATTTTTTCGAATCGTGACTAATCAATACATAAAATATTGTTGGAGCAAAACACGTTTTCAATTCTCTACATTTTCGAAAGTCGTTATTATATATTTTTGAAGTGAACCATTATAATATAAAAGTTGTAGCAATGAGGTTGGAGATATTCTTATATATCAAATTCTTTTTTCTATTGTCTCATTTATAAACTCTTATCACAGTTAGTTTGCATCCTTTTATTTGATATTTTTTCACTTATTTTTTTTTGTATGAGAATATAATTTTCGGAAAAATGAACATCAATATTAGATAAGTTTATAACATGAGAATATTTATTTATTGTATAATTTTTTATGCTGACATTTTCGGTTTCGAATGTATATCGAATCATCACTTTGAATTTATATTCAGTTCAAATTTTTTTTATTCGGATTTTATCGGTTTTTGATCATTATCGATTCTTATATTTTGGATTATTTTCGGTTAAATTTTTGGTTCAGATAATTTTTGGTTTAGATCAAATCGATTTTCGAATTATTATCGGATTTGATTATAATGTACTAATTTTAATTCAAATCGAATAATTTCGAATTCGAATAAATTTCAAATTTATTATTTTAAATATAAAATCGAATCTCGTTTCCAACAATTTCAATTCAAATTTTGAATACGAACCCATTTTACCAGCTCTACTCACACCACACTTTCACGATTTCTATCAACCATACAAATAAATTTGCAATCGCTCTCGCTCACCCAAATCTTCTAACTCTCTATGTTTTAGACTCCCTCCATCCGTTAATATTGGTCATCATTCAAAATCCATGTATTTAGCGATCAAGTTAAAATTACTATATTTAATCATAATTATTAACATTTTTATCAAAACTAAACAAATTTGACACATAATTTATTTTGTTAAAAAAATATGAACAATAGTTTTGGGATAAGCAAATATAGAATTACGGCCAATATTAACGGGACGAAAAGAGTAATTTATTATTTTACTCATTCCATACTGTCTCTGTGTAAATATAAAAATTCGGAGTGCAACGTGTCCTTACACTCAATTCAAATTTTTGAATGCAAACCCATTTTGCCAGATCTATAACACCACACTTTCACGATTTCTATCAACCATACAAATAAATTTGCAGTCGCTCTCGCTCACCCAAATCTTCTTTCTTACTCTCCATGTTTTTTAATTTATTATTTAACTCATTCCATACTGTCTCTGTGTAAATATAAAAATTTGGAGTGCAACGTGTCCTTACACTCATATTTGTGTTTAGTATTTGCCTTAAATGTATGAATTGACAGAATTATTAGCGAGACTTGATTTGCCTCAACTTAAATTCATCATAAAATAATAAAAATTTAATTTGTTTATAACAATTTTGAATATAAAAAAATCTTTATCAAAAAATTGACAAAATTTAATTTAACTAAAAAAATCTTATTAAATATGTCTTTTCTACTAGATTGGGTTCATCTGCAACTTTTCCGGACAGATATAATCATAGGACGGTGAGTGACAGTGACTATGGCATCTGTTTCCGTCTATGATCATTATTTTATCCAAGATAATTAGATGAACAGTGCCAAATTCTTAACCTTAATTTCTTAATTTGTCCAGTAACATTGTCCTACAAAAAAGATGGGGTTGGGTATCCTGCATGCATGAGTACTGTTACACAACATACGATTTTATAACCGTTGAATTGATCCAACGATCTTAATTTACAAAAATTTGTACCGCACGGAGAAATTATCAAGTGCCCTCGTCTATAGTGTTAAAATAGGGGGACATTTTGGTAATTTCTCTGTACCGCAGAAAGTTTCTGCGGTATGGTGAACAGTAGATTTTTTATGTGAAAATAGGGGGGCATTTTCGTAACTAACTCGTACCACGGAAACTTTCTGCGGTACGATGTCAACTTTTTTTAAATCATAGCGGTTGAATGATTGATCTAATGATGAAAATTGTATGATAGTTATACAATATTTGACATACGTATGTAGTAGACCATTCATCTAAAAAGATTTAGTATATACAAAACAAGACTTACTCAGTTATAATACCACTCAAAGTGGTGTCTGAGGAGGGTAGATGTACGCAGACCATGCCCCTAGACAATAGAGAGCCTGTTTCCGAAGGACCCCCGGCCAAGTACAAAATTACAAATACAGAAATACAAATACAGAAAGAAAACCTAATACAAACTAGGAAAAACCCACTCAAAGTGGTGTCTGAGGAGGGTAGATGTACGCAGACCATGCCCCTAGATAATAGAGAGGCTGTTTCCGAAGGACCCCCGGCCAAGTACAAAATTACAAATACAGAAAGAAAACCTAATACAAACTAGGAAAAACTCACCCACAAGCAGGAGTCGAACCCCTGACCTCCTTCAAAGGAGACCAATAGCTCAACCACTTGCACCAACATGTTGTTGGCTAAAAAGATTTAGTATATGATAACGCTAATTATCTCCGCTGTCCCCGCTAGATCATGTTCTTGTCACCGTCATGGCCCTAAACTCAACTCTGCCTTTAAAATGGCGAAAGTCGGCATTTAACTATTTAAGTAACATCTGTAAAGATGTACTTATATTTTAATACAGGTATGTGAAGGGAAAAAAAGGCAGCAAGTCATTAGCATCATCAGTTCACATGCAGTGAGAAATAGAATTAGCGTGAGAAATACTTAACAAAGAATTTGATTCTAATTACTAAAAGAAGGAATCTGATTCTTGCTAGATGAAGCTTTGGTGGTACCTTTACAGCATTTCAGTGCACTAATGCATAACAGTAGTATTGGAGTAAGCTAACAGAAAAAATGATGGATTAGAATGACTTCTGCCTTGGGTTTATCTAAGAGCATATTTTACACTATTACATCCACTACTTAACTTATTTTAACTATAAAATCACTATTACGTCCACTACTTAACTTATTTTAACAATAAAATCACTATTACACCCACTACTTCATTTATTTTAACAATATTACATCCACTATCTTGGTTTCCGTGCAAAAAGTAAACGTTAACATCCCATTGGGACGGAGGGAGCTTGTATCAGTTATAACTTCATCTTTTTCTTTTTTGTTCTTTTTTTTGTTTTGCCAGATTCATCTATCTTTTTTATTGCATGCATAGAACAAATTATAACACTGTGTTATTTTAACACAATATTTAACGCGAAATTAAATTTTTATTCTATAATATAGATCTAGAATAAGATATACTCCCTCCGTCCCACTTTTATTGTCTACTATTTCCTATTTTCTTTGTCCCAAAATAATTGTCCACATTTAATTAATAAGGTATATTATGTGTTAATTATGTTAACTTTTATAAAAAACAATACAATTATTTGGTAACTATGAGTTTAATTGACATGATTGAATAAAAGGTGGATTTTGAAATGTTGTAAAAATCGCTAGGCGGGTCTAGGCGGTGAGCCTACCTTCTAGCGATTAATCGGAATGATTAATCGGAACATTAATCGGATGTATTAAAATATTATTTTTTATATAATTTAATTTTAATATTTAAAAATATATTTTAAACCGCCTAATCCCGCCTAATCCCGCCTAGGCGCCGCCTAGGACCGCCCAATCCCGCCTAGGCGCCGCCTAGGACCGCCTAGGCGCCGCCTAATAAAAAAATGCCTAATGACCGATTTTTACAAATTTTAGACGTTTAATGGCCGCCTAGCACCTAGGCGTCGATTAATCGGCCGCCTAGGCCGATTTTTAGAACACTCATTTTGATAGATGGACAATAAAAATGGGACCGAGAGAGTAACACACACTTACTCTAACATGTCAGTCTCTCCATTCATTTACAAAAATAAATCAAATTTTACTTAACTAAAAAAAATCAATTTTATCTTATGTACTCATATAAAATCTGTTAATGTGGCGATGAATAATTAAGTTAGACTACTAAAATAAGAGAAGTTATATATCATTCTTCCTTCCTTCCTAATTAAATATCCATTTTAATTTTTATGAATTAAACTAGTTGATAAAGCCGCGCTTCGCGGCGGCGTTATAATATTTTTAAAAAAATCAATATATTTATGTTATATTATAATATTTATATTTATATTTTAATAATTAAATAATCTTCTCTAATGAATCGATTTCTTGTTAAACACGATTTTTTTTATTGAGCCGCTCTCTCGTTAAAACCGAAATCTCAACTTTAACATGTATTATAAAGACTTATATAATAATTTTATCCATAAAATCGAACCGTAAAAATTAAAATATATATATATATATATATGACATCAGTATCAAATTCTAATAATTAATACAATCTTTTCTAGTGAGCCGTTTTCCCGTTAAATACGTTTTGAGCAACTCTTATTTGTAACCGAAATTCTAACTTCATTATATAAAGAGAGTAAATTCCAATTTTTATATTCTTTAAAGTTTCTAATATTTTGGAGTTTTAAAAGATGAAAATACATCTTAAATTTTCTGTATATTATAGATATTCATGTATTTATTTACAGCTTCCGCATGTGAATGTCTTTCTGTTACGTTAACATATCAAAAACAAATTAAATACGAAGACTCTTCGTGACGGGAATAATTTTAAATTTATAAATATATTTTTCTAATGCAAGTATAATTAATATAAAAAAGTTAACATAAAGGATTTCTAGGAAAAAAGATTTATAGTTTTAAAAAATTCATATAAAACGTCTCCACCGTCCTCATATTCTACTTCAAATAAAACATTTTATTTTATGTATTCCTTATATATTCAAACATCTTTTATACGGTCTTCTCTAATAAACCGTTTTCTCATTAAACACGGTTATTACTCTTGATCCGCTCTCTCGTTAAGACCAAAAACCTAACTTTTACATATATCACTTGTATGATAATATTTATCAATAAAAATTAAATTCTAAAAATAAATGAAATTTATAACATCAATATGATAATTTAATAGCTAATGCAATCTTTTATAATGAGTCGTCTTCCCGTTAAACATGTTTCGAGCCGCTCTCGTTTGGGATCGAAATTGCAACGTCATTACATATTATTGATGATACTTATCTTACACAACAACTTTTTCCCTTAAAATCAAAACCTAAAAAATAGAGTGAATTCCAATTTATATTTTCTCTAGACTTTCTAAAAATTTATGGAGTTTCATCCTATTTTCTCTTAATATTATAGATACCCCTGTATTTATTTAGGATTCCTCGGCATGAGAATGTTCTTTTATTATGTTAACACATTAATTCTTTTCTTTTTAAATATGATGACTTTTTTTATAAACACCTATTTTAGTTCTAATAGAACTTTTATTTATATGTTTTTTTTATAATCATATATCTTACAAATAATTCTACTTTCAAAAGAACTTCTAATCATATAATTTAAGAAGATCCTACTTTCTATAAAATATTTAATTATATGTCTGCTCTATCTATTCAAACACCTATTCTACTTCTAATAGAATTTTTATTTATATGTTTTTTCTATAAATTCGAACTCTTATTCTCTATAAATTGGAACTCATATTCTACTTCCAATAGAACTTTTAATCTTTTAATCATATGCCTTATAAATATTTATTCTACTTCCAATAGAACTTTTAATCATATGTCTTCTCTATAAATTCGAACTCCTCTTCTCTATAAATTCGAACACCTATTCTACTTCTAATATGTTAAATGATATTTTTATATTTATTAGTGTTTAAAATTCAAAAATTCTAGAAAATTAGAAAAATAGATTGAGACAATCTTAGAGCGTCACCTAAACTCCTGCGTACCCTCCTTTATATATATAGGCCATTGTTCCATGGAGAACCATGTTACGTGGAGAACCGTAGAGAACCACTTAAAATGCATTAAAATTGCTTTATATATAAGGACCCCGCCAAGGGTACCTTCACAAAAAATGCTTAAAATAATTGGCTCTATCCATAAAAAAAAAAAAAAAAAATTGTCGTGGAAATGCGAAGCATTTAAGACAGTAAACGGATGAGTTAGTTAGTCATGAGGGCCGAAGGCTCTCGACACACCCGTCAATCGTCTATTGCCTTTACCACTGATTGTCATTCCTTACAATTTTAGAATGATAAAGGCGCGAAGCGCCGTACAAGAAGGTGCGAAGCACCGTTAACCAGTGAAATCCACTGTCACGTCATCACGTGAACAGTGATTTTTTTTTTTTTTTTTTTCTTTGACAAATGGATAGAGGGTAGAATTATAAGACCTTTTTGTAAATGGGCCCCGCCATGGGCCTTATATAAAGGACAATTTTAATGCATTTTAAGTGGTTCTCCACGGTTCTCCACGTAAGATGGTTCTCCATAGAGTGGGACTCTATATATATATATTGATGATTGATCCATATTTGATCAAACATCAAAAATTATTTTTTTATATTTAAAAAAATTGAAAATTATATTTTAAAATCATCGAGAGAGTAATAACTAAATATGCAAATATGATCTGTTGAAAAAAAACTTTTTCACATTCTAAAAAGCTGGTTTTTTAATCCAGCCGAATGTACAATATTTGGATGCTCTCGTGGACTACTGAGTCATAAGATGCGGCCAAGATTTAGTTGCTCGTCTGTTGATGATATTTAAAATTTATCTAAGAGCAAGTCCAAAAGTTTTTTAATTGATTTCTAAAAATATAATAAATAATGATTTTTAGAGATTGAAGAACCTTATTTTATATATGAATTTTAATAACATTCTTTATATTCATTCCTTATTAAATATTATTATTATAATGATAAATTTGAAATCAATTTGAGAATGATATATAGATGAATATTGATAAATGGAAAAAAATAAATTTTTTATTGATAAAAACTAGGATGATCAGTGGTTTATTAAAAGTAATAAATGGCTAGAAATCCTTAATATTTTAACAAATCACTAACACATCGTTAAAGTGATGTTTCATAATTGTTAAAGTGATGTTTCATAAGTCATAACTTGCTCTTACACAGTTACACATTATCAAACTAGAGTAAACCAGACTCCAACACAGCAACACCCTAAAAGGCTAAAACACATACTTTTTTTTTTTTTTTAATAATTCAGACATTGTATTAAATTCAAAAGGAGAATTATACAATGTGGGGAGGCTCTCTTGAGAGCCAAAGGAGGACACCAAATACATTAAACCTTACTAGACTAAATCATAATGCAGGAGACTAATGCCACGAGATTTAAATCAGGATGCAGAAGGCAGTTGTGGCAATTAAATGAAGCATGAGAAGAAGCATGAACTGGATTGTCTCTCCTCCATTAAGCCTTCACCTTCAACCCCGGATCTTATAGCCAGCCCGATATTGTGATGGCCTTTAATTTACCTTGCTTAGCCAACCAGTCTGCTTCAGAATTCATATCTCTGTTGATGTGCAAGAAGTTGCTGTTATGTAGAATGGAAGCATCAAGTTGTGTTTGCTCCGAGAGTAGGGTGCCACACTTGAAATTATTTATCTTTTCTATTGACGCTGAAGAATCTGAGAAGAAAGTAAAATGTTTATGGCGATACGGGCTGTCATGAATCTGCATCACTAGAAAAGATAAAGACTCCCATTCTGTGTCTTGTGCTGAAACTTGGAAGGACGGACCTGAAAAAATGAAAATCACTTTTCGACGATTATTCAGAATGAATCCACCTATTCCTGCCTCTATACCTCTTTGATTTGACGATTTCCAGGCACCATCTACGAAGCAAATGAAGTCAGAAAGAGCGAACCATGAGTATAATTCTATACCAACTTTTGTATTGTCGCATCATTTCTATAATTTTTGAAAAAATTACCTTGATAATTTTAATCCTGTTTACTATTTAAGTAAATTGTAGAAAAAATTTATGTAAATTAAATAAAAATGAATAAAAAGTACGAAAAGGTGACAATTTTTTAGCGATTAATATAGCTCGCGGGAACTTGTAAGAAAAAGTAGCTCGCGGGATTTTTTTAATTTTTTTTATCGACAATACTTGCACACAAATCTAGCAAAAGCAACCTGACAAAAAAAAAATCTAGCAAAAGCCACATGTTCGAATTTAGTGACAATGTGAATGAGCGGTATATTACGACAATACAACCGTCCACGGGTCCGGATTCTCTGTCCCCTTCCTCCGTGTCTCCTTTGTGTTCCCTACTCTTTTTAATACAAAAAGAGTGTCCCTGCGGGGCCCATTTTAATAAATAATAAAAATAGGCTCCACATGAGCATTTTTTTTGTATTAAAAACAATAGGGGACACAAAGGAGACACGGAGAAAGGGGACAGAGGATCCCAACTCGTTGTTTTCAAGGGGTATGTACGCCATTTAAGCGCTTGTTAGAGCATCTCCAACGGTATTGGTTAAAAAGGTGACTAAAATGATATAAAATAGTGATTATGTAAAATTTAATTTATTGAATTTATAAGATGTTGTACTCCAATGGAGTTGGTTATAATGATTAGTCATATTTTAGAAATAGCAAGTTATTATTATTTCAAATTTTTAAAAATAGAATGTATTATTTTAATAAGATAATATTGATGATGTGGAATTTTACTACAGGTCTGTAGAGGTTCGACAAATATAGTCAATATGATAGGATTTTAGAGAATTATCTAAAATTTTAGATAACAATAATGTCATGTTGGAAATGATTTTTTTTTACACAATAACTATAATTTTTTTTTATGACATGTTTGACACACTTTTAGTTAAGGGATTTTTATGGTTGGAGATGCACTTACTCTGTTTAATCGGCCAACGAACATAATACGAACTGCAATTAAAATAGAAAATTTGGATTATTCAATTTAGTGTTTCGATAATTTAATATTTTTATTAATTAAACCATCATCAAATTTATGTCTAACAATAAATTTACTATTTATTAAATGTTACATTGATATATACTAAATTATTGATAATAAATATAATTAATAAATATTATTTCTATATTTATATAAAGAGAATTAAATGATAAATGTTTATAACGAATATGTACAATTTAATTATGTATTTATTGGGAATCGAACTCGGGTGAAACTAAAAACATTAAAATAAATAAATAAATCTTATATAATTATGTATTTATAAATTATCGAACTGAATGTAATGATAATCAAATTAAATATGTTAATATTTTAACACTATTATGCATTATTGAAACATGATTCATGATTGATTTTTAACATTAATAGATACTCCCTCCACACCTAAATTCTTTTCCTGTTTACTAAATTTCACGGGTTTTAAGATAGTGAGGAATGAATATTGTTTTTTTATGAAGTAGTGGGTATTGAATATTGTTTTTAAGAAGTAGTGGTATTGAATATTATTTTTTTGGAGTAGTGGGTGGAGTAGTGGATATTGAATATTATTTTTAAGGAGTAGTGGGTGGAATAGTGGGTATTGAATATTATTTTTTTGGAGTAGTGGGTGTTGAATATTATTTGTAATGATTAGTGGATCGAGTAGTGGGTATTGAATATTATTTTTAAAAATAGTGGGTGGAGTAGTGGGTATTAAATATTATTTTTTATGAACAAAAATAGAAAGGAAAAAAATAATTTGAATATCCTTAAAAGAAAAGTAGGAAAAGAAATATGAGACAGAGGGAGTAGTATAGGTTGGTCGCTCTTAATTACCTACTTTTAAACATCAAAAATTAGGAAAACTTCATTTATAAAAATACTCTCGTTATACATAAGAATAGCTTGAAATTGAAAATGTAAGATAAGTGTAATTTGGTTTCAATAGAAATATACCTTAATTAGCAAAAAAAAAATAGAAATATATTTATAAATATAAATGAAACTAGCTTATAATCCGTGCAATGCTCAGTTCTTTTTCTAACATTTATTAGAGAAAAATGTTCCTACAGTTAGCTGTAGGAAAATTACCTAAAGTCAATTATATTTTATATACAAAAATTTGATGGCATTTTTGTAATAATAGAATTCACCCCCTATACCCTTACTTTTGTATTGAAAAATAAATTAACTATAGGATATTACCTATAGTTAACTATAGGAACATTAATCCCTATTTATTATATTATTTATTATATTATTTAGGGCTTAATGATCCTATAGTTAAGTATAGGTAATATCCTATAGTTAATTCATTTTTCAATACAAAAGTAAGGGTGTTTTTGTAAATACAGGGTGGTGAATTCTATTATTACAAAAATGCCGTCGAACTTTTGTATATAAAATGCAAATGACTTTAGGTAATTTTCCTACAGTTAACTGTAGGAACATTTTTTTCTATTATTTATTTGTTATTTATTTACATATTAAATTGTTGTTATGAAATTGATGTATATATATATGATTTTAAACGTTCAACTTATTATGTGCTTTATTTTGAATTTTTAAAACTTGATTTGAATGATTTTACAGCCTAGCTACGTGAAATTATCAAAATAATCTTTAATTTAGTGATGATTTAACAATTTTCTCCGATTAAAACTACCAAGAAACAAAAGAGAGATGAAATTGACGATTTTTTATATTAAAAATTCTATTCTATTTAGGAAATATACGTATATTTTGTTTTGATTATCAAAATAACCTTCTTATTATTTGAAGATAGTTGTACTAACAACCAAATACATTTTTAATAATATAAGTGTAGGAGGGATTTTGTCCAAAATTTTGGTAGTTGGTAGTCTGATAATAAATAAGAACTGTTAGATCTTAAAATAAATAGATTAAAAATGTTGGATCTAACATAAAAAATATTTAATATTTTAACATGTAAACTAAAAAGTATATTTATATTGAAATACGAAAAAGTGCTTGTTAATGATTTAAATCACATATAATTAGATTTTCTATATTGAATAGGATTATTAATGTTGGTAATCTACACTAAATAGGATTAATGTAAAAAATCGTAATTATATTTTCTATTGAGATTCTGAGTGTGTAAGGTCCAGAATAACGTAGAAGGGGGGGTTGAATACGTTATTTCGAAATATTTGGATTTTGAAATGTGAAAAATAAGGTCAACAACTGAATCGAAATGACACAATCAATTCGGGAAAATATCTTTGGATTAATAAAAAACCGAGGGGTGTTACAACTTCTAATCCAATGGATTAGCTTCAAAAACCAGAACACTCCTAAGGATAGTTTAGGCACGAGGACCTTCTACCCGACACTTCCTGAAAGCGGGCTAAGCCGGCTTTCCTACTAGATGGACTGTCTAGCAGCTTACACAGAGAAGATATAAGAGAGAGAAGAGAGAGTTGTGTGTTGAGATGTGTTTTGAAATGAAATACAAATGGCCTATTTATAGATTTCAGAAAGTCACTATTTGGCACTATGTCAACAACCCCCAAATGGTAACCGGACACTATTTCACCAACCTCAAATAGTAACCGGGCACTATTACCAACCCCAGCTACTATTCCAACAATCGTAGATACTATTCATATAAATAGTACTATTCATATAAATAGTGATTTCGGATACTATTCATATGAATAGTTATTTCGGATACTATTCATATGAATAGTAATTTCGGATACTATTCATTTTCCTATTAATTTGACATCATTAAATGTTCAGCTTCCAACTAAATAGAGGATATCAATACTGCTCTAAACTCAATCATCCCTCTTAACAGTTTTTCTGAGTTAGATACTTCGATTCCTTTTGTGAAGTGTTGACGCCTAGTGCAACTGGTCTGGTTCACAGACGACTAACATTCATTCGTGGTCTTCGTATCATGTCTTTAAGAACACTGCTAAGAATTGTGCAACCATAAAAACTTTATCTCTGGAATCTTTTGGCCCTTCAACTGAATCATCTGTACATCTTATTTTGTCACTGAGGCTTGATCATGTTAATGAACTTCTTTCAGCGATTTGATCCTTGTTGATGCCTATTCTTCAAGTTTCACGATCCCTGTATAGAGTTAATATTATTTATCTTTTATCCTAGTTGAGTTATATATGTCCTCTATTACATATTACATTACATTATGCCTTACAATCTCCCCCTATTTGATTGTTAGGGTTTGACAAGCAAATTCCTAGAGGATAACTCAACTGATACAAGAAAAATGAAATACAAAGATAAATAATATTAAAGTGCATTCTGGATCATATATATACATTTTCCAGATTTCTAAAAATTAACCAAGTGCATGACAATTGTTCCTATAGACTGAACATATCTTCAAGTTTGCCTTTGCTTTCTTTCCACATAGCACTAATACTCCCATTAGCTTTTTCTTTCCCAAAATAAAGTTAATTCCGTGTCAACAACCTTTTCTTTGCCCTTACGCCTAGTAGATTTTTCTTGGTCATCCACCTTCTCCCCCTCAGTTGGGTTATCCTCCAAAGTAGTAGGATGCGGAGTTGGTAAATTAGACGAAGCTGTCTTCCCCAAGGAATGAATTGCATGACTAAACTGGGATTCCATGGAACTTAATTGAACCTGGAATGCATCATGTTGAATAAGTTGCAAATTTTTGATTTCTGCAATGGACTTACAGATATTTTGCAACTCTTTCTCCATTGTTTGAACCCGTGTAAGGAGTCTGCTGTATTCCTTTCTGGTTGCAGGTGCATGTGGTTTAGTAGGTTGCTCACTTGTACGTTCTGCAGGTGTTTCACTCAACACTCTATATTCACTCGGTTTAGTGGTTTGGGTTACACTTACATGTTCTGTTTGTGTTTCCCTCAACTCTCCTCTAGAGCTTCCACCAATATGTGTACCTGCAAATGAAATCATCCTAGCCCCTTTTTCAGAGGTCACGGATGGTACAATGAAAGTTTGTGAGCTTTCGTCCTCACGTGAAGTGAGTTGCCGGCCACTGGTAAAGAGTGGTAAATCTCGAAAGAGATCCAGAGAATTTTCCTCTGGGAGGTTAAACTTGAATCGATTAAATGGCACAAAACCCAAGTTTCCCTCGTATGTCTGTGAAGACACTTGGTTCATAAAAGAACCTCATACTAATGGATCTTTCCGTAAAATAGAAGATTCACCAGTTGCTCCCGTCAATTCAACCTTATTTACATTTTCACTCATTGGATAAGAAAGAATTGTTTCACTAACAGTTGCCGTTACCTCAGGTTTATTGGGTTTACTCCGTTTAGAATGAGGTAGAGCGGCTGATGTAACTAACTCCTTATGTGGTGCTGCTGAGGCACTATCTCCCTCAATAATGTGAATGACTGGCCGTTTAAGTGACAAATGAGGTGTAGGAGTTTGTTGTGTTTCTGTTTGCATTTGTAGAATGGGCTCTTCGACCTGTGTTAGAGTCGGTGGGATTTCCTGCTCTTGGTCGGGTAAGATGACCACTGGGGCTGTAGAAACTGTATTTCCTGTGACACAATAGGGAATACAGAGGTTGGAATAGCAGGGATTGAAATATTACCTTGTCGTATACCTGCTCTCACTGGTCGTGGTAACAACGGAAGTGGGACAGTCTTTAGATATTCAGTTAGGACTGTAGGCACATCCGTATATTTCTTTTTGCTTATGTAATTAATTACATTCGTCTTCATAGAAGAACATTCCACCTTTTGACCATTTTCCAAGCGTACCCTGTCTTCATCATTCAAAAAATCATTTAATATTAACTGTAGAAACCTTGGATATAGACATTTGACATTTTGAGTCCGAACATCTCTTGTTCCCAAGCGTTTCAATTTTAAAATGATTTGACCAAGCACGATTTTTCTAAAATTAATCCTCAAATTATTGGCGATCGCATACCCTATTATTTGAATAAATTCGGGTATTCGATCTTGATTTGTTCTATCTGAGGAAAAAACATGGTTAAGAGTGTGAAAGAAGAAATTCCAATACTAGGTTAGAAACATTCTAGAAAGAGTACCAGTATTGAAATTGCCATCTTGGTACCTTATTGTTATTCCCAGATTACACACTTGTATAATTGTAGAAGGGGGGGTTGAATACAATTCTTGATATTTATAAATTTCTGATAAGAACCAGAGAAATCTATAAGGAGATAATTGCTGAATGAGAAATGATTCACAAACACATAAAAAATCAGGTGGTTAAATGTACCACCTGAGACTTTTATTCGAAGAAAACTCTGTGATACAAATGTACACAGCTTCTGTTTTACAACTCTTTGCTTCTAAGGATATTCAAGAAACCCTAAGGAAATATGTTTGTTTTCTTAGTTTCTAAAGAGTTGCTACACTTGGTTATATATCCCAAGTTTACAAGTACTACAGGAATAAGATAATATTAATCTAATTCAAGTTGACTTGCTACTCCACTCAAATCCACATGTAGCCGAAAGGTTGTCCTTGTGAACAGATATGTCCCCTGCACCTTTCTTGTATGTACTGTGTAAATGGAATGCTTCTTTCTTCTGCGTTTCCAAAGTATGGCTGTCATACTGCTTTTTATACCTACTATCAACCCATGTGATCTGTCAGTCAAATCTATCCTTATCAACTGCTAATTCCCAGCTAGCATAGAAGTAAGTGTCAATGATTATCCGTTGACATCGTACACTAACATCCGTTGATGATATATTGAACTGTATCCGTTGATATTGAGATTTGTGCTGTATCCGTTGATAGAGTGGATTTGAGTTGTATCCGTTGATAGAGTTCTGTCTTCATCCGTTGATACACTTTCACTTAGACAGAATTACATAGCATAGCTTATTTACAATTGACTACCCTATTCTGCCTATCCATTGATGGTCAACATGACTGTGGATAAAAACACTATCAACTGATAACATAGAGATACTGCAGTATGCTACAAAACATCATCCGTTGATGAGCTACCTGTCAACGGATAGAGTTATAATGTCTCATCCGTTGACAGTTACAAAACATGACTTATACAATTTGATTGATTGTGAAGTTATCATCATCAAGTACAACATATTCCTAACAATCTCCCCCAATTTATACTTGTTGGCAATAAAGCATAAATTTAGGACCTTGATGATAACAAAACATTCCTAAGGATATATATAGAACAATGCAAAAATTGTATTAAGCTACAAAAATTAAAAACAGAAAGTTTGAGAAATTTACAGAGAAGTGCTCCTCTAGACTGAGCAGATTAATACTGTTTCTTCTCTCTGGTTGGCATCACCCTTGATTTTCCTTCTTTGGCAAAGTTGGACTCAATCTGCATTTGGAGTTGCCTATAGAAGGCATCTTCTTCAACAACTTTTGGATTTAGCTTTTGTTGTAACCATCTCAGGTATTGAGAACTAGACTTTGATAGTTGGTCTTCTAACCTGAAGAATCTCCTATTACCATCTTCATCCCTGAACTCCATCATCCAGAAGGGTTGAAGGTGGATTTTCTGTCCATTGTATGGGATCTTCATCTTCCTTGGTAGTCTTGATGGTGAGTTCCATTCTTTCCTTATCTGTTCTATTCTGTCAAGTATCTCCCCTTTTGCTATCCTGGAGAACCCTGTATATCTCTTGATTGCAGAGAACACTTTGGTTAAGGTCAGATAATTTTCTCCAAGAACCCTCTGTAGTGGCCATGTTCTTTCCTTTCCTCCCTTATATACAAAGACCAATCTCTCAGGCAAATGTTTATATTTGTCAATTCCTCTTACTTATGACAATTCATCCAAATACAGATTCATGCCAGAGTATTCTTCAATATCTGCCTGATAGATAAAATCATCCTTGTTTTCCAAGATTGGCTGCTTGACAATAGCAGGTACCCTAGCAACTTGAATTGGTTCCTTTGAAGGTTGCTTCCTTGGTATCCTTTTCTTCTGTTTAGGCTTCTGTAGAGGCTTCAGCAAGAATGAAGGAACCTCAATGGAGTCAAGATTCATTGGTTCCTCTTTAGGGGTTATAGGGTCACCATGGAAATTCATAGTTGGGTCGAATACTTGTGCAGAAATAGATTGTGATGAGCCAACAGTTTCACTTCTTACAATTTCTGGAGAGGCAGACCTCCTTGCCTTTGATTTCACTCTCCTTTTGGATTTGGGGACTTCCTCAGGTTCCCTTATTTCATCCTCTACCTCATCCATTAACTCCTGAGCCAGCCTGGCTTGCTTCTCCTCTGAGTTTTCATATTGATTTTCTTCACTTGGATGAGCTTCCCTTAGAAGTTTGGAGGTTTCCTCTCTTTTTGCTTCAACAAATCTAGGATGGCTGTTGGATATATTTAACACTTTTCCATTCCTTATTATCACAGCCATCCAATCTCTTACACTCTTATTTGTCTTTTCCTTGAACTCTTTGATTGTATTTCCCATTAGTTTCTCATCATCATCCTTGGGAAATGGAAAGTCCAATTGTAACTTGTTCTTCCCATTTGCCTTTGGTGGAGAGTAGGCTCAGGTTCTTATGTATGGTTCAAATTCTTTGACATAAGATGGTTCAGCATCATAGAATGTAGGAGCCACAATCTCTGGAGTGAGCACCTTCAGAATTGTAGTAGATATTGTTGGATCTGAGGACTGAGTAGAGAACAGAGTTGATACAATTGATTCATTGATCATTCTCTCTGTCCTCAGAATTCTTTCATTTGTCTCCTTATTGATCTTTTCTAAGGCCTCTATTCTGGATTGCCTTTCACCATGAGATTTCTGATAGACTCTGAATCTCAGGCAACACCATTTGTTTCTTCTTCACAGGGGAAGCCTCTATAGAAAACTCTGTGGATTGACCACTATAGTTGGCTGTTGCTGCTCCCCCTCAATTTGTGCTACCTTGCTACTGGAAGCTGGAATTGGACTAGAAGTAGCTGCAACCTCTTCTACCTTTTTCTCCCCCTTTTTGTTAGCATCAAGGGCTGGAGGTGAGGCTGCAAGTAGTCTTTCCAGTAGCTCAGTCTGTTTGGCTTGGTTGGCAATGATTGTCTGCATTTGAGATTCCATACTATCCACTCTGGAGGAAAGATGCTTAACAGATTTGGCCAGACTATCTTCCTCCAATAATTTGCTAGTCAGCACCTTTTGAGTGGTAGTAGGGGCTAGTGCCTCAATCCTGGCATCTAGATCTACTTTCATTTCCCTTATTGCAGTTTGGACCTCCTCCTATTGTGTTCTTTGAATAACCATATGCATCTTGTGAAGTTTGAGGGAGGCCATTATTTGCTGAAGGACAACCTTCCTCTGTGGATCTGCATTTTGGTGCTCAGCCATAGCAGATTGATATTGCTTCATAATCTCCACATTGAAATCACCAACCACAGTGGTAGTAGAAAATACCCATTCTGGAGTATCCTCCACATTGACTTCTTCATCACTTGGTGTGTTATCACTATCATCATTGCCAAACTCTTCACTGTCAGCATCTGAAGGCAGAGCTGTCAAAGCTTCCTTTGCTCTTTGTAGAGATTGTGAGGTGTGCACTAGGTGCATTGCCTCCTCTGCCTCCACATTGCCCTGTTGTGCCATAACTTGATAGGCAGAAACAGGATGAGTAAAGGTTTTAGGATCCAAAGAGATGGAGTCAATGATTGACTGATATTCTTGTCGAAATTCCATCTCTTTAGAAGCTTCATTAACCTCCATTAACTCACTTGCAATGGTTGGATCTTCCTGCCTTATTTCTCCTGTATTCCCTTCTCTCCACTCATCTCTCTTTTCTTGCATCAGGGGCTCCCCCTGGCTCACACCTCTCACACCCTCACCTTCACCTACTAAGGTGGAACTCTCTTGCTCTCCTTTTGCCTGACCTGAAGAAATGGTCAGCCTCTCATTATTTGCCTCTCCTTTTGCCTGCTCACAAGGCAGCCTCTCACTTCCTTCCCTCATTCCTAAAAGTGTTTCAATTACTACAAACTCCTCCACAGTTGACATGGGAATGTCACATTTTGCAGTGGTAGAAAGAGTTGTCAACGGATAAAGTGTATCCGTTGATGTAGTAGTTATTGCTGTCAACGGATGATTAGTTGTAGACACATCCGTTGATGGAGAAACACTTGTCAACGGATGAAGGATATCCGTTGATGAAGGAAAGATAGTATCCGTTGAAGTGAAAACCAACACTGAATCTGTGGAGATTGATTTTAAAGATGAGGCCACAGATGTTGTTGAGAATTCAGGAATGGAAGATTGATGGCCCAACAAATCATCTAAAAGATGATGACCACCAATTGCAGAGTGGGGCTTCTCCAAGAATCTTAATGATGGAGAATCAGGAATTGATGTAGATATCATATCCACATCCAGAGATGGAGTTGGTGATGGTGGATTGTCAAGTGTTTCGATTTGAAGGTTAAGATCAAGGGGCTGTGACTCCACATTTATTGAAGTCACATCAAACTGAATATGAGAAGGTACAGTTGCATGTACTGTGTGTGCACCCTGTGATGCCGCAATGGTTTTGGATTTTACTCTTCTACCATAGGTTTTTTAGAGAGGGCTATATGTGTCTGTGGCCCTTTTGTGCAGAGTTCCTGGAGTGGAACTTAAATCAGTAGTCACACCCTGTTGAGGGGATGTAACTAGAATTTGGCTTGAAGGTTCATTAACAGTCTTTTGAGAGATTGAAATGTTGGTTGCATCTGCCTCACCTTCCTTATCCTTAGGGCTTCTTTGATGTTCACCCTGTCCCTCACCACTCACTACCACCTTCACACTCCCCTCAAGAGTTTTGGTAGGTTTTACAACAGGTGTCTTTTGAGAGACACTTGAGGTTTGCTTTTTAGATTGTGGTTTTGGAGCTTTGGATTTGGTCACTTTGGTAGGAGCCTGTTTGGTCACAACTACAGACTCCATTGTGACACTAGAAGGCAAAGAAATTTGGGGGTTAGAGATAGGAGTTTCAGGGTTAGAAACAGTTACCTGAACAATTGGTAGATATACCAATTGTACTTCTGCAATTAAGTTCATTCGAATCAAATCACTTAAGACTCTTTTCTCCTGAACAAAACAATTGAACTTGCTATCTGGGTTAGCAATGGATAGCTCATTCTCAGATACATGTAGTGCTAAGAGCATCAAAAATCTAGCAAAATAGATATTCTTGCTCCTAGTTTCCTTTTTACCTAATTTTGCTGCTATCTCATACATGACTAGTGTGCCAAAATTATAGAATTTATCAGACAAAAGCATACACAACATAACTAGCATGGAATGGGTAACAGCATCAAAATTACTAATTTTGCCAGAAAAAGTTTTAATGAAGGCATCACAAAAATAACTCCATTCTTTAACCATCCCTGTAAGAACCCAGATTTTTGGGTAGAATTAAAACTTTTTGTTATGTATTGATGTAAGGGTGAATAGTGGTTACAACTGCAATGTAATACTGGTTTTAATGAATGAATAATGAAAGGATATAGATTCCAAGGTTATATGTCCTGAAGGATGCTATTGGGTGATAACTTAGATTAGAATAATCTATCTTCTAGAAAGTTAAGATAAAATTTCCTAGAGAGAAATAGATACCCTCATTTCATCCAGATCGATATCGGTTACAAGTACGGAGGTTCCATGAAAGAGTTAAGGAACGCTCGAGGAAGCACAGAGATATTTTCCAAGTGCCAGGATTAAAAAGAGAATAAGTGATGAATAGTGTTTTTGATGGAAATAGGAATATTATGAGACAACACTATATAGAAGTACTCGGAATTAATTTTTGAGTTCGTATTAGTGATCCGAGGGGAAAATAAGTGTATGTAAAGACTGTCGGATTCTGAAAAACAGCACTTTCATTTTCTCCGAGATTTTTCCCTAGACACTGATAGATTAAGGATTTAATATTTAATATTTGAGGAATATTAATTGGAGGATTATAATGAAAGATGGAAATGGTGATAGAATTATTAAGAAGGTTTCCGGTAAAACCCTAACTAGGAATCTGTGAGATATTCCTTGGAATGATCAATCAAACGGAGCAATAACCGGACAAAGAAACAAGAAGGGAAGCTAGATTCATGCATGTGCTACTAAGGAAAATATCTAGTAACTATCTAGTTACAAAAGTAACTAGAATCAAGTGAAGTAACCATGTACTTAGAAAGCAAGCTACTTGGTTAGCCTTAGCACCACCCATTGATCAACACATGGCTTGCTAAATACATCATCTAGTGCATCATCACTTTAATAAAGGTGCTTTACATGAGATATTATGTTAAACTCATCCACTTTATGCATTATTGATCAAAACAAGCCAAGCAAAACACCACCACTCTCCATTTTCTTACCATTCGGCTTTCTTGGAAATTCCAAGATCAAAATCCCACTTCCAACCCTTGTTTGATCTTCCAATTTTTATGGTGAGTTCTATATTTCAGTTTTAGCCTAAGTTAAATATATACTTAGCATGTCCAAGTGTTAAAGTGATTAACCTCGGATATTGTGACTATTTATAGATCACCGGATTGAACCGAGGTACACTACACCCACAGGATTACCAGGCAAGTTTCAAATCCTTTCTAAAGACTGTTGTTGTGATAATATATATATATATATATATATATATATATATATATATATATATATATATATATATATATATATATATATATATATATATGGGGCCCCTTCTACAGCCACAGTTGGATATATTTTATTATTGGTCCAACCCATCTATAACCATCCACTAAAGAAATGGACGGCTGTGATTAAAAGTTATTACGCTGTATTATTTAGCGTACTACGCTATATTATAGAGCGTAAGATTTATTCCCACTTTACCCCAGATCTGCCACGTGTCCGGTCCACGTATACGCTATATAATACAGCGTACCCGGTTTTTTTGACGAAAACCGGGTTTATTTTACAAAGTAACATAATAGAGCGTATAGTGGTCATATACACCATTTTACAAAATTATTAAGTGAGTAATTCATCCACAAACCACACCGGAAATCGCAAATCCACCGGAATCGGAAGTAAATCATCATCAATTTCATCATTTCTTCATATAAAGTGAGTAATTTCGTATCTATTTTTTGTATCTATACATCATCTAATTGTTAATATGTGTGCAGATTTGTGTACATGTATGTGTGTAGATTTGTGTACATGTATGTATGTATATATCATCAACATCATCTAATTGTAGATTTGTATATTTCGAATTCTTGGATTAATTGGGTCGAATTATGGTTCGAATTCTTGGATATTTCGAATTCTTGGATATTTCGAATTCTTGGATATTAATTTTGAATTAGGGTTCTAATTTGTGGATAATTTTCGAATTAGGGTTCTAATTTGTGGATAATTTTCGAATTAGGGTTCTAATTTGTGGATAATTTTCGAATTAGGGTTCTAATTTGTGGATAATTTTCGAATTATTAGGATTAAAATTTGCATTTGTGGATAAAGTTTGCATTTGTGTAGTTTGTGTAGTTCGAATTATTGGATTCAAGTTTGCATTTGTGTAGTTCGAATTATTGGATTAAAGTTTGAATTTGTGAATTTGTGTAGTTCGGATTTTTTTTTCGGATTAAAGTTTTTCGGATGTATTGGATTTTAGATGGAAGATTTTTGTGGTCCGGTTGATCGTTCTCTCCTTACCGACCAAGATAACCATATTAGTAGTAGAATATGGGTTGGGGATCATCGAGATAGACTTACAATCCGTCAAAGTACCTCGTTGCTTGGTGAATGGGAATTAGAGCCATATCAAGTTCGTCTTTTAGAACATTGGGGCTTCGGAATGTTTGCTAATCCGAGAGCCGTTATTCAAAATGATGTCACCTTAATTACGTCATTAGTGGAGCGTTGGAGGTCGGAAACCAACACATTCCACTTTACTTTCGAGGAGATGACGGTGACACTTGAAGATGTGTACATGTTAACGGGGCTTCCGGTTGTTGGAGAGGCGGTAACTTTGAGTGAAACAATTGACGTAAAAAATCTTTGGTTACGTCATTGGCCGGATCCGACGCTCTCACTTGAGGAAAGGGAAAGTGATGAAGCTTGGACTAGAGGTGGCGTGAAATTAAATTTTTTGAGGGAAAGATATTGCAAGTGCCCGAACAACAAAGATCCGGCGCTTCTAGAAATATATACACGGGGCTATGTGTTTTATTTGTGCGGGGCGATATTGTTCCCCACAAAATCAAACAATGTTTCTCATCCAAGATTAATTCCGTTATTGATTGATACTTCAAGAATTTATGGGTATGCTTGGGGTGCAGCGACACTTGCTTATCTATATAGGAATTTATGGGAGGCAAGTCGTAAGGATTGCAAGTCCATTACGGGATGCATCACAATATTGATGCTTTGGGCACGTGAGAGGTTGCGCCCGGGACAACCTATGCTAGCACCTCAAACCCGGGATATATGGCCTAGGGCTTTGGCATGGGCGGTTGATCCCATTGGCCCAGGAAAGTCTAAGTACTTTAATGTCCATCACAATATTGATGCATATCGCGGGATGTTTGATAATTTTGATGCGAAATGGGTTAATTGGAGGCCATATCTTCGCTTCTATCGGAAATATAATCCCCAATTTCAGAGGGCCTTTTTAGCCGGAGTAGCTCATGTGCCGGTTGTGTTTTTTGAAGATGTTGAACGTCAACTTCCGGAAAGGGTGGGAAGACAGTTTGGTTTTCCATTAAGCATTCCGCCACCGCCGCCGGAAGATATGGCAATGTTGAGGGTGAGATCCGAACATTCATTTGTGAATCAACATTATCTAAATTTTGCTCGATATGTAGTTGTTTGGAATGAATTTGTGCAAAATGGTGTTGGTATTTTGGGGCCACCTTTGAATGCCATATCTCTAGAGGAGTATATGGATTGGTACTATAATGTTACCAAATTAAAGATTTTGCCGCCCTCAAAACCAACCAAGGATCCGAAAATATTCCAACAACCGAAAGACAAGTTCGACAATGCCAAGGCAATGGACTTGGTACGTATTTTTTATAACATGGAGTATGTTATTTGAGATAGTTTCGTTGAATATTTTTGTATTTATATTTATACTTTGTCTTTGCTTCATATGTATTGTAGATCATATGTACCGCTCGAGACATGAGTAGGCTTTGCTCTTTAGATATGCCGGGGATTTTTCACGAGGAAATATTGCCAAACTTCGTGAATAAATTTGATGAATTGATGCTCGAGACATATGGCCCGACATAAGAAAGGCCCGATTTCAAGAGTTGTTTGCCTAAAAGAAAGGCAAGAAAGACAAAAAAGACTCAAGAGACTCAAGAAATTAGTCCCGAGAAGGAAAATTATTTCGAGGGGTATGAAAGTTATGACCATCCTTATGATACTCAAGAAACTTTTATGGTTGGTCATAGTGCTCCAATTCTTAATCCAACCCAATTCGACGATGATCCTACTGTACATTTCGAATTGGAAGAGGCTCCGGTTGAGGTATAATTTCTTATTTGTAATTTCACAATGTCACTTTGTCAATTAGTAAGTCGTTAATAACTCATTTGTTCACCATGTTCATTTTAGGGTTTATCAACACATCCTACCCAATTTGAGAAAGGATCCCTAGTAAAGCCGATTAAGATAAATAAAATAAATTGGATCAATGAAAATTGGTGGGAATGTGGTAAGCCTATAAATCTTCCAATCAATTGTAGTGCCAAAGCGGTTCTTTCTTTGAAACCGGGCTTTGAAGTGGAGGATACTATAATTGATTGCTATACGGGATTGCTTGAAAAAAGAGAAAAAACCCTCTTTGGTCATCAAGAAGGTGTCGTCAAATATTATTTCATGTCTCCGTGGTTCTTCCAAGTGATGGAGGCTCATCATTGCAAACCAATGAAGAAGAATCCCGCGAAAAGGAAAGCTAGTGAATGGGCGGTCATTGATACGGACTTTAAAGCATATGGCATAAAGGATGGTGAAATGGTGACCAATTACGACTATATTGTCATGCCGCTTGTTGTTGGTGGTCATTGGATCCTATTCTTGTGGTCATTAACCAATTTTCGAGTATCTTTGTTTGATCCTCTAAGGGACGATGCTCCTATGATGAAATTAAAAGAGCTATACAAGGCGCAGTTCTACATTGTGGTATATTTTATCTTCCTTTTTTTTTTAATTTCTAGTAGTCCATATTTATGTTAGTATTGTTTGATACATTACTAAGACAATCATATTTGTTTGATAGGAAAAATTGGTCCCTCTCATGTTGCATCGGTTGGATCCTAACAAATTTGAACATGTCGTATTCCCCGATGTTGAAAATGTTGTTGAGCGACCTAGGCAAACCACTCCTTGGGATTGTGGAGTTTTTGTTATGAAATATATAGATTGTATGTTGACTTGCAATACCCAAGATTGGTGTGGTGTCGAATGGAATGATGACATAATCACACTTTTCCGACGACGTATTGGTTGGGAGCTCCATAAAGACCAAGCTCGACATATGACTTTGGCTTCCCATGATGCAAGACTCGCGGGATTGTAATTTAATAGTTCGAATTTTTAGAGATTACTTGTTTGAGTTTGAATTTTAGTTGGTTGTATAAAGATTGGATGTTGAAATTTAAGTTGTAGATTATTTGTTTGAGTTTGAATTTTAGTTTGTTGAAATTTAAAGATTGGATGTTGAAATTTAAGTTGTAAATTTAAGTTTGAGTTTGTTCGAATTTTACTTGTTTTTTTGGAATTGGTCCTGGTTTCTTTTTGGAATTATGAAAAAACAGGTTTTAGTTGTTTGTTGAGTTCAGGGGTAGGGAAAAACAGGGGAAACTTGGCAAATATTGAGCTGGTATTACGCTCTATTATAGAGCGTACTACGCTCTATTATAGAGCGTCCTACGCTCTATTATAGAGCGTAATACCAGAGCTTTTTTGGTATTTGTCAAAATACAGCTGATATTATGCTCAGCGTACTACGCTCTATAATAGAGCGTAATACCAGAGATTTTTTTTTTTGCTTTGTTTTTTTTCCCTTGTACCAACTTCAAGCATCAAAAATTCAGTACCAATACCAAATTCAATCAAATCAAAAATTCACTCAAATTGCACCAAACCAAAAATGTAATCAACAAACCAAATCCAACAAAATCAATACCAAATTCACTAAAAAGTAAAATCACGAATTACATTTCCTTGATTTTTTTGATTTGGACTTTTTGGGAATCGACTTTTCTAATTTTTTTTGGACAATTTCGGGAATCATGTTTAGCATCATATTCTTTGCAAAGATTACATTTTCTTGATTTTTTTGGGGTGGACTTTTCTATGCCACTTTTCATTCTTTCCCTCTTGCGACCTTTAGTGGTGGAAATTTTAGGGTCTTTCAAATCTTCAAAATCTTCAAATCCATCAAAATCTTCACCTTCACGTTCATCCTCACATGATGGTGCTTTTTTCGTAGAAGGCATCTCCATAGGAAAATTTTCCACATATTCCGACTCTTCTTCAATCAATCCCATGACGTATTTAAATCTTGGAACCGAGCAACTTCCACGAGCCGCTAAATCTTGAAAGGCTTTGCACAAAGTTGTATATCGGGCGGGTTGTGATTGAAGAATATCGCCAACGATAGGAGGTTTATACGATATAGACCCGGAAATTTTATTTGCTCCAATTGTCCATCTCAAGTTAATTAAATTTGAAGGGATCTCCGTCCATTGCATCATATTCAAATATCGAATAATATGACGACAAATCATTCCCGAACTTTCAAATTTCCGACAAATACAATTTATCATACCATTGGCCACGGTTATTTGATAAACTTTTCTATTTTCCTCCGCCACCGTGGTCTTATGTGCTTCGTACACCTTAAATAGCATAGTACTCATGGAAGCTCTCTCATTCACAACATAGGCTCCACTTTGTTTAAGTTCATGTTGAAAACGTCTAAACATTTCTTTTGTATAAATAGATGCCGCATGATTCTCCAATGAGGATGATGTTATTCTTGACCTTTCCTTATACTTTGTTTCATAGTCCGCTTCTTTCTCACGAAGATATTGTTTCTCCAATGCTTTTTGTGAATTCTCTATAAACTCTTTCAAACCGGTGCTAGCTTTTACATACTCGTCAAAAAATGCATTCATTGACTCACTTCTCGAGGTAGTTGTTATCCCGGTAGTGAAATGAAGTTTAGTGTACACACGAACCCACTTATGTCGAACATAATACATTTCTTGCAACCAACCATGATCAACCAAGTTATATTTTTCAACCAAATCTTCCCACCTATTTTCAAATTGTTCAACCGTCATTGACTTGTACAAACATAAGTTGAAATCTTCTTTGAAATGTGGTTCATGTGTGTACAAACCGGATAACTTCTCCCCGAATTTAGTACTTATATGCCAAGTACAATAAAGATGGTTCGTGTTTGGTAAAACTTCGGCAATTGCATTTCCAAGTGCAATATCTTGATCGGTGATTATTGAGATTGGAGCCTTGTTTCCTATAGCTTCCAACCAATTCTTCAAAACCCATACGTAAGAACTTTCTTTCTCATCCCTTATTAGTGCAAAACCAAACAATATGGATTGGTAGTGGTGGTTCACCCCCGTAATAGGTACAAATGGCATACTACACCTATTGGTGTGGTATGTGGAGTCAAATACTACCACGTCTCCAAAATTTTTATATGCATTTAACGATCTTGGATCAACCCACAACATGGAACGCACCCGATTATCCTCATCAACATCTACTCGATAGAAAAATTCCCCAAAACTACTACATTTCAATTCTTGGAGTAATTTCAAACCTTCTTTGGCATCACTCGAATCAAATACATGATGTCTAATATCACGCAAAACATTCCGAATCTCTTGACTAGTAAACCCAATATTTTCTAAGATTCCCGTAAGCTCACCCATTACATTCAAAGATTGTTGAGGCCCAATACCCGACTTACTCAAAATTATAATCAATTCTCGCATGATGGGTGTTATGTTTCTTGGCCTTTGCATGAAATGCACCTTACTAGGTGAAACCATCTCATGATTGTGTACCAAATTAACCAATGTTACCTCCCACTTCTTTGATGTCTCTCTATGAACAACATACATTCGCGCCTCACACTTTGTTCTACCAAGAGAATCTCTATTTCTCTTTTTTCCCGAAACTTCACCTTCATCATCCAAAGATTTTGAGGCTAATCTCCCACCCTTTCGACATATATACAAACGCGAACAAATCTTTTTAGTTTTTGAACGTTTATGTGTAGTTCTAATTATTACTTCAAAACCAATACGCCTACCATAATCTCTATAAAACCTCTCCGCTTCATCTAAACTATCGAATAATTGACCAACACATGGGTAAACATCATTCAAATCATCCAAAGAAACACCATTCTTAACATCTTCACCATCATCATTATCATCAACATCATCACCATCATCAACATCATCACCATCATTAACATCATCACCATCATCAACATCATAGACAACATCACCATCATCATTCTTAACATCTTCATTATTATCATCATCAAGATCTATTATTTTAGGTGTGTGTGGACTTTCGTTAACATCTTCATTTTCTACCTCCATCTCAATCTTACTAGGTGTCTTAGTAGGAGATTTTAACTTCGAAAAAATGAAAGAAGCCATGAATTAAATAGAAAGCTAACCTTAAATTCGAAGCTCAATCTTCAAAATCTTAATTTGGGATGGTACTCCAAGCTCAATCTTCAAAATCTTCAAAGTCTTCAAATTTGAATAAATTTGGATAAATAAATGAAGATTGATAGATTAAGAATAGGTATAGATTAAGTTTGTGATGGTGTAAATATATCTCCAAATGATTAAGTTTGGTGTAGATTAAGTTTGAATACTCTTGAAATGATATTTCAAAACATGAAAGGCTGTTTGAGCTGAAATTGGTGTAGTTCTCGGCTAAGATATATAATAGAGCGTAACAATTAAGGGTAAAATGGGGATTTTAAAAAATAAAACTTACGCTATATTATATAGCGTATTACGCTCTATTATATAGCGTAATACGCTATATAATATAGCGTAAGTGTTTTACTCACTGGCCGTTGATTAAACATTTTAATGGTATAAGATGGGTTGGTTGGATATTAAAAAATATCCAACTGTGGCTGGTGACCAGTTTCCTATATATATATATATATATATATGATTGTTGTTATACGATTACCAGGATAGGTTAACATTAAACCTCTGATCGTAGAATTAGAATAGGTTCCTTTCACATTACATGATTTCAAGGAACCGGGGGGTACTTGTTGTGCCCAAAATCTCCATGGACTAGATTTAGGCCCATTAATCTATAAGGTTCGATCCATACAAGCTAGAAGATTGATCCAGTATGAGTCATGAAGATCAAATAGAAGAAATGACTAAGGAAGTACGAGTATCAGGAGGTTCCCAATGGTCAGGAAGCTGAACTGAGCACTAGAAGACCAGGTTCCTCCCACCCGAGGAGTTCGAATTAGCATAACAACAGCCATAGAGATGATAAAAGCATATAAAGAGTTATCCAGTCTAACTAGTTTGTTATTTGTGCAGGTACCAACACCAAAAGGGAGGTCCCTAAATGATATGTCCCGAAATAAGGAGGTCCCTGAGAAACAGGCTCCTGAAATATAGGTTCCTGAGCACCAGGTTCCTACGAGTTACTAACAGAAAGTTCTAGAAGTCATCTAGAACAGACAAGCGAATTGGTATATGAGTATAATTCTAGGGCGCAGATGATCCTAGAATAACTCTAACCAATAAGAGAATCATAAGTAGGGTACGAACTCGAGTTCTACTCTACTTAGCCAAACTAGTTCGTGAAAGGCTCTAAAGGAACCTGAGTCCAACACGAATTAGATGACCGAATACAGCTATTCGAGTAAGAGACAGAATCATATTAGAACTACGTGAGCTTGATCCCTATATATACAAGGGTACGTAGGCACCTCAGGGTACGAGACATTAAGTTCTCTAATTTTCTCTAAAGGCACCTGAGATTATTGGAGATACCCTCGAGCTCAGCTCAACCCCCACAAACACAACCCAAACCTTTTCATAGAACAGTTGATCGTTAGCCTAAACAACTACCTATAAACCTCACATAAGTTGATTACGAAATCCACTCATCAACAGCATGCATGCCTACTTTCAAGTTATATTGCAATACTTGTTCCCTGAATTGATATTGGCTTATAGACTAGATACGATATATCAGTATAAGCCGGATTTTTGGTTAAGACCCGTAGTGAAGGGCATGTGATATTCATTCTTTAAATGTAGACCGAGAGTCGGTATTTTGAGATATTGATGTAGTCGTGGAAACCCGGAAGGATTCCAACGACATATTAGTATTTCTTTTGAGAAATGTTATTATTAAACATTAATTATATTTCCATAAAGTATTAATTACTTGGAAATCTTTCAAAGAATGTTATTTGAGTATTATCTCAGTCGAGAAATGTTTAGTGAATATTATTTTCGAATATGCATTTAGAGTTTGATTATTTCATGAATATTATTTCAATATTCATTTAGAATATTGTTTATTAAATGAATATTACTTTCGGATATTCATTTAAGGTTTTATCTATTTAGCGAATATTATCTTAAAGATATTCATTTGAAATTCCATGTACTTAAGGAATATTATTTCAAATATCCCTTTAGTGTGTCGATTACTAAATGAACATTATTTGGATACTCATTTAGAATATTATTTATTAAATAAATATTACTTTCGGATATTCATTTAAGGTGTTAATTATTAAATGAACATTATTTTAGAATATTCATTTGAAGTTCTATTTACTTAAGGAATATGATTTCGAATATTCCTTTAAAGTTTTGGTTATGGAATGAATATCACTTTTGAATACCCATCTAGAATATTATTTATTAAATGAATATTATTTTCAAATATTCATTTAAGGCTTGATTTATTTAGTGAATATTAAATATTTATTTAAGTTTATTTATTTAATGAATATTGTGTTGAATATTCATTTAAGGTTCGAATTATTTAATGAATATTATTTATTCATTTAAGAAGAGATTTATTTAGTAAATGATTTTATATATTCATTCGAGGATTACTTACGAGTAATATTATGATTTAAAAATAGTCCTTAAGTATTACCGATTTAATTAAGATTCTTGGAATACTTATGTAAGTTCTTCTAAATTCTTTTTATAATGATTTATATCATACAAAGATTATCTTTCACCTTCAGATATTATGTAAAATATTTCATAGTCTTTTTATGACTATTTTATCAAGGGGAGGTTCCCAAAACTCTATTTTTATTTAAATCTATCTTATAGGTAGATTTAAATACTCGCCCAAAATTCCAAAAACATATAAGGGGACCTCACTTGAGAGCTGTTATTTATTTGACTGCCCGGTCATATACTTGCTAAACTATCTTGTCACTTACATCTTGATTCGTTCAAACATCGATATGAGTCTTTTGGTTACCTCCTCAATGCTCGAGGGGTAAGATTGATGGAACAAGTTTATATCCATTAACAAGCAGTAGCTTGGGAAAAATTGGTGAATTTTCCTTTCCAATTAGATACGACTACTTTGTGGAGTCCTATCAACAAGTATTATACTTGGGGAAAGGGGGACGAACTTTACGTTTCCAAGTTATGGGTGTGAAATGAACTAGGAGATGCGTAAGTGACCTAGTGGCGCCGGTCCAGCAAATGGCCCAACCGTTGGCCGAGGGGGTTCCAGAGGGCGGTAGACAAGTAAATCCGTCGGTGCTTCCTTCTACATGTAGAGAACAAGAGGTGGGGAGCATAACATGCGACTGATCATCGTGTAAATGCTGTGTCTCCTGGCGCGTCAATACTCCAGTATTAGTTCATCTCTCAATGTTGGAAATTTTCTGCAACATCATCATGGTTGGCAGTGTTGAAAAGTATTTGAAACTGGAATTGCAATATCTTTCTTGCAAGTTCCTATTTTATGAAAATAATGCTATCTTGCTTATCTTGACACAGCATATACTTCCACGAAATACATACGTGTTGAGTTACCCTGTAACTTCATCCTTTATATTGAACTGGCAATATTTTCACTAATGAATGGCATATGGTTTCAAAATATATCTTTGAACTGTCATATATATTACTGTTCAGTTATATTCTTGTTGGTGGGCTATTGCTCACCCTTGCTTTATTATTTATATCACAACAACAGTTAGATCAGATGGCCGCACAAGGTGCACTTGGTGCAAGCAGGTGTCAGCCGTCAGAGGATTAACCGCTGAGGTCTTAGCTACAATTGCTGAAGAGGAAGCTAGTGGTAGGCTAATTGTTAGCATCTGAATATCAAATGTATTTATTATATGACATATACAAATGGATGGCAAAGAGTAAGTAATGGTTAAATTGTAATTCTTTGGGTTGTAAGAACTCAATTGGGTGATTAATAAAATTTGGTTACTCTGATTACATCTCTGGGACTATAACGGGTGTGTTCTATATTGTTGTTTGGGTCACAAGGTTGTTATTCAATTTATGTTGATTTTATGGATGGAAATTGAGACCGTAACGACCAGATCCCTGACCCCGGATCTGGGGATGTTACAGAAATGGTATCAGAGAGTACGTTATAAACCCCAGAGATGATGCGACGTTAAAAAATAAATTCATTAAGATAATAAGAACTCTTGCCAAGTTCATAGTCGGACTACTTAATGTAGTACTGACATATAAAACCCTTATGGGAACTCTTAAGTATCATGATAGTAATTTAGCTCGTCCTCGTGCCGACTAGTAAGGCGATAGACCTTGAGGTTTACGAGCGGCAGCACGATGATGCTTGATTATATGCGGACGATCGGATGGTGGATTCGATAGAGTACCCTACTAAGGACCCGGAAAGGGTTCCAGCAGAAGAAGGGAATCCTATTGAGGATGAGGAGTTACCCCTGAGGAAATGAGGGTTGTAGCCCGAAAGACTGTAAGAGTTAAGATATAGTGCTCAGAGGAATGAGCGTAAAGAACTGAGATATTGTTAATGGAATTAAAGAGGCATATTGGATTCATAGCCGGACTACCGGATGAAGTACCCGCAAGTAAGATGGATTTGAGGAATTACTCAAGATCTTATGTAAGGATAGATAAGAATCCTTGGAGACTTTTAGATTAATGAGAAAGGAGTTAGAATGATGCATGATTATCAAAGCCATCGATATAGGACGACGGGGAGCAGAGTCCCTAGGAACAGTTAAGACATAGGTGGCAAGTGCCATATCTTCAGATAAATGGATTAGTGTGAATATTGTCAATGGTAATTCGCCATGAGAAGATAGATTTCATAGGTTTTAATTTATGAAACCAAATTGAGAGTGTTAAGGTGATTTTATTCAGGGAAATGCCCATCTTATAAATGGATCAACTTAGAAAGTAAAGACATTGGGAAGTGATGGCCTGATTGGATAAGGTTATACAAGAGGAAAAGGCCAGTGAGTTTGTGATAAACTCGTAACAAGACTATTGTCAGAGACTAAGTATAGGGTTATTTTAACTCAGAGGAATGAGGAACCAGAGGCATTAGATATATGTGGTTTAGGAGAATATTAAATTCTTTCTTTCCCTTGACTGGATTATAGTGATTTCATTACACTACGTCAAAAAAGGGCTTTAGTCACATCAAAAAACTGTGACGGTATCGTTTCGGTCACACTTATTTTTTTCACATGAAGTGTCACCAAAGCCTCCACTACCATAGACATGATATAGCCACACTTTTTCTTAGTGGCTGTATTGACTTATAGAGTGGCTAAAGGCTTTTAATATTTGATGCTGGAGCCAAGCATTCTAGCCCGCTTACTGTAACTAAAAGGGGTATACCGTTACAGCAGGAATTAAAAATGTGGCTAAAAAATTTCAAAAGCTACATTTATTTCATTTATGGCCACATTTTGAAGATAATATCGTGACAAAATTGATATTTTTATTAGGTAGTTTTTGCTAATTAGTGTATATAAAGGACATCAACTATTACACTTCTTTTTTATGTAATGTGTAGCTAAAGCACCATAATTGTTATACTTTCTTTATATTTTCGTGTCTGTTTTGATTATATTGTAACATGTATGTGTCCTAATTGTGACTTAAATGCTTTTACAGATATTATTTATAATGTTGTAATATGTAGTGTGGCTGAAGGTTAATGAGAATTACATGTGTTTTTACTAATAAGTGTTAGTGAAGGACATCAACTATTACACTTAACATTTTAAGAAATGTGTAGCTAAACGACCTTAACTGTTATAGTTGGAATATATATTTGTTAATGTTTACTTGTATAATTATTGTGACTAAAAACATTTTATAGACACTATTTACATGTATCTGTCGTATGTGTGACTAAAAATCGTTTCTAGACATGATGAATATCTAAATTATTAGTGTGTCCGATACTGTAAAATCATATACCCAATTCCAAATTCCAATTGCTTAAAACACTTAAACAACGTATGAAAAACGTATTAAAGTTATAGTTTATACTAAACCACATACATTCCCAACCAAATACACTTAAAAAGTACCATAAAATTCAACCAACAACGTTCCCAAGCAAATTTAACCAACAACATTCACAACCAAATACACAAACGTCCTAAATTTACAAAACACACGTGATACAAGTTCAGCCATAGAAACCACAAGTTCAGCCATCGACTTGACAATTAACTCTAGGAAAAACCATGTCATTGACAAGACATCATCACAAACCGGTCCTACACGGTAGCCTTTCGCCTGTCAATACAAATGTTAAGAATTTACAAGGTAAAGGAAATTAAAATCAGAACTGCCAAAAATACATCTAAAATAGAATAACTAACAGTGATAACTTACATGTGACTTGTTCCTAGCAAGGTCCCTGGAGCTATCTTTTCTTCTTTCTCTTCAAGCACCTTAAAAAAAAATGCACACATCAGCCAAGGCAAGGCACAAATTATCTGGGAGGGAATCAGATATTCAGATTGTGGAATGCTTACTTGGTACATGGACAAATTTAGTGTACATTCTTAAAAACTACGTCTACTGCACATAAATCATGTACACTTAATTATTTTTGTTAAGTTGTAGTATACAATCAAAAAATTACAAGCAAATAAGTCATTCATGGACCGTGCTGTCTATAGACAATAAACAAGTTGCAAGGAGGCCTTAATTTTATCTTAAACTGGGATACTACTAGGTGAACTGTCCAGTTTTAATACGTTAAATCTGACTCATCCCATACCCACACCCATGTCAAGTCCGGTGGACACATGTACAAGGACAAAAATGGAGAGTCCGTGTAACGGAGACAAAAACTTCAAGTCTACAAGTCTACAACAATATACACCCTGTCAAATTCCCTCCACAACCCAGGTCCCAGGTCTGGTATAGATTATAAAGAACTAACACAATACCAAGGCACCAATCATTTTTTTTTGAAATTAAACGTGAACAAATATATTTCATTTAATTTGCTAAGAATTACTGAAAAAGAATACTGAACACAACATGTAGAGGCAAAACAAAGTCAAAATCATACCAGATGCAGTTCTTTGCCTAGACAATAGTTGAGTGCATATTTACAAATCACTTCTTCCCTTTCCCTTCACTATTATCTGGACTTTGGTAGAAAGCTAACACTTCTCTTTCAATAAGATCTTTGGCATCATTTGATATGTTCATCACCACAATACATGCTGAAACAATGGTGTCTGATGCATACTCTCTCACGGCCAATGGTTGCTGACTCCAAAAGGTTGCAGCATCCTACAATGGAACAAAAATAAAAATTCATTGTAAGAAGCAGCAATCATCTGAGAGTAAGGCTTGTCATGACATATGCTCCGTTTAATAGAATCATAGTAAAGTCTTCTGTAGTAACAAACAAACACAACGATAGTCATAATTTTAGTACCCCTTCATTGAGTGGTGCTAGTGTGCGGTGTGTACAATAAATCTTGAGTAAAAACTTATAAGATTATTACACACATGAAATTACATCAACAATGATCTATAACAGACCTGCTCGTTGCTAAATCTCATTGTTATATGATTCGGATAAAAGCCAGATCTGCTGGTGTTAATTATTCCTTTGAAAGTATATCACTTGTCAACAACTGTTTTCCAAAAGCACGGTTCTCTCTCCTTTCCAATGGCAGCGTCGCTTCCAACAACACCTCAATAAGGAAATAATAAAACAAGATGGATATAAACCTTAAGTTTCAATACAAGATGGATATAATAACAAAAATTGATGATTTAATCAACAAAGTCATCTCACCCATATAATAAACCCTAAGTTTTGGTACTTCTTAGATGCAAAATCAAGGACTGCAGAGTAGACAAAGTAGAAACCTGGACGAAATTGGAAGAAGCTGGCGACAAGACTTCTTAGATGGAAGCTCTGATTGAATACCAGGAACACTGATTCAAAATCCCAAACTAAATTAGCTACAAAATTATGAATTAGATGTGTAATGTAATATTTGAGTTTACATCTCGTGAGATAGGGTTTGTGTTTGAATATGGTAAGACTGATTTTGATTTGTTCGCCTTCTGTGTGTATGTGTTTTGCATTTTGCTGGATAAGGTTTTGGTTTTTAAACTGAGAAGGGGGAAATGAAATTTTGAACCGGGGGAACAAATTATTGGCCAAGTGGGAAATCGAATTTTGATTTGGGAAAAATGAAAGTGCAAGAAGGAAATAAAAATATGGTGTTTTGATTGTTTGGTGATAAAAGGGGGAAGTGAAATTTTAGTAAAGGGAGGGAAGTGAAATTTTAACAAGCCATAAAATAAATTAGATGAAGGGAGGGAAGTGAAATATGAGATTTTGGATCATGAAATTCTAAGAAAAATCATAAATTTGATTTGAAACAAAAAACATTTCTTAAATTTTAAAAAAAATGTCGGGTTGTGCGAGATTTTAACAAAAATGTAGTAAAATTGTTGATTCCTCTAACGATCCAGATTCACTGAACGATTTTTTTGAATGATTTCTTCGATGATCGAACCGTACGGATATTAATAAACACTCATTTTAGTGTTATAAAAAAATAATCAAAAAATAAAAAAGCCTGGTTGTACGAGATTTTAACAAAAACCTAGTAAAAGTGGTCCTTCCTATAACGAGACACGATCCAGATTCACTGAATAATTTTTTTGAATGATTTTTTCGATAATCGAACCGTACGGATGTTAATAAACGCTCATTTTAGTGTTGGAACAAAATAATCAAAAAAATAAAAAGGCCGGGTTGTACGAGATTTTACCAAAAACGTAGTAAAAGTGCTCCTTCCTATAACGAGACACGATCCAGATTCACTGAATAATTTTTTTGAATGATTTTTTCCACGATCGAACCGTACGGATGTTAATAAACACTCATTTTAGTGTTGGGAAAAAAAATCGAAAAATAAAAAGGTCGGGTTGTAGGAGATTTTAACAAAAACGTAGTAAAAGTGGTGTTTCCTTTAACGGGACACGATCCAGATTCACAGAATAATTTTTTTGAATGATTTCTTCGACGATCGAACCGTACGGATGTTAATAAACGCTCATTTTAGTGTTATAAAAAATAATCAAAAAATAAAAAAGCCTGGTTGTACGAGATTTTAACAAAAACCTAGTAAAAGTGCACCTTCCTATAACGAGACACGATCCAGATTCACTGAATAATTTTTTTGAATGATTTTTTCGACAATCGAACCGTACGGATGTTAATAAACGCTCATTTTAGTGCTGGAAAAAAATAATCAAAAAATAAAAAGGCCGGGTTGTACGAGATTTTACCAAAAACGTAGTAAAAGTGCTCCTTCCTTTAACGAGACACGATCCAGATTCACTGAATAATTTTTTTGAATGATTGTTTCGATGATCGAACCGTACGGATTTTAATAAACACTCATTTTAGTGTTGGGAAAAAATAATCAAAAAATAAAAAGGTCGGGTTGTAGGAGATTTTAACAAAAACGTAGTAAAAGTGGTGCTTCCTTTAACGGGACACGATCCAGATTCACAGAATAATTTTTTTGAATGATTTCTTCGATGATCGAACCGTACGGATGTTAATAAACGCTCATTTTAGTGTTGGGAAAAAATAATCAAAAAATAAAAAGGTCGGGTTGTAAGAGATTTTAACAAAAACGTAGTAAAAGTGGTGCTTCCTTTAACGGGACACGATCCAAATTCACTGAATAATTTTTTTGAATGATTTCTTCGACAATCGAACCGTGCGGATGTTAATAAACGCTCATTTTAGTGTTGGGAAAAAATAATCGAAAAATAAAAAGGTCGGGTTGTAGGAGATTTTAACAAAAACGTAGTAAAAGTGGTTCTTCCTTTAACGGAACAAGATCCAGATTCACAGAATAACTTTTTTGAATGATTTCTTCGACGATCGAACCGTATGGATGTTAAAAAACGCTCATTTTAGTGTTGGGAAAAAATAATCGAAAAATAAAAAGGTCGGGTTGTAAGAGATTTTAGCAAAAACGTAGTAAAAGTGGTGCTTCCTTTAACGGGACACGATCCAGATTCACTGAATAATTTTTTTGAATGATTTCTTCGAATAAACGCTCATTTTAGTGTTGGGAAAAAATAATCAAAAAATAAAAAGGTCGGGTTGTAGGAGATTTTAACAAAAACGTAGTAAAAGTGGTTCTTCCTTTAACGGAACACGATCCAGATTCACTGAATAATTTTTTTGAATGATTTCTTCGACGATCGAACCGTACGGATGTTAATAAACGCTCATTTTAGTGTTGGAAAAAAATAACCGAAAAATAAAAAGGTCGGGTTGTAGGAGATTTTAACAAAAGCGTAGTAAAAGTGTTGCTTTCTATAACGGGACAGGATCCAAATTCACTGAATAGTTTTTTTTGAATGATTTCTTAAAAATAGTAAAATCTTTTGCAATGTTTTCTAAATATTCTAAAATGATTTATAAAAATTTTAAATGAATTATTTTGGAATTTTGGTACTTTAAAATGATTTTTGAAAAGTAAATCTTATTTTGAGATAAAAATTATAAAAATCATAATAAATTCATTTTTATCGCAAAATTATTTTTAGAAAATGGGGATGAAGCTAATTTTGAGATCTTGATTTTAAAATCAAAATTTCGATTTTAGAATATTATTTTATTTATTTTATAAAATCATAATTTAATTAGATTTCCCTCCCGTACTCTTATTTCCCCCTCAACCAATAATTCATTTCTCCCCTTAACGAAAATTTCATTCCCCTCTTCCCCTTCTTTAGTTCTTCCCCCTCATTTATTCCACAACGCACAGACAACTTACTTCATCACATAGAACACACACAGAACTTCTCTCTAGCAAACCTAATCTCTCTATCTCACTCTCTATCTCTATCGTTGCGGGCATCCAATTACTTTTCTCTCATTCACTTGATTTAATTTGAGGTTCGATTTAAATTGGGGCTTATTGGATATGGGTTCAGTTAGGGCTTCAATTTGGGTTCAAATTAGGGCTTCAATTGGTGCTTTTCTTGAATCTGAGTTTGATTTTAGTTATTATTCTCTTAATTCGATTTGTAATTTCTATGCTTCAATATTAGGTTATTGAACAAATTTATTGTATTGCTCTCATACTGTAATTCGATTACATTAATTTCTCCTGCTTGTTGGCTGCTCAGATTGGTAGAAACTGGTGACCGTGATGGTGATTTGGAGCAGGGTAGGTTTTTTTTTTCTTGACTATTTTTGTATCTATAGTGTTGGGCCTGAACCTTGTAATTTCATGTAGGCATTCAGCAGTCATAGAATGCTATGAGACACTAAGGGAAGTGCTATATGGCCTTCTCGGAGATCAAGGATTACAAGGTTGCTCTAGCTTTATCTTTGTTAAGTTTGTTTGTTTTTTCGAGTTTATTAGTGGCCTTCACTGGTAATGCAATTAGATAACTCTTGTATTGATGCATCTTGGAAAGAGGTGACAGTTAATTGCTATTTTTATTTTCTTCTTATTTTAGTATATAAAAATGGTAA
The DNA here is from genome assembly GCA_037693485.1 of Kitagawia praeruptora. Lineage (NCBI taxonomy): Eukaryota > Viridiplantae > Streptophyta > Magnoliopsida > Apiales > Apiaceae > Kitagawia > Kitagawia praeruptora. Next base: position 96,943,755 of record CM075350.1, read on the forward strand.
CTCTATGCATCAGTTATTATTCAGCAGTTAATTGTTGCCAACTCTATGCATCAGTTCGGGTCTTTTCTATTTCCTTCTGTTGTTATGGTTTAGTGAACATCAGCTCACTGGAGCTACATTCCATGCTTAAGTTATTACTGTTAAAGTCAGTTGGACGCACTGATGACTGTTTGTGTGATACTATCTATTATTTTTACTAGAAGGTATATATAGGAACTTAAATAATTTGTGATTGTGTTAACTTTTCCCAGGAAAGGGCAAATACCTAGGTCACACATCTTATATATTTGTTTTCTGTATGGTATTCATTACATTTTAATGGCATTGCTTATGCAAAGAATTTGTAGCACTTGTCTTTCTTTTAGTGCATCTCCTTGCAGTGTTGTTTGTTAGGGAGACAAAGAAAATGATTTATCAGTTACTTAGCATTGAGAGCATTGATATTGTCTTATTTTATTTGGTTAATTGAAAGAAATTAAGAAATCATACTAGGAGTCAGGGGATCAACAACTGATTCACAGAGCCTCTATGCAAAGGTAAGTACTTAGATATTCCGATACATGTATAAGTGCAAGCTTTACCATTACGTTTCAAGCAAATAAACTACATCCAGATTTTAGGACTGATATATTAATACATTTTGCAGAAACGAAGAGGGAATAAACAATAAATTAAGGACATTGATGAACCTTGACAACAACGACCTTGAAAGCGAGCCTAGCTAGACAGCAACCTCAAGGCTTGACATCAACCTCAACCCTTGACAGCAAGCTCAAGTATGCCCCTTGACAGCAACCTCAAGGCTTGACAGCACTTCAAGGCGCGCTCCATGTAGTTGTTATTCAGTAGCTTTGTAGTGATGAATATTGGTTTTGATTTGGTTATTATTCAAGTTTTATGCTCCTTTATGTATATTTGTTGCAAACAATCGTGACCATTGTACTCTATGAGCATATAGACGTGATGCATTCCATGGTATGCCTTCTTCAAATTAATTTCATATATTTGTGAATGTATTAGACAATATGTATTCAGAACTACACGCTAATGGAACGATTCAAATGATAAGCACTCATTTCACGCTTGTTTTGGTCGAGTGGATTGTATGTTGGATAATTATCTTGTATGTTGGTTGGATTGTTTGTTGGATGATTTCTAGTGTATATTTGGATTATTATGGTCGATAAATCAGGATTTGGTATTATGGTGTGTGATTCGGATGTTTATTTGCGTTTGGTTTGGCAATTTGATATGCCAGGTTTGTTATGATATATACAAATAAAACATGTCCAGTTGGTATTATCTTTTGTCATACATAAATATAGTAACTGTGGCTATTGATATAAGCAGAATATTTTACTTACGTCACACAAAATAGTAAAACTGTCACCATTACAAATGTTACGCTACCGATTTTCTACAAAACTGTGACCATAAAATAATAATTGGCTACACTAAAACCCGACTCTTTCGTCACATAAAACAATACTAGTGGCTATATGTTTTAGCTTTTAGTGACGCATTATTTTCCTGAATGGTAGTTATATATATTTGGTCACTATTTTTTGGTGTGGCAAAAAATAGTCACATTGTTTTCGACAAATGTAGCTATAAGATGTCCCTGAAAAGAAAACGCGTAGCAGTTGGCATTTTTTTGGTTACGGTAATTATTAACATGGCCATTGTTTGTTACTATATTTGTTAAGAGTGACTAAAGGTATAAAAATTTGTAATATTAGTTACACAAATATTAAATGCGTAACTAAATTTATATTTAGTTACGCTTTTTAAAGAAAGTGTGGCGGGGATTACTGTCTAAAAGTGTGACTAAAGCCCTTTTTTGACGTAGTGTTAGTTACTCCAATGCGGAATCATAAATGGACCGGGTAATACGATTAGTGGTTAAGAGATAACGAAAAAATATTTTAGATGAGACCTAAAGGAGGTAAGTGTCTGCCAAGTTCTCTGAGTATGAGTCGGGCAATTGAAGTTCCGTTATTAGGACATGCGATCAATAAGTGAGTAGTGTGGGTGGAACCCGCAGATTTAAATGAAGTTTCAAGCGAGAAAGGTCAACCACACCAACAAAGGACTAAGAAGTTGAATAGGTAGAAAAACGGGAGGAAATCTTCTTGGAGCTAAAAGATGAAATTGGTGACGACCCACCGTTGGCGTTGCCTAAATGGAAGAAGGAGAACATTGGGATATATTATGATGCATCTCATACCAGATTAGGCATTGTGCTTATATAGTACGACAGCGTAATCTCGAATATATTTGAACAACACGGTTCACCAGAGTTAGATGGCCTTGGTAGTGCCAATTTTGTGGAATGACTAACCCCGATGGTAGTGTTCCTTCTCAGACTAGTTGTTAAGAAGACTGGTATTTGGTAGTATCGACTAATAGGACGAATATGTATCGGGAAGATGTGGCATGTTTCAATTGAAACTTTGACTTCCCTTCTAAGGGATGTGCATAGATTGGGATCCTTTCCAGTAGCTAAACTTCTGACTTTATGTTGATCATTCTATTAATATAACTGTTTACGGTTTGACCTGTTTGGATATTCCTAGAACTATTCCTCGGGTATCAAAATGGATCTTCTTAGTGTTACCAGTGGATGGATAGATTGACTAAATTTTTCCAAATTTTGGAAAGGAATTCGACGAATTTTGGCAAACCTTGTCTTTCTGATTATCAAAAGACGTCATTGAAGAGAGTGGAAACTGGAGCGAACCCTATGGATTGGGTGGGGTAGCTGCTATGCGGGCTGGTAGGCAGACCCCGATTATTACGATTGATTATAAAAATAAAATTATGAAGTTGAGATTTGACGGAAAAAGGGAAATGTAATTAAGAAACAAGCCGGACTAAGAAATTTTGGGATTGACTTAAATGAAAAGGTTGTTGTGCCAGGAATGTTAAGCTTTTGTGGCACGTGAAATTGATAAGAATAACTGAAAGAATAAAAGTAAAGGAAAGGTGACCGGAGACGGTAGTGAGAAGTCGATTGAGACTTATATGGAGTAAAGTTTTGAAAAGATCAAAAGGTATCAAAGTAGAAGGCACTATGCCAGCAATTGCTAGAAAAGTAATGCTATTAGCCGACCCCTAAACTCACGTATTTTAGCATGGACATTAGGGGCCAAGTCACTAAGGATTATCAAATGACTGAACCAACAATGTAAGGACAAAGCGGGGTGCTTCTAATCAAGTGCCAACCGCGAGGGCTTTTGATATAAAATGAATTGAGATACAGGATGATGGATTTTATATATACCATGGACATATTAGGATTGAGGGTAGTGACCACTGAAAAGTTATGAAGATTGCCAAAGTTAGTGCAGTATGATGCATAAATGTTATCTGAAGCTTAGTGTCCTCAAAAAGAGCATTAGGCACTAAGAGATTCACGTTGAACACGACCAATATCTTCCAGAACATCCTTGCTACCATTACCAAGTTCTGTAAGAAAGACAGATAGACATATATGTCTTTTGGAAGGTTATATAGACTGACATTTGTTTGAAAGAAGAGGTTAACATTAAGCTACCTATATATTATTAAGATAAGAATGATTGAAAAGAGACCCTTATTAAGGATATATGATTTGATTGCCAATTGCAGGATGTAAGTATTCCTCGAAAATAGAATTGGGGATTGAATATCCATAGATTAAGATAAACTCTGGGGGTGCACAAAGGATAGCATTACCCTTAATAAAGACATTGTGAATTTGGAGGATACCAGTTGAGCCGACCAAGGTATCAATAACCTATAAGGATTTATGGAAAGGAGTCTCGAAAAGTACATAGACAGAATCGTTATAGAATTGGTTAATGATGTTTGATATACCCTGTACCCAGAAGATACAGGAAGAATGGTGAGAATGACCTAAAAACCCTATAAGGGAAGATGTAATGTTCTGAACTTAAAAGGGGAAGTTTGGTAAGGAATGTATGACATAGTAACAATAAGGCCAGATAAAGCATGTATGAAACCATGAGCAAGTATGGATTGAACCAATAAGGTTGAGATTTTCCTAAAATAAGAAAGGACTGAAATAAGAAATATCCTAGATATGATTGGGAGTGACCGTGATAAAGTTCCCACAGAAAGGTGGAAGCAATGATTTTTGGAAAAAGACTGGAATATGTTTTCTCTCATCTAGCAGAGTTCAAGGGAGGATGCTTCCACCCTGAGTTGGAATAGATCCAGAAAATATTGATTTCAAGAAAATATTATATTCAGGAAAGGCCAATGAGGTGGCCGACACTTTAATTATAAGGGAGTAAGTATATATGCTCACACTAAAGAGATAGAATGATAGTGTAAAGGACCTTGATGGTCATAATGTGGTAGAGGAAGTTACATTCCGTCTGATGATTGTGCCAGGATCAACTATAAGAATAGTTTAAGTAAAGATTTGATTCCTAATGTTGCCGGTAGCACATTACCGACATTAGGAGGCTCTACGACAGGCCAGACCAAATTCCCCAAGAGACTCGCCTTTCCTTTGTAAAGAGAGAGGGGAGGTTAAGTAACAAGGAATTAGTAGTAGATGACCAGAAACAGAGATGGTACAAATACTGATTAGCTAAATGGCATGAGGATGAATGACAAAAAAAAAAGTAATTGTTGCTGTATTTCTGTGCAAACAAGATAGAGTACATGAAGTTAAAGATTCGTGATGCTGAAAGGTATCCCTGTATTAAGGATTAAAGAGATTTGGAAAGTGATTAAGTAAAACGCTGAGCTTCCAGTCTTCAACAAGAGATATATGATTAATAATCTCCTCAACCTATCCTAGCTGCAATGCTTGGAACTCTTCTGCAATTCTATCTTCTTCATGTGATATCTGTATCAAGTTCAGGAAGTATTCCTTATGGGTAAGGAGTAGTGATTATTTTGTCTTCCTAAGAAAGTGGTGATTTGACAAATCATGAAACCCATATGACTAGCTATTAAAGCCCTACGTAAATGATAAACGATGACGATTTATCCATGGACCACATTAATGTAGTGGTGATTTTCTGCGGAATTAGATGATAACGACTGTGGAAGGGTCGGAAGTGAATCTAAGTTAGAGAAATCATCCAGGTTTGTTTCGGATGGTTTAAATTTTGGAATGACATGATATTTGAAATACTGATTAGGATATGATGGTCCATAGAAAGATGGACAGAACATTGAGAATGCGTTGACACACGAGATTACGATAAAATAGTATTTATTACGATTACGACTATTTTCTTCTTTGACAAACCTCTATAGTTCAGGGGTAAATTCCAAGTATGATATTTTGCAATCAAGAAAAATTTTCTACAAATCTTTGAAATTCTTTTCTTTTCTTCTCACTTATTCATATTCTTTTGAGTTGAGGAGAACAACCCTTTAAGGAGGGGAGGTATTGCTATGTGACGATCTGTCTGTGTGATAGAAGTCTAAGTGGAATGCCATTAATTGTTTAATTGCTTGTCAAGTACTAAAGGCTGGCCCCCTTCTGTACTAACTATGCAATATAACAAATGTTCATTGATCATAGTGATCTCTCAATAAATTTTTCCACTTCAATATATATAGATCCAGATTGCAAAGATAAAAGCAATCAGGAACGTAGTACGAGTAAGGTTATCTCCGAATTCGTAGCGCGATAGTGATACTGAAGTCACTGCACGTACCAATAAGATTAATAGTATATGACTGGACAAGAGCGTATATCGGATAATGTGTTGTAAGAAAGTATCAAAGAATTGGTAGAACGGATAAAGGGTGTATTGTAACGCCAGTTCGATGTGCTTTGAAAAGATTGGAATGTGTAAGGATCGACCAGAGAATTGGAAAGCAAAATAACCAACTAGTACCCAATTGTCTTTTACCTGATTCCGGGACGGAATCCTTTTAAGGAGGGGAGACTGTAAGAACCCAGATTTTTGGGTAGAATTAAAACTTTTTGTTATGTATTGATGTAAGGGTGAATAGTGGTTACAACTGCAATGTAATACTGGTTTTAATGAATGAATAATGAAAGAATATAGATTCCAAGGTTATATGTCCTGAAGGATGCTATTGGGTGATAACTTAGATTACCCTCCTTTCATCCAGATCGATATCGGTTACAAGTACGGAGGTTCCATGAAAGAGTTAAGGAACGCTCGAGGAAGCACAGAGATATTTTCCAAGTGCCAGGATTAAAAAGAGAATAAGTGATGAATAGTGTTTTTGATGGAAATAGGAATATTATGAGACGACACTATATAGAAGTACTCGGAATGAATTTTTGAGTTCGTATTAGTGATCCGAGGGGAAATAAGTGTATGTAAAGACTGTCGGATTCTGAAAAACAGCACTTTCATTTTCTCCGAGATTTTTCCCTAGACACTGATAGATTAAGGATTTAATATTTAATATTTGAGGAATATTAATTGGAGGATTATAATGAAAGATGGAAATGGTGATAGAATTATTAAGAAGGTTTCCGGTAAAACCCTAACTAGGAATCTGTGAGATATTCCTTGGAATGATCAATCAAACGGAGCAATAACCGGACAAAGAAACAAGAAGGGAAGCTAGATTCATGCATGTGCTACTAAGGAAAATATCTAGTAACTATCTAGTTACAAAAGTAACTAGAATCAAGTGAAGTAACCATGTACTTAGAAAGCAAGCTACTTGGTTAGCCTTAGCACCACCCATTGATCAACACATGGCTTGCTAAATACATCATCTAGTGCATCATCACTTTAATAAAGGTGCTTTACATGAGATATTATGTTAAACTCATCCACTTTATGCATTATTGATCAAAACAAGCCAAGCAAAACACCACCACTCTCCATTTTCTTACCATTCGGCTTTCTTGGAAATTCCAAGATCAAAATCCCACTTCCAACCCTTGTTTGATCTTCCAATTTTTATGGTGAGTTCTATATTTCATGAAAGTAATCTCCAAGAAATTTTAGCTTCAAACTCCTTTGTTTCCATTTTCAAATAAATCATTCAAGAGGAGGATGAATAGTGTTTTCATGAACTAATCTTGTTTTTCCTTGATTTCTTTGGTTGATTTAGCAAGCTTAAGCACTCCTAAGGACTATACCAAGCTTTGTAAGGCTAGATCACACTCTCAAGAAGGTATAACAACTTGCAACCCTAGATCTACTTTGAGTTTTAAGCATGTTCTTGAAGGATCTATGTTTAGTGATGTTGTTAATAGGTTATAAGCATGATTATAAGCATGATTATGATTTGGTTTTAGTAAATGTTAAAAATAGTTTAGATGAACGGAAAGGTATTGCTTGGCCTCAGTTCATGGTTATATATCATGTATATGTTGGTTGGAGTGGATACCATGATTATTGGAAGGTTTGGAATTTAGAAATATTCGATTTATAGCCGTCGTAATGCCGAAATTTTGTTAACCTTAAGAACACGAACTTGACAGTAGATGTAACTCACTGATTAGCTTCGATTTATGCCATGAAAAGCTAGATTATGTTATAAGCTTCATTTTTATATAAAGATCGTATGAAATGGACTTACGGTGTAGGAGTTATGATTAAATTCGTAAAAGTGGTTCGAAACCATAATCGAAAGTTCGTAACTGAAATTGGAATCCCTTAACATGACTAAGTCAGTGACGAATCATGGTAATTAGATATTAGAGGTCATAAGGAAGGCGTGAGAGAAAACCACAAGTAAAATGGATCGTTTTCCGATTTTATAAAAATGTTCGAATCGAGGTTAAGTGCGAAGAAACCACTTTTCGGAGGTATCAATATTCACTAAAAGCTCCTGCCCTGTTTTGGCAAAAATCCGAAAAATTAATCTTCTGACCTAAGTCAAATTTTGAGTTAGCTACCTTCTAGACATTCTCTAGATCATGTACGCGAAAACGGTGCGTCATTTGAGTTAACGGTTACCGAGTTATGAACGTTTTAATGAAAGAGGTATGAATAGTAAAGATCCGTAGTTAACTGAACTTCGAAAATACATTTCACCTATCTAGACCCGTGGTTTCGAATTGGAAATTTTATGATAAATATTAAAAATACCAAAGATGATTTTAGAAGTGGTTTCGTAATTAAATATATTTCCAGTGATTTATTAAAAGTGTTGAAGTACGAGTCATGGAATAGTAATTCTCAGAAAAGTCAACTCTAGGGGTACTACTTTGGCCACCCATTTTGGCTAGATTAAAAGAGGAATCTCGAGTCGACTAAAACATGAAACTTGTTAAGAATTATCAAGACAACATATTGCTACAAAGAACGAGGCTATAAATGATTAATTGAGACATACGAAAGATCCGACATTAAGGATGGATTCGAGGAATGATTTGGACTAAACTCACGACTTAAGAGTTCGTTGATTAGCATGGACTTCGTATGAGTCTAGGGAAACCCCGTAGTGCCTTGTTTGTTAATCGCTTTAGTGCTTAAGCATTAAGTATAAGTGCAATGACGTGCCTTGATAACGGACGAGTGCCGGATTATAACGGTATTAATAAGAGTTATGTTAGGGTTTGCCTAACGAGATAATTTGAAAGCGTGTTTTAGCCTAAGTTAAATATATACTTAGCATGTCCAAGTGTTAAAGTGATTAACCTCGGATATTATGACTATTTATAGATCACCGGATTGAACCGAGGTACACTACACCCACAGGATTACCAGGCAAGTTTCAAATCCTTTCTAAAGACTGTTGTTGTGATAATATATATATATATATATATATGATTGCTGTTATACATATGCCATAGCATGCATGCCTACTTTCAAGTTATATTGCAATACTTGTTCCCTGAATTGATATTGGCTTATAGACTAGATACGATATATCAGTATAAGCCGGATTTTTGGTTAAGACCCTTAGTGAAGGGCATGTGATATTCATTATTTAAATGTAGACCGGGAGTCGGTATTTTGAGATATAGATGTAGTCGTGGAAACCCGAAAGGATTCCAACGACATATTAGTATTCCTTTTGAGAAATGTTATTATTAAACATTAATTATATTTCCATAAAGTATTAATTACTTGGAAATCTTTCAAGGAATGTTATTTGAGTATTATCTCAGTCGAGAAATGTTTAGTGAATATTATTTTCGAATATACATTTAGAGTTTGATTATTTCATGAATATTATTTCAATATTCATTTAGAATATTGTTTATTAAATGAATATTACTTTCGGATATTCATTTAAGGTTTTATCTATTTAGCGAATATTATCTTAAAGATATTCATTTGAAATTCCATGTACTTAAGGAATATTATTTCAAATATCCCTTTAGTGTGTCGATTACTAAATGAACATTATTTGGATACTCATTTAGAATATTATTTATTAAATAAATATTACTTTCGGATATTCATTTAAGGTGTTAATTATTAAATGAATATTATTTTAGAATATTCATTTGAAGTTCTATTTACTTAAGGAATATGATTTCGAATATTCCTTTAAAGTTTTGGTTATGGAATGAATATCACTTTTGAATACCCATCTAGAATATTATTTATTAAATAAATATTATTTTCAAATATTCATTTAAGGCTTGATTTATTTAGTGAATATTATTTTAAATATTTATTTAAGTTTATTTATTTAATGAATATTGTCTTGAATATTCATTTAAGGTTCGAATTATTTAATGAATATTATTTATTCATTTAAGAAGAGATTTATTTAGTAAATGATTTTATATATTCATTCGAGGATTACTTACGAGTAATATTATGATTTAAAAATAGTCCTTAAGTATTACTGATTTAATAAAGATTCTTGGAATACTTATGTAAGTTCTTCTAAATTCTTTTTATAATGATTTATATCATACAAAGATTATCTTTCACCTTCAGATATTATGTAAAATATTTCATAGTCTTTTTATGACTATTTTATCAAGGGGAGGTTCCCAAAACTCTATTTTTATTTAAATCTATCTTATAGGAAGATTTAAATACTCGCCCAAACTTCCAAAAACATATAAGGGGACCTCACTTGAGAGCTGTTATTTATTTGACTGCCCGGTCATATACTTCCTAAACTATCTTGTCACTCACATCTTGATTTGTTCAAACATCGATATGAGTCTTTTGGTTACCTCCTCAATGCTCGAGGGGTAAGATTGATGGAACAAGTTTATATCCATTAACAAGCAGTAGCTTGGGAAATATTGGTGAATTTTCCTTTCCAATTAGATACGACTAATTTGTGGAGTCCTATCAACAAGTATTATACTTGGGGAAAGGGGGACGAACTTTACGTTTCAAATTATGGGTGTGAAATGAACTAGGAGATGCGTAAGTGACCCAGTGGCGCCGGTCCAGCAAATGGCCCAACCGTTGGCCGAGGGGGTTCCGGAGGGCGGTAGACAAGTAAATCCGTCGGTGCTTCCTTCTACATGTAGAGAACAAGAGGTGGGGAGCATAACATGCGACTAGAGATGCACAAAAGGACCATCGAGCCGGGCTTTGAAAAGCCCGGGCTTTTTGGTCAAAGCCCGGCCCGAGCTTTGACTTTGACCGGGCCGGGCTTCTGTGAAAAATGTGAGCCCGTTTAGGCCTTCGAAGCAGGCCGCGGTGGGCTTTTTTTCGGGCCTGAAGCGGGCCGGATCGGGCTTTTTCCGGGATCAAATCGGATCGAGATTTTATGTTACAGACGAATGTTCTTTATGTAATAATGGCAGACATGTATTAAACAATCTATTTTTCCGATACAAATATTACATTTATCGATTTACTTTTTGATTTGATGATATATTAATTGATTACACGTGTACTTAACTTGTTTTCGTTCATGTATCGTAATATATGCATATAAATAATCTTATTATTAATAACGAATATGAAAATATATATGTACTTAAATTATTTTTATATTTGTAGGAAGTGTAAATACATAAATATTTATGTACGTATACTAGAATAATTAAATTTTACCCGGGCTTTTTCGGGCCGAACCGGGCTTTTATTCGGGCCGAACCGGGCTTTTAATCGGGCCGGGCCGAAGACCGGGCTTTTGCCGGGCCGGGCTTTGCCCAAAAATATATGGACCGTTTAAGGCCCTCGGGCCGGGCTAGACCGGGCCGGGCTTGACCGGGCCGGGCTTTGCCGGATCGGGCCGGGCCAGATTTTCGGGCTCGGGCTTTTTGTGCATCTCTACATGCGACTGATCATCGTGTAAATGTTATGTCTCCTGGCACGTCAATACTCCAGTATTAGTTCATCTCTCAATGTTGGAAATTTTCTGCAACATCATCATGGTTGGCAGTGTTGAAAAGTATTTGAAACTGGAATTGCAATATCTTTCTTGCAAGTTCCTATTTTATGAAAATAATGCTACCTTGCTTATCTTGACACAGCATATACTTCCACGAAATACATACGTGTTGAGTTACCCTGTAACTTCATCCTTTATATTGAACTGGCAATATTTTCGCTAATGCATGGCATATGGTTTCAAAATATATCTTTGAACTGTCATATATATTACTGTTCAGTTATATTCTTGTTGGTGGGCTATTGCTCACCCTTGCTTTATTATTTATATCACAACAACAGTTAGATCAGATGGCCGCACAAGGTGCACTTGGTGCAAGCAGGTGTCAGCCGTCAGAGGATTAACCGCTGAGGTCTTAGCTACCATTGCTGAAGAGGAAGCTAGTGGTAGGCTAATTGTTAGCATCTGAATATCAAATGTATTTGTTATATGACATATACAAATGGATGGCAAAGAGTAAGTAATGGTTAAATTGTAATTCTTTGGGTTGTAAGAACTCAATTTGGTGATTAATAAAATTTGGTTACTCTGATTACATCTCTGGGACTATAACGGGTGTGTTCTATATTGTTGTTTGGGTCACAAGGTTGTTATTCAATTTATGTTGATTTTATGGATGGAAATTGAGACCGTAACGACCAGATCCCTGACCCCGGATCTGGGGATGTTACAATCCCTTTCCTAACAATTTTCCCAAAATTATCAGTATTAAGGGCATAATTTATGGAATTAAGCATGGCAACAATTTCAGCATTACTGGGTACTTCCAGACAGCTATTCTCAAGCAATTTTAAACAAGCAGTTATCACATCAGAGTTAACTACATAGTTTTTACCCTTTAAAGAAAAAGCAAGTGTACCGTCTGTGCCAATGTACTTAGCAGATGCCCACACCTCTTCAATTACCTCGTGGATTAGAGGAGTGGTGGCAGTCATAGCATATGACAGTTTGTATTTCTTCACGAAATTCATCATGGTGTGATAAGCTTCTGGAGCATTCACTGTATCAACAAAGGCCACGAAATTGTTCTTCTCATAGGTGAACCCAGTGGAAGACATCATCTTAACAATAGGCGCCATTGAAGTGTTTGAACTTTTGTTGCAGAGAGTTTTAGTGAAGAAGATGCAGTTAACTTATGAGATTCTTGAAAATGAATAAAGGTGAGATGTGACAGCACAAGACAGCCTTTTATATTTTTCAAGAGTTAAAAATGAAATAATTAAAAGTAATTACCCCATTGGGCAAAAGTAACTGTCAGATAATAAATGAAAAGAAAAGAAGTACAGCCATGACTAAATATACACGTTCACAAATGGCTATAATTAAAAAGAAATGTATATCAATGGATAAAGAATGGATGGTTGAGAACCAGTTTATCCATCGATGACGTGGACAACCTGTTATCCGTTGACATACGAAAATCTAGTAATGTGTTTATACTACCAACGGATAAAAGGATATCCGTTGATAAGCAAATTTTGCCTTAGACATAATTTCTGCAGAAAATTTTTCTGAGAGTTTTTAATTCTCAAATAAATCAAAACACATTTCTAGCTGCAATATAGTATGATCAAATATCACTTGGAATTATGAAAAATTAAGCATACCTAGTTCACCTACCAGTCTTGTGAATAAAGATTCATCAAGAGGCTTGGTGAAGATATCTGCAATCTGCATTTCACTTGGCACAAAGTGCATTTCTACTGTACCATTCATCACATGCTCTCTAATGTAGTGGTATTTGATGTCAATATGCTTGGTTCTCGAATGTTGCACTGGATTCTCTGTGATGGCAATAGCACTTGTGTTGTCACAGAAAATTGGAATCTTCTCAACTTTTAGACCATAGTCAATAAGTTGATTTTTCATCCAAAGAATCTGTGCACAACAACATCCAACAGCAATGTACTCAGCTTCAGCTGTAGAAGTGGAGACTGAGTTCTGTTTCTTACTGAACCATGACACAAGTCTGTTTCCTAGAAATTGACAAGAACCTGTAGTACTTTTCCTATCAATTCTGCAACCTGCATAATCTGCATCTGAATAGCCAATTAGATCAAAGCCAGAATCTCTTGGGTACCAAATGCCAAGGTTTGGTGTTCCCTTGAGATATCTGAAAATTCTCTTAATAGCAATCAAGTGAGACTCTCTAGGGTCAGCTTGAAATCTAGCACAAAGACAAGTGGAAAACATTATATCAGGTCTACTAGCTGTTAGATGTAGAAGTGAGCCTACCATGCCTCTATAGCTTGAGATGTCCACAGACTTTTCCTTAGTATTCAACTCAAGCTTAGTTGCAGTGGCCATAGGTGTTTTTGCAGAGGCACAATCCATTAAGTCAAATTTCTTTAAAAGATCATAAATATATTTTGTTTGACTTATGAAAATGCCCTCATTAACTTGCTTCACTTGTAAGCCAAGAAAGTAAGTTAATTCACCCATCATGCTCATTTCATACATACTTTGCATAAGTTTGGCAAACCTTTTACAAAGCTTCTCATCTGTAGACCCAAAAATAATATCATCTACATAGATTTGAACAAGTATTGAAGAACCATTGACATTTCTATGAAATAAGGTTTTATCTACTGTACCTCTAGTGAAGTGATTCTCCAAAAGAAATTGAGATAAAGTGTCATAACAGGCTCTTGGTGCTTGCTTCAAACCATAAAGTGCTTTCAAGAGAAGATATACATATTCTGGAAATTCTGGATCTTCAAAGCCAGGAGGTTGATGGACATAAACCTCTTCTTCTAGTTCCCCATTTAGAAAGGCACTTTTGACATCCATCTGATAGACTTTGAAATTGGCATGTGCTGCATAGGCTAGGAATATTCTAATTGCCTCAAGTCTTGCCACTGGAGCAAAAGTTTCATCAAAATCTATCCCTTCTTCTTGAGAATAGCCCTTTGCCACTAATCTAGCTTTATTCCTCACAATTATGCCATTTTCATCAGTCTTATTCTTGAGAACCCATTTGGTACCTATGACACCTCTATCATCAGGTTTGGGCACAAGCTTCCATACTTTATTTCTCTCAAATTGGTTTAGCTCTTCTTGCATTGCTAAGACCCAATCTGGATCTAGAAGGGCATCATCCACTTTCTTAGGTTCCTCTTGAGACAGGAAACTACTGTATAGGCATTCTTCTTGTATGGCCCTCCTAGTTTGGACTCTTGAGTTTGAGTCACCAATGATTAACTCAAAAGGATGATCTCTGGTCCATTTTCTTGAAGGTGGAAGGTTTGATCTAGATGAGGTTGCTTCATCTAAATGAGCATGATCTTGTTGATTGGTCATTGAGTGTTGACTTTGAGAAACTCCCCCTGAGTTTGTTGTCCTTGCGGAATTATGAAGTTGACTGTCAACGGATGCATCATTTTGTCTATCAACGGATGCTCCATTTTGCCTGTCGACGGATGCATGAGAATGCCTGTCAACGGATGCATCTGATGCTCCAATATGACTGTCAATAGATGCTTCATTTCCAGTGTTAGCATCACTTCTAGTTGGACCAACAACTCTAGGTGAATTTTCATGGTCATGATCTTCATTTTCCTCATCATCATCAATGTACATTCTTCCTTCTACTTCATTTTCAAATTTCAACTTTTCATGGAAGCCTTCATCATTTAGACCTAGAATCTTTTGATCATCAAACACAACATGTACAGATTCCATAACAATGTTGGTTCTTAGATTGTAGACTCTGTAGGCTTTCCCTGCTGCATATCCAACAAAAATAGCTTCATCTGCCTTTGCTTCAAATTTGCCCAAGTTATCCCCATGATTTCTTAACACAAAACACTTACATCCAAAGACATGAAGGAAAGCTAAAGTTGGTTTCTTGTTGGTAAATAACTGATAAGGAGTCATTCATCTAGCTTGATTGACCAAGGAAATATTCTGAGTGAAACAGGCAGTGTTGACAGCTTTAGCCCAGAAATATGTTGGCAATCTTGATTCACTTAGCATTGTTCTAGCTGCTTCAATGAGAGTTCTGTTCTTCCTTTTAACAACCCCATTTTGTTGAGGTGTTCTAGCAGCAGAAAACTCATGGACAATTCCATTCTCTTCACAGAAAATCTTCATTGTGGAATTTTTGAATTAAGTGCCATTGTCACTCCTGATTCTTTGTACTTTGACTTCAGAACCATTGTTTACTAGTCTGAGATGATTGATGATGATTTCACTTGCACAATCTTTGGAGTGCAGAAAAAAGGTCCATGTAAACTTAGAAAAATCATCTACAATCACCAGACAGTATTTCTTCTTTGAAATGGACATGACATTTACTAGACCAAATAAGTCCATATGCAGCAATTGAAGTGGCTTAACAATGGATGACTCTGTCTTGCTCTTGAAGGATGATTTCTTTTGTTTCCCTAATTGACATGCATCACACAATCCATCCTTGATGAACTCCAATTGAGGGATTCCTCTAGCCAGATCTTTTCTTACCAAATCATTCATAACTTTAAAATTCAAATGTGACAGCTTTTTATGCCATAGCCAACTCTCATCCTTGCTTGCTTTGCTGAAGAGACAAGTGATGGATTCTGAGCATACTGAGTTGAAGTCAGCTATGTAAACATTTCCTTTTCTAAAGCCTGTCAATACCACATTGTTGTCTTCCTTGGCAGAAACAACACAGGTTTCTTTTGTGAACCTTACTTCATAGTCTTTGTCACAGATTTGACTAACACTAAGCAAATTGTGCTTCAAACCTTCAACTAAGGCCAGTTCTTCAATGATGACATTGTCCTTTGAAATCAAGCCATATCCCTTAGTATATCCTTTGCTGTCATCTCCAAAGGTAATTCTAGGGCCAGCTACCTCCTTGAACTCTATGAGCAGGGTTGAATCTCCTGTCATGTGCCTAGAGCATCCACTGTCTAGATACCATAGATTCCTTCTGTTTCCCTGCACACATTCCAAAATACAAATCAAGTTGATTTTGGTACCCAAGTTTCCTTGGGTCCTTTCTTGTTAGCCTTTGGTTTTGCACTCTTAGCCATCTTCATTTTAGGTGTAGATGCTTGAGTGATAGGTTTTGACAGATGCTCATTTGAAAGGCAGAGTGTATTAACTTGTAACACTATAACTAATGTAACTCAATTAAAAGAAAAGATACTTAACCAGAAGACAATCAAGAACAAGAAGTCACAAGAAATCAACACTAAATGAAGACAAGGTAATTGATACAATTGAACATGTTAACTATGATCAAGCCAAGAAGAAATCATTGAGAGAAGTTCAAGTCAAAGTTGTTCAGGCCTCAGTGATTTGAGAAATCGAGAATCAAGATCATAACTATCAGTATCAACAAGACCAATTGATTTCAAGTGAACAAGAAGGAAAGCAAATATTGGAAAGCCAAGTTACTAAGTGAATATGGTAATTTATTCAAGAAGCAGAAACACTATCAAGACTAGTCACTTATGAACCAGACCAGTGCATCAAGTGTCAGGACATTGATAGCAAGTTTATGTCAGTAATAAAGATCCATGTTCAAGAGCTTGCCGAAGAATAAAGAAGACATGAAGATATCACAAGCTCAAGATGTGCATTGAAGTTTCAAGTTGAAGACCAGAATATTTTCTAAGTACTAAATGTTCTGGATGGCCAAGTAGAATATTTCTAAGTAGAAGTTCGACTTAGAAATTTCGAGATGGCTAAGTAGAAATTCTCAAGTAGAAGTTCTACTTAGAGTGCAGCTTCAACATGACACATGGCATCTTCTGATTGGCAGATTTCCAAGCTTTCAAGATAAGGCAAGATTTATGTGGACATCATTGGGCCACGTACATCTTAGTCTTTGAAGACTACAGGACATAGATTACATGTAGTATAAATAGAAGCACTTGTGTAATGTTTTTAGTTAGTGAGCAATATTGAGAAAACACAAGAAAAAGAGAGAGAGTACATTCACAGAGCTTAGAATCATTCACTTCTCTCTGAACTTCTGTTATGCTTTGTAATGAATGTTGTAGCAACCTTTTCAAGTTATATATAAAGAAATATATTCCTTGAATCTGTGTGTTCATTTATTGCATCGTATTTATTGCTTCTCATAATCGAAAAGTTGTATTCACCCCCCCTCTACAACACATTTGGACCTAACAATTGGTATCAGAGCTGATGTTTAACATACAAAACATAGATCTTTGTGTTTGGTAGAAGAATCGTGAGTTTTCATTTTCTAGATCTACTTTTCATTTTTTCGAAAAGTGTGCTTTAATTCGATTGGTAGTGAAAACTCATCCGAAAAATTATTTAAATACTCCAGGTGTGATTATTTAGCTTGGGTGTATTTTAATTAATTTTTGTGAATTAATCTGGGTTCATTGATATTTGGTGTTCTTGAGTGTTCATCATCTGTTTTTATCAAAGAAGATAACCCAACAACTTTTTGATCTCCTTTTTCAAACAAATAAGATAGTCAAAAAGGTGTTTTTGTACTTTTGATTTGATAAATATTCCTTGGCCGAAAGTGTAACAAGACATACTCAGTGCCTAGCAAGTGGGTTAGTTGCTTTCGGTGTGTAAAGTATCAAAAGTCAAAAAGGTGATATTGTTTATTCAATATTAAAGTAATCTGCAGAAAATTATTCTAAGGACAAAAAGTTCTACATAGAATTTCTACTTGAGATTTTCTACATAGAATTTCGACTTGGACAATTTCTACTTAGAGAAATTTCGACTTGAGCAAAATTTCGACTTAGAGAAATTTCGACTTGGCAGAAGTTCTACATAGATATTCTACATAGCCTAGTCTTGGGTACTTAGAAAACTTTTAGTGACCAGATTTGAAATGGCTCCTAAAAATTCTTTCAAGATCCCAATGTTCAACCGAGATCACTATGAAGAATGGGTTTTCAGAATGAGACTCTACTTAGAGACTATTAACCCTGAGTATCTGGAAGTCCTTGAAAAGGGTAAATTCGTTCCAATAAAAGCTATTCCTGAGCGTACGGAAGGAGAGGAGGTTATACCTGCTCGGTCTGAGCCTAAAAAGGCAGCGGACTTTACGGATGCTGACAAGGAGCAAATAGCTTATGATACTTCTGTAAGACAAACCTTGATGGAATCCCTTGATCATGAAATGTTCAACATAGTCAAAGGTTTGAATACAGCAAAGAAGATTTGGGACAAGATAGAAGTTGTCATGGAAGGATCTGCAGAGGTTAGAAGCAACAAGACACTTATACTCAAGATGGAGTATGACACCTTTAGAATACGAAAAGGAGAAAGCATAACAGATGTCTATCTACGATTCAGTCAGTTGGTATTAGATTTGAATCTGAGAGGTGTTACTCTCCCCATGGTTGAGACCAATACGAGATATCTGAGGAACCAGCCTAAGAGCATTGAACATAGAGTCTACGCAATCAGAGAAACCAGAGATTTGCATACAACTTCTCTGGAAGAATATTATGGAATTCTAAAGACCTATGAGCTGGAAACACTTCAAGATCAAGCATGGGACAATGATTCAAAAGGAAAAGAAACTACATCAGGATTAGTTGCTGATGAGGAAGAGTTTAAGAAGGCAATGGTTGCAGCAAAGCCTAAATCATCACTTGCACCACATCAATTTGATAATGATGACGAGTGCGCATCTAACAGTGATGATGACTACTTCACCCAAGAAGAGCTGGACAACATGGACGATAGTGTCGTGGCATACATGGCAAGGAAGTTCAGCAACATGAGATTCAGAAAGAGCAACCGACCACAGAGAAATTCTTCATCTTACTATCGGGCTGCTAAGGGTGGTGGTAGTTCGTCAGGCTACAAAAGCAAAGGCAAGAGTACCAGCTACAAATCTCCTTTGGATTTCAAAATGAAGTTCAATTGCTATAATTGTGGTGAACCTGGACATTTTGCCTCGGACTGCAAAAAGCCTAAACAGACTTATCCAAAAGAGACATTTGAAGCCCTCAAAAGCAAGTATGAATCGCTGGTGAAAGAAAAACATGGTAAAAGAGCTTTAGTAGTAACAGAAGGAAGAGCTTGGGATGATTCAGATGAGGAAGATGTTACTCATGTAGCAAACTTTGCGCTCATGGCTGAGACATCAGAGGAACCAGAGGTACCAGTTCTAACCCTTAAAGTAGAAATGTCTATTGATGATTATAAGGAACAGAACGGGGCTCTTAGCGAAGAGATCTACATGTTGTGCAAAAGCCTAGACACTTCTCAAAAGGAACAGAAAACACTTGTCGCCAAAAGCAGAATGCTTGAGGCAAAAGTGGAAGAGTTAGAGGCTGCTTGCACTGTAGATACTTCCCTAAGAGATTTTATTAAATCTTCGGAACACAAGCTCGTCCTTAAGGCAGAAATAGAATCATGTTTAAGGAACAAACTAGCTGAGTTAGAAACTAAATGTGAAGCTTACAAACTAGCTGCTAGTAAAGTGTATGTAGATAATGATGTATTTAAGAAGATAACTGGAGTAGGTGTAGGACTTGATTATTCTAACCTTTCTAAGAAAGAAGGGAAGAGACCTATCGACACTACTTCCAGTGACCTTAAAAATGATATTCCTAGCATTTTTAAACCTTCTGTCAAACCCATCTACAAACACCTTGTTCCTAGAATAGAAGAAGAAGAGACTGAATTGATAACTAGATATGAGATTGAGATGGAAGATCGTCAGAAAGCACAACCTATAACTCCTATTAAACAAGTTAAAATCAATTTCCCTAGTGATGAATCTAGACTAGGAATAGGAGCTAAGGCTGTTAAACAACAAGGGAAGAAAGGCATAAAAGAGGTTAAGGCTGAACGAATAAAGAAAGCATGTTATCACTGCAAATCTACTGAACATCTTTCTTATGCATGTAAAGCTAACATAAATGTTCCTGCTGCACATGCCATGCCTGTCACACATACAATGAATAATCTGCATCAGAATCATGCACAGTGTGGTCAACCAAATTGTATGCCATGCACTTTTAATGTCATGCAAACTTTTGTGAATTTAATGAATGCATCTAGCCAGTCATGCTTAAATACTGCTGCTAGTTCAAACATCAAGAAAAAGCATGTGAGAGCCAAGACTGTCAGTCCTCCTAAAGTTAGGAATGACAAACCTTCTCCTAGGACTGACAAACATGTCAAGTCTGAGAAAGGAAAGGAGGAAGTCGAAAGCTCTAGTAATGTTAAGAAAAGTGCATCTCCTGTTGTTAAATCTGTTGATTATCGATCTTATCGAAAAGCCGGGCCCAATCAAAGTTGGGTTCCGAAGAATGTCTAACCAATCTGTCATTGCAGGGCATTAAGCAAAAGAGAAATAAAGTTATATGGGTGCTAGACAGTGGAGCATCGAGGCATATGACTGGAAACAAGTCCCTGCTTACAGAGTTGGTTATGAAAGCTGGCCCTTATGTTACCTTTGGAGATGACAGCATAGGTGTGACAAAGGGATATGGCAAACTGAAAACTGGCAATGTCATCATTGAAGATATTTCCTATGTTGAGGGATTAAAGCATAATTTGTTGAGTATCATTCAATTCTGTGACAAAGGTTACGAAATTGTCTTCAACAAGAAAGGTGTATCAATCACTCACATCAAGAAAGGTTCACTGGCTTTGAGAGGAGTTCGAAAGGCAGATCTTTTTGTTGCAGACATGGATTCAGCAAATCAGAATGAAGTCACCTGTTTCTACAGCAAAGCTTCGGATGATGAAAGCTGGTTATGGCACAAAAAGTTATCTCACTTAAACTTCAAAACGATGAATGCTCTCGCGAGGCGAGAATTGGTGAGAGATCTACCTCAAATGGAATTCGCTCCGAAAGGACTCTGTGAAGCTTGTGAAATGGGAAAGTCGAAACGAGCATCGCATAAAAGCAAAGAAATTTCTAGTATCACTGAGCCTCTGCAACTTCTTCATATGGATTTGTTTGGCCCAGTGAATGTCCTATCTTTGTCTAGGAAAAGATATGCATTGGTAATCGTGGATGACTTCTCCAAGTATACATGGGTATTGTTCGCAATGACGAAAGACGAAGTACCTTTCCTAATCATTGATCACATCACTCAAATTGAGAATGTTTCAACACTTACTGTGAAGACGATTAGATCAGACAATGGCACTGAATTCAAAAACGCAGTGCTAAATGACTTCTGTGTATCTAAGGGAATACGTCGTCAGTATTCAGCCCCGAGAACTCCACAACAAAACGGAGTAGTTGAAAGGAAGAATAGAACATTGGTTGAAGCAGCAAGAACTTTGTTGTATGATTCAAAACTTCCTCTGTATTTCTGGGCAGAAGCAGTGAGTACCGTGTGTTACACTCAAAATCGATCCTTGATTATAAAAGATAAAGAAAAGACACCATGTGAGCTAATGAACGGCAGAAGACCAACAATCAAATACTTTCATGTCTTTGGAGCAAAATGCTATGTACTTATAGATGATGAAAATCTAGGCAAGTTTGCAGCAAAAGCTCGTGAAGGAATCTTTGTTGGTTACTCCACAGATGTGGTAGCAGCTTATAGGGTGTTCTTAGTAAATGATCGAAAAGTGACTGAAAGCTACAACGTCAGATTCGACGATACCAAACTCTCATCAATTTCAAGAGATTCTAGTGAACCTGAGTCCCTAAAATTTCAGAATCTGGACTTAGAAGAACTTGAAGATGAACCTGAGTTGGTTGTCCCATTAAATGTTCCAAGTGTACGTGAAGAACCTGAGTCTAGTGAACAAGCTAATCCTACAAGATCAGGAGAGACTTCTTCAGTACGAACCGGCAACAACTCAGGGGGAGTAAATAGCAGCTCAAGGACTACTGTTCAAGGCTCAAGTCGAGTTGACTCTGGTTCTGTAGGAGCTGGCACTAACTCAGGGGGAGTTAGTGAAAGTAATCAAAGTAGTCAGCACCACAACTCAGAAAGTCATGCTGAATCATCAAGACAATTTCCAAGAGAACGGGTATGGAATAGAGACCATCCATTTGAATTAATTATTGGTGATCCAGATGCTGGTGTGTCTACTAGAAGAAATGCAAGAGCTGACCTGGCTAATATTTGCTTATATTCTGGGTTCTTATCCAAGCTTGAACCTAAAGAAATAGAAGAAGCTCTTGGTGATGCTGATTGGGTGATTGCAATGCAAGAGGAACTCAATCAGTTTGAAAGGCAGAAAGTTTGGAAACTGGTACCCCGACCAAAGAACAAATCAGTAATTGGAGCTAGGTGGGTATTCAGAAATAAAATGGATGAAAACGGACTTGTAACACGAAACAAGGCTCGTTTGGTTGCAAAAGGTTATTCTCAGCGAGAAGGAATTGATTATGATGAGACCTATGCACCAGTTGCAAGACTTGAGGCAGTCAGGATGTTTTTGGCATTTGCAGCACATAAGAACTTGAAGGTTTTTCAGATGGATGTGAAAAGTGCCTTCCTGAACGGAGAGTTAGAAGAAGAAGTGTATCTGGAACAGCCGCCTGGCTTCATTGATCCAGAACTTGTAGATTTTGTGTATCTTCTCTTCAAATCTGTCTATGGCCTCAGGCAATCCCCAAGATGTTGGTATGAAACCCTATCCGTATTCTTAATTGAAAGTGGTTTTACTAGGGGAGTAATTGACAAAACATTGTTCTATAAGAATGTGAAGAATGATTTAATACTTGTTCAAGTCTACGTGGACGATATTATCTTCGGGTCATCTAATGAGCGCTTGTGCGAGAAATTTGCTAAGCTAATGCAAGACAAATACGAGATGAGCATGATGGGAGAGCTGTCTTTCTTCCTTGGATTACAGATTAGTCAGAGAAAAGATGGTATCTTTATCTGTCAATCCAAGTACGTCAGAGATTTACTCAAGAAGTATAATCTAGAAGATGCATCAGCAGCTAAGACTCCCATGGCAACAGCCACGAAGCTTGATGAAGACAAATCAGGTAAATCAGTTGACATCACAAGCTATCGAGGTATGATTGGCTCACTTCTCTATTTAACTGCAAGTAGACCTGATATAATGTTCGCTACTTGTTTATGTGCAAGATTCCAAGCGGATCCTAGAGAATCACATCTCATAGCCGTCAAAAGAATTTTTAGGTATCTCAAGGGCACACCAAATCTAGGAATTTGGTACCCAAGAGATACAGGTTTTAATCTAATTGGCTATACGGATTCAGACTATGCAGGTTGCAGGATTGATAGGAAAAGCACATCTGGTGCTTGTCAATTTCTTGGCAGAAGATTGGTGTCCTGGCAAAGTAAAAAGCAACATACAGTATCTACTTCTACTGCTGAAGCTGAGTACATTGCTGCTGGAAGCTGTGTAGCTCAAATACTGTGGATGAGGAACCAATTGAAAGATTATGGCATGGAGCACAAGAAAATTCCAATTATGTGTGACAACACAAGTGCCATTGCCATAACCAACAATCCTGTAGATCACTCAAGAACCAAGCACATCGACATCAGGTATCACTTCATAAGAGAACATGTCGAGGAGGGGACTGTGGAGCTACATTTTGTGCCCACAATGCAACAAATTGCAGATATATTCACCAAACCTCTTGATGAAGTAACATTCAATAGGCTGGTTGGTGAATTGGGAATGCTTAACACAAGTTAGTAAAGCCTTCTATCTGTAAAATCCATGTTTATGTTTGTATATGCAAGCTACTTGATTATTATATGCTTAGACTTTAAAATGCCTAATTAATGATTGTTATAGGTTGCATATAGTGTGATTTTGCATGAATTCAGTGTGTTTTAAGTGTCTTTTATAGCACAAATCTTTGAATTTATGCTTGTTAAATTGCATGATCATAGGGGGAGTTAAATTCATAATATTCTAAATATTGCATGATTTTTAGATGAATTTACCTGTGTTTTTCATGTAATTAGAGGCCTTAGAATTATCAAGGAATGTTTTAATTATGTCATATATTAAAATCCTTGAATTGATATTTATATTAATTTGGCAAAATTAATTGTTGAGTTTTTCAAAGAAAAATTGTCAAATTATTCTAAGTATCTTCAAAATTTCGAGTTAATCACTATCTCGAAACTCATCTTGAAATTCTAGTTGAATTTCAATTTGAGCTTCCAGAGTGAAGTTTTGAAAATTCTAAGACTGGGAAAAAATTTCGAGTTAGCCTCTATCTCGAAATTTATCTTGAAATTCGACTTAGGGTTCGAATTTGAGTTACCAGTGTGCCTATTTCCTTATTCAAAATATTCCATATAATGTCTATTTTACAGGGGATATTTTTTGAAATGATCTGAGAGAATAACTTCGAGTTAAGTTAATAATTTCGAGTTATCCTCTATCTCGAAACTCAACTCGAATTTCGACTTGATGTTCGAGATAGAGTTCTCAGTGTCTAAGGGGATTTTTTTTCGAGTTAACTCCTAACTCGAAGTCTATCTCGAATTTATACTTAAATTTCGAGATAGGTTTCCCTAGTACTGTTGGTGGTTTGTGTTGTTTACATGGTCTTTAATAGTTAAATGGTAAGTTTTTCGAGTTAACATCTATCTCGAACTCTATCTCGAAGTTCGACTTAAAATGTTCGAGATAGACTTCGAGATAGACTTCAACTTAGACTTCGAGATAGATTTCGACTTGGGTTCTCCCTGTATGTACTTAGAGTTTTCATACTTTTTAACAGGGACACTTTAGTCATTTCACATTAATGTCTATATATACATCTCTAACTCGATCTATTCTTTCATTTTTACCTAATTGAGTTTTACAGCCGCCCCATATACATACAGGCGATTTCGACTTACAACCACTGTTCGTGATTTTTGTGACTAAACTCATACAGACCACGAATTAATACCCAATTTTAGACTGCTATCATCTGTGTGTTATCATTAATCTCTGTTCTTGTGTGTTTGTGTAACGGTCCATCTTTCTTGAGATATATACACACATATATACACACACAATTTCACAGATCTATACAAACACGATTTCACACACACGCACTTCACTGTTAAAGCAGATTTAGTTATTTGATTGAAATTTGCCTTCCATTGACTGTTAATTGGATCCCGTAGTTTAATTTCTCAAAAAGGGACTTTTGTGTTCTTGATAAATTAAAAGGGATATAACAGTTAATTCTAAAAATTAATTGTTTTTCAGAAATTAAAATTAATTTTCACATCTTTTAAAGAAAAACTTTTAATTAAAATGGCTCACCAATTTTCACTTGCTAAAAACAATTTTTATAACATTTCTACGGAAATTGGTGATCAACTCCCGCGCTTTAAGTCTTGGATACGATTTCTCAATTTGTATTCCAAAGCTAGCGATGCTTTTACTGCTAAACCTACACTAGTACATGATGCTTTACAGCAATTATGGACTAGTGCGGTTTCTTTTGGGAGCAAATCAACCCCCTTTGGTTTCAGGTTTACCTTAGCGGGTCAGGAATATGAGGTGACTGAACAAATTGTCAACAAGGTTCTGGGATTCCCCATTAAAGATGCTTATGATCCAGAACCTACAGCTGCAGAACGCCTCAGATTCTTTGAAGAAATAGGATGTTATCCTCCGACTGGCCGGATCACTGGAAACATCCAAAAACAATTCTTTCATGTGGAATGGAATTACTTTTTCGAGGCCATCACAAGATGTTTTCGGGCACGAGAAAGCGATTTCCATCAAATTTCCATTCCCATGCAAAACCTTGGAATTGCCCTAGCAAGAGAGCTGAATATAAATTATGGACGAATAGTTCTCTCTGAGATAGTGGCTGTGATGGGATCTCCTGCAAGCAGAGACCTCAACACAACAGATGTTGTCTGCTGGTTTCCTCGGTTCTTACAGATGCTGATTAATCATTTAATACCGAAGGATGCTCTTGCAGTTAGACAGAGTTTTGCCAGAAGTCAAACATCTGCACCACTAGGGATGGGCACTAAGTCACTTTCAACAATTGATAATCAGAATAAACATCATGGAAAACCGATGTCTATTCCTGATACCTTACAACAGTGGCTTACATATGATGAGGGAGTTACCACTTTGATGGAATTCTCGCAAGTTTCATCACATGCTCAGAATCGGTCTGCTCATGCTGAGGCATTTGAAGAGATTCCTGATGAGCAAAGCGGTGACGAACAAGGTAATGAATCAGGTAATCTCTCTCTACATTCTACTCATTCCTCTTCCTATGTTTCTGATTCCCAGACCCAAGAGACTGCTAGCCCGCAGGATCTATCCCAGGGTGAGAGCTATATTTCTAATTCTTTGTCACCCATGTCACCGGAATCCAAACAGCCAGCACATATAGATGTAGGAAATGATGAGGAGAGTGACCCCGAAGAGCAGCCTCTTATTCGAAAGAAAGCCAAAATTTCTCATGCTGCTACTTCTAAACCTCAGTCAAACCCTAGCGTGTCACACGCAACCACTCCACCTCACGAGAGTGGTTCACCCCTTGAACAATCTGCACATAGGGATTTTGATGACGATTATGTACCTCTTGAAGATACTGTTGCTTCAAAAGGACATGAAGCTTTAAAAGCTTCAGCCGTACCTTCACCGGTACGTACTGCTGCTGCAAAGAGGATCGGTTCTGATGTTGTACAAGAACACTTTGTAGCCTCTCAGCCTGAGATTCCACCTCAGGAACCAACAGCAATTGATCCCATAACTGCAAATTATATTGCTTATCCAGTTTCTGCAGGTACTGCTTCATATTTTGGATCAATTATTGAAGACATACACGAGCGTGAGACAGGGAGTGTGTGTGAGAGGTTAGGGAGAGAGGGACCTTCATTTTTAAGGCCCGAAACCGAGCGTCAAATACTAACAGAACGAGTATTAGAGCGAGGTCACCTAAACCAAACACCGTCCCTTAATATTGAAAATCTTGATACTCGTATGACTTCTATGGAAAATCAAATGAAGCAGTTTGGGCAGACGATGGGGCAGTTAGGGATGAACGTTGGAAACAATCAAAGGGCTCTTGACGACTACGCAGCACGAATGGCAAGTCAAGCTACAGCTTTTAATGATTTGACAAACAAGGTAAATGACTTGGGCCATGCTGCTGGTGTCTTGGGAAACACTCTGAATGACAGGATGGGAGCAATGGAGCTTACAATGGATACTCTGGCTGTGGAGATCAGTAGAGTTATGTTCGCAATCAGAAGTTTTGTGCCCCCAGAGTGTTTCGCGCTGCAACAACCTCCCCCCGATGCTGGTACAGGTGGTGCTAGTGGAGCAGGACCCTATGGTTCTGGTTTTGAAGATTCTTACGTAGCTGGTGGATCTGGAGACCAGGGTGGAGTTCAGGATAACTCACCTAAGGGGGAGAGTATATAGGAGATGAGACAGCAGGGAGTTCAAATCGAAGAAATTCCAGAACAAGCTGATCTTGTAAAAGAAATAGAAATTGAGCCGTCTATTGATGAAGAGGCTCTGAGAAGGAAAAAGGGTAAGGCCATAGCGATTGAGCAAGATGAGCCATTCGTTGACCTGAGTTATCAAGAAAAAGTACAGGTGGTACTTGACTCAGATTCCGATATGGAAGACGCACCTTTGAAACATGCTATAAAGAGATCATTGAAAGATCAAGGTGGAGGTGCTGGGATGTCTGTCGGAAGGCCTGAAGAAATTACTGTTGATGAGGAAACCCTTAAATCTCAACGGTTAGCCTTGGAACAAGCTGAGTTCTTTAAAATGAAGGCAATGCAAGATCGTGCTGCGTTTCAGGAAAAGAAAGCGGAGCTACAAGGGAAGCAGTACGATTATGAGCTTGCAAGGCTAGCTGATCCTCAAATTGATCTGGACAATAGAAGGTTAGGGCAGAAGTGGGATGACGCAAGGAAGATATTGATGGGACCATGTACGAAAGGAGCTCATAACAAGGAGGCAGATGATCTGTTCTACAACCTAAATTTGCAGAATCCAATGGCTGCTGACTACATGAGTGCTTTAAAGAGATTAATTTCTAAAGTCAGGGTTGGATACAATGCAACGCAAAAGGAGTGGCAGGTTATCTTGTCTTTGACAGAAGGAGTCCCAATGTCTTTCATGTATGTGGATGACCAATTCATGACGAGAAGATTTGCATCAGAGTTGTTCTTGCTAGCAACAAAAATTCAATACTCTCATTCTGAGAATCTAAGCATTCTGTATAGGGATCAGTTAATGCAGCTAGCAGAGGACAAGGGTCCAGAATTCTCAGCATATCCAAATGTTGTCCGGATGGTGGTTTACAGTAAATTGAAGAGGGTGAGCTTGGAGGAAAAGGACTTAATGGAACTTTCAGTGGAATCTCTTAAAGCCGTCTGTAGACAAATGATGGGTAAGGGATTCGCTTCTGAGCTTAAAGATAAATCAGTGAAGATCATTGAAAGTGCCATATTCAAGAAGAGCAATGAGGTGTGGAAGTGTGATATCATTGCTCCAAACCCTCTTGATAATGTGAAGATTGAACCAGAGCTAATAGAGAAGAAATGGAATATTCTTCAAGCTATGAAGAATGTAGATGAAGCTCTGAATCTTCCTACTGGAGAACTGGAACAAGGAGAGATAAGGGAGGCAGTTGGTGTTCCAGGAAGAGACAGTGTATACTGGATACATTCTTTTGCTAATGATACAGCTGATGCCTTAGTATTCATAGATGCAGACCAGAATCAGACACTCTTGCATATGAGTAGACAATGGCTGCAGCAGACTCAAGATGCTGCATTTCTGGAGAAAGTGTTATATGTGTTCAAATGGGAAGATGTGGAAGTTAAGTATGTGAAAGAAAAGCAGAGACTCGTGAGTTACCTATCTGATGTAGTAGTGGAAAAGAAGCGAATGGAGCAAGATGCGGCTAGTGTCCACAATACTAACCGTGTCAAAGGCTATCCAAAAATGATCTATTGTCAGTTTAAAGCTGATAAAACTCATAGGAAACCTCGGCTTATAATGAAGAAATTTGAGGACATTCCAGAGATCAGGACTACTCAGGAGGTGGACAAACTCAGAAGGCTTTTCAAACATCCTTACCCAGAACCCAGGAACCCTCTAGAAATGGAAGCAGTAAGTTTGTTGAATGCTAGGTGGACGCAACTTCATGATCCAGTATATAAGAAACAAAAGCAGCAGGAGGAGAAGCGCAGAAGGCAGAATGAAGAAAAAGACCAAGCTGCTGAAGCTAGGAAAAGGAAACGGAATTAGAGTTAAAGGTCAGAGTTGTGTGAACTTGAAGTTGGAAAACCTTCATGTCTTTCGGTTGCTTTAACTCACTTGAGGAAAATTCACCTTAGAGTGAATCCAATAAGGTGATATAAGTTTGACTAAAAGATATGAAATAATCCAGGTGATAGGAATCATTCAAATGATCTTTAATTCGAGGTTCGAATTCTGTTTCTAGTTTAAGTTCTTTGTATTGTTTTCAAGTATTTTTCAATTGTATATTTTTCAAGACTGTAATGTTAATTATCTTTTCTCGTCTCATTGTTTAGTTAAGTTATCCTTCATTAATTTGAATGTCATTGTTAGACAATCAAATTGGGGGAGATTGAAAGGCAGAGTGTATTAACTTGTAACACTATAACTAATGTAACTCAATTAAAAGAAAAGATACTTAACCAGAAGACAATCAAGAACAAGAAGTCACAAGAAATCAACACTAAATGAAAACAAGGTAATTGATACAATTGAACATGTTAACTATGATCAAGCCAAGAAGAAATCATTGAGAGAAGTTCAAGTCAAAGTTGTTTAGGCCTCAGTGATTTGAGAAATCGAGAATCAAGATCATAACTATCAGTATCAACAAGACCAATTGATTTCAAGTGAACAAGAAGGAAAGCAAATATTGGAAAGCCAAGTTACTAAGTGAATATGGTAATTTATTCAAGAAGCAGAAACACTATCAAGACTAGTCACTTATGAACCAGACCAGTGCATCAAGTGTCAGGACATTGATAGCAAGTTTATGTCAGTAATAAAGATCCATGTTCAAGAGCTTGCCGAAGAATAAAGAAGACATGAAGATATCACAAGCTCAAGATGTGCATTGAAGTTTCAAGTTGAAGACCAGAATATTTTCTAAGTACTAAATGTTCTGGATGGCCAAGTAGAATATTTCTAAGTAGAAGTTCGACTTAGAAATTTCGAGATGGCTAAGTAGAAATTCTCAAGTAGAAGTTCTACTTAGAGTGCAGCTTCAACATGACACATGGCATCTTCTGATTGGCAGATTTCCAAGCTTTCAAGATAAGGCAAGATTTATGTGGACATCATTGGGCCACGTACATCTTAGTCTTTGAAGACTACAGGACATAGATTACATGTAGTATAAATAGAAGCACTTGTGTAATGTTTTTAGTTAGTGAGCAATATTGAGAAAACACAAGAAAAAGAGAGAGAGTACATTCACAGAGCTTAGAATCATTCACTTCTCTCTGAACTTCTGTTATACTTTGTAATGAATGTTGTAGCAACCTTTTCAAGTTATATATAAAGAAATATATTCCTTGAATCTGTGTGTTCATTTATTGCATCGTATTTATTGCTTCTCATAATCGAAAAGTTGTATTCACCCCCCCTCTACAACACATTTGGACCTAACATCATTTGCATAAATATTTAATGCATGCATTTGTGGAAAATTGGCATACATATTATTCATGCTAGGAATGCTCCATGACATTTGTGGCATATTCACAGATTGAAAATAAGGATTAGGCACACATGGCATGTTCACATATGGATTTGAAAAACTAGCATTTTGATACAAACTAGGCATATCAGGCATTGCAGGCATACATGGTATTGTTTGAGGTACATGAAAAGGAGCCTTGTTAACAATCTTGCAATTAGAAGATAGGTGATTGGCATTATTACAATTACTACAAGTTTTCCTAGGGGCAAACTTGTCAGGAGAATAATTGTTTTTCTTGTTGATGCCTATCTTACCATTTCTGTTCTTTTTCTTTTTACCCTCAGTTTCTACCTTTTCATTATCTGATTTACCAACAGCCTTTTTGTTATGTAAATCACCTGCCTTAGCCTTCCCACTAGATTTGGTTTGGCTACTCTCACCACTAACAAAGTTCTTGTTGACTGGACCATACTTAATATCCAGTTTCTTAAGTTCCTTCTTACTAACAAACTTTTTGTTAGTCGACGGATACCTCTCATCCTTTAATGGTTCATCTGTCAACGGATGATCACTATCCGTTGATTCACAAATAGTCTCTAGATCCTCAAGGCCAGGTTCTAGCTCCTTTTTCTTTTGAGTCCAGGTATCCTTCACAAATGATTTTATTCCCTGGACTTCTATTATGTTTTGTGAAATATTCCTATAACTTTGAAATTTAGCAATTATCCCTTGTTCCTTTTCCAGCTGCTCTCTTAAAATTAGTTCTCTTTTTAACACAACTTCAAGTTCACTTTTAGCATAATTTCAATCAACTCTCATTTTCTCAAATTCTAGAAATTGAATTTCTAAAGCATTATTTCTATCACTTAAAAACAGATTAGTCTCTTTAATCCTATTGTTCACTTTAGTAAGTGATTTAAGAGTAACACTCAAGTGATATAGTTCAGTAGACATTTCATCTATAACACTATTGCATTCCTCTTTGGTGAGCTCAGAGAGATTAGTAGAAAATACGTGATTGCTAGATGAACTTGCTTCCTGCTCAGAATCAGCCATCAATGCAAGGTTGACAAACTCAACATCATCATCAGAATGATTTCCATCAGCAGCCCAGTCATACTCTTGGGTCATGAATGCCTTTCCTTTCTGCCTGAGAAGATCAAAATATTTCTTCTTGTAGTCAACAGTTTCAGTTGGCTTTCCTTTGTTCTCAGATCTAGGCTTCCTGCATTCACTTATCATGTGACCAGCAATTCCACAATTGTAGCATTTAATTTTGGATTTATCCACATAGTTGCTTGTAGAAAAATCCTTGTTAAATGGCTTGGCCACCCTAGAGTTTCTTCTGAATTTCAGCTTAGAGAATCTCCTAGATAGAAAGGCTAAATGCTCATCTATCTCATCCAATTCATCCTGCTGATGGACACTCATTTCTTCAGACACTTTTTCCTTGCTTTTGCTTGATTCTACTCTACCTTCACAAACCTCCCTGTTTGGTGTAGATTTAGCAGCTTCAGTCCTCTTCTCCTCCTTTTGCTCCAAGTCGGCAACAAGTGCAACTGACCCACTTTTCTTTTGGGCCTTCTCAATCTCTTCATCCTGCTCCATTTCTAGTTCATATGTCTTTAAAGTTCCATAGAGCCTTTCAAGAGTAAATGTCTTATACTCTTGAGTGTTTCTTAGAGAAACAGTCATTGGCTTCCACTCTTTGAGCGCCATTCCATTTGATGCTTCAGTCTCTGATTATGATGATCTCAGAAATTTGAGATTAGAATCTTTCACTTGGTAGATTCTTCCATACAGTTTCAAGCCATTCAGTAGCTTTTGAAATCTACTAAATGTGTCATTCAATGTCTCTTCATTCTTGAAATAGAAGTGCTCATATTGTTGGATCAGTAGTTACATCTTGTTCTCCCTTACCTGTTCTGTACCTTCACAAAGGGTTTGAACAATGTCCCATACTTCCTTGGAGGTAGTACAGTTGATAACATTGTCAACCATGTCTGTTTCTAAGCCATTAAACAGAATATTCATGGTCTTTTTATCTTTGTGAGCTTCTGCGATGTCTTCAATACACCACTCAGAAACAGGTTTGGGAATGTAAGTGTCTGGTGCATCTGCAGCAAGGCCAACTCTTGACGCAGTCTTCATTGCAACATGAGGACCCTTCTCAATGCAATCTACAAAACCTTCATCAATAGACATGAGATATAGACGCATTTTTACTTTCCAGTGAAAGTAATTTTCTCTATCAAGAACTGGTATCTTTACTCCATAATCCTTCTTAGACATATTGGAAGTGTGTTGATCTTTAATCTTCAAATATGTTAGAAGCTCGCTCTGATACCAATTGTTATCCCCAGATTACACACTTGTATAATTGTAGAAGGGGGGGTTGAATAAAATTCTTGATATTTATAAATTTCTGATAAGAACCACAGAAATCTATAAGGAGATAATTGCTGAATGAGAAATGATTCACAAACACATAAAAAATCAGGTGGTTAAATGTACCACCTGAGACTTTTATTCGAAGAAAATTCTGTGATACAAATGTACACAGCTTCTGTTTTACAACTCTTTGCTTCTAAGGATATTCAAGAAACCCTAAGCAAATATGTCTGTTTTCTTAGTTTCTAAAGAGTTGCTACACTTGGTTATATATCCCAAGTTTACAAGTACTACAGGAATAAGATAATATTAATCTAATTCAAGTTGACTTGCTACTCCACTCCAAATCCACATGTAGCCGAAAGGTTGTCCTTGTGAACAGATATGTCCCCTGCACCTTTCTTGTATGTATTGTGTAAATGGAATGCTTCTTTCTTCTGCGTTTCCAAAGTATGGCTGCCATACTGCTTTTTATACCTACTATCAACCCATGTGATCTGTCAGTCAAATCTGTCCTTATCAACTGCTAATTCCCAGCTAGCATAGAAGTAAGTGTCAATGATTATCCGTTGACATCGTACACTAACATCCATTGATGATATATTGAACTGTATCCGTTGATATTGAGATTTGTGCTGTATCCGTTGATAGAGTGGATTCGAGTTGTATCCGTTGATAGAGTTCTGTCTTCATCCGTTGATACACTTTCACTTAGACAGAATTACATAGCATAGCTTATTTACAATTGACTACCCTATTCTGCCTATCCATTGATGGTCAACATGACTGTGGATAAAAACACTATCAACTGATAACATAGTGATACTGCAGTATGCTACAAAACCTCATCCATTGATGAGCTACCTGTCAACGGATAGAGTTATAATGTCTCATCCGTTGACAGTTACAAAACATGACTTATACAATTTGATTGATTGTGAAGTTATCATCAAGTACAACATTTTCCTAACACTTATAAAATGAAAGAAAATTTCAATCTGTTCAGGTGTAGGATCAAAAACGAGATTTTCCATAGGAAACTGGAGAATTCGATTAACATCTCGTTCAGTGACCCTAATCGACCTACCAAATAGTCGATATGTGAATGCACACCCGTCTTGTCCATAACTGTTAACTGCACTGCAATATAGTTCACGCAATGCATCATGGTTAAGCTGCACATGTGTAACTAAAGCATAGCGAATTAATGAATGTTCATTCAGAAATTGTGTCAAAGCCCGAAATTGCTCATCCTGAATGGTTTCGATTTGCTGAATGGAAACAGGATTAACTTTAGCAATTAAAAAGCTTCCCTGCAATGCCATTTTAAAAACTTTGAGGAAACTAAAAAACAAGGGTTAGTTTTTATAAAGGATGATGTATAAATCAAGAATATGAAATCCGATCTAAAAACCACCAGCTGGATTGAGAGATATTTCCGATCAAAGCTCGAAATATTCAGCAATTGTGTGTATATGCTCTGTATATCTGAAAAATGATGATGTTAAACACAAACAAAAACTCATCATTTATAAGGTTTCAAGGTTTAGTGGGTTAGGTGTAATAGTGATAGGTTATTTTTGAAAAACTAACACCGCTCAATAATTTCTCACCTAACACCCTAATTAGCCGAAAAAAACATCTTATCGCCGAAACCTGTCGGCCGAAAAACATCTTATCACCAAGACCTATCAGCCTATACACATATACACATATTTAATACTTCTAATTATTATGGATTTAAAAATAATCACGTAGTGAATCAAGAAATAATCCACAATAATCAGTTAAACTCACAATTAAATAGACATAAAATTAACAAAATATCATTAATTGATATATTTCAATAAAATATTTATTTAATTATGCTACAATTTATTTTAATAATCAAATATCAGAACAGGTGAGATCCAATCTTGAATTGCTTCAGTCATGATATCAATTATTAAAATAAATATCGAGTACACGAGTATAATACAAAGATATAACATGCAAACCTGTTAATACTCAAGTATCGCTTCAGTAGTACCAACTAATTACCACAAATTTCTAACACTTAAACACATGGCAACTAATTAGTACATAAAATCATGAAAATGTACAATAACTTGCATTTGTTGACTTCCTGTTAAGAGGACAAGTTTAACATGCCAAGTTCAGTAACCAACCTGTTGAATGTAGATTCATCAAGTGGTTTCGTGAAAATGTCTGCAAGTTGTTGCTCAGTGGGAATGAAGTGAAGTTCCACAGTACCATGCATAACATGTTCACGAATGAAATGATACCTTATGTCGATGTGCTTGGTCCGAGAATGCTGTACTGGATTATTCGAGATTGCTATGGCACTTGTGTTATCGCAGAATATAGGTATTTTGTTCAGCAACAGACCATAATCCATGAGTTGATTCCTCATCCACAAGATTTGTGAGCAACAGCTACCAGCTATAATGTATTCTGCCTCTGCTGTAGATGTGGCTACTGAATGCTGCTTCTTGCTGAACCAGGAAACCAATCTCCTTCCAAGGAATTGACAGCTTTCAGAAGTACTCTTGCGATCAATCTTGCAACCAGCATAATCAGAGTCTGTATATCCAACTAGGTCGAAACCTGTATCCTTAGGATACCAAATACCAAGATTCGGAGTACCCTTAAGATATCTGAAGATAAGCTTCACGGCTATCAGATGTGATTCTTTAGGATCAGCTTGAAACCTTGCACATAAGCACGTTGCGAACATTATATCTGGTCTGCTTGCAGTGAGGTAGAGTAAAGAACCAATCATGCCCCTGTAGATTGTTATGTCAACTCGTTTTCCAGATTTATCTTGATCAAGCTTAGTGGCAGTGGCCATGGGAGCCTTTGAAGGTGCTGAATCTTCAAGATGATACTTTTTAAGAAGATCCTTGATATACTTGGATTGACAGATAAAGATACCATCTGTTCTCCGGCTCACTTGCAATCCAAGGAAGTAGTTTAGCTCTCCCATCATGCTCATCTCGTACCTACTCTGCATCAACTTAGCAAATCTTGCACGAAGTGCATCATTCGTAGAGCCAAATATAATGTCATTAACATAAACTTGCACAAGTAGAATATCATTTTTATGCTTTTTATAGAACAAAGTTTTATCTATGACACCTCTAGTAAAACCACTTTCAAGTAAGAATTCAGCAAGAGTGTCATACCATGTTCTAGGCGACTTCTTAAGACCATAGAGAGCTTTGAATAGAAGGTAGACAAAGTCCTCAAGTTCAGGATCAACAAAACTAGGAGGTTGTTCAACATAGACCTCTTCTTCAAGCTCACCATTCAGGAAAGCACTTTTCACATCCATCTGATATACTCTGAAGTTTGGATGTGCAGCAAATGCCAGAAACATCCTGATGGTTTCTAATCTAGCAACTGGTGCGAAAGTCTCATCATAATCAATACCTTCTTCTTGAGTGTAGCCTTTGGCAACCAGTCTCGCCTTGTTCCTTGTAACAATTCCATTCTCATCAAGTTTATTTCTGAATACCCATCTTACATCAATTACAGATTTGTCCTTTGGTCTGGGTACCAGCTTCCAAACTTTCTGTCTTTCAAATTGATTGAGTTCCTCTTGCATTGCAATCACCCAATCTGGATCTTCCAGAGCTTCTCCAACCTTCTTAGGTTCAATTTCTGATAGAAAACTAGAATACAACATTCA
This sequence comes from Kitagawia praeruptora, assembly GCA_037693485.1. Classification (NCBI taxonomy): domain Eukaryota; kingdom Viridiplantae; phylum Streptophyta; class Magnoliopsida; order Apiales; family Apiaceae; genus Kitagawia; species Kitagawia praeruptora. The sequence goes on from CM075350.1 coordinate 96,980,708, forward strand.
TTCTGAGTAGCTCTTCTATTCTGAACTCTTGAGTCAAGATCACCAATGATCAGATCAAAAGTATGATCACGATTCCAAATAGTTTGCCTTGGTAGATGAATTCTGGATGATTCCCCATTATCAGCATTCTAAATAGTGTATTCTTCTTCTGCTCCCCCTGAGTTGTTGCTGGTATGATCTACAGATGTACTCTCCTGAGGACTGGAACCAGAAATAGTCTGACTTTGAGGTCCTGTGATCTCACTGCCATCACCATTACCTGGATCACCATTATTACCATCTCCATTATTACTATTAACATTATCAACAACAACCTCAGGTTCGGTTTCATCATCCTCATCATCAGAAAGATTCTCAAAAGCTAGAGATTCATCATCATCTTCTTTCTAAATACTAGCAGATCTTGCATCATTAAATCTCACATTAAGGCTTTCCACAACCTTCTGACTATTGATCACATACACCATGTACGCCTTAGACTCCAATGAATACCCTAGGAAAATGCCTTCATCTGCTTTAGCATCAAACTTACCAAGATGCTCATAGCCATCTTTAAGAGCATAGCATTTTCCTCCGAACACATGAAAGTACTTCACGGATGGTTTAGAGAGGGCCATAAGTTCATATGGTGTCTTCTCATACATTTTGTTGATCAGGGTTCTATTCTGAGTATAGCAATCTGTATTGACTACCTCAGCCCAGAAATAAGTAGGAAGTTTAGCTTCATTCAGCATTGTTCTGGCAGCTTCAATCAACGTTCGATTCTTCTTCTCAACCACTCCATTCTGCTGTGGGGTCCTAGGTGTTGAAAACTGTCTTGAGATACCCTTCTCAGTGCACCAGCTATTAAGAACTGAGTTTCTGAATTCAGTCCCATTATCTGATCTGATTTTACGTACGGGCACTCCAGCTTCTAGCTCAATCTTCTTGATATGATCGATAATCATCTGCGCTGCTTCATCCTTAGAATGCAAGAATAACACCCATGTGTATTTGGAGAGTAAATTACACAGTGGTGGCCGTATTTTACACCGATTTTCAAAAAAGTGGCCGGTCTTTCAGTTTCTCAAATTAGTGGCCAACCTTTTACATTGTCTTTCAAAACAATGGCCAGTTTTTCAATTTCTCAAATTAGTTGCCAATCTTTCACTCCGCCTTTCAAAAAAGTGGCCAATAGTAGACTAAAGTGGCCACTTTTTTAAAACGCGAAGTGAAATGTTGGCCACTAATTTGAGAAATTGAAAGACTGGCCACTGTTTTGAAAGATAAAGTGAAAGGTTGGCCACTAATTTGAGAAACTGAAAAACTAGCCACTTTTTTGAAAATCGGTGTAAAATATGGCCACCACTCTGTATTTTACTCTGTATTTGGAATAGTCATCCACAATTACTAAACAGTATCACTTCTTGGACATAGACATGACATTAACTGGGCCAAACAAATCCATATGCAGAAGTTGCAAAGGTTCAGTGATGTCTGATATTGTCTTCCTTTTATGTGATGCTCTCTTGGACTTTCCCTTTTCACATGCTGCATAGAGTCCGTCAGGACAGAACTCCATCTCGGGTAATCCTCTCACAAGCTCCCTCTTGACTAGAGAATTCATAGTCTTGAAGTCAAGATGTGAAAGCTTCTTATGCCATAACCAACTGTCTTCTGAAGATGCTTTTCCATAGAAACACAAAGTTTCTCCATTAGATCCAGAATTCCAGTCAGCTATAAATAAGTCACCCTTTCTCACTCCTTGCAAAGCGAGCTTCTGGTCTCTCTTATTAGTGATCAAACATTTTTCCTTTTTGAACAAGACTTCATAACTTTTATCACAAAATTGACTGATGCTGAGGAGATTATGTGCAAGACCATTAACAAGAGAGACTTCTTCGATGATGACATTCCCAAATTCCAAATTACCATATCCCGTAGTAAATCCTTGCTGTCATCTCCAAAGGTAACCACTGGTGTGACACCCCCCAAATCCGGGGTCAGAAGATTTGGTTGTCACGCGAAAATCCTCAAAATAAAGCATCTGTTTAATAATAATCATTCACTTGTGATTGTCCAACACTGGAAATATAACATTTGTGACCCCAAACATGCCAAGATCTTTTAAGGTTATAGGGCTAGAAACAAGAATCCAAATTCCATTAAATAAAAAGTATTCATTCTTTACAACATTCTCTTTGATCAAATCTTAAACTACTGGTGTAACTTCGATAAGAAGTACGCCAGGCTAACTAGACAATTACATAATAATAATAATAATAAATATCATAACTCAATTATATAAAATAGATCTTACTCTAAATCCAGACATCCTGAGCCAAGTCATCTTCGAAATAGCATCACGCTTCTTCTCTTTCTGAACTGTGCGGATAAGTCTCGCCCAACTACCTCACTGAAATGTTAGAATTTACAATAGCAAGTATGAGCGAAAGAAATGCTCAGCAAGCGTATAAAAATTTGGTATAAAACCAGGATAAGTGGGGCATAAAATCAACTGAAAGGTAAAACAGTTTGTAGAAAAAACTGAATCAACAACTGTGATATAATTCAAATCATCACTAAAATCATTTGGCATGTCATAAAAATGAATCATCTGCCAATTCACAGTATATAATAGCCATTCGGGCGATATGGATTGGATATATATAACTGAAACACCATTGCCCCCTGATCAGGTTCATAAGCAATGGGATCCTTTATAGTCACTGGTACGTTACGATACCTGTGCTATAATTCGGATTTCTTGAGGGTACCAAAATAAATAAAGACATAACACCATTGCCCCCTGATCAGGTTCATAAGCAATGGGACCCTTTATAGTCACTGGTACGTTACGATACCCGTGCTATAATTCGGATTTCTTGAGGGTACCAAAATAAATAAAGACATAACACCATTGTCCCCTGATCAGGTTCATAAGCAATGGGACCCTTTATAGTCACTGGTACGTTACGATACCCGTGCTATAATTCGGATTTCTTGAGGGTACCAAAATAGGCAAGTAATGTTAGCCTATAGGAAGATGGAATGGTTACCATATCCTCCTTAATCATAGCTGGACCAACTACTCAACGTGGCCTCCTACGCTTTACCATTTTCCAATCCAATAGAGCAATTTCTGAATTCAACAGGAAATGCTTAGTTTCACATACAGTTCACATCCCTATTATTTACTACGATAATAAGGATATGAAGAGTTTATATTAAACAATTCCCCCACATCAAGGGTACCAATATCAAACAACTGTGTTTGCACAAAAAGATTTAAGAATCACAAATAGCTCTGGACAATAACTATTTGTCATGATATGAATAAATGAAACAGAAAATAAAAGTGTTTAGGATGATCAAGAAAATACTTGCCTCTGGTCCTTAGCTGTTGCGCAAAATCGAGGTAACACATCTACCTTCTTCTTCTATCTTACGGCATCACAATCTTCTATTTTAATCATGATTTGGTTTACGCTTTAGCGGTTGCCACGAGTCTGATCCGTTGACATCGAGCCCGTGCATCTACAATATCTCTGTCGGAAGAAAATAATTGGAAATATCCCCCTTTGAACATGGACGTTTTCCCGGTGTTAAAACACCTCACAATAAATCCAACAATCCACAGACAATGCCTTCATCTCAACCTTCTTCATTACAATCCACAAACAATACCGCATCCATCTCCAACCTTATTCATAACCCACAAAGAATATTGCATCTATCTCCAACCTCCTTGATTAGACATCTACTTATCTCTGTTGACCAACCTAAGTCAATATTAACAATTAATCCTTGTGAAAATAAACGATATCCGACCATCGTTGCCAGTAAATCAAAGAAAACATCGTCTACTCTTAATGACATCTTATAATATAAACCACATAAACAATTAACACACATTAACTATATATATATCGATCACAACTCAATTTATAACCTAACCCTTGATACTTAATATCTTGACAATTTACATCGCACGTATAAGGACTTGATAAGTAGATCACATAATCACATAGCACGTAATTCACATAGCAGATACGACTCACAATTTAAAAGAGCACTCAAAATAATTTTAGAATATTTAAAAAAAATATTTTAAATCACTTAAAAGAATTTTAAAAGATTTAAATACCCCTTTTGAATCAAAAAGGATCGCTAATAAACCCTCCGGGTAATTATTGGATCACCAAAATATTTTTATAATTATCTAATCCGGGTTTATAAATAATTTTAGAATTTTAAAACTATTTTTACCGTTCCCGGATTATTTTTAAGATTTAAAACAATTTCTTTCTATTTTAAATCACTTTTAAACAAAAAATTGGTTAATAAAAAAAATTAAATAATCCTAAATAAATTAATTAGAATCAAGTAATAATTAATTAATAAAATTATCTAATAAATAATTACATTTATTAGATAATCAAATTAATTAAATCATTATTTGAGATTAATTAATATAATTAAAAGAATTTAATTCTTAATTATTTTCGAATTAAAAACAAATAAATAAAGAAATAAAGAAATAATTAAAATGAAATTCAGAAATAAATTCTAGATTTATAAAACATTTTCAGAAATAATTTTTCTGAAATTTATAATTAAATTCAGAATTATAAAGTAATTAAAAGTAAATAAAAGTAATTAAAAGTAAATAAAAGTAAAAATAATTGGTAAAAAGTAAAAATAAATTCCAAAATCACTTTTCAGAAAAGGTTAACAGATTTTAAAGATCAAACAGGTACTATTCATCACCACCTTCATATGAATGCTTCGAAGAACACCACCTCCAACAATGGAGGTTCTCCAGAATCCGGTTACCGGAAAAATTTTTCTGGCAACCTCCGGCAACGCTTAAAACGCACCGATCGTTACGTTTTAAATCACAAACACACTCCAAATCACCTCCTCAACACAACCGTACCAATCAAACCAACCCAGCATCACCCGAACCCAGAATCCGGTCAAAACCGAAGTAAAATCCGGCAACCTCACCGGTAAACTTCGATTTTTCTCATTTCTCCACCAAATCCAATGTTTTATACAACAACACGAAGCTTATTACTCATACAAGCTATATCGATCATCAACAACAGCAACAAATCACTCAGAAATCCATAAAAATCGATCTTTAAATTTCACCCCCACTAAAACTCGACTTTCATATTTAAGCTACGAAAAATCAAGTAAAAATCATGATAAAATTCCTGGAAGCATAATCAATCTGTAGGTACTAACCACATCAACAACAAATCATCCTACAATCCATACCAAATTTAATTCATACAAAAATTAAATAAAAAAATAAAAATTTTCAATCGAGACATACACACATATCAACACCTACATAAACATATAGTAGAGATCAAGAGCTTCAGTTTGGTTACTCACATGATCGATTTGGATGCCGGAATCACTGTCAAAAATGGGTTTGATTCTGATGAACACCAAGAACACAATTTTCAGAGAATTTTCCAGAAAATTAAATCAGAAAATCTGATTTTCTGATTATTTTAGTAAATAAAAATAATTCAGATGCTATTTATATTAATCAAAAATTAATACCCCAAAAATATTTTTAGCCCCTAATTAAAATCATTAAGCCTTAAAAATAATTTTTATGGGATAAAAATGTACAATTTTTATTTTAAAACAAATATAATATAAATGTCAAAATTTCCCAAAAATTACGAATATTAAAAAAATTACAAAATAATACATTTTTGAACATCCCATTATTATATAAAAATAGTTTTATGAAAAACAGGGCCTCGAATTCAATATAGGGGCTGGGTCCGAAAATTAAAATACGAAATGACTGTATTCTAAAAATTTAAAAATTATAGAAAAATAGAATAAAATATTCTATGATACACAGAAGTCACATAACACGTATGAGATGATTTTCCTATATAATAAAAATCATAACGCGTTTAAATGCATTAAAAATAAACTAACACACAGTAAAATCAACTAAAAATATATTTTAGTATAATAAATTACACATAATTTTTCGGGTCGTTACAACTGGGCCAGCTTTCTCAACCACCTTTGATAGCAAGGCTCTATCACCGGTCATATGTCTCGAACATCCACTGTCCAGAATCCACATGACTCGCTTTTTCTTTATGTCCTGTATTAAAAGGAGATTAAGTTTTCTTTGGTACCCAAACTTGTTTGGGTCCAGACGGCTTAGAGACATTTTCATATTTGGCATTTTTATGAACAAAAGTAGCATGCTTAACATTCTTTGCATTTTCAGTGACAATCTTTACTTTCCTAGCAATAGCCTCAGGAGATTTTCTTCTAGACTTAAGAGGAGTATATTCCTTCCTAGCTTTAGGAGGACTAGCAGTCTTAGGTCTGTTATTTCTATCATGCTTTATTTTATTACTTTTATCATCATGTGAATAATTATTAACAACAGGAGATGCATGTGTCACATTTAGAAAAGCAGTCATAAGATTAACAGTGCATGATATGCAAGCAGTTGAAGCACACTTAGAATGAATAGGCATGGCAGACATGTTATGAACATGATCATTAATATTATGATTATTCTCTACTTTAATATTCTTACATGCATGAGTAAGATGAGCAGCAGAGTTGCAGTTGTTACATAACTTCCTAGGACCATTTTTGCACATCCTTCCATTTCTGTTCTTCTTAGCCTTAGTCTCTGTTTTATAACCTAGTCCAGTTATTGTCTCTTCACTGTTAACTGACTTACTAGGTGACTTTGCCTTTTCATTTCTAAGTTTCTCAACATCCTCAACAAGCAGTTCATGTCTAATAAGCAAAGTATTTTCATCAAAGGGTTCATAACTAGTTTTCTTGAACAAAGGATCATTGACATTCTTAAGAACAAGTGGTGCATCCTTACTTTTAGCCTTAGCTGGTTCAGGATCCACTACTTATTTCTTACCAAACTTTTTAGAACCATAGTCGAACCCAATAGCCACTTTAGATCCAATTATCTGATTTTCAATTAGTTCCTTTGCAAGATTAGCAGAGTTCTGATAGGCACTTAACTTAGTGTTTAGCTCATCTCTTTGATTTTTAAGCTCTTTCTCTGTCTCAACACTAACCTGGAATTTGTTTTCTAGATACTCATTTCTTTCCTTTAGATTTTCTATCTGCATATTCGTGAGTTCTAGTTCCTCATTCCTGGCTTGTATTTTACTAAGTTCAGCCCTAGCATTTTCAGCCTCAGATTTAGCAGTTGCTATGTCTTTTAAAGCATATTCTAAATCCCATCTAAGATCACTTATAGATTTGCTAGAGTCTATCACATGCTTGACACAATCACGATTACGACATTTAAATCTATCATCCATAGAAGTAGGCATGTTTTTTACCTCATATCCGTAAGTAGGATCATAGTCTGCCATCAGCGCAAGGTTGCCATACTCCTCTTCATCGTCAGTGTCATCCCAGCTTTTGCCTTCAGCAATGTATGACTTGACAGGATACTTTCTCTGAGAGTTAGAGTCCCTTTTCTGAAAAGCTTTCTTCCTTTCATTTGCTTGTCTAGGTTCTCTGCATTCGCTGGCAAAGTGCCCCATCTTATCACAGTTGTAGCACCGAAACTTGTTACGGTCTACCATCCCTGTCTTGTTACTCTTTCCTGATTCAGACCCAGAAGATGAACCAATTCTCTGCGATCTGTTACTACTTCCAGAAGATCTGTACTTAGCATTTTTCCTGAATCTGATTTGGCTAAAGTTAGCTGCTAATGTAGCCATAGTAGGATCCTCCAGTTCCTGCAACTCCTCAAGAGTATAATACTCACTTTCGTCACCAAGTAGATCATCATTGTCCATTTCAGCTTCAAAGAACACATCCTTCTTGCTCTGCGGTTTCACAACCTTTGTTTCAGGTTCTTTGTGGCTGGATGCAGTAAGAGTTGTTGTCTTCAATAATTCAGCATTCTTGTTGTCTACTATTCCAGAACCATATATAATTTTCCTTTGCTCTTGCTCCATCTCATGAGTTCTTAACTTTCCATACAACTTCTCAAGAGTCATTGTAGCAAAGTCATCTCTCTCTCTCTGATGGATGACGCTTTGTGTTCTACATGGTGTGGTAGAGTCAACATGAATTTCCTGTTTGTCTCTCTTAGAGGATACTTCTTCCCGTGAATGCTCAACTCATTCAGTAGCTTATTGTATCTCTCGAAAACTTGAGTGATACTTTCACCAGGAAGAGATTTAAAAGCTTCGTAGTGAGACGTCAGAATATCCAATCGATTTTCACGAACTTCATCAGTTCCCTCCATTATCATTCCAATCGTATCCCACATGTGTTTCGCACTAGTGCAGTTCATAATTTGATGATTCATTTCATCATCCATGGAGTCAACTATGATTAGTCTAAGATTGGTATCCAATCCATCTTTTTCAGTTTCAGCAGCGGTATACTCCGATGGACGTTTTGGAATCATTCCTCCAACAGCTGCACTACTTTCACCATCCTCAGTAGTTTCAGGAGCAGCTTTTATTGGTTTAGACCAACCCTCAGTCAACGTCTCCTTGTATCTAGGATTTGACGCTTGTATGAACAGTAACATCTTCATTTTCCACATGCTGTAATTATCACGTTTAAATGAAGGAACCTTAATACTGCTAACTTTTTGAGTACTCATGATTCTGGATGATGAACGCGGATCTGATCTGTATGTCGATCAACTAGCTCTGATGCCAATTGTTAGGTCCAGAATAACGTAGAAGGGGGGGTTGAATACGTTATTTCGAAATATTTGGATTTTTGAAATGTGAAAAATAAGGTCAACAACTGAATCGAAATAACACAATCAATTCGGGAAAATATTTTTGGATTGATAAAAAACCGAGGGGTGTTACAACTTCTAATCCAATGGATTAGCTTCAAAAACTAGAACACTCCTAAGGATAGTTTAGGCACGAGGACCTTCTACTCGACACTTCCTGAAAGCGGGCTAAGCCGGCTTTCCTACTAGATGGACTGTCTAGCAGCTTACACAGAGAAGATATAAGAGAGAGAAGAGAGAGTTGTGTGTTTTGAAATGAAATACAAATGGCCTATTTATATATTTCAGAAAGTCACTATTTGGCACTATTCCAACAACCCCCAAATAGTAACCGGACACTATTTCACCAACCCCAAATTGTAACCGGGCACTATTACACCAACCCCAGCTACTATTCCAACAACCGCAGCTACTATTCATATGAATAGTGATTTCGGATACTATTCATATGAATACTAATTTCGGATACTATTCATTTTCCTCTTAATTTGACATCCTTAAATGTTCAGCTTCCAACTAAATAGAGGATATCAATACTGCTCTAAACTCAATCATCCCTCTTAACAGTTTTTCTGAGTTAGATACTTCGATTCCTTTTGTGAAGTGTTGACGCCTAGTGCAACTGGTCTGGTTCACAGACGACTAACATTCATTCGTGGTCTTCGTATCATGTCTTTAAGAACACTGCTAAGAATTGTGCAACCATAAAAACTTTATCTCTGGAATCTTTTGGCCCTTCAACTGAATCATCTGTACATCTTATTTTGTCATTGAGGCTTGATCATGTTAAAGAACTTCTTTCAGCGACTTGATCCTTGTTGATGCCTGTTCTTCAAGTTTCACGATCCCTGTATAGAGTTAATATTATTTATCTTTTATCCTAGTTGAGTTATATATGTCCTCTATTATTACATTACATTATGCCTTACAGAGTGTTTTTATTTGGATAAATAATTGTTAAATAATCACAAAATTAAAGATAATTTTATGAGTTTCGCGTGGACTGTATAATCATCCAAATCTGATTTCTATATCTCGAGATAGAGCCTAAATAGTAAATATGAACCTTTTTTAATATTAATAAATAAATATATAAATAATTAAAATTCAGTTATAATACAATCTTTTATATACTTTTGAGATTATAACTTATTTTTAAAATTCAATTCTAATACAACCTTTTTAATTATATCTTTTTTAGATTATAATTTTCTTTTTAATATGATATAATTTTGATCGTCTATTTTTAAAAATATTATATTTAACGGTGGTACAGTGACCAAACCAAAATTATGGATAAGATCCATGTTATGGTTATTATATATAAGGATATAATATGTGCATATATCAATTCGTAAAATTAATTCATTAATAATTTAATACTGACAAAACATTACCAAAATTATTTAATTTACATTAAAGTTTAATAAAATTTTAATAATATTAAACTTTATTGCATCTTAATACCTGTTTAATAGGAAACCTTAAACTGAGGTGTCAACTCGTACAGGTTTTAGAAACAATCGTGTGAACATAAGAGACGGAAATAATGACATAAATACTACATTTTTTCTAAAACTTAACCAAAATAACACTTTTTGGGTTTGGTGGCCAATAATACCAGCCTGTTACGCATTTACCAGTGGGGTAATAAAAAAAAATTCTAAAACTTTATGTTACCCATTTGTCATCTGGGTAATAAGTATAAATTTTTTTCCTGTTACCCCTTTGGAGAATGCGTAATAGCTATTATCCATTCTCCAAATGCGTAATAGGAAGTACTGTTTCACCTATTACCCCTTTTTAAAATGCGTAACTAATACAAAACCTATTACCCTCATCCCAAATGCGTAATAAAGTGGTATTTTTGGCCACTTTTTCAAAAAATGGTATTCTCGTCAAAATTTTTAGAAAAAGTGGTATTGTTGGCCAAAGCCCCATAAGATGGATAAATTTTTTAACGATGTCCTACTCATGGACTGACATGTCACATGTAGGAAAGCCCATAATCATACGTTATTTTAATTTTTCTTATCTTTTAAGCTAAGAGCGATTACATTGGGATAGACTGCATCGGGACACTCTCTTTGGTCGACTTGAAATAAAAATTTGGTCACCAAACGATCACTCGACACGTGTATTGATCACAAGCTCTGCCGTGTCCAAGTCTGCTTATATATACCGTATCCACTTGACATAACACCTTAACTGCAATTCTTCTGTTTCATTTCGTGTTTCTGAAGCTTGTAAGAAATCTTTATCTTTATAATATTTTCAGTTGCTAAACACAAGCTCGCCAGGTAGAGAAAATGGGAACAGCTACGTTTGTTGAAATTGTCTTGGCCATCATCCTTCCTCCCCTCGGTGTTTTCCTCAGATTTGAATGTCAGGTTAGTATGCTTCTAGCCTTTCCGATCCGATCTTTTTTTTTTTTCCCATTCTCGAGCACGGAGAGTAGTGATTTAAATTTGTAACGAACGAAAAGAATTCGGACACTAGGCTATCAACAAATCCTCGATTTTTTCGAAACATGCAGTATCTAGTTTTTTCCCATTAGATGTGTCGTGGGTGGCTCTTTTTAATTTGCTCACATCAAAATTCTTTGATTTCAACTGAGAACAACTATAGAACTGCTGTATGATATAATATTAATTAATATTTTGATGTTGTATTGTGCAGGTAGAGTTCTGGATCTGTTTGTTGCTGACATTTTTGGGGTGGCTCCCAGGAATTTTATATGCTCTATATGTACTCACCAAGTAAAATTCATTCAGTAATATCCATCCAGCTGATCTTTCTGCCAGTTGGTCGTCTGCTCAATTCTTTTATCATGAAGATTGCTCAAGATATTTCTTTGTTTGCTTGGTAGATCTGAATGTAGTATAAGTTTGTTGTTCTGTCAAGGGCTCCATGTATTTGTGTTTATTGTAATGATATTATTTCTCTCGTCTTTTTGTTACTCCCTCCGTCTCATAATATGTTTCCTGTTTGTTCTGGACACGTTTGTCAACGTACACTTTTAATCGTTAATATCTTCAATTTCGTATTAGTATTAAATATAAAAACTTTACTTTATTAAAGTACTCATGAATATGAATCCAACAAGATCACTCATGATTATATTTTATCTTATAAATTATGCGTAAATTAGTAGTCAACCATTTATAATGAATAATATAAAAAGTCAAAACGAGAAACATAATGTGAGACAGAGGGAGTAATTTTTCTTGTTCAGTGGGGTTGCGTATATTTTGTTAAGATCTCTTACTCTTTTGCAAAGTGGTTGGATTATTTTCTTTGGGTTTTGGTCCATCACAATTGATTGCCATGGACCTGTTAAATAACAATCAGTTTCTAAACCGTTGGATCGTTGATCCAACGGCCCCCTGGATTACAAAATTTTTTTACTGTCCGCTATAATTTTCCGCGGATAGGCAATTATAGCGGACAGTAAATTTTTTTTTTTTTAATCTCAACCGTTGGATCAACGATCCAACGGCTATGGAACCGATTGTTAAATAACCGGTCCCTGACAATCATTTGTCAGGGACCAGGACCCATTTTCTTTTTCCTTTTCTTTTCTTTGTATGCAAGTCTTTACTATGCAAAAAACAAAATATTATAATTGTTTGCAAATAGTTGAACTTGATTTTAATCTGGCTCAACAGAAGTGAAATGTATGAATTAGATTCGTTTCATTAACGAATTTGGACATAAAAACAACATTTGATCAGAAAATTTGAATACTTATGACTTTGAATTATTTTTAAAACAGAAAATATTATTCATTCACAACTTTGTTTCTTGGAAATGGTGATAGGACGGTGACTACGACTTGTTTTTGGTCAGTTTGTGTGATAATGACCACGAGGGTGTTTGTCATTGCTTAATATAAGTTACTTTTGAGTTAATGGATGTGTTTTTAATTTAAAGGAAAAAGTAAAGTTATTTATTTTAAGTTGAATGAATGTGTTTGGATAATTTTATTTAAAGTTAAATAGGGGTTTAATAATTTTGACTTAAAGCAAAATTTGACTTAAAAAAATTTTAAATTCATAATATTTGAACTTTACAAGAATCTTGAAAAAAAAAAAAAAAAACTCCATAAGTCTTAAATCATAAGTCAAAAGTACCTAAATAGAACTTATAATTTAAAGCAGTTTTTTAATTTAAAATGGGCTTAAAACTCATGTTGTCAAACACCCCAAAAACAACTTAAAGCTAATTTTTACTTTAAGCTAGTATTGCCAAACAGGCTATAGGGGTTTCGTCTTCTATCCTTATTCTATTGCAATCATTTCAAGATGATTAGACGAAGATTATCAATTTGTTAACCTCTCAATCTTTTAATTAGATGTATATGAAAATGCTATTGTATTCACTGTCCCCGCTAGATCATGTTCTGCCACCGACTCACCGTCGGTGCCCGAAACTCAACTCAACTCCGTCTTTAGTGTGGCTGAGTCGGCATTTAAGTGACATCTTAAAAAATATGCACAGGTATGTGGACCGTAAGGTAGCAAGTCATTAGCATCAGTAGTATCAGTATGTATATATTTAAGTAAGTACTCCCTCCGTCTCATATAGACCTGGCAAATCGGGTAAACGGATCGGTTTCGGATCGGATCTGCTTCGGATTGGATCCACTTTCGGTTAAGGTACTATTTAGAGCCTGTTCGGTTCGGATCGGATCTGATTCGGTTCGGATCCACTTTCGGTTAAGGTACTATTTAGAGCCTGTTCGGTTCGGATCGGATCTGATTCGGTTCGGGTAAAATTCGGATTAAAATCGGATAAATTTTGGATTAAGATCGGATCAAATTCGGTTCGGTTCTCCTTCGGATTTTTACTGTTTGGATCGGATTTTGTTTGGATGTAGGACCATTCGGTTCGGATCGAATTGTCGAGATATATCTAATTTTTTGATGTACCCAAATTTTCAAAAACCAAAAAATTATTTTGGCTTGAGATCTTAGCAATGAACAACTAAATTGACTAGTAGTACTAGTAACTAGTGCTTTCTTACAGCTTTTTGTTTCGTTTTAAAAAAAATATTTCTCGACGATCCAACTGTCGGATGTCAAAATATATCTAATTTAGTGATATTCGCAAATTTTCAAAAATAAATTAATTAATTTGGTTGGAAATCTTAGTAGTCAACTACCGAATTGACTAGTACTCGTAACTTGTATTTTGTCACGGATTGTTATTCTATTTTTTTAAAATTATTTCTCTACGATCCAACCGTACGGATCTCAAGATATATCTAATCTAGTAATATTCCGAAATTTTCATAAAATAAAAAATTAATTTGGTTGGAGATCTTAGTAGTCAACTACCGAATTGACTAGTACTCGTAACTAGAGTTTTGTCACGGAATGTTATTTTATTTTTAAGAATTATTTCTCGACGATTCAACCATACGGATCTCAAGATATATCAAATCTACTGATATTCCCAATTTTCAAAAAATAAAAAATTAATTTGGTTGGAGATCTTAGTAGTCAACTA